>LR990519.1:3956785-5275714 GCA_905147745.2 Phlogophora meticulosa | reverse complement strand
TACCGTGTGCGCAGCACCGCTCACCCCCGCGAGTAAAGAGAACCGTTGCTATTTTCGACTCACTCTCACGTATAAGCAAAACCTGCAAGAGCCTAAGGCAATTGGCACACTAAACCACATCACGCAGCGGGATGTGTGGCCACGAAAGATGAACACTGCGCGTGAATGCGTTTTCTATGTGTGTCCAATCGCCTTACGCAGAAAACCCCACCAGCGCCTAATGCGATGTTGATAAGCGAGAGCGGAAGCGCCAGCGGGTCTGTACCATTCTCCACTTACAGAGATAATAGTGACTTCTACACAAACGGAAACTTAATAAAATATATAGATAACCTCAATAGAGCAGCATTGAACCAATTAAATAGTTGTGCAAAACAACTTTGATAACATTTACATTAAATACAACACCGAAATTATTCAGTTGCCCCTGATCGCCGAATAATTATTGTAACCTTACTCACACTTACAAGGAACTCGGAAGAATTGTCGACACCGTGTTAAAATCTTCAGGACCTCGTGGCTAAATAAAACAACCGGCACGGGTTGATCAAAGAGAAATTCCTAGTGTGGGGCAACGTTCAAAAAAAAAAAACCAGTCCATGTAAAATACTGGGACTCAGCTGCATCCAGTTTGACTGGAAGCTGACCCTAACATACTTGGGAAAAGGCTAGACATGTGATGACCCGTGTTCAAATCTTATAGGTTAAGATCCCATGCCCCACATTTTTGTACCGAGGTGGAAAATCCTCATAGATGTCCTCCGCCCTGGGGGGTCTGTCAGACTTTTACTGACTAAAAAAACCCCGGTGTTCCATCTCACATCTACGCCGGGGCTCGAGGGGAGGAGTGAGCTGTTTGACGGCCAGGAGACTGGTTGTCTGACTTTCGTGCTTGAAGGAATATTTTAATATTTAAAACACATTTAAAAATATAAAAATAAATAAAAAATGTCAGTTATGTCTTGAAATATTTTGGCCCTAAATGGCGTTCTCCTTCATAGAGTTGTTAAGTAGCGAGGTAACAAACAGGCATAACGAATTATTTTCATGCGTAACTCATATTAGTTTTAGTGAGTAAGTAAAAATTAAGTAGGTAGGTATGTACCTCAGTAATATTTAATTCTATTATTCACACCAGACGATGGTGACGCAGACCAAAGTCACAATACGTCAAGGTTACTCAGTAGGGTATTTAAAAAAAGAACTGATTGATTTTCTATTAAACACGAGATTTAAATAATCCATTCGTTCCACCGGTCTTTAAAATATTCACAAGGATTTTGGGGAAAAATAGAACAAAGAAACGTGCGAGTAAAAATATTTAATTATCATTTATTAAATGTACCTACATAAATTATGTTATTAATACTGCTTAGAATAGAATTGAATGAAATTAGAATACTTTTACATAAGTAACAGAAAAGCAGGAATCAGAAAAGATCCGCAAGAAAACAGAACAGCTTCATGGATTGCCAAATTTAAGTGGCAGAGGGTGCCATATATTACCCGCAGAACCAATGGCCGTTGGTGTGGGAAGGTTCTAGACTTGTGACCGTGTACTGGAAGACGCAGACGCAGTGTGCCCTCCACAAAGTGAAGCTACAATCTGGTGAAGCCGATATATAAGGGCTGCGCAGGACTGGAAAATCTTTTGTGGAAATCTTTGGGGAGGCGTATGTCTAGCAGTGGACGTCTTTGAGCTGAAATGATGATGATGAACCAAAACCTTATTTATTCAATCATGGGATCCAATCCAATGGATCTAAATGGTCAATCTGGATGGGTTAACCTTAGACTCAAAATGTACACAAGGTATAGGTTTTTGTCATAAAACGTTTCTTATATAATCCGTTTCATTATACATCTGTATTCTTAATATTAAGTAGTTTTCTTGAATCAAGGTTTGAGCTCAGCTGAATACACGTCCAGCAAGAATTTCTTGTATTTTTCTTGATTAACTGCATAAACGATTCTTGCGTTGGGATTTGTAGATGAGAAGTCATTCGTGTTTATTCCCCGTTTGGCACCTGAAATGTAAACAAGTGTATAAACATAAGATATTCATTTTTGGCTCAAATAGGCTTGGACGAGTGACCGCTGTGCTTAAGTCTCCAAAAATGGGAGCCTGAAGATGGACGGCGTACGGTGCCTGCTGCAGCGAGGCGTTCTGGACAACTACCGTGAGGACTGTTTGAGGAAGCGCAGAAAAAGAGTTAGTGGAAGGAATTGGGAGAGGTCTTTGTCTCAGCAGTAGAACAGTACAGGCTAATCTATCTAAAATTACCTATATTATAAAGAGGAAAACATTGATTGTTTGTATGCTTCTTTGTAAGATAAACCGTATAAAAAAATCTTTAGCCTTTAGAAAGATATGTTATCAGCGTTTAACATAGACTAAAGTGATGACACTTTGTGAGCCTCATAAAATTTTCATGACATAATTACACAGCAAACTGAATTCGAATTATTTTTGGCGTTTTCACAATGAAGTTACTTGTCACTTGCATACAAGGTTAACGGAGTAAATATCTGCCAGACATCACAACTGTCATTAACCTGTTTGCTACAGCCGTGGCCACCATAATTTTGAAAGTCATGACCCATTTTTATTTTATTTTTTGGTGTCGAAACTTGTTTCGTAATTCACAGTGCATTGAAGACCAAGCTTTGTTCGGATAAAACGACTAACTACTACCTACGGATATATAAGTATATAGCTAGATCGATTTATCGTCCCCGAAACCCCCTGCATATCAAATTTCATGAAAATCGTTGGTGCCGTTTTCGAGATTCCGATTACATATATATGTGCATATTTACAAGAATTGCTCGTTTAAAGGTTAATATTAGATTCTTACCTTCCAAAATAATGTCATTGCTTGAATTTCGGAACTCGTCAACTAAATCGTTATCCAGGGCTATAGCTGCTACAGCTGGGTCCAGTTGGATCCAAGTAGTCTCATTTATTGATGCTATTCGTTCAAAACTGTTTAGAGCTTCCATGGTTGGGGTACCTATTTTTCCTAAGACGTTATCACGCCAGTCCTGAAATAAAATAAGTAATTACTTCGTTTTGGTCCACTATAATAAGGTTTAGCTGCCTCCTTGGTCTGTCACAAACGCGACTGCTAAGTATGAGGTCGTGTGTTCAATTGCCAGATCGAGCAATGTGTTATTGGGATTTCATATTAGGAATTGCTCAGTAGTAACCAGGAGTCTCGATTTACGCTTAGTCGATTCCAATATGCTTGCCCTCTATTGATTGGTTAAAAATTAAGATCAAAAGTTATTGAAATTGGCAGTTAAGGAAGTGTATGGGAGACTGTCTGAAGAAGGCCATACACAGATAAGAGTGGAAGACTATTGGGGAGACCTTAATCGCCCAATAGTGGGACAAAACCGGTTATTATAAAATACATTCCAAACTTATATGAAATCATACTCATCATCGAGTTGTTGGGTAGTAGTGTATATGCACCTATGCTCAGCAAGCCCTACCGCTTACTGTAGTTTAAGGCTAGAATTATTAAACCTTCATAGAAAATTGTTAAAATTAAAAATAAATCTTTTTTTAACCATTGCTACAACGTTTGCTTTATCATCATCATCCTCTTGATATTTGGGGTCGGCGCAGCATGTTTACTTCTTCCGTACATCTCTATTTGCCGTCATCTCAAAAGTCACCTCTTTTCTAGCCATATCATCTCTCACACAAATCATCCATCTTTCTTTGGTCTTCCTCTACTCATGTAACCCTGCACATTCATACTGAAAACTTTCCTCACAACATGGTCCTCATCCCTTCGCATCACATGCCCATACCATGACAACCGATTTCCACACAACTCTCGGTCACAGGCGCCACTTTCAGACTTCCTCTTACATACTCATTTCTTATTCTATCTATTCGCGTAACACCACACATCCCCCTCAGCATTTTCATCTCAGCTACATGTAACTGCCTTCCATTCATCTATTTTGCGGTCCAATATTCTGATCCATACGAGACAGCAGTTCAGAATGTTTGGTTTATCATGACCGTAATTTAATATCTGTAACTGTAAGTGAGTTTTATTCAGGGTACATAGTGGTTGCCAAACTAGGCAGAACTTGGGACCGGAGTTGTGATACGCTGTATATAGAGTCGATATATCTTATATGTCTATGTGTATAGAGTCCTTAAATATATACTTACTGCAGAAATATTTAATGTGTTGTAAATTTCTGAGAACGGTACAAACGTCACTTTTTCTACTGAAGAACTATTTGCAACTATATAATAAGCTTCTGGGTCCATTAGCGCGTTGAATTCTGGATCAGGGTGTTCTTCACCTGTAGAAAATAGAAAAATCCTGGTAATCTGAACATAGCACCCCGAATAAATAAATAAATAAATATTGCTGGACAACCCACACAGCATCATCTAGCCCCAAGGTAAGCAGAGCTTGTGTTATGGGTACTAGATGACTGATATACTTAATACAATACATTACATAGATAGATATTTTTATTATACACAGCAAATACCCGGAACAAATATTTGTAGATCGTACAAACATTTGTCCCAAGGCGGGAATCGAACCCGCAACCTCTTGCGTCGCAGGCGGACCTTCGCCCGCCGCGCCACATCGGTCGTCAAACCCCGAAAGGTTCAACCACATTTCACCAGTTACGTTAAAGACAAATTTGATAGGGGGCGAGCCTATCGCCATCCTCCAGGCATATAGACACTCAGGCCTGCATCTGAGGAATACTAGATGAAAAAACCTCAATAAACCAAATCGACTGACAAAAGCCGTGTTAGTAACTAAGGTCTTTCTTTCTTTTCTTTTTTGTAAAAAACGTTGCCCCACACTAGGAATTTCTCCTGTGTCGTGGGTGCGTTTACATACATTCAAACTCACATACACAAACAGCCAGACCCGGAACAACTACCCTTAGGCCATACAGATATTTGTACCGTGCGGGAATCGAACCCACGACACGCGGCGCAGCAATCGATCGCTCAACCACTGCCCCAACCGTGTCGTCAAAGGTAAGGTAAGGTATTTCTTGAAAAGTATTTTTTTATTGTTGTATATACGGAATAGAAAAAGCAAGTGGAAGTCCTCACAGCGCCCACTGTGATATGAACAACACATTCAATTTTGACGAAAATCTCATTTGATGTTACAAAATGTATACAAAATTAAGACTTATTACAACTGACGAAGGTTGTTATTATTTTACATATATTACCGCTTAATTGTAACACGTGCTGTGTGGGCTTCCACTTGTTTTTTCTATTCCGTGGTTGTATAGTTATCTCATGGCTATTATGCTTTCTATTTGTCATTCATCCTCCTTTAAATAAACTTACTTTCAACATGGCCAGCACCAACATATAAATGAGCCAGTCTGCCAATAAACTCGGGGTCCAGTCTTGCTGCCAAAGCTATATTTGTCACAGGACCAATTGCAACGACTATTAGTTCCCCTGAAACATAAAAAAAAACACTCTTTTGAATTGATTTTATAAATATGTTTGTAATAAAAGAAGTGAGTTATTTACTTTTTAACTATGAATATCATTGAATTAGATATAAAATCATGATTTTTATCAGTGATTTTTTTTAAATCAGAAAATTCGAAAAAATTGAGAAAAAGCCGGAGAAAAGTTACAACGCCCATTTCCAGAATCAAATACTTAACTCGTAGTGTCAGATTGTGCGTCCCTTTCATCCTGTTGGTTGTTTATCCAAAAATCTTACCTTCATATTGTTTGGAAAGTTCCAGAAGTGCGACGGCTGCTGGTGCATCTTCCAGCTCGATGGGTCCTGGAGATGTATAGCCATTGTCTCCCAGCCCATCATAGCCAAAGTAGTGGTCAGATTGAATTCCCAATATAAGACTTTTTTCAGCACCTCTATATATCGGTATCTGAAATTAACATTACATTTTTAGGGTTAGGTAACAATGGACAACGTCAACAAATGTTTGTAAACGCACCTACGATACAGGAGAAATTCCTAGTGTGGGGCAACGTTTTTAAATTTAAAAAAAAGTACTAATATTGCAACAGCATACTAGGTAATTTAACGTTTTCGTTTGGTAAACTTCTACCAAGAAATTCGTGCTAGGGCTTCAGGATTCGTTTTTTTTTAAACGCGTTTAAAAAAACTCACATACACAAACAGCCAGACCCGGAACAACTGTAGGCCATACACATAATTATTCCGTGCCGGAATCGAACCCATGACACGAGGCGCAACAGTCGATCGCTCAGCCACTGCGCCAACCGTGCCGTCAAAACGTTTTTTTACCCTTAAGTCAATGATGTATTTAATTACTGTTAATTTTTATGTAGATACTGTTGAATGCATGTAATGTATTTGAATACATGCGTAGCACCTGCTTGGCAGTCACTGTAGTCTTGTTATAAGTTCACATAAAAAAAAGAAAAAAGATCTTGAGCGATTGAATTTCGAATGAGCTTTTTTCTCTGTTTTCCACACCGTTTTTGTTTTTTTTTTCGGGGTGAATCCTTTAAAAGGCGTTTCGCCCTGTATTCTAGGTTAACCTTGGTTGGACTACCTAGCATTATGCTACATAAGTCTTATAGATTAAAATTACTTTTTTTTTATTTAGATTAATAAAGAATAATTACTTACATCTGCTCTGTTACATAAATTCAGTATCCGATCGCTATTTATTATTGTTTGATTCAAATTCACATTGCCGTATGTTGTAGTTAAGGCAATTACATTTGGGCTGAAAAAAAAATGAAACATATTTTATTATGAAGTTATTAATAATATTACGCCTGTATTTCCGCAAGGCATAGATGTGACTAATAGTACCTACGCCTACAATTTGCCAGTTGCGTTAAGTATTAAATAAGAATTATTGGAAAGAATAAATAGAGCAGTAATAAACAAAAGTACCAAAATTAAAACTTCTGAGACACCTTTTTTCTCAGTTGTAGGTAAATAATATTAATCATCGGCTCTTAACTCTAGGCGCCACTTATCTGAATGCCTAAATAATATTGCACTGTTGAAATTTCAACTATTATTTAGGCATTTAAAAAACAAACAGGCGTAAAAGACTTTTTATTACAACATAAGGAGACAACCGACAATACTTTTTCCGTGTTTACAAAGCGCAGTGTATGCACATACACTGCGCTTTGTGAACTCATTGATTGCCACTCCCACGCCATAAACGCAATAGAAAAACTATTGTTAACACAAGTTAACTCGCATCAGACCAAAACGTATCTCGTACTAACTCGTGTTAAGTGAATATAACATGTTAAAATTGCATTTAGGTTAAATAATATTGCACTGTTGAAATTTCAACATTTATTCAGGCATTTAAAAAAAAACAGGCGTAAAAGTCCTTTCATTACAACATAAGGCGACAACTAAATACTTTTTCCTTGCTGTGCATACATTCTATGAAGATTGATTGCCATGCCCGCGCCATAAACACAATAGAAAAACTATTGATTGTTAACACGAGTTAACCCGCGCGAGATCAAGAGGTAACTCATGCTAACTCGTGTTAACTTAACAAGTGAACACAACATAAAATAAATATGGGTTGACACCTAAATGTATTTTTTTACGTGCACACTTATGCCTGTTTTCTGTAAGACCTTTGTATCAGTGAAAACTGGCATAAGTGTCACGGAAAATCTTAATTTTTTAAAACAGTAAATATGATACCGAGGTCACAATAACTCCTGTTTTACTTAAGCGACCTTCGTTTGGTATGTCATGTACAGTCTACGTCTTTGAAACGTTCAGGAAACAATGTAACCACGTGCATTGTAAAGACAAGAATTTATTTATGTTTACTTGTTAACAGATAGTAAATCTTAGCTAAGCATCCTGAACTATAATAATAAAATAAGAGCCTCGAGCAACATCTGAGACGCTCTCGTTAGGCAGCTGGATCAAGGGCTTAATGCACAAAGCAATAATACTGGACACGGCTCGCATTGTTAGGCGACTCCTCTCTCTAGAACCCTGACGCGCTGGTAACTTGGACCTAGCTCCCGATACCGGTGGGCTACTTATTTGTATATTTTAAACGTTATTTAATTCTTCTAATATTGAATTATTTCAAAATGTAATGTGTAAGAATTCTGAATGAATAAAGGAATTCCGACCGACACCTAGAGACACTTTCACTAAACAGCTGAGTCAAGATTCTGTTGGAAAAGACGGTCGTCTTGGACACAGTGGGCGTTGTGACCAATATCGCCATTAGCTTGGGTCTTGCGACCTTGTTGCTGACGAAGCACTGTTTTTACACTTTCGACGACACGGTTGGCGCAGTGGCTAAGCGATCGGTCGTGGGAAGTGGGAAGCGGTCTCCTGGGCTCGATTCCCTAGCCTACAGGTAGTTGTTACGGTTCTGACTGTTTGTGTACTTATTCTGACTCTTCGCGTGACCAGAGGGCTAGCCTTTTTTTCGGAAAAAGAATCAGCATTGCCATTCAACGTGGCAATGCTGCCAGTCTTCTGGGCACTTTTCCCGTTGACAGCGATCCAGATGAATTTTTCGATGCCCTGTGATTTTACTTTAAATATTTGTAAACGCACCCACGACACAGGAAATATTCCATGTATGGGGCAAATTTTCTTAAAAGACAAGACAAAAACACATACATATTTTTACTATGATTGTAGTATCTTTTATATGATATGTAAATATAAATTTGGATAAAGCAAAATACATATCAATGTACGGAAGTATATACTCGTACATACATATATACCGTAAGAATGTTCAATGAAACGTGAAAGATAAAAAGAATACTTAACGACTATTTATTAAGGTCGTGTACAAAATGATCACGGAAAACGATAAGACCCACCCACACTGTCAGTGAGATAAAAAAAAAATACTTAAACGTAACTACTGAGGCGTATTAACCCCTTCTGGACACTGAAGTACTTAGGGACAGGGCAGATGACCCGTGAGATCTAAATTGTGCTCTACGGAAGCTGCAGATTCTGAACTGTCACGGAACTTCCCAACCTTGTCATCATCTGCTTAGTATTTTCCAAACTATTTTGCTGTCGGCTTCTAGTCTTACCGAATTCATTTCAATACCAGTATTTTACACAGAGCGACTGCTTATCTGATCTCCACAACCCAATGACTGGGTAACAAAGTACTCTCTCTAAAGACTTCCCAACCTTTTACGGATGAAAAAGTAAGAAAGTAAAATAAATAAATAATGCTGGACAATTCACATAGCATCATCTAGCCCCAAGCTAAGCAGAACTTGTGTTATGGGTACTATATGACTGATATACTTAATACAATACATTACATAGATAGACATTTTTTATTATACATAGCAAATACCCAGAACAGCCTTAACAAATATTTGTAGATCGTACAAACATTTATCCCAAGGCGGGAATCGAACCCGCAACCTCTTGCGTCGCAAACTGACAAAAAAGTATATTATCTTTACTCACCCGCCAAAGTATTTCTCGTAAAGCAAGCTTATGGTGATAGCAAAGGCATCGTCTGCTCCTCCATCGTGGTCAATCACCAACTTTTTTCTTGAATCTACTGCAGTGGCTTCAGGACTAAAAAAAACGAAATATATAAAAGATACATAATGATACAGGAAGTGAGAAAGTGGGTGAGAAAGGCGGTAAGAGAGGTAGTGAGAAAGAAAGCAATAGAGAAAGTCAGAGAGGAGCTGGGAAGGAAATTACGGAGGCGGTGAGAGAGTACGTGGGAGTGAAAGTGAGGGAGAAGTTGAAAGAGTAGCTGAAATAGGTCGGTGTACCCATAGTAGATATGTAGGGGTCGCCCTAGAATCGCAAGTTAAGTAAGTCGTATATAACAGCGAGAGAGTATATTTGCCTTTATCATTAATAGAGTACTAATCCAGGCAACAGGCTGCTTTGGAGATTAAAAAGGATGGTACACCGAATGACACTTTACATGAAAACCCCCTTAAAAAATTGTTTCGATTCAGCCCTCAGTGTCTACTTACCCTTTTGTAACTATCGCTTAACAAAGACTGGTTTCAAATATCTTTACATCTCTATTTAAAGATATTTGAAACCAGTCTTTGTTAATAAACCGATAGGAAATAAATTCGGGAGGCCTTTGCCCTGCAGTGGGAAAAACCAGGCTTCTAAAATATCATAACATAGGTACCTACATCATAAATCGTCGTCAGATTGCACTTTTCTTTTAAAAAATATTTCAAACGAAATTGACTGTACTGATCTCCTGCATAAACTGCGTTTCAACGACCCTCAGAGATCAGTTAGCTTTAATCCACCTATCTCCATTACTTTTTCCTCTTCTAATTGTCCTCCTTAAATCCTATCTAATTACCGCATGACTCATACATGGTGCGAGCGAGTTAGGATTTTAATATTCTTTGTAAAGAGTTCTTATTTAACCCATTTACCACTAAAACTTATTTTGCGCTCGGCTGAACGCTGACTTTTTTTAAGTGCATATTAAAGAGGCCAGCGCATCAATCTACCCCAATGTGTCAGATTTTCCCAATAGAACATAAATCTTATGACTATTTTGATAAAGTTGAAAAACTATCAAAGAAATTTGACACTTTGGGGTAGCTTGATGTGGTGGCCTCTGTACTTATTACCTTGTATTTATAATCTTTTATATCGTGCTTGTTAGTGATTCTAAGATACCCGTGAGAACCTGTAATTGGCTTTATGTTACGTATTCAATTATTATACATTTGTTATAGCTTTTTGTTATTTATTTATCTATAGGAGGAACACCTCACCACCACCTATAAATAAATAAATAAAAAAAAATAATGATGAAATCTTACCTGCCAAAAAGGTACACGAGAATTACACAAAAAATAATTCTGTCTGCCATTTCTGAACGGACTGTTGTAAAATAAATAGTCAACTGCTTTTATTAAACTCTTTGGAAGCGACTGAGATAAAAGATAGAAGTACCTAGTACAAGTATTGTACTTACTGATATATTTATGAACTAATATTAAAAAAACTTCAGTTGGTATATAAGGAACGTAAACTCGTCTTGTAAAGAAAATAATTTATCTTCGGCATGCGTCACACTCGAAGCCGCAAACCTCTCTAGAAGATACTATAGATATTACGATAATCTTTTAAAATAAAAATGTATTGCCGCTTGTATAGAAGATCATCACTTGAGAACGGCTTGACTAATTTGACACATTGTTTTTGTGATCGTAATTTATTGTCAGTACAAGGTGATAATGAAAGATTTTCTTAAGAAAATCCACCGGAAAATTCGGAAATTTGAATGGTACTTTTGTCTGAAATGTCTGCAAAGCGAAAGGGTCGCCAGTATTTAATATAATTACGTCACGCAGAGCGATTCAACACCGTTATATTCGAGATTAGCTCCCTAAAGCAATACACGTTAAAAATACAGTAGGTACATAGTATATTCTACACTATTTCAAATTCGTTTTTTAATTTAAGAACTTCAGTTAGTGCACTGTCCTCGTCTATGAATTTCAAAAGACTAAAGTGATGTTTTTAAGTGGAACCATATCGACGCCTCCCACGCATAAGGTCGTAAGGCTAAAAAATGTTTTTCTCAGGAGAGCATTTTTAGTATACGTTATTGATAAAAATGATTGTGAAAGATTTTCAACAGAAATTTTTGCACTAACCTGTCAATTATTAGTTAAATAATGTATCCCCAGGCGCTGGATATTACAAGGAATTGTAGTTACCAAAAAAAACTAGTTTTACTTACTTACGACTATTTACTTATTAAAAAAAGGTCGTATCTTATTGTTACGACTGTATGCATTCATAAACGTGATATAAATAACACGTATAAAGTCGTAAGTTTGAATTACGACTATATGCGACGTGCAAACTATCATATCTCTCTAAAAGGGGGTCGTAATAAGGGAGTTGATGAATAAAAACCACCGTAAAATTTCACCTCAAATCAATTTAATAACAATAACTATCATCATAGGAACATAATTCAGTCTTCTTAACGCATAAGTCACGTTATTATAAACTTTTATTTAAAAAAAACATACGGTTAAAACTGGCTCTTCAAAACTTAATAAAAAATATTATAGGTACTCGTACTATCTTTGACATGATATTATAATAAAATCAACATAAAAGGAAATGAAATTATGTATAACAAAATAAAAAAATTCTTCTAAATTAAATGAAAATCACTTAAAATAATTAAGGATTGAATACTATTGTATGTAAGTAACATAATTATTATAATGGAAGTTAGGATATTTAAGACAAAATAACGATGATTAGTCAGAGAAATTACTATTGTTCTCTTCAGTAACAGTACCACTGTGTGACAACTGTTGATAATAACCATGGTACACTTGGGGTATTATACGTCCTTGACATAGACTTAGTAAATCATTAAATTTGGCCAATGTAATAGGTAAATTATCAGAGTAACATGGTTCCAATAATTCTGTATCTATTAAACTATTATATTTTCTTCTTGATGAATAGGCTTTTTTTGTTATTAAACTCATGACATTTTCTTCTTCAAAATTATAACGATAGTTCAAAATATAGGGTTCGCTTGACACTACTTGAACTTCTTTAATTTTGGTCCATGATACTTTTTGTTTTTTAGTATTTTTAGCCCAGTTTTTACCATCTAGTAATAATTTGTAGTTGTAAAAATCTGTAATACTCATTTCGATGACATTATAATTTGGAGGGTTTACTTTTGACCATCTGACTAAGCCATACCATTGTGCAGGGGTATATATAAGCTTATTTTTTGCATTTCTCTCGATGAGAGCATGGACTGAATCAGCTTCATTTTGTGTATGCCCTCGCTCTAAAAACCTATGGACTATCGTTATACCATACTTTTTTGCTGCATATGTGTAAAAAGCAAACACAATACGATTACGATTTTGACCGGCACAGTTGTCCAACCAAAATCTGAATTCTTTGGCGCCGCCTAAAACTTTACCCTCAATGAATTTGGATAAGCAACTTGCTACTTCGCAAGCCCCGTGTTTCCCATTAGTTTCAGGCCACATGTAACAATAACCTTCTTGACTCGCTAGGTCGAATATTGTAAAATTATAAATGGATAATTTTCGTTTATAATAAAATAAACCGACATTGCCATGAGGACAGTTTAATATTTTTTGAAAATCGAAACACGCTGTAACTATTCTACCTCCATTTTCCAATGCTTCTTTTTTATCATTTGCCTTCATTTCTCTAGCTTTTATCTTGTTATTTATATGAAGTTCTTGTTTTTGTTTTTCTTCTTCCGTCATTGTATTTTTGTTTTCATTATATATATGACACTCGTTACAAATGTCTTTTTTTGGCTTGTGAAACGATATATTTAAGTTTTGGTTTATGATATCACGATACTGTCTAACTGTCGATACCTTTTTAGTTATATTTTCACTTATGCACCACTCATTGTACAAAGAAAACATTTTTGTAAATGTAAGGTCGCCGTCTAAGTAAATTTTACTTGTATCTTTGCGTACATAGTGAGATTCAACGGGCTGGAACGTTTTGACATGCTTTAAAACACCCTGTTTTATTTCGTCGTCTAAGACTATAATTCTAGTTCCACCGCGTCGATCGGGGGAAACAGAGCCACCACCAGAGCGATATTTCGCCAAAGCTGTTTGAACAGTTCTCTCTCCAATAGAAAGTGTATTTAGGAACATCGTTTTGCAAACGAACACTTTATTAGGTAAGTCAGAATTAGATTCAATAAGAGGTAAGCAATACTTAACAGATCTCTTACGTCTAGACACAGGATTCGTCGTAGAGGGATACTTAGTATCGCCTACTTCGGTGTGGTTGACGATGTAATCCCACTGTCGACTGTGATCTCCAATTTTCCAAAAAGAACTAAATATACGTTCCCGTTGGTGTGCATCAAACTTTTGAAAGCATTTAAGACGACAAGTACCCGGACATGGTGGTTTTAAAATCTTTTCATCTCTCTGAACTCCATTCCTACTCATATACGCTTTTCCTAAATTTTTTAAACATTTTCGTTTAATATCTTTCCACTCATCACGGCGACGGTGACGTCTTCTTGCAACTCTAGCCGACGGTGTATTTTCACTTGATGAGCAGACAGAAGAGTCCTGACTTGAAGCGTTACTCAGGTGTGGTGTATTGGCTCTACTGGCACTACTAGATGAATTCTCAGCATCACAAATCGATAAATTTCTGAATAGTGGAGTCGAAGTGGCCATCAAAAAATCTTTATTTGGGGAGGGCATTGGTGTTATGTCCAGTGAAGGTTCTATTATATCAGCTGATTCGTGTGAAAATTTTTCAACACATGGCTCTGAATCCACACGTTCTGTAGGGCTTTCATTTGGTAATGGGGATGAAATTAAGGGTAACATTGCGTCTGGATTATTTATTACCTCGGTAATACTTGGTATACTACTTTTGTTAATGCTTGTTGTACTATTAATAAAAGATTGCCCGAACATCGTCTTATACTGATCCCACTGGTCTTCAGCTTCAAGTGGTACCGGCGATTCTAAAAATACAAGTTTGCAATTAGTTAAAAACTATACACAAGAAACAATACACATAAATAAAAGTGTTAGACAATTAACATAAATCAAACAACATTACGGGTTTTATTCTCCAAAGCGATAGGCAGAGTTTAGAGAGGTTAGAGAGGATAAGAGAACATACTCCACCCACTTTTCGCCAGTTATTAGTCCCATTGTAATGCCTATTGTCAAACACTAGGCGCAGTTCAAACTCCATGTTATGAGAATTTCGAAATTGAAAAACCCAATAATATATTGCCCGACCCGGGAATCGAACCCGCCAGTCATGCTTACTTCCACTAGACCAACAAAGCAGTTAAAAAAATTATTTTAATGATATTTTAACTATAATTTGAAAAGCAGAGAATCGTATCTTATTTTTTTAACGGAGCATAAAGCCGTATGTCTATGATACGTCTTTATACGTTTACTCATTATTATATTTAAACATCGCAAATGGTCGTAAGTATAAGTTACGACTCCTATAATTAAATTGTTGTGTAGTATAAAGTCATAACTGACCACTGTTAACGTTTGATTACAGCGCATATAGTCGTAACATAAACGTTCCGACGTTATGCGTCGGAACGGTCGTAATCACTGTTTCGTCTGTTGAGACATAATCAACACTATCACATACTAATTATTATATTCGTACTACACACATAAACAAGTAAAATAAATACAATACAAAACAAATCAGTAAAACTTACCATTTCCAAAATTTTCATCGACCGTTACTTCACTATTTTGGTTTATTTGTTCATTTAACACAAGTTTCATAATCTTGGAAGCACGTACGTTACTCATTTTACTTTAACTATTAATAGTACACCTTAAACTATATAAACAATAACAAAAACAATCGATTGTTTTATTTTTAAAAGCAAACTTCTTCACTGTTGACATACGACTTGACGTCGCGGTCGGTACTGTGCTCTGATTGGCCGGCCGCGGACCAATCGATCGGAGCATACCGTCTGAACTATCCACGCGACTTTATGCGCGGGAGCGTTTAAATGTTAAGACCATTATCCATTAAAAAACTCATTATTTATATAAGATATTAAAATTTGGATTTTAGTAATAGATAATACTATACAAGATTGTTGTAATGGCACAAAAAAAACGGTTTTAGTCAAAAACAACGTTACGACCGTCTGCGTGGGAGCCATCGATATATTAAACCGTGTAAATTGTAACTTATTTTTAGGGTACCGTACTTCAAAACGAAAAACGGAATTATAGGTCATTCACAAGCGACTTCCATCTGTCTGTCCGTCTGCTTTTTTCTAAGGTACGCGTGGCGGTATAACGTCTAAATTAATTGTTTGTTTTGTGATAAAAAAAAGATGTAGCTATTTTCGGACATTTCCTTCTATTTGTACTCTCTAAGATCTTGCTTGCCAAATTACACTCTAGGTCAACGAGAAGTACCCTATAGGTTTTGATTTATTTGCATTCATCAATATATGTCGCATAAATGGCCGATTTTTTAGAAACTTGACTCTTTTAGAGCTCTAAGGGATAATAAACTTACAAGTCCGTATTTGGTAATAATTTCAACATGGTAACTTTATGAGTTTCTGAGCAAAAGGGTCTTCACAGACATACAGATATACTGGCAGACGGACAAAGAAGGTGATCCTTTAAGTGTTCCGCTTTTTTTCTTTTTGAGGTACGGAAAACCTCAAAATATGTTTTTGTTTGTAAACGCAAAAAATATTTTTCCTTCAAATGTTCGAAACCCTCAGTGGGCAAGTACGACTGCCACTTTGCCGGTTTTTATAACTTCAGCTACAAGTATTGTAATAATGTAAGTAACGGTACGTTTGCTTTTATGCATAGATCATTTTTTTATGACATCACTTAAAGGCGATATTAAAACATAATAATATTATATACATTTTAAAACTCATATGAACTCACGCCTTTTCGCATGGGAAAAACTACAGAAAGCCACCTGTCCTTACACACTCCATTTGCTTTATTTATGTGTTCCTAGCACGAATATTTGACATAAACGTTAAGTCAATTGGAACGATTTTAAAAATGAAATACCCGTTTCGAACATTACACTATATTTATTATTTTTAAACGTAAAAGACTTCTTTTTTCTTTAACAATTTTAAAACTATTAATACATAAAAAAAAAAAAAACACTGGGCATCGAAACTTTCATCCGCGTCACTGTCAACGGGAAAAGTGCCCAGAAGGCTGGCAGCATTGCCACGTTGAATGGCAATCTTTGGCCAAAAAACAGGCCAGCCCTCTGTCATTTTTAATCGTTATTCATATTTATGGGTCATACTAATTGCGCTTGCGTCGTACGCTTACACTTAATTCTACAGGATAGTTTTATTTTTATAAATCGTTCGTATTGACGTTAGATTTACGTCAACCATTTGTTTTAGTCACACTGGTACCTCTATCGCGTATTTCTTGCCAGAAGTTTTTTACATAATAAAATCAATCAAGTCGTTCTCAGTCCGCCCTTGTACGTTTAATTTAATTTGTACAGACGCCAGCACAACAAGCTACCTCAATATGTCAAATTTCTTTGATAGGTACTCAACTTTTCACAAAAGAATAAGGTTCATTTTCAATTGGAAAAATTTGGCAATTTGGTTTAGGTTGATGTGCTGGCGTCTGTACAAATTAAATTAAACGTACAAGGGCGGACTGAGAACGACTTGATTGATTTTATTATATAAAAAACTTCTGGCAAGAAATACGCGATAGAGGTACCAGTGGCGTCTGTAAATGAAGTTTAATAAACATTAGGTAATTTATTTATTCATTGCACTTACTTTTTATAGTAAAATATTAGAGCCAAGGCGGTTCCTACGACCACAATCAATGCTATTAGGGGCACCCCAATGTAGATGAGTAGCTTTTTTGCTCCCACCATGATTGCTTCTTCTCACTGATTCAGCTGAAATTTAAAGGACGTAGGCATTAAGACAGACAGACAGAAACAAATCTTATATATTAGGAACCTAAGATTTACATAAAATGAAGTTCTAAATATAAAAAATATGATAAACAGTAAAACGATGTTATAAGATGGCAAGCACTGTAGGTGCACATGAGTTCCACGAGCCTCATACTGTTTTTTACTCTATACGTATTAGTTTATAGTTTAATTTCGTTGGTGATATTTATTATAATACTCGTATGCCCAAATAATTAGTATTGCCATTCAACGTGGCAATGCTGCCAGTCTTTTGGGCACGTTTCCTGATGACAGCGATGCGGAGGAGTACTTTGACGCCGGAATGTCTTGGTCGGCTTTTTATTTTATTTTGTTTTTGTAAATATGCAAATAGTTAATTTAATGGCATAATTGTGTATATGTAAATACTTAAAAGTTATAATATCCTAGGTATATATACCTTTCAGACGCCTGTACTCACCCCTAAAAACTGCTTCATCAGAATTATTGGATAAACAAAAAAAATGTCATAACCGCGGGACCGAAAACTAATATACTTGATATCGCTTCAGACAAACATTACCTACTGAAAAAGAATCTTTAAATAATAACATTTGGACAAACCCCAGGACACGTAGCATGACCAATTTAATGTCTTTTCTACAGAGAATAGACAATAGAGATGTGTCCAAGGTAAAAATATATTAAGTCTATTTGGTCCGTCAGTAAGATTACCAAAAAATATTGGATACTTATTTTTTGCTTACTCAAATCAATAAAAAGTGACAATGATATAGCACATCAAAGTTCAGGAGAAGGGGATTGTGACGTCACTGTTACGTTAAAAGTGTAGCTCGGCATGACGTCACGCGAAATTTCAACGCACCATATCGTCGTCGATATGGTTGGTAGTAGTAATTATTTTAATTGATTACCAACAAATCTTGTCTCTCTCATTCACTTTTGTGGATTGCAGTGGCATTTAGAAGTCTTGTAGGCATTGATATAAAATTTTAGTATATTAATGCTTTTAGCATTGTATCATAACATTCATGGCTGTACAGTACACCGCATGCATGTGATAACACATTGACATTAAGCTGGCCCAGTATAGTACGGATTTACAATAGAATACAAGGCCAGGTTATATTGGTTTTGTTATCACTGAAGTGCTGCCCACTCACATTATAAGATATGTTTTTAATAAGATTCTCTTTACATGTTATCATGTCCTAGTATTTCCAATGAATATAAAATGGTTTTCAGTAACACACTTAAGTATCCATTTTCGAATTTCCTAATCAATCACACACGAGCAACATTTTATCTAACAAACCGAAAACACGTGGTTGGTTAATCTCGTACAATTGGCGTTGATATCATCATGATAGCAATGACCTAAGTTTCATTAGCAATTTTTTTGATGTTTTTTACAGACGGGTTTTCGATACCTTCAATTTATTTTTATACGTCCATCTCAAACCCTTTTTTTTCAAACACTGCTTTTATAGATACCCAATTTGATAGTTTCTTTTTTCAATTTGTGATTCCATTTAACATAGATATAAATTGCATCCTTTTTTTGTAATCTCAACTTAAAACCCTTCAACTATCGGTAGGAGGATTAAAAAAAAACGGTTTTTTTTTTCGGAATTTTCAACGCCTCGATTGGTTTCTAAGAACAATTTTTTAAGACACCCCATTTGGCGCCAAAACTCTACCATTATATCACTACCTGCCAAAGTCACTCTCGTTAACACGAAATCCGAAGACGTATACATATGTCGTCAAAACCTGCCCACGCGTTTTGTCTGCAGAGCGCCACAAAGGAACAAACATAATCATATAGGCAGATAAACACCTACTTACCGGTACCCTCCTTTGCGTCACGCAGTCGGCTAAAAAATAGCACCACTTCACAACACAATTTTGTTTAACATATTCACACTATACGAAACATCACTAGAAATGCACCACAAAAAAAAAGCGCTGGGATTTTTATTACAACTCTTTGAACTGGACTAATTACTATTTATACTATTTACATTAAAGGTGTGATATTTTTAGTAAAGTCACGCTAATGTATTTAAATTTACAGTTTATCTAAGCCCATTCATATGACGAGTGATATAATTACAAGATAAGACGCAAGTCTTAGCAAGTGGGTCTGATAATAATTGAAATTGTATGTTCCACAATTGGTGCTAACGATGACTGCTCTCATTTGTTAGTCCGTCTGGGAATGCTAACACAGTATGGTACAGTTGTAATTGTAGCTGTTCTGGGTTCGATTTCCGGGTCGGAAAAATCGTTTTTTTTCCATCTGTTATTTCTTAGCGGCTACATGGATTCTGAATTGTCATGATGGCCCAGTGGTTTAGGCCTCGCCTCTTGTGCGCGAGGTTGTGGGTTCAAACCTGAGCAAGTACCAATGAGAGTTTTTCAATTCATATGTACTTTCTAAGTTTATCTTGGACATCACTGACATCGGTGAAGGAAAACATCGTAAGGAAACCTGGACTTATATAATTAATATAAGTCTGAAATCGCCAACCGGTCTTGAGCAAGCGTGGTGATTAATGCTCATGCCTTCTCTGTATGAGAAGAGGCCTTTGCCCTGCAGTGGGATAGTAATAGGCTGGTACTATCTTTAATTTCAAAGCAGAAACATAGATTCTGAATTTGTAGCCTTAGATTGATGGTTATAGACTTGTCCTCTATTACATGGGACACATGATTGGCGCAATGTGGGCGTACTTTAGGTACCCTTGCAGAATACTGGTGTTATAAGTAGTATAATACTAGCATTCGCCCGCGATTTCATCCTCGTGTAGTACTATTCTCTTCGAACTTGAACGTCCTCTTCGTCCCCTTTAAAGCGTAGTTTTGGACATAATTATAGTCTATAGCACTCAGGAATAATGTAACTTTCTAACAGTAAAACATTTTTAGATTTGGATCATTAGTTCCAGTGATTACCCCCTACATATAAACTTACAAGCAAATTTTACCTCTTTATAATATTATTACAGATGGTTTAGTAACTGAGTAACTAAAATATTGAAGTAGCACGCACAGATAAGCCACTCAAGAAAAATTCTTCAAACCCTAACGTAAACTTTATAGGGATGATGATACAAAATAGTTTTTTGCCCGTCCGGTAGATTATTTAAAAACATTTTACACGTACTTTTTCTTTATTTACGTAATCGAAGGATTACGTCAATATATTGATTAAAATGTAGTCAGAAACCTGAAAGTCTGACAACCAGTCTTACCAAGGGGTATCGTGTTGCCCAGTAACTGTGTTGTGGAGGTCAGATAGGCAGTCGCTCCATGTAAAATACTGGTATTCAGTTGCATCCAGTTAGACTGGTAGCCGACCCCAACATAGTTGGAAAAAGGCTAGGCAGATGATGATTTCTTAAAATGTAGCGTGACGTCACACGTAAGTAGATTTTATACATGAGACGTCGAGAGCCGCCACTCCCCATCTTTAATGCGTTTTATCTAATTCATGTTTTATTAATATGATAAAGCAAAAAATACATTTCCAATATTTTTTTTTATTTTCTGACTGAAGACGACGGACTAAATATAATTCTTTTTTTTTTACCCAGGCTTCATCCTTATAATGGGCTAGTAGGTGAAAGATTAATCTACATTTGCCGAGGTCGATCCATGGCTGGGTTACCATCCATTTACGTAACGGGACAGAGAGAAAGCACGTTAAGCCGTTGGTCCCGGCTGTCTTTGGTAGATCTTTGACAATCGTGTCGATAGTCTTACTAAAGGGATATCGTGTGACTCAGTTACTTAGTTCCTTAATTTAATTTGTTGTTACGAGTAGATATACATTATAACTACTCCAGACACTAAGAAAAGAAGTCTTGAAAAAGATTGATAACTTATCCAAGGTAATTTGAAATTATTTTTATCAGCGCCATCTATGTATGTACCTAGTGTACTAACAGCCTACGTGCTCAACGCTGCCACTGAAATGGGGACTGAATTTAAGTTTCTCAACTTCGTTGGCAATAATAATTGTTCTCTGCGTACATACCTTCTTCGAACATCAACTACTAGATGGCGTTAAATTAAATATTTGGATTATAATATGTTGTACGACAGTCATCCTCGTCGGAATAAAATATATCTGTAGAAAAGAAGGCTTGCAAAATACCATTAATGTGTAACATTATTATTCTTGGGTTCGCAAAAGTGTTATTTTATCTACAAGGGTATTTTCATCTGGACCTTTTTGGTAGCAGCCCGGAGAATGGATTTGTATTTTTTTTTTTTATTGTACTGTCATGCACTTAAACATAACGGGCGAAATGGGATTGTACCATAATAGGTACACTTCTGCCTTACCCTTCGGGGATTAGAAGCGTGATTTCATATTTAATGCTTTTGTATGGTTTAATAATAATTAAATTAAAAATAGATTTCTAACTAACTTGTGTGGTGTGGTCTTGGTGTGTTCGACGCAAATTGGCTGTAATTAAAAACGTTAAAAATAAGTCTCAATCTTTATTTTTCTCTATGGCAATGATTGCCTATGCCTAATAAATGATGCCAAAAACTTGTCAAAAATGTAGGTAAATTAGACGTATTTTAACAAATCTGTTCCACACAAAACGACACGTTCTATATTTCATACGATTCCAAAATCGCTTGAGTGTTTAAAAACAGCCAGGAACTAATATTTTACTAATAGTCTGTAAGTAAGGTTTCCATTCTACATACCCATCATACAAAATATACTTTAGGTACAGACGCTAGCTCATCAAGCTACCCCAAACTGTCAGATTTTCACAATTAAACATGAACCTTATTCTTTCCTAATAAAGTTGAAAAACTATAAAAAAAAAATGACACATTGGGTAGCTTGATGTGCTGGCCTCTGTACTTCTACAATAGGGTACTATCCAGAAAAAAAGTGTTTGGTCTGATAGTTAGATTACTCAAAAATACTGGTCACGTTCTTTTGTCACGTTAAGCAAAAATACGTTGTGCGTTGCGCGTAAACCTAGTGCGTTGAAATTTCTCTTGACGTCAATAGCCACTTCTCCTCCTGAACTTTGATGTGCTACATCTTTGTCACTTTTAATTGATTTATAAGCAGAAAATACATGCCCAATATTTTTTGGTAATCTAACTGACGGACCAAATAGACTTTTGCCTACGACTCATCCCTATTGTTGAGGCAAATAAAACTTAAAATTAAAGGTCCGTTTATGGTTATCTGTTACATAAATCATGGATAGCTTTAATTAAACGCTTTGTTATCCCAAACCAATTTTAATTAACCTGGCCAAGTTTCTGTTTTGTTTGATACCCCTAACTTATAAGTTAACGTTAAGTGGTAACTTGTTTTTCAGTGGAGAAGGTCAGCGAACGTATTTAAATGTTTGATACCCGTAACTTATAACTTAACGTTAAGTGGTAGCTTGTTTTTCAGATGAGAAGGTCAACGAACGTTTTTTAATTGATAATTGAGAAAAGTTTGATGACTGTCAAAAAACACACACAGAAAAGTGTGATGTTGTATTAATAAGCAAGGCTTATAAATATTCTTTCTTTCTATTTTTAAATCGTTGCCCCACACTTCGAATTTCTCCTGTGTCGTAGGTGCGTTTACAAACATTTAAACCCAAATACACAAACAGCCAGACCCGGAACAATTACCTGTAGGCCATACAAATATGTGTTCCGTGCGGGAATCGACCCCGCGACACTAATTTACAACTTTATTCGAGAAGAGTTTTAGATTGTTATATTGTCAGTTATCTGTGAAATAAAATAGAGGTAAAGATTAAAAATATTGCCTCTGCGGTGCACATTTAAATACTTACAATTTGTATGTGCCTCTATTATATTATTCGCAATATTTTGTAAGATATCAGAGAAAAATAAACCTAGAAAAACGCTCATATTTTTCCGTTCTTATTATTTATGCTAAACACGAAAACTTCCGCATGAAAAGAAAACAAAATTATTCGATTCTGTTCGTTTTCTTCGAAACAATGAATTTTATTTTGAATAATTGATTTTATCAGACTTAAGGTACGAAGTATTCGTCTGTCGAATATGAAGGAATAAGAATGGAAAAAAATATAACGAAGTATTTAAGCGTAAAATAAAAGAAAAAAAAATAAACGAAGTTAGGTTAGGTTAGGTTTATAAACCAAGTTTTTTTTTTTAAACATATCATTATTGTGTTAAAGATCATCAACATTATTGTGTTATGTAATGATCATCAACATTACACTGGATGATTATACAATCCTGTATTTCGAGAAGGGTTAGGCAGAGTGTACCACCAGTACACCTACTTTGCGCCCGTAATGTTTAAGTCCCATGTAATATGATTCGAGCCTATTGCCACCAACCGGTTATAAATCCATACTTCTGGCTGAAACTGAGAAATTTCAGATGGAAAAACACTGTAAAACTACCCGACCCGAAAATTGAACCCAGGAACTCAGCAGTAAGTGCTTGCAACCACCACACCAATGAAGCAGTAAAAGGATACACCCTGATGCGCAGATGTTTCTTTTCTTTTAAAACAAAAGACAGTTGTATATGTATAAATGTAATAATGGAAGCGGTCTCATCGTTCACATATTAAATAGATTAGACACAAGTAATAACATTACATACTGTCTTATAAATAAGAATGATGACTGTAAGGATATTTTTGTGGACAATATTATTATTTACGTTTATGTGGTTTACGAGTACTTATAGGTAAGTATTAGGTATGTGGACCGGGATATTTAGCTACTGTTAATGGTTGGGCTTCGCTGATTTAATGGAATTCATTAAGAAACAAACCTTACTTTTCTAAATAACAATCAAGAATCTTCGCAACATATTTCATCTTCTAAACTTTTCTAATTTTTCTCGAGTGGTTGAAACCATAAAGAACCAATGTTTTACCAGCCTGTATACAATAAAATCTGTTATTACAGTAAACCTCTACAGTATCATAAAGGGAATAAAATGGTACTTTGAGTAGTTTGTTTTTAAATGAGGAGCTCGTGGCTAAGTTATTATTGCCACACAGGTCGGCTAAGCAACGCTTTTTGATCTGGTGATCTGTGGATGGGTGACCATCCTTAATATTCCAAGACCCCTATATGGGTCAAAAAGCACGCTAAGCCGTTGGTCCCAGCTGTTCATTGTAGATCTTAGACAGTTGTTACGAGTAGTCAGAAACCCGAAAGTCTGACAACCAGTCTTACCAATGGGTATTGCTTGCGTGTAGGAATAAGTGCAGAAACTGAATCCTGATAGAGATATCGAGATATCCTGTCCAGTATCTGGTTTATGGAGGTTATAATCATCATAATAAAATAAATATTAAAATAAAAAATGCAGTCGCTTTATGTTAAATACTGGTGTTTAGATCCAGTTAGACTGGAAGGCAGAAAAAATCTACGCAGATGAAGATAATAGTTTTTCAAATCTGTTTTTATATTCGTTAAATTAACAGTATACTGTATAAGTAAGAGCATTCCTGGAATTTAAGGAAATTTGAAAACTTGTCCAGCGTAATTATATTGGAAGAATAAATAAATCCTATTGGAAAAAAAAACAAATCCGTCAGTGGCTTAAGAAAACAAAAATCCCATCATCATCTGCCTAGCCTTTTCCCAACTATGTCGGGGTCGGCTTCCAGTGTACCCGAATGCCGCATGCCAGTATTTTACATGGACCGACTGCCTACCTGACCTCCACAACCCAGTTACTGGGCAACACGATATCCCTTGGTAAGACTGGTTGTCAGACTTTCAGTCTTCTGACTAACCAAAACGACTGTCAATTTTATCAATAAATGACAGCCCGGACGAACGGCTTAACATGTTTTTCGAGGCACGGAGGAGACTCGATATGTTACGAACGGTCACCCATCCACAGACTGACCTTCGCAAGTGTAGCTTAACCTCCGATCAACCCGTGCGGCCGTTTTTATTTAGTCTCAATAAAGAAACACCCAATCATCCATCAACTTTGTTTTTCCGTCAGGTACAGTCCCGGACAACATCAATAATCATGGCTTTCTGAGTAAATAAGACTAATAGCGTTCACGTGGTCCGTCTAACAGCTAACTAACAAATAGGGCGGTAGAAGATTGATCATACCACATTTGTATCGGCCATTTCTCATGGCCAGAACTGAACGTAATTGTTAGAGTTCCGTAAAAAATAGTAAAAAGGAATCGTAATGATACGACTACGTCTGCCTCGTTTGAAACGCTTATGCCTCGTTTGTATTTTACTTTTAGCATTGTCTTTTCAAGGCGTGAAATATACCACAGTTCTTTTTTGTTTTGTTGCGTCCTTGTGTGCCGATATGTTTAGCGATACCATTAACTATACTTGTCCACTATCATAGTAAGAAATAAAAAATAATAATTGCAAAACGACTCGAAATAGAAATCTTTACTATACGAGTATCTTGTTAATTAATTAATATATTTATTATATATATTATATTTTATATGTTTTATCAGACATGGCTCATAGTTAAATACCCTAACACAACTATAATATAAAATATGCAACTGGTGTTAATACATTAAAACTTAAGCATTTTTCACACTTCATTTAAGCACTAAGTCGCTGGAAATGTATGTAAATAATACAGAAAAAATAATACAGTATCTCTAACTAGCACAGTTTTTTAATTAATCAGCAAAAACCCTCCGTAAACAAACTTAGTTCCGCATTCAAAAAAATCAAACTAGAAACTTTCGAAAAAGTTAAAATAGTTATTTTTCCTTCCAAGGATACGGATCCCGCGGTCACGATTACGTCTCGCCTCGGATTTTATAAGCTTTATGGCTTGACTGCGTTTTTGTTCTGGAGTGGTTGGTACTGTTTAGGTCTAAACGACCTATTATTAAGTTTTTCTGTGAGGAATTTCTTAGTAGCAGAACTGAACTTATATCGACCGTCAAAATGGACGCTTACCCCACCCATTCCCTGAGACTTCAACATATGTGGTAGACTTAGGTTTATTTTAATATTATGTTTTTTTTTTATTTATCCAATCCAAAGGCATATTTAACAATTTTCTTTTAAAACTAAACTAAAAAGCTTCTTATTTATTATTGCCTTAACTGCCTCGTTGTTCTATAAGTCCCAATAGCTACTGATGAACATGAGGTCCTGGGTTTGATTCGCGGGTCGAGCAAAGTTTAGACGACACGGTTGGCGCAGTGGCTGAGCGATCTGCCGCGCCGCGTGTCGTGGGTTCGATTCCCACACGGAACAAATATTTGTATGGCCTACAGGTAGTTGTTCCGGGTCTGGCTGTTTGTGTAAGTGTTATTGGGTTGTTTCATCTGCAATTTTAGAAGAGACTGGATCTGTGCACGGTTGATGGCAATGGGGCTGTTCCTATGTTAAACTTAAATATAACTGGCGAAGTGTAGGGTACTCTATAAATACACCTCTGCCAAACCCTTCAGGAAACAGAGGTGGAATGCTGTTATAAATAAAAGACACCACGGTTTGCGCAGTGGCTGAGCGATTGGCAGCTGCACTGCATGTCGTGGGTTCGATTCCCGCACGGAACAAATATTTGTGTTGCCTATAGGTAGTTTTGCCGGGTCTGGCTGTTTGTGTATGTGAGTTTAAATGTTTATAAACGCACCTACGATACAGGAGAAATTGCTAGCGTGGGGCAACTTAAAAAAAAATACTGAAAACAAAACCCATACATTGTAAGTCCATAAGTTTATAATCATCAAGTCGACTTCCTGTCTTCAGCTAACTACAGTTGAAGAAACGATTGATGATCGATCATTGTCGTATTCGTAGGTATTTATTAGAACGAACCATTACTCAAACAAAGCCAGTTTACATAGGCTGTAGTTTTTATGACCCTACGTTTCGTTATTTCAACTGTATTGAGATTTTATAATGACGTAATCATTTTGCTCTAGGTATTTTGGGGGTGTGAGGAACAGGGTGTAAAGATTCTCATCCACCATTGAAAGGGAAGATCCTCCTACCAAATGGCTGTTGTGTCTGGTGGGCTACTGCCCTACGGTTGTTGTCGGGTTCTTGTATACATATGTATATGTCCAAGTGGTGGGCTAACTTTAATATCGCGATGTAGGATACGTCAGATTTAGTTCGTATGTGGCGAGATAGATGTCGCTACACTGCTATGGCTAGAATAGGTAGGCACCTGCCCACGTAAGCACATGGGCAGGCCCCCCAAAGGAGGACCAACAAAAAGGTGGACTAACGATCTGATTATGATTGCAGGAAGCCGATGGGTGAGGGCAGCGCAGGACCCATCGTTGTAGACATCTTTGGGGGAGGCATGCGTCCAGCAGTTGACATCTTTAAGCCGAAATGATGATGCCTAAAATTTTATGTTCGAAGGAGGTTCAAAATAGTGAATTTTCGGCATATCCGAGACCAAAGTTATTATTTTCTATTTACAAGGTAAGCTACAGGGGAAGATTTACAAAACTATGGTAAGACCTGCTGTCTTGTATGGATCAGAAAGTCAGGCCGCAAAAGGCATGAATGAAAGGCAGTTACATGCAGCTGAGATGAGAATGCTGAGGGGGATGTGTGGTGTTACGCGAATGTGATGAATGGAGAAGTAGTAAACCTGGCCCCAATGGTAAAATTTTTAGGAGTTTATATAGACTACAATTTTAACTGGAAACAAGAACTTATGCATGTAGAAAAGACAATCAGTTTCAGCATGCTATGTTTTAAGAAGCCTTAGGAATTAAGTGGACATGAAACACCTTAAAATGGTCTATCACGCACTAGTCGAATCAAAGTTAAGATACAGTATATATGCTGGGGTGGCAGTTATGCATATAACACTCAAAATGCTTTTGTTCTCCAGAAAAGAGCGATTAGGACTATAGTCAGGATACGACAGGAGGAATCGTTTAAACCACATTTCAAGGAATTGAAAATATTAACGGTCCCAAGTTTATATATTTTGGTACTTCTAACGCGCCTACAAAAATATATACACGAGTTTGAAACAGAAGAAGAAAGAAGGAAAAGGGAAAATACAAGAAGAAAAGACTTGCAGACAAAACAGTCGCCTCATCTAAATATCTTCAAGCATGGTTTCTATTATAAGTCAGTTAAAATATTTAACAAACTGCCCACTGAATTAAAAAACTTAGTTTATAATCGAGAATTTCTAAAACAACTCAAGCAGTTATTGTTGGACAGGTGTTTATATACTTTGGACGAATTATAGATAAACAATGTTACAAATGAAAATATTAGACTTATTAGACAAATTATATTAAGTATTATTATTTTTAGTTTTTATTAATACTGTTATTCTTACAAATAATAATTATTGACATTAAACAGACATTTAAAATTTATTTTGATGGTTTTTTTATTACGAGGATTATGAAATTTATATAATTATGCAGGGATTATTTTGTAACTTTTTAAATATTAAATATTATGTAAAATTCAAACACAATGTTCTGTGTGGTCACGGACTAAGAATATGACCACCCCATTTCATCCCGTGGGTGTCGTATGAGGCGACTAAGGGAGTTTTTCAGACCTGGTGCAAAATATTAAGCACTCTAGGTCACCCGCACGGTGGCGGGTATACCACCAACGTCAGCATTCCCAAGGAGGGTTGGTGTCAGGCAGGCGGCCGACTATAAAAACTATGCCAAAACAACAGCAGCATGAATAGTACGAAAGATATGTTGCACGATAGGGCTAGGGCGCACACAAGCGAAAAATCGATAAAAGCTGGCATAAACTAAAAAAATAAAAATTTAATAAAACTTTTTCTAATTGTTGTATCTTACGACTCATTGACCGGGCCTAGCTACCTGCGCCTTCGCCGGCCGGCTATGAGTCACCGAACGGACGCCATCGTAGTCCAAAGTTTGACTTGCTAAGCAGTGAATGTGTTTTAAGCAATTTTTGTGACATTTTAATCTAAAATATTGTAAGTTATAGTGAAATTATTGGTGTTTCAACAATGGATGCACTTCCAGGAGGTAATAATTGTTTATTTTTATAGTGATTCAAATTTATAAGTCCGATCTTTCATTTGTTATGATTGTTTTACGAAATCAGTATTTTTTTTTTCAAACGGAGATTTCTCATAGAGTAAAAGTTTAATTTCCTGCCATTTCATTCCTTAAAATAACCTTCACTGCACTCTTTATTTACTGTTTAATTAATAAAAGTAACTTTTAAAGGCGACCAATTTAGACGCTTTAACAAAATATGCGTTTGAATGAGAATTAATATTGAGTCTCCTGTGTAACTCAACTAAGTATTGACTACACGTCTCGGCTTAGCACGGGTTTGTCTTTGTAGATATACATAGTGTGAAAGACTTTTTTTTTAGATTTAATAGAAAGGAATAATTATTCGATACATACCTTCCATGTAACTAGAACGATTTTAACAATGCACGTCTAGCAAGCGTTCCAGAGGGGATTTTGTTTCATCTGGGTCAAGCGTGATACCTGAGCTAATTTATACAAAAGATATATAAAATGTATACTAAAATCTCCCTAATGAATTTGCCTATCTATTAGTGAAAACTACTTTTTTTTTAATTTTACTTCTTCTTTCTAGGATCCAACAATGAAGAAATTTGTATTAGCAGAATAACTCTTGTGAGTTACTAACGAGAGTGTCGGTCTAAGAGGGATGTTGATAGAATGCATTATTTGTGTAACAAAGTTGCAAATGCCCTAAGAGTGCCGGAATTGTCAAGTGACATAAAGAGTCAAGTGACAAACCGAGACAGGGAGGAGGGACGTCAACAGACGGCAATATAGCACGCATAATGTTCCAGCACGCAGAAGAAGTCTCTCAAATCACTGGCATCAATTTAAATATTATTAATCGATTGCATACAATATTAAAAGTTTTATCGTGTGGTTATAGAATACGCACAGAAAAATTTAAACACTTTTGCCTTCAAACCGCGTCTGCATTTGTCATAAACTATCCGTGGTTTAACATGCCAACTACGTTGCACAAAATATAGGTCCACGGTCATCAAATTGTTGAAAATATGGGTATTGCTATAGGACTTCTAAGTGAAGATGCGCAAGAAAGTCGCAACAAGGACATTAGAAAGTACAGAGAGCAATTCTCAAGAAAATTTTCAAGGAAAATGGCTATGGAAGACACATACCATAGACTTATGGTATCTTCAGACCCTTATATAATCGGATTAAGGACAATAATCTCAAAAAAAAATTCGTCTTTCTCTCCTTTAGACCTAAGTCTAATAGACGAAAATTTTTCATAAAACAATATTCTCTTAATATACTTTATATTCTCACAACGATGTTTTATTTAATACATATCCCGTTATAATTACAATCTATTACTCTTGAACATGTTATTTCCCAGTTAAACTAATTAAATTAGGATTTATTCATGAAAATATTAACAAACCTAGCAAATTAAATGAACATTAGGTTTATGCCAACTTTTATCGATTTTTCGCCTGTGTGGGGCGTACCCCACAGGCGACGCGCAGGAGCAGCACCCGGCCCCTGCGGGAAATGGACAAGGGTTGTCGCACCAAAACGGGCGGGTGCGACGTAAGATGCAAGCTCGGAGAGAAAGAGAAGTAAGGCTAAGGTATGCAAGTTGGAATATAGGTACGATGACTGGAAGAGGAAGAGAGTTAGCAGATGTTCTTAAAAGGCGACGGATAAATATAGCGTGTCTGCAAGAAACAAAGTGGAAGGGGGCGAAAGCTAGAGAGATAGGAGAAGGATATAAGTTTTACTACTGTGGAAGCGATGGCAAGCGAAATGGTGTGGGTATAGTTCTGGATAGCGAGCTAAAAGAATGTGTGGTAGATGTAAATAGAATAAGTGATAGAGTAATTGCTGTCAAAGTGATTGTGAAGGGTCTGGTATTAAAGGTAGTGAGCGTGTATGCACCCCAATCAGGATGTGAGGATAGTATAAAAGATAAATTTTGGGAGGACTTTGATTGTGTGATGAGAGATGTGCAAGAGAGTGAAGAAGTGTATGTAGGGGGTGATTTTAACGGGCATGTTGGAAAGCTGAACGTTGGGTATGAGAGAGTGCATGGTGGTTGGGGGTACGGAAACCGTAACAATGACGGTGAGGCACTACTGCAAGCTGCTACTGCATTCGACCTGGCAATAACAAACACGTGGTTTGAGAAGAAAGACGAGCACCTGATCACTTATAAAAGTGGCCACCACGCGACACAAATCGACTACTTCCTGGTAAAAAGGAGTAGTCTGATTTGTGTCAAAAACTGTAAAGTGCTGCCAGGCGAAGCATTAGTCTCACAACACAGGTTGGTAGTTATGCAGGTTAAAGTAAGTGTGTCCGCCAGAAATAACAAAGAACGGCCTCCACCAAAAACTAGATGGTGTATGTTAGAAAATGAGAAGTGTTCAGGTTTGTTTAAAAATCAAGTTGTGGATAAAATGATTGATATGAAGGATATGGAGGGAAAATCTGTGAATGATTGTTGGGATGAGATGGCTGATTGTATAAGAAGAGTAGCAAAAGACGTATTCGGAGAATCGAAAGGGAAAGGTGTAATAGATAAGGATACATGGTGGTGGAATGAAGAAGTGCAAAAGTTACTAAAACAGAAAAAAGTTGCGTTTAAAGAATGGCAGGGGGTAGAAAACGGGAACGATAGTCTGAAAGAAGAAAAGAATATAATATACAAAGAATGGAAGAGGAAAGCAAAACAGGCGGTAGCAGTCGCTAGGGCTAAGGCACAGGAGAAGTTGTATAACTCACTGGATAGCCCTAGGGGCCAGAAGGAACTCTATCGGATTACGAAAGCAAGGGAAAAAAGGGCAAAAGATATAACGCATATTAAATGTATTAAAGATGATGCTGGTAAGGTTCTGTGTGAAGATGATGAAATAAAACTGCGATGGAAGGTCTACTTTGATAGGTTAATGAACGAGGAGAATGAATGGAATGGTATGCTTCAAGAGACACAGGTAAATATGGGTTTGGTGAGAGAAATTAGTATCGATGAAGTTAGGAATGCAGTTAGAAGTATGAAAAATGGAAAAGCTATGGGCCCAGATGATATACCAGCAGAAGTATGGAAGGTATTAAAAGAAGATGGATGTATGTGGCTGACTTTATTCTTCAATAAGTTGTTGCATGAGAAAGTGATCCCACAAGAGTGGTGCAATAGTTCACTAGTGCCCATCTTCAAAAATAAAGGGGACGTACAGGACTGCAACAACTATCGAGGGATAAAGCTCCTGTCACATAGTATGAAAGTATGGGAGAAGGTGATAGAGAAAAGATTGCGAGAGGAGAGTGAAATTACCCCAAGTCAATTTGGGTTTATGCCAGGTCGAGGAACAATGGACGCCACCTTTGCACTCCGCCAGCTGTGTGAGAAATACAGACGTGCACATAAGAACTTGCACATGGTGTTCATTGATCTGGAGAAAGCGTATGATAGGGTGCCCCGGGAGGTGTTGTGGTGGGCCGTGAAAGAGAAAGGTGTGCCTGGGAAGTATGTGGAGTTAATTCGTGCAATGTACAGCCGGTCTAGGACGTATGTCCGATCGGCTGCTGGCAACACCGACAAGTTCAGTGTGGCTGTAGGACTGCACCAAGGGTCGGCATTAAGCCCTTACCTCTTCTTGTTGATAATGGACGCTCTGACGTCGGACATACAGGAAGAGGCACCCTGGTGCATGTTATTTGCCGACGACATTGTTCTTGTCGGTGAAGATGGACCTGAGATCCAGAGCAGACTGGAGAAATGGCAACAGAGGCTGGAGAGTGTGGGCTTGAAAATCAGCAGAACCAAAACTGAATATATGTTCGGCGATTTCGGCGGTCTCTCCAGTCCTGAAGCAATGTCGCTTAACAGCGTGCTTCTCCCGGTCTGTTCCGACTTTCGGTATCTCGGTTCACTCGTGCAAAGTGACGGAGAAATAGATCGGGCTGTCAAGCACCGAATTAACATAGGGTGGATGAAATGGCGGCAGGTAACGGGAACAACCTGTGACCCCCATATTCCCCTTAAACTTAAGGGGAAGATTTACAAAACAATGGTTAGACCTGCTGTCTTGTATGGATCAGAATGTTGGGCCGCAAAAGGCATGAATGAAAGGCAGTTACATGCAGCTGAGATGAGAATGCTGAGGGGGATGTGTGGTGTTACGCGAATGGATAGAATAAGAAATGAGTATGTAAGAGGAAGTCTTAAAGTTGCGCCTGTGACCGAGAAGTTGTGTGGAAACCGGTTGTCATGGTATGGGCATGTGATGCGAAGGAATGAGGACCATGTTGTGAGGAAAGTTTTGAGTATGAATGTGCAGGGTTACATGAGTAGAGGAAGACCAAAGAAAAGATGGATGGATTGTGTGAAAGAGGATATGGCAAGAAAAGAGGTGACCCATGAGATGACGGCAAATAGAGATGTATGGAAGAAGAAAACATGCTGCGCCGACCCCAAATAAATTGGGATAAGGGCAGGAGGATGATGAAATAAATAAAAAATAAATGAATAAATAAAATGGATAGAATAAGAAATGAGTATGTAAGAGGAAGTTTGAAAGTGGCGCCTGTGACCGAGAAGTTGTGTAGAAATCGGTTGTCATGGTATGGGCATGTGATGCGAAGGAATGAGGACCATGTTGTGAGGAAAGTTTTGAGTATGAATGTGCAGGGTTACATGAGTAGAGGAAGACCAAAGAAAAGATGGATGGATTGTGTGAAAGATGATATGGCAAGAAAAGAGGTGACCCTTGAGATGACGGCAAATAGAGATGTAAGGAAGAAGAAAACATGCTGCGCCGACCCCAAATAAATTGGGATAAAGGCAGGAGGATGATGACAAGGTAAGTTACAAATGAGTATTATGCAAAAACAATTTCACCAATAAATTTGTCATATCATCGTTTACTATATGTCGTTGCATTTATAAAGACAGCTATAATACAGTAAACTCTTATATTTCACTTTCATATCCCGAAGAAGCAAGGAAATGAAAAAAAAGGGTAAATCTTTTTCTTTGTAATATTTCCGCAATCGTAAAGGCAGTGGATTCGCAGTAAAGGTTGGTCATAAAGTTAACCCCTCACGTAAGAGTCGGTTATGTAAGTCTGAGAACAGCTGCCACCAGTAAAACATATGGGAAATATTTCTTATTGATTTTGTCCTCGCAAAAAAAGTTTTCAGAGATAGATACGGTTACAATATTGTATTTTATTGTCCAGAAACTTAACTGTAACATAATGTTATGTACACGCCTATATTCCCCGAAGGATTGGAGAGACGTGCACCTATATAGTAACACCTAAATTTCATAATTTATTTTAAATCCCATGTGTGGGTGGTACTTATTAGAAAATACTTAATAGACCGATAACCTGAAACTCAGATTTGAAGAAACTTGGTTTGGGCAGGTCGCCTAGCACTTTTTCCTGAACTATTGTATTGTTTTGCACCTGTAATAATATACTTAAGTTTATGATAAGGCATGATACCATTATAAGTATAGAATAGAGAGAGTGTAGAGTTTGAATTTTGAGTATAGAATATTGTTCTAACTCCTCCGCTGTTTTTTTCTAATTAATTTCGTTGCGGGATCCATCCAAGACAGTTGAATCGCTTCTCCGGGACTCGTCGGGTTTCACTGTCTCGACGCTTTTCTGGTTTGGGAATAGTGGCGGGTTTGTCCCATTCTAAGTTTAGAAAATAAGTAATAGTTATATGTAAGTACACTTGAGAAAATATTTTAAAACAGATCATCGTTAGTCATCTCTTCATCAGCAACTTGACAGATCAAGAAAAATAAACTTCATCAATCTTAAAATTATCTGACGACCGATGTGGCGCGGCGGGCGAAGGTCCGCCTGCGACGCAAGAGGTTGCGGGTTCGATTCCCGCCTTGGGACAAATGTTTGTACGATCTACAAATATTTGTTCCGGGTGTTCTGGGTATTTGCTATATATAATAAAAATATCTATCTGTGTAATTTATTGTATTAAGTATATCAGTCATCTAGTACCCATAACACAAGCTCTGCTTAGCTTGGGGCTAGATGATGCTGTGTGGATTATCCAGCAATATTTATTTATTATTTATTTATCTTTGATCTTAGCTGTTAGGATTTTTGTGACGTATTAAATACAACGATGGCCTTTTGCACCTATTGAGGTACTGAATGTAGGGGAATGTACAGACACATCAAGCTATCCCAAAGTTTAAAATTTTCCCAATTGAAATAGAACTTTATGCTTTGGTAATAAAGTTGAAATTCTATCAAAGAAAATTGATACATTGTGGTAACTTGATGTGTGGCCTCTATACAACACAATTACTGAAAGACCTTTTTCCTTAAGCAAGGCTGCTATTTTGCTTTTCAACGTGGCAATGCCTTCTGGGAACTTTTCCTGTTGACAACGAAGCTGACGAATTTGTTGATGATCACACACGTGACATCAAACCATACCTTCGTTTTAATAACATTACTAATCATCTATTTCACGTACTCACATCATCTTACTATACAACTGATTTACGTCCGTGCCATCTCACAAATTCAGGTCCAGTTGAAAACTAGCTACAGACACGTCTGGCTTCTTTGCTGAATTGGACCCATTTGGCGCAGCCATAAGGTACATGAATAATATTATTTACTGTAACTACTTCTGTCGTCATTATTGTTATTTCTTTCATTGTTTTCGATATTCAGTATTGTTATTGTGCCTGAGTCTGTGCTAAATAAATGTTCTTTCTTTAATTAAAGATAATCATCCCAAGCTTAGTTCTAATTTCAATGCACTTTAGATTGTAATTTAATATTCTAATGAAGCATAGACAGCAATGACCTTTTGCGTTAATTGAACGACTGAATACAGGAATGTACGACAATTCCGTTCATTGTCATGGAGATTTGATGCTATGGATCATTTAATATCAGTTCACCACCCACATGGACCTGACTGTGAATGAATAGATGAACTTTGAATATGGTATATTATGTCATCTTAAGCTATTATCTATACTTATATTATAAAGAGGTAAAATTCGTTTGTAAGTTTGTAGGTAGTGGGTATTTCTCCGGAACTAATGTTCCAATTTTAAAATAATGTTCACTGTTAGAAACCTACGTTATTCTTGAGAGCTATAGACTATTATTATTTTCAAAAGTACCCTTTAAAGAGTGAAGAGTAGTTGCCGGGGTTGCGAGATGTTCGAAAGAGTTACCACGGTAACTCTTTATAAACTCTCTTTGTAAACTCTCCGGGGTCACGACCCCGGAACGTAAAGGGCAAGGACGGAACACGGATGGGTTTTAGTCAACAAAAGTCTGTCATGCCCTCCCGTTCCACCCAGAACGGGAGAAGTCATTGGATGATTTCCCATCCTTAAAAAAAAGGGGGAAGAGGGAATCCATTCGGACAAAGTCGCAGGCAAAGTGCTGATATATAATATAGCCACTGTTATGAGAAAGCCTTTATATAAATAAAGGCTGTGAGAAATAGGGCAAATAAGGCTTTTTAAACTTATTCAGTTAGATCGGGAGATAACAGCCTCGAAGAGCTATTGATTGTTGGTATTGTGGGAATACCGAAGGTTAGAGATCACGAGGCCGGTCGCCAATACGATGGTCTGCCCTTGTGAATGAAGCTATGTCCTCAAACAAATTTCAGCAGGTGGTGATAGCAACTTTAGACCGGATTCGATGGAGGCAGATTGTCCGCTTAAAGGGGTCCAGTGACCACGATCCTCAGTAATGTGGGTCCGATTGAAGAAGGAAGGTTTAATAAAAAATACCAACAGACCTCGTTCTATCATAAATAATATATTTTTAGTAAGTAATAATAACTAAAGGCAACTACTACCTTCTTTAAATCCCGCCATTTTTTTTTGCAAATTTTTCAGCTCTGTTTTACGTTGTATGTCAAATTTATGTTCTCATCTTTCCATAACCACAAAACCGATTCAAATGCTTCATAATTCATAGATATTGTGTTTTTAAAGGTATGTTGAAGTGAAGCTACACATGGGTTTCTGAGTGGAATTTATCAGTAGCAGCCCTGAGTTTGGATTGATTCCCGGTTATTGATGGCAATAGACCAGCCCCCGTGGTACTTATACATAACTGGCAAATCAGGGGTGTACTATATAGAGACACCACTGTTTAATCAATATATTATTATGTTACGGAACAGAAGCGATAGTTTGCCAAAAGCACATTGTTGTGGATTCAGAGTATCCCAAAATAACTATTGATAATGAACCATGATGACGCAACCGTAGCTAATAAAGCTTGTTTACCTGAACTATTGAAAATATAACCATCTTGCATATATACCTCAAAGGGTTAGATAAAGATGAACCTATAGTAAACTCACATATTGCCAGTTTCTTCAACTGTAGTTAGCTAAAGACAAGAATTTGTGGACCAACAATATATGGAGTCCGTTTTTTATCAATATATGGAGTACAATATCAAGCCTGTATTCGCTGAAGGGTAAGACAGAGATGAACTATGTCCACCTATATTAAACCAGTTATGTCATCGAATAGGGGGACGAGCCTATGAACATTATCAGGTCACAAATCCAGATTTCAGACCACTTCTTAAAAATTCGAGATAGAAAAACCCAATAACACTTGGTCCGACCTGGAAATCGAATTCAGGACTAGCGCTCAGCAGTAGCGCTTTCAACCACTAACTCAACGAGCCAGTATTATGGAACGGCTACATTAAATAGAGCCCGATTTAGTTACACCCTGTATAAACATTGTTCGGTGCACGACCCGCGGGGACTAATTACGATGATTAATTAGCCTTAATTGTGCACATGCTGTATGTGATGTGTGAACTGATTGGCAGGTGAAGGAATGTTTTTGTTTTGCTTCACTGATAAGGTAACAAGGACAGTGAATTGTTGTTATCATTGTTGATAAGTTACGATTGCATAACGTAACAACACGGCTAAATTCACTGAGCGCGGTGTACCTATAGAACACCCACGCTTCGTAATAGGGGGCGGGCCTATTATCATCAATAGGGCACAAATCCAGTTTCCGGGCTGCAACAGAGAAATTCCAGGTGGAAAAACCCAATATCCAGAACCTCATGCTCAGCACGAGATCAAAGAAGCCGTCTAAATGATAAATTATTACTATTATTTTAGTTCAACAAACACTTTTAATCGTTAAAAAAGCAAACCGTTTCAAAACTAGATTTAGGCTGTGTTTTCTATCTGATTATTCTGACAGGAAACACCGAATCAATTATAGAGGTCTATAATTATAGAGGTCTATCTCTTTTAAAGTCGAGAAATTATCTTGATCTCTGGGTCAGCTCAAGTCAAGACCATGAGTATTAGTGTTTGAGATGATCTTTGAAAATTTGAAATAAAAAACACATAAGGAAAAAAAAGTATAAATGAGGAAAATGCCACCGAAAAAATTCAATGCTGGGGGTCAAGAATCATGTCCTGAGCTGATGGTATTACTTATTAGCCTATGTTGTCCCACTGCTGGGCAAACGCTGAGCAAAACCTCCCCCATAGCCTTCCAGTCCTCTCTCTATGCGGCTTTCTCATATACTTAGCTTTTTCCCCCAAGTAATTTAGGGTCGGATTCCAATCTAACTTATTGAGAAAAGTCACATTAAAAAAATATTTTTAAATACCCACTTTAATACAAAAAAAAAACAATCAGAGATCACAGTCTTTTTTAAAGTCCAGAATGTATCTTGGTCAGATCACGTGAGGACCATGCAGATTAGATTATCGATATGGTCTTTTGAGGAGAGAACCACATAGATATGAGTGGACCTATTCAGTCAGTTCAAGCATTAGTCGGAAATTGTAGAGCTCAACTCAGAACCAAAGAGCTCAACGGTTCGACGAACAATACCAAAGAAAGAACATTATTAGTTTTTTTTTTAATGCCATACACACACATTACATTTCGCTCCGTAAAAAAACAGACACAGAAACAACTAGTAATATAATATAGTAAGCTAAAAATCCAGACAAACGTTCCACGAAACAATAAAATAAATACGTTTACTTTTACAAATGGTTTTTTGATCCTATTAGGTACTTATTGGTGCCCCAATTTCGTAAAAAGGACGCTAATCTGCTAGACGGAAATGTATGGTTCCATTTATATACTCGACCTCAGCAGAAATTTTCCACGAAAATATAAGGAAGGACCAAAGGTATAATTTATATATTATTTGGCCCTTCCAAGTGGGTACGTAGGTGGGTGGGTATTATCTTAATATCTTAATTTTAATGTAATATTGTAAATGAGGAAGGCTTTAAGGATATATGGATGTTTCTAACTTTTTCACGTAAGAAGTACTGAACGGATGTTGATTATATTGTATTAAAGCTTACTTCAGAATCATCATCATTCATCTGGCTGGCCTTATTTCAACTATGTTGGGGTCGACATCCAGTCTAACCAAAACCGGCAGCTGAGTACCAGTATTTTATGTGCAGCGACTGCCTATGTAACCTCCACAATCCAGTTACTGGGCAACACGATACAACTCGGTGTCAGGTTTTCGTGCTTCTGACTACCCGTAACGACTGTCTAAGATCTACAAATGACAGCCGCGACCAACGGCTTAGCATGCTTTCCGATCAGCAGACGAAGCAGTCTGGATATGTAATGAAGGGTCGGCAAGCGTAGCTTAACCTTTGATCGACACGTGCGAATATGGTAAGTGATGATACAGTTCCCGACGGTGCATGCATGCCTTGTAGAATATCACTTTAGACCCAGACGTACGTTCGACCTAGTAGAAATTCATTTGTGACTTCAAACCTCCCAAATTATAACTTTTAGGAAATACAAAATACGGCAAGGAAATACTTCTAATGAAAAAGCCCATTTTCCATATAAATGACGTGAACCCATTACGTGATGAACATTCCCACATGTTGATCATATAAATATGACGTGCTAGCACAATGGGCGTAGATGACAAGGCTTTACTTACGCCTTTTGTACGACAACAATGCAGCTGTGCGCCGTAACTGAGCGCGGGTAATGAAGAGTTACACTGGCTGCAAAAGTGCGACCAGTCGGTGCGATTAGTCTGTTTCAGGTGAAAAGGGTGTTTCAATTAATTTATTCCCTGGATATTTTTATATTTCTGTTAAAGTAAGAGATGTTTGAGATGTGTGATCATGTTGAGTGGTATCCTTCTAAATAAAAATAACGTGCTTAGCACACACGGCGTAGATGACAGGGCTTTACTTACGCCTTTTGTACGACAACAATGCAGCTGTGCGCCGTAACTGAGCGCGGGTAATGAAAGGTAAGACTGTCTGCAAAAGAACGACCATCCGAGGCTATGATCCGTTCTAGGTGAGAAAGGTTTTTCGATGAACTATTTGGTGCGACGTTATTTGAGCTAAGTACGAAATCTTTTTGGGGTTCCGTACCGAAATGAGTAAAAAACAGTTTATTCTAGCCGCAAAAGAAATACACAGTCTGTGTTCATTTCAAGTGTATACTACGATAAGAGATAAGTGTATATTACGGCTCATGGGATATACATTGCAATTTCGACTTTGTCTGTGTGGAATTTAACAAAACATGAGTTACTTTTTGCGCGGCACCCCAATTATTTAAAAAAAAAGATGACTTAGTTACTCCTTATTTGCTAACGAAAGTCTCTTCAAAATTGGTCCAGCCATTTCGGAGATTACCTTAAACAAACAGACAGACAGACTGACGGTATATTAAGCAAAAGCTGTTATTTAACATTACGAACAGACACTTAAACTTTATATATATTTTTAGAAGACTAGCTGTGTCCTGCAGTTTCAACCACTCCTAATATAATAATAATAGCACCTGCGCTAGTAAAAACTGTATTGCAGGTGTTAGTGTCTTCCCAATATCTTGCTTAACTTGCCCGCTCGTGGCCTTACTGAAGAATTTCGCTTTCAAATACAAATCGATTTTTCAGATCCCACTGGAAGTTCCAGAGATTAAGGAGAGTTTAAAAAAAGAAGCACAATCTTTTATAATATCAGCATAGATTATCATGTCACCTGTCGCAATGTCGCAAGTAAGACGCTGCCCCATCCAAAGGCCCGTTGTTCCGCTCCCGGAACAGTTTTTTCACAGGACGCTCGAAGATTAAATTCCTTTTGTTAGCAGACACTTTGCGTTGATTCAAATCTCTGAAATCGTGTTTTACTCACAAACTTGTAATGGATTTGTATGTATATTGTACCTATTTTTGTATTCTTTGTGGAAGAATTTATGAGCTTTTAGATGGAGATTATTTATTTTGATCCGAGAGAAGACCGCGTATCGGTATACATGGCGTAGGACGCCTCCTGTCTAGGCCGAGGACCTAAACCAAGAGCTGGGACGGATTGGAAGCGGAAGGCGGAGGACCAGTTGTCACGGCGCAGCTTACGAATGACCTATGACCAGCAGTGGACTGTGATAGATCGAGTTGATTGGTTGATTTATTTGTAATGTTCGCTTTTCATAGACTGATGAAGTCAACATAGTTAGGAAATGCCAAACGATGATCAATAGAAACAATGATGTGAAGTCTTTGTTTGTTATGAGGGAAAAATATTTTTTCCAAATTTTCAATTATTTTTTTACAGTATTTTCAATGTTGTGTCAGTACTCCTACAAAGTAAAGTAAGTGAATTCCGAGCTTTTTGCCAGTCTTACCCTTAACCCTTAATTACTCGCATGGGGTCTGCGCAGTTTCTTGTATCGCAAACAAGTACTTGCATTGGTTGAAAATCCTGGTGGTTCATTTAGCTTCATAATGTGCCTCCTTGATATTTAACTACTACCAATTAGGCTGATCGTCGCTTTCTTGAGCGAGAAATTACGGGTTTTTCTGAGGTAGGTTAGTCATCTTAATTTTAAAGAATCTTAAATAATAAAAGAACATTTAAGATGGTCAAATACGTTTAAAGTAACGTATTTGACGATCAATTTCTATAAATTGATTAATATATTTTTCACAAAATTTAGGTTCAATAACAATGTTACAATTCACGAAATAGTTATTAAGATGTCCGTAGAGTGTCTTAAAAAAATTTGAATATTTGTAAATAGAAAATCTTTTAATATAATATTATAAACTAAAATATTTTAAAGTTCCAACTATAAAATAGGTAACAATTTAATTACTTCATTTAGACACCATTACAATTTACTCTAAGAAACCAGGGTCTCTACAGACCCCATGCGAGTAGTTTCACGATTGCCTTCGTACGAGTAACCAAGGGTTAAGTACGATGCGCGAACTCCAAAGTTTTTCGCGAGGGAATGTTTTGCCAGAAACATCGTCGGCAGCAAGAGGTTCAAATATATGGGCGAAGTTCCACGTTCATTGGCTGAACTTCCCAAGTGAGCACTTACTTGGATACTTATGATATGTTTAGGGAATTATACGAACAAATAATATACGTAGACTCATGTTTAAATGTATGAGGAGAGAAATATGGCAGAGTTTGTTAATGATGTATTTTGGTCGGCTTCTGTTTTTGACTTAATTATTTTTGGAAGCGTTTTAAAAGTCGTGGTGGCCTTGTCATTATGGCATCGCCTCTCTTGCACAAGGTTGTAGAATAAAATCCAAACAAGTAGTAATGTGACTTTTTCAATTCATATTCGTGCCGATTACCGAATGCTGGACATATATACGACTTCCTCAAACGTCACCACATCGACCGGTCCTGTGTTTCACAGATCCAGCAGACTTCCGCGGCCCTCACCAGGTCATCAGTCCACCTTATGGCTAGGTCATCACTCCAGAACTTTCAGCCCCTTCATTTCCTTACAGAATCTTGAACTTACAAAACAAAATACACTAGCCTCATTCAAGGAGTACGCAAAAACTCAGAACATTCTAACATTATTCCTTTTAATGTATAAAAGTAGCCAGTACTGCCTCGTTGGTCTAGTGGTTGCAAGTGCTTCTTCAGAGCATGAGGTCCTGGATTCGATTCCAAAGAGGTATAGATAGGGGTTTTACATCTGAAATTTTTCAGTGGCAACCTGGAGTTTTGATTTGTGCTTGGTTGAAGGCAAAAGGGTCGCTCACTGTTACATAGGACCCAAATTAAGCTCGCGAAATGTGGGTTTACTACAGGAACACATCATCCCAACCCTTTGGAGACTCGTGCGTGCTGTTACAACGGTTTTTTTTAAAGTAACAAAAGACGTTTTCGTTCACCCATCCAAGCTTACACAAATCAGAGCTAAATCACTGAATAAATCCTGATAAATCTACTCATCTGCATCTAAAACAGTACTCACACAAGCCTCCTCCATTCGGGTAGAAACACCAATTCCCGTCACTGGTAATGCTCCAATCGCTCGCTCGGGTAAGTCGGGTAGCGGCCCCAATAAAGGGTCGGGTTCTCTCGTATTTTTCATTCGAACGTGACGTTGATACTGGCCACGATTGTTTCCGCTACATCGACGCCTCGTTTCTTGTGATTAAGTGGTTTAATAATAAAGGTTATTTAATTAAGTGTTTAGTGCCAATCATTGGAGCGTTTGCCCTAATTGAAAGGTTATTAAGTCGTAGTTGGATTGCACATTTAGTTGTTGTTTTGTTTTTATAGTGAGTTGTCAGTTAGTCTTGTACAAGAAGTCGACTTATAGGAACGCAATTCTCTGTTATAAAGGAGAAATAGGGATGTGTCCTAGGTAAAAATATATTAAGTCTCTTTAGTCCGTCAGTAAGATTACCAATAAATATTAGACACGTATTTTTTGCTTACTGAATTCAATAAAAAGTGACAATGATATAGCACATCAAAGTTCAGGAGAAGGGGCTTGTGACGTCACGCCGTGCTAAACTTTTAACGAAAAGTGTAGCACGGCGTGACGTCACGCGCAATTTCAACGCACTATTCCGTCGACGTTTTTGGTTTACGTGACAAAAGAAAAAATACGTGTCCAGTATTTTTGAGTAATCCAACTTTCGGACCAATCAGATTTTTTTAGGACACTACCCTCGGCTTTTTAATTGTAAATAAATCAGAAGTTTATGTAGTAGGTGTGAAAATCTAAGTCAAATTGTTTTTAGATAAATTTTACTATGGGGCAGAGGGACTTTTTTAACTGTAGGTATAGTCACCGGCAAGTAAGATGGCAAAAGTCGTTAGATGCGCACAAGTCGTTTTTTAGGTCTCTTTGGTGGTCAAGCGGGACGCGGGGTATGAGGTAGCGTCGATCCGAGCGCGCGATTGGTGCATCAGTCGACCCTTGCCTCCCGCACCGCGCCTTCGTCCCGTTCGCTCCCGATTACACTTGAGTGCACGAAAATTGTACCCTTTGTTTTTGTTGTGTTAAACTTAAGTGTTGTTATTGTTTTTAAATTTAGTTTTTGTTACGAGTTGATGCTAGTGTTGTTGTTTAAAATTTAGTTTGTATTAAGTTCATTACTATGCCAGGACCAAATACCGTTTTACGGAGACATGCCAGAAAAATGGTATACGATGTGTACTGTTTCATGGAGAAAGAAGCTCAATCAGAAAAAGAGACGGTAAATCGGACTGCAGAAGCTACTAACACGTCAGAAAGAACTATTAGACGTATAGTTAAGGAAGGTAGAAATTCCGAATTCCTCACTGTCTTTAGGACACCGGGAAAACGGAGGAATAAAACAAAGCCGATCACAGATGCTGGTGATGCCAGCGACTTCTCTAGCTCTGAGAGTGAAAACAGTTTTGTCGAGGATGAGGAGCCAACTCCTTCCACCAGCTCAGGTGGTACTTTCAATATGATGCCTCATGCCAGGGGTAGTTTTATTAACGGATAGTGACGACGACTAGTTTATATATATATTTTTTTTATAAACTTTTTTGAATTTTAAATGCACGTTATTTATAACTCCTAATAAACTTGAATTCCTCTCCCTTCTTTAACTTTGTTCTATACAGACATTATTAAATATAAATGATGGCAATAACAATAGAATAATGACGATCAATAAAGGTTACCACTTTTTTGTGCCACTAAGTGTACGATGCGCGAACTTAGCCCCACTACGCCAAAATCTTGCCAACTTACGTGCTGATGATTATACGCAAGTTGTAATATTGCAGTTCATAACCGAATTTGACGTTTTGACCGTTTTGACGACCGTTGTGGCGCGGCGGGCGAAGGTCCGCCTGCGACGCAGGAGGTTGCGGGTTCGATTCCCGCCTTAGGACAAATGTTTGTACGATCTACAAATATTTGTTCCGGGTGTTCTGGGTATTTACTATGTATAATAAAATTATCTATCTCCGTAATGTATTGTATTAAGTATATCAATCATCGAGTACCCATAACACAAGCTCTGCTTAGATTGGGGCTAGGTGATGCTGTGTGTATTGTCCAGCATTACTTATTATTATTTATTATAACAGTACACCTGTACTCCCGGAGAGTAAGGCAGACGTGTAGCTATAGTGCGCCCACAATTTCGCAAGTTATGTTTAAGTCTCATTTAATAGAAGGCGAGCCTATTGCCACGAATCCAGACATCATGCTGCTACTGAGAAACTCCAAATAAAAAATCTAATGGCATTTGTTCGACCCGGGAATCAAACCCAGGACCTCAAGCTCAGCAGTACCTAGTGCCTACGACCACTAGACCAACGAGGTAGTCTATTATTACCCTCCAAAATTAGACAGAAATAATCCCACTAGGTAGAACCATCTGTCTGAATATAATTGAAAAGTTTCGCTACCCACGATATTCTTTTAGGACCGCCGCAGACTGGCAACGCGCAGTAAAGTCTGATTTTCCTTGCCAAACCAATATCACCATTGTGTCTCTAAAAGTAAAGATGGAAACTAATATCTAGTTGGTCTAGTAGTGGCAAGCGCTACTGCTGAGCATGAGATCCCGGGTTTGATTGCCGGGTCGGGCAAAGCGTTATTGAGTTTTCCATCTGGAATTTTTCAATAGCAGCCCGGAGTCTGGCTTTGTGCCCAATTGATAGCAATAGGCTCGCCCCCTGCACACAAATGACGAAATGTGGGCGTGCCCACTACTACTCCTACACCTCTGCCTAGCCCTTCAGAGTCTACAGGCGTGAAGTAACTTACGTACTTCTGTCGGCATTGATGCTCACATTGAAAGTTCATTTATATTCTACGCTATTTCAAGCACAGTAAGTTTGAATTTTGTCTACCGCTGAAAACCGCGCTGCGCCGCGCCTCGCCCGGTGAGCGGCGGCCCTAACTAGTTGCCTCTACGAAAACCACAAACAAAGTGGGTGGGTTTATCTAAGCACCACTTTATTTGTCACAGTTTGCGTTTCTTGCGACTACTTATTTATAGCATCGCCCACGCCTTACTCTTTTGCGGTGTAAACAAAACTTAAAGTAAAGTATTAAAATAAACTAGCTTTTGCCTTTTACCCGTGGTTATTAAAGTGAAAAGTTCTTTAGCTGTGTTGAGTGATTTTTGGTAGGGCAACACTAATGGGTTCACGTCACCGAAAAATGTGACGTAAGCCCATTACTATTTTTGAACCTTTAAATTAACATTGCCCCACACTAGGATGTTCTAAACATTTAAAGTCACAAACAAGAATAGCCAGTTATCAATTGATTTTGTACAAATTGGGAATATGTACAACCGCTACGGCACGTCTACGGTTCTCAAAGATTTTTGTTTTTGCTCTGAACAGTTTTTGTGTAGATCATGTCATTTTGGCCTGTAAATGAATCAAATTTTTCACTTCATATGTATTTTAGCTAGACGGGGTCGCGGCAGACCTAGGAAAAGATGGCGGGTCGGGACGCCTTGGTTGGCTTCCGTGCGAATGTACAAGAAGAAGCAAACCAAAGAGAGACGTGGAAGAAATGGGTTTCGCATTCCTTTGCCCAGGAGTGGGACAACACAGGCTAACTAAAAAATATATTTATATATGTATTTTCATATGTAGACTTAAGTTGAGAAAATTGATTGACTCTAACATGTTTATCATAGAAAAATCTGAAGTTGTTGAAGAACATCGCAACAAAACCAGGACTTACTATTAAGTCTGAAATCGCGAACACGCGAGTGTGAGCAAGCGCAGTAATTAATGCTCGTTTATTGCTTCTGCCTTCTCTGTATGAGAAGAGTTATTAGTTCTTAACATATTTCATATTCTTATTTATTTATTCTTAATACCATTTGAAGGGTAAGAATAAACAAAGTGTTACTTAAAAAATAGATTTAAGTCGTGTTTAATGAAATATTTTACGCTTGACCTTAAGAACTTAGTTAATATGCCTTCATTGTATGAGAGGAGGCTTTTGCATTACAGGAACAGTCAGAGCAGTATAAATAGAAGCTCGAGCAATGAATGACTGGATTCCAATCCAAGTGCGAGACCACTTTTTTTGTAGGCATTTGATTGCCACAAACTTTGACAGTCGCTGATCTTCATTAACAAATACGCTGTGGAATTAATTACGTGTCCCTACAAATGAGACTTTACACGTTGTTCTTCTTGTTTTTTAGGATTCCGTTGAGTTATTAAGAAGTATGGAAATACATATTTTTTTGGATGCGACTATAATGTTTTGTAAAGCTATTTTCATCCCTAATTTTGACCATATTGAATTATGTATATTCAAGTGAGTGACATTAGTCTTTATTGAGAATAACGTTTAGTACCTGGATGACCGAGCTTTCCCCGGATAAGGTATTTGATGCTGCGTTTTCTAAAATGAAACCTAGCTAGATCGATTTATCGCCCCCGAAACCCTTGCATACTAAATTTCATGAAATTCTTTGGATATTCAGACATGTGTTTATGTATGTACATATATACAAGAAATACTCGTTTAAAGTTATACGATTTAAAAAAATATTCGATTTCCGACTACAGCTTTAATATACATAAACACTTGCTTTTTTCCATGCGGGTTACCAGGAACTACAGAAGCCCACCTGCTATATAATCGTTTATCTTCGTTTACGTTCATACATTTGACCATACACGCACGCTGTTTGCGAGTACTACGTACCTGACTTTTCTGAAGAAAATCACTAAAAATGTCAGTGTAGATACTTATAGGGCAGTGTTACTGATAGGTTTGGAAACAATAAAACCTTAAAAGTTAAACGGCGTATATTCGCAGACTGAGTTACATATGCATCACACTATAAACATAATACGAGTACCCACTATTAACAGATATCACACCTCCACCACTATACTAGAATTAGGGTCAACTGACCAATACTTTTAATTTACAGGTTTTTAATATGTTTAACGTACAACTTCCTTAACAACTAGGCATTCTTTTTCATTTATCTTACTGAAGCTTCTTGCGAAACACACTAAAATATTAAATTAAAATTCCTTGTAAACCACCCTATACAAGATCTTACTAAGAAAACAACACAAGACAAAACCCCATTTTAATTCCAGAGAATCAATAAATCAATTTATCTATAAGGTAGCAAGCCTATAGCAAACACTCTCTAGATCCTCACATACGTAGCTACCGCGACATATTGGCATTCTTCCAAGTAACAAGCGTTTTCAATTAACTCCGAAGGCGGTTCATTTCCTGGTGCCACGTGGAGGAGCTTCCTTTTTCCACCCTCATGTCCGGTGTCTTGAGGACGTGTCGGTGCTTATTGGTGTATTCACCCTGAAGGAAAAAGGTGGTTTGTTGGTGTAAATGTACTTGGGGTAGTGTGTTAGATTAATAGTCTTAAAACTTGTGTTTTTTTTTCTCAACAAGAAATTACGAGTACAATGGTATCACTTACTTGACAGCTGCACCGCGTGTCGTGGGTTCGATTCCTGCACGGAATAAATACTCATGTGGCCAGCAGGTAGTGTGGGTGTTTCAGGCCTGGCTGTTTATGTACGTGAGTTTGAATGTTTGTAAACACACCCACAAAACAGTAGAAATTCCTAGTGTGGGACAACATTTATTCAAAGAAAAAAACTTATTACTTTATTAGGTAATATTATTATTTATTTAAGTATCTGCATAACAAAATTTGGAGAAGATGTTGGAGCCTGGTCTGAACTGGTCCAATACAGACGTACATTTTATTACTACGTACTACCACCTCACCAACTACCCAACACCTATTACAAGCTACACAGAAGAGCAAAATAAATAATTAGAGTGGTTGCTCAAATAAGTATGCACATAAAACAGAGATGCCACATGCCACAGTACAATAACTTTTTTACTACATCCTAATAAATATTATAAACACGAGTGGGCACACGTGTATATCACGATCTGGTTTAGGTCAAAGGATACTTTTTTGTCCTGGTAGTGGGTTACCGAGGTATAATTGACGACCACCACACGGGTGAATCCGCGGGAAAAAGATAGTATTTAAATAAATGACAGTCAAAAATTATATTTATTTCTTCAAGTGGGATTTAATAAGCCCGCTGACACGCCATAAAAAAATAACTATATTAGGTAAATATTTCCTAGCTGACTACTCTGAGATGAAACACCGAACGAAACAAACTCAAAGGTTAAAATTAGGCTCTTTAAAATTCATATTCATATTTATTTGCGTTCCACAAGGTAAAATAAGATGTCAATAAAAGGCTTAAAGCTAAGAGTCATTGTAGACCCTGAATGGGCACAGCATAGATTAAGTTTAAGTAGGAGAGAGGAGGAAGAACACTGTGTTTAATAAATTCACAGTATTACCTCAGTAAGATCGATCATATGACGACCATGCAGATTGCTGTTTGAGATGGTCTTTTGAGGAAGAGACGAACCACGCAGATTTGAGAAAACCTGTCCAGTCAGTGCACGCATTTGTCAGTAATCGTTTAGCTCGACTCAAAACTTAAGGACAGTTAATATAACAGAACATCACAGCTGTATTCCCTTAGCGGTTTAGGTAGAGGTGTATGTTTAGTTTTGACTAAAGTAAAGTAAAAGTAAAGTATCAGCCTATTACTGTCCCACTGCAGGGCAAAGGCCTCTTCTCATACAGAGAAGGCATGAGCATTAATCACCACGCTTGCTTAAAGCGGGTTGGCGATTTCAGACTTACCTATATTAATTACATAAGTCCAGGTTTCCTGACGATGTTTTCCTTCACCTATATCAGTGATGTCCAAGATAAACTTAGAAAGTATATATGAATTGAAAAAATCACATTGGTACTTGCACAGGTTTGAACCCATAACCTCGTGCACAAGAGGCGAGGCCTAAACCACTGGGCCATTATGACAAACCATTGGGCCATCATGACCTACCATCATCTAAGGTAATAAACGCCTATGTCTAAATCACCAGTTATTTTGGGCGAACTCAATAAATAAATAGTTGTCATTAGTCAACAAATAGTCTAGATTAAATCGGGGTGTCTCAGAGAGAACAAGAATATAACTAACAAAGAACTTTAGAACTTAGTATATTAACTAAGTTCTAAAGGTCAGGCTTAAAATATTTCATTGAACACGATTTAAACTTTAATTTTTAGTAACACTTTGTTTATTCTGTCGGTTGAAATTGTTTATAGAATGAATAAATAATAATACTTTGATCTGAATAACATAATTTGATCAGATTACTATGTAATTATTTTACCGATACAAGAATTTCTCAAAAGTGGTATTTTGTAAAAGTCACCCCGTTATAATACAGGTGGTGAACAGAGGTCGGAATTAAGTAGAGTTATTTATGTACTTACACTGATATCATACAGCAAAAGAATAAAGTGAATATGCTTCAATTCCGGGGATTAATTGTAAAGACCAGAAATATCCCGTGATTTATTAAATAAAAAAGTTATTAACTTTTACACAATTTAAACCATCCGACATCGGATGTCCGAATGTCTTATCTATCTCTGAGGTTTTTATTATAATTTATTTTTAATATTGTTGGCCACACGGTACTGTATTATAAATCCCGGGAAATCCCGGGATGATCCATATTAATATCAACATTTCGATGCAAGTACATAAATCACTCTACCTGATTCCGACCTCTGGTGATGAAGTAAAAGGGAATTCACCTGTCATCCTTTACTTAGGGATTGACAGTTCACTTCTCGCACACTTCACCTGGCTAATTCTTACAGCTTTACACGGCAGCCAAGAGCTAAAGAATACCCTACACGTTGGACCAACGTAAGCCAATGTACGCCTCAGTATACTTCAACTATTTAATTCACTGGTCAACATAAATAGATCTTTTGTATGTAACATGATAACTTTAGACTAGTTATCTTTAGAACAAGAATAAAGATAATAGAAATGATATTAGAATATCATCTGCCTAGCCTTTTCCCAACTATGTTGGGGTCGGCTTCCAGTTTAACCGGATGCAGCTAAATACCAGTGTTTTACATGGAGCGACTGCCTATCTGACCTCCACAACCCAGTTACTGGGTAACACGATACTCCTTGGTAAGACTGGTTGTCAGACTTTCGGGCTACTGACTACCTGTAACGACTGTCAAAGATCTACAAATGACAACCGGGACCAACGGCTTAACGTGCTTTCCGACGCACGTAAGAGTCTCAATATGTTACGAATGGTCACCCATCCACAGACTGACCTCGGCACAGCTTAACCTTCGATCAACCTGAGCGGCTGTTTTTATTTAGCCACGAGCTCCTCTAGAATATATCAAATACAAATAGTTTGATAGTAATAATTATGTTTCAATTGGTTCATGACCAAAGTGTCACCTTATAAAGCCCAAATGTAAATTTAGTTAAGACATGTTACAACCTAAATACTGATAAGAGCTCCTCAACTATATTAATACTAGCGGACCGAACAGACGTTGTCCTGCCCGTACAGCGCCACCTACTGGGTCCAATTGTAAATCTAAACCATTCTCGAATCTCCACGAACACACACAAAAAATTTCATCAAAATTGGTCCAGTCGTTTAGGAGGAGTTCAGTCACATACACACGCACACAAGAAATATATATATTAAGATAGTCGTTTGATCAGTGATCTCCGAGAAAATTTGTAATCACAATCATAAAAGATTCATATTTATTTTACCAAATAACTAAACTACTCAGAATTATTTTTAATCATTGAAACATAAAATAGAAGTACAGCTTTTAAGTAAAAAAATATATATTTAAACCACGTAAGTCAAAGTGGCACGTAAGGCAAAAAAACAATTTTACGCTTAGTAGACCAGCTGTAACACAAAAACTAGACCTTATGAAATCAAAATAAATATGATCTTATAACAAGATCAGGGTAGGTAGGTAATTCGGAATTAGTAAGCACCTTTCTTTTTACAAAGTCTTGTTGACCAGTGATTATTAGCACATAGACCTACCGTCATTTGCGTAAACGTTTCCTTGTATTATAGAAATTCTGTAGCCAATGTTCGCGCATGTTGGGCCAACGTGTAGAAGAAGCATATTTATGAAGGTGTTAAAAACAAAACAACAACTTCTGTACACCCCACTTTAAAACTTTTACAAAACTCAAACAAATCTTAAACATTTGCATGGTTATTTAAAACGAGCGATGTGAGGGTGTGGGTTAAATCCGTGCACAAAGCGTCACAAAGACACCCCGCGACCGGCCCGCATAAAGAGGCACGTAAACATTTTTGAAACAAAGTGAATATTTTAATGTTTTCAACGAGTCAACTTTTGTTGGTGTTCGCAGGACAAGCGGAGGTAATTTGAATAACGAATTTGTTAAATGTGTTTTTGTAAAGTTGTTCCCAGTTTGTGTTTATTTCGTGTATGGCTGTTTGATTTTTGTAGTTGGGTTTTTTTAAGGTTATATAAATAAGGTAAATGTATTTTCTCTTATTATAATTACGTTCAATAGAAATGAAAATTAATTGTTTAGTTGTCAATAAAGTTGCTGCTTACATCGCTAAGTAAATTGAGTGTTTGAAATTGCCAGTTGCAGTACCAAATTACTGTTATTTCGAATTGATTTGTTTTAATAACTTTAACTCGGTCTTAAGGATGCAAGCGCTACTGTTTAGCATCAGGTTCTGAGTTTTATCACACAAACGTTAAATGCACATCCATTTGTCGAGTTCACGTAGCATTCATGGTATTTAAACATAGGAATCGAGTGATATTCTCGCATGGGACATATATTTTTATGACAGGTATTTGTTCCAAGTCTGGCTGTTCGTGTATGTGACTTTAAATGTTTGTAAACGCACCCACAACACAGGAGAAATATTTCTAGTTATATATATATAGAAAGAGAAGAGACCTCTGCCCAACCAGAATACAGGCGTGATGTTATGTCTATGTTGTTATCACGAATATTTAAATAAAAAATGAGTCTATAAAGATTTCTCTGCAAAGGTTACGAGTTTACCTTTTAATAAATAGGTACAACAAATGTATTTTTAATGACTATGCCAATTTATAATTTATGCAGGTCTTACATTGTAAAAGTTATTTCACCTCTGGCCGTAATAAACATGTAAGTACTTAGTAATAAAATTTTGCACGTTATATAAGCCTACACAAATGTCACGTACGTGCTTATTCTGGTGCAGTCTGGTGCTCCGGCTGGATAGCAAACAGTTGTTCTAGCAGGTGCGTCGCGAACGGATTAATCTTGCCAACTTAGTGGTAGTATACACTGGTGGACGAGCATGCTTTAGATAATAAGTCATCTAGTACCCATAACACAAGCTCTGCTTAGCTTGGGGCTAGATGATGCTGTGTGGATTGTCCAGCAATATTTATTGTTATTTCATGGAAACTGATCTGAACCAGCAATGCGTTGTGGGCCCACTATGGTACAGCATTATGCCACAGCACGACGTGCTGCTGTCGTGGGGATGTTGCCTGGATAAAAAAAAATAGTCCGTCAGTCATATAAAAAAAAAATAGACTTGTATTTTTTGCTTTATTTATTTATTCTTTGATTGAAACGGTTAAAAACCAATTACAGGAATTCAATTCAGTAACAACGATGAAACTATGAATACATGGAAAAATAAAAGAAAATAAATAATCACAGGGCATCGAAAAATTCATCCGCATCACTGTCAACGGGAAAAGTGCCCAGTGCCGTGCAGTGCAAAGTTTGTACACATAAAAGGTAAAACTTAAAATCTTCAAATAAAATGTTAATAACACTTTCATATATGGGCTGGTGCCCGTCATTATCAGAATCGGCCATGTCTTCAATAAGTGGTAATGTGGGTGGGAACCAACAAAGAATCACTTGAGTCACAATCAAAGTTGTTTAATCGCACAAAATATGTTCCTTACAGAATTTCACTAAAATCTATTCACTAATAATTAGGAAATCACTAAATCAATCGGTTTTAATTATTGTTTAAACAAAAAAGGGATAAGATTACGCGGAACAAAAGCGATTCGTCGGATACGTGGTGCGCTTGCGTTGACGTCGGTAAAAACTGACGTTCAATATGGCCGCGCTGACCATCGCTTCGACGCTCCGCAAGACTGACAGTTGTCAAATCTCGTTCCGACGTATCTCAACAGATGGCGCTAGCAATGCGCCGTCACGGCCGGACTGACTTTCGACCGTCCTCGGGCGGATCAGATTGCAGTCCTGTAACAATCACACAATCAATCGAACGAGTGTCAGTAAATCTACCCGCTCGCCCAACCTGACAAACTATGACTGCTAAACATAACATTACTCTCATACTGACTGTAAATGTCTCAGAATAAAAGAAAGCGTGTGTCCCTTCGACCATTTATAGACCGGACGGCACCTTTCTCTAAACAGTTAACACGCAATGCACTCAAAACTCGATCAGCATGTCCTATCAACCAACCCTCAGGTCTGGCCCGGACGATACCGCCGTGTTGCGATCAACTTTCCACACAATATTAACCTGGACTGGACGGGTGTGTCCTTTCGACCAGCCACTCGTGCATGGCCCGGACGACACTGTCCCTTCGACCAGTGAACACTTAAGGTTGGACCGGATGAATGTGTCCCCTCGACCAGCCGCTATCAGCTGCATGGCCCGGACGACATTATCCCTTCGACCACCTTCACGTTATTCGATAACTGCTCCCAACGTCCCAACATAGTCAACATAGCAAATAATGATTAGAGATTACACATACCTATAAGTTATGGACTGTCTTGCTCTGCGTGAAATTGGACTTCATGCTCAATGATTTCATGATCTGAGATGTTACTAAGGGTATCAGACTCTGCTGTAAGTGTGTCTGATCCTGCGGAAAGGGTATCGGAGCTTGCTGTTAATGTTTCAGAACTACTTAGTCTGTCGAGGTGACCGTTATTGACTTCAACGTTTTCCGGCGCCGTCATGGCCTCCTCCTCAATCATCAAACTAGTAGATATTTCAACTAACCCGTCATGGCCCCGAGGTACTGCACGCAAGTTCTCATGCGCGTATTTAAAAGTACGATGTGAACCAATTATGCTTTTTAACTCGTAACGGTCATTGTCTAATACTGCGGTTATTACATAAGGACCCCTAAACTTCCTATCTAATTTGGTTTGGTTTCGTTCGCTACTTTTGATAAATACGAAATCGCCTTTAGAAAACGGCTTGATGGTGGCTCGACCTTGGTTAAATCGTATAGTATCGGATGCGGCTGCCCTTTGTATGTTATTAGACGCATCTTGCCTAGCTGAGTCAAGGTCGATTCGTTGTTCTTGTTCTGGATCTGGACTGGAAGACCTAATTTTCGACATACCTAGCGATTGGGAACGGATACCGAACATGAGTTCTGTTGGCGTAAATTTGGTGACTGTAGACTTAGTACTATTAAGCGCTAACTGAACATTTCCTAACTCGTCACGCCACGCTTTATTGGGATCGTTCTCGATAATCGTTAGCAAACTTTTCAAGGTGCGCATCACGCGTTCTACTTGTCCGTTTGCCCTGCTGGACCCCGTTGCTATAAAATGCAGCTTAATATTATATTCTGAACAAAAGTGCTTAAAATCCTGGCTAATGTAACACCTGCCCTGATCGGCTATAATGCGCTTAGGTGCTCCAAAAAGGCAAACGGCATTTTTAAGGGCTTGGACTGCACTGGCTGCGTCCAATGAAGAGGTATGCTCTAATAACACGTATTTAGTGAACGCGTCAATAATTACCGAACAATATTCCTTACGGTCACTCTTTCCACTTAGTTTCCCGGTGAAGTCTATATGAATCGTGTGCCACGGTACCGCAACTTTTGGAATGGAATGTAGCTGCATAGGCTGAGCACCTGAGGGACCTTTTGATGCCTTGCAGACAATGCAAGAGTCAATAAATTTCCTAACGCACTTGGACATCTGAGGGAACCAGTACTGTTCATACAGTTTGTCCAGTGTTTTATCATTACCCAGATGTTGTAATTCATTATGAACGTGATTGATCAAGGTCCATACTAAGGAACGAGGGACAACTGGCAGCCATGAAATGATCTTGTTTCTTACAACCTTCCTATAAAGAATGCCATCCCTAACGTCATATGTCTGACCAACCGTTTCAGGAAAATCGTTATTATTATGCTTGTTGATCAAGTCTTGGATCTCTGCATCACGTTTTTGTTCTACAGAAAGCCAACCCTGATGCAATTCTACAAAATGTATTGTCTTGGCTGTGGGTTTTGAAGAAACTTGCAATGTGGAAGCTAAGCTATTGGGGTCTGGCAAGGGATTTCTAGAGAGGTAATCCGCGTGTTCCATGCCACGACCTTCGCGATATACGATGTCGAAATCGTAGGCTTGTAAAAACGCCCACCAGCGATGAACACGTGGGGTTAGATCAGTTTTAGATTTCGATGCTTTCAGTGAGTTGCAGTCCGTGAAAACCTTGAAACGTCGGCCGTATAAATAATGCCGAAAGTGTTCTACCGCTCGTACGACTGCCAATGTTTCTAGTTCGTACGAATGGTAGCGGGACTCTACTTCAGATGTACGTCGGCTAAAGTATTCTATAACATGAGGCAGGTCTTTCTTTTTTTGCATTAGGATTGCCCCATAGCCTTCGGAGCTGGCGTCGCAATGCAACTCAACGGGTAAGTCCGGGTTAAAAATCATCAGAACTGGCTCGGAGGTAAGTATCTCTATAACGGTATTACGGATCTTTTCGTGTTTCTCTTCCCATTTTACAGGACCTTTCAGTTTTGTTAAGGGATACAACGGGCCAACAATGTTTGTAAATCCAGGGATGAATTTTCGGAAATATGACGCAAGACCTAAAAATTGACGTACTTGCGTCGCAGTTTTAGGCTGAGGAGAGTCTATTAGAGCCTGTATCTTGCGCGAGTTTGGTCCCACCTCTCCGCACTGGAGAGAATAACCCAAGAAATCAATTTTCTTTTTCATAAACTTACATTTTTTAAGGTTTAATGAGAAACCAGCGGTAGAGAGAGCATTTAAGGTTTCATTTAGACGTTTAAGACCCTCGGTTATGTCATCAGAATAGCACAATACGTCGTCCATGTAAATCAAAGGCTTATCCTTCAGCTGATGGACAGCCCTTGTGATGCAGCGTTGATAAACTGAAGGGGCATTGCGTAACCCGAAGGGCATCGCGAGATATTCGTACTGCCCCTCGGGTGTGACAAACGCTGTCTTTTCTACTGAGTCATGGTGTATAACAATTTGATGAAATCCTGATGCCATATCTAAGGATGTGAAATAATGGGCACCACTGAGCTGATCTATTTGTTCCTCAATACGAGGGAGGGGGTAGTGTTCAGGTCGTGTATTTGAGTTAAGCTCCCGATAATCGACACACATTCTCTCGGTGTTATCTTTTTTCTTCACCAAGAGAATTGGACTGGCGAATGGTGATGAGCTTTCCCGAATTACACCCGCATCGAGGAGCTCTTGAACCTTTTCCCTAACAATTTGCTTTTCAATTGGTGCTAACCTATATGGGCGTCTTTGTACAGTTTTATGTGGGTCTACTAAAACAATTTCCAACTCTCCACTGTTCACGCGCCTATGGGGAACACCTTCTACGAAGCAGCTAGCATATTGGTTCAATAGTTTAATAAGGGCGTCTCTATCATCACCTGTCAAATCCGTATCTATCTGGGTAAAGTCTGGCTGGGTAGCAATAAACTCACAAACATTAGCTTGTTCCTCCAAGTGAAATGTTAAGTTATCATTATTAATTTTGACGCTCACACCTTTTTCTAAAATGTCCCTACCTATTATAACAGGGTCTATAAGACAAGAGTCTGGTACTACATGAAATGTCAAGATTTGTAAAATTTCTCCAAGATTTACCTCACTCACAATTTGTGACGTACATTTTATTTCATCGCCGCCAATGCCTGTAAGATACACGAGATTATTGTGCACAGTACCTGGGAACTTACTAGAAAAGCTTTCTTTTATCAAAGAGCAAGACGATCCGCTATCAAATAAAAAGGAGACTGGCTCACCAGATGACGTCCTCAAGGTACCCATCGACAACCGTTTCTCGCAGAGATTGACCTCTTTCCTTGCAGCAGCTCCACCACCTTTCCCCTTTTCTTGACAATTCGTTGCTATGTGTCCTGGATTACCGCAACTATAGCAGGTTACAGTCGAAGTCTTCTCGGGAGCACGTGCGGCAGTTGAGGGATCTTGCTGTTTAGTCTTCACAGAAGAATCTTCTCGTCGCTTTCTACAGTCGGCTTGCCGATGTCCAGGGATTCCACACCAATGACATTTACCGGGAAATCTTGCGTCCGCAATTCTAGGTCGCTTGAAATCAGGTTCTTGGATTTCAGTAACCTCCGATCTTCGCTTTAGTGAAATGCCACTCAAGATTCTCAATAGCTGAGCTTTGGTAGTGACAGCATGTGCATTTAACTCGCGGCGTATCAAACCATCCTTCTGACATAAGACCGATATGACAAATCCGGTTATAACATCTTCTGGCATTCGGGTCTTAGGTATAGATTCGATCATATTCCACAAGCGTAGGCCAGTTTCTGGTGCGGTTTCCTTTGCTCCAATTTGAAACCTTAATACTTCATCAAAGTAGTCTTGAAATAATTTCGGTCTACAAAATCTGGCCAATAAACTTTGTTTTACAGCCTCCCATGTAAGCTCATTCAAATTTAACTTGATCAAGCAAGAGGCTGCGCGGCCTTTTAGTGCACCAGTAAGAGCGAGAAGCAAGTCCACACCTTTTAGATGTCTACTCATGACTATAAGTTCTGTAATCTTGCACCAACCTTCTATATCCGCGTCGGCATCTTCTGGATTAAACTGTACGAGCTGCACTGCACTGGACTGGGCGCTAGCACTTGCCACTGGCGGTTGCGACGTTGCTAATATACGAGTAAGAAGGGTTTCCATATTACTCAACAACCGCAAGGCGCTATTTTCGTCAGGCGGTCGTTTTTCCTCGGTCGGTAGCACATGGGATCCCACTTCTGATATGGGCTGGTGCCCGTCATTATCAGAATCGGCCATGTCTTCAATAAGTGGTAATGTGGGTGGGAACCAACAAAGAATCACTTGAGTCACAATCAAAGTTGTTTAATCGCACAAAATATGTTCCTTACAGAATTTCACTAAAATCTATTCACTAATAATTAGGAAATCACTAAATCAATCGGTTTTAATTATTGTTTAAACAAAAAAGGGATAAGATTACGCGGAACAAAAGCGATTCGTCGGATACGTGGTGCGCTTGCGTTGACGTCGGTAAAAACTGACGTTCAATATGGCCGCGCTGACCATCGCTTCGACGCTCCGCAAGACTGACAGTTGTCAAATCTCGTTCCGACGTATCTCAACAGATGGCGCTAGCAATGCGCCGTCACATATAATAAAAAGTAAATAGTAAATAAAAATAAATATGACTTGGTAAAATTAATTTAAGTTCGGGGCTGCCCAGCTCGCTAAGTCACAACTCAGTATAAAATCTACATAGGCGTCACGACATCCCATATTTTAATTGAATTTATCTGTTGGGTGTCATACCTTTAGTTTGTGTTTTATTTTCACTGGCATAATTTTAGTAAAGTATTTACTGAATGCCCCGTATTAAAAATTTGGTATGTAGATCCCTCTGTGGTAAATAAATACTTTTTATTTATCTTTTTATTTTTGCTAAATAGGTGTCAAATAGATAAAAAAAACATACAATCACAGCTAAATTACAACAAATGGTACTCCAGCGTAAGGCTTCCTGACCACCGGAGCGGAAATATCAACCAATAATCCCTGTCCACTGGTGCGAAGCGGAGATTTTATGCAATGTTATTGGTTAAAATTCCTCCGTTTCTCCACTCCATTTACCAAGTTTACTAGATAAACTAGAAAAGTCAAACAAAAGACGTAGTTTTCAGTTGTGGCTAAGTGCTCATAATTATAATCTTTAACCCAGTGTGAGGACTCCCTAACACTTGAAAGCGTTTAATCTCCTGTATAGTGATGTCAGAAGTGTGAAAAAGTACATATCGATATTTATTTTGTAACGATTTTTTTAGAACGTTGGTCCCGGCTGTCAATTGTAGATTTTTGACAGTCGTTACGGGTAGTCAGAAGCCCAAAAGTCAGACAACCAGTCGTAGACAACCTGCAGTCGTACCAAGAGGTATCGTGTTGGCCAGTAAGTGGGTTGTAGAGGTCAGATAGACAGTCGCTCAATGTACTCGTAAAATAGTGGTATTTGAGGTCTGGAAGCTGAACCCAATATAGTTAAGAAAAGGCTTGGCCGATGATGATGATGATTTTTAGAATGTATTGATATCGCTTTAGGTATATTAAAGAAAATAACGATAATAAATCGATACATCGCTATGTCTTTGACCAGCATAATAAGTGTTGTAGTTATTTTACCGTATCTGAATTCCAGGCTTGATTGAGCCAGGGTGTTATTTTTTTCGATTTTGTAAAAATATCGGTTGTCATGGTATAGGCATATGATGCGAAGGAATGAGGACCATGTTGTGAGGAAAGTTTTGAGTATGAATGTGCAGGGTTACAAGAGTAGGATGGATTGTGTGAAAGATGATATGGCTAGAAAAGAGATGACTCTTGAGATGACGGCAAATAGATGAATGGAAGAAAAAAACATGGCATGCTGCGCTGACATTAAATTAATTGGGATAAGGGCAGGAGGATGATGATGATGATGATCGTGTTTTATACGACTTATATAATTGTATTAGAATATCGACATATCTATATTCTTTCGACAAGCCTACATGTGTGTAACTTGAGCCCGAATGAAAATTACAAAAGCTCTTCTGCGTCTGAATATTTTAACTTTAGAACAATGTTTGTTTTCTTAATTCCACATAACTGTGACAACCAAGTTCGTTATTAAAATTCAACATGACAACTTTTTACTTAAGCATATTGTACATACGAATATATTCTCCTTAATTATATTCTCCATACTTGAGCTGGAAAGTATTCTTGGAGTATCCTATTCTACTAAAAATACACACACATGTAAGTTCACGGCTTTTTCCCATGAAGGTAGGCAGAACCCACTAGATGCCTGACATACTCCTTTTCCTTCGCATACGTTCAAACATCGGCTCATAAACGCACGCCGCTTGCGAGTGCTACGCACCTGATCTTTTTGAAGAACATCACCACGAAGATCAGTATTAGTCCTTCTAGGATGTCCCCTCCTGGCTTTTCTGCTTACATCTGTCTTATAAATACCTTTTGTTATTCATCTCTCATTCATCCTCTCAACGTAACCAAACTATCTGATCATACTCTTTTCAATTTTTGTCACTACATCTTTTGAACCACAACATTGTTCTATAACATCATTCCTCAATCTATAATTCAAAGGCACTGACATGATCATCTGCCTAGCCTATTCCTAACTATGTTGGGGTTGGCTTCCAGTTCAGTCCAGATGCAGCTGAATACCAGAGTTTTACATGGAGCGACTGCCTATCTGACCTCCATAACCCAGTTATTGGGTATCACGATACCCCTTGGCAATACTGGTTGTCAGACTTTTGGGCTTCTGACTACCCGTAACGAGTATCAAAGATCTGCAAATGACAGCCGGGACCAAAGGCTCAACGGAGTGTCAATACGTTACAAACGGTCACCCATCCACAGACTGACCTCAGCAAGCGTAGTTTAACCTTCGATCAATCAGTGCGGCTGTTTTTAATTATCCACGAGCTCCTCCATCGACACTGACTAAAACTATCAAATATATGCAACTTCTACAAACATGAACACAAACATTATTGTTCAACACTAACATGCTAGAAGTTATTGTGTCGCTGTTCAAAATAAGACCAACAAAGAGACAAGTTGAAGACTGTAAAATAAATATTTACTCGCGAGATGTGTCTGGCTGGGATGCACAAAGATGTTCGTCTCTTAAACATGGGACAGCATTTTGCATGACACTTTATTTTTACAGTTTTGAAATAGCTTTTAAGTTTTATGTTTCGTATTTTATGTCGCAAGATAAAAGTATGGAATGTAATACAAGAGAAGTATGGAAAAAGAAGACATGATGCGCCGACGCCAAATAAATTGGAATAAGGGCAAGAGGATGCCGCAAGATAAAAGTATGGAATATAATACAAGAAAAGTATGGAGGAAGAAGACATGCTGCGCCGACCCCAAATAAATTGGGATAAGGGCAGGAGGATGATGAATAGATGCTGCACATGTCGATTGAAGCTAAGCTTCCTAAGGACGGTCCGTAGATGGCTGAGCATCCATAACACACTGAAACACTCGATGCCTCGGAAAACATGTTAAGCCGCTAACCTCGGCTGAAATTTGTAGACCTTTGACAGTCGTTATGGGTAGTTAGAACCCTGAAAGTGTGACAACTTGTCTCATGGACAGGTATTGTGTTGCCCAGTAAATACTGGGTTGTATTGTTCAGATAGGCGGCCGCTAGATGTAAAATACTGGAATTCAGCTGCATCTAGTTGGACTGGAAGTCGACCCCAACATAGTTGGGAAAAGGTTAGGCAGAAGAAAAAGAGTGTAGGTACATAAAGATATTCCTTTTATACTAGACATGGTTGGCTCTAACAACCTTCAGGTATTGTTAAAAAAAGTGCAAGCGCATGTTTATAGGAAATGATCTTTATGAGTTTTTTTTTGCTGTGATTTTTGTCGCGATTAGGGTTCGCATTGTTTTTTATTCACATTTATTCATGGTTTTAGGATAAGTAATTACAATAGGAATACACTTATGAGTCATGTAACTTGAAAACAAATAAATTTTATTATTATCACACAAAATTTGGAATATCGATAAAATCCAAGGATTGCACGGATCCTAAGATCCTGCATAGCAATGTGGATTTAAAATCCTCATCCTTAATCATCCTTCCTCAAGCCACACGGTGGTCGTTCCCTGCTGACAGGGATAAGACTCTGTAATCTCCGGTGGAAAACACCCGTATCCGTCCTCGGGGACGTCCCGGAAGAAATAAATTCGTTTCCATTTCAATCACCTTCTTAGGTCTGCTTCGCAAAAAGGTACCGTTGTTTTGGATTTCAAAACTTGCTAGTACTCCCCAAAGGGTCACGCAGAGTAATACCCATAGTACATCCACATTTCACCAAGTTAAGTTCCATTTAATACGAACCTATTGCTTGAGTAATTCAAGACGGAAAAACTCAACGGTACTTTACCCGACCCGGAATTTTAACCCAAGACCTCGTGCACAGCATAAGCGCTTGCAATCACTACACCAACGAGGCAGAAAATCCAAAATATTTCAGGTACTATAAGGCCTATAATTGTATCCAGCAGTAAACAGTTTCCCCCAGAAATTATGATGTCAATAATTATTGATAATTTCATCCAAACATTCTTGAAGGATCTAAATAGACATAAGACTATGAATTAACACCAAGTATTTTCTCGAGTCCAGGCTAGCCCAGTGGTTAAGGCCTCGCCTCTTGTGCACGGTTATGGGTTCAAACCTGGGTAACTACCAATGTGATTTTTTCAATTCATTTGTACTTTTTAAGTTTACCTTGGACATCACTGTCATCGGTGAAGGAAAACGTTGCGGGGAAACCTGGACTTATAATAAATATAAGTCTGAAATCGCTAATCCGTCTCGAGCAAGCGTGGTGGTTAATGCTCTTGCCTTCTCTGTATGAGAAGAGGCCTTTGCTCTATAGTGGGACAGTAATTGGGTTGGAATTATTTACATCTTCGAACAATCCCTTTATGGGAAGCAGAGATTTGCTTCATGTTTTCAGTGTGACATTAAACAGAACATCGGTAAATGATAACTGATTTTTACTTCTATAAATAGGTTTTAACAAACACTTTTGTACAAGTCTATTTACAATACTACTAATGTAGAATATATTATTTTTAAACTTTGTAGTTGTTGATTCTATTAACTTCAATATCTTAGGTAGATAGATAACTTTTGACTCTAGCATATTATTCAACATACGAGCAAATTCTCCGCACTAAAAGTTTGCATTCTTAAGGTGGCAGGAACTCCGACACGCGCCGCGCAGTTTTAAATGTGTTCAACTGTCTGTAAGAAACAATGGGTTGTTATAGTCAATTGAACACAATGGGGATGTGTCCTAGGTCAAAATATATCAAGTCTATTTAGTCCGTCAGTAAGATTATCAAAAAATATTGGACACGTATTTTTTGCTTACTCAAATCACTAAAAAGTGACAATGACGGCACGGTTGGCGCAGTGGCTGAGCGATCGACTACTGCGCCGCGTTTCGTGGGTTCGATTGCCGCACGGAACAAATATTTGTATGGCCCACAGATAGTTCTTCTGGGTCTGGCTGTTCGTGTATGTGACTTTAAATGTTTGTAAACGCACCCACGACACAGGAGCAATTCCTAGTGTGGGGCAAAGTATATAAAAAAAAAATGATATAGCACATCAAAGTTCAGGAGCAGGGGCTTGTGACGTCACTGTTACGTTAAAAGTGTAACACGGTGTGATGACACGCGCAATTTCAACGCACTATATCGTCGTCATTTTTGGTTTACGTGATAAGAGAAAAAATACATGTCCAGTATTTTTGAATTTTGAATTTTTAAGGACACTACTTTATTGTCTTGTTCGTTGTTATTTTGTATTGTTAAACGACTCTACTTTTGAAAACATTTTAACACTTGTCCTATATAATATGATAATACTATGAATCTGATAAGACCAGTAACTACCCTATACTGCAGGAACAAGCTCTTCACACACAGAGCTGGCTCAAAGCTCAAGTGATTCTCTCTCTTTAAAGTCAACATTAATCACCACGCTTGCTCAAAGCAATTTGGGGATTTAAGACTTGTATTAATTGTAAGTCCAGAGCGCTAATTCTTTTTTTAATTTCGATCGATTCACGTTGGAATTTAGACGTTTCCTACTCTTGAGTTTGTTTCTTGTTTATTTTGACAGCTGTGTATTTCGCCAAATAATAAAGTCACGTGACTGCAAAATTAACATTAGAATCGTATTGTCTTTAAAATTGGTGTAGTAGAGAGGCCCCTCACGATGGCATCCTCACGATGAATTAACACCTTGACTGCCAGAAAATGAGACACAATAGAAAATGTATGGTTTATCAGTCACTTGGCGTTTAACATGTTAGGGAATTCGACATTTATTTATATATTTGACGACCTATATGGCGCGGCGGGCGAAGTTTGCTGCGTGTTAATTCCCTGAATTCCTGATTATCAGTCATCAAGTACCCATAAGACAAGTTCTGCTTAGCTTGGGGCTAGATTATGCGCTGTGGATTGTCCAGCATTCTTTATTTATTTATTTATTATTATAAACAATAACGGCACACCATTTTCCTAGGCATGTGTAATTGTGTAGCTAAGTGATTTTACATTAAGTACCTACACTGAAAACGTGTCACAAAATGCAAAGCCAATAAGGAAGACGGAATCTTGATAGAAAAGAAGATTCGAGATAATAGAAACAGAAAACAAACATGTCTCCTTTGCAATACAACAAAACCAACAAACCTTTGCCTTCAAAAAAGTCGGTTTCTACTATTTTATCTTTTGAGTTGTTTGTGGTGCTAGGAGAAAGATTATAGCGGTTTTTTTATCTTTTTCTGCTTTTTTTGTGTTGCAGTATTTTTTTGTATTACTTTGTGCAAACGTAATATGCTGGACATGAAATGAAGGATCTTTAACTGTTTTTAAGAATACTAGTCCTGTAACGACTTTTTGTACTGTTCATTGATACCTGTTACTTTATTTATATTATTGGCTGCGAGTAAAGAAAGAAACATACATAAAATCACGCCTGTCTTGCCCAAACGGCTGGGTAGAGGTGCCGTTATACATTTCAACAGTTATGTTAAAGTACCATGTAATAGGGGGCGAGCCTATGGCACTCAAGCGGTTATTTCAAAAGTTCAGATTCAAGTTTTCTAATGAGAAAATTCCTATTGGATATACTCAAGATCTGGGAATCAAACCCGGGTCTTCTCGCTCAGCAGTCGCGCTTGGGACCACTAGACCAAAAAGGAACAGAAACAAACAGGACTAATAATTGTTCTCCAATGTAAACAATACATTAGAGATAGAGTAGAATTACCACAAATATTCGTATTATTAACTAGGAAAAAAAACTGTCACCAAATTTTTGCCCGCGCCATCTTGTTACGTATACCCCTTGAAGAAGCAACATCAAGTGTTGAAAGGGCTTCAGTTGATCCCCTCCTTAAATTTACTCTTCTTTACGTGGGAACCTTTTCTCCGTTATTCACGAGGGTAGGGCGTACAAATGAAAAAGGACTGTTTTTGTATTTCTGTCAAACGGAATGTAAGCGTGATTGGTATCTTAATTTTATAATTAAAAAGGATTGTTTACACTAACAAGTTTGGGCTTTGTAAGTAGGTAGATTTGGTACACATTTTATAAATCATCATCTGCCCAGCCTTTTCCCAATTATGATGGGGTGAGCTTCCAGTGTTACCTAGCTAGCTACTACTATCTGACCTCCACAACCCAGTTACTGGGCATCACGATATCCCTTGGTAATACCGGTCGTCAGACTTTCGGATTTCAGACTACCCGTAACGACTGTCAACGATCTACAAATGAGAGCCGGAAACAACGGCTTATCGTGCTTTCCGAGTCACGTAGAAGTCTCGATATGTTACTATCGATCACCCATCCACAGACTGACCTCGGCAAGCGTAGCTTAACCTTCGATCAACCCGTGCGGATGTTTTTATTTAGCCACGAGCTCCTCAAAGTCCAAGTGTCGTGGGAAAATAAAATGTAGATTTAAGGTAAGTTTCCCTACGGCAACAAAAAAAGTAAATACATTTCCTTTATATAAATTGCGGTTTCAATATGACGATGACAATTGAACCGTTTTCAATCTAAGTGCATCCTAAAAATGTTTTAGAAACAAAGTCTTGGAAGCGCCCGGCATTCCTTGATTTTCATATTTGAATATGGAAAATGGAACGCGAAATTCAAGTTCGTTTCGAATGAATTTCAACGTTTGTTCGCTATTTGAAAGGAGATTTTATACATATCGAAAAATTTAAGTGAAAACATAATCTAGGGAATAGATTTTTCTCTGTAGTACAAAATTGGATAACATTGCCTCGTGTAAGCGCGTTGGTACATAAATATGTACCAAACAAAGCAGAGGTCTTACCTAGTCCAACAATTTTAAATATATAGCACATAGCCGTCCGCATACTTACACTATTTCACCCACTATGTATAAATCATTAAATTATTCTATTGCAATCAATCGGGCACAAATCCGGTCTCCACTGATAAATTTCAAATAGAAAACCAATTAACACTGTTTCCGACCCGGAAATCGAATCCAGATCCTCATTCTGAGTAGTATAACTTCCAATCGGTAGACCAACAAGGCAGTCTTGAAGAAGATAAAAAAAAACATACTTAATTTTTTGGCCTGCTTTGCGGGACTTTCAGTAAAAACCCATCCGTTCAAAAGAGGTATTTGTAGTAGAAAAAACGGTCCTCTAAGAGCATAAAGCTGTTGTTCGAAGATAGAGAGAAGCGCGTAAGCCTCACAAAAGTAACTCATTAAAAAGAGACGAAGCGACTTTGCGGCCAATGCCAGTAGACTATGACTGGCCGCACATTCGCTTGGTCTCTCTCTTACTTTTTTGTCTGTATTCATTGTAGTACTAAATACTGAATGCTCTGTCTATCTTCTTTGTCTGTGGTTGAAAACCCCTAACTTTATATTGAAACTAGCTTATGCCCACGGCTTCGCTCGTGTTAGGAAGTGGGGGGTGAGAAAGAGACAAAAAGTAGCCTGTGTAACTCTCCATCCCGTCAACTGTCTCCACTTAAAAAATAACGTCAATTCGTCGTTCCGGTTTGCCGTGAAAGACGGACAAACAGACACACACACTTTCCCATTTACAATAGTAAATAAATAAATAAAACTGGACAATCCACACATTATCATCTAGCCCCAAGTTAAGCAGAGTTTGTGTTATGGGTACTAGATGACTGATATACTTAAACATAGATAGATATTTTTTTTTATACATAGCAAATAGGAAGAACACCCGGAACAAATATTTGCAGATCGTACAAACATTTGTCCCAAGGCGGGAATCGAGCCCGCAACCTCTTGCGTCGCAGGCGGACCTTCGCCTACTGCGCCACATAGGTCGTCATATTAGTATGGTGGTCTGCGCATAGATGGTCAATTGTTTGTTTTAAAGAAATCTAAAATCACGTCAAAAGGATCATACAAGATTCTAGTTTTTTATATCAGTGACGAATATCGTTTCAATTAAGTTCTGTTCTTTTTTTCTTTTTCTTTTTACGAAGAGTAAAGTGTGAATGTATTAGTTAAATTATTTTTCTTAAGACACCTTGAGGCGTTGGCAAACACTCGTAAACTTTTGAGGCGAACCACTCAAGGGAAGGTTAGAAATATATTTTTCTTAAGATGGATACAAACCTGTCTGTGTTTTGATGACACTATAATTTTAGTCGCAGTTTGTAAAAAAAACGAATTCAGCTTTATTATTTGTTTTGAAATCAGTACACTCACTAGTCACTACATTCATAGAATGAAACTTAAGTGTAACAGCAGCCCTTTGGCTAGGTTACACTTAAGTTTAACCGGATAAAGCTATAAGAAACTAATCTTTAACCTCTCTTCGAAGATTATCTAAAGTTAAGCCGGCTAATCTTAAGTTTACGTTCACATCTAACTTTAGATGCTTTAAAAATACCGTTCCATTAAAATAAAAGACATAATAATATGCAATAATTGAGAAGATAATTTCAAAAGAAAAACAAATCCAAAACTTCACATTAATTTAATACTACTGTCAGCAAAACGATTTGGTATGCAGACAAAGTGATCACCGGATTTGCTCAAATATGTTTTGTTGATATTACATATACAACGACGATCAGCCATGATGGCCCAGTGGTTTAGGCCTCGCCTCTTGTGCACGAGGTTGTGTGTTCAAACCTGGGCAAGTAACAATGTGAGTTTTTCAATTCATATGTTCTTTCTAAGTTTATCTTGGACATCACTGACATCGGTGAAGGAAAACATCGTGAGGAAACCTGGACTTATATCATTAATACAAGTCTGAAATCGCCAACCCGTCTTGAGCAAGCGTGGTGATTAATGCTCGTGCCTTCTCTGTATGAGAAGAGGCCTTTGCTCTGCAGTGGGACAGTAATAATAGGCTGGTATTGCATACAACGTGTATCAAAATAAACGCAAGACCTAGTTGTTGTTGATGTGAATGATCAGTAAAATGACACCCTAAGAGTAGGGTGTCATTTTACTGATCATTCACATCAACAACAACTTTTACTACGGGACCGTCCCAGAAATCGCGAAAAGAAAATGAACTCTTAAAAGCAGTTCTTGCGTTTATTCTGTTACATCTTTGATACAATGACAGACATGTGTGCCAAAATAATAATAATTACTCGTGGACACTCAGTAGTCGAAATTGATCTCTTTAGCTTTTTGAACTTCGTTTCCATATAAACTTTAACCATACCAAATCTCGCACTCATTCGTTCGTGTAATATACCTGAAAAGGGATCCGAAGTTTTCACTTCCCGTAATAATATCAAATATCAGCCTGTTCTTATACAGATAAAGGACAACCATGAATCACCACACTTGCTCAATGCGATTTAAAACTGGATGAAAATGACTTTCAGGTACTGACATGCATACCTACCTACCTACCTCCTTTGTCAGCTGTACCAACAATAAATTGTCACCATCCCTTATGATTAAGTAGAATTTAATAAAATTGAGTTTCGCTGTACCTAATCTGCCTTAATTAGTTTAACCCTTTCGCCGTCCCATGAGATGGGTACAATTAATCTTCTATGACGTAAACATTGTAGACAAATTAACCTGTATTTTGATAAATATTTCATACTGTCTGATCGTTAGGCCACTTAGGGTGATAAATATAACATAAATAAATATAATTATACCCAGCAAAGTTATATTTTCAAACACTAAGTTTAATTTTCTTTATAGATTTAAGATTTTATCAGTAAAATCAAAATTAAAGTTCATTTATTAAAATTACGTTAACATAAGACAATCCCTTAAAACGCCCACACTTAACCACTTCCTAGCGTTTTTGCTAAGAAGAAGAAGTAGCGGAACAAACTCCCCAGCAACACGTCTGTCTAACAGAACTTTAAGTTGGAAGAACTTGATAAAACACTGTCAGGCTATAAAATAAGACCTGGAGCCAGAAAATTTGCGCGGTGACTGACAGAACTCGTGGCTAAATAATAACAGCCATGAAGGTCGATTGCAGGTTGACCAACGCTTGCTGAGCTTGGACCATAGACAGGTGAACAACCCAACCATCCATGTTATCAAAATCATGTTAAACGTTGGTCTAAATTTAAGCTTAAATGAAGTTGAACACGATGTACCGTGATTTTATTTTTCTTTTGCGCTCCCTCCATTATATGTTGTCCGTAGAGGTTGAATAGCTTTGGCAAAAGAATAGAGCCTTGACGCACGCCCCGTTTCGTATAGCTAGCCTGTGCGACATATTAATATCCAGATTGATAGTTTAACAAAGCTGGTGTCATCATGGTGTATTTCGGATCAGGAAAGTAAAATCTGGAGGGACACCCATTGCAATGAGAGCTCAAACATTGTCTGTCTGTTCCATAGTCATCACTATCAACATTTCAGCAAAAAGACAATCAATTCTGGACATAGGCATCCCCCAAAGATTTCCACAACCATTGGTCCTGAGCTGCCCACATCCATCGACTTCCTGCGATCTTCACCAGATCCCCCTAGTGGGGGCCTGCCTACGCTAAGTCTTCTGGTTCGCGTACTGTCACTTAAGTTTGACAATTTCTCTATTAATGTCAGTTTTTTAACTTGATAGCCGTAAAACTTTTGGATTTTTGCCTATTTATCTTTGGTGTCCTTTCAATTGTTTGGTTTACCTGGAAATTTCCTTTAAACAAATAATAGGAATAGGGCCATGGACAAAAACTTTTGAAACTTACTTAGTACCCTTGAAAATGTCGAGTCATGGAAGAATACTCAATCACAGAGTTAAAATGTCATTGAACAAAGTTTCTTGAACACTATTGAGCTACATGGCTTGAGGCTATGAATTCTACAAATAATTTCAGCGAACAATTGGGCGATTACATGATAACTAGTGGTGTGGGTTTCGTTGTTTGACTAGTATTCTTGTTTTGTTCTGTTTTTTTTATATGAGTATTCTACCGCAGACATGGTCGTCCGAGTTATTTTTGTTTTATTTTATATGTTATCACAAGTGAAGTGCTCCTACATCGGATACTTTTCCTTATATGCTACTTAACTAACTTAAGATCTACGTGCGTTCGTTTATATATTTTTTTTTATCTATCTTTTGATCTACCGACAACCAGCTTTGGATGTATGTCGGACGTATGACACTATTTTTTTTTTGGCTACTAAACTATCCACGTACGTTTGAGTGAATAATATTCTATCGTTACTATATTTACATTACGAAGTTCGCGTTCGTACTAGAGCCGCTGTCTTACGCGCGGCCTCGGCTACAACTGACATCCAATAACAAACTTGTTGATGGATCGAGAAAGAAACTGTAACCTAAAGGAGAAAATACTTTTTTCGACCAACATCAAGTATACCTAAACCAACACATGTGAACGGAAAAACTTTAGTGAGCCATATTTAGGGATTTAATGATATTTTTTTTGGAACTCCAGTTCCTTATGCTGATGGGACTTGTCGCTCAATAACCTGCATGAGTCGATCGGAGTTTCAGCTACATTTCATGCGTACCTCGGAAAGCCCGTGATGTATCTGGTTCCGCCAGTCATTCTTAGATCTTGGACAGTCGTCTTGGGTAGTTGTAGAAGCCTGGCAATCAGTCTTATTAAATGGTATCGTGTAATCCAGTTACCGGTTTGCGAAGATCATAGGCAGACGCTCCGTGTAAAATACAGGTATTCAGCTGCATACGGTTAGACTGGAAGCCGACCCCACTGACATATTGGGGAAAAGGCAAGGCAGAGGACGAGATATGAATATTGAGATATAGCTGTTTCCGTTAAGGCTGGAAGCCGTATGGACACCATAGTTGGCAAAAAGCCAGGTGGATTATAATAATATGAGGGGCAACCACTAACTTTCTAATCGAATGAAGCTGAAAAATTACAAGAGAAACATAAAATGGCCACTGAAGTAGACAATACAGACACTATACAAATATCAGTTGAAATAAAAAGTCTCGAAACCCGTGTTTCGAGACTTTTAAAGATATGGATTCTGTTCTTTTTTTCTGTATCTACATTTGCACCTAATATACGGGTATTAGGTGCAAATATAGATACAGAAAATTATTGTTCTTATTGATATTTTACATACATGCACATCATACACAAACTCAGAACAGCAGTAACTACAGAATGCCACCTACTGTGATCCCCACATTCCACTTTTGTTTCGTTTAAGTTATACGCCAGTTGAAAGTAACATATTACTTAGATAGACATGATTTTCAATTTGTTTCACTATAAGTTCCTTAAACCACAATGTTGAAAATCAAAATCAAAATTCATTTATTCAAATTAAGCTTAATTTGAATAAATGAATTTTGATTTTTGTTTCTCAGCTGAGAAACAGCACTTTTTGAACGCCAAAAACGTTTACAAAGACAGTCCCCCAAAACGCTCACCCTTCACCACTTCCTAGTGTTTTTTCTGGGAAGAAGAAGTGGCGGAACAAACTCCCCATATAATCACACTGATATCATAAATGCGAAAATCAATCGTCATATCCGTGTGTATGTTTGTTACTCCTTCAGGCTGTAACAGCTGAACGGATTTCGATAAACTTTGTTCTGAAGGTAGCTTATATCCTAGATTATCACATATGCTACACTTTTGGTGACAAAAAAGTGTAGTATTCCCGTGCGACTTTTCAATCATCTCATGTTAAAATTTTAGCCACTACAGGCCACAGCTAGTTCCTCATATATAATTTCCTGTTTTTTTCTTATTACACATTTTAAATACTGAATTACCAGACAAAGGTAATTTAATTTAATGAATAAGAGAGATTAGGTTCTATCTCCAGTGATTTCTCCCGGGATCGTTATATTTTAAACAGAATGTATTTAATTAAATTAGGCCCACCGTCTTAAAACAATATTTTGTTTCGTGAAATAATGAAAAATGGCTTCTTTTGAAGTGATTTGTGAACAAGTAAATTTCTAAAAGATGAGTAATAGTAATGATTGTAACTGAGATATTTGGGTACCTAAATTCAGAATAGTTTAAGAACTATTTGTTAAGTACAAATGATGGTTTAAACAGACTTGTGAATTTTATTTTTGTTTTTTTTTTAAGATTATTTTCTCCCCGTTTATTTATACATGGGGTAGTGTTTGATAAATGATTCAACAAAACCGTCAATTTGTATTCATTCACACACATGATTCACACATTATGATTAATATTTCATAAATTAGATATTCACATATATACAATTATACTATAAAACTAACTAGGTATATACATATTTACAAAAACAAAAAAAAACAAAAAAAACCGCATCGCTGTCATCTGGAAACGCCTGAGTGTCCTTGTCGGCTTTTCTTTTTTTGTTTTTTTTTTTTTTTTTTAAGTGTGCCGAGCCAAATCTTTACACATTTAAAAATATTCAATTTTTCATTAATTAAAGTATGTTATGATCAGCGTCTTATTAAACCGAATTTAGCTGAATACCATTATTAATATGGAGTGATCTGACTTTCACAACCCACTTACTGGCAACACGATACCGTTGGTAAGACTGGTTATCACAATCCGGGCTAATACTCCTAACGACAGTCAAAGATCTATGAATGTCATCCAGGGACATGTGCATTCTAGGGCATGTTGAGGTCTTGGTACGGTATAAAGGATGGTCATCTTCGGACTAACCTCAGGAGCGTAGCTTGATCTTCGATCAACTGTTGTAATTATTTAAACCAAAAGCCAAAATGAGGCATTTTATGACACAATATTCATTTACCAAACCAATCAGCAACAATTCTGTAAAAAACAAAAAATCTAGTGTGAGTTTACACGTGATAGAAGTGAAATTTTGTATTCTAGTTAATTTGTAAGAGAATACGATGATTACTCTATGGAGGTGGTAAACAGATAGAGAGAGAGAGAGAGAGAAATTTAAAGTTGTCTCTTTTTTGTTACACTTTTACGTTTCATAAAACCCAATTCACACCGTCCCAAAAGAAGTTTCACTTCAAAAACTCCAAATAAATGACAACATACAAAAATGTATAAAACAGCGGTATATCAGTGTTAACCTTTCAGTGAAACGGAGTGTACAATGCGCAGAGCATCTTATCACTCAGCTGAATACTTCGCACTACAGTATCCCAGAGGCACTATCGTGGCTAGGTAGCACGAGCGCTCGCTCCCCATATCCATGTCAAGGATTTTATTAGACGGAAAATACAAAATTGATACTGTATTCTTTTGTTTAAAGGGAAGTGCATGCTTAGGTAGGCGATACAAAGTTTCCAGTGAACCGCACCTAGCTATACCATTTATAAGAGACTAGCGATCCGCGACGTCATCCGAGTGGCTCAAAAATTGTGTCAATTTTATGGGTTTTATGATTTTTGCGCGAAACCCTAATTCTTTTTCTATAAATTGGAGTGCGGTAGTTTTTACATAAGTTTTTTGGTTCAACTACTTTCATATGCGTCTAGTAAAAAGACGTTTATTTAATTGTATGTAAATATAGATTGAAGGTGTTTTATTGGATCTGTCTATTGTTATTTTTTGCGTAAGAAGCTGCGTACGTCAAAAATAACAAATAAAAAGTTAAAAAAAATAACTCATTTCCAAAACCAATAAAGCAAAGTGGCTTTATTGGTTTTGGAAATTTTGAAAGAAGAACAATGAAGCTGGTAAACCCATTCTACTTTATTATTTATATAACTTTATTATTTAGAGAGGCTTGTTGACTTCATATCGAATATGAAGATTAGACTATGCTTATCATGGTTAGTTCACAGATGGGCGACCGTAAGAGAAGGCCTTTGCCCTGCAGTGGGACAGTAACAGGCTGGTATTATTCATTTATATGATGGCATGTGTTAAACCCGGACAGAGAAGAGGTCAGCCCTAGGGTCATAGGACGCCCCGGCTAAGAGTCTTGAGATCTCAATCTAATATTCCTCATCTGCCTAGCCTTTTCCCAACTATGTTGGGGTTGGCTTCCAGTTTAACTGGATGCAGCTGAATACCAGTGTTTTACATGGAGCGCCTGCCAATCTGATCTCCACCACCCAGTTACTGGGCAACACGATACCCCTTGGTGAGACTGGTTGTCCGACTTTCTGGCTTCTGACTACCCGAAACGACTGTCGAAGATATACAAACGACAGCCGGGACCAACGGGTTAGCTTTTGGAGGCACGGAGGAGTCTCGATATGTTACAAACGGTTACCCATCCACAGACTGACCTCGGCAACCGTAGCTTAACCTTTGATCGATCCGTGCGGCTGTTTTTATTTAGCCACGTGCTCCTCTCATCTCAATCTAATATTATCAGACGAAAATAATTTTTTTTTTACTACAAATAGTACCAGCTGATTGATCACGAACGGGTCAGACTAATAGCCCTTAAGGTCAAAGCACTCACAGTTTATTATTACAATCCAAACGTTTATCTTCCACTAATTTGTTTTGATTTCCATGAAAAACAAGTTGAAATGTTTACGATCAACTGAATTGAAGAAACTTTTATAATGCTGTTTCGTATTGTCAAAATATTTGCGGCTTTTTTTTGTGACACTCAAAAATTATTATGTCATGATGGCCCAGAGGTTTAGGCCTCGCTTCTTGTGCACGAGGTTGTGGGTTCAAACCTGGGGAAGTACCAATGTGACTTTTTCAATTCCTATGGACTTTTTAAGTTTATATTGGACATCACTGACATCGGTGAAGGAAAACATCGTGAACATGGACTTATATTTAATTTTGACGACTGATGCGGCGCGGCGGGCGAAGGTCCGCCTGCGACGCAAGAGGTTGCGGGTTCGATTCCCGCCTTGGGACAAATGTTTGTACGATCTACAAATATTTGTTCCGGGTGTTCTGGGTATTTGCTATATATAATAAAAATATCTATCTATGTAGTGTATTGTATTAAGTATATCAGTCATCTAGTACCCATAACACAAGCTCTGCTTAGCTTGGGGCTAGATGATGCTGTGTGGATTGTCCAGCAATATTTATTTATTTTTTATTTTAATATATCTGAAATCACCTACCCGTTTTGAGCAAGTGTGGTCATTTATGCTCGTGTCTTTTCTGTATGAGATGAGGTCTTTGCCCTACAGTGGGACAGTATTAGGCTGGTATTATATTATTATATTTTTGGTACCTTTTGGAAGGGACAGCCAGATTTTTTGTTTTACTTATGCACGTTTAAAAGTGCTTTTTCGAATGGTCTAACTGAAATAAATAATTATTTGATTTTCATTTTGACCTTTTGATCTTCGCAAAAAAAAAATGTTTTTGACTGGTCCAGAGTGGATTATTGCATGGTTTTAGTAGTTCAACCGAATATTGTGCGGTTGTCTGAGAGTAGGTTTAAAAATATTTTTGTTTATGTTTAGGTTTATAAAAACTATCTTATGCCCGCGACTTTTTCCGCGTGAATATAGGCTATCGCGTATGGAAACGTTGTCGCGGATTAAAATCTATTCTATGTCCATCCTTGGGTCTCTAACTATCTCCATGTAAAATTTAATATAGATCAGTTCAGCCGTTTAATCGTGGAAAGGTAACAAACTAACAAACAGATTTACTTAATTCATATGTTATGCATTTTCTTTTTTTTGCTCGTGGCTAAATAAAAATAACCGAATGGGTTGATCGTAGGTTGAGCTACGCTTGCCGAGATCAGTCAATGGATGAGTGAGCGTTCGTAACATATCGAAACTCCTCCGTGCCTAGGAAAGCACTTCAAGCCGTTGTTCCCGGCTGCCATTTGTAGATCTTTGACAGTCGTTATGGGTAGTCAGAAACCCGAAAATCTGAAAACCAGTCTTACCATGGGGTATCGTGTTTGTTGCTCCATGTAAAATACTGGTATTCAGCCGCAAGCGCTTAGACTGGAAGTAGACCCCAACATATTTGGGAAAAGCCTAGGCAGATGATGATGATGTTATGCATTTTCTAAGAGACATGGACTTCATCAGTCATTCATAGTAGGTACTCATCTATGTAAATATAATAAAGTTGAAAGCTCTCGTTTTTTTTAAAGGCATTTAAAGGTGTTTAGCTGCCAGTCGTATATGAAAATATATATTTTTTGAAATTGAAAATATATATATTTCAGGCCAAACACACTATAAAGGTGCATGCGATGTATGATGTGAGTTTTTCGCATGTGATTGTCCAACTTTTGAGAAAAGGTTAACAACATCACGCTTCGATCCTTAGGTACTCATTAATTAATCAAAGTCTGAAAGTTGTGTCGAACTTGAGCAAGAATGGTGATCAATGCTCGTGTCTTCTTTGTACGAGAAGAGGCCTTTGTATGCAGTTTATTAATAGACACATGAGGTTATGAGGATAACCATACGTACATAATCTGACAGATATATCCAATTACTCGAAGGTATACCTCCCATCGGAAATCGATTTGAGATGAGGTCATCAAGACCCATCTGACCCTGTGTATCGCGATAATGATTAATTGCGTAAACACTACGTCATCATTAATGCGCCTTGATTAATGATTGCGTATTCAACCTTCTACAGCGATGACGTGGCGGTTTTTTTTTTATCGGGGAATTTTTTAAAAGTTTTTATCGTTGAAAATGTTTCAGTATAAAGGCGAGGTAATTGCGTAGCACAAAATCAATTGGAATGTCTTTCATTTTGACAATTGAACAACATTAATTGCGCTTTTTACGTTGGAGGGCAGCTGAATTGCTCAAACATGTACAGTAATAGATTCGGAATATCCTAAAACAATAATCGGATTCGTAGGTAGGTAAAGATGGGCCAGGATGCATCATTTTTTTTTTTTTTTTTTTTTTTTATATTAATTTTATTTAAATTGATATCGTAGATTGTGATATTAAAGTTATCCCTCACAATAGTATTGTAAATGAGAAAGAATTTATTTTATTTATTTTGAATGAAATTTGTCTTGAAGATCGCTCATATCTTGGATAACCAAATGCTACTTTTTATCCCGAACAACTGTGGTATTCTCATGGGCATTTAAAATCGTCTCTTTTAAGGAGGGTGCAGCTAGTATTAACATAATATTTACATAATCCCGACAGCAACAGTGTAGCCCACCAGACACAACACCCGTGATTTTTTTTTTTTCCGGTGGGAAAATCATCTTATGACATCCCCCGCTCTTGGGCGGGGCGGGAGATAGTGTCAGACTTTTACTGACTAAAAACCCACTCCTGTTCCTTCGTTGCCTATCGTACCAGGGCCGGGTCTTCCTTTCAGAGTCAGACCGTTGGCCCCATTAGGCTTCGACCCTGCTGGGCCCCTACAGTTGCTGACATCTCCTTGAGGCGCTCGTGGAACAGTACGCGCCGTCGACGACTTGGGCTCGGTCCGGATGGTTACCGGACGGTCGGACGACGAGCCACTCATTGCTCGCCGTCCGCAAGCCCGCGCCTATGGTGGCCGGTAATCGGGATCGGGGTCCCGGCGTCGGTTAGGAATTACGGTAGTTTCATGTAGGCTTGGAATCTAAAAGACTACAGTCTGTCAAAAATGCGTCTAATTTTGTGTTTTTTTTTTTTATCATCTGTGTGTGTCCCAAATTAATGATTTTTCTTTTTTTTCTTTCTTCTTTTCTTTCTTAATTTACCTTTAATTTATCTAGGTTTGTTATATCTAGCAGTATCTGTTATTACATTTATGCCACTTTAGTACATACTTCAGAATAGTACATGTCTATAAGCATCACATGAAGGTAATTTCTTTCTGTAATATCATATTCCGAACCCATTTTATTTTCGCAGTTGCTAAGACTACGGAACTCTTTGAGTAACACAAACCACACTTGACAGGCTTTTATTACAAGTCTATTTCCATTTTATATTCGGGACAGGAAACAAAACAATATTATTATCGTCCCACACAATGTTTTATTCGATCTGATGACAGTCTGATTTGAGAGCAAATGTAATAAAGCAGAACATGTATTTGTCCTCCATTTTGACATTATTGTGTATTTGTATTTTCCCACGCACTTTGTAACAGGCTTTACATTCTATTGTATTGTCTATTTTATCCGATTAGACTGGAAGCCACCCCAACATAATTGGGAAAAGGCTAGGCAGATGATGACGTCTATTTTATTTAACATCCAGACAATTTTTTGTAGGAGCTCGTGGCTAAATAAAAACAGCCGCACGGGTCGATCGCAGGTACGCTTGCAGAGGCTGCTCTGTATGGGTGACAGTTCATTACCTATCGAGACTCCTCAGTGGACTCTTCGGTAAGCACGCTAAGCCGTTGGTCCCGGCTGTCATTTGCAGATCTTTGACAACCGTTACTGCTACATCAGAAGCCCGAAATCCTGACAACCAGTCTTACCAAGGGGTATAGTATTGCATAGTTACGGTTGTGGAGGTCAGATAGACAGACGACGTCAACATAGTTGGGAAAAGGCTAGGCAAATGATGATGCTAAGCTGTCACTCAGGTAGCCCTTAGTACTTCCACATTTCGCGAGTTATGTTTAAGTACCATTTACCTTATAGGAGGCATGCCTATTGTAACCATTTGGTTACAAATCTAGACGAATAACCCCAATAACACTTAGTTCGACCTGGTTATCGAACCCACGACTTCATCAGCCGTAGTGCTTGCAACCACTAGACCAACGAGGTCACTTTTACAAATTGTTATGAAATTTAAACATTGTTAATCAGCGACTTGGTTGTTGTTTGATGAAGCATTTTTGGAATAGTTAAGAAACAACGCAAGCTTTGAAGTTTGATATTGGTACCGATTCCTTTGATCACAAACCAAACTAAAATTATGAGGATTGGCGACCTATGTGGCGCAGCGGGCGAAGGTCCGCCTGTGACGCAGGACGTTGCGGTCCGATTTTTTGGTATGATAGAATATTTTTGTTTCAACAGCTAAGTTAAGTTCGCACTACAATCTTGGATTCGAATATCATAGGCCGTGAGTTCATATCAAGAAAAAGGGAAAAAGGTGTGAGTTTATGTTTGTATGTACATATTTACAAGTATGTATGTTATGAGACTTAAGTTGTAGTTTTCTTTAACTGCAGCCGTAAGTCACGTACTTCTTATATATAAAATTCTCGTGTCACAATGTAAGTTACCATACTCCTCCGAAACGGCTTAACCGATTTGTATGAAATTTTGTGTGCATACTCGTATTGGGTAGGTCTGAGAATCGGCCAACATCTATTTTTCACCCCCCTGAATGATAAGGGTGACCATCCCTAAATATTGTTTTTAATTTTTTTGGATTTTTTCTTTAAATGGCAAAACAACGTTTGCCGGGTCAGCTAGTAGTAATATATATACATACATATTTTTTATGTTTTTCGTGTTACTTATTCTGTTTCATACAATATAATATATTTTGTTAATGTTTTCTATGTTTAGTATTGTATTGTTGTGCGCCTGGGCCTGTGCTGAATACATGATTTTTTCTTTCTTTATCTTTATAAGGAATCAGTAGAGCACAGCTTAACGGCGGAACCCTCAGGGCGCATCACATTTACACTTGTCCGTTTTTTATCCGACTAATCTATTTGACATTCTGCTGGTCTGCCTCGCCCAAGTTGAGCCACACAACACTCACTTTACTTTAAAAGCTAAGTAAGCGATAAGAAAGTGTCAAATTGTCCCTGATGACGCAATTCTTGTAGTTGACGGTACCAGGAAGACATATATCACACGTCAGTGTAGTAGTAAAGCACATAGTTGCGTAGCACACATTTTGTACCTTATTTTAATGGAAAAATGGAATAAGAACCGTCAAAGTTCGAGTAGGATTTGTCGTCAGAACTGACACACACACACATAAAAATTGATTTTTTTACAATAACCCAAAAATTTCGTTCTATATTTTCATTTCAGGTACGGAACCCAACACATTATGACAATGAAGGTAAGAACAACTGACTTTTGGCTTCGTTAAGCTTCTTTTTACACCCGCTATAGTGTGAAAATGAAACAAAAAACCGTCTGACGTGCTAAAACGAAGCACGGTGCGGAAACTCCCGAAGGTTTCCACTTGTTCATTTAACTTTATAACCGGATTGTCGCCCCGTTAGCAGTACTAATGGAATGTGTAAACTATTCGTATAACGTTATAATACTTGCTTTTGTACTTTTGAATAGCTTTTGTTCGTTCATTTTGGCGGAAAAAGAGATATACTCGTAATTCTATTCACGGTTTTGAACAGGGGCTTTTAAAAAAAAAAAACATTTGTTTAAAGCGCATTGATAAACAACTATGTACGATATAATATAAGATCATGGTTTTTTAATTTATAAAACTTAAATATAGAAAGAAAGAAAGAAAAACATTTATTCAGTACACGCTCAGGCACACAACGACACAATACTAAACATAGAAAACAAAAGAACGAGTAACAAGAAATACATTAAAAGTACTCGTATATACGAGTAAGTATACATATAAATATAACTCATATTCTAATCTAATACTATTGAACACAAAAAAAAGAAAAGCTTATATAATTAAGACTACTACTATACATATAAAAAGTACTAAAAACACTGTAGAAAGGTCAGGTACGCAGTACTCGCAATCACATGTTTGACCAGACGAACGAGATTAATGAGATGTTTATGTAAAGATCGTATCAGGATGCGTTCAGTAGTGTCTGCCTACCCCCATGGGAATAGGGCGTGAGTTTATGTATATGTGTTTATATCGAAAGTTCTGTCTCGTTGATCAAACGGTTGCAAGCGCTTCTGTTGAGTATGAGGTTCGATTTCCAGGTCGGACAAAGTGTTATTGGACTATGTCCAGTGGGTGGCAATAGGGTCGCCCCTTATAATGTGACTTAAGTGAACATAGCTGGTGAAATGTAGAAGTACCTACTATAGGTATACCTCTGTTTAGCCCTTCGGGGCATATAACAGTAGAATATAACATAACATGACACTTCACCACCACATCATATTTGCTTGCAGTATTCGTCTTCCATACATCTCTATTTGCCGTTTTATTTTCCTCGTCTTAAAATACCACGGCACCTATGCCAAAACAGTTTCCAAAGGGTTAAGTGGTTATTGAGTAGTTAATAGATACATAGAATTGAGGAAAACGGTCGTGTAAACATATTTATTACTTCCATCTGCTTTCAATCTTTCCACTTAGGTTAAATTTCTGAGCAATCTACAAACCTATTCTTTCTACAAATATGTATTATTTTACGTACTACTTATAGATTGGGAGTACTTATAGGTATGTACCTATAAGTACTCCCAATCTATAAGTATGTAATATGTATTATAGAAGTGTATGAAAACTGATGATAAATTGGTTTATGATCGACTCGATATTTTAGTAGACTGCGACACGTTGGTCTAGTGGTCGCAAAGTTGCGGTCCTGGGTTCGATTCCCGAGATCCTATATTAGTTTTTTTCTAAATATTTAAAGTACGTATTTTATTGTATGTAAAGATGTAAGTTGAAACGCTGGGAGACGACGCCCTAGAACGGTTTACACTGATTTGATTGGTGAAGTTCTTCTCAACTGGCGCGCGTGCGTGTATGACCAGATGTATGAACGTAGACGAAGCAAAAGGATCATGTAAGGATCGTAGCAGATGGTATTCTGTAGTTTCTGCCTACCCTTATGGGAAAAAAGCGTGAGTTTATGAATGTATATGTATAGAAGGTCACCTGTCCATGGTCTTACCACGGCATGCGTAGCTGAACCTTGAATTTGGGCTGTAATAATTTAATAATAATAATAAATCATTTATTTCGAGCAATAAGACGCATAGTGTTAGTAACAATATGCTAGCAAACTGTTAGTAATACACTTACAAAGACAAAAACACAGAAATCACAGAAATAGCGGAAATATGTTGTGACATCATTGCTGCAAGGTGACAGGCCCAGCCGATACCTTGCAGCAGTGGTTCATAACCTTACCTTACCTTACAATCAAGCCTGCTGGCTAGCATAGATAAGATGCTGTTGGCGCTGCCCCATACTTTAAGGATCAAGAATGCGCACCGTTTCCGCATCACCGTGTAAAAACAGTCCACGTGAGCTTCAGCAAACATCTCTGATTTAGCCTGACTCAGCCACGATTTCATCACATTTACCAAAAGTTTCATTACAGTTGGCACAAATATTACTTACGTTAAACTTCACCTTTTCAGCCACACCTTTGTTCCGAGAGCTCTCACAAACTTACTCCGAAACTCAGGATCTTAATTAGAGTTAATGTCTCAACAAGTACAGTTAAAGTAACACTAGAACAAAGTACATTAGTGCAATGAAGTTGTATAAGCTCCCTGTATCGGGTTAAATCTGTGAACCGGGTAACGGACGGTTTACCTGCCGGGTAAGTAATCCGCCTCACTCGGTTAGATGTTACAACCAGTGTACAGGCTGGTACAGAAACAGTTTAAGATTAAAGGTTTAATACTGTCAAGACTAAATTTATAATATCCATATCATCATACTAACAATGTTGGGGTCGGCTTTTTGTCTAAACAGATGCAGCTGAGTACCAGTATTTTACATGGAGCGATTGCCCATCTGACCTCCACAACCCAGTTGCTGGGCAACACGATATCCATATGTTTTAAATTGTAAATAGAGATGTATGGAACAAGAAGACATGCTGCGCCGACACCAAATAAATTGGGATAAGTGGAGGAGGATGATGAAAGTGATGATGATATTTTTCTGAGATAGACGTCAACTGGTGAGTATAGGTATTTCCCATGAGACTGGCCACGTCCATCGTCTACCTGCGATGGATGTGGTAATGGTTATAATCTTTTTCTCCCCTATAAAACAAGAAAGGAACGGCCATTTATAAGGGCAGTCAAGGTGTTGAACATTTCATCTATACATCTTTACAAATAAATTAAATTGAAGTGTCTGTTTGTAATGTTAAACTAACAGCTTTTTACTTAATGCATGTGATAGAATATACCTACGGTAAATAATACCAAAAGCCTTTTTTTTGTCTGTCCGTTTGTCCGAGGTAATCTCCGAAATGGCTGCACTGGCTGGGATCGCTGAAGTGTTAAGGAGTTACTTTCATTTGTGAAGAATAATAAGGGTTCCGCACACAAAAAATTAAAACCCCTTAAAATTTTGTTAAATTTCACGTGAACGAAGTCGTAGACACAGCTAGTCATGAATTATTTTCAGATGGTAAAATACCTGCCACTAAGTTTTGTGTAAAGTGGCACCCTCAAAATATTTCTCAACTTCCAACTTGTCTGTCTTCACAATTTATTTATATTCCATACTCCAGGTCTTGGAAATGGCTCTAAAAACATAGCACTTAGGACGATAAGATCTGTGATTCGGCACAGAGACTTTAAGTAGTCCCTGAAGTAGATTTTCATTAGTGAAGTCACAAGCCTGGTTCGACTAAATCTGGATCGTTTCGTAATCCTGTGTGCTCGACTGCAGCTTACTCGTGTTGGCAGGTGGCAAGTTAGGCGATCAGCACACTACACCGCAGCGTAGTGCGGAAGTACGTGTTCTTACGATGTTTGCAAATACATATCTGTGTTTGTGTAGAAAACACGTGTCGTGCAACACACATAAAACGCGTTCACGCGCAGTGTACGTCGCGTCGTTTGTCGCCACGCACCCCGCAGCGTAGTACGGGGAACTGCCTGAGTACAATAGGACGTAGGTAGTTGATATGGTTACTAGTGTTGTTCTAATAATTTAAAGAAATAAAAATATTTATTTGGGAACAGGAAGAGTACATAATAAAACATCACACCTGTATTTCCTGAAAGGTTAGGTATAGGTGAACTTATAGTAAATCCGCACATTTCACCAGTTATGATGACAGATCCATGCAGTAGGGGGTGAGCCTATTGCCACAAGCCAGGCACAAATCCAGACTCAAGGCTGCTACTGCGCAATTCCAGATGGAAAAATTAGTAACTTTTATTTTTAGCGACTAGACCAACGAGGCAGTCCAGCCCATGAACTTCGTGAACCCGAAAAATGGATGTACAATTAACGCCAAACTGTATATATATATATATATGACGTCAGCGATGGCGGAGCGGGTCGTTACCATCTTGGTTCGGTGGTAAACGGTCCATTTCGTAGGGGCGTTGTATTTAAAACATAAAGTGCAAATATAACCACACTTTTATAAACAAAATCACAGCTAACAATAATGTCACTAGGCAAACTGACAGTTTCGTTATGGACAAGTGACTTGGACCGCGTCTGGATGCGAAGTATCCGTTCGAGAATCTCCATCTTGCAAAACGACTCTATCCACGTGCCGCCATTACAAAATAACGTAACGGCGTTTGCCCCACTACTACATTTATTATTGAGCAGCTTTAATTAATAATTATATCATTATCCACGATATATATATAATTATATATAAATAAATACATCTGATAACAACGAATGCCCATCGAGAGATTCGAAGGAAAAAAAAACTTACACTCCAAGCTAAATTTGTTTTCGATGGTAACTTATGAAATTGTGCTAGTTTTAAGACAACGTTTTTTTTTGTCTGTAATATTTACGTAAAACTTCCACAAATACATTTATTTCAGTTTTGTCGCTTTGCAAAGTTCGGAGATAAAATACCCATTTACCTCAGAATGTGTCAGAACTAGCACTTCACCCGCGATTTCGTCCGCGTAGATCTCGTACTTTTTCGATTCAGACTTTAACATTCTTCCCACCCCTTTTAAAGCATAGTTTTGAAAACAAAATATTATCGCTGACAACGTTGCTTTTTAAAAAAAAAAAACGTTGCCCCACACTAGGAATTTCTCCTGTATTGGAGCGCGTGCGTTTTCAAAAATTTAAAGTCACATACACAAACGGCTAGACCAAGAACAACTACCTGTTGGCCATACAAATACTTGTTCCGTTCGGGAATCGAACCCACGACACGCCGCGTAGCAGTCAATCGCTCAGCCACTGCGCCAACCGTGTCGTCAAATCTTTCGTTCGTTCTTTAAGTGAAAATATTTATAAATCGTTTCTTAATGTACATTTTGAGTTTATCCTTATCAAAAAAACAATAAAATCTTTTTACTTTATTATATTGTTTTGTAACCGAATGAATTTAAAATAACAACACATACTGCAAGTCCTTTGACTTGCCCAATTATGCAACACATTTTTTCTTTCCCTTTTTTTTTAAAAAAAAAAACGTTGCCCCACACTAGTAATTTCTCCTGTATCGTGGGTGTTTTTACTAACATTTAAACTCGCATACACAAACAGCCAGACCCGGAACAACTACCTGTAGGTCATACAAGTATTTGTTCCGTGCGGGGATCGAACCCACAACACGCGGCGCTGCAGCCGATGGCTCAACCACTGCGCCAACCGTGTCGTCAAATTTACCTCGGAATATGTAAGAATAAATATCTAGTCGGTAGTTAGTTCTGTTTAGTAGCGATCTCTTCTCTAGAGAATACTTAAGTGTGTGGTGTAATGCTTTGTATCATTTACCTGTTCGTTTATCTTTAAGAGCCAAATTTCCCTGAGGTGCTGAACTGGCATAGAATGGCATACAATTTGTGTAGAACGTGACAATCTACTTTTGAAATGCGAGAAAATTGGTTGCCAAGTTTTATCTTAGAAAATAAATAGATCTTTGTACATGTGATATTAGTGGTTAAAGAATCGTAATTACCAATAAAAACATTTCACTTATGGTGAAATAAAATTAAATGAAACGACTGTTCCCATATAATTTGTCTGAGTAATGGATGCTATACATCATCACCTGCCTAGCGTTTTCCCAACTGTGTTAGGGTCAGTTTCAAGTTTAACCGGATGCAGCTGAATACCAGTATTTTACATGGAGCAACTACCTATACGAGGTTGTGGGTTCAAACCTGGGCAAGTACCAATGTGACTTTTTCAATTCATATGTACTTTCTAAGTTTATCTTGGACATCACTGACATCGGCGAAGGAAAACATCGTGAGGAAACCTGGACTTATATAATTAATATAAGTCTGAAATCGCCAACCCATCTTGAGCAAGCGAGGTGATTAATGCTCGTGCCTTCTTTGTATGAGAAGAGGCCTTTGCCCTGCAGTGAGACAGTGGTACTTTACTTTTACTTTACAACTACCTATCAGACCTCCACAACCCAGTTATTGGGCAACACGATACCTCTTGGTAAGACCGGTTGTCAGACTCCCGCGATTCTGACTACCCGTAAAAAAGTCGAAGATCTACAAATGGCAGCCAGGACCAACGGCTTAACGTACTTTCCGAGGGAAGTAGTAGTCTCGAAATGTTATGAACGGCTACCCATCCACATACTGACCTCGGAGTAGGTTAACCTTCGATCGACCCGTGCCGCTGTTTTTTATTTAGCAATAAGCTCCATCGATTTTAGTTTACCTATACATAATATTATAAAAAACTTTTTTATAAGAGACTTAATACGGAGTTGTTTCTTTAAATTTCCAACAAAGAATTAAACTATTTTCGAATAATGTTTACTGTATGGCAATTCAAATTTATAATAAATTACCTAATGCTTTTAAAAGTCTAAACCTCATGACTTTTAAAAATAAACTATTTAACTTTCTATTGCAAAAGTGTTACTACTCAACGATTGAATTTTTAAATGAAAAATTTGACTCAAAATTTAAATTAGACGGTGACTTACCTCCTAATATTCATTCTATGACATTGTACTGACATTTTTGTTTTCTTTTTTCTCTTCGTTGTATTAAATAATTCTTGAAATTATATTTAATAACCCCTAACATTGTATTTAATAGTGGTTACCGTTTTACTTATTTTCGACATTGTATGATTTATTATTAATTTTAACTCTTTGAAATATTTTACTTATTTTCGACATTGTATGATTTATTATTAATTTTAACTCTTTGAAATATTTGTGCGCTGGAAACAGCAGAATATTATGGACATCATATTATGTGTAACACCTATGTAACAACAGTATTCTAACAAATAAACTTATTATTATATTATTATTATTATTAAACGTTACTTCCATTTATGGAAACGGCCACTAAAATAATTTTTTAATTTTATTTAACGTATAGATTTGACGTTCAAAAGTGCCTTTTCTAAAGGTCTAATTGAAATAAACGATTTGACTTTTCTCATTAAGGAATTGGCGCTACCACACTTCAGGCACATTTCAAAATGGATGGAATTAAAATATCTCCGCAAAGTAAACTGCCAAACTGCAACATCGTAGCTGCAATGCAGTCAAGAAATTGAATGAACGTTTCCGTATATTACCTAACCAAATATTAGGGTACCTGAAACGAATTAAATAGAGTCACGTTATTTGAAAACACTCCCAAAACCAACCTTAACAGCTTCAGTATAAAGTCCAAATCAATTTCGAGTACGAAAATCACATAGACGTTAATCTCTGCCTAGGGAAATTTTATACTTTTAAGGAGAATATTGAAGAGGGTCACATTCGCGAAATGAGGTGCTTAAGCCGTTATTACGCAGTAACGTGCTAATTGCAATCTTGAGAATGTAATTGCCTTAGGTAAGGATTAAATTCTGAGGGGTAAATACTTCTTTGGTTTTTGAAGAAATGACTTTGTAATAGGCCTATATTGTTGTGTGCTAGAAGGACCTTTTCAAGTGAATATACTCTTAGAAAAACGTATGTAGTACATTCTATCAAAAAAATTGGATACCCTGTAACTGGATTGTGGAGGACATATCACTGTAAAATATTGGTATTCAGCTGCATTCGGGTAGACTAAAAGCCGACCCCAATACTGATGGGAAAGGCGAGGTAGATAATGTATGATGCTTCTCTCCAAAAATAGCTTGGAAAACAACGATTTACAACCTCAAAAGAAAAGCCGTGTTTTATTTATAGAGGTTGATTTACGTTTTTGCTGGTAATACCTCTTTCGTTTATTTAACGACATACAAGAGACTAGAATTGATTTATTAACGGCCCACAGACAAACCATTTGGAACACACAACTTAAAATATATTTAAATTCCGAAGGCATTCATTTATTAATGCTGGCATGCTGTGCCGACCTCAAATACATTTAAGAGAAGGAGGATGATGCTGATGATGATAAATGATAATATCAGAGAACCTTCAGAATGGTTTCTTTAATTATTCTCATCACAAAATCCCAAAACTTCTCAGTATCAGCCCGGAGTCTGGATTCCTGACGGCAATAGGCTCGTCTCCTATTACATGGGACTTAAACGTAATTAGCGAAATGTGGGTGTACTCTGGTTTTACTTCTGCCTAATCCTTCGGGGATTACAGGCGTCATAAAATCACAATAATAATTGGAAACAAAACGTGAGTTCATCAGAGTTTTTCTAGTAGTTACTTGTCTCTGCGTAGTATTAGACAGTATGTTACAGGCCGAGTCAGAGAGATAGAACCGGCTGTAAATATGAACTGTGCATCTTGAAGGTCGCCGTGCCATCTAAGATTGCCATTAATCTGGCTGTCAGGCTCTTTAGCTGTCATTGTAACAAGTGAGATGGGTCTTGGTTAGGTACAGAAGATGCGTCACCCGTACGGTACCAAAACGGTGCGCAACAGTGACTTAGGTATCTAAATAGTACACACAGGTACAAAATGAATATAGAGGCACTAGCACGAACGCGCGCAGTAAATACAACGTATCTTTTGAAATCTTTTTTTTCTAATTTTCAATTTTATTCGCGATAAATTTAAATAACTTGTAGTATTTTTTTACCCGCTGTTCTTTGATTATAACCCAAGAAAGAGTGATTCTGTAAACTTCACTAAATATGTAAAATATGTTTATTTTTAAGAATTAGTCAGTCAACAATGCATGCATTTCATTTCAACAGGAGCTGCCCAAAGTGCGATAAGTTAGAATGTTAGATGTATTTTATGAATGGTTTCCATGCAGATATTCGCAAAATAGTGTGCATGTGCAGTGCATCACTGATGCGTAGAACGCGTCTTCAACAATAGCATCCTGAAAACAGAGGAGAGTCCTTACTCCCTTATTCTGAGGCACTATTTGGGAAGAATGGTCAAGTAATTAATTCCTTGCTTTATCGTTCTCTGCTTATCCTGCCTCAGACACCCACATCATTTTCTTGTTTTTTACCCTTATTTGTGTAATTCTAACACTATTTAAAATGTAATATAATAATAATTATAATCGTAGGCATAATGGACTATATTGTTTCCCGAAATATAATCTCTAAATCTGCCATGGATTCTTAAAAAAAGACTCTCAAAAGGCACAACCTACTTAGGGCATATAAAAAGCTTTCATTACGCATTTCTACGAAACATCTCATCGCAACAGGTAACCATTGGCACGTGATAATTCAACGAACCTCCAACGGGAAACTGAATGAAAATGACTAAAGGTACTGTCAGAATAAAGCCCATCTAAAAAAATAAAACGATGTTGGCATATTTCCTCCTTTTCATACAGAAAGGAAAAACATACAGAAACGACGCTCCCCGTCAATATGTAAAAGAGATGTATAAAAACCTTCAATGTCCACAAAAAAGATGAAAAAAGGGAAAACAAATATTTTTGTGTCCAATGGAAGGATAGGTATAATTTGCACGTGAATGCTACTGAATAAGCTACACCCAATTTGTTTACTATGCCTAAAACGTTCGACAACGTGAATAGGAAAGGTTGAGAAATCCAACCGGAGCAGTTTTGGGCTTAAACTAGTGATTTTCTGCCGAACTAGAGACGAGATTTTAGCGGTAATGTTTCTTCAGACTAAAAAAAAGGGGAGGTAACGAATCACGGGCAGTTTCTTTCTGTTCAAAAACAGGTTAAAATGAACAACATTAATCGTCGGTCTAGGAGTGACAAGTGCTTCTCCTGAGCATGGGGTCCTGAGTTCGATTCTCGCCACGAGCAAAGTGTTGTTGGGTTTCTACATCTGGAATTGTTCAGTAGTATGCCCGGTTTGTGGGAATAGACTCGCTCCCACTTGGCACTTAAACATAAATGGCGAAATATGGCTGTACTATAGGTTCACGTCTGCCTTGCCTTTCTTGAAATACGGGTGTGATGTTTATGTTGTTCAAAGAAATTTTTTTCATACATTTCCGTGTTTTAAAGTATCACTTTGAGGCTTGTGATATTTTAGAATTTCGGATATACAAACAGATTCACTGGTGAAACATTCAACGAATTTAAAACTATTAAAAATAAAAGAACTTCCTGCTTGAAATACACCAGATTTTACCAATAACAAATTCTATCTGGATACAGTACAACAGGGAACGTAGTAAAACTTAAGGGCCTGCATAACGCCGTGGACCTCAATACTGTAGAAATATGCGTCAATCATCATCCTCCTGCCCTTATCCCAATTTATATGGTCGGCGCAGAATGTTTTCTTCTTCCATACATTTCTATTTGCCGTCATCTCAGAAGTCACCTCCTTCCTAGCTATATCATCTTCCACACAACCCATCCATCGTTTCCTAGGTCTCCCTCTACTCTTGTAAAGACTTTCCTCACAACATGATCGTCATTCCTACTACATGCGTTAATCAGCTGGTATATGTTGCGATTTTCATAGCGTAAAAATTATAACGTGCAATAATTGTTTAAATAAAATAACTTCGGAGTCCTTTGAGTACTGTTATTTTACATTACGAGTAAGACTGTTATCACTGGTTCTCCAGATTTATTTTTCTTTCTTATGTATAGTGAAAATATCTATCTATGTAATGTATTGTATTAAGTATATCAGTCATCTAGTATCCATAACACAAGCTCTGCTTATCTTAGGGCAAGATGATGCTTGTGGATTGTCCAGCATTATTATTATTATTTAAAGCAGAAAATTTACGTACGAGTATTTTGACATTTTTTTATCAATGTCTGTTATTGCAGTAAATATAAGTTAATATAATACATTATATACATTAAAAGCAAAGCTTGAGACAGAATCTAAAAATAGGGAAATTTCACTATACCTAAGAAATACCCGGAACACCCGGAACAAATATTTGTAGATCGTACAAACATTTGTCTCAAGGCGGGAATCGAACCCGCAACCTCCTGCGTCTCAAGCGGACCTTCGCCCGCCGCTCCACAAAGGTCGTCTTTATCCACCTGGAAACCAGGAATCACCCCCTTAATAAAACTCTGTGTCACGAACGCAAAATATTACTTATGTTCAGGCTTTTAAGCAAATGCATTTCGGTCGCCAGTCAAGTCTGTCAATATACACCTGAATTGAATGGAAATTGAAATGTTCCTGGCACGATCAGTAAGCTTTTCAATATCTGAACGTGTGCGGAAGGTAGGGTTCAGTTAGTTCGCACGGAGGGTATGCAAAATGGCTCCTTTCTCTTCTTTGTGAGGTTTTTTATTTGATATTTTTGCATTATATTGGTGAGAAATGGGGTAAGTGTTAGTTTGTTACTGGATTCTGTAGGTGAAGAAGAAAGCTACCTACAGGTTCAGGGGGGATTTAAATTTACCATATTATCATGGTTTCGCATTAAAAAAATGCCTCAGTTGTCAAGTGGTCGCAAGCGCTACTGCTGAGTATGAGGTCTTGCATTCGACTCACAGGTCAGGCAAAGTCTTATTGGGTTTTTTCATCTGAGATTCTACAATCGTGCCCGGTTGATGGCAATAGGGTCGCCCCCTATTACATGTGTCTTAAACACGACTAGCGAAATGTAGATGTACGTAGGTTGACGTCAGCCTAACCCTTCTAACCCTATGATTAAAAAACAAACATGTTTTTACCTACCTACTGAAGAAGCAGAAAATAAAAATGACAAATGTTTCGCGTCTACTCAAGCATTTGAAAATCTATACGTAAACAAACCATCTGAATTAAGAAATATCTAAGCACGTCGCACACACACATTCATAAAACGAAAGCCGAGATCTCATAAGGCAATATCGGTGAGTAAAACCTCGAGCCAACCACACAGCACGCCAATGCTGGCAGGATTGCCTTTTAAAACCCCCACGTTACCTGCCGCTGAATATCTGCGCTTCGTTGCGTGGCTGCAGTGGTAGAGGGTTATATTATTTCTTATGACGTCATGTAATATCATTAAAACATCGTGAGGTAGTAAAAAACACCCGCAATCTTTTAAAGCACACACCTGTATCGCTGCGTAGATAATTTAAAAAAATGAACAAAAAAAGAATAGGCGAACTCACGTAGATCTTAAGTTAGTTAAGTATAAGGAAAGTGTCCGACGTATGAGCACTAAACTTGTAATTATATTTAAACACTATAAGCAATAAATATAATAGAAAAAGGCTCGGACGACCATGTCATGTAGAAATAGTCATCAAAAAAAAAAACATCGTGAGGAAGCCTGGATTTATTTTAATCACACTACTACTATGAATGCGAAGGTTTTTCGGTATGTGTGTATGTATGTTTGTTACGCTGAAATGGCTGAACGGATTTAGATGAAATTTGTTATTAAGGTAGCCAATAGCCTTGAATTCACTTATGGGTTACTTTTCGCCCCTAAAACGTGCAACATTGTCAATGTCAAAAGCGTCTCATGTTGACTTTTTTTTGGGTAGCACCGCGTGCGCACCTAGTATGATATGATTAATACATATTATAATAATTGACAAAGGTTGACTGGTAGAACATTTTCTCCTATGGCATTAAGTCCGCCTTACTTTTGTGTGCTTAAAGTATTAGAATAAATAATTATACGACGTTTTGATATCCCTTCCCTGCAGGGTATTAATGAGACCATATGTCACAAAATCAACTAGAAACGTTATGAATTATTTTTCAAAGGAACACGTTTAGTCTGGAAGTGTCAATTCACCTTAAGCAAGCTAGATCATCTATGCAGTTTCTGTATGAGAAGAGGCCTTTGCCTTGCAGTGGGTCAGTTTGGGTATATTGTTTTAATGATATGTTTACTTAAAGGTTAGATGATGGAAAAAGGAAGGTTATTGTGAGGGCTAGCTTGACAGTTGAATTAAAATTCATGTGATGCCCTCATCTTTTTTATTTGAAGATGTCGGAATAAACAGTCTGAGAAAATGAAGTAGAGAATTAATTAAAAGAGATGAATCAGCGGCTGCTGTTCTGAGAAGCATGATAAATACAGGGATTTGCTTAAAAAGCAACATTAATCTTTCTTTTACCTTAACGCATTGGCCTGCAAGACCGACGAAAGATTGTTTTGTTTTTTTTTTATTTTATTACCTGCTTTTGGTTAGCAGCCCGATTTGTTGTAACGTTGATTCTAGAATGTAAAGTGGGTTCGTGAGATTACCTCGTGTGATCACATTAGACGACAATTGGTCTGTGGGAAGGACACGGGTATAGGAACCCATCTTCCATTTTTGTGTTTGCTGTACGATTACCGTGTAGATATTCACCCTCATGGTGTTTATTTTTAAGTTTGTTTTTGTTTGACTTAGAATAAGTTTATGCTTGCTCTTATAAAACCTTTGGTACCTACTATTTTCAATGACAGTATTATATGACCGTCACTCAGTTGAATTGTTGATAAATTGATTTAATTTATTCGCGATTTGTCTTACTTTCAAAACACATAATTTTACCACATTTCCATCGAGAAAATATCATAAATTTAACCTTGATTTTTCGGTCTGTGAGACCGTGGACAGGTACAGGTGTCACCAAATTTAGTGCGGCTTTAGGAAGGTTAAGTAACTGACTAATAATGAAAGCGAATGACGATTGGCGCAATAAAACCAATCTATTCAAATATTCCAACATGCGAAATCGATACCTCTATTACTCAAACCCTACACACGCTATCCAAGTTGTTTCAGCTTGAGGTCAAACAATCGATTTCATCCGATAGATGGAGGGCTTTGAGCCTTTCACAGACTAGTTCGAACCGGATTTACGAGTATCAATCTATGTTGGCTTTTGCTTTACAATACGTTAGATAAGTTTGGCTATCGGATTTTGGTTTAAAAATATTCTGGGTACAATGTTTAGTGAGCTTTGTGTGTCAGGAGTGTGTCATATGGTTGAATGGTTCCTCTGTAGGTTAGTTTTGGGTTGCAAGCGTCGCTCAAAGGAGTTTTGTGTTGGATGAAAAAAGCATGCTTAATATGTGTTTACTATTTTTATTTATTTTATTTTTGTTATACACTAGCTTCCACCCGCGGCTTCGCCCGCGTTGTTTGTTGATGAAAAAAGTAGCCTATGTCCTTACCCGGGGTGCAATCTATCTCTCTGCCAAATTTTATCGAAATCCGTTCAGTGTTTTAGGCGTGAAAGACGGACAAACAGACACACGCACTTTCTCATTTATAATATTAGTATGGATTACAAACTTAAGTAATTCTGTATTCTCAACTGCGTTACTGCTTACTAAATATGAGGTCCTGGTTTAGATGACCAGGTTGGGAAAAGAACTATAGGGCTTTTCCATCTGAATTTATCAGTAGCAGCCTGGAGTCTGAATTTGTGCCCAGTTGATGGGAGCAGGCGCCACTCCTACATAACATAACATCACGCCCGTATACCCTAAAGAGTTAGGCAGAGGTGTACCTATGTACAACCATATTTCGCCAGTTATGCTTAAGTCCCATGCAATACCTAGAGGCAAGTCTATTGCGACTTACCAGGCCCAATTCCAGACTCCGATTACATGGGATATCTAACTGGCGAAATTTGGGTGAACTATATATGAATGGCCCAGTGGTTTAGGCCTCGCATCGTGTGCATGAGTTTTGAGTTCACACCTGGGCAAGTACCAATGTGACTTTTTCAATTCATATATACTTTCTTAGTATATCTTGGACATCACTGACATCGGTGAAGGAAAAACGTCGTGAGGAAACCTGGACTTATAATTAATATAAGTCTGAAATCGCCAAAGCGTCTTGAGCAAGCGTGGTGATTAATGCTCGTGCCTTCTCTGTATGGCCTTTGCCCTGTAGTGGGACAGTGACAGGCCTGTATTATTATTATTATTTTTTTTTTTTTTTTAAACTTTGCCCCACACTAGGATTTTTTCCTATATATCCTATATTAGGTGGTACTCCTTAGCCAAACCCTTAAGGGAATGCTGGCGTGATTTTGTGTACATTAATTATCACGAATTAATTTATAACCATATTCATACGTAGGTGGCTTTTGTATAGGAGACCTGAATGCCACTCAAATTTTATTCAGAACCCCTATTTTATTTCTGCTTCCATTTTAAAAGAGCGTTCCGAGAATTAATTTTGTTTGCCTTATCACTTTGATTGAGACTCGAATTGAATTGCTTAAGCAGATTTATATTAATTGCTGCAAACATGTGAGCGACTGGTTCTTTTTGGCGAGTTTGTTCACTTACCAACATTTATACCCCACTCAGAGGTGTTTCGGCTAGAGGTTTTTTGCATAATCTTTGGCTGCGACCGCGCCTGCAGTTAGCCACAGTACTTATAAGTCGGTAACTATTCGGTATATAAATTATAGGTATTCCCCGAAGGGTTAGGCAGAGGTCCAACAATGGTAACACCCACATTTCGCCAGTTATGTTTTGAGTCCCATGTAAAAAAAACCACGAATTACGACTCCAGGCTGCTACGGACAAAATTCCGATTGGAAAAAACACACATTAACACCTTTATCTTACTTGGGAACTGATACCAAGACCTTACGCTCAGCAGTTGCACTTTGGACCACTAGACCAACAAGGAAGCTGACAGGGTAGTGACTCTCTCGAAGTTGGTAAGTAACTTTTGTTTTTCCGGGAGTTTCTCCGGGAGTTTCTCCGGGACTCGACGTGCTTCATTGTCTGTTGCAGTGGTTTGGGGATAGTGTGGTGGGATTGTCCCATTTTTTTTTTAAAACCTGCTTAATCTCAGAACTTGTCCCCTTGCCAACTGCATTTTTTTAATACTGTTTCTCTAAGAATCTGACAAAACGTTAACTAACTTACTTTCTCAAAAATATTCCATTAATCCCCAAGACTACACGACGCATCCTCTTCAAAACGATTTTCATTGGATTTTTTTGTACTGTTGCATTTGATTAAACTGGAACCCGACTTCTAAAGCGAAAACGCTAGGCAGATAATGTCAGTACTACTGTAATTATTACCCGCCCTAATGACTTACCAAAACTAATTAATAACTCCTTCTTCGATATCCGATATGGCAATACATTTACATAGATATTGATTGACACTCAAACACTCAAAACTTTACAGTGGTAAACCAGGGTTATTAAATCAAATATCTCGACTTAGCATACGAGATGGTCGATATGTTTAATAATAATAATAAATAAATAAAGCAATCATTGTACCGATAGTCGTGTCAGCCAATGGCTTAGTAGCTAAGAGCCTTGACCAACACCTAAAGAGGCTCTCGTTAGGCAGCTGGATCAAGGGCTTGATTCAGAAAGCAGTTCTTCTGGACACGGCGCGTATTGTTAGGCGATTCCTCTCTCTGGAGCCCTGACCGCCGCCGGTAGCATGGATCCTGTTCCCGATGCCGGTGGGCTACTATTGTTTATATTTTTAAATGATTTTTCCTTCCCTTAATTGGTTATAGGCCACAGATAATGCAATAGTCTGCGGAATCGACAACTGATGTTGGATCGTCTGTCGCGGTCGACCTCATAGTGTTTAAAGTATAAAAAATATTTGCTTTTGTTTTTTTTCTTGATTTGTTGTTTTATTTCAGAGGCAGAGAGAGAGGTTAATGGTCAACAATTTAAAAAAAAAAGTTGTTATTAAAACTATGGGGAGAGGAGACGCACTTTTCATCGACGAATCATTTTTTTTGTCACAAACGTTTCTTACGCCCGTAAGAAACGTTTGTGACAAAAAAATGATTACGGTGGTATGTAATATACCACCGTAATCATTTTTTCACAGTTATATATTATATATTTCTAACTGTGACAAAATGTGTGACTAAAGCCACGTGCAAACGAGCTCACCTCGCTGTAACAAATCTGAATAGATATCATGCCCACAAAACCCACTAATGAATAGTCAAAGTTAAAATTGTACCAACATTACACACAGGTAAGGTTACTCAGAAAACCGTCCAATAAATCAATACACACGAACGGATTTTACTTCCCAAAATAAACTAAGTACCTACACATGTACCAACTTACAAACCAGTCAACTACGTACGCAAATATTATACTAAAAGCCTTTAGTAATAAAGATTCAGTCCCAAATGCTCTCCGGAGCCCAATTTGTTACGTTTCATTAGGCAGGTAGACGGTGGACCCTTGAGTTTCCAACTTACAAACTACTTGGTCAGTTAAACTTAAACAAAAGCCCCAAGTTTAAGTTACAGGTAAACTTAGCAATTACTTATGAATTGATATTACTAAGTGAATTGATTTATACGGGTCTGCTTTTGATTCGGTTGTTGGTCTAAGTTGGTATCTTCTATTTGCTTATAGAATTGTTCATTTGAGTTGGGGTCGAATGACAGTGGTCCGTTTTTGGATGAAGACACGTGGAATTTCAGCCTTGCCCCTGTAACTTGGCAGATTTTGTTCACCTTGGTTCATCTTTGCCAATCTTAAAAAGTATGTGTAACATTGTAAAGGTTTTTAAATACTCAACAAAATCTATACAAATAAATCAAATTGCTTTTTACTAAATGCAGATGAAAGTAAACGAAGACGAAGAAGACACGTGGAATTTTAGCCTTGCCTCTGTAACTTGACAGATTTGGTTCATCTTTGTCAATCTTAAAACTATGTTAACACCGGAAAGATTTTTAAATACTTGACTCTATCTATAAATAAATAAATAATGCTGGACAATCCACACAGCATCATCTAGCCCCAAGCTAAGCAGAGCTTGTGTTATGGGTACTAGATGACTGATATACTTAATACAATACATAACATACATAGATATTTTTTATTATACATAGCGAATACCCAGAATACCCGAAACAAATATTTGTAGATCGTACAAACATTTGTCCCAAGGCGGGAATCGAACCCGCAACCTCCTGCGTCGCAGGCGGACCTTCGCCCGCTGCGCCACATAGGTCGTCAAAAATCTATACAAATAAATCACACAGAAGTGTCTATTTTTAATGTTAAAATAATAGCTTTTTACTAAAATGCAGATGAAACTTAATACGGTACTTTTTTTAAATGTTTGTCCGTCTGTCTGTTTGTTTGAGGTAATATCCTAAATAGCTAGATCGATTTAGACGGGACTTTCACTGGCATATGAAAGAGTAACTTAGGCTACGTTTTATCCAACGGGTCACCACTTTGCGTGACCAGAGAGCTGGTTCATTGCCCAAAGAATTAGCATTTTGTGGCACGTTTACAGATGACAGCGATGCGGAGGAGTTGTTTAACGACTGTTAGTATTCCTCCCTTTTTTACATTACTTTGTTATTGTATATATGTGAGTAGTTAGTTTTGGTATACTGTAATCAGAATTGTAACCTTGTAGTATAATATAACTATACATTGAAAAAAACACACAAAGAATTTAGCTTAATTTTAAATATGCCCATAGGTTTTGATATTTTTATCTTACTTCGTAAACTAATATTTAATCTTACCTGTCACTTACCTATGATAAAGTGCCTGCTTGTTGGCCACTCAATAAATATTTCCGAGATATCGGATTATTAGAAAATAAGAACGATTTTCGTAATAATTCGTAAGAATAAAAGGATTTTTGCCAAATAACTGGTCTTTTTAGGACCAATTAGGACTCTTAAACAATTAAAATACAAGTGTCCAACACTTGAATATTAATTGTTTAAGAGTTTATACATTATATAATCTACCGAGCCTTTTACCAACTATGCAACTACCCTAATGCAGTTGAATATCATTATTTTACATGGAGTGACTGCCTATTCCATCTCCACAACCCAGAGCCTGGGCAACACCCCTTGGTTAGACTGGTTGTCAGACTTGCAGGCTTCTGACTACCCGTAACGACTGTCAAATCTCTACAAATGACGGCTGGGACCAACGACTTAAAGTGCCGAGTCACGGAGGAATCTCGATATGTTCCGGTAGTTGGCTTTAAGTAGAAACTAACAAAAGCCATCTGCTAAAATCCTTACATACTCCTTTCACTTCTTCTACGTTCATACATATGGACATCTGGTCATACACGCACGCTGGTTGCGAGGACTACTCACGTGACCTTTTTGAAGAACATGATCAATAAGGTCAGTGTAGGTCGTTCTAGAGCGTCCTTTCCCAGCGTTTCCGTTTATATCTGCTTTATAAATACTCGCACCTTTTATTAGTCGTCTTTCATTGAATAAAAGTAATGAATTAACAAAGTTTTGGTGAAGGGGGAACCAGAAACATGAACTGAACGGTATCAGGTTGTGTATCGATGTCCCTTCCATCATACACAAAAAATATAAAAGAGGAAGACTGGTTGTCTGATTTTCGGGCTTCCTGACTACCTGTTACGGCTGTCAAAGATCTACAAATGACAGCCGGGACCAACGGTTTAACATGCTTTCCGAGGCACGGAGGATTCTTGATATGTTATGAACGACATCTTTAGTGTTACAAAAAAAAATGTTACTTCTACAAAACTGTACAGCAATTTGTGGGCAGATGTAACTTACATGTAGTTTTTTTTTATGTAACTATTTGTTAATACTTTCCCATCAATAACAAGATTGAATGTGATACATTTAAATAAGGCATCTCTATTTATGAGAAAGCAACGCAGGCTGTGACGTATAATTGAATTGTGAGCGTTAACAATGTTAACGAAGAATCGAAATCATATGTACCTATTACAAAAATCTCTTGATGTGCCGTCCCGCCAGTGGGCGCCGACCTTAAATCGGTTGGTAGGTATATCATTAAATATCGTGCCTACCGGATAGTACTAGCTATCGGTACTTGTAGTATCAATCATTGAGGAACTTAACACTTACCGACCACCCTTCTCTTAAAGCCGTAATCGATTATCAATAAAATGTACCGACAAACAACGTATCGGTATCGCAAGAAGTCATTACTAATGTAAATTGTATGATAAGTGCCCCGAGAACCACGCAACCGTTTCGCGGCAATCGATTAGCAATGAACTTGGCACGCTTAATCGATCTTACTGAATAATAAAATTTTATAGAAGCGAAACTTATGTACCCGGGAAAATAATAATAATTTTGAGCGTTCATACCCCCACACAGGGAACAGGGTGTCAATGTGGTGTTTTGCGAAGTGTAGATGAATAATAATAAAGGGGGATGCTTTCGGTAGGCAGCTAGATCAAGGGATTCAAAAAGCAGTTCTTCTGGATACAGCGCGTATTGTTAGGCGATTCCTCTGTCTGGAGCCCTGACCGCCGCCTGCTTGGACCCTGTTCCCGATACCGTTGGGATACCATTTTTTATATTTTTTAATATTTTTTAATTCTTTGAATATTAAAATATTGAAAAATATAATTTATAAGGAATATACTGTATAAAGGAGATAATGATAATACCAGCCTGTTATTTTCCCACTACAGGGCAAAGGCCTCTTCTCATACAGAGAAGACACGAGCATTAATCACCACGCCTGCTCAAGACGGGTTGGCGATTTTAAACTTATATTAATTATAAGTCAAGTTTTACTCACGATTGTATTAACTAAGAAAGTAATACAATTTGAAAAATAAAAGACCGCCACAGCTATGTATGGCCTAGTTCTCTAGTAGTTGATAAAAGCCTAAAATCTTCAACACGACTTGAGCAAGCTTTGAGATTAATGCTCATGCCATCTCTGTGTGAGAAGGACCCATTGCCCTGCAGTGGTGCAGTAACAGGCAGGTATTATTTAAACATTTTACCAAAATTGGTCCATTCGTTTGAGTACCTACGACACCACAGACGGACACACAGATACACACATACTTAATTTATAGCAACCCTATTCGAACTTCGGTCTAGTAAAACAAAAAAAAAACAAATGAAACAAACTCTTCAATCAACATTTATATCTACTCTAAAAATACAAATTATAAAAAAACCCTCGACCGCGATCCGTAAATAAACTTCGATTGACAAAGAACAAGGACTTGAATAAATCATGTATTAGTAAGGGCGGTCGCCTACGATGACTATTTGCTGCGATGCAGACGCGATACAGTCGCTATGATATCGCGGGTCATATACCATCGCCCAGTTAATTACGATTCTGAATCGCGACTGACTCAAAACAGCATCGATATAGCCACAATGCAGTATCGATACAGACGCGATGCGACATCGCTACAGCCGCGATTCGACACGCAGTAGTGACGTTAGTTATAGTGCACGTTACAGTTGTGCATATGCTGAGATAAGAGCCTTATTGGCCTCACACGGGTCCTTTTAGTTTTTTTCTCTATTTCAATTTTTTATTGTTTAGATTTTAGTTCAATCAATCAATCAATTTGCATAATAAACGGCACGGTTGGCGCAGTGGCTGAGCGATCGACTGCCGCGACGCATGTCGTGGGTTCGATTCCCACACGGAACAAATATTTGTATGGCCTACAGGTAGTTGTTCCGGGTCTGGATGTTTGTGTATGTGACTTTGAATGTTTGTAAACGCACCCACGACACAGCAGAAATTCCTAGTGTGGGGCAAAGTTTTAAAAAAAAACAAAAAAATAATAATATGGGTTTACGAAGGTGTTACACAGGTAGGGTTTCACCATATTCAGCTTATGGTTAGCATGCAAATTTATAAAACAGAAGTATTTGATTTTTTCTTTTGTGAGTTTTATTATCAGTGCGTGTCCCAAATAAACAATTTTTTATTTGTGGTTGCTACAAGATAACATCGGTCAAGATGTTATTGATAATGTTGTTATTGTTGCTGATTTTATGGGAGCAGCCACAGTGCAAACACAAGGCTAAGTGAATCGAAACAGTCGCACGTTGCTAAAATAGCGATACAGACGCTAGCTCATGCGACGCGCGTCTTCATCGCTACAAAAAGTCGCGCAGTGGGCGACTGCCCTATTTTCTATAATGCGTCATAGTAGGAATCGTTTAAATCTATTTTCCAACATCACGTAGACTGCGGAATGAAAGGAAACGTAACGAAAATAACGTAATTCTCACGAAATAAAAATGTCTTTATTTGACCATTGAGTTTTGGATCAGTAATGGGCTATTACTGTCTCAGGTTGGGACAAGGGTCTGTGTAAGGCTACGTTCGAATAGGAGCAGGCTTTTACAAGCGAGTAGTTTCGTATGCTACGAATATTATATTTATGTTAATAACTTGCGAAATGTGGGTGGCTTAGAAACAATACTTACAATACTAGGCTTAGAAACAATACTTAAGCAGGAATACATCTTTGTACGATCTACAAAGATTTTTTCCGGGTATTCTGGGTGTTTGCTATGTATAATAAAAAATATCTATCTATGTAATGTATTGTATTAAGTATATCAGTCATCTAGTACCCATAACACTAGCTCTGCTTAGCTTGGGGCTAGATGATCCTGTGTGGATTGTCCAGTATTATTTATTTATTTTAATAATTTAAATTAACTTAACTTACTTTAACTTAGCTTTAGCTTTATAAAGCGGCTATCGAACATAAATATTTGCACACCTATTTAGGTAATGATACAGTGCACTTTATACCTATTTGCAACATCTTTTTTATACCTGTATTATGCAAATAAATAATTTGATTTGATTTGATTTGAAATTAGGTACCCTTTATGTAGTTGGGTGTTCTGCAAAATAAGAGTACATTTACGAGTATGTTGAAGCTATGCCCATAAACACAAAGTATCTGCTGATTTCTGTATCAAATGAAGGTATTGTTAGGCAAGTTTTCCATGATTTTAAATAATCTATGATCGCAAGTTACGCGAAGCTCTATTCAGGGTAAAAGCCACAAGGCCGAATGGATTATACGATGAAACGGCCACACTTATGCCGCATGAAACGTTTTTATATCACCTGCCGTTTGACATTCTCGGTATTGTGAATAAGTAATCTATTTTTGAACTTGACCCCGTTATGAGCCATTTGAATAATTAAATCCGTTGATTTCAGACATCTTTTGTCGTCATCCTCCTCCTGCCCTTATCCCAATTTATTTGGGGTCGGTGCAGCATGTCTTCTTCTTCCATACATCTTTATTTGACGTCATCTCAAAAGTCACCTCGTTTCTTGCCATTTCATCTTTCACACAATACATCCATCGTTTCTTTGGTCCCCTCTACTCTTGTAACCTTCCACTTATGACTCAAAACTTTCCTCACAACGTGATCCTCATTTCTTCGCATTACATGACCATACCACGACAACGGAATTCCATACAACTTCAAGGTCACACGTGCCACTTTTAGACTTTGGATATAAATTACATATTATGAGTAAAATATAGAGTTCGTGGCTTAATAAAAAAAAACAGCCGACAGTTAAGCTACGCTTGCCGAGGTCAGCCTGTGGATGGGTGGCCGTTTGTAATAAATATATCGAGACTCCTCTGCCTCGGAAAGTACTATAAGCCGTTGGTCCAGGCTGTCATTTGTAGATCTTTGGCAGTCGTTACAGATTAGAATACCGAAAATCTTAACAGTCTTACAAAAATAAATAAATAAATCATAAATCTTAAGCGGTATTGTGTCGCCCAGTCACTGGGTTATGGAGGTCAGATAGGCAGTCATTTCACTTAAAATACTGGTATTCAGCTGCATCTGGTTAGACTATAAGCCAACCCCAATATAGTTGGGAAAAGGCTAGGCAGATGATGGATTATGAACAGAGGGTTGAAAATAAATAAAATTAGGTATGAATAAAATAAAATAAAAATAAAGGTATTAAATATATTACGGTAATTATTTAACATGTAATTTTATTTAGTTAAATATTTATTTAATTTTATTTAAATAAATAAAATTTAATTTTATCAGCTAATTTCTTTCTGATTCAATATATTCTTCTTCCTTTCTTTCGGATCAGAAAGAAGCGTTAAATTGGTGACGCGGACGGTGAAAACAGTACCTATACATTTACTAATATTTTATTAATGATATACTAATAAGTAGTAATAACAGCCAGACCCGGAAACTATCTTACTAGTACGTAAGATAGTTTCCGGGTCTGGCTGTTAGTTAACGTGAGTTTAAATGTTTGTACAGGAGGAAGTGTGGGACAATGATGTATACTTCTCGCTTGTATTCCCTGAAGGGATACGGGCAGGTGCATCTATAAGTACACACACATTTCTCTAGTTATGTTGTAATAATGTAAACCCATGTAATTGGGGGTGAGCCTATTGCCATCAACCGAGCGAAAATCCTGACTGTCCAGGCTCTTACAGAGGAAAAATCTTAAAATTACTTGCTTAGTAATAGCACATGTCAAGCGACCACTAGATCAACAAGTTCAAATAAAAGGAAATTTAAACGCTCTAGAGAGATAATTCAAAATCGCTACTCACCAACAATGGTACCAATTCCTACTCCTCACTAGACTATTCGAAGCAGAAAGTCGAGTGGAAAGTTGGTAAATTGTAATCTTCTATCAAGTGGCCTCTTCATTCGTCACTTGGATTTTTGGTCATTGTCCTTTCTTGCTCACTTCGAGGCCTTATAGTCCCACTTCGAGGCCTTTTATTAAAGTCTGAAGAGGTGCTTTATCAAGTTATGTATCGAGTTGAGGCCCTAAAGAGTATAAGTGTTGTTTTTGAGTTAGATTAGTAATGCAGCTCTTGAGGTACGTCATTGGCCTAGCAAGTTCAGGTCCATTTTCTTCTATTGGACGAGATCCACTATTATTTTCTTATTCCGAGAAATCATGGTCCATTACATGAATTAGGTTGCTGACTTGGCAATAACTACTAACTTATCTTTTTTAAAACGTTGCCCCACACTAAAAAAGTCATTTAAAGTCACATACACGTACAGCCAGACCCGGATCAACTACCTGTAGGGCATACAAATATTTCTTCCGTGCGGGGATCAAACTCAAGACATGCGGCGTAGCAGCCTATCGCTTAGCCACTTCGCTAACCGTGCCGTCAACTTAGTTGGAATTTTTCTGTAGCAGTACAATACTCGTAGCCTGTTTTCTTCATGAACTGCCATCTGCCTTCTACCGTCTGCCGTCTAGTCCTTTCCCAACTATGTTGGGGTCAGCTCTAGTCTAACCAAATGCACCTAAATAGGTACCAGTATTTTACAACAAGCGTCTGTCAATCTGACCTTCACGACAATGTTACTGTGTAACACGATACCCCTTCGTAAGACCCGTTTTCCTACTCTCTGTGATGACTGTCAAATATAAACTAATAACTAATATAAAAATCGTTTATAATGGCCCATAGCGTGTTAGTATTAGGTCTTTACCTATGAAATTGCCGTTCTGCAGTACTGGCCATTTCAAATCAAAATATTTTTTGTTTGGCTAAGAATTCTAATTTCAAATTAATTTTATTTTAAAAACATGGATTTTTTTTTCCAAAAGTAGTCATTTGTTTATTGATTAGTGTTACATTTTCATCGCATTTAAATCTTTTTCGTCATCATGGATACGTTAAAAATTCGAGTAATTATGGAATATGAGTACCGTCGTGGCAGCAACGCGGCACAAGCGGCACGCAACATCAACGACGTTTACGGAGCTAACACTACAAACCAACGCACTACCTGTTATTGGTTTGCTCGCTTCCGTTCTGGAAATTTCGACCTGAAAAATGAACCTCGCGGTCGTCCGAAGACTTTGGTCGACAATGACGAATTAAAGGCGATTGTGGAAGCTGATGATACACAATCTACGGCTGAATTAGCAGCAGCTTTCGACGTTAGCGTCAAAACAATATTGGTCCATTTGCGTCAAATTGGCAAGGTAAAAAAGCTTGACAAATGGGTGCCCCACGAACTCAATGATCGCCAGCGCGAAGTACGCGTCGAGACGTGCCTTGCACTGCTCAACAGACACACAAATGAAGGAATTTTGAACCGCATTGTTACCTGCGATGAAAAATGGATTCTGTTTGATAACCGCAAGCGCTCAGCAAGTTGGTTGGATCCTGGTTCAGCACCTAAACAATGCCCTAAACGAAAACTTACCCCAAGAAAAGTGATGGTCACTGTTTGGTGGTCTAGCGCCGCTGTGATTCAACACAGCTTCTTACCAAACGGGGTGAGCATTACTGCAGATGTGTACTGTGAAGAATTGAACACAATGATGGAGAAGCTGGCACATCTCCAACCAGCATTGGTCAATCGCTCGTCTCCGCTGCTCCTGCACGACAACGCGCGACCTCATACTGCACAGCAGACGGTCTCCAAGTTGCAAGAACTGGGGTTGGAAGCTCTCCGTCATCCGCCCTACTCACCAGACCTTGCGCCTACAGACTACTACTTTTTCCAGAATTTGGATAACTTCTTGGCGGGAAAAAAATTCAATACCCGAGAGGCAGTACAAAATGCCTTTGAAGAATTTGTTGCCTCCCGTCCAGCTGATTTCTTTAAGAAGGGCATCAATAAACTGCCACTGCGTTGGCAAAGATGCATTGATTGCATGGGTGATTACTTCGATTAATACAAATAAAAAATACATGAAAAAAATTCATTTAAATTTTTTCATACAAAACGGCAATTTCATAGGTAAAGACCTATTATTAAACTTAAAACTATGTTAAATTATGTTATATAAATTATAAATTATGTTATTATTAAACTATGTTAAAAAAAGAAAACAAACAAAAAAAAGACACATCATCCAATTAGAGGAAGATTTATCATGTCCCATGTCTGACATGTAGCTTGATAAACCTATCGACTGTAGGCCCTTCTAACTTATCTGAAAAAACTATCCAATATATAAAATGCAACGTCTATTTTTCATATCCCATCTCCTAAGTGATAAGGGTGGTCCACCCCAAACATTTTTTTTTTATTTTTTGGCTTAAAATGGCAAAACAACGTTTGCGGGGTCAGCTAGTCATTTTATAAAATTCAATGTCACGAAAAAGATCTTTATCACTGTTTTGGGCTTTTTCAGACTTGTTTTCAAATACACAGAGACAATCTTCCCAAGATAAGCAAATGTTCCATTAAAGGAGGACAAAAGACTTGATTGAAAATTTAATAACAACACATTTTGTATAGAGCTTGTACTAACGATAATACCCTATTGTAAGGTGTAATAAAACTATTGTTGGCCACTTTATAGGAAATTTGTAACGGCTCGGAAACGCAATATTGTTTGTGGATACTAAGTAATCTTGTTGTAAAACTGATATTATTGTAAATATTATATGGTGTTCTCCTATAGTGAAGACATAAGCATTGATCAGTACATATGCTCAAGGTGTGTTGGAGATTACAAACTTAAATCAATTAGACCAACAATTTTTTTCGAGAAATCGCGAAGCGTTTGGTCGACTCTTCGCGTGACCAGAGGGCTGGCCTTTTTTTGGCCAAAGTATCACCATTGCCGTTCAACGTGGCAATGCTGCCAGCCTTCTGGGCACTTTTCCCGTTGACAACGATGCGGATGAATTTTTTGAAGCCCTGTGATTATTTATTTTATTTTATTTCTTCATATATTAATAATTGTATTATTTTAATGAAATAAAGTAACATATGTATATAAGATTAAGAGTAGAGACCTATAACATCCTATGGCATCCTCAAAGTCGTGGCAGAGGACCCGAGAGCTCCTGTGCTGAGGCATCTCATGCGAGATCATTGTCCGCATGAATTGCCTCGTAAGTACATGACTTATGAATAGTTTATATAATGTTATTACTAACCCTAGTCTATAAGTTGTAGTATATAAGGTGTGTACTAACTGAAATGGTTTCCATGTCGTTCCTCAATAAAACAATTATTATTATTATAACTGAAAATGGATTTTTAGCCGAAAACGAAAAAGAAACGAAACGAAGCCGAAAATAATTTAGACCTTAACATATCTATTGTGTCTAAAGTTTTAATAATTAATAATTACATTAATTTTACAACCAATCGATATTCGGCTTAAGAAATAAAATCGAGAAAATTTCCAATAAAACGAATTGTTATTGAAACCGCTCGTGCAGTGAACAATTTATTGGTTTCTGCGCCACGGATCGCGGATTCCATTAAAATCTTTAGATGAATGATCGTATCTTTTGTGGACCTGCAAGTGACTAAAACAAAAATCTTATAAAAAAAAATCGTTTTTTTTTTTTTTAAATAAACGTTACCCCACACTAGGAATTTCTCCTGTATCGCGGGTGCGTTTACAAACATTTAAACTCACATACACAAACAGCCAGACCCGGAACAACTACCTGTTGGCCATACAAATATTTGTTCCGTGCGGGGATCGAACCCACAACATGCGGCGCAGCAGCCGATGGCTCAACCACTGCGCCAACCGTGTAGACAAATTTAAAACTTGACTTACCATCGTTTCATATTATTTTGATCCAATCCGGTATGACAATGACTGCCCCACCATAAACAAAGAAAGAGTATTGTTAACTCGAGTTAACAATACGAAGATCACAGTCTCTACAATTTCTGACAAATGCTTATGAAAGTGATTGGAAAGACCATCTCATACACCAATTACTTATCTGACCAAGATAATGTCTTAACTTCAAAAGACACTGTGATCTCTAAGTTTCTTTCGGTGCTTCTTCTCAGAGAAGTTCCAATGGTTGCAGATGAGATGGGATGGATACACCAAGCTACTTTATATAAGCGGCCAAGTGCGAGTCGGACTCGCCCATAAAGGGTTCCGTAGGAGCAAGTAACATAATATAAAACTTCTTGTAGTTCGTTTATATTTGAGTTGATTGAATAATAATAAATAATAAATAAATATTGCTGGACAATCCACACAGCATCATCTAGCCCCAAGCTAAGCAGAGCTTGTGTTATGGGTACTAGATGACTGATATACTTAATACAATACATTACATAGATAGATATTTTTTATTATACATAGCAAATACCCAGAACACCCGGAACAAATATTTGTAGATCGTACAAACATTTGTCCCAAGGCGGGAATCGAACCCGCAACCTCTTGCGTTGCAGGCGGACCTTCGCCCACCGCGCCACATCGGTCGTGATACGAATGAAACGTAAATTGCGGTTACCGATTTATGACGTATTCAAAAAAAGTATGGCATACGGACGGACAGACAGACAGACATGACGAATCCATAAGGGTTCCGTTTTTGCCATTTGGCTACGGAACCCTAGAAATGTTTAACTTATTGTAAAAGTGTTTGTAAACACCAATTTACAGAAATAAATATCATTCATCAGTTAGGTCATACTCTAACGATTTACATGTTTAGTAGTTTCAGCTGAATAGCAGTATTTAGAATGGAGAGATTGCCTATTTGATCTCCACAACCTAGTTATTGAGTATGATGATACGCTTTGGTAAGACTGGTTGTCAGACTTTTGGGCTTCTGACTTCCCCAATGACTATCACTCACGCCTTATTCCCATAGGGGTAGGCAGTACAACGCCACCTGCTATGATCCTTACATATTCCTTTTGCTTAGTTTATGTTCAAACATCTGGTAATACACGCAAGCCATTGAGAGTAGGTACTACGCCAGGTGCGTAGTACCTACTCTCAATGGCGTGCGTGTCTTCTCTAATCTTTCTGAAGAACATAACCAATAAGGTATGTCCTTCTAGAGCGTCCACTCCAGGCGTTTCCGCTTACTTCTACCTTATAAATACCTTTTGATATTCATCCTCTCTACGTTACTAAACCATCTACGCATACTCTTTTTTTTTCACTACATCTCGATGGAATAAGAATGCTTGCTTAACTTGCTTTCCGAAGCACAGAAGGGATGATGAGCAGACCGCGTCGTCAACCGAAGCTTAACCTTCAATCGAAACACAGGTATATCTATGATAAAATGAGTAAGTACCACCTTTCATTGGATTTAGATAAAAAATCATAGTGGGAATATCGGATTTATAAATATTATCATACCTGTCGTACCTAAGTCCTCTGTATTTCAAAGCTACTAAGGCGCAGATTACTATCAACAAGAATATTTATAGTTTTGATTTTCTTTTACGAAAAACCATTTTGGTGCTTATGAAATAACTTCTTATAACACTAGCTAGATATCTATTTCTCGTGTGTTCAATAGGCTTTTTCTTCTAAGATACCTACTTTGATAAGCACTTTCTTGGCTTTAAGGAAAAAAATAGGTTTAGTTGTTGGGATCCTAGTAAATCTTTGATACCCTATTTCTGGTAAAGAGTTTCTCATAAAATACCGAAATAGATTATGTTTATAACCTTGTTACAACCTGAATACTTCCAGTCAGTATAGACGGTGATCATAAAGATTACTAAGAGATTACGCTAAAGGATATTGGGAAGTAACTTTCTTTATCATTTGAACTTCTTAATAAGATTTCGTCCGGATAAGCAATACAGCGTGGAAGGAAACATCTACGCACAACCTAATACCATGTGATCAGTACACGATTATGGACCCCTAATGTTGAAATTTATCGTCGGCTTTTTCAAATCTGGGAAGCGTTGCTGTGAAATTTCTAGTTCTAAGTTCTAGAATCATGTACTGAACTGTGAACACATGGTTATTGGGTTCTGAGTCGGTTTTCAAACCACCTCCCGTATACATAAAACACTTTCCTTAATTACCAAATGGGTAGGTCACTTTTGTGTGTTGTGAACAGCATCTGTCTTCCAGTCGTGGTTCAGTCCACCAAAATCTGAAGAAAGTTATCGTCGCAAAGGAGCCGGTGGAAAATGAGTGCGAGGATAGAACCTCCTTCCCTATTGCTAACAAGCACACCGTTCGCCGGAGTGCGCGGAATGAGCTCCTGTCTTTATTGGATGTGGCGAGCAGGCTGGCTTAGTGAGTACCGGACACAAGCAAGATTCAGAGGAAGAATGGAAGTAATGCAAAACAATACCTGGCCGGGGTAGGATGCCAAAATGCTCAAGTCCTCCAGTGCTCCTGCTTAAAATAATTGAAGAACACCGTGTCGTTATAATTAGTAAGAGTTTCAGACCCCTCTAGAGGACATCTATAAAGTATACCCTAGGGTACAAAGAAAAACCAAAAAATAACTTTACAATTAAGCACACATTTGTCTCGCTACGAATCTCATGTGTTGTCACGATTCTTTCTTCAAAAACCCGGGCAATTCATAAAGTTACTAAACTGTCATATTTGAAAAACGAACATTATTACGCGCGATAAAGCCCTCCAAGCAAATATGGCTTAGCATCTGATCCATTACAACCAATGTTGCCAACCAAATGTCATCCAATTATAGTATGTTACCAACATACCATAACTCTATTACCGTCGTCCGGCCTATAACCTAGCAAAATTTAGTTAGCTATTAGGCTCGTACCGTCACACGTCGGATATGGGCGATACAACTCGATCGTGTGATAGTGGGCCGTGTATGGCACCGATGACCCCAATAGGTAATCTACTTTGGTCTTCGTCTGGGGTTCTATTAAGTGTGCCTAAACTATGTTGGTAGTCATTATCTTGTATTGACGTGTAAGGGGAAAATGAGCCAATTGGTTAGATCTATTTTTGGAACTTGTTAAAACGATACCTATTTTATCAAAGTTTGTTTGCTAACTTTTGATTACCTAGTGTAGATTCTTTATGATTTTGTGAGTGAACTTCTTCCTACCGTTTTTCAAGTTTTTTTGGTTTTGGCTTTGATTGTTTCATTTGATTGCTTATTTGCCACTGAATTCTAATATTATTGCTATTTTACACTTTTTTGTGTTTTTTTAAAGTCGGTTGAATTTTTATGCGAAGAAGTTTTTATCAGTTGCTTGCTGCCGCTTGTCGTATTTTTGATTAATATTATCTTTAGTTTCTTTATGATTTGGCGAGAGAATTCCATTCTTCTAGTTTTCAAGCCAACTGTGAGTAATTAAGCACGCACCCCAAACTGTTTTACACTCTATTTGTATTTCATTACGGTTTGATTTGGAAACGATTTTAATAGCGAGGTTAATACGTTTCAATGGTAACAATTATTTCAAATTGCAATGCTTGTTAATATTCGTTTTTACGAATAGTTTAAGAGTGGTTTGGTGCAGAATAGTAACTTTTGTTTCCTATATTGCCATTGTTAATTATTATAGTACCTGGATGACGTTTTCGAAAAATGCAACCTAGCCAGATCGATTTATCGCCCCCGAAACCCCCAGCTTACTCAACTTCATGAAAATTGTTGGAACATAATATGTATATACAACAATTGCTCGTTCAAAGGTATTAGATTTATTCTTACTCAATTTCTCATTGAATGAACAAAATAACTTACAATTTTATATCACCTGCCACATAAAATATAACAAGATAGCAACACCTCTGGTGGAGATCCCGTGATGTAAGCGAAGATTGCTTCACTCAGATATCAATTCAATATCAGAAGATATTTTAAAATGCAAATTTTAAAATATTGGCTTCTATTGGGATACCTACCTTATTGACATGGCATGGCTTGACTGTATGTATTGATTTGTCGTAGAAGTTTCCAGGTATATGTGGCATGTTTGATGGCACGGTTGGCGCAGTGGCTGAGCGATCGACTACTGCGCCGCGTGTCGTGGGTTCTATTCCCGCACGAAACAAATATTTGTATGACCTGCAGGTATTTCTTCCGGGTCTGGCTGTTCTTGTTTATTTGTTCTTTTGACTTTAAATGTTTGTAAACCCATCCATTTTTTACTTGTTATGTTTTTTAGTGATTTTCGTAAACATTATTTTTCATCAGATAAACCTTCTTTTCGCTTCAAGGTATTTATGTCATCTGCCTCGCCTTTTTGCCACTATGTTGGGGTTCCAGCCTAACCGGGTCCAACCGAATACCAGTATTTTACATGGAGTAACTGACTCGACAACCCAGTTACTGGGTAAGACGATATCCCTTGGTAAGACTAGTTGTCAGACTTTCGGGCTTCTGACTTCACCGTGCTTTCCCGGGTCTCGGTTTGTAATGGATGGCCACTCATTCACGGACTGACCTCGAGATGCGTTATTTGACTTTGAACATCGACCGATTGATTATACCCAGTCTTAGGCCGCTCTTTCAGGAATCTACAGAATCTTATGGAAGATGGTACCAACAATGTTTTTCTTCTTGATAGATAAATTGCAATGCAGGCTTGCGCTTGACCGAAATCATCTCATCTGCTTAGCCTTTTCCTAACTATGTTGGGGTCGGCTTCCAGCCTAACCGGATACAGCTGAATATGAGTGTTTTACATGGAGCGACTGCCTATCTGACCTCCACAACCCAGTTACTGGGCAACACGATACCCTTTGGTAAGACTGGTTGTCAGACTTTCGGGTTTCTGACTACCCGTAACGACTGTCAAAGATATACAAATGACAACCGGCACCAACGGCTTAAAGTGCTTTCCGAGGCACGGAGGAATCTCGATATGTTACGAACGGTCACCCATCCACAGACTGACCTCGGCAAACGTAGCTTAACCTTCGATCAACCCGTGTGGCTGTTTTTATTTAGCCACAACTCGCCTGATTTTAATCGATGCTGAGGTCTAAGATCGACAACGCTTGCATTTAATAAACTGATTCACTCTCGCCTTGAAGACCATTCGATTGTAGTTCGTACGGAATATGGATGTGTTTATTTGTGGTATAGCACGCTTATGTAAGTACCTTTAAATATTAAATATTTTTCTCTAGAAGTAGGTTTACTGCTTTACGAAGTTTCTGTTGTAATAAAGTAAAAGTCACCAAGCCTGCATTGCAGGGTATAAAGTTTTTGCGTGCTAACCTCAAAACAATTGAAGTCCTACAATTTATGTTCTGAATTTAGTGAATAAATATAAAACAATTAGTTTGTTTGACTCCTGACACCGGTTGGCCGTAGTTATAGGGATAAATGATATTTATTAATCAAATAGGTTTTTACAAACACTTTTAAACGGCAACAAGTTTTTTTTTTTAAACTGGGTTGGTGTTTTGTTATCTTACTACTCTGAGACATTTTCTTGGATAGATTATGTGACTGTGTACGAGTTCGTCTTTTGAGGAAAGAACCGTTCAGATATGAGTGGACCTATTCAGTCAGTGTGAGCATTTGTCGGAGATTGTAGAGCTCAACTCAGAACCAAGGAGCTTAACGGGAAAGAAGAGATGTTGAAGAAAATATGGTCGGTGCAGCACGATCATATACATACCTGAGACCAAAATTTTACAAAAATATTATTAGGTAATAAAATCAAAGTTCGCGAGATTAATTTACAGACGCCAGCACATCAAGTTATCCCAAACTGTTACATTTTCCCAATTGAACATGATCCTTATTCCTTTGGAATAAAGTTGATAACTATCGAATAAATTTGACAAACTGGGGTATCATGGTGTACTGGCCTCTGTATACTTAATGTATGGATTTTAATAAGCTATTATGAAATAACAATAACCCAATGTTTAGTTGTAGTCTTACAAATAAAATAATTTACTGTTTTTTTCAACCATCTTTTATGCATTTCTGAATGACTCCGTTAGAGTATGTATATTTCGGATTAACATTTACCTAGGCTACAATACCTTCTGGTATTAATCCTGGTTACCAACGGAGCACATCGCGGAAGCATCATTCCATTAATAAATTATCCGAAGGTACCCCTCAAGGCCCTTATAGTAAGTACAGGGCCATTTTTTATCTGGTTAAGCCTACAGGAAATGTGTGACATTTTTAATTGAAGGTTTTTTTTTTTATTAAAATCAATTACGTTATGCCAGTTACTAATAGTTTCTGTCAATCAAATTGATATTTGTTTTTATTCAGAAATCATAAAAAGAATACCTACCTCATTAGTATAATCTAATTGATTTAATAAAAAAACGGGCCAACAGTGGGTCGGTTCCGTTATCAACCGACGAACAAAAAGTAGGAGGTTCTCAATTCAACACGGGTATTGTGTTTAAGACCACGCATAACTTTTTACAGTGTAGTCCGATTCAGGTGATTATTTTTTTATTGGATAGGACAAAGTCGGTGGGTAAAAATGATTCAAACAAAACAACCAAAGAGCCGCACACTTCCAAAATTCAAGTTATTTTACACTTTTTAACTGGCTGCCGCGCTGCGTGTCGCGGGTTCGGTTCCCGCACGGAACAAATATTGGTGTAGCCTACAGGTAGTTGTTCTGGGTCTGGCTCATTCTTCATGACAGAAATTTCTTTATAAGACGTGCACTCAGACCCCATGACCCGAGCGTTTCAACACCAAAGGGTTGCGGGTGCAATTTCAAAAAATAAATCCAGCTTTCCTCTCGATGTTTTCCTGTATTTTCCTGTGTCTAATATTAACATATAAAGTAACCGTTTGGTGTTGAAACGCTCGGGGCGTTTCAACACCAAACGGTTGAAAACTATAGTTACCAGTATTTGCGCCGTTTGAGGGAACCTTTTGAACCTCCTTCTTAATGTTTTATATGTTATTAGTTTATAAATAAGTTTTCGGTGTGCCATAAATAATCTTTGCCGGACCGTCCCCTTACGACAATGACAAATCAAAGTGGAGTCTGACTCTCAGATGTAAAGTGAGTCTTCTCAGGGTTGCCTTCCAAAGGGAATTTGTCTTCATTCACAACGTCTAGATTCAGACAAGTTACCACTAAGTTTTAAACTTTAAAATGCCATTTGTAAAATGTCAGAATATTCTTGGGAGAGTCTGTTAGAAAAGTCATTTATTTTAAAAAGATGTGGGTTTCATGAAAATAATCCATTTTCGAAATGTATGGGTAATTGCACTGATCAGTTTTGTTTTGTTTGAATATCGTTTTATTATATGTACTTACTAGCGGCCCGCTTCGGCTTCGCACGGGTATAAAATATATAAATTATACATATAAACCTTCCTCTTCAATCACTCTATCTATTAAAAAAACCGCATCAAAATCCGTTTTGTAGTTTTAAAGATTTAAGCATACATAGGGATATAGGGACAGAGAAAGCGACTTTATTTTATACTATGTAGTATGATATACATGCATAATACACGGGGAAAGCGTGAGTTTATACATAGGCCTTTTCCAATAGCCAGAAACCAAGGAACACCACCTGTTACGATCCTTACTATCTTGAACGTTTTGAAGATGTTCTTCAAAAAGGGTTAATTTCTGACAAAAATAACCATGCAGGTCACCAAATTTAAAATTATACGTTAAAAGTCGAGCCAAATTGATTTCGGAGGTATTTTAGTAAAATAATAAATAAATTATGATTTGCAGGAAATGTTATTTCGAGAGGTAAATATTTCATTGACATTCTCACACAATTAATTCCTGCAAAAATCGCGCGATTTGCAAACAACTTTATTAATTTTCAATTTCGCAGGCTATAAATTACCTTTAGCTTTTGCTAATATTTCTTAATGAAATCAAATCATTGTAATTTTTAAGTATTTCATACTCATATGTCGTAAATTCTTTATCAGTTGGGGATGCTAATCAGTTTGTCGATTATGTAAAAATCACTCCGTATAAACTTAGGTGAAATGAGCGGTCATGTGAGCTATCACTGCCTTACTTAGCTGGATGGCATTTCCAGCTCACTCCACTCAATTTTCACAAAGACATCTCATCATCTTCAGAAGGCTTGAGATGCTTTCTTAATGCGGGTGCAATTTCAGAAAATAAGTCCAGGTTTCCTGTCGATGTTTTCCTGTATTTTCCTGTGTCTAATATTAACATATAAAGTACAAATTAATTGAAAAAGTCACATTGGTATTGGTAGATAATTAATGAGACACGTAAAATATTAACTACTTAATTATAAGTCTCATTGACTTAGATGATTTTTTTTTACAGTAAGTAAAAACAGAAAAAGAAATGAAAAGAGGGGGTCCAGAATTATGTACTGAATTCATAGTATCAGTATGGGCGTTGATGTCCCTTCCACGCTGTATAAAACAGACGAGCTGATAATGACGTCATAAGTCGACGTCATGATCACCTGACCTTTCATTACTACCAATCTATGTCAAACTTTCTTTTTTTTTAAACGTTGCCCCACACTAGGCATTTCTCCTGTATCGTGGGTGCGTTTACAGACATTTAAACTCACATACACAAACAGCCAGACCCGGAACAACTACCTGTAGGTCATACAAATATTTGCTGCGTGCGGGGATCGAACCCACAACACGCGGCGCAGCAGCCGATGGCTCAACCACTGCGCAAACCGTGTCGTCAAAACTATTCGAAGTTACATCAATAAATTACAACCCATTACATTCAAAGTGCAAATGATAATGTTTTAAGCGTATCTTTGGTCGTATTATAATTGAAATCTTGCTTGGGTCCCAAGTTAATTAAGACAGGGTAGGGTCGGCCTAACCCTGCCGACAAAAGGATTTGGTAGATATTGTAATTTGTAGATGTAAGCCCGGTACAAATGTCCTTCTGTTGATTTTACAGGTGGAAATCTTTTGGAGGGATGGTCGTGTTTTTGTTGTTGTGATGGCTCTGGGTTGATTTACATTAGACATTCTTGTTTTTTTTTACTTGTTAGTACACGTATCACTTCTGTGGCTTTTTTTCTTTCTTATCTGTGAAATTATCATCCTCCTGCCCTTATACCAATTTATTTGGAGTCGGCGCAGCATGTCTTCTTCTTCCATAAATTTCTATTGGCCGTCATCTCAGAAGTCATATCATCTTTCAAACAATCCATCCATCGCTTCTTTGGTCATCCTCTACTCTTGTGACCTTCGACATTTATACTCAAAACTTTCGTCACAACATGATCCTCATTTCTTCGCATCACATGTCCATACCATGACAACCGATTTCAACACAACTTCTCGGTCATAGGCGCCACTTTCAGACCTCTTACATACTTATTTCTTATTCTTTCCATTCGCGTAACACCATAAATCTCCCTTAGCATTCTAATCTCAGCTTCATGCAACTGTCTTTCATTCGTTACTTGTGATATTCAAGTTTTTTCGAATTTTTAGACAACATTTTTTTTAGATCTTTTTTTGATATCGCCCTGAAAAGTGAATACATTTTATGTTTGGTACAGCCACATTTTATCTTAACTATTAGCGTTTGAAACGACATGCAAGGCTGCATTATTGTATAGGTAATAATATAATATAAAAAAGCCCTTATCCCTCAGTCTGTCTGTCTGTTACAGCTGCTTATTTCAGAAAGCTGTCAACTTGAAATTGGAAACTGTTTTGTATATTTTATGGCCCAGCTTTATTGCATATTGTGAGAGAATTGTAAAGATATATTTATTTTGTATGGGCGAAATGGGATGTAAAGATTTTAAAGTGGGATTACTAAGTTGAATGGGACAATATGAGAAACGGTTCATTTGCCTATTACTATATATTTATTTTTCATAGCTTAGTTTTTCTTTGATATTAATGCCATTCCCCCACCGGCTTATCTTGGGTTTGCAAGATGCTGGGTACCATAAATATAACACGAAAAATAAAACGTATTATTTAGTCTAGCATAAAAATTTGCAAGAACCCCTGTACATATGAACTTAGATAGTTAAAAAAGTTAGTTATAGTTGTTTTCAATCAACATTTAAACATGCATTAACACATCGTTTGCTATATCTTCTTTAGAATATTTACCTACTATTTAAAGTGTTATCATGTTCTGGCTTTTTATTGTTCTTTAGTTATTTCTCTTTTAAATCCACTTTTACTGAAGCTTTTAGCGACATAACAGTAGCATCAGCGCCATTTTCTAACTTAAACATAGATTGTAATGGTTTATAATCGCTTTCTAACTCAGAGGTGGAGTCAAAGTGCGTGCCACGTACGTCGACGACCGATGTGGCACGGCGGGCGAAGGTCCGCCTGCGACGCAAGAGGTTGCGGGTTCGATTCCCGCCTTGGGACAAATGTTTGTAGGATCTACAAATATTTGTTCCAGGTGTTCTGGGTATGCTTAGCTTGGGGGCTAGATGATGCTGTAAGGATTGTCCAGTATTATTTATTTATTTATGGTCCGAAAGTATAAAAAAAGAACATGGAATTAGAAAAAAAAAATCCTAAGTGGAACCCTCTGATTGGTTAGTCATACCCATCAAGGTAAGATCATCTTGAGACTGCTAAATCCAACCATCAAATAAGAAAAACGCAATGGCCTTTACATTAAATATATGTGCGGACAAATAGCCACTTCCGATTGGCTCGGTTCCAACAATGATAGTATACTTGGCACCAGTCGGCGTGTCCTGTTATCTGGAGTATCTTGACTTTAATATCTCTAGACTGCTTTATGGATTCAAGAGTTACTTTAAGTTACGGGGCTACCGTGGTAGAAGGCAAGGACGAGGTGTGACTTTTCGTAACTAGGAAGAAAGAGGGAGTAGACGAAAAAAATGTAACGGTGTATTTTCTGTATATTTTTATTTATTTACTCTAATCTTACCTACAACTACAATTACCGATGCGATAGAGCGGCCTTACATGAAAAATCCTGCATCTAAATCCTAAAAAAATCATATAACAAACTAATCTTAACTTAAATCTAAATAACATACGAGTATAACACATAATGCATTCGAATTCGCTCTTCATATCTGTATATTTGGAATTATTAAACAAAACTGGGTTGCGGTGGTCAGATGTCTATCTGGACATCTGTCATCTGGAGTTTACATGGAGCGGCTCCATGTTAACTACTGATATTCAGCTGCATCCGGTCATACTGGAAGCAGACCCCAACGTAGTTGGGAAAAGGCTAGGCCGATGATGAGATGAAAAAATATTTCTTCCACCAAGATAACCACTAGAACCACTAACGAGAACCCTTCGTTTTTGACCGGCTTTTTCTCACCAGGATTTTCATACATAAGTACTCATAAAAGCTGTTTTTAAGTACCCCGTTGTTAAGTACCAAAGTTCATGAGTCAAAAAAACAAATATTACAACATTCTCAGTCATCCCTATACGGTCAGCGTAAAAACCCCAAGCACTCTGGGTTCAAGAGTAAAGAACCAACAATGCTGGTCGTTTTTGTACACACTTGGGTCCATGTGGGTATTATTTATTAATGAACGAGTTGGACCGACAATGTGTCAGTGTTTTTGTGACGGGGACTAATCTACTAAGGGCCGGCACAACCTTAATGTTGACGAGTTGTGGTACGGTTTGGATGGTAGATGCTGCATGACATCACGCCTGTATTTTTTGACAGGTAAGGTAGAGGTGTAAGGGAAGGTGGGTGAATTGCGGACGCTTAAGCGGAATCGCAAATAAAACTCAAACTATTAATAATAATCAGTCTTTCTTTATTAATTATTATACTATAGTTGTTTACCTATCAAATCAAAATTAATTATTATTTGAGATCAATGAACATTAATTAAAATTTAATTAATCAATTAAAATAGTACACCCACATTCCGCCAGTTATTTTAAAGTCCCACGTAATATACATAGACTGAGCCTATTGTTTGACGACACGTTGGCGCAGTGGCTGAGCGATCGACTACTGCGCCGCGTGTCGTGGGTTCGATGCCCATGTAATTGTTCCGGGTTTGGCTGTGACTATAAATGTTTGTAAGTGCACACAGGAGACATTCCTAGTGAGGGAAGACGTTTAAAAAAATATATCTTTAGCCGGTCACAAATCAAGACGGGCTGCAACTAAAAATATCCAGAAGCGCTTGGGACCATTACATAAAAAAGGCAGTCGATAGTCATGCGGTTTTTGTGATACACTTGCTTCGTAAGCTCTTGGGTTGGTTTCCGTGTATTTGTGGCTTATGCAGTCCTATTTTTGTTTAGTTTCGTCTTTATATCAAAGACCCTTAGATCACGATGGTGATTAACGCTCGTGCCTGCGACACATGTGGACAGTGACAGGCTGAAATTATAACTTTTGAGGTGCTAATGTTTTCATTAAAGCTCTATGACGCAGATTTGTCTTAATATTATTATCGATATTCGATATTCCCGCCAATGATATTATTGGTAAAACGTTAGGGACTGATTAGGTTTGTACCTGAGGTTCCATTCACATACGCAGTAGGTAGGTATGTAGTGCTGGTCTGCCAGCACGTACCTGAACGATCAGCGCTTTACGGCGCTGATCCTTACCTATTCAGCAGAAAGTACAAAAACTACCTGAGCCCTTACATTGACAACATGCGGCCGCTTGATCAGAGCTTGAAAGCGCTGGCAGTCCATCGACAGAAGCCTATTTTCTACTTAAATGTACCATCAATGTCTTGTCTTCTCCGATAAAAACCAATCATTCATTTTAACAAAGGCAAAAATTGAAAACTCGAAACATTTAAAAGTAAACTACATGCTGAAAAAGAAAACAAGGACTGCGTCATTGGTATAGTGGTTACACGTACTACTGCTGAGCATAATTTCCTAGGTTCGATTCCCAGGTCAGACAAAGTGTTATTAGGTTTTACGATCTGGAATTTCTCAGAAGCAGTCTGGAATTTAGATTTGTGCCCGGTTGATTGCAATACTCTTGCCCACTATAACATTCAACTTAAACATAACTGTCGTAATATGGATGTACTGTAGGTACATCTCTGACTCACCCTTCGCAGAATATTATAAATAAATAAATAATGCTGGACAATCCACATAGCATCATCTAGCCCCAAGCTAAGCAGAGCTTGTGTTATGGGTAGATGACTGATATACTTAGTTGGCAGTGGTTTCATCACAGCGCTAATGTTTTCTCATTAACTGTTCTTATTGTTTATGTATGTGTTTATGTATATGTTTATTTGTGTATATATTATATGTAGGTATTATATTTATATTTATAGTTTATAATAAGATATATGTATATATATATATTTTATAAATATATATTTCTTTTCACTTTTCTTTTAAGATATTGCACCTGCCACTGTTTGTCTCTGCATCACCCAAAGGTTGACTGGTAGAAAATGCCTATGGCATTAAGTCTGCCTCTGTACATTTGTGTGCTTAAAGTATTAAATAATAAATAAGTAAATACTTAATACAATACATTACATAGATAGATATTTTTTATTATACGTGACAAATACCCATAACACCCGGAACCAATCATTGTAGATCGTACAAATATAGGCTTGATGCTATGTTTAAAAAACCAAAAGAGAATAAGAACTTACTACTCCCTATACACACAATGTAGACCAAAAAGTCTCATAAAGATCACAACATTGTCACTTCAGACAGTTTGCAAGCGCCGCAAACTCTAAAGCGACTGAGATACTGCACAATTTATTCTAAGAACGTATAGACAATGGGTCTCCTGCTTCGTTAAAATTTAACTTAGTGAAGCTCCCCTTTACTTCGGCCGGCAGTTGTCTTCGAACGACGAAAGCTTTTGAAAATTTCATCAGACGACTGCAGCGCCATCTATGCAGAAGCTTTTAAATGGAGCAATGCAAAACGCTACAATTTTGTTGAAGAAAATGAAGGGGTCTTTCATGAATTAGTTTTAGTTGAGAGCTTTCTTTAACTATAGGACTGATTGAATGGATGGACAATGGAACAAAAGTTTATTTTTATGAAAGTGCTATATCGGATATTAGAACTTTAATAGGATTATGTAGTAGGGTCGTAACGGAGTCTTTAATAGCAAAGGCAGAGGCGAAGGCAGAAGATTTAATGCGGAAGTTCCGCATCTGATGATGAGGTTGCAAGCTTTTGTTACAGCCCTAAAAGTACCTAATTAAAAACAACTAAAATACACGCTTTAGAAAATCCACCAAAAAAATGTAAAATAAAATTTGTTGAATTTGGATTAAGAACAGTGTCAAAATTATAAACATTTCCTTTAATTTTTAATCGAATTATTGTATTATCATCGGTCTTTAGGTGTGCAAAATTTGAATGAAATCTGGCCGTTTCAAGTGGGTCAAAATCGCTCCCTAAAGAGTCGGTTACAAACAAACATACAAGTGAATTTAATACAAAGCGTGTAAAAATGATAGCCAGTAGACTTGACTGTGTGTAAATGAATAGAAGAATTAATTTTCGTCACATGAGTATCAATACCTCGATTCATGGGTCAGGAAGGGGGCGAGTAGATTAAGATTTTATTATTAACACTAGTTATAAGTTTTTATACAATAAATTGGATCCTTTTTATCTTATATAGACGTTTGTTATAATAAAATATATTTGAAAACTGAATTTCCCAATTTTCTCAGGTGGCCATATTATTATAACTATCCATCATTTTCAAATCCAGTAAATACACTTTTTTTTATACCTTGCCCGTCACTAGGAATTTCTCCTGTAACGTGGGTGCGTTTACAAACATTTAAACTCACATACACAAACAGCCAGACCCGGAACAACTACCTGTAGGTCATACAAATATTTGTTCCGTGCGGGGATCGAACCCACAACACGCGGTGCAGCAGCCGATGGCTCAACCACTGCGCCAACCGTGTCGTCGATTATATATATTTATATTTCTTTGTCAATCTGGGACTTATTACCGCAAAATGTTCCCCTGAACACAAAAATGGAGGTTGTAAACACAAATACTCTTATACTTAACATTCTAGGTAATTACTTATTACAAAGTACCCGCTCCATACTAAGTTAGTTTTGTATTTATCTTATCATAACATCACGCCTGTAATCTCCAAAGGTTTAGACAGAGGTGACCCTCTATTATCGTACACCCACATTTCACCAGTTATCTTTATTTTCCATGCAATTGCCTCCAAACGGCTACAAATGCAGACAGACTCCAGGTTGCTTCTGAATGGACCAACTCGAACACATCGCCTGACCCGGGAATCCAAGCCAGGACTTCATGTTCATGCAGTAATGCTTGTGACCACTAGACCATCGAGTTAGTTTCTCATTTCAAAACATAAAAATATTGTTTTTTTTTTATTTTTTTTTCTATAGTACACCCCAACCTACCAACATCCAAGTCCATCCGAAGAGTAATCTGTAGAGAGTCTGTAAGAGATTGCTTTGAGCGATAAGCCCGCCTCTATGTAGCTCTGAACTCCTTATTTGTAAGTTTCCATGGTGTACAATAAATATTACGTTATTCTATTCTATGTTCAAAGACGCCATACAAACACAACGAAGAGATTATACTCTCACTACATAAAAGCATATAATATGGAAGGGAGCTGTAAAGTCTCGAGAACTAAGGAAATTTTGATGTGGGGTCCCAGAGCGATGTCCCACTAAACTGAAAACTTGTTGAACAAGTTTCGGAAGGAAATTATGTATATTAATATTCATCGACCGATAACTTATTAACATAACTGTTAATTTGATTTAATATACCTCTAGTCTCGAATTTTGTACCCTCATGAGACTGGTTTATTTTCGGCGATAAACGTGACTTATTTTTTAACAGAATAGAATAGAATATTCATTTATAGGAGCTCTTGGCTAAATGAGAACAGCCGCACCAGTTGATATAAGATTAAGCTACGCTTGCCAAGGTCAGTCTGTGGATGGGTGACCATTCGTAACGTATCGAGACTCCTCCGTGCCTCGGAAAGCACGCTAAGCCATTGGTCCCGGCTGTCATTTGTAGATGTTTGACAGTCGTTACAGGTAGTCAGAAGCCCGAAAGTCGAACGACCAGTCTTACCAAGGGGTATCGTGTTACCCAGTAACCGAGTTTTGGAGGTCAGATAGGCAGTTGCTACATGTAAAATACTGGTATTCAGCTGCATCCGGTTAGACTGGAAGCCAACCCCAACATAGTTGGGAAAAGGCTAGGCAGATGATAATGAGAATCGAATATTCATTTATTTGCCAAGAATGTATTTACAATAAGATGCAACACAGGTTAGCAATAAATTAAAGCATATTTGTACATTCTACCATTTTGGCATGCAAACATTGATGCAGTTCATCATCAAACACACAATCATTGACAACAACGAAAACTTAATCAGCTAGAAAATCGGATACGGAGTAGTACCATACATTTAATACAAGTACAGTTAGTTTATATATTTAATACTTTATTTATTGATATGCCATAGGCATTTTCTACCAGTCAACCTTTGGGTGATGCAGAGACAAACAGTGGCAGGTGCAATTTCTTAAAAGAAAAGTGAAAAGAAATATATATTATAAAATATATATACAATGTGGATCTGGACTTACGACATTAAATTAAAACGAGCACAGTACTAGTCCATCTAAACATTTTAAAACACGAAGATTAGTAGTTAAAGGAAAATTTAAGAATTACAATTTTCAAACAAAATTAATAGCAAAATCAACTGCATAAAATGTAAACACGCTTTATCTACGAATAGTCACTGACCTGTTGCGCGGTGTATTAAATGTGTAATAAAAGATCACTAATTGAATAATCAATCACAAATTATCACATCACAATCAGAATTTAAATCATCAATAAGTAATTAGTCAAATTTTTTAATTTTCAAAGTGTCCACCGTTGTTCATTATGCACAAGCGACATCGTCTTATTAAATTTTCACGGACACGTCTTAACAAGTCCCCATCTGTTCTTTTAAGTTTGTCGAAGGCATTAATTATACGCCTTCTCCTTGAGGAACCAAAGGCCGATTCTCTCGTACCTAACCTCTGAACGGCCAGGTTAAAAACATGGCTGTTGGTAGGGCACGTTCGTGTGTCACCATATCTCTCCCGATATGTACGCAATGCTAAAGCCGCATTTTGGTGACATTCTCCGTACATAAGTACCATGTCAGTGTACTCGGCAGCTGTGTGCCTTATTTGAGGCATAATATTACCTAAACTAAAAAACTTACAAACCTAACCTAAATCCAAAAACTAACTAATAAATGCCTAATTAACTAACTAATAATACACTAACACTTAACAATAAGTCACAATAACCTGTGCACTAATCTAACTATCATAAATCGTCTTTAACACAATAAAAACTAAAACTTTTCATAAAATCACAACAATGCGCGCGCGGCTCGTCTTGTGATAACAAAAGTAGGCGTGTGCTCTCATCAAAGGGCTCCGCTGTGCACTGACTGACATAGTTACGTTACGAGTCAATAAAAGTCTTTTTGCCGAAAAACTTCCGCTCACATACACACTCGCAGTTTTCTATGCACCACTAATGCATTATTTGCGTAAGTAATATTTCTTTTTCTTTCTAATGTAGTATTTTGTGGGAGTGAGCGGGGCGCGTAAGAGTGGAATGGTATGACACCTTTCTCCGTCTTTCAAGCATATTGAGACGTAGAGAATAGAATCATACGTTTTTGCACAGGTTCCTGACCTTACAATGTTTACCTATTATTACGGACTCAGATCTACATCATGTTGAAAAATAAGAAAATGAAAAATAATTTCCTGTGGCTAAAGTATTCATTGGATTTGATTGATTTTTTGTATACGGGTAAAGAACATGACACTCTTTACGTGGTTTAAAGGAATGTCAATCGTCCTGCTCCACTTTGTATACATATATATTATTATAAACTATAAATATAATACCTACATAGAATATATACACAAATAAACATATACATAAATACATACAATTTAAAATCAAAGAAAACCAATAAATAATTATGGATTAAAATTTTATGTTGCTGTTAAAAGCAAGCAGCTCATACACTCAAGAGAGAGATAGAGCGGCATGGTGTCATAATTGTAATATCTATGTGTGTAGTGCTAGTGTCTGTGCTTAATTAGGTTTTGATAATAACCTAGGATACAGAAATAGAAATGGCCTTGACAGACACCATCGGCTGCCGCTGCTAGAGAACGGTTAGGTCTATACATCCAAAACAAACTAAGTGTATCAGAGGAACTTACTGCCCGTGACAATCCATACTAATATTATAAATGCTATACATATATTGACTAAATAGTAACTCAGTCAATGGCTGATCGGATCGTTATGAAATTTGGCAAGATTATATCTTGGGGAAGGATATACGAGTAGGATAGTTTTTAATCATTGACTTTCTCTGAATTCGCTATAACCGACATTAAGAGCCAGTTCTGTTCAGCATGTGAAAACAGACACTTGTGCGGATTCGAATATTAGTCTTGACGTCTTTAGTCGTCGCCGTGATGGCGCGGCACGCCGATGCCATGCCCTGACGTGGCCTTTTTTAAATGGTATTCCGGGAACGGAGTTGTGGCTAAATAATAGCAGCTGCTCGAGTTACGAGCTACGCTTTTCAAGGTCGGTCCATAGATGGATGACTATAATTCACATATCAAGTCGCCTTCGTGCCTTGAAAAGCACATTAACCAATTGATTTTAGCTGTCATTTTTAGATTTTTGTTGCTTTACCCAGTTATTTACTGTTGTGGAGATTGACAGTCGCTCCATGTAAAATACTGGCATTCGGAATCATCAAATTAGACTGGAAGCCAAACTCGACATATTTGGGAAAGACTGTATGTGTAGGACTGACAGACTATTATATGATCTCCCGTGATAAGTCCCGATAAGTCTCCCAATAATTCATCCAAAACCAAATTTTACCTCATAGCGTGTGTAAAATAAGTTCTTTCAAAACTACCTACACTATATTCAAAACAAAGGATATTGCTAATCGGATATGCCAACCCACACACACCGTCCTCTATCAATCACAAAACTTTCAAACTATCATCCTATATCACAAAAAAGATAAATCACAAAATATTAGTTAAAGTTTCCCAAGCTGAAAATGACTGGTGGCACCCTCGGGATCGGATTCAATTTAAAGTTCCATTCGCGGACTATTATTTTAATACAGCCGCGTTTGTGGGACGCTTGTCCAATGTAAGCTCCGTTGTTTATTGTGCAGTGTTGCTCGTTTTGATTGCACGTTTTAGACTTTTTGTTGGTGTTTTTGGTACTAAAAATGTTTTGGTTTTAAAGGATTTTTCGATGTTAGTTGTATTGGGGAATCTGAGGTGCGCGATTTGTTTTTGGGTTTTCTTTCTAAATACGACTCTTCGTGTTTTGTGTTTTGATCGGCGTTTTATTGTGCACTAATTTCCGCCTAATATTATATTTAATCATTTTGTTAATAGGTAACCCAGTTTCATCTAGGTACTTAGAATAATACAGCAGTTAATCTGAGTTTATACTAATTATATCTGTACAAATATAAAAATCAATTGCTGCATTTGTAAAAGATCATTACATGAGAACGGCTCGACCAATTTGGATGATCGGGACAAGGAAAAGTCGGAAGTTTGGAAAGTCGAAAGTCGAGCGTAGCTCATATTTTTGTACGAAAATCTCAACAAATTTTTGCTTAGCGCACTTCTCATTTTCTTCATTAGTAAATTGCACCCTTGCGAATCTGGAGCGGGTCTCTTTTTTAAATAAAACTTTATCCTCAGCTACTGTTTGGCAGTTTGAAATCTCATCCCAGATATTAAAAATTGTTGCAAATACGTTTAAGATGGTCAAAAGACTTACTTTACGGCTGTCATTTGTAGATCTTTGACAGTCGTTATGGGTAGTCAGAAGATCGAAAATCATACAACCAGTCTTACCAAGTGTTGCCTAGTAACTGGGTTGTGAAGGTCGGATAGGCAGTCGCTCTATATAAAATACTGGTATTCAGCTGCATGCGGTTAGACCGAAAGCCGACCCCAACACAGTTGGGAAAGGCTAGGCAGATGATGATGGTCAAAATACCTACTTTCGTCGAAAAAGAGGGCATACTCGACTTAAAATATTTGACATAATTTCAGACGTCTTAAATTTTCTACCTCTGTTTACAAGTTAAGCAATGAAATCCAAACTCAATAAATATTCATAATTATGGATTCGAATCTTAAGTCGGGCACAGTGTTATTGAATTTACTCTGCAATTTCTCAATAGCAGCTCGTAGTCTGGATTTGTGTCCAGTCAGTGGCAGTTAGCTCACCACTTATACCATAGGTCTTAAACAAGGAGATAAATATGGGTATACTACAGGTAGGTTTGGGATATAAGGGTGTAAACTTCCTCATCCACTATTGAAAAGGGGTGGTGGGCTACTGCCCGATGGTTGTGGTCAGGTTCTTGTATAAATGTTAAATCGCTGGGATAACTTTAATATCGCGATGGAGGAGACGTAACGGTTTGATTTAGTTTGTAAGTGGCGAGATAAATGTCGCTTCACCTCTACCTAGCCCTTTGGGGACAGAGGCATAATGATGTTAAAATATCCACCTTTGAAAACATAGAACTCAGTCGACACAATTTATTTTTCAACAAGCAAACAAATTCAAGAACAAAAGAAAACATTCGAAGAACGCATTAGTCAGTCATACATTATTGACATAAGTGAAAATGTAAACGTCATTTGCCATCGATAATGGTGGGCTACTGTACAGTTTTATTTGCTAAACATTAATAACCTTTCAGGAGGTGGAAGCCTATGAAACTAACCCTGAAATTTTCAAAAATATATAGGTACTGTACTATAATGTGGGTGTACTATACTTAAGTCTTCCTCTGCCTAAAGCATTGGGGAAAACCGGCGTGTGTGGTGTAAATATTTCATTTAATTTTTATCAGTTTTGGCATGGTTGCCTCAGACGCCGAATGATTGGCTACTGCGTTGCTTGTCGCGGGTTCGATTCCCGCACGAAACAAATATTTATACGGGCTACTGGTTTTTGTTCCTAATCTGGCTGTTTGTGTATGTGAGTTTAAATGTTTCTCAACGCACCCACAACGCTTCGCGCCAGCAAACGAATAAGTTTAACGAGTTTTGTACAGAGAACAAATAATGTAGTTAGGGTTGTGTAAAAGAGATAGAACTGCCACTGTTTGTCTCTGCATCACCCAAAGGTTGACTGGTAGAAAATGCCTATGGCATTAAGTCCGCCTCTGTACATTTGTGTGCTTAAAGTATTAAATAAATAAATAAATAAATAGAAAGAAAGCTAATATATATTTTTTTTATTACAGGGTTGGTCTCATAGTAAAAGTTGTTTAAAATCATGGGTTCTTTGACCCCTCGAATAGCCTAGTAGAAATAGAAATAGAAAAGTCGTTCGTGACGTTCGAGAGAGTCCTATTCTGGTATTATTTTACCGACCGAGCCTAACAAAACGAACTTTTGGGATCTCGGTTCACTCGAGTAAAGTGCTTCAGAAATAGATCGGACTGTCACATCATTGCATTTGCCTAGCCTTTTTTGCATTTTCCTAGTCCAACTATGTTGGGGTCGGCTTCCAGTCTAACCGGATGAGCTGAATACCAGTGTTTTACACGGAGCGACTGCCTATCTTACCTCCACAACCCAGTTACTAGGCAACACGACACCCCTTAGTAAGACTGGTTGTTGGACTTTCGTACTTCAAACCCGTAACGACTGTCAAAGATCTACAAATGACAGTCGGGAGCAACAGCTTAACGTGCTTTCCAGGGTCGACGCCAACTGTGCCGAAGAAATGATGATTGCTACTACACATTTATGTGCGTTGAAAACCGTCCTTAGGATCGCGTGAGCATTTCTCATTTCATCAAAGTATACTATAAATTTATCCAAACTTTAATGCAATTAGCGATATCAAATTGCTGCGTCTGACAGAACCATTACCCACCGCAAAATTCAAGTCAACAATCTTTATGTACTTTATCAGCATAAAAAAGCGCTTTTAACAAGATTTCTGAGCGAACACAGAACATGGATTTATAGCTGGCAAGGTTCCAATTCAATAGATTGGTTTGCAAAAACCAACATCTATCATCGATAGCATTGTACCGTGTCACCGAAGTGTATGAGTCACTGGTAAATTAGGTTAGTTTATTTACTTATTTAAAGACAACGAACAAAGTATGCACATACGTAAAGTTTTTTTTTGCCATACTATTGGAATCAAATGTAAAAGCTCATCATTTAAGACCCATTAATGTCAGTGTTATTTTAAACCGTGCTAGGCAACTGGGCCTAACCTAGTTGTAAACGTCCCTTTGTGCCTATTGGCCTAGCCCTGTTCTGTCTCCTGCTAAATATGGAGTGAAGTAGAAATTATGTATTTTTCTAACTCCTCCGCTGTTCTTTACTGTTTAATTTCGTTGCGGGATACAAGATAGTTGAATCGATTCTCCGGGACTAGTCGGGCTTCATTGTCTCGACGCTTTTCTGGTGGTCGCCTCTATTGATTATGGTTTTCAGGAGTTGCAGTGGTTTGGGATAAGTGTGGCGGGGTTGCAATAAAAAAAAAGGATACACCAAAAATACATATTAGTAAAAAGCTCGTTATTTTAATATTGTACAATGTAGCCTTAATTTAAGGCTGCCACGGCATGAAATAAACATAGGAGTTACTAAATAGTTACAAACATATTTTTCTACTTATTTAGGAAGATTTAAATTAATGAAAAAACAAATGAAAAAGGCAATAAAAATATTTAATATGTTGTTTTTTTTTTTGTTAGGTAAACAGCCTTATAGTGCTGAACTGCGAGTAGCCCCACTCACAGTTCAGCACGATAAGGCTGTTTATAGCTTAACCGGTCGATTTAATATGTTGAACACACAGGTACAGAGGCGGACTTAATGCCATAGGTATTTTCTACCAGTCAATTATACCTTTGGATGATGCAGAAGCAAGCACTGATGCGCTGTTCCTTAATACAAGTTGTACGACGTTTATGGTGGGAATTGTCGTTTACTGCAGATTAATAATAATAATAATAATTGTTTATTCATCCAAAAGTAATACATAGTGTAGTAATACATACATTAATCACAAAAGTGTTTGGTAACAAATGCTTTATCAACATATATAGATTTTATTTACATTTTAAGTGACAATTAAGATATATCTATATAACCAACAATTATAAACCCTGTCTCTTAAACTAGGAGACTTGTATCTTAAGAGACAGATTATAAAAATTAATAAATAAATAATGCTGGACAATCCACACAGCATCATCTAGCCCCAAGCTAAGCAGAGCTTGTGTTATGGGTACTATATGACTGATATACTTAATACGATACATTACATAGATAGATATTTTTTATTATACATAGCAAATACCCAGAACACCCGGAACAAATATTTGTAGATCGTACAAACATTTGTCCCAGGGCGGGAATCCAACCCGCAACCTCTTGCGTCGCAGGCGGACCTTCCCCCGCTGCGCCACATAGGTCGTCATATCGTAAGATTCCTTATATCACAGTGGTGCCACGATCAGAATTTAAGATCTTCAAGTCATATCCTGCCTAGCCTTTTCCCAACTATATTGGGGTTGTTTCCAATCTAACCGGATGCAGCTGAATACCAGTATTTTACATGGAGCGATTGCCTATCTGACATCCACCACCCAGTTAATCGCACACTTAACAGTTAATCGTTCGTTGTCTTTAAATAAGTAAATAAATTAACCTAATTTACCAGTGACTAATACACTTCCCAAATCCCCTTAGTACCCCTACCGTAAGTCTGATTGTCAGATTTTTGGGGTTCTGACTAGCCGTTACGACTGTCAAAGAATATCTACAACTAACAGCTGGTTCTAACGGCTTAGCATGATTTTTGAAGCACGGATGAGTCTCGATGTTTTACGAATGGTCACTCATCCGCAGACTGACCTCGGCAAACGTAGCTTAACCTTTGATTAACCCGTGCAGCTGTTTTTATGTTGCCACCAGCTCCTCATCTTGAGATCTTAAAGTGTATTTTTTTAATTTGGATGTACAAATGTATAATTATGATAAGAATGCTTAGCAAGAAATGTTGGTTCTTGCATTGTTTAAGGAATAGCCTTTTCCAAACATCCCTTCAATAGTACCTACGAATAAATTAGCCTGGATTAGGTTGTTTACAACTAAATTAAAATGTATTTAATCATAGTCACGTTTTAACTAAGGCTACTATAAATTTAGTTAAAATTTAACTTGAAACATAATGTTAAATTCATACTACAAGCTTGTTATCATTAATAAATAACACCAGCCTGTTACTGTCCCACTGCAGGACAAATTCCTCTTCTCATACAGAGAAGGCACGAGTATTAATCAACCATGCTTGGTCAAGGCAGTTTGGCGATTTCAGACTTATATTTTTTGATAGTCCAGGTATCCTTAAGACTTTTAACTGATGTCAGTGGCGTCTTAGATTAAAGTTAGAAAGACATTAAGAGGCCAGCAAGGTACCCCAATTTGTCAAATTTCGATAAGTTACAAACATAATTACAAAAATTAAAGAATTTCCCAAAGAATTATTATGCCATCCAACGTGGCAATGCTGCCAGTCTTTTGTGCACGTTTCCAGATGATAGCGAAGCGAAAATAAAAAGCCGACCAAGACACTCAGTACTCCTCGTACTGAATGTCTTGGTCGGCTTTTTATTTTGTTTTGTTTTTGTAAATATGTATATAGTTAGTTTTATGGCATAATTATATATGTAATAACAACTAAAAACATAATTAATATGACAAGATCCACTACTATGTAAAAACACAGTATGTACATATTTTAATTCATTTTGCAACAGAATAGATTTGGTTGAGATCGGACCCCAATGGAAATAACATCAGCGAATATTTTATAGTTTTTTACCTAAATAGGCGGAATCTTATGAAATATCTTTTCTTCCATATTTTTATGAGCGACGACGTCTTGCACGGTTGTACAGGGACGTAGTCAGTAGCAAAAGTTAATTAAAAAAAAATATCCATCAGCAAAATTATGAACTTCCACAAAAATTAATTATTTATTTATTTATTTCACAACACATGTTTCCTTTGCCATTACAGAGTAAATCTAATGCGACAAAGTAACTTAAAATATACTTAACTTACATGCTACTAACCTTACATGCTATACAGTACGTGGCCCTTGTGAACTCACCCAGTGTACAGGTGAATATATCTATGGCATTCGCCACCGTGTTGAGAGTGCGCAGCGCACGAGTCAGCGGTGCGCGCCCCAGCAGGTTAGTGCGCGCACTCGGCACCACCAGCAGCTGCGGCTTGCGCCGCCGCGCCACGTACCTATCCGGTAAATTAAACCCTATTTCTGATAGTATATCGGAGTTTTGTATACTACCTCTTAAAACTTTGAAAAGATACGTTGCCAGTGTCACTTCACGCCTAATTTCCAATTTGTAGTAGCCCACCATACCAAGACAGAATAAGGTAGGATACAGTAACGGGTATCCCGGGTATCTCCCATACAGCTTTAAATAAATAAATCTGACGAATTTGTTCTGTATCCGTTCGAGCATATTTTTGTATTTTGTTTCACTCGGGCTCCAGACGACCGCATTGTATTCCAGATGACTCCTCACAAGAGCCTCATACAAAGCCCTTAATGCTTTGATGTTTGTGAAGTCATTTGCCTGACGCAGCACAAATCCCAGATTCCTGTAGGCCTTCTTACAAACTTGCACCACGTGTTTGCGAAACTGCAGATCACTGGCGAAATGAATGCCCAAATCCTTAACCTCCGTGACACGCTGCAGCAGCTCCCCGTCCATGCTGTACTGGTGGTGTTGTGGGATTCGTGTGCGCGCAAATGAAAGCACTGAACACTTTGATACATTAAAGTATAGTTTATTGCAGTGACTCCACTCATTGACCCTATCCAAGTCGTGCTGCAGCATGTCACGATCCGCAGTGTCTTTTATGACTGCAGACAACTTAAGGTCGTCCGCAAATAACATGCATGTTGACCTGACTACCTTTGGTAAATCATTTACCATAATAATAAATAATAGGGGTCCCAAATTACTACCCTGACTGACGCCCGATCTGGTGTAGTAGGGCTCCGAGAAGTGTCCGCCACAGTCCACATACTGACTTCTATCTCGAAGATAACTGGCGAAGAACTTTACAGTATGAAATGTGCAGCCCATACCCGCCAGCCTTGACAAGAGTATGTCGTGGTCGACTGTGTCGAACGCCTTCTTAAAGTCTAGATAGGCTACGTCAACCTGAAGCCCAGCGTCAACAGCTGGTACTAACTGTGTCATCAGGTGAAGCAAGTTCCCCGATGTACCGCGCCCAGGACGGAAACCGTGCTGCGTATCAGACAAATGAGGGCCTATCTGTGCATAAAGGCAATTGTGAACAGCCATCTCGAATATCTTAGCTGGTGCGCTCAGTATCGCAATAGGCCTGAAGTCACTGACATCCGTACCACCTCGACCTTTCGGTATCGGTACCACCCGCGTAAGTTTCCAACGACTAGGAAAGTTTGCCACCGACAAACAAACATTAAATATGTGCAGCAAAGGTTCTATTAATACCATTCGGCAATCTCTTAAAATGAAGGGCGGAATACCGTCCGGACCCACTGAGCGCTTAGGCGGCAGAGCAGTCAGCGCGCGCCCAACGGCCGCCCGCTCGAGGCAGGCGAGGTGCGCATACGCGCCGCTCGGCGGCGCCTCCCCGCACGCCGCCCCCGCGCTCAGCGTGCCCGCTGTTGCGCTGTACACAGAGTGAAAGAATCGTGCATATTCCTTAGCGGATTCATCACCAAATAGAACTCGTCCCTCTTTGATCAATTTGTACTGACTAGAAGTGTCTTTTTTCGACCTAACGTAATTCCAGAACGATTTAGGGTCTGTAGCGAGATGGTTCTGTACTCGATCTCTGTACCGGAGGTGAGAACTCGCTGTTTCCGTCTTCACCCTTGCCCGACACTGAGAGAATGCCTCATAATCAATTGGAGATTTAGTCGCTTTATACTTTTTGTGCAAATAGTATTTTAATTTAATTTCTTTAATAAGACCTAAGTTATACCATTCTGGATATCTTCTATTACTAATATTTTTAGTTTTCGGAGGAATGCTAGCTTCGAAGGTTTCATATATTTTATCATAATAAAAGTTTAAAGCCAAATCAGGATCTTGGATATTGTATAAATATTTCCAGTCTATTAAATTAATTAAATAATATAACTTATTGTAATCTGCTTTACGAAAATTCCATTTCCTATACTGTGACTGAGGGTGTGATTGTGATTCGCGAGCTGCGGGTGTGGAATATGTTGTTATTGGCGCACATGCCGCCGCAACGCCGACCGCAAGCGGCGGGTGATATACGTCCACGGGCTGCAGACCTTCGTCGGCAGCGCACACCGTCACCCCACCGCGCCCACTCAACACAAGGTCCAGTTGCCTATTATTGCAATTCGGCACCATGTTACACTGAGCGACCTCACAAAAGGCCACAAAATATTCAAAATAACTACATACATTACTATTGCACGAAACCAAATTAAAATCTCCTAAAATTACTATATTACTTTTATACTTAATACACAATTTCTCTAATAAAGTAAACATTACCATGTACTCAGTCTCTTCTGCCTTTGGTGGTATATACACTACACAGCATAGAAATAAGAAACGACTCTGCTTATAAACACTTGCACATATTATTTCGAATTGTTGAGTATCAATATTAATATCATGTGGCATTTGTATTCGTCGCAGTTCAAAACACGGTGTGGCCACTAAAAGTACGCCGCCCTGCTTGCGTCCGTCTGCTCGGTCACAACGTAGGATCTGGTATCCTGGCAGTGAAATTTCGGAATCATAAATTGATTCGTTACATCCCGTTTCAGTTATAGCAAATATATCAGTATCCGACGATTCCAGTAGCGATAAAAATCTTGTTGTTTTGGTTCTTAGTCCCCTAACGTTTTGGTAAAAAATGATAATACCTATCTTTAAAGTATAGGTACTCAACCCGTGATGTGGTTCGTAAGAGGTCCGCAAAAAGATAAAACTAGAATAAGTTTTACTTGAAAATAAAATAAAAAAACCACCAGAAATTTAATTTATGTTACAAATGTGTTACACATGGCCAGCCTAAATAGTCAGCTGCATCAGCATACTTCCACACACAGAGCACGAGGCACCTCATTAAGATGTTACACATGGCCGACCCAGATAGTCATCTGCATCAGCATACTTTCACACACAGTGCACACGGCATCTCATCAAGACACGAAGCGCAAGCTCAGCAATGGCGTGATCAATTGACGTCAATCGAACCTTTCGATAGAAACCCAAAAACGTGGAGCGTCACTTTTGGATCTGACATCGACCAATCGGCACCTCATAATAATTAGTCGTAATTTCCATTCTTTGTAAAACTTGACAAGTTAATAAATTAGAATTATAAAATAAATTTGCATTTTTTTGGATCCTCCGGTTGCACCCATCGTAATTAATGAGGAGTTTTTCTGTTACTGTTGATGCTGCACTGTTAAATCAAACAAATATGCGGAACATTTAAATTAGTGTTTATTGTAGATTCGACATTCTTTTTTATTGAATCTCCAGAAGGTTCAGGACCAAGAAACTCAGTACGAGGAGTACTGAGTGTCTTGGTCGGCTTTTTATTTTATTTTTGTAAATAAATAAATAAATAAATAAATATTGCTGGACAATCCACACAGCATCATCTAGCCCCAAGCTAAGCAGAGCTTGTGTTATGGGTACTAGATGACTGATATACTTAATACAATACATTACATAGATAGATATTTTTATTATATATATAGAAAATACCCAGAACACCTGGAACAAATATTTGTAGATCGTACAAACATTTGTCCCAAGGCGGGAATCAAACCCGCAACCTCTTGCGTCGCAGGCGGACCTTCGCCCGCCGCGCCACATCGGTCGTCAAAAAATATGAAAAAAATAAAACGTAAAAAACGTAAACGTAAATATGTATATAGTTAGTTTTATGGCATAATTATGTATGTATGTGTAAATACTTAAAATTAAGAAACGAATGTTTTGATAGTGACAATGGTTTTTGTTTGATGGTGAAAATTTGACAGTTTGGGATAGCTTGATGTGCTGACGTCTGTACATATGATTTTTTTTAATTGTCATATTGGTACTTAGTTTACCCGGATTTTAAGTCTGAACCTCATACATAAGAGGCGAGTCCATCACGACAAAACGCTGTTAAGAAAATTGTTGGTAGATATTATCACATATAATAAATCATCAATCTTCATTGTTGTCAAAATTAAAATTGATGACCTGACATTATTTAGACTAATGAAAAATAACAGCTAAATTCTAGGCAACTTACAAAGCCTAAGAAATCCCTAAATTCATATTTCATTGGAAGATTTCAGGTAGGTTAATTGAAAGGCAAATGTCCAAATATAATGGAGTCTTTGTTATATTTTTTCGATTGTTATTAGACCTTCGAATCGTCCGTTTTGAGACGACTCTTTAGAACTTAATAAGCTATTTTACGATTTGAACTGTCATTAAATTTTGCGCATCCTTGTGATAAAAATTTAAAACATCATCATCATCTGCTTAGCCTTTTTCCCAACTATGTTGGGGTCAGCTTCCAGTCTAACTGGATGCAGTATTTAACGTGGATTGACTAGGCAAAATACTGGCAGGTTGGTAGGTAAGGTTGCGGAGGTCAGGTAAGCACCTGACCTGCATAACCCAGTTTCTGGGCAACCCGATACCCCTTGGTAAGACTGGTTGTCAGATTTTCGGGCTTCTGACTACCCGTAACGACTGTAGAGAAAGATCTACAAATGACAGTCGCTACTAACAGCTTTACGTGCTTTATGTGTTCCAAGGCACATTAATTAAAAAAATAACAACAATATGCAATATTTATACGATAACAAAGAAAATATGTCTAAATTTGTAAAAAAATAAAATAACATACTAAAACATCAGATTTTTTTTTTAAATATATGCTCTGATATAGGTTCCCACCCCAATTTTAAACCAGGGACCAGTTTGATTTCTTTGCTGTTCGCAGGAACCTTTTGGAGATTCAATAAAAAAGAATGTCGAATCTACAATAAACACTCATTTAAATGTTCCGCATATTTGTTTGATTTAACAGTGCAGCATCAACAGTAACAGAAAAAATCCTCATTTGTAACATAAATTAAATTTCATGTGCATTTTTGCTATTTTCAAGTATGACATTTCTTAATTTTATCTTTTTGCGGACCATATCCAAGCTCTTGCGAATCACATCACGAGTTGAGTACCAATGCTTTAAAGGTAGGTATTATCATTTTTGTGGAAGTTCATAATTTTGCTGATGGATAATATTTTTTTTAATTAACTTTTGCTACTGACTCCGTCCCTGTACAACCGTGCAAGACGTCGTCGCTCATAAAAATATGGAAGAAAAGATATTTCATACGATTCCGCCTATTTAGGTAAAAAACTATAAAATATTCGCTGATGTTATTTCCATTGGGGTCCGATCTCAACCAAATCTATTCTGTTGCAAAATGAATTAAAATATGCACATACTGTGTTTTTACACAGTAGTGGATCTTGTCATATTAATTATGTTTTTAGATTAGATTTATTATTTAGACTGCAAATCCAGACTGCTTCGCTGGTATGATGGTTGCTTTAGCTACTGATGAGTATGAGATACTGAGCTGAGAATCAGGATTTTGATTAAGTTTTTCCATCTGGAGTTTCTGAGTAGCATATCCACTCGTAGCGCGATTCGTGCCCGGCTCATCGCCATATAGGCTTACTCCCTATTATATGGCATCTACACAGAACTTATGAAATATGGGTGTACTTTAGGTACACCTCTGTTTAACCCTTAAGGGAATACATGATAGTGTGTTATATTAGATTCTTAGCAGCCTGTATATTTATTTTCTTGCTACGCATGACATATTCCCGTATCAATACATATATTGTAATAGGATAGAGTTTAGATGATTAGTATTGAGTTATTAGAATTGAGTGTAGATGCATAATTGCTTTTTACTAAATTAACTACAATAAGTTTTCCTATTTTAACGGAAAACCAAACAAAACCAATCACTGCTTAGGTGTATAAAAAATAAATATGGATGAATTAAAATCTCGAGGAAAAAGGCTATCAAGGAACCACTAGAGGTACTGAATTATTTGTCAACTTTAATATATTGATTTATTAAAGTTACAAATACAAAAAAAAACCTCCACAACCTAAACTCTGAAAACAAAAAGTTTTATTTTATTAATATGAAAAGTTGAAAATCTCATTTACTTTCTACACTTGTACGGTCCGGCGTGGGTGTGATTAATCGTGGGGGAGCGGCACGGGTGCGGGACGGTCGCGGGACGGTCGCGGGACAGGGGCGGGACGGCGGCATCACGCGACTTGACTTAGGTCCGACGTAGAGTTGGATATTACAAGCCTGGTCTGCGGTTTTCGACACGTGTTGAAATATTTTTGTAATGTGGACATTGTTTTTTTGTGAATAGGTCATAGAAGTCTAAAGCGGATGGCAAAATGTTGAATTAATGAGATTATTCTCTGGTCCTTAGGTCTCTGTATTCTGGTACAGTCTTCGGGGGTTAGTGTCGTGTTTAGAATTGAATTTGATCACAGTAATTAATTTCTGCACGCAAGGAATGCCATAATAAAATATAATGCTAAAATAATTCTGGCTGCCAGAACCATAATTATTTTAGCATTTTATTTTAATTGTTATTTATTCAATAGCAATATTGGTAAAAATACTCTAGTTTTTCAATTTAACTTAATTTACATTTTTTTTTCTGTATTTGCTTCAGTCTATGTAAAAATAAACTTACACGTGAATTACGCCACGCCGTTGTGTCATTTTAAGTATGCCGCGAGTTTGTAAAACAAAATGCGATGAATTACGAATGATCAAATACAATAAAAGCCACGTAGATAAACAGAGCTCCCAAAAGCTAAATAATATTACTACAAAACAACACACACATTTAAATGAGGAATACCGAAATCCCATTATGTTTGTTAATTTCCCGATAAAAATGGCGCCGGCAACAGATAGCCCCTTTTCATTCCGTTTCGTTATGCTTATTTCCTCACAGTAAGTAGGAGGGCCTCTGGATTTCATGTTCAATGTATTTTTTACCTGTGGTCGTAAATACGTTAAGGTTTTATTGTGTTATGGGAGCCCGAATAATGTTAATAATTGAATTTATTTCACATTCACTGTCGTGGATAACACGTCGTGTGTAGCTTTTAACTAAATACAACCTAATAATATTATACTGAAATGACGAAATGATTTATTTATTTCTCCTTCTTTCTTTTCTTGTTGACACTTTATCACGTGAATGTGAGATCAATATTTTTAAAATTTCTCCTCCTCCTTTCAGATCCTTGTGAAGAAATGTTGCAACGAACTCAGAGGTCGTGGTCTCTTTTAAACTCCAAATATTAAATGATAACGAAGAAATGAGGATCATCTTGTTACAAAAGTGTTGAGTATAAATGTGGTGGGTTACAAGAGTAGACGGAGACCAAGGAAAAGATAGATGGATTGTGTGTAATTATGATATGGCTAGAAAAGAGGTGTCTCTTGAGATGACGGCAAATAGAGATGTATGGAAGAAGCTGAGCTGAACCCAAATAATTGGGATAAGGGCAGGAGGATGTATGTACATTAAATGATAACTAATAAGATATTCTGTGTTAGTCTAACGATGAAGGGCAAAGTCTGGACAGGCCTTTTGAAGTAACAACTATTGCAGCGTTAAGTTTACGTGGCTCAACAGACAGCATGCATCTCAACTCATCGTGTATCTCAAACCTATTTTAGGAAATTCACCCACCCGACTGTTTCACAATTGTTTTGGATATAAATTCCAATTCTCTTATGAAGGCATTTTTGCCCGTTTTGGTCGTGTTATTTATCGGCTTAGCAGTTTTTTTTTTCCTTTTAAATACAACTATTCAATAGGTGCGTACCTACATACATTACCATTCCTACTATCATACATTGAGAAATGCAAATAAATGTTAATAATAAAAACGGACACGTACACCTCTGCCTAACCCTTTGAGGAATACAGGCGTGCTGTTATGTTAACGTCATCACAAGTTTAAGATTATTAGACTTTGCCTCATTAGTCTAATTGTAACTATACTTACCATATGTTGTCTGTTATTAGGATGCCAATCTATTCAAAGCAAACGAAGGAAATATTATATTTAAAAATATGTTGCTAACATAAACTGTTGGTTCCGGCTGTCGTTTGTAGTTCTTCGACAGTCTTTAGACGAACGACGAATATGCGATGCGTTAAACGCTCGATTAAACAAATATTTGATATTTTGCACACTTGCATTGAGTGCACGATGTGTTGAATGATCGATTTAATAATCATTCCAAATTATGAACGTTCGAGTATTTAGATGTTCGATTTATAGTGGTCGATCAATTGATATTCGATTATTTAGCTTTCCATTTGGCATAGAAAACCCGCTTAGTTCTGCACTGTTCTCTTATCCATATAATCTCTAACTAAGCCAAATCTCACACTTTTCCGCACACAATATTCTTTAAAAAGATTCGAAATTATAATAATACAATAGTAACTAACTACAGATATTTAATACACACTACTTAACTACACTTTAATACACTTTCAAGAAACAAATGATAATCACGAACCAAAAGTTTCTTTAACGTTAATCCCTCGACACTGGAAGGTGGGTAGGTCATTTTATTTTGTAATAAGCAACTCACCGCTACATCAATACACAATGTTACCAAAAATAAATGCCATACAATCTTTTATTAACACAATAAAAGGGTCGGAAACATGGCGTTTCTTGGCTAAACACTATGCCATTATGCCAGTTGCGGTGGCAATATAATGTTGCCATAAACTACGAGGGTTTATGGCGAAATTATTAGTGCCATAAACATACAGGGAACTGGCAACTACCCACATCATATGTCAGTAAACTTCACAATGTATTTTTGAGGAGGGATGAAAGTATTATAGTGATCCCTTTTATTTTTGTTTTATTAGTTTTTGACGTGAACACGGTAGGCCGCACGTCGGTAACTTTGAGGTGATTTTGCTACAATATCAGCCAGTTACTGTATCACTGCAGTGCAAAGGGCTCTTCTTGTACAGAGAAGGCAATAGCATTTATCACCACGCTTGCTATAGGTGGATGGGTAATTTCAGACGTATAGTAATTTTAAGTCCAGGTGTCCACGACGATTTGACGTGCCCACTAAGGGGCCGAAGCCTGCCATTGTCGCGATGTTCCAAAAAGTAACCGTGACCCTGGAATTTAAGGGGCAAGGACGGAACATGGATGGAATTTAGTCAGTAAATTTCCCATCCCATCAGAAAAAGCAGGTGTCCACACGATGTTTTCCTTCACCGATGTCAGTGAAGTCTGCAAACAAGAGGATAATTTTATACTTGTTTATTTCTTAGCCTACCATGACCACTTTTCACAGCACATAAAGCTAACACAATTAGTAAAATTTCTTAAATAGAGTTTCAACTTTAAAACACAAGTATAAGGTTGATATTCAATTGGGAGAATTTCACAGTTTGGGCTAGTTAGATGTGCTGGCGTATGTACTCGTACGTCAATAATGGTTCTGCTTTTAAAAATGTTATAAATCTTAAAGAAGCTAGAAAGACTATTAAATTATGCTTCCTGAAGTTTGTCCGTGGTTGAGTGCCCATTTTATACATACCAAGCCCTGTCCTGCCTCGTAAAGAAAGAAAAAAGCAGTTCGTACTGGCTGATATTCATAAATCAGTGACAGTCGTTACGAGTAGTCAGAAGCCCGAAAGTCTGCTAACCCATCTTCCCAAAGGGTATCGTATTACCTGGTGAATAGCGTAAAGAGTTTCCGTAATACGAGGTTCTTGCGAGAAGTTTTTTACCTGTCGAAAACGCCAAATTACCTTGTTATTTGTGTATATCAGAAATTAGTTTCACATACGTAATGTAGAGGCGCTGTTTCAACCTTAGTACAAACTGTTGAAGTTTTCGGTTCATAAAATTCTCGGAAGAAATTCGTGCTTGGGCTTGGAGATTAAAAGACGACTCCAACATAGTAAGGAAAAGGCTAGGCAGATGATGATGATCATCCACAAAATACCCACAAATTTCCAGGTACGGTAAGTATTCAAACTTACATCTCATTTTCATTTTGCTCTTACTTAGCCTGTCTACTTAAAACATTAAGCCATCTTCTCAACAGAAAAGTAAGCAGTCCAGCGACTACTTAACCAGATTTCGTCCAGCAATGGCGTTGTCAGTGGTCAGTCTAGCGCATTCGAGTGTAAAACTGAATGGTTTCTCGCCATTCTGTCAGTTGCAAGAACTTTGGCTTGTGTAACAAAGGGTTGCGCCACCGGCCTGTGGGCTTGACATTTGCAAAAGGTTACTTTTTTTTGTTTGTAATATTCAAATAGTTTTGACGTCATCGTCACGCTTGACTACACCTGACTGCCTAGGTCGTTCAATGTGTTATTAGGTATTTTTCATCTGAGATTTCTCAGTAGCATCCCGGTTGTTTTTTAAGTAGATATCTATACATCATGCCTGACTCTTGCTATTGTAGGTCAGTCTACAATAGCACGGCAGTCAAGTTATAAAAAATCGATGACTAAATCATTTTTTTTTATCCTTCAGGTGGGTTAGTAAAAGATATTAGGAATTGTATTTTTTTCACTTTATGTAACCAAAAGATTACGTCGATACAATTTGGCATGACGTCACGTCTATGAAGATTTCATACTAAGTGGTGACGTAGCGAGCCCCCACTCCCCAACTGCGTTTAAAGCAAAAAATACGTGTCTAATTTAGTTTTATTATCTAACTGAATTGACTTAGTATAATTTATTTTCTTTAACCAGGCGTCATCTCTACTGTCGGTAACCAAACCCCCTAATTGATCTAGTTGCCCCTTCCCTTCCCCCCACTTCGGCTCCTATCGCAATCAAATGCAATAGGTACCAATATTTTTTAAATTTCTATATTTGCAACGTTAGTGGGCAAGAATTGTTTAAGTATTAGTATTTTGATATTCAAGTCGTTATCATTAGAAGTTTCTGAAATAAGCAGCTGGGGCAGACCGACAGACAAAATCACACCATAAGGATTAATGTATCATTATTTTGGTACAATAAGTATAACCCTAAGTAAGCTACCTATTCAATTTGGTTAAGATCGATATATCATATGAAATTTGATGTAATGTCTAAAATAAAACTAAATAAATGTTTTGGATATCTACAATGTCGCGTTACGTATGAATGCAAAATGTAAATATTAAACCCGTAGAAGGAAAAAATTGACTAAAAGTAAATAAAATCCACAATCGAAAAGTGTCTTTTCAAGTCTTTATTTCATAGAGACACTTCACACCATACTCTTTAAAAAACTTTATTTAATCGCCACCCACTCACTTCTCTAAATGTATTTTTTTTGGCGTTTTTTCATAATTTATAAAGAATTATTTTTTTATGAGTTCTATAACTACGTCATGAAAAAAGCGTATTAAAAAAGTGTCTATTTTCTCTTCTAGTCAAGAGAGTGTTTCGCATATTCATTTATTTTTAAATATTTATTCATTTATTTAGGATCTCAAACGAATCACATTAAAAAAGCCAATGTGTCAAGCTACACTTAAAACCCACGCAAAGACTCTTCGAATGTTCTATTTTTGAAATTTCGGGTTTTATATCTGGCCAACCAATACCTTATGCCTTTGAAACAAAAAAAAGTTATTCATAGCCAAGGCACTATCCGCTACTTTATTGAAATTTAAAGCTTCTTTCTTCACGGAACACTAAAACGCTTCTGAATATGAATGACTTAGACAAACTGTTTCCTTTGTAAGTGCACTACCTACAGTCGGGCGCATACATAAATCTTACATTTCATAAAATGTTCACGTAAGAAAAGTGAACATCAAAGAAAGGCAAAATATACCTCGAGCTTCGATACTACCAAAAGAACATGCCTACTATCCATGCAAAGTAGTTGTTCTTTGACGTTAATCTTATTAGTCTTGATCAAGGAGGCTTATTGGTATGTACCTACTGATTTTTTTTTCTTTTATATTCTGTGGGCAGCCAGTAAGCTTGGACCTTTCCGAGATTAAAGAATTTTTATATGAAAATAGGTCCTTTTTCCTTTATCAATATCATGCGATGGAGCTAACAGTATCTTTTTTATCTACTTATTTTACTAAGCCGGTGTGCGTTTTTGTTTTAAAAGCTAATAATAATATTTTGTGTAGAGTAATGTTATTTTTGCTGTGTTAATAAGACATCCTTCATTTATGACCAAGGGAAAAATAATGAGAAAGTGCCATAGATTATTTTTTGAATTTTGGCCTTATTGGTAATGTTCGTCAGAAAGGTCAGGGTGTGTGGTGTAGTAGTATGAAACTAGCACATTGACGTAAACGTACTTCATCGAACGATTTTGAAAATAGAAAATGCTCGTTTCGATTGCAATTTTAATTTACTTTTAAGACTTTATTCATGTCTATAGGTTATTGTGCTGGCCTTATAAATTGAAAACTATATTCTACAGGATTTGACGTCGATTTGATGTTTATACGTACTAGTCACACACACGTATGTGTGGATGCAAGGATGTTTGTGTATGTGAGTTTAAATGTTTGTTAACACACCCACGATACCGGAAAAATTCCTAGTGTGGGGCAATGTTTAAAAAAAAAGTATGAATGTAAATGAGGTAGAATGAACATTTAAGGATCGTAGCAGATGGAGTTCTGTCGATTCTATCTGTCGAGAGAAAAAAGCCAATCGTCACGATGTCGAGCTCCCTGGGCCGCCCCATGCAGTTCCGCTACACGTCCAGGTCCAAGATCGCGCACTTTCCGATGAAATTCTACGTCCAGAACCAGTGGATCTGGAAGTACTGGATGATTGGAATTGTCCTCGTCTTTTACAAGATCATTAAATTGGCCAACTCCTCCGGCGACGCGGACGTCTCTAAGTGGGCAGATTTCAGAAGAAATGAGGCTGCAGAGTACCATTAAGAACAAAATCAATAGTATTGGGTTATAAGAACACAAAGTTGTGTGATTTATTTATGTTATTTCTGCCTACGCGGGGAATAGGCGGGAATGTTTGTATATTTATGTACTGTCGTGATAATAATGTCTGTCCTAGAATAAAGTATTACGTATCGAGGATTTGCCGAACTTCTAAAATAAAACAAAAGCACTACGATTCAATCGGTTTTTATTATTTTCAACGATGAAATCATAAATTATTGACACCATTTTTTTTAAACATTGCCATAATATATATATTTATTTTATTTACATTTATAGATTATTACATCCATTTAACATTTTTTTAATTATTATCATAATATATTTTTTGTATTTACATTTTTATTGTTTGCGTGAAACGACTAGACATTTGTTCTGAATCTATCTAACTTACCTACTTTAGTTACATTAAAAAAATACAAAATTAAAAAAGAGTGGAGTCGAATTTTCTTACGTAGAACGAAAAATATATTAATATTTTATCGTTAAATCAAAACTAGAGCTAAAAATTTTGTTTTCTTTACTAAAGCTAGCTACAAGCTTTCAATTTTGAAAAAGGAACGCTCGTTCAGCTAAGTTAATAGGATATTGCTGGTACACAGTACTCTATCCGATTGTTCAAATCCGATTCCATTGAATCGAACGAGTTTAGCTAACCTTAATACAGTTCAACTCTACGTAACACAAAATGTAAACTGTGGAGCTGACTTATATTTATACTTTTGGAGACAACGTTATTCCGCCATCTTTTATTTGACTGTGATATTAATATTTAAATTATATTTAATGCTTACACAACATCACATTCAATTAATTACAGTATACACTAAATCTATTAAACACAGGACTAGGAAAAGCTTGACATTAGATGCAAACTTAATTGGTTGAAAATAACATATAACTATGTAATTATAAATTATTGTAATTTATACAAAATCATTAATCAAACTATTATTAAATAAATCGATAACTCTGCAATATCATTGCACTATTACTTATTAAACTCTGCAATCATACTTACAGGTGAAAACAATATGAGTAATTAAATCGGTGACAAAAACTTATGAATATTCTTTTCTTTCGTTGGTACTACAATAGGAAGGCCTCGTGTCTATTTATTAACAGATGCACGGATCAATCATCAATATCAACAAACGCTGGCCGTAGTCGGTTCGTGACTTTCCATCCAAAGATACCCTTCCGTGATGACGATGCTTATTTATTCCCTATAAGTGAGATTGCAGAGTTACCCCATAATGCAGAGTTATCGGCTTTCTGCTACATTCGTAGCATTAAAATTCTTATAATCAAACAAACTCCAGTAATTGTACCTATTCATAATCCATCGCGACTCATTATTATAATTACTACATTATAATATCCACAGCAAGAATTGTTGACAATACAAAATGAAAAAACTCAGCAAAGTGCCTACTTCTTAACAAAACAATCAGTCTTCAAAAAATAAGTCCGTTCTGTGGCTATTTGTCGATTCTAAGACAAAGCAGTGATTGGGAACAATATGGATGAGTCCTAGGTAAACTTATAATAAGTCTATTTGGTCCGTCAGTTAGATTACCAAAAAATATTGTACACGTATTTTTTGCTTACTCAAATCAACAAAAAGTGACAAAGACACATCAAAGTTCAGGAGAATTGGCTTCTGACGTCACTTTTACATAAAAAGTGTTGCACGGCGTGACATCACGCGAAATTTCGACGCACTATATCTTCGTCAGTCTGTTTTGGTTTACGTGACAAATGAAAAAATACGTGTCCAGTATTTCTGAGTGATCCAACTTTCGGACCAAACAGAATTTCTAAGGACACTACCCTATTCCGAAGAAAGGAGTCGGAGTTATAGGAATCATTAACTAAGTACTTACCTTATATTTTAAAGGCCTTATTTCATTGAATCAAAGAGTAACTTTAAAGGTATCAAATGGTATTAGGCCCGCAGCCGAACTACGAAATACACTTCTAATGAAAGGGATAGCCATCAGTAGGGTGTTACGTAATAAGGCTGCTGTTATAGAAAAGTGGAAACGCTGACTTGTAGAAAATTAAACGTAGGTTTAAGATCTACGTAGTAGTATAGAGTTGCTTTGAATAAGTTAATAAAACTTCACAGTTTCTCGGATCTAGCCTGTTACTGTCCCAATGTAGAGCAACTGCCCCTCCCTTAAAGAGAAAGCAAGAGCATTAATCACCACGCTTGCACCACGTAGGTGGTTTTAGTTATTACAGTAGCCTCACAACGTTTTCCTTCACTGATGTCATTGATGAACCTTCGAAAAGTACATTTTAATTAAAAATCTGACATTGTGTTTGTTTGTGTTTTATAAAAAACTCTGCCCCGTACTAGAAATTTCTCCTATGACTTGGGTGCATTAACAAACATTTGAATTCACAAACACAAACAATCGGACCCGGAACAACTACCTGTAGGCCATACAAATATTTGTACCGTGCGGGAATCGAATCCACGTCGCGCAACGCAGCCACTGCGCCAACTGTGCCGCCACATTGGTGCTAATGAATTTTTAGATTACACATGGTGTGATCAAGATAATGCCTGGACTTCTGACTGTGACCTCTGAGTTTGTTTTGGTGTTACTTTTCAGATTAGTCAGATAGGAAACGCTGACGTTGAATATCTAGTTTAAAAAACATATACGTCAAAGAAGAAAATTCTTTGACGTATATGTTAATCAAATTACAGAAATAGATATCATTCTTCAGCAAAGGCAGCATCATAGGCTGAGTTAAAGATCCCCATGATCCCTGTGAAGTTTTATGAGCTTATCCAAAGTATAAGTAATGAACTAACCGCCACAAAAATCACGTATGTATTTTCTCTTTCCAAGTATTATTTTAATTTTCATGTACACTTGGGTTCTCCGAATTACTAGTAGTACTTGTTTAACTTTACAACATTTATAATTATAGGTACATAAGTATTGAGGTCAGCATGAAGGCAAATATTTCCTAATTGTGCGCTGCATTAAAAAGAGTGGTGTTCACAGCATTATGATTAAAAAAATAAACGTTTATGAATCTATAAAACGAAGGGTACTTAGTGTTTTTTATACAGCTGTTCCTCGTGGAAATATTTACATTGTTTTACGATGTCATTTGCTAGCCAAGGTTGATACAATTACGAAGTTGGTAAAATCACTTCTAACTTCGTAAAAACTTGAAAATCAGTGGGATAATTGTGGGCAATTAGCCCACTGATTATGAAGTTTTTTTTAAGTCAATTTTCAAGTTTTTTAAATTAATGGCATTTTGCCTTTCATTGAGTTACGACACAACCAAAGGCAAGTGCCTTTCATTTTGGCAATTTAACAACATTCGTTGCGTTATTTACGTTGTCGAGCGGACAAAATTGTTTCAACATATAAAGCTCTGGATGTGAAACACTGGTGGATACCTACATACATCAAAATTGTTCGGATTATGATAGAAAGCGTGTTACTCAATTAGGGGGTATATAGCCCAGGGTTGCGAGATGTCCCGGGGGTTGCGGGATGTTCGAAAGAGTTATCGTGACCCCGGAACGTAAAGGGCACGGACGGAACACGGTTGGGTTTAAGTCAGTGAAAGTCTGACACGCCCTCCCGTTCCACCCAGAACGGGAGAAGTCATTGGATGATTTCCAATCCATAAAAAAAGGGTGCTGTATAGAAATATAGTCCGAAGTGTTCTTTAGCAGTTGAAAAGGAGCCAGCATAAAAACCACTAAGTAAAACCCTTTGTTTTATTTCTAATAGCTGTTAGGATTAACTTCTATTCATAAACCTCTTCTAGCTGTGGAGTTCAGTATGTTCTCTTACATCTTTAACTAAAGACCTCTGACGTTGACTAAAACCTAAAAGCGTAATACTTAAAGCTTTTCAATGAGTTTATACAAACTGAGATCGGATATTTCTATTGACTGAGAGCGCTCCGAGACCAGGGTCTGAGTTCGGGCGTACGCGCTCCCAGGGTGCCGGCTATCTAGTCCCCTTCCAATATCCACACACTAGGACCTTCTTGAAGGCCTGTCTAAATATCTTATTGAATATCGTGTAGAATATCGGGTTCACCATCGAACTGGCGTACCCCAACCACAAGGCGAAGTCGTACACCCAAGGTGAGATCCTCTCCTCACAGTCAGGACACACAGCCGGCACCATGTTCAGAATGAAAAACGGAGCCCAGAGAATAACAAACGTGAAAAAAACAACTCCTAAAACTTTTGTGGCTTTTTGCTCTAATCGCAAGATCCTACCGTGGCGGGAGGAATTTCTGGATATAACACTAGAATTTCTAGAATGATGCGTTCTGGGTGTTTGCCGCTGTGGACTCACGGTCACTTGCTGTGACCTCGCTATTGTTCTTTGAGCGCGGATGCTACGAATTGGAGTCGAGAGAGTAGTTCTCGCACCTCCAAAACTTGAACCTCTACGGAATCTCTTAGCTTCGTCCCAAGTGACCATTGACGCGGCACCACGACTGGACCTTCTAAAAAATGGAGTTGACGGTTCTTCTTTCAAGTTCCCGTTTCTGGGATAGCCATTGCAGCCATTAATGTCACCCCCAGGAACTATGATGACTTCAGTAGTTCGTCTAGGTGGTGTAGACTCGGACCCAAAATAGGGGCAAGTGCAAGGAGGTGGTAAAAGTAGACCGTCTTCAGAACTACGCGATTTTGCTGTCAAGGCTGCAGGTGCTAGGAGACCTTCATTGCTCTCGTCGTCTGATGCACTTCTTGGTCTGTGGAGAGGAGTGTTCGGGTCTCCGGTAGAAGAAGGTCTACGCCGATCTTGAAGCATCGAAGACGGGGAACTCGATGAGACACTGAGAGACCCGGGCGTTAGCATCCCACCGCGTTCCGAAATATTTGTCCTGTAAAATGACAAAAATATGAGAACATGTTCTGAATTGCGAGGAAGTTTCTGGTCCTTTGATCAGCCAATGATGAGCAGGTAAATTTTGAAGCAAACAAATAATGCCAATTGTTATATACCCTCTGTATTGTGGCTTTGTCGCCGCAGAAGCTTCCAAGCCGCGAGACAGACGCAACATCTCTGCCCCAAACTGATGCAGTGCTGTCATTGCTGACGGGGCAGGCTCGCTGTGCAACACAACACATAATGTATGAGGACTACACATTGACATACACATGAGTACATGGATGGACGTATTACATATAGGCATAAGAAGGTTATGTTATATGACAAGCAAGCTCAGATGGCATAATTTAGCTCCATACGTTGTTCAACCCATAAATCGTTCAAAATATAGCTAAAATGTTTTTTCGAAGATAAACCCGAGTTAACAGATAATAGTTACGATTCTCGTGCTCAAAAACTCAAGGTCATTAAAGTCATTTCCATCTCTATTTTATAAGACAAGAAAGGTATGAATGTTTATGGAATATATTATTAATTTTAGTTTGAGTAAAGCTTTTATACAAGCATAGTTTTGAAACAAAGATTAAAAGAAGAAATATGGCAACGTCCAAGGAAAAGAGTAATTTGACATTTCTAACCTAGTGCGTATCTGTCACCGTCGTGTCAGTTTCGATAGTTTTCTAAAATTGTATCTCAGAAAGAGATGTCAATTCCTTTAATTTACTGTTAGTTTCTGAACAAAGTATTCGGTGCCGAAAATATCTCTTTAACAGATGAAATAAGAGGTCAGTGAAGTGGGCTGTAATGACGCCAAAGGCTCATTGGCAAAGCACAACTGTATGGAGCTTACAATTAATCTAAGCAATGGCAGAATTACGGAACATCCCATTCAGTTGATAACCTACATAATTAATGTGATTAAATGTTCCTTGTCATATCAATCATGCAAATTCTATTTACCTAAATATCTTATAAATAAAATTCTCGTGTCACGGTATTTGTATTTAACTCCTTCAAAATGGCTCGACCGATTTTCGTGAAATTTTGTGTCAGGTCTGCGAATCGGACAACATCTATTTTTCATCCCCCTAGATGTTAAGGGTGGCGCACCCTTTTTTAGACACTTGTTTTGGTTTTTATTTTTTACAGCATACAAAAATATATACAACCCTTAATTTTCACCCTCTTCTATCACTAACTTTTATATGGCAAAACAACGTTGCTGGGACAGCTAGTAGTAATATAGAAAACGTAAGTTCCATGCCTGATTGAATGATAATAATCGTGCATTGGTTTTGAACGCGAGCTTTGAGTGTCGAGGGGGAACTTTTCACGCATTTGGCTTGATGCTTTAACGCGTCAGCGGTTAGCGGGGGCCGGATGACCACAGGCTTTTACGGACATGACTGCGGAGGACGATATATTATTATTACAAGCCTTGATTTTCCTACGACAGGAAGAACTAAAGGCCAATCTTTATCTTTATCATCTTTATCATAGCTCATCATCTTCGCCTGGGCCAGCCATGAAGTCGATGGTCTTATAAAAGAACGCACACCGAGCATTTGACCCACTGATCGTCTGATATGCGGAATTTGTTATTAGAGCCAAATAGCTCCTTCTTTACATGGGTCTTGAAGTTAACTGGCAATATGTGAGTTTACTATAGAAAATTCCTACCATTGTTTTTGTTTCCAATTCTTTACTTTTGTACTTAATTCACTGGATGACGTTGATTGTAGAAAATGCCAATTTTTGTTCGTTAAACGAATTAAATAAATAAGTATAGGTTCACCTCTGCCTAACCTTACGAGGAATATACAGGTGTTATGTTCTGTCACAAACAATGCTATAATCTAACAAATCGAAAACATTTTTCACAAAAAAATGAAGCCGTGTACAATATTATTCCTGCAAAAAGGCAAAAATTGTATACCGACTTAAAACATCAATGCGATTTGATTTCGCTGTCAAATGAATACCACTAAAGCTCCAGTGAATTTTGTACTTTATGCTAATGGCACAGAATTTACAATTCAAATGATAAGATTCTTTGATTTAACGGGATCGACGATGGATTTGAATGACTGATGGCCCCTTTTGAAGATTATTTTATGCTAAAAGAGTTTGTTTTTGACGTTGGAAAAAGACCCGTAATTTTATAAGGTAAGATAATATTTTCAAATATTTTAAAGATTGTTTTGCCTAATGAGTTACTTTATATATAAAAGATGTGTTTCTATTAATGGGTATTATTAATAACACCCAGGTTAATAATGTGTAACAGTCTCAGCTATCTAACACCTTTAAACGAGTTATTCTAGTATATATATTTTAATATATGTAATCTGAATCTGTGAAACGGCGCAACGATTTTCATGTAATTTTGTATGCAGCGGGTTTTGGGGGCGATAAATCGATCTAGCTAGGTTTCATTTTTAGAAAACGTCGTTGTATCCGTGCAACGCTCGGTAATCCAGGTACTCGCAGGTCGCAGAACCTAGCATGTTAGTGTTCCGCAAGGTTGGTGAAGGTGCCCGCCAAGTGTATTTTTTATAAATCAGTGCAACGCTGGCGCTGTCACGAGAGCAAGAATCTCAGGAACATGAGAAACGCACTACTGATAGATATCACACTGACACTGTTGACAGCTCCAAAGTCATCTATGACGTTTGCGCGGTGTTGCCATTCCCTAACATATACATATATTATACGTTTTTATTTTATATTACATTGTTTTAGCGTCTTGGTGTGTAGTTAAATAGGAAGGGAAGTATTGCGATAAGCAAAATATACCTGTACGGGCTGTATAAAAGCCATTTTTGTCTGTCAAAGATAAATTATTTGCATTTTTATGTCTTTTATGTTCCAAATCTCGTACCTCGTATCTCGTACGATCTGCTACCTTGGGTATGTGAAGAGAAAGTATTAATTAATTAATTTAAAATATGTACTTAAATATATTAAATTTGTGTATGTGTTCAAATGTTTGTAAACGCTCACGACACAAGAGAAAATCCTAGAGTGTTGCAACGTTTTTTTTTAAATGAATTAATGATCGAATGAATTGTTTTTCTATTTAAATTGTTACTTATTATATCTCCTGTTATTAATGCAGAATTCCAACGACAACATCAGGTAATTTTGTGGAGAGTATGTGATGTACCGTATGTCACACCCCAATACATGCAATACTAGTATTCTTTTAAAATTCTACATAAATTACTTATTAAGATGCTACTGAAAACCATTAACACGTTGAAAGCCAAATGACCGACAAACAATTCATTTTCTATTGTGTCTCGTTGTTTGGCAGTTAAGGTGTTAAATAAAGTACACACAATCACGTGAAGAGCACGCAAAAATAACAACATCATGCAATTAAATAATTTTCAAACCAGTTAAAAATATGTCTATTAAGAACAAAATTAAAATTAGTTTATTTTGTTGTGATGATCTGCCGAGCCTTTACCCAACTATGTTGTGGTCGGCTTCCAGTCTAAGCAGATGCAGCTGAATACCAGTATTTTACATGGAGCGACTGCCTGTCTGACCCCCACAACCCCGTTACTGGGCAACACGATACCCCTTGGTAAGAACCAAGATGGTTATCAGACTTGCGGGCTGCCCGTAACGACTGTCAAAGAATATGTCATTTATATGTATCATTTGTCTGCTCGCTGGTCTAGTGATTGGAAGCGCTAATGCTGAGCACGAGGTCCTGGGTTCGATTCCCGGGCGGGGCAAACTGATTAATTATTAGGGGTTTCCATCTGGAATTTCTTAGTAGCTTCCCGGAGTCTGGGTTTGTGCCCAGTAGGCTCGCCTCCTATTAGGTACGAGTATATGGGACTTAAACATAACTGGTGAAATGAGGGTGTACTATTGGTACGCCTCTGCATATCTCTTTGGAGATTACAAGCGTGATTTTAAGTTATGTTAAGTATCTATAATGAACACATAAGAATATATGTTATATAAAAATAAATACAAATATTTGTTTCGGGTGTTCTGGGTATTTGCTATGTATAATAAAAATATATCTATCTATGTAATGTATTGTATTAAGTATATCAGTCATCTAGTACCCATAACACAAGCTCTGCTTAGCTTGGGGCTAGATAATGCTGATCACATAAAGTTCAATATCGCTCAGTAACTTTTTTTTTTTAAATGTATCACTTTGTGTCTAAAAGGAAAGAGAGGGATTGATAGGTACACTGTGTTAGCTTAATCATATTAATTAGTCTAGTTATTTTTCATGTCAGTGCCACTTAATAATAAATATGGAATATGAATAATCGACTATTATTCATATTCCATATTTATTATCTGTTTCCGAACGTAATATATATTGATATCATTGTGACATCAATATGTCAACACTGGCAACTTACTTTTTTGAATTGTGACACACTTGAATTTAAGTGACACGGTTGGCGTTGTGGCTAGGCGATCGACTGCTGCGCCGCGTGTCGTGGTGTTCGATTCCCGCGCGGAACAAATATTTGTATGGCTTATCAAGAGTTTTTCAGGGTCTGGTTGTTCGTGTATGTGACTTTTGATGTTTGTAAACGCGCTCACGGCACAAAAGAAATTGTAAGTGATGGGGGCAAGGATTTTTAAAAAGGAAAGACTTTTGTTTAAAAAAGAAAAAAAAATAGAACTTTTCCCGATGCAGGGCGTTAATTGTTGAGGAGTTCTCCTGGAACTTCACCATTAGCTTCACTTCCCCATGTGCATTGTGGCGAGCATTCATTGCTTAGTAACCATAGTGTAATAAGTACTTATTATTGAATAGCTACAGTGGTCATCTGTGGAAAGCACCATTTGGTGAAGTGGAACTGATGTTTTCCGAGAGTGCAGAATGCACGAGTTAATTAAAAAATACTCATATCATTATTTGTGTGCCTATAGTATTTCAAAGGTTTTCTTGATTTCTCCAGGATCCCATAAAAAAATCATAACAATGAGACTACCCCAAAAGAATACCCTCACAAAAAAAAGAAGTTTTTAGAATTCGGTCTAGTCGTATTACAGTAATCGTGTAACAAACACACAAAAAAAAAGAAACAAATAGACGAATTGAGAACCTCTTTCTTTTTGAATTCGGAATCTGTTCTTCATTCCAATTTATGTAATTGGACTGTTCCATCACCAGATACAATATTACATCACTGAAGAGTTTCATTGATGTTAAGGATAAAAATAGACTTGGGAGGCTCATCCAACATTACCACCTCGTACTCTTTTAGTTGTAAAGCTACTGTAAACTTATGATTCCTATACAAAAAGCTTTTACACAAAAAAACACAGAACCACGTCAAAATAAACTTCATGAATGTTAAAAAAAGTTTTTTCATAAAAATATTTGTGTATTCATAACGCTTTTGGCGAGCGAGATAAAAGGGAAATTTATTTATTTTCTCATAAATAAGTTACCGTCACATTCTATTTAAAAAACAAACCACTTGTTGGTTTAGTAACCTGACAAGTATATGTACAAAATGTACCATAATATAAATATGTTTGTGGTTGAAAAAAACACTTCCGTGTCTTTTTACGCTTATAACTATCTTACTCTCTCTCTCACTTTCACACTCGCTTACTCTCTTTCTCTTTCTCTCTTTCTCTCTCTAATATTTTCATGTATTCACAAGACCTGTAAGTTTTTCTTAATACAAGACGAATATCTAGTCTAAAAAAGAGTGGTATTTTCCAATCCTATCCGTGATGATGAGTAAATTGCTGGGGAATTCGGTGCGCCAACCCATCCCAGTTTAAAGTTTGAACTCTGCAGTGTTGAAAGGTTGGTATAATTTACTCTACTTTTTCCAATGCCTTGGCTAGCCTTCAGAATTTCTACAGAAATAAATAGCCACAATTCATTATTTATTCTCAAACGGGGCCAAGCGACGTTATCATTATAATTCAATGTAATTGTACAGACTCAACGGGAGTTTGTCTAAAAGGCCACCTGTCACAATATCTATTGAGCAGGATACGTTGTCACGGAGATATACTGTTATCTATTCATGGAGATAATTGACGCTCGATTAGTTCACAAAGGAACCAGTAGATACTATGTTAGGTATACATCTGTGGATTATATTCATGGGGTAATTTAGACGTGTGTAATGCAAAGAAGACACAATGTGGGACATATTGAATGTGCGTTTGCGAGGTTGAGATATAAGTTTATGTGATATTCTTCAGAAATGTCAGGTGCGTTGTACTTGCAACCTGCGTACGTGTATGGCCAGTGTGCCTAGCACTAATGCTTGACGTACATTCGAACAAATTTAAAATTGTAAATATTCGATTAAAATACAATACGAATGTATTTTTTAGATTTGATACATGTCTATGGGAGATACTTATCGTGTTTTTTTTGGGACAAGCCAGCCACACTATTCCCATACCACTGCAACTCCGGAAAACCAGAATCAACAGTGGCGACCACCAGATAAACGTCGAGACAATTTGCTGTCCTAAAATTTGTTCTGTAATAATATGTAATCTCCCACATAGAGTTAATTATGTTCAAGTTCCATGTTACTACATGGAACTCGTTTACGTTAATGGCATCGCTCCCTACTGGGAGCGATGCCATTAACGTAAAGTAAGATATTTTGTTTATATTTTGTTAGTCAAGACAAAATAAGATCTAAAGGAATCATAAACAAAATTATCGACAGTTGCACGATGTACGAGCTACGCTGTACATTGACCTTAGGTGTAATTGGTACGTTACACTCACTAATGCATTATCATCAATATTGTATAAGTGTGCATTTCTAATACAATAAATAATGATGTAAACTAATTATAAATTAGTAGCAATTAAACCTTTATACCAATCGGTTGTCTACTCATTCAACATTCAACAAAGCATCTACATCAACATAACATATTCACTGTTGGGAGTTACGCCCCAACATTTGGTCCTTCGAGCAACTAAGTGTTGTGTGATTTACATCTTTTACGATCGCGAATCGGTTGGACTGGTCTCTCACAAGCGAGTCGCCCCAGTAACCAATTGAGAAGGCGCATATCGTAGAGGGGAAAAGTTGCACAACACAAGGAAACCAGGAGTGTGGAACGAAAGTCTACGCTCGCAACAGAAGAGTTCATCTTGAAGTCAACAAGAAAACATCAACAACATGTCGTCAGCTGATTTATACCAGAATCAGAACGAACTCTACGACAGCATAAAGAAGATCGGGATAAATATCAAGAAAGATGGTTGGGACAGAAAAAACCCCGACTATTTCAAACACCGTATGGCAATGTTGGAAAACTTGTGGTCAGATTTCCAATTCAATCATGACCGACTGTCTACGGAAAAAAGTGGAAGTCATCCCTACTTTGCGAATGACTGCTATAGTGTAACGCTGCAGTGCTACAATGAAGTAAAGGATCTTATTCTTCAACAACACCAACAATTCACGACTCTCGCTCGTTCACCAAGGGAGCAAGCAGTACAAACAAAAACATTGGGAGGTGCAAATCAACAAATAGGAGAAGGTACCTCCCACCAAACAAAACAGGAACAAGAAACCTTGAAGGGTGAGGTGGACGAACAAGCTAGGCATGTCATTCAAGATAGAGAACCATCACCTCCTCCTCAGCAAGAACAACAAAACTGTGTGAAAAAGGATACGGGGTCCAACAGCAAGCTGGACGACATGATGCGCAAACAAACAGCAAATTTCAAAGCCTTCATGAGAGCAGTTGCAAACATACACGTGGAGTTTCTATCCGAGAAATGGGAATTTCAAGACGCTCTGCAAACACTACAGACGCGCTGGTCAGCAATTGACAACCTCCACTGGGAGATAGAGTGTGAAACCAACGGAGAGAAGATGGTAATGTACGAAGAACGCTACACAAGGTATGAAAACCAGTTTCATGAACTGAAAAAGGCTTTGAATACAAAAATGTGGTCCGGCGCTCATCGTGAGAAAACAACACCGAAGTTAGAGATACCAGTTTTCCACGGTAACTACAACCAGTGGATCCCATTTAAAAATCTTTTCACAGAAGCAATACACAACAACAATTCCCTTTCACCTGCTCAGAAGATGCAGTTTCTGAAGAGTAAAGTGCAAGGAGAAGCAGAACGCTTGATTCAACACCTGCAGATAAGTTCGGACAATTACCTCGTGTGTTGGGATATCCTCAATCACCGATATAATAATGAAAAACTTATCTTCACATCGTACATCAACAGGCTTTTCAATCTGCCAAACATGCAACAGCAATCAATGGCCCAAATAAAGAAAATCCACGACGTCAGCATAGAATGCTTCCATGCGATAAGGAATTTAGGAGTGAATATTGACACTTGGGATCCAATTCTTGTACATATTTTAACTCAGAAATTAGACGCAGACACACATTCTGAGTACAATGACTCTCTGAAGAATTGCCGAAACCTACCAATTCTGAAAGATTTGTTAGACTTCCTAGAAGCGAAGTTCACATCGTTGGAAACATCACGTCGCAAACAAGAAAACATTCAAAAACCGAATACAACATCGAGTTCTCATCAAAATCAAGTTAAAAAACAATACAGCAGTAATCAAGCAACTAGCAACAAGAGAATTACGAAATCTTTTCATGCGTCAACATATCGTTGCCCTCTTTGCGACGACGAACATGGGCTGTACAGTTGTGCAAGGTTTTTAGAAATGCCGAATCAATTAAAACTTAGCACAGTAACAAAAATGAACATTTGCGTAAATTGCCTGTTCAGCCACAACGGAAAAGCATGTACGTCAACTCACCGATGTCGCAAGTGCGCTGGTCAACATAATACATTGCTACATGATGCATGTATTAAAAACAAAACAGAAAAACAAACAAGTTCTTCTCATGTATCAAAGGATGATGATACTTCGGAGATATTACTAGCGACCGCCGTAGTAAACATAGAAACAGCTGATGGGACCCAAATCAAGTTGCGAGCTCTCATCGATCAAGGGTCTCAGATTTCTTTGATCACGGAACATGCCGCTCAACTTCTCGGAGTCAAGCGCGAGAGATGCAAAGGAGTCATCTTTGGAGTTGGACAGAAGGAAAACCACTGCAAAGGAATGACAACAATTACTTGCAGTTCTGTCTACAACGACTTCAAGTTCCAAACATCTGTCTACATTATGAACAACTTGATCAAGAACTTGCCAAATAAGACCTTCGCAAAACCATCCTGGTCCCATATACAAAACATCCATTTAGCCGACCCAGAGTTCTACAAAAGCCGTCAGGTGGATTTACTATTTGGAGCAGACATTTATTCGCAAATTATGCTAGGTGGAATAATAAAAGGCGATGACGCCACTCAACCCATCGCACAACAAACTCACCTAGGTTGGCTTTTATGCGGTAATGTCAAAACCTTTCACTGCAATGTGGTCATAAATAACCTGGAAGATATCAAACAGTTCTGGGAAACCGAAGACATCACAGATCAATCCAACCTATCGGCGGAAAATGAATCTTGCATTGAATTCTTCAACAAAACTACGCAACGCTTGGAAAATGGGAAATATGAAGTCAGACTGCCAATGAAGAATGAATTTGAGAGCAAACTGGGATCATCAAAGCCAATGGCGATCGCTCAATTCAAAACATTAGAAAGAAAGTTGGAGAAACAAAAACATTTAGCCAAGGCGTATAAAGACTTCATGACTGAATATATTGATCTAGGTCATATGAAGCAATCAACAGTCAGCAACAATACAAACGAGTGTTACCTACCTCACCACGGTGTGCAACGCGCTGAATCAACAACAACAAAGTACAGAGTGGTGTTCAATGCGTCAGCAAAAACATCAACAGGATGCAGTCTGAACGACCTCATGTACAAAGGTCCCAATCTTCAACAGGACCTACAAACATTATTAATGAAATGGAGGCAATACAAATATGCGTTTACAGCGGACATTGAGAAAATGTTTCGCGCTATTTGGGTGGCCCCTGCAGACCAACATTTACAACAGATTGTGTGGCGGGAAGCTCTGGAAGAACCTATCCGCTCATATCAACTAACAACCGTAACATACGGTACCAAGGCAGCACCGTTCTTAGCCATGATGACGCTCAGGAGATTGGCGAATGATGAACGTGAACAGTTCCCTGAGGCAGCAAAGGTGCTGGAAGAATCATTCTACATGGATGACCTCGTGCATGGAACACATACAATCGAACAAGGAAAGAAATTAATAGCTGACTTGAAACAATTGTTCAAAAATGGAGGGTTTAACCTGCGCAAATGGTCAGCAAACAATCAAGAACTTTTGGAAGATATCTCCGAACAACAAAACATCGACAAAATTGTCTTCAACTTCAAAACTGAAAATACATTGAAAACGTTAGGCTTGTGCTGGAACTCAAAGGAAGACAAATTCACTTTTCATTGCACAATTTCGAACGTAAACAAGAAACAAACCAAACGCAGCCTACTAGCCGAAATATCTAAACTGTTTGACCCACTAGGCTGGCTGGCTCCCGTATCAACAAAATTGAAATTATTGTTTCAAAAATTATGGGACGGAAACTTAAAATGGGACGACGAAGTGTCCGACGATATACATGCGGAGTGGTGCAAGATACAAGCGGACGTAAGCGCGATAAACGCTTGCGAAATACCTAGATGGCTTAACTGTGGGGAAAAGCAAGCAATGGAGCTACATGGGTTTAGCGATGCCTCTCTTGATGCATACGCCTGTGTCATCTACGCACGGGTCCACTCATCAACAATACTTGTAGCAGCAAAGTCAAAGATAGTACCACACCGAAAAACAACAACATTACCTAGACTGGAATTGAATGGAGCGCACCTTTTATCACAACTTATGCGCAAAGTCAAACAGTCATTGAATCAATATGAAGTACACGTCTACGGCTGGACTGACTCCATGGTGGTCCTGGGTTGGTTACAAGGAGACCCATCTCGCTGGAAAGCCTACGGGGAAAACAGAGTACGAAGTATTACTGACGTCATACCACGATCGTCATGGAACTACGTCAAAACAAAAGAAAATCCCGCTGACGCCGCAAGCAGAGGCCAATACGCTAATCAGCTGAAAGAAAACAAACTGTGGTGGCAAGGTCCTGGGTGGCTTTCAACATTTGAATTGAAGAACCTGGTCAAGAAGGTCTATACATCAGATCAAGATATTAAAGCAACGGCAAAGAAACAAGTTAATGCAGCCCAAATTAACACAGAAACAACCAACATTATCGAAAATTTATTGCAAAAACATAGCTCTATCAATCGTGTCATTCGAATCGTCGCATGGATACACAGAGCATTGAACTTAACACTTAGAACATTGCACCCAAAACATCGTGAATTACCAAGTTACCTTACGTTGCAAGAACTGAATAATGCAACTAAGGCGATTGTGAAACAAACCCAGCAAAAGGTATTTGTAACAGAAATGAGTGATTTACGTAAACATGGCAGAGTGGCATCAAATAGCAAGCTATTACCTCTCAGTCCTTACATTGATCAAGAAGGTTTGCTTCGAGTCGGTGGAAGATTAAAAAACGCATCGCTAACTGAAGAAATGAAGCACCCAATGATCATTCCTTACGACAGCCGGCTAACGCATTTGCTCATCGATCAAGCACACCAGATGACGTTCCATGGAGGACCGCAACTCACTTTGTCGCACCTTCGTCAAAAATACTGGATCATCGGCGGCGTGCGAGTCACGAAGATGCAAGTCAAAGATGCGTAACGTGCCGAAAAATAAGTCCTACAAAACAACAACAAATCATGGGTGAACTGCCGAGCGCAAGAATAAACCCCGCCCCGCCATTCTACCATACAGGAGTGGACTACACGGGATTCGTCGATATCAAGATGAATAAAGGAAGAGGCGCTAAAACAACAAAAGGTTACATAGCCTTATTTATTTGCATGGTGACAAAGGCAGTACACATAGAGTTGGTCTCCGATCTTACAAGCTCAGCATTTTTGGCAGCCCTACACAGAATGGCAGCAAGGAGAGGTGCTCCCCGCCATTTATACAGCGACAATGGCACTAACTTTGTCGGCGCCAATCGACTCTTAATGGAACAATACGGGGAAATAGAAAACACCTACAGGGATGAACAATTACAGAAGGAAGTTGCCGAAATGTTCATCCAGTGGCACTTCAACGCCCCGGCTTGGCCATCAGCAGGTGGATTATGGGAGCGAGCCGTAAGAAGCTTGAAGCACCACCTCAAACGAGTGGTGGGCGAACAACGGTTAACATTCGAAGAGTTCACAACAATATTAACAAAATTAGAAGCCTGTCTGAACTCCAGACCTCTGTGTACGTTAAGTGAAAATGTGGAAGACCTGGGCTGTTTGACGCCAGCGCACTTTCTAACAGGGAGATCAGGATTGACTGTAATTGAAACAAGAGAAGACGCCCGAACAAGATGGGATCTGACAAAAAAGATATACACAGACATTTGGAAGAAGTGGAAAAATGAATATTTATGTCAGCTCTTATCAAGAACAAAGTGGCAGAAGCATCAGCACAACTTGAAGGTTGGTGACTTGGTTGTTGTCCATGACGACCAGCGGCCTGCTGGAAAATGGTTAATGGGCAGAGTAACAGACCTACATGCAGGAGACGACGGTTATGTTCGTGTCGTCACCCTAAAAACAATTAACGGCACCATGAAGAGACCTATAACAAAGTTGTCTATTTTACCAATAGACAGCGAGGAAAACTTTAAACAATCCAAGACCGACAAAGAAAACAAAAATCAAACAAATGAGAATACAGCAAAACGTCAGCAAACTGCAGTTACAAGCAAAATCAACTTTATCGGATTAGTGATGACCCTGCTATACCTACTGAGTCCAGCAACTGCGGCAACGAATACAACAAACTTTACCGAATTGCAACAAGGCTTATACTTCGATAAAACAAGCAACATGAAATTGATTCGCGATGAGTGGAAGATAGTTGTTTACTACGACGTCAAACCCTACTGGCATGGAACAGCAGTGTTCAACAAATTCAACGATCATCTCGAAAACATATGTTCAACTATAAAACAAAAAACTCAATGCGAAATAATTGCATTACAACTGCGTCACGCGTTCGCGGAACTCGAACACTACAATCATATGTTGCTGAATCCGCAAGGTCGGGTGAATATGAGAAGCAAACGCGGCCTTATCAACGGTGTCGGGTCGATCGCACGTTCCCTGTTCGGAGTATTGGATGACCAATTCGCCGAACAATATCAACGGGACATAGAACTCATCGAACAAAATGAAAAACATCTAGCTCTATTATCTAAAAATCAGACATCTATAATAGAAGCCGAATATAATATACTTAGGAGATCGGAAGAAACAATTGAAAAACAATACAAGTTATTCAATCAACATCTGCTAAACCTAGACAAGATAACAAGCAACCTTCAGCATGAGATTGAGTCTCAAGAATTATCAATCGAGTTTGTGATGTCCGCTATCTCTGCAAACAGCTTTATAGAACATTTAAGAAACGTTCAAGAGATTCTGTTGGACACCGTAACAAACATTTACAACGGCAAGATGAACTTACACCTCATTGCGCCAGAACAACTAAAGGACGAACTGAACGTGATATTAAGTCAGCTGTCAAACGATGTAGCACTTCCTATCACCAACATCCAAGAAGATCTGTTCCACTTGTATCATCTTCTACAAGTGAAGGCGAAAATGTCAGAAAGGTATCTCATCATTGAGATACGGATGCCGTTAATTAGCCGAGAACACTATGAAGTTTACAACATCATACCTGTCCCAAAAAGACTCGGTGAAGAGATGGTCACCCTACTGCCCATTGCAGAAATACTAGCAATCAACATACATAAGGATTCTTATGTCCCAATGAGTGTAACTGACCTATACGAATGCATGCACTTCGACAGTACGACTCTGTTGTGCCACATGAGGACACCAGTATACCACATGAAGTCTGACGAGAGTCTCTGCAAGAGGAACAAAGGTTCGCCTGACTGTAAAACCAAAAGGGAGACCTGTCGAAACATATGGTCGACACTTAGCAACGCAGGGGTAATGACACTCGGAAGTGACTGCACTATCAACAGTGAGAACTTTACTGTTCATGCGCAAAGACAATCAATGGACACAATTAAGGCCCAAGTCGAGGAAATCACAATGGTAATTCCTCCAATCAATCGGATCATCAATCTTTCCGTACCAGTTTCAAAACTTGAACCAGACAGTGAGACGTTTCTGGAGCACAGCACACTAATGCGAGATCTGGGAAAACAAATAGAACAGATGAAGGCCGCAACAGCAGAAGATCTCCTGTCAGATCGAGCAACATACCATGATGTTCACCAATATGTTGTCTTATATATATTGACAGCAGCAGCAGCGATAGCAGGCGCGATATATGCCTACCACCGACTGAAGAAACATTGCAGGAAGCAACAGATACCTGAGGCACCACCTGTTCCTAATCCAGCACCTCGAAGGAGGTCGACTGCAAGCATCGGGGACAATGTTGTATTTGACGTCACAGACAACAGCGGTGTAGCGCACTTATCAAGTGCACGCACCCTGAACAAAGCAACGTCACCTTAGTATTAGCCTTTAATGACATTCTTTCTTTTACATTTTACATTTTCATATTAATACTATTTTACATTTTTATATAACATTTCTTTTTGATCTTATTTTTTACATTATGTTATTTTGAATTATATTCCTTTCCTTTCAATTTTATATTATAACACAACATTTTCAATTGTTACATTTGTGAGTGGGCAATATGTACGAGCTACGCTGTACATTGACCTTAGGTGTAATTGGTACGTTACACTCACTAATGCATTATCATCAATATTGTATAAGTGTGCATTTCTAATACAATAAATAATGATGTAAACTAATTATAAATTAGTAGCAATTAAACCTTTATACCAATCGGTTGTCTACTCATTCAACATTCAACAAAGCATCTACATCAACATAACATATTCACTGTTGGGAGTTACGCCCCAACACACGACTTGACTGTGAAAAGAGGGTTCCCACTCAGCGTGATGCTGTGCAATAAAGATCCCACAGCACAGCGTCATTTTAAGCTAATCATTTTAAAAAGAGATCAATGCTGCATGGGGCAGCTTAATGAAAAAACTTAATTTCCCAGACATCACTTTACAAAATAGACGAAAAAATAAACTGAAATACGAAACTAATTTATTCTTGAAGAAGCAGCTTCATCGTAAGAAAAACAAAAGAGAATTAAAAGTGAGGGAAGCTAGCAAAAATAATACCCGTAATTTTTTCATCTCTTGAAGTAATACTTTTTGAAGGCGATAAGAAGATGTATTGAAATTTCTGAGGGTAGCAGTATTAATCAAGTAAAAAGCATTGTTGTAGACTCGACATTTTTCAAACTTTTCATCAAAGATTATACCTTAAGAAAAACAAAGGAAGGGGGCTCAAAAGGGGGGGTTTACATTGAGAGTGAATACGTAGGTTACTTCTATGCAGGCGTCGTTCGTCAACCTCATCATCTATGCAATGATAAGGTTGACGAACGACGCCTGGTGGCATCAGGTGAGATAGTGGGCTAACTGGAACCTAAATAACATTCTTAACTAATATAATAATAAAGGAGATAAATAGATGAAGAATCTTGATCTGACCCGAGGTAGTCGACACGTGGGATGTAAATACAGTAGTCATTGTGCCGATTGTTGTTACGGCCCATGGTATGATAGAAAAGAGCCTCGACCAACATATAAGGCTCTCGGTAGGCAGGTGGATCAAGGGCTTGATCAAGAAAGCGGTAATCCTAGACACGGCGCGTATCGTTCGGAGGTTCCTTTCGTAAGAGCCCGGAGCACCGGTAGCTTGGACAATGTTCCCAATGTGAGCTACTATTTTTATTTTTGTGTTTAAATATTTAAAAATGTAATTTAATTTGATTTCGAAGAGCGGGCATAAATATAGATTTTTTTTTCTCGTCAACATGTATGAATGTGACAAATGGCACAAACATACACCGTATACAGAGTATTTTTGTATGTCATTCGTAATACATTGACTGCCACCCCATAAACACAGTAGAAAAACTATTGTTGACACGAGTTAAATCGTAATTTGGCACATAACGTGTTAATTTATACCAACCCTAAATAACATCATTAGTTCAGGCGTAACAAAAGAATGTTAAATCATCAAATTATTTACATTACGTAAAGCGGCAATAACCCCTACCATTTTCTCATAAACAACGAAGCTGTTAATCGACGTTCCATTATTCTAAAGACAAGCAATAAATCACGGTAACAGAAACAATGAATTTTGTAAACAATCACTTTGAACTGAGTTTCTAATTAAAGAATAACAAAAAAAAACTAAAATATCAGCTGTTTTTTGCCTTAAAATCAGGAGTGATTGAAAAAAACAATGAATTATGCATACTGGCTAGAGAAAACTGTTGAAAAAAACATAAGAAAAAGAAATCTAATACAATCTTTTTTTTTTCGTTTTTATAATGTGGCAATTTTACGATAATATGGTCTGCTGTCCTAGGTAGGTTACGTGGTATATACAGAATATCCTCTTCGTATCCTATTAACGGTGATTAGCATATAATTTTTGTTGATAATAAGACTATTGTCGTGCAACTGTAATGATTTGCAGAGGATATTATTTTGAGAGCAGTAAATGTTTGTAATTTCGCACGACTTAGTAATTAATTTATTTACAATGAAATGAAGTAATTTCATCGTAAAATTCTAAAAAATGCTGCAAATTGCAGAGAACATTAGGTTTGTTTCACATAAAAGGAATCACTTTAACTTGATCTTTGGTTTAACAGTTCGTTTCGCTGAGAATACGCGTCTTTAGTAGGAATTACCTAATGCCTAAGCCTAAGATCTCCCTTACGATACAAGCTCGTTGAATTCCGTTTGCATTTTCGGGTTGGATTACAAAACGTAAAATCATAATTACTTTACCTAAGTATTACTTTAATTTTTGAGTAATTAGCAGTTTTATTCTGAGCATGTGAAATGACACATAAAAATATATTGTTTTTTTTTTACAGTTGTGGAACACTCACGCACTATAAAAAGCATAGGAGTTCTTACTTTAAAAGGAAACTTTATATTCAGCCCTGATTTGATTGTCCTTGGGTTCCATTACCGGCTCGAACAGTGTTATTGGGTTTTTCCATCAGAAATTTTTCAATAGGAGCTTGTAGCATAGAGAGTGGAGTAGGAGCTCGGAGCTTATTACAAGGGACTTTACTGGCAAAATGTGGCTATACTACTATAAAGGTACACGTCTGCGCATCCCCTCATGGAATACATACATTATAGTCTTAAGTTCGCACGCAATCTGTTTTAACTGCAGTCTATGAATTAAGTCTTCAGAGAATAAAAAATAAAACAAAAACAGATCAAAATGGCATTCCTTGAACCACTTAAGTGAGTTCAGAAGAGTTCTGAATACTGAGTGCTGTATTTTTTTTTTACTTGATCGCGTAGCTTTATTTCATTCCACGTTCACTGCTATATAATAGGGAATAAAGCTTTTATTTATTTCATGTTTACACGCACCACATTACAGATTTTAAAATCCTAATGTGTTGAACATTACAGTTTTGTAGAACATTACAAAAAAAAAAAAAAAAAAAAAAAAGGAAGTTATACAAATAACATTTGAATATTACACATTAAAAACACAACACACAATAACTAAAGAAGAAGTTGATTGAAAGTGGAAATACATTTAAATTGTACATTTTCCAAAATTTGGTGTATCCGAAAGTATTATTATTTGACCCAGTAGGCGTACACGCATACATAAATACCCATACATTATTTCTAAGGGTGTTGGAAGAATACATACTCCTTTTGCTTCGATAACTTTCATTCATCTGGTCATACACGCACGACGGTTGAGAGTAGGTATTACGCAACTGACCTTTTTGAAAAATATTGATGATGTTCTTCAAATAAATCAGGTGCGAGGTGAGCAAGGTCAGTGTATATCCTTCTAAGGTGTCACCTCACGTGGTTTCCGCTTACTCCCGACTGCCTTATAAATACCTTTTGTTTGTCGTCTTTTAGTCATCCTCTCAACGTGACCAAATCATCTAAGCATACTCTTTTCAATTTTATGCCACGACATCTTCATTTAAACCAAAACTTCAATTTTCAATCTATCGTTCATAGTTACACCACACATACTTTGTAAGGAACACATTTGTACCGTGTTTCTACCGCCACCCAGTAGGTGGCGCTAGTAAATTTTATATGTAGTTGGACTAGCAACTAGCTTCGATCAAAGAAAGTAATAAAATGACATTACTGGTCGCCGTTGGAGGCGAATGAGATGATGTTAATAGATTGAACTGTAGTTCTAAATGAACAAGACAAGTTTTAGGGTTCCGTAGCCAAATGGCAAAACACGGAACCCTTATGGATGCGTCATATTTGTCTGTCTGTCTGTCCTGTCCGTCTGTACCTATGTCACAGCCACTTTTTTCGAAACTATAAGATTTATACTGTTGAAACTTATTAAGTAAATTTATTCAGTGAACCGCATTAAGATATTCAAACAAAAATAGAAATAAAAAAACAATAAACATCGGGGGTTCCCCATACTTACAACTGAAATGCACACGTGTGGGGTATCTATGGATAGGTTTTCAAATATGAAATTGAGGTTTCTAATACATATTTTTTTCTAAACTGAATAGTTTGCGCGAGAGACACTTCGAAAGTTGTAAAATGTGTAATGTCCCCTCCCCCCTGTAACTTCTAAAATAAGAGAATGTTAAAACTAAAAAGAATATATGATGTACATTACCATGCAAACTCACCGAAAATTGGTTTGATCGAGATCTAGAAAGTAGCTTTATTTTAATACGTCATAAATCGTAAACCTTTCCTACAAGAACTTTTGTGTTATGTTACTTGCTGCTACGGACCCCTTCATGGGCGAGTCCAGCTCGCACTTGGCCGCTTTTTATTTATGTTGTAACAGTACCAGTGAATTTTTAGCTGCAGAGAAAATGCATTTGTGATAAGTAAAGCGGTCACGCTAAGAAGCAAGATGGGATTACGAATACCTGACAATTCTACTTCGAAGTCAATTGCATCACGAACCAGATGACCAGATCTGACTGGAATGTAAAGTTCATGTAATAAATCTGACAACAGCATTCCTATGAATATAAAATAGCTTAGTTCTCAGTGTGAAGAGGTTATTAAGGACTACATTCATATTCAACACTTGTCTAGAACTTTGGTCTCTGGCTCGCAAGCGCGAATGCTGGTAGTGGGGTCCGAGATCCGATTCCCAGTTCGGGCAAAGCGTCTTTGGGTTTTTCTAAAAGTTGGTGGTGTGACATCCTCGTGTGTTCAGACTGCCGTCCAATTGGAATTGATAAAGAATCAGCGCGCGCTTACTCTTGATTTGAATTCCAATCAATCGACATTGGAATTTAGACTTTTCGTACTCTTGAGTAGGAGTTTATTTTGACAGCTATGTATTTCACCGAATAATATAGTCTCGTGACTTCAAAATTAACAGTGGAATCGTATTGGCTTCAGATCGGAATTAAAATTAGTTTGAACAGAGGCCCTAAGTGTGTTAAAGTACACTTGTGTGTGTGTGTGTGTGTACAAACACACACACAAGTGTACTTTAATATTGCCTGCATACTAGGCTAGTCTATATTTAGATCGGCCGCCGTGCCGTGACCCATGAATGTTTTAGTATTAACTAGCTGTGACCCGCGACTTCGTCCACGTGGTATTTTAAAGGTTCTATTGTTTTTTGGCATAAATCCTCCTTCCTTAAAACATCAGCTATCTGCCAATGAAAGTCTCGTCGAAATTGGTCGAAATCTGTTTTGGATATTAATTGGAATAAACAGACAGAAACAAGATAACATCACGCCTGTGTTCCCCGAAGGGTGAGGCAGAGGTCTACCTATGGTACACCCACGTTTTGCCAGTTATGTTTAAGTCCCATGCATTAGGGGGTGAGCCTATTGCCATCAACCGGGCACAACTCCAGTCTCCGGGATATAAGATAATGAGAAAATGCCTATTGGAAAAACTCAATAAAAATGCCGGATCCAGGAATAGAATCCAGGACCTTAAGCCTGGCAGTCGCGCTTGGGACCACTGGGTCAACGAGGCAGATACAACATAGACAATACATTTTTTAAATTGTTTTTTTTTTAGTATTACTAACGGTATATTTTCATATGCATTTAATAAAAAGCTGTTATTTTAGCATTACAAATAGAGGGTTCAATTTTTATTTGGATAGGGTATAGAAGATGCATTAAAACATATGTACATGTGAAAAAGAACCCATTTACAAAAATATATTTAGCACTCTCTCTGCTTTTCCAATATTTTAAATAACCAACCTCGTTCACACATAAATGTCTGCGACAGTTATCGTGCGGATTTAGAACAAACTAGTTTTTATTTATTTACAGAGTGGCGGAATCCGTGCATTGTGGACATGATATACCAACACTTGACTTAGAAACTGAATTTAAAAGACCGTTAATTGAGCTTGCATTAAGTCTTATTTTGTATAATGTATATTATTTAGGATGGGTCGATCGAAGGTTAAGTGCCATATGCTGCTGTTCTTCCGTGTTTCCATTCTCATCATCAAAAAAGTACGTAAAGTTTTTCACCGGCTGTTTATAATAGATCTTTGACAGTAGTTATGGGCCGGTCAGAAGTCCGAAAGTCTGATAACCAGTCTTAGCAAAAGAATAGTATAGAAAAGTCATTATTTGCATCGAATGTACGTAAAAATAAGTTTTAAAATTATATAATAGGATCCATGTTACATTTGGCCTTAATGAAGCAAAGTAATTAATAAAGATATTAGAATAAAGTATCATTTAAAAAGTCACGCACACAATAATAACATTCATTACACAATAAATTCAGTAAAACTTTTCTAAATTTGTGCAACGGTCTTTAAAGATTACAGGAGCAATACAGATCACATTACATTTCAATAAACTAGTTTTAAAAGGTACTCGTAAGTTGTTACCCAGTAACTGGGTTGTGAAGGTCAGATAAGCAGTCGCTCCATGTAAAAATACTAGTGTTCAGCTGTATCTGGTTAGACTAGAAGCTGACCCAAAGGTACTTAATTACTGTTAGTTAGAGTAGTAAGTAGTGGCATTATTTAGGCACGAGCCCCCCATTTAGAAACAATTGCGGCATAAACATGATAAGATTAGATATTAATGAATAAGGGAAAAGTTTGTAAACCAATCTCGTTACAAGTACTGAATGGATTAACAAGTTTAGGCAAGAAGTGTAACAAGATTTCAGCGAAGAACGCCTAAAAGTCACGACTTGATATTTACCGAAGAAGCTACATAAGTTACCCTCTGCCGTAAAGGTCGTAAGTTCCATTCTTGTGTGAACAAATTGATTTATGGCCTTAGAAAGTATTATTTTTCTTATGACAATAGAAAACGCTGCTTACTTAGAGATAAAACACCAAAGGATTGGCTGATTTACTAATAATAACCTACATTGTATGGGACATGAGAGTTCAGCATGCAAATATCTAGACCACCGGTCTGCCTGCCTACCACCAACGCTTGACGTAAACGTAACGTCAAATCGAATGATTTCTAATTTTAATGCAACGATACTCGAAGTGGCTGACCACTGGTTTCGCGCTGCGCAGCGCGTCGTCACGCGTCGCGCCGCGGGACGATGGATAAATCGTGAACGTGTCACAGTATGTCTCTTTTTCCATTCATCTCTATTTGCTGACATCTCATTCTCATCTCACGGGCATAAATGAAATAAATAAATAATGCTGGACAGTCCACACAGCATCATCTAGCCCCAAGCTAACCAAAGCTTGTGTTATGGGTACTAGATGACTGATATACTTAAAACAATACATTATATAGATAGATAGCAAATACCCAGAACACACGGAACAAATCTTTGCAGATCGTACAAATATTTGTCCCAAGACGGGAATCGAACCTGCAACCTCTTGCGTCGCAGGCGGACCTTCGCCCGCTGCGCCACATAGGTCGTCAATATATGTTTTGATATATGATTGTATCTAAATACACGTCCTAGGTAATTTTACAGGCCTTTTCAGGACCCCAATACCTTGTGGGAACAAATAGCTTCAGCATACCCACCTCGTAATGCTTCCCTTGCATGTTGATACTTGCTACTTACGATTTAACATTGCAATTTCAATCCATTAAAAAAAAACAAAAATCAGGTTTCATAGGAAAACGATTATGCAGTATAGTGTTCTTTGTAATTTTGTTATTAAGTGGTACAAATGGCATAATATATTTAGGGTTCCGCGATAAAATTACAGTTATGGGTTCTACATTTCAAGTTACAATTTGACGTCAGCAAAAATTCTATGTCAATAGAAATATCACTATCATCAGAAATGCCTAGCACATAGTTTTTGTTTGACACGAAAATGTGTTTGGCATATTTGTTTTTTTTCTATCTTTATTTTTTCCGATGTCTGTCCAAATACACCCTAGTTTGAATAGTTTGATAGATGCTTGATAGGTGCTAGATGTCATGATGGCCCAGTGGCTTAGGCCTCGCCTCTTGTGCACGAGGTTGTGGGTTCAAACCTGGGCAAGTACCAATGTGAGTTTTTCAATTCATATGTACTATCTAAGTTTATCTTGGACGTCACTGACATCGGTGAAGGAATACATCGTGAGGAAACCTGGACTTATATAATTAATATAAGTCTGAAATCGCCAACCCGTCTTGAGAAAGCGTGGTGATTAATGCTCATGCCTTCTCTGTATGAGAAGAGGCCTTAGTCCTGCAGTGGGACAGTAATAGGCTGGTACTTTACTTAACTTTACTTTTTGAATAGCTTTCTAAATTGTAAATTAATAAAGTCAATAAGCTCTGAACAAGATAAATGGACTTGGATCTTATAAACGACATTAATTCACTGGGCTACAGAACCCACGCAGCTCAATCCATTTGGAATATTTTTTAGTTTCAAATACTGTAATTTGTAATTTCCAACTTACCAACGAAATTGTTGTGTAGGCCATAATTTGTACTGTGGTCGGACGGAGTCACCAGGGTATAGAGACCGGGTAAAATATGTTCGACTCAGAAAGGAAATTAAGAAAATGGCCGATGAATCAATTAATTTTACGTATACAATAATTACTATTTCTTTTTTTGTATAATTTACATTTTAATCATTACAATAGATCGGCTACTGCATATTTTCGGAAACATTAAAAAAAAACATTTCTTTCGGATTATTCCCCAGTGCGGGTGCCATTATGTTTTGTTTAAATTTGACGTTTTGAATAGATAAGATTATTGTAACACAGTCCAGCCCAGTCTTTATGCGCAGCCGTATAGTGCGCACTGTAATTACAAAACTCAGCACTCTCACCGTTTGATCTATAAATTAGAGTTTTTATTACAAACTGAATAAACCAATTTTATTTCTTAATTTTTACAATCTGCAAAACTATATACATAAGTACTTCTTTAATATTTTTTTGTGAAAACCTCACTTTAGAGAAATTAAAAAAAATAATAATATATATATGTCTGTTTAAGGAGTAGTTTCATTAACCCTTATGTGAAAAAGTATCAATAAAAATAAAAATAAATGGTAAAATGTACTTAAAAAAATAGCTACGTCTATAATATTTCTGTGAAAAAACACTTTTTCATTTTTTTTCATCAAATTTATAGTTTCAATCGAATAAATCCATTATTTAGAACAGAGAAACTTATTTCACTTCTCAGTTTCCTCTTAGGCGAACGATGTATGGAATGGAAGCCTAACAATGTCCTTCACGATTACATAAAGGACATTGTTTGGCGTCCATACAAGGGTAAACATAAGCTTACCCTAATTACCGACCCCATGTGCGTAAATACCGTTATTTACTCACATGGGGTCTACGTAGTTTCTTACTGCGAAAAAAAAGTACTTAAATTGGCTGAAACATTTTGGTTCTGCAAATAATAAAATACTTAATTTAGATTTTTATTATTTTCTTAGAATAACAGACCATTACAGTTAGTCCCTTGCGAGTAATTCTTTACGTGATTTCCTTCGTGCGAGAAGTGAGTTACTGAAAAGATTAAAGAATCTTTTAAAAGCTATTTCACGCTTTTGATATACGACTCTTATAATTTGACGGCACAGCTGGCGTATTGGCTGATAGATCGGCTGCTGCGCTACGTGTTGTGGGTTCGATCCCTGCACGGAAGAAATATTTGTACGTACAAATATTTTTTACAGGTCTGGCTGTTTTATATGTGATTTTAAATGTGAGAATTTATGTGTAAAAAATATCATGATAATTTTAAAAAAAAATCATGTTGACGTGCCAAAGGTATAACTACGGCTACATACATGCAACAAAACTCATGCAGTTCTATCTGACATTGTTCTATCACTATGTGCAATTAAATAATAGCAATTACAATAAATATAAGGAAAGCTATTAATAAAACACTTAATGCAATGATACAAAATTTGAAATGAGAATCATATACTGAACTCTTGGTATAATAAGACTAATTCCTGCAATTAAAAACATTCGAAATCTAGTCGCAATCCTTTCTCAGCGAAAATCAATGTCAAAAACTTTACAAAAATGTAGGTAATTTAGACATTTTTTTGACAGATTGAGACTGAGCTTACAAAACATTATTTAACCTTTTGACCGCCAACGTCACAAATACGCAACAAGCGAACGCATGCCCTGTACGCCATGGTCACAAATACGCAGTGAATTCTAAGTAGGTACTAAAACACGGAATAAACAATTATATCATCACTTTTGTGTGTGTTTATTTATATATGTATCTTAAAAGTTAAAGCTCCCGGACATTTAATTGCATGAAACTAATTAAATTGCACCACGGATATTGATAAATTCATGATAACAAAAAAGAAACAACGTTTTTATTAAAAAGGCTTGGCGTGGAGGGCACGCGCGTGCATTTAAGCTCTGGCGGTCAAAAGGTTAAAATACAGGAATTGCCCTTTACTAGCTTTAGCATGAATTTCTTGCAAGAAGTTTACCAACCGAAAACGTCAACAATTTGTACTTAGATTGAAACAGCGCCTCTACAATATATACGTGAAACTAATGTAATTTGATCAAAAACTAGGTTATTTGATGTTTTCGGTTAGTAGGTACACTTTTTTCAAATAATTCGTACTAGGGCTACACGTTGTGGGTCGATGTCCTTTCACCCTGTATATTACCACACCCCCAAAAGAGTAAGTCTTATTTTTTAACAAAACTGAATAAGCCAGTACCAATGGGCGAAGGGTTTACGTTTTGCGGGACTGTCTTTTGTAAATTCTGCAATCTGTAAAGGCTGAGAATTTTTGAAAAAAGTGCTGATTCTCAGCCTAATTTGAATAAATGAATTTTGATTTTGATGAAATCTACCATCTATGATCTTCTCCCCTCTCTAAATCTACTATGCACCTTAACACCTTAACTGCCAAACAACGAGACACAATATAAAATGTATTGTTTGTCGGTAATTTGGCGTTCAACGTGTAAAGGTTGACTCTGAAAGAACTAAATTATTAACATAGGCAATCCTGAATATATACTTTACCTTGAGTCTTGTATCCACAGGTCTCTGGTATCTATTGGAGGCAGTTCAGTCTCAGTTGACGCTGCGGAATGTTGCGGCGTGCCTCCTCGAGGACCCAGGAATCTTCGCCATGTGCAGCGGCGACCTGGAGGAAAATTGTGTTATTTATAAAGTTTGTCTATAACACCAGCCGGTTCCACTGCAGGGTAAAGGCCTCTTCTCATACAAACAAGGAATGGGCATTAATCAACACGCTTGCTCAAGGCGGGTAAGTGAATTCAGACTTATACTAATTTGAAATAAAAACAGCTAATGGCTAAATAAAAACAGCCACTGGTTGATCGAAGGTCGCTTGCCGAGGTCTGTCTGAGGGTGACCATTCGTAACATATCGATACTCCTTCGTGCCACGGAAAGCACGCTAAGCCGTTGGTTACGGCAGTCATTTATAGATCTTTAACAGTCGTTACGTTAGTCTGAAGCCCAAAAGTCTGACAATCAATCTTACCAAGCGGTATCGTGTTGCCCAGTTACTGGGTTGTGGAGGTCAGATAGGCAGTCGGTCCATGCAAAATACTGGTATTCAGCTGCATCCGGTTAGACTGGAAACCGACCCCAACATTATTTTGAAAAGGCTAGGCAGATGATAATGACTAATTTGAAATCCAGGTTTCCTCGCGATGTTTTTCTTCTTGATATAAGCGATGCCTAAGATAAACTTGAAAATAAATATGAATCGGAAAAATCACATGGAAAAGAGGTAAAGCCTCAACCATTTCATTATCATTCTTCATTTCTAAAATGCCGGAAGAACGGCATCGGTCAATTTGCAAAATGGGGGTTGTCTAACAGTATACCCTTACTGTTAGACAACCCTGTGTCAAACCCTTCGGGAAATACTTGCGTTTTTGTTTTCTTTTACCTATATTTATTATTTATTTTACATATAAAACTAAATGAAGTAAATAAAGTAAATAATCACAGGGCATCGAAAAATTAATCCGCATCACTGTCAATGGGAAAAGTGCCCAGAAGGCTGGCAGCATTGCCACGTTGAATGGCAATGCTGCCAGCCTGATTGCCTGATTCTTTGGCCAAAAAAATGGCCTGCCCTCTGGTCACATAAAGAGTCGACCAAACGTTTTGCAATGTCGATTATGAATGTTGGCTCAAGTCTAGTTATAATTACTAAAAGGTTTATTGAAATATACATAAATAACTACGACCCTAAATCGTATTTTGTGTAATTAATTACCTCGTTTAAGTTCAGATTTCCAGGAATGGAAGATAAATACAAAGCTTATAAGATCATCATGCCTTCAAAGACAACTAAAATAAACAATCTCTAATGAGTTTAGTAGTTGATAAGCGAGAGGAGTAGAGTTTATTGGTTTACTAGGAAATTGAGTTCTTTTTGCTAAGTGCTTTATAAGTTTATCTTAGACATCACTGGCAACGGTGGCGGAAAAAATTGTGAGAAAACCTAGAACTATACTGAATAGAAGTCTAATATTATCAACCACGCTTGAGTAATAGTAATATACCGATAGTTGGGTCGGCCAACGGCTTAATAGCCAAGAGCCTCGACCAACACCTAAGGAGGCTCTCTTTAGGCAGCTGGATCCAGAAAACGAGCATAAATCACCACGCTCGTTGAAGACTTGTTGAATACCAGTACTTTATCTGACCTCGATAACCCAGTTACTTGTATTACACGATGCCCCTTGGTAAGACTGGTTGTCAATTTTCGGGTGTCTGACTAACCTTTTACGACTACCAAAGATCTACAAATGACAGCCGGGACCAACAGCTTACAATGTGTGTGAGTTAACGGTTACCCATCCACAGACTGACCTCGGCAAGAGTAGCTTAACCTTCAATAGTTTTTAGTTAGCCAAGCGTTCCTCGTAGGGTACCTACAATTGCTCGTGATTGTACCTATAAAACAAAAACTCATTGTTGGCAAAACTTAACCAGTTAAAAATAAATACCAGTGACGCCGGTTGATACACACATCACTAGTTGACACGAAGAATGACTTAATCATGCTCAAAGGCTTACATGATGCCTCTTCGCAATCGTGTTACGGTTACCCACTCAAAATGACTAGGGATATTGCATTCGCCCGACACTGTGTAGCAAGTAATAACTCAGTTATTTCGGTTTAGTACCTCAATCACTATTGGACACAAAGCTATCTACTCTTCACAAATGAATGACGTCATCATAACTACATTTGTACACTGCAAATGGATCTGAATGCCCATTTTGATTTGCGGAATATCAGCTAGCGGTAGATCGACTCTTCACGTGACCCGATGGTTGGCCAATTGAACAAAATTAACATTAGACGTGGCAAACTTTTCCCTTTGACAGCAATGGGGATGAAATTTTTTATGACTTAAAACCTTTCCTGCTTTATTTCGCATGTTCTTTTTTTATAAAAATCCGTTGCCGTTGAGACAAGGGCAGGAGGATGATAAAAAACCGTTGCCCCACATAGGGATATTCTCCTGTATCGTGGGTGCGTTTATAAACATTTAAACTCACATACACAAACAGTCAGACCCGGAACAACTACCTGTAGGCCATACAAATATTTGTTCCGTGCGGGAATCAAACCTACGACACGCAGCGCAGCAGCCGATCGCTCAGCCACTGCGCCAACCGTGCCATCAATGTTCATATTATTTTAAGTTTTAGGTCTCTATTTAACAAGAACTAAATAAAAGTTAGTACGTATTTGTATTTATTATGAAGCAGAGACAAAAGGACATAATTATAGCAATACGATTGTATTAAGTCGCTCAACTCTGATGGGCTGAAATATGGTCATCATTAGTAACAAAAGGGTTAAGTAAAAACAACCACTTTACCTTTTCCAGCTTGCAGACTACAAATAGAGACTATGTGATTCTTTCTCTAGTTGGCAAGCTGGGATTACTGATGATTTAAAAGTAGAAACGTAAAGAAAATCCCATCATATTATTCCATTTTCAATAAAATTATGATACATTGTGGTTTAACCTGTCAAGTACCGTAACAATGTTCCGTCTACCTACATTGTTATGAACGGATGCAGGGCTTCGTCATTTTAGAAATTAAATCAAATCCGAAAACATCTAATTTCTGGCTTACATATTTGACGTGGGACATACATAAGAGTGTGTTTGAACATAATAAGCTGTAAGATTTCTCATAATTTCAGACAAAGGACGCCCACTGCTGGACATGAGCCTATCCCAAAAGATTTCCATAACGAACGGTCTTGCGCTACCCCCGTCTATAGGCTTCCTGCGATCTTTACCAGATCGTTCTCTCTCTCTTGCTAACTCTTTCGCCTTTCTTTCGATTCTTAACCGACCATAATTTTGCCACATACGGCAAAAGATTAGTCAAAGGAGAATCCCCATCGCACCCTAGCAAAACTTCTGGAAAATGGTATCCTTATGGTGATTACGTGGAATATTAATGCAAGCATTTATCGCACTAAAAAGGCTTAACCCTTGCGCCTGCAGGGTAGATAAATTCCGCGATTACAACTCGTCCCTGTATTGTGACACCCACGCGTCTCGGGTTAAGAGGATTCGACGTGTAATGTGTTGTGTACCTATGAATAGCTGGCCATGGATTACAGAAGGTACAAAGTTGGACGTAATCAACTACTTATGCAATCGGATTGACAGTAATCATGATATCATCAATCATGTTAACATTTAACCCATGATTACAGTCAATCAAAACTACATAATTATCTGCCTAGCTTTTTGCACACTATGTTAGGGTTGGCTTCCTGTCCAAGTCGGCTGCATGTAAAATACCAGTATTTTACATCGAGCGGCTACCTATACAACCTCCAAATCCCAGTTACTTGGTAATACATTATTCTTTGCAAAAACTGTTCGTCACAAATTCAAGTCGGATTCGATCCGGTACCAACTGTTTGACGTGCTTCTCGAGACATTCATCCACGGACCCACCTCATTAAGCGTAGCTTAACCCGTTAATGCCCGTGTCGCTGTTATTATTTAGCCAGAAGTCACACTCATTGACCACGCTAGTAGCTTAATTATTAAAGAGAAACTAATTAGAGTAGAGAGTAGTATTGTGACCGACATTCATATCACTCCTTTTTAGGAAAGTAAACCCAAGAATGGATTAAAAAAAAAGAAAACGTTGCCCCACACTAGGAAATTCTCCTGTGTCGTGGGTGCGTTTACAAACATTTAAACTCACATACACAAACAGCCAGACCCGGAACAATTACCTGTAGGTCATACAAATGTTTGTTCCGTGCGGGGATCGTACTCACAACACGCGGCGCTGCAGCCGATGGGTCAACCACTGCGCCAACCGTGTCGTCAAAAAAAAAAGAAAAGGTACAAAAGTATATTTTAGTATATACTTAGACTATTTTTACCCGCGGTTTCACCCACTCCTTAGGGCCTAGCGGGATGTTAAAAACCCTATAAACTTCTTCAAGAATTGGTCTATCAAATAGAAAAAGAATCATTTAAATCCGACTGATACTTCCAAAGATTAGCGCGTAGTATAGATATAGATATTTTAATGTCACAACTGTACTTATCTCTATGCCAACATTGGGCATACCAAAGAGGCAATTTCACTTTCACAACATCCCTTTGTATGGTTCATGCCTGTCCTAATTGCATTTGTGCGTATAACATAATGTTACTCCATAATATAGTAAACGTTAGCGGTAAGTGGTATTAATGTGCTTAGACCAAAATGTGTGTAATGCCCTGTGAGGTGCCATGTGGTTTCTGGCTACTAGGCTCTAAAGCTCTTAAGTGGTTATTGCGGGAGGTCTGTCATCGGCAGGGAAATGTCCAATAAAGGACTCAATATTAACATCTCAACAAAAATATTGCAACATATAGTTGGTTCATGAATGAGGGCACGGTTGGCACAGTGGCTTGGTCGATTAGCTGGTGCTCTGCATGTCGCGGGATCGATACCCACACGGAAAAAATACTGGTATGGCCGATAGGTAGTTTTTCCGGATCCGGTTGTTTTTGTATGTGAGTATAAATGTACGAGTATGTAAATGCACCCACGATACAGGCAAAAATAATAGTGCGTTTTTTTTTAAACTTTGCCTACGTTATTAGGTTTTTCTATCAGGAATTTCTCATTGTCAGCCCAAAATCTGGATATGCCTGCCCCCTATTATATGGAACTGATCTAACCTACCCTAACCTTTGGGGGAAAACCAGCTTGATTAACATCAAATCATAAAATTATTTAAGAAACAAGAAGGTTCCGCGTGATCCTACCAAACTTGATATCCAACCCCAAAAAAAAATCACCCAATCCGTGCACAATTAAAATCACAATTAAATTAAATATCACCTCGCGAATTGAATTTTTACCCCGCCATTTTCGCAATGTGAAGAGGAAGAGGCATTAATTGAATTGATTCTCTGTGGAGTGTTCGATTAAAATAGATTTTAAAAAAAAGTGCGGTACAGATGAACCGGCGGCGGCGACGAGACGACTACGTGACGAGAATCAATATCGTTTTAATAAATATTTATTGTATGACGACGACGGATTCGTGCCAGACCAGTCACTTATTTTTGTGAACATAACATCATGCCTATATTCCCCCAAGGGTTGGGCAGAGATGTCCAGTACACCCATATTTCACCAGTTATGTTTTAGAGTCCCATGTAATAGGGGAGCCTATTGCCATCAACCGGGCACACATACAGACTCCGGGCTGCTATTGAAAATTCCCTAATGAATAATATTTTATACAACTCTCGTTGACATGACAACTAACATACCTACATACCTATGAATGAATACTAAGTTAAATTGAAGCGTCTATATTTGTTCGATGTCACTCAGTATGAAATCGATAAGAATGAAGTACACAAACCGGGTGGCCTATAGTTTGTATCTGGGATATTAGTTCAAGGACAATTTAGTTAAGTAATGTTTTGATGTGCCTGTGATTACGCTTTAAGACGTCTATAAATTAATGAAAGGTAAATAGAAAGAGAAGGGATCGTGTCATGATGGTACAAATTACAGGCAAGACAAGGAGTTAATGGTATCTTTTTCATTCCGTCCTCGCTGCCGAGGCCCGTCGCGATGACCCTGTCAATGTCCTCCCCTAGACCCTTTGCTCAAGCCAGCCCGCGTAACTGAGTCAGTAGTTGTTTAAATTAGTCTCTAAATAATATATCTATTAGATCCAACCCGTTCCTTGCTATTCTCTCCCAGGGACGTCCTAAGCCGAGGCTCGTACCCCGAAGGGGGTGCCGGTTAGGTGTGGTTAGGGATTGGTCGCTGAGTTTTTAAGTTTTTTTACGCCCTGGCTGGAGGCTTTAATTACTAATTAAGTCCCCACAGGAAGGTTACGTTAAGCAGTAGATATCCCTGAAGGATAAACTGCGAGATGCCCCTCCCGAAAAATTAAAGGAGTTAACGAATTGTTTAAAAGACGAAAATGTTAACGTATCCGTAAACAATCGAAGAAAAAATGGTCGTTTTGCAATGTACGTAAAGTAAAAATTATCATCAACATTTTAAATTCACCGTTATTAGGTAATCATAACCCGATTTAAGTGTGTGACTAATTACATTGAACTAGGTATCAGTTATATACTTATACTTAGTTACAGCTCAACTCAGATAATTTTACTACAATAATGAGGTGGTATTTTGTAAAATATTATTATTAAAGTTATATTTATATGAATACATGACATAACTTATTGCCACATTTTGCATTTATTAGCCTTTCATTTTTTGCGTCAGTTAAGTGAGTCATTTGCTGATGGCGTGTGCTGTATCACTCGGCAGTGTAGTAGTAGTATAACTTTAATATTATGCGTTTGCATAGTTACTAAAAACAATCATTAACCAAAAATAAAAGTTTCATCAAGCCCACAAAAAACAGAAAACCTTAAAGATGTCTATCAGAATAACGATAAGTTTATATCGCTTGTCGAAACAATCCATTTAAGTTTGACACGCAAATACAATTTATGTAAGCATCGCGCCCCGTGCCGTGTAAAGAGACACTGATGTGAATTATCGGAGGCAGTTGGTACTCTCACGGGAATTTACCGATGTATGGTAGGTACAGGTGAACTAATTTGAGACGGAGTTTGTAACTCGCAGAAAAGTATGCTGTGGATAACGGTGTGAGTTTCACATTTATATAATATCTTTGTTTACATTGTTTGCGCAGATATAATGTGTTACTGTTTGTTTGTCCCAAATAAATAAATAAATAAAAGGCGGGGTATAAAACACACAAAGCGTATCTGAAGAATGCAGATTGTGACAGAATGTTAAAAAATCGACGATCGAGTTATTGGCAGCTGCGCTACGTGTAGCGGGTTTGATTCACGCACGGAACAAATATTTGTATGGCCTACATGTAGTTGTTCCGAGTCTGGTTGTTTGTGTATATGAATTTAAATGTTTGCCACTCACGACACAAGAGGAATTCCTACTGTGGGGCAACATGTTTATAAAATAAACAAAAAGGTTCTTCAGTTCAATAAGTAGTCTATAGTAAGTTTGTGATAAATGTGTTAATTTTTATGTGCTCACAGGGACTTTATTATGTTTAAGGAGCTCGTGACTTGATAAAAATAGTAGCTCGGTTTGATTGAACGCTAACCGAGGTCAGTCTGTGGATAGGTAACCGTTCGTAACATATCGAGACTCCTTCGTGCTTTGGATAACACGTTAAGCCGTTAGTCCCGGTAGTCATTTGTAGATCTTTGACAGTCGTTACGGGTAGTCAGAATCCCGAAAGTCTGACAACCAGTCTTACCATGTAGTATCATGTTGCCCAGTAATTGGCTTCATCAGCTGAATCTGGTCAGACTGGAAGCAGACCCCAACATTGTTGAGAAAAGCAGCTGATGAGGGACTTTATTAAAATTTGAGTTTGAATTATTGCACACATTTTTTTTAAGGTATCGTAAAGAGTTTTTCAGCAAAAATAATACCAAAAAAATAAAACCTGATTGTAAATCAACCTAAACAACCACTATTCCCTCATACATTTATACCAAAAACCACAAAATTAGGACCTCAAATTCAGCCCGCAAACCCGACTATTTACCTTCACAATATCGCGTCTGAATTCTCGTAAACCGTTTACACTGATCATCGCGGGTCGTTGAGTGTAAACCGACCTTTTGTATGACATATGTCAATTGAAGCTCTCGTGGCTGTCCCTCGGGACAGCGTGGGTGTGCTAACGTATGCTAATGTAACAGTTGAATTATATTTGTAGGGGGTTTATTGTTTGAAGGTACTGAAAGATCTTAATAAAACACAGACTGTTAATTTTCTGGAGTTGTAAATGTATAAAAATGTATCATCGAGAGGAGAGGCAGGAATTCTGTTATTAAGGATATTTCTTGCGATTTTTTTTATTCAAATATTGCGAGATCCAAATAAAATACTAACGGCTTTATTAGGGTTTAGACTTGTGAGAACAAAAATTGTGCTGTATAATGCCTTAGTTCGGAGCCACCTTGAGTTTGCCAGCGTTGTATGGAACCCGCACTACGCAGTACACTCACAAAGAGTAGAAAGCATACAAAGGGCCTTCACAAAACACCTAGCATATACCTTCGGTGATATATCTCCACGATGTCCATACGAACAACGCATTCAATGCTACAAAATGAAAACACTGCGCGACCGTCGACTGGTGCAGGATCTCATGTTCCTTTTCAAATTGGTTAACAATAGACTGGACTGTGATAAATTAGTAGAACAAATTGGAATAAAAGTCCCCCATAAAATACCCAGATATCCCATTACCCATCTATTCCACACTAAAGCATCCAACACAAATATAGGAGCAAACTCACCTCTCAATAGGTTCAGTAAAGAGATGAATTCATATACAAAATCCAATTCAGATGTTGACATATATCATGACTCCATGAATATCTTTAGAACCCACATATTAAATTCTAAAGTCCCAAAGGATACAACATAAGATTAATTGAATTAACTGAGTTAGTATATAATTATCTTGCAACCTTTTTCTTTGTAACTTTTACTTATTAGTGTTATTCGTTTTTTTTTTTTTTTTTTTTTTTCTTTATTCTTCATTCATTTATTCTCATGATTGTTAATTTAATAATTTGTTTAATTAAGCATAATTGCAATTTTTGTTATTTCTCTGTATAGTTTACTATTATGTTTGAATGTTGGTTCACCTGTTATTGGCAACTGTATAAGTCTATTACTCATTACTATTTAATTCGATATTTTATATACAGAAGCTGTTGGTATACCTTTATTAATAAATAAAATAAAAATTACAAAACAAGGCTTATCTCTAGGCCCAGGTTTTAACCGTTGGGCCGGTTTTGATTTTCGAATCCTATTTTGACGAAGTTACAAGTTCTTTTTTTTTAAACTGATGTAAAACCCGAGTTTAAATTGTTAAGTTTGTTTTAAGAGCTGTAGCTGTAGTAATAAAGTTCAAAATACAATAACTGGCTAAAGGTTTGGGCTTGGAAATAAGTTAGAACTCATTTTGCAATAAGAATGCATAGTTTTACAGCAGAAATGATTAAAAAAAAACATATCGTAAATTGTATATGTAAGCAATGTATCTCTTATAGATATATGGAATCAGATTGAAATGTGCTGGATGCTAACGTTTCCCGTGAGTGTAGTCAGTAACGTGAAATATGGCCAACTAGATCGTGTGGAATTTATGCACCGATATTTCGGACTACATCGTAGTCATCATGGCATACACGCGACTGTATTCCCCGAGGGGTTAGGCAGAGTTCTACCTTCAGTACCAACACTCAAATTTCGCCAGTTATGTTTTTATGTCCCATGTTATAGGGGACAAGCCTATTGCCATGAATCATAGACAAAAAGGTCTTTATGTCATAAGTTAAAGAAATAATAATAATAATAATAAATAAATATTGCTGGACAATCCACACAGCATCATATAGCCCCAAGCTAAGCAGAGCTTGTGTTATGGGTACTAGATGACTGATATACTTAATACAATACATTACATAGATAGATATTTTTATTATATATAGCAAATACCCAGAACACCCGGAACAAATATTTGTAGATCGTACAAACCTTTGTCCCAAGGCGGGAATCGAACCCGCAACCTATTGCGTCGCAGGCGGACCTTCGCCCGCCGCGCCACATCGGTCGTCAAAATAAAACACACACAAAGTTTGCCAAACTGCATAATCAGTTTATTAAAAGATAAAAAAAAAAAAAACATTACTTTGTATAACATTTGCATGCTATATGAAAGAAGAATGTACATGGATCCTTTTATATAGTTTATGAACTTATTTTTATGTACCTACATTCTAAGTAAAAAATGACATTCAATTCTATTCAATGTTTTTTTTTGTTGGAGAGCGTATACCGGTATACATTAAAATAAATCAATTATTCATACACCGTATTATTGCTATAATATGCTACAGTCAATGTGCTTACTAGCAAAAATAATCAACGCAAAGTCCGACACACACCAACAAATATCCACGTAGTATTCAATAAAGATTTGAAAATAAACACGCAACAAATTCAAGTATCACTTGAATCTAGACTACCGATTCGTCCTCGCTTTTAACCCTAGAGAGGTAACTCTAACCCGTGTCAGTGGCAGATGCATCGAACTACATACACAAGACGTATCAAGCCTCACACATCCAGCATAATCTGACCTAGTATCATAAAAGCTTTCAGTAAGAAAAGGGTCAGCTTATACTGGGATATTGTTGACGCAAAGTGTTGCGGAAAAGTTTTCCTTGCAATATCGAGTTCAGTTTTAAAATATACATAACCCTAGAGGTGCCAACGGATATGGCTTCGTGATTCTTTGAAATTGTCGGATGAAATGCGGTTGGGTTTTCAGGGGTTGAAGAAACTGTTTTGTGAATATTTTCCCATTTGTTACAGTATTCGGTTAAACAGATAGAATATCAAATGTAAAGTTATGGAAAGTATCCGCACGTGAGCTAACCATGACGTCCTGGGTTAATTTTCCGGGTCGAGCAAAGTTCTTTCACCCGGAATTTCTTAGTAGCAGCCTTTGTTGATATGGTACCGGTTACGTCAGTTTGACGTCTCGGTGTCATACCGGGATGACATGTGGTACCGAACCGTTTAATGGCAGTAAACTTGCTTCCTATTAAGTTACATTGCAAATTAGGTAGTTTTTGTGCCATTTCTTCTTCCCAGAGAAAGCAATAGAAAGTGGTGTAGTTGAGGCGTTTTGGAAAATTGTTTCAAGTAATTTTTGAAGTTTATAAAAATAACGATTATTATCAAAAGTTCGGGCGTTTTAGAAAGTGGTTTCATGTAATTTTGGATGTAAAAAAAAAACCGATTCTCAACCTTAAATGATTTAAAATTAATGTTGACTTAAAGAACAGCATACATAGATTGTTACGCTATACAAATTCTATGGATCCGTCACCGACAATTAATGTCCTGGTCCTTATTTAACGAAGGTCACACTTTGGGACCAACGTGGGAAGGTAACGTACCTCACAAAAGCCACCACGTGTGACAGTTCTTAATTACGTGCGGCAAGACAGACAAAACCACTATTAATCTTATTGTTTGACTTGTAAGTAAAATTTTCAACCACACACGACGTAATCTCTGTATCTACGTGAAGCGAAAACTTCGATCTCTTTCAATAAATTAAAAGTAAAAAAAAAAAACTCCATCTATTCACAAACAATTTTAAAAAAGTTAATACTGAGCAAATGTTACTAGTGTAAATGAATTCTTAAATGATAAAACCTTAAAACTTGTAAAATAATGCTAATGTTTTTTTGTAATGTTAACGTCTATGTTTTTAGAATAAGTTCTATTATAAGATACTTAAATGATAGTCCTCTCCAAAAATCTGTGCCGAATCTTTTGCTGTGCCGAACAGGGTCTACGATTGTTTCCAAAAAATGTTAAGCACCTAAGCCTGCATTATGGAATGCAATAAGGAAATGAGTATTGAGTATTAAAAAGGAGTAAGAGTTTTGGTATATTACAGTTTTTATGGAGAACCAGCTCGTGGCTAAATAAGAACAGCCGCACGGGTGGATCATATGTTGAGCTACGCTTGCCGAGGTCAGTCTGTACATCGGCGGTCACCCATGTACAGACTGACCTCGGCAAGCGTGCTTAGCGTATATTGAGATTCCATGCCTCGGTAATCACGTTAAGCAGTTAGACCCGGCTGTCATTTGTATTGATATACTTGCGAGAATCAAAATATGCCGATTAAATGGCCGTGTTTTTTTATTGCGTTGACTTAAAAGCTTGATTTTTCTAAAGCTGGAGCTCTAGAAAAATCAAGCAAAAGGACAAAGAGACTTGGGCTACGTATTTGATATCAATTCCTACTTGATACTTCATCGCGTTCCTGAGAAAATGGGTCATGGCAGACAGACAGACATACGGACAACGAAGTGATCCTATAAGGGTTCCGTTTTTTCTTTTGAAGTACGCAACCCTAAAAATATGTAAGAACGAATATCTTATTTAAAGAACCAAGGGAACATTGCCGGAATATTTGCATCTGCCGTTCGATGCTAAAGACCGCGGGTTCACATTCCGCCCTGACACAAATATTTGTACAAAATGCCTACAGAACTCACCTACGGGCCACAAAGGTACACTGTACAGGCAACATTAAAAGTGAATGATGTTTGTTTATGGTTTCTGAAGTGTGTATAGTACCTACGTGTAAATATTTGATTCTAATGTATCCACTTGACGTGATGGCCCAATGGCTATGGACTCGGTTCTCAGGCACGCCAATGTGACTTTTTGAGTTCATGTTTTTACCCCTTTACTATTAAACCGGAATAAAGTTATTAGGCAAACTTAATCCTCCAAAAATGTATGGTCAAGCTGATGATCATACTGGTCGTAATTTTACTGCTAAGTCTATCGGACATCGGACATCGGTGAAGGAAAATATCGCGAGGAATCGATTGGATAGGTTAGAATACTCTTTATTGTAGGTTTTAATACCAGCCTGTTACTGTCCCACTGCAGGGCAAAAGCCTCTACTCATACAAAGAAGGCACGTGCATTAATCACCACGCTTGCTCAAGACGGGTTGGCGATTTCAGACTTATATTCATTGTAAGTCCAGGTTTCCTCAAGATGTTTTCCTTTATTGATGTCAGCGATGTCCAAGATAAACATAGAAAGCACATATGAATTCAAAAAGTCACATTGGTATTTGCCCAGGCTTGAACCCACAACCTCGTGCACAAGAGGCGAGTCCGAAACCACTGGGCTATCATGATGTTTATTATTGTGGGTACACCATAAAAACTCAAAAATAATGACTTTAAGAACAAGAACATAGGGTGACAATGGCCCACTTAGACACCTGAATTTTTAAGTGCTTAATATAAGTCTGAAATCGCCAGCACCTGCGCTGTGCCTTCTCTTTATCAGAAGAGACAATTGCCCGGAGCTGCAGTGAGACAGTGTCAGGCTGTCATTATTACGTAAGTACCTCTTGATCCGGCAGGAACCGGTTTATGTTACAAAAAAAAAGATGGAAATAATAAATTACCAACACACGCGGTGACATTACATCCCCCATTACCAGAAACCGAAATGCCAACCCGTTCCCCGAATGGCTTTTAAAAAACCGTTTTGCCCCCGAAAAAATCGGCCTCGATCAATTTGTGCGCGGGCCGCTTATGTAAATGTCTCGTCATTTAACCAAATGTCACATTACGCTAAATGCTTTTAGTGCGTACGTACGTGTTTACGTGTTACAAGTATGTATAGGTATAAAGCGTGTAAGGCTTAGTTTCCCTGATTAAGGGTGAATTTCCACCAGGATGCTTTACGTTGTTAAGCCTCGGATGTGATACAAACCCACCGATAGGATCGCTCAATTCAAATAGCTTAGCTTAGCACTGTTCGAAAAGATTTAATAAAATACAATTGTACATGGACAAGATCAGGTAGGATAGTGACCCCCAAACAGCGTTGGCTTGTATTTTGGGATCAGAATAAATTCTTATTATTGCCCTAACTCATGGATTGGTGAGTAAAATACTGGTTGCAATTTTTAAGCATTTTTTTGTGTTTTGATTGGCTTCTCTCAGATTCAATTTTGTTACTGGTCAATAAAGGTATGTTTTTGTTTTTGATGGGAGCTAAAGATGTGAGTCATGAATCCTCCTTGCACAGCTTCCTCGGGCAGCGCATCTTCAAAACACATCTTAGCCGTTCCTTTACACCACTTAGCATAAGTGGAAACGGTCAAATACTTTCGTAGCTTAGCTATTACTTCACTCACTGCTTAGTTGCCAAGCACACCTTTGGTGGAAAGCTTGCTTAACGAGATCTCGAATAAATATTGCTCCTTACGACAAATTTGCGGATAAGTAGTTTAGTTTTGATAGTTGAGTCTGCTGAATACAAACTAGTTTTTAGAAACTGTCAGTCTTGTCTAGCGATTTTAACTTTCGTATGGAAGTAACGTCAACGCGCCTTGAACAAGCATGGTGATTAATGCTTGTGCCTTCTTTATATGAGAAGAGGCCTTTACAATGCAGTAGAACAGTAACAGACTGGTATTAATGTTTTATTTTTTATTGTCCTTTTATGATGGCCCATTATGTATGGAGTCACCTTTCAAGCACGTTTAGGTTCCAAGTCAGACCCATGACATTTTTAGTTTAATAGTTTTAGAGCTTTGACATCCCCTTCTTTGAAGCGTAATTTCAAAAGTTAAGCTTTCTATAAGTGAAAGAATTTAATTTTTTGGTTAAGTAGTTTTTGGGTTTATCCATTACAAACAAACAATACAATCTTTCCAATTTATAATATTATAGTTTAGATGTACTTTTTAAAACTATCTTAGACATCGGTGGAGGAAAGTGTCGTACTGAATATAATGCTCGCCCCATTAAATGGGACTAAAACATAACTGGCAAAACGTGGGAGTACAATAATAGACACCCACATTATGCCAGTTCCGTTTAAGTCTGCCTAACCCTTCAGGGATTACATGCGTCATGTTATGCTTTAATATAAAAACAGATTACGGATGTTGAGAACTGTTTAATCCGACCACAAATTCCTCCCCATAGTCACAAGTAAATATTAGTAGAGTACCCTTTCAGGCGACGGCATGGGTTCGCTTTCGCCATATCAAATATAAAAGCTTTTATCCGATTAATATTTGTCGTGGGTATATTTGGCTCGTAAAGTCTCGTTCATACTGTCACAGTATTATGACAGGCTGTGTGACGTTTTGTTACGTCACTTGGAAATGTTTGACATCAATAATGCGGTGTTGCTTGCCGTCGATTGCGTTGAAATATTTACAAGCGGTGCTCCATTGTTTTACTTGCTCGTAAGGGTCGTAACGTGATATAAGTTGGGTATTAAATGCTAAGAGATTTTTTTAAATCCGACTAAGAATTCCGGAGATAATAACGTTCAATTAAAAAAAATATGAGCGGACCGCCTGGCAGATGTGAAGCATCAAAATTATTTTGTACAATTACTCGTAATATGCATAAAAGAACAGATTACGACAAAAACCAAATATGGCTTAGCGAAAAAATGAAATATTACTAATCTTTCCCTAAAAATAATGTCTGTTTATTTTCATTTAATACGAAAATTAAAAATTAAAAAAAATATATTTCCGACAGCTCAATTGTTTTAATCAGTGAATTTTATTTCTTTATATTATATTAATAATTGTATCATTTTAATGAAATAAATATCAGTGACTTCTGTAGTAGTTACATTCGATGTTGGCTCTACGTTGTCTTCGATGTCGCAATGCATGCGTCACCACGCCAAAAATGGTTATATTCGCGGGTATAGATGTTTCACATCAAAAAACTCTAGTAAGTATGGATAGATTAAAACTCTTTGCACAAGTTAAATAATCGTATAACGGTGTCGCTCGTATCTTGACAAAATGAAGTAACTATAGATACATGAGTTAGACGTAACAGGGCTCTATTGCTTTTACTTAAGACTCATTACTATAAATCATAGAGATTAGAGTTTTGTCATGACACGGCTGTGAGGACCTTAATGCCTTAGTGAACGGAAACTTGTACTTGGCTGAATTTTGATGAAGCTAGACCGAATATATTTAAACGAAGAATGCCTTGAGCATTTCTTACCACTCTATCTTAGGGTGAGATCAAGCATGGATATAAAATTCAATAATATACTTGCATTAAATAATATAAATAAATAATGCTGGACAATTCACACAGCATCATCTATCCCCAAGCTAAACAGAGCTTGTGTTATGGGTACTAGATGACTGATATACTTAATACAATACATTATCTTGATAGATATTTTTAATTATACATTGCAAATACCCAGAGCACCAGAAATAAACCTTAGTAGATCGTACAAACATTTGTCCCAAGGCGGGAATCGAACCCGCAACCTCCTGCGTCGCAGGCGGAACTTCGCCCGCTGTGCCACATAGGTCGTCAAATGGTGGTTTTTTTTTGGCATCCTGCTTACCTATCCTATCCCGATTGCAAATGAACATTGTTCATTGTTACCTTTGTATATCTATGCATTATATTTCATTCTTATCCATTCACTTGTGTATGCGTAATTTAAGAAAAAAGAAAATGTCACACTACCTACCATAAATATTAAAGTTTTAACGGTAGGTGGCGGAACGGATTTAGATGAAATCTGTTATAAAGGTAGTTTACACCCTTAACACATAGGCTATTTTGAAGGGGAAACGATGTCTCATGTAGAGTTTTTAAACGCGGAACACACCGGGAGGCGAAGCAAGCATTTTCAAACACAGTAAAATTGTTACTAAAATCGAGCTCAATAGTTATTCTATTTGCACCCCTATTATAAGATGTTAGATTGTAAATTACTAACACAAATGAACACCACTAGATGCGACCATTTATATCCGTGCGGAAATGTATAAGGAAATTAGCCGCCCGATTGCAATACACTTCTATGAGAGAAATGTGGCCCTGTGTAGACGAGGGTTTAGATTCACCTACTAAGATTCATTTTTAACTGCGAGTTCATTTAGAACTCAGTTTTAAGAGTAGATTCCACACAAGTTGTGATTGTTGCGAGGTTTTAGTGTAGATATTGATTGATTGTGTCTTCCGTATTCAGTAGTGTAGTAAATAAGGACGGAAAAGTACGAGAGAGTCAGAGTGAATGTACGGCTGGTAGTTCTCTACAGGCATTGGCCGCACAGTCGTTTTGTCTCTTCTCTAGAACAAATCTTTGTAGATCGTACAAACATTTGTTCCAAGGCGGGAATCGAGCCCGCAACCTCCTGCGTCGCAGGCGGACCTTAAGCGGACCCGCCGCGCCACACCGGCCGTCTAACGACTTTCTATATGTGCATTTATACTTATGTGTGTACTTATTTTCAGTTTACATAAGTAGTTGTATTTTGTTGTGTTTTTCCTTTAACGAGGTTTGTTTAATAATAATACAGGAACACCGGTGAACTAATCAAACAAAGATAAATTAAAACTTTGTGAGATCTCTCAGGATCGAAACGTTTAATTATTTACATTGCTTGTTACAAAGTTAAACCCCACAATTCCTGATGCCACTCTGACGTCTTATATTTGCTTATAATATTACTACCAAAGGCAATTCCCTTTGTCTCAAATAAGGGTCTAATCGAGTTAATATTTTCATAATCAAGGTTGTACTCAAATTTAATTGCGATGATATGAAATTAATTGAAGATTTTGATGTTTATAACTTTGGAAGCAGCCGCGAAATTTGGTTGGAAATTGCAATGCTAAATATGTGTTGGTAAACAAATAGCGCATGAGCGATTTAGAAAATTTAAAGATTTTAAATTTTGTAGTTGTTGGCATTTTTTTTTTACTTTTAGTGAGTTGCAAATAGCCCCTTATTTGGATATTTCTATTGGATGATGGAAAATACCCCAAACATAGTTGGGAAAAGGCTAGGCAGGCGATGATGATGGTACTGTGATAGTGACACGGGTCATACTCCTCAACCCTACATGTACATGCTACAGTACCTACGTACATACACTGAAAGAACATTGACCTTCTTTTTAGGAGTTAGGTAAGTACATTTTATGAACACAAAAAAGTTTTTCATGCAATTCATCTCTCGCTACGGCAGCAAAGAACGGACAGCCTAATCCCCGAACCGCCCTGTATATCGCCTCTTTAATCAAGAAAGTAAGGGCTTTAGCCTTAAAGCATTTTTTACCCCCATAATTATAATAACTGGATGATTCCGCAAAGATTAGAAACGTACTTTAGAGTAAGCAAGAAACTCTGTGACACACCGCCGATTAAGCCGTTCAACATTTGCAAATATTTATTTCCAAAAGGATTTTGGATCCTTTGAATCTCAAATCCACTTATGCCAAATTGAAATAAGGGTACAAAAGCACGCAGGTAGCCCAAAAAAAACGTTTTCCCGTTTTTATTACATTAGAGAAAATTGAATTGAACGCCTGTGGTTACCTTTCCAAAGGACATGTCCCTAAAGATTAGGAGTCTTTAGGGATTTATTAATTTATTCATGGGTTGAGGACATCTAGATCTTTACAGTACAGAATGTTGTACTTGTGCCTGGTTCCTGAATTTCATTTATTGAGCAGAAAACGCTCTCTGTATTATTTACTAGTTGTGCCCTGCTCCTAAGAGTCGTAGCGTGATGTTAAATAGTTTATAAACTTGGTCAGGAATCGAGCTAATAAAAGCAAAAAGATTTTTTAACTGATTGTTAAAGAGACTAACAAAAAAAAACATTTCAGCTTTGTTTTATTGGTATAGACTTGCGAAATCGTATTATTTTATTATCGTATGTTATTATTTTTTAGTTTCAGTTGTTAACTATCGTAAACAACTGGAACTCTATTAAGACGATAACACCTAAAAATATTGCGAAGAACTTACTGGGCATTCATAATAATCAACCCTTTTGTGTGAACGATTTTAGACATAGCAAAATAACATCACATCTGTAATCCCCAAAAGGGGCTTGGGAGCGGTGTACTTATAGTACAACCGTACATATTGCCCGATATGTTTAAGTTCCACTTAAAAAAAGGCAACCCCATTGTCGTCAGCCAGTCAAAAATCCAGATTTTTCCACCGTTACTGAGAAGATTCATATGGAAAGACCCAATAATACTTTGTACGACCTGGGAATCTAACCAGGAAACTCATGTTTAGCAGTAGTGCTTGCAGCCACTAGACTAACGAAACAGTTCCTCAAGTTCGACATATCATAAATTATAACATTTGTGATGTATCAGACAACTGTCACTTCCCAGTTTTCACTTCTGTGTGTACAATCAGATGTAACTTAAGATCAAAATCCTATTAAAATCAGGCCTACTCAGTCTCTGTAAGTGGTTTTTAATCTTAGGGATCTTTTTCTTGAGATTTAACGAACCTGCGCCTAAATTAAGTTGTTATTGTTGACAATCCTAGAGTTTGTATCCAGAAATCTCGGATGATGCTTCTTACACCATAACTGCTGTCTCTGTTTAAATCGTACCTGGATATCAGTTCAGTTTTCATTTGAGCTATACGATAACTGATAAATACTCACTGGAGTGATCCACTTATGTCTGTATGGTTATTTCTTCAAAATACTCTCTCAGGCTTTTTCTGCATAGGCAACCACATGATCTGACCAACATAACACACACACGTCTTACTATTTTCGCTACTGTTTCATCTTTTTAGTTTTTAATTATTATTATTTTTTCTGTTTGTTATATAATGTAAACCTATTATAAGTTAGCATGTAAGCGGTAGTCTGGCGTCTGTTTTGAAAGTGTTGTGTTTGCCCGTAATTGACATATTATATATTAGAATGTTACCTAAGATAAATTGTATTTATGTTTATATATGTGCTGTGGGTGAACCTTTAAATAAATAAACATAAGGTTTGGACTTTAGAGGAGACTGCCGTAGTTGCCGTTGTTTCGGTGTTTCTTTTCAGAGGAGTCAGTTCGGTACCACCGACCTCATGTATTTTGCTGTGTAATAACAATTACGAGTATAATCAGAAACTAGCGAATTTTTTGTTCAAATTATGCTGGTTTCCTCACGATGTTTTCTATCACCGTTTAAGAGCTTCATAGCTTGACTATAAGAAAAACTAAATACTACAAAAATTCAAACTTACCAATAGGTGCTGGACCACCAAGCCAGCCAGGCGCCCAGCCAGCTCCCAGCCCCTTCCTCTGTCTTGCCAGAAGTTGTATCGTCAGGGCATAAGTTAACAGCATCACCATCAAAGGTATGTAGAACGAGATGATAGACCCGATAGCCTTGTACAAGTTGTCTGGGACCTGGCACGAGCCATCTATGAGGACCGAATCTGCATTCTGTGGGAGAACAAAGAACAGTTTAGAGTATAGTCAAGTTAGTAGTCAATAGTTAAAAGTGTGTAAGTACCTAATTGTTTTTTTAATGTCAATCGTATGTAGCTAGTCTTGCCATAAATATTGTCATATTGTATTGTAAGAAAAAAATATTTTTTTTATTGCAATTTATATTTATTACTTTTACAGTGTGTTAGTTTAATACATACATACAAAACAATTTAAAATATAAAAAGCTTATTCAAAGTGATTTCCATTGGCTGCAATACAGTCCTTTAAATGTTGGGGCCAGTTATCAATAGAAGTACGCACTCTTTCCATGGGAAAATTCTTCACTGCCAATCGTATGGATTGTTTTAGGGACTCCAAATTATCATGGTGTTTAGAGCAAGCCATGCTCTCTAAAACTGACCATAAATCATAATCCAGAGGGTTAAGATCGGGACTAGACGACGGCCAGTCTTCAGCTCTGATGAAGTCCGAAACGTTCACTTCCAACGGCACTTCCCTTAACAACCCGGCGCCGAGTCTTGTTGGAAGGACCATACTTGGTTATTTAACATGGTGTTGTTAAGGGGCTTAACTACCTTCTGAAGACTATCTAAGATCTAATAATAGATCTTAGATAGTCAGAAGAAGAAGAATATCTAAGATCTTGATACACTTTTGCCGATTTTTTGATACCTTTTTCACAAAAATATGGCTCAGTCACTCCTTCATAGCTAAAACCCCACCAAACCATCACTGAAGTCGGATAATGCCTACGTTGCACTCTGTCGACTAATTGAGAAGCTTCCATAGAGCTTTGGGCATAAATACGGTCATTTTGTTTGTTAAAATGTTGCTCAATTGTAAAGATTTTCTCATCCGTAAACAATTTTTTTCTGTGACCTCCCTTTGCGTACCGCTTCAGTAGTTGTTTCGATTTTACCACCCTATTCTTTTTAAAATTATCAGTTATAAAATGAGCAGTGCATCTCTTATACGCTGCAAGTCCTAAGTCATCTTTTAAAATACGCAACATGGTTCTGGGTGCTATCTTCATCTCCCAAGATAAAATCTTTTGCTACCGGACAGGATTTCTGCGAATTCTTTCCCTTACTGATTTGACCACCTTTTTCGTACGAACACTACCTACGTGGACGGCCAGAACTTTTTCTGTCACAAACAGAGGAGGTGTCATTGTACCTATTAATAGCCCGGTACACAAACATTTGACTAATACCAAGCGTATGGAGAGTTTTAAAAATTGCATTTTGCTCCATACCAACTTTGTGTAACGCAATCACAGCGATTCGGTTCTCTTTATCACCCCACTCCATTTTAATATCGCAAAATATTGTACAATGTATTGCCGCCAAAATTAGAAAACTCAATGAACAATCGTATAAAAAAAACAGATTCCAAATTCAAATGTAATATCTTTGTTATTTTTAAGTGTAACAGTATTTATGGCCAGACTAAGTATATAGTTTTTAGGTATTGTGTGTGAAAGAGAACACGATCCCCGTTTGTTATATTTTTGACGAGTATTGACTTACGAGTATATCGGAAACAGATTTTTTAATATCATGTTCTAAGGAAAAAACACTAGTCGTACCAAGGAGTATCGTGTTGCCTAGTAACTGGGTTGTAGAGGTCAGACAGGCAGGCGCTCGATCTAAAATACTGGTATACAGCTGCATTCGGTAAGACTAGAAGCCGACCCCAATATAGTTGGGAAAAGGATAGGCAGATGATCATGTTCCAAGGAAAGTCATGAGTATAAACATGGAGGGTCACAAGAGTAGAGGAACCCCAAAGAGATGATGCATGGATTGTGTGAAAGGTAATATGCCTAGAAAGGAGGTAACTATAAGATAACGGAAAATTAAGATGTATGGAAGAAGAAGACATGATGCGCCGACCCTAAATAGTTTGATATGAGGGCAGGAAGATGAAGTTTGGGTTGCGCAGTCGGTATTCTGGCTGTAAGTGACTTAATAAACGGAGATAGTGGATGAACCCTAGAAGTGGAAGGGTAATCTACGCTTCCCGAAATTGGTCTAATTGTTGGTGACCATCTATTTCTTATCCTGTATGTCAAGACTCTGCCGTACTTCTTGGTCCCGGCTATCATTTGTAGATTTTTGATATAGGTAGTTTGAGGTAGTCGAAATTCCGAAAGTCTGACAACCAGTCTTACCAAAATTGGTAGTGCAGGTCACATAGCCAGCTAATCAATGAAGTAAGCTTGCTTTCAGCTGCATCTGATTACCTTGTTACTCTTTACTTAGTTGGGAAAAGGCTAGGCAGATGATGAGTTGAGAAACTTTTAGAAATCTAACTTTACAGAACTTCTTAGGTTGAATTGTTACTACAGTTAAGAAGTTTAATATAAATAAAAAGACATCTACCGATCTACTTATCGTCGCCTTATAGTGAAAACCTTGTACATGCAAAAGACGTAACTTCAAAGGAGAAAGAAAAAAATTATTACCACAGTTTTTTCACTCTCGAGTTTAAACGAGGTTCTTATTAACTATCATAGATAGCATTACAGATTACTAAACATTTTTTGTGTGAAAATAGGGCGTGCGTCGACGACGACGTTTTCTTTATTTTGTTATAAAACAAAAATGAACAATATTGCATTATAATTATATCACCTTACTATACCATAGTTTCAAATATTTTTTTCTACTTCATATATGGCACAAGATATTTGTCTAGAGGATTACATGTCATGTATATCGACTCGTGCGTATTCAAGGACTTACGAATATAACCAAAGAAAACTCACTCGTACTTATAATGGAAAAGAAACAATGAGTTCTTATAAACTATTAATTTCCAATATAAAGTTGTTTTTGTTTATGCTGTTAACTTTATAGAGAACTTAGGCGATAATGTAATGAAAACAATACAGGTTGAAAACTCGCGGTTTATCGAAATAATCTCGGCCCAGTACGCCAGAAGAACGAATTTGGCGAAAACATTATTACTTAAGCAAGAGGTGCTTGTGGCTAAATCAAAAAGCCAGGGTTGATCCAAGGTTAAGCTACGCTAGCCAAGGTCAGTTTGAAGATAGGTGACTACTCATTACATACCTAGATACCTTCGTGCCTCGGAAAGAACGTCAAGCCGTTTGTTTTGCAGTCGTTGCGGGTAGTTGGAATCCCAAAAGTCTGACAACTATTGTTATCAACGTGTTTCCCACCCAGTTACTGGGTTGTGGCAGTCCATGTAAAATAATGATATTCAGTTGCATCTGGTAAGGCTTTGAGAAAAGGTAGCGCAGATGATAACAGAATGATGATGATTATCATTATTAAGCAAAAAGTTGGTAAAAAACTGTGGGATAGACATTGGTCGCGAATAACTTTATTACAACCTAATAAAAGACCCTTAAAGTATCTTGTTCACTAGAAAAGGGATGCGTCCTAGGTAAAAATATATTAGTCCATTTGGTCCGTCAGTTAGATTACCAAAAAAAATTGGAAACATAGCACATCAAAGTTCAGGAGAAGGGGCTTGTGACGTCACTTTTACGTTAAAAGTGTAGTACGGCGTGACGTCGCTCGCAATTTCAACGCACTATATCGTCGTCATTTTTGGTTTACATGGCAAAAGAAAAGTGTCCAGTATTTTTGAGTAATCCAACTTTCGGACCAATCAGAATTTTTAAGGTCACTACCCTATGATGTATAAATGTCATGATGGCCCAGTGTTTTGGCCTCTTGTACACGAGTTTGTGGGTTCAAACCTGGGCAAGTACCAATGTGAGTTTTTTAATTCATATGTACTTTCTAAGTTTATCTTGGACATCACTGACATCGGTGAAGGAAAACATAGTGAGGAAACCTGGACTTATATCATTAACATAAGTCTGAAATCGCCAACCCTTTTGAGCAAGCGTGGTGATTAATGCTCGCGCCTTCTCTGTATGAGAAGAGGCCTTTGCCCTGCAGTGGGACAGTAATAGGCTGGTACTACTACTACTAAGCGTAGGTAGTAGGAGGCAAAAGCTAGCTGCTTCTAATACTATTTATAAATATTAAGGTTGAGTAGATTATTTTCTCCCTTACTGATTCATAATGCTTATTGCATCTAGATCTCATTCGCTTTGGGTGTTATTATCATAATATTTTATTGTTATTATCGCCCTACTGCGAAACGGCTAACATCTGACTATCGTTACGAAAATAACTGATATTTTATATTAACGATAATATTTGTGTGTGTTTATTCTTGTACTTTGATGATTTCAAAATTACTGAGTAAGTGGTATTTATTTATGAATTCGTTTTTTTATATTTTTTATTTTTAGAGGGACTCGTGGCTAATTAATAATAGCTACACGGGTCGATAGAAAGATAAACTAGGCTTCCCGAGGTTGGTCAGTCGATAGGTGACCATCCATTAGCCGTGATATGTACACATTCATCGAGACCACTACGTGCCCCGGAAAGCAGGGAAAGCCGTTAGTCCCGGCAGTCATTTGTAGATCTTTGTCTGTCGTTACGGATAGTCTAATAACCAGTCTTACCAAAGGGTTTAGATGTAACCAAGTATAGTTGGGAAAAAGCTAGGCAGGTGGTGATGTTTATAAGCATAAATATCATGAACATACTTGGTATTATATAAAAAGTATAATTTATTACTATCAAAATACACTAAAGGTTTGTCTATAAAATATCGCTTCTGGCGATAAGTCCGTCTGTTGTAATATACGTAGAAACTTTAATAAACTATTTGTAATAGTCTATCTAGGAATTTAAACAGAGTAAGATTATTGCCTGTTGAATACAATAATGTGAAAACAAACCGTTAGTTTTATCGTTCTAACAGTATTTCAATTGAGCAACTTATTAACATATTGCATTCAACAGGCACCTAAATTGCCCTATGTCTGCGCAAGATTGAGCAACTTTACACTAGCGGTGATATATAATTATTCTTCCTTGCGTTGTGTAGCAATAATTTTGTATAAAGAATACAGCAGATATGTAGATACGGCCAATACTTATCTACTCGTAACGGCCAATGGCCTGATGGCTAAAAGCCTCGACGACCACCTTTCTAGGCTCTCGTTACACGGTTGGATCAAAAGCCTGTACAAAAGGCAGTACTCCTCGATACGTCTCGCATTGTGCGGAGGTTCTTGTCTCTGCAACCCTAACCACCGGTAGCTTGGACCCTGCTCCCGCCATCGATGGACCAGCTTTTTTTTTTAATGTTTTATATTTTTATATCTAATTTATAAGAATGTTTGTTGAGTAAAGGAGATAATAATAATACAATTTATTTACGTACAACATGGTACACAAAGACGTTAAGCATAGGTCAGAGTAGCACAAGCATGTTTAGCTAAGATCTTCCTCTATTCTGTACTGTACAGCTGTACTTGCCGTACTACCTCTGTACGCACTGCAGCGACATCTATCTCGCAAAATACGAACTAAATCTGACGTATCCTAATCGTGACATTAAAATTATCCGCGCGATTGAACAAGAACCTGACAACTACCGTCGGGTCGGAAGATCCTACCTTTTCTATGTTGGATGAGGGACTTTACACCCTGTTCCTAATTCTCCCAAAGTACTGATGTACCCTCCATATTCACATCAGAACTTTTCTCACGACATTTTATTCATTCCTCCGCATCAGCCAACCATGCCATGATAATCCATTTTCACACATTTTATCGGTCACAGGACAGACTGCCCTTCCTCTAACACGTATGGGTAAAATTGAGAAACGAGCATGTCAACATTGCAGCGAAAAGACGTCCATTGCATGACATATGCCTCCCCCAAGTATTTCCACAACGATCGATCCTGCAATGCCCTAATCTATCGATTCCTGTGATCTTCACCAGATCGTCGCCGTTGTTCCACCTTGTGGGGGGCTTACCCATACTGTGTACTCTGGTACGCGGTCGCCACACCAGAACCCTGTCGCCCCAGCAGCCATCGGTTCTGCGAGCAATGTGTCCCACCCACTGCCACTTAATTTGAATGAGTATGTACTTATTTCTTACTATACTCGTTCGCGTAACCCCAAACATTCTGCTTACCATTGTCATCTCAGCTGCATGCGATTGCCTTTTGTTTATACCTTTTATGACCCAAAATTCTGATCCATTCAAACAGCAGGTTTCACCATTGTTTTACAGATCCTTTTAAGTTTAAGGGAGAATATAAATATATTTAATATTTTTCGGGTATTCTGGGTATTTGCTATGTACATATAATAAAAAATATCTATCTATGTAATGTATTACATAAGCTTTGCTTAGCTTGGGGCTAGATGACGCTGTGTGGATTGTCCAGCATTATTTATAATATGGGAGTCGCAAATCAGTGCACAGATTTATTTACGTACATTCGGAATATTATTTTACACCTAATATCTTGCCTATATAATTCAACGTTAACCAAAACGGTTCTCAAAATCTCTTACCAACAACCAATGAAATTTAATTAATTTCATTGATTAAAATTTCAACTGTTAATCGTGTAAGTAGCACTCAGAATAGATTGTAACGCATTGTGACGAGTGTCGATGTGGGTAAAACTTTGTTAAGCTGGTTTCAATTGTGCGCGATTTTACACCAAATCGCTGAGATCATAAAGACCAAAACAGCGAGACGTGAGTTTTAAAACCGCAGACGCACGCGAATCAACGATTTTGATGTTTATAGAGCCAGCAATATGGTGTAAACTCGCGTGTGAAAGATGAATGCTGGTTCATAAAATCACACACCATGGAAGCCGTCTTCATAGTGCTTTGGCCGTGAGCTATTGCCACCAATTCCCTTGATAACAAACTTGAATAAATTTAGGGAATTGACATTTGATATTTCTGACAGGCAGCTTGAGGAAAAGAGGGTGACTTATAAAGTAAGTAAGAGATGTCAAATTACGAGTAGTTTATGCCTTAAACTTTGCCGTGTTGTTGGTTGATGAGTTCTGGAATGTTACCCATATAAATATGGAAGCCATAATTTTAACGTAATAATGTTAACGAAACGTTACAATTCTGTTCCTCGGTTTTGTGTTATAAAAGAGAAAAGAAGATGAAAATAGCATAAGCACATTGTAATGACGATTTAATGTCCATTTTCATGAACACAATACCTGAATTCGTTCAGTTATTTTTGCGTGGGAGAATCAAAAACACCATTCATCTTCACTTTCATTATATTAAAAAGATCGTAGATTCATGTATGGTACTTATTGTCCTTGATGCTAGGACCTGAGAATCTCTCCTTTTTTTGAAGGTATCACTGACATTTATGAAATTTTCTTTATTTATCATCTTTTTCTGTAATATTACCATTCACTCACAAGTAGGATTAGTGTATTTGCCAAAAAGATCCCGGTTTGAAGGTTGGCGCAGTGGCTGAGTAATTGGCTGCTGCGCTGATTGTTGTGGGTTCGATTCCCGCACGGAACAAATATTTGTATGGCCTACAGTTACTTGTTCCAGGTCTGGTTGTTTGTTTATGTGAATTTGAATGTTTGTAAACGCAACCACGACACAGGAGAAATTCAGTTAATAAAGTTCTGTGTGGTCACGGACTAAGAATATGACCACCCCATTTCATCCCGTGGGTGTCGTATGAGGCGACTAAGGGAGTTTTTCAGACCTGGTGCAAAATATTAAGCACTCTAGGTCACCCGCACGGTGGCGGGTATACCACCAACGACAGCATTCCCAAGGAGGGTTGGTGTCAGGCAGGCGGCCGACTATAAAAACTATGCCAAAACAACAGCAGCATGAATAGTACGAAAGACATGTTGCACGATAGGGCTAGGGCGTACCCCACAGGCGACGCGCAGGAGCAGCACCCGGCCCCTGCGGGAAATGGACAAGGGTTGTCGCACCAAAACGGGCGGGTGCGACGTAAGATGCAAGCTCGGAGAGAAAGAGAAGTAAGGCTAAGGTATGCAAGTTGGAATATAGGTACGATGACTGGAAGAGGAAGAGAGTTAGCAGATGTTCTTAAAAGGCGACGGATAAATATAGCGTGTCTGCAAGAAACAAAGTGGAAGGGGGCGAAAGCTAGAGAGATAGGAGAAGGATATAAGTTTTACTACTGTGGAAGCGATGGCAAGCGAAATGGTGTGGGTATAGTTCTGGATAGCGAGCTAAAAGAATGTGTGGTAGATGTAAATAGAATAAGTGATAGAGTAATTGCTGTCAAAGTGATTGTGAAGGGTCTGGTATTAAAGGTAGTGAGCGTGTATGCACCCCAATCAGGATGTGAGGATAGTATAAAAGATAAATTTTCGGAGGACTTTGATTGTGTGATGAGAGATGTGCAAGAGAGTGAAGAAGTGTATGTAGGGGGTGATTTTAACGGGCATGTTGGAAAGCTGAACGTTGGGTATGAGAGAGTGCATGGTGGTTGGGGGTACGGAAACCGTAACAATGACGGTGAGGCACTACTGCAAGCTGCTACTGCATTCGACCTGGCAATAACAAACACGTGGTTTGAGAAGAAAGACGAGCACCTGATCACCTATAAAAGTGGCCACCACGCGACACAAATCGACTACTTCCTGGTAAAAAGGAGTAGTCTGATTTGTGTCAAAAACTGTAAAGTGCTGCCAGGCGAAGCATTAGTCTCACAACACAGGTTGGTAGTTATGCAGGTTAAAGTAAGTGTGTCCGCCAGAAATAACAAAGAACGGCCTCCACCAAAAACTAGATGGTGTATGTTAGAAAATGAGAAGTGTTCAGGTTTGTTTAAAAATCAAGTTGTGGATAAAATGATTGATATGAAGGATATGGAGGGAAAATCTGTGAATGATTATTGGGATGAGATGGCTGATTGTATAAGAAGAGTAGCAAAAGACGTATTCGGAGAATCGAAAGGGAAAGGTGTAATAGATAAGGATACATGGTGGTGGAATGAAGAAGTGCAAAAGTTACTAAAACAGAAAAAAGTTGCGTTTAAAGAATGGCAGGGGGTAGAAAACGGGAACGATAGTCTGAAAGAAGAAAAGAATATAATATACAAAGAATGGAAGAGGAAAGCAAAACAGGCGGTAGCAGTCGCTAGGGCTAAGGCACAGGAGAAGTTGTATAACTCACTGGATAGCCCTAGGGGCCAGAAGGAACTCTATCGGATTACGAAAGCAAGGGAAAAAAGGGCAAAAGATATAACGCATATTAAATGTATTAAAGATGATGCTGGTAAGGTTCTGTGTGAAGATGATGAAATAAAACTGCGATGGAAGGTCTACTTTGATAGGTTAATGAACGAGGAGAATGAATGGAATGGTATGCTTCAAGAGACACAGGTAAATATGGGTTTGGTGAGAGAAATTAGTATCGATGAAGTTAGGAATGCAGTTAGAAGTATGAAAAATGGAAAAGCTATGGGCCCAGATGATATACCAGCAGAAGTATGGAAGGTATTAAAAGAAGATGGATGTATGTGGCTGACTTTATTCTTCAATAAGTTGTTGCATGAGGAAGTGATCCCACAAGAGTGGTGCAATAGTTCACTAGTGCCCATCTTCAAAAATAAAGGGGACGTACAGGACTGCAACAACTATCGAGGGATAAAGCTCCTGTCACATAGTATGAAAGTATGGGAGAAGGTGATAGAGAAAAGATTGCGAGAGGAGAGTGAAATTACCCCAAGTCAATTTGGGTTTATGCCAGGTCGAGGAACAATGGACGCCACCTTTGCACTCCGCCAGCTGTGTGAGAAATACAGACGTGCACATAAGAACTTGCACATGGTGTTCATTGATCTGGAGAAAGCGTATGATAGGGTGCCCCGGGAGGTGTTGTGGTGGGCCGTGAAAGAGAAAGGTGTGCCTGGGAAGTATGTGGAGTTAATTCGTGCAATGTACAGCCGGTCTAGGACGTATGTCCGATCGGCTGCTGGCAACACCGACAAGTTCAGTGTGGCTGTAGGACTGCACCAAGGGTCGGCATTAAGCCCTTACCTCTTCTTGTTGATAATGGACGCTCTGACGTCGGACATACAGGAAGAGGCACCCTGGTGCATGTTATTTGCCGACGACATTGTTCTTGTCGGTGAAGATGGACCTGAGATCCAGAGCAGACTGGAGAAATGGCAACAGAGGCTGGAGAGTGTGGGCTTGAAAATCAGCAGAACCAAAACTGAATATATGTTCTGCGATTTCGGCGGTCTCTCCAGTCCTGAAGCAATGTCGCTTAACAGCGTGCTTCTCCCGGTCTGTTCCGACTTTCGGTATCTCGGTTCACTCGTGCAAAGTGACGGAGAAATAGATCGGGCTGTCAAGCACCGAATTAACATAGGGTGGATGAAATGGCGGCAGGTAACGGGAACAACCTGTGACCCCCATATTCCCCTTAAACTTAAGGGGAAGATTTACAAAACAATGGTTAGACCTGCTGTCTTGTATGGATCAGAATGTTGGGCCGCAAAAGGCATGAATGAAAGGCAGTTACATGCAGCTGAGATGAGAATGCTGAGGGGGATGTGTGGTGTTACGCGAATGGATAGAATAAGAAATGAGTATGTAAGAGGAAGTCTTAAAGTTGCGCCTGTGACCGAGAAGTTGTGTGGAAACCGGTTGTCATGGTATGGGCATGTGATGCGAAGGAATGAGGACCATGATGTGAGGAAAGTTTTGAGTATGAATGTGCAGGGTTACATGAGTAGAGGAAGACCAAAGAAAAGATGGATGGATTGTGTGAAAGAGGATATGGCAAGAAAAGAGGTGACCCATGAGATGACGGCAAATAGAGATGTATGGAAGAAGAAAACATGCTGCGCCGACCCCAAATAAATTGGGATAAGGGCAGGAGGATGATGATGACACAGGAGAAATTCCTAGTATGGAACAACGTGATTTATAAAAAAATAAAAAAAAATGATCAAATGTTGTGTAGCCCAAAGCTATAGAAGCTAAGTACTAAGTATCTATGGTAAGCTAAGTATCTATAGTAGCTAAGTACTCGTATTAATTGAACACGTTTTAATTGAACAGAACACCAATTATTTATAAATCGCACTCAGCGACTGTCTCCAATTCAATTGTAATCGGATTCCATTTTAATTGATTGTAAGTTGGCACACAACGCGTTAAAGAAACTTTATCATATAATTGATCAACATTTATCAATTTAAAAGAAGATTCAATTTAATTGATATTTTATCAATTAATGCAACAAAGAGTAATGGATTGTAAATAAACGTAAATAATGGAAGATAAAAAATTGAAATAAATTTGGTAAAAAATAGTTCGTTGATTTTAAATTGGGTTTTACACTGACGATTAACTCGCAATCAATTGTTAGTAGAAGTTTTAATGCGACTGTGTTGAGCTAATAAATTTAGTTTTTAGCTTCATTTATTTCATTAAAATGATACAATTATTAATATTGAAGAAATAAAATAAGTAATCATAGGGCATCAAAAAATTAATCCGCATCGTTGTCAAAAGTAAAAAAGTTGAAAAGTGCCCAGAAGGCTGGCAGCATTGCCATGTTGAATGGCAATGCTGATTCTTTGGCCAAAAAAAGGCCAGCCCTCTGGTCACGTGAAGAGTCGGCCAAACGTTTCGCGATTTCTAGAAAAACTAAATGGGCACACGGACCCCATGGCCCTAGTGTTTCAACCCCAAACGGCTCAAATATACCACTTCCAGTTAGTTTGAGATTTTATTTTAAACTGGCTTTTGCCTGTGACTTCATCCGTGTGAAAGTCGATTATCTGGGGTGCAGACGAAGACGAGAATACAAAACTATCCTATGACGTCTCCAGGGTATCCACCTATCTCCATACCAAATTTCATCAATATCGGTTCAGTAGTTAAACCGCGAAAGCGTAACAGACAGACAGACAGTGTCACTTTGTCAAAGAGATATTTGCTGAAATATTTTCGTGTCAGTAATAATGAGGGTTAATTTAATTTTATAACATGGAAAATACCAAAATCTGACGAGTACTATAATACTACTCGTAGTCACTATTCAGCTACAGATTGAACATTCGTCATTTTAACCTATAGAAGTACGCAGCTGTTATTGAGTTTATTTAATAGGAATTTTCTCATTAGCAGCCCGGAGTCTGGATTTGTGCCCGGTGATGGCAATAGGCTTGCCCCCCATTACATGGGACTTAAACCTAAATGGCAAAATTTGGGTGTTACTTTACGAGCACCTCTGCCCAACTCTTCTTGAAATACAGGTGTGATGTTTTGTATATTTGTTACTGATATGATCCACTGTTGCTCGAATTAAATGTTTATTATTATATACTATGGAAGCGTCATATCCTTAAGTGAAAAAGGTTGGAAAGGAAAGTACCCAAGTAATCTCGCCCTCAATGTGTGTAAAATAGGGGGCCCTATTACAGGGGACTTCAACGTAACTGGCAAAATAAATAAATAATGCTGGACAATCCACACAGCATCATCTAGCCCCAAGCTAAGCAGAGCTTGTGTTATGGGTACTAGATGACTGATATACTTAATACAATACATTACATAGATATATTTATTTTTATTATACATAGCAAATACCCAGAACACCCAGAACAAATTTTTGTAGATCGTACAAACATTTGACGACACGGTTGGCGTGGTGGTTGAGCCATCGGCTGCTGCGCCGCGTGTTGTGGGTTCGATCCCCACACGGAACAAATATTTGTATGGCCTACAGGTAGTTGTTCCGGGTCTGGCTGTTTGTGTATGTGAGTTTAAATGTTTGTAAACGCACCCACGATACAGGAGAAATTCCTAGTGTGGGGCAACGTTTTTTTTTTTTAAAGACAAAAGACAAAAATTTGTCCCAGGGCGGGAATCGAACCCGCAACCTCCTGCGTCGCAGGCGGACTGTCGCCCGCCGCGCCACATCGTTCGTCAAAAAAATGTGGGTGTTACTTTACGTGCATATCTGCCCAACCCTTCGGGAAATACACGCGTTATGTTATGTAAGTCCGTAGGTAAAATTGAGTTCAACTCATGACCCCGACTATCTAATATAACACTCCATTCTCCCCACTTGTACAAGTCGAAAATGGATATCGAAGAAATCAAAGACTCATAAAAATAATTAACAAACGGTTTTATTACAAAGAGAGTTAAATTATAATTAGAAATACTTAAAGACTATATAAGATAGACTATTTTGGAGCAATACTCATTATCTTTGATAAAAAAATGAAGTGGTTGATGTAAACCACTTCATGTTTTATCAAAGAAAATGAGTATTTTTTCAACGTACCGTCAGATGAACTTGCAACGAAATGAAAATATTTTTTCCTCCAAAAATAACTGTTTTCAATTTCACGGTACTTGCGTAGTCAGTAAGTTATTTCATACCTACTTTTTAGGAGTTAGCGCAAAAAATATAACAAACAATGCGGAGTATTTGTAAAAAAAAATATGGATTTATTAACAAATACATAATAATATGTCACATTTCATTAATTGAAAAAAAAAAAACACATTTTTACGACATGCGTGCTGTTCTATTGACGATGATAATAAGGGTCTTCTTATGGTCTTTTTGAAATAAACGATTTGGCGTTAGTTTTAAAGGTGATAGTAGATATGCCTGATTGCCCGTTCCTGGGGCACTCGACCAGCTGCAGATCTAGTGCAGCGGCAATAGGACTTATTTATAGGTATATTTTGAATTAGTTTTATTTCATTTTCTTTTATTTTAATGAGAAAATTAATTTAATTTAATTAATTTAAAACCTAACGGCTTGGTACGAGACGGTGGCAAGAGACCAGACGACACAACGTTGTTGCCTTGGATGATGGGTAGGCCTTTGGTGTTGGACGCTACGTGTGTCGATACCCTTGCGCCATCTCATGTTTCAAGCACGGCAGGCTGTGGGTCGGGTGCTGAGACCCTCAAACGGCGCAAATACTGTAACGTCATTGGTAACTACAGGTTTGAGCCGGTTGGGGTAGTAGCTATAGGGGGCATATAATATTAATGTACTAATGTAATGTATAATGTGTATGTGCAATGTTTGTGTTTAATACATGGTGTCAAATTGACCAGCTGTATTAACTTGTTTTATATGCAACTACATAAACTTTTGCTTTGTTTGCTGTTGATCTTGTAGATTTTTATCATGGTTTTACTTATTCTTAACCAGCATACTTTGTCATTTGACGACAACTGTTTATGTTAAAAGTTAAATCTCATATAAGTGAATTGTATCATGTTCTGTTTGAGAAATAAAGATTCTTTAAACGTATATTTTTTATCGGCTTACCTACCAAAATACAACAGAAATCAATTTCACTCCCACAATGGAGAGACCTTTAATTTTACGGTGGACGATCATTGGCTTGCGTCCACGATATAATCTGTCATGGTGGACAGGGTTTAAAAAATAAACAAACAGTGAGGTTGCAGGAAACGTAGCATAGTAGGATGCTCTTGCGACATATATTAGAAGAGACCTTTGCCCTCAAGTAAGACCACTATAGCCAGAAATTTCTTAATTATTAAGCTGTGACATTCAAAAAGGTTTTCTCCCGTATCCACGGCGACATTTTGTTAATACGATTACATCTTAAATAAACTGATACATAATATATTCTGACATAATACGATCTTCGTACAACAAAACGACAATATCACTTAGAAACGATTTCGTATCAGACTTTTCCTTAAGAGGAAAAACTCTTTATTAATATGAATGCCTCTCGTGAGTGTACTTGACTTGGGTATCACGTATTTTTCAATTAAATACGCGATTATTTTTGCTTCGAACGGTTGAAAGAATGAAGAGGAAAAAGCCGATAAGTTGACAAATAAGTCGGGTAAACCTCATGACTTCTAAGTCGAATAATAATTAGTCAAAAGTTATAAGTATCCGCATAATTGAAAACGCTACCGTCCGTTCTGCTGTTTTATTGAGTATATGGGCTAAGACAACAGCTATAAGTACTTCTAACCTATTTTCCAGGAGAAACTGACTGAAAAAATCCACAAAAAATGTACTTAATAACAAGGTGACTTTTAAAGCAGTCTGTTGCAGTAGTTGGCATTTAACTGCAGCATTAACACTTATAATATTAGCATTATGATGTTAAAAAAATTGGTACCAAAAAGCCTGACTGCAAAAATGGACTACAAATTTAAAAACAAGGTGTGTTTGTGGCGGTTATTTACGATAATTTTCAGATATGGAATTAAATTTCAGACGTGGGCCCAAAATCTACCATTTTTGGGTTACTAAGACCAATTCAACGATACCTTACTAGTAACCGTCCAGTCGTTTCAATGAAATGAGGTAATAAGGAATATTTCAAATACACATAAAAATGTACGAAAAACCTATCCCTTCTTGGCAATCGAGCAAAAAAAGGTTTGAAAATCTTTACTTTCTACTAAACCAGCAAAACGGATTAAAATAATTATGTTGCTAAAATAATTCCAGATAAAAAAGGAGCCATATTTTTTGGAGCCAAAACAATTATTTATGAAAGTCATTGTTTATTCCAACCAAAAGTCTGCGGAGTTGCTTTTAATGAGTTGGTAATCGTACACCCTGTTTATTTTTCTTAAATAAAGGGTTTATGTTTTTAAAGACTGTTGAATTCCCAAACCTACCTTTTTAGCTAATGTACCAAGGTTTTTATAAAAACAAACCAGATTGGTCCCAGAATGGTACCTTGGGGAACACTAGACTATTTTTTAACTTTTAGACTAGAAACTAGAAAAATAGACCTAAATGATTCATGAACTTTTCAGGGCTCACTAAGCAACGCTTGATTACGATAATCTTTCACATAAAAATGCTGAATAACGTTACCGAAACTAATTTTCCGTTGAAAAAAAACTTCATAATACGACTGGGTTAAATTTGAAAATTCCATTCTTTGCTAGAATTGAATGGCCACTAAAGTTTGATTTTGCTCAAAGAAGCTATTTGAACGGGTCTCTGCTTTCCAATTTAGAAAACGACTCTGAAGTAAAATCCAGTTCAGTTCCCGTTATAATCATACTGGAGAATTCTTTAGAAAGTTTAGATTCTGTAGGTAATATAGTAATCTTGTCTTGAGCTATTCACACTTTCTATAGTATTTAGTTATTTTCAAATAAAATAACAGTACTTACTTATTGCTTATGATTTGTTTATCGTTACCGCCAGTCAGAATGCCGAAAGTCTGACAACCAGTCTAACCAATGTTTATCCAGTAATTACTGGGTAGTGGAGGTCAGAAAGGCAGTCGCTCCATGTAAAATACTGGTATTTAGCTGTAACTAGTTAGACCTGCAGTCGACCCCAACGTAGATGGGAAAGGTGGATGGATCGTAGATATTATTTTTATGAATAAAAATTCTTGCTTTTTCGCTGTCGCGAGGTATTTCTGCAAATAGTTATTTATAAAGTAAATGTTTTTCTGCCTAACTATAATTCTTCTTATTTGCACAATTAATTATGATGCTGTTTCCAAAATGATTAAGATATATCCTTCCGGAAGGTTTGTGTGTTAAACAGTCATTCCAAACTTAAATATAATTAAAGAATATCGATGGTGTTGCAAGTCGTAAGAGCCCAACGAAATAGAAGGGCATATAGTTTATCGTTCACTGCCTTGAAATTATTTATTAAAAACATACTATCACACCTGTATATTCCCCGAAAAGTTGGGCAGACGTGTATAGGAAACCCACATTTCGCCAATTATGTTTAAGTCCCAAGTAATGGCAAGGACGAGGCGGACTCCGAGCTGCTACTGAGAAATTCAATATGGAAATACCCCAAAATCGATGTCAGACTAGGGATAAATAGGATTCTTTGAATTATTTATAAGTTAAACGGCACGGTTAGCGCAGCGGCTGAGAGATCGACTGCTGCGCTGCGTGTCGTGGGTTCGATTCCCGCACGGAACAAATATTTGTATGGGTAACAGGTAGTTCTTCCCGTTCTGGCTGTTCGTGTATGAGACTGTAAATGTTTGTCATCAAAGAAGAAATTCCTAGAGTGGGGCAATGTTTTTTAAAGAAAAAAAAAAAACGAAAATAAAAGGTAGATATTTAAATAAAATTTAAGAATGAAATACGATAATAACTTCGCTTCGACTATTATCTTACTCTTTCTTTGTTTAAATTATTCAAGTATATTATACAACCACGGTAGATTACCCGCGTAAGTTCGTAAACTTGGTTTTATTTAATGAGTTATATTATATTAATATAGTTATATTAAGAAGTATTAAAATTGCTGTTCATTTTACTAAAAACCTTTTTACGGTCCTTACATTTTTATCACGCGTTTGGGGAATACCTATGTCATAACTTTGCCTAACAATTCAGGGAATAGAAGCATAATGCTGACATTCAGGTGAATGAAAATAGTACACCACATATATTTTTCTCCATCTCTATTAATTCCATCCGAAGGTTGTCTGTAAGAGATCGCTTTTAGCGATTAGTCCGCCTTTTGTAACACCCTATGTAGCTCTTAAAAGTTATGTTTTTTATGGTGTACAACAAAGAGTTTTCTTTTCTAATACCTAGTAGTACTAGTAGTACCAACTTATTACCGTCCCACTGCAGGGCAAAGGCCTCTTCTCATACAGAGAAGGCACGAGCATTAATCACCACGCTTGCTCTAGACGGGTTGGATATTTCAGACTTATATTAATTATATAAGTCCATGTTTCCTCACGATGTTTTCCTTCACCGATGTCAGTGATGTCCAAGATAAACTTAGAAAGTACATATGAATTGGAAAACTCACATTGGTGCTTGCCCAGGTTTGAACCCACAACCTCTTTTCTATTACCTACTTACTAAAAAATTGATTTTCTTTTGTATTGAAACCCGTACGAAGGATATTGTTTTCTGTGAAATTGAAATATTTTTAGTTGTGTCTGAAAAGGAATTAGGACCATACAAAACACCATGGTCAAAAACACCTGTAAGTAAAATATTTCCTTATAAACGGTATGTGGTTGTCTTTTGTTTTAGAACACAACGTGAACACGATCAACATAATACTCGTACAATTATGAAATAAATATAAAATAAATAAATAAATAATGCTGGACAATCCACACAACATCATCTAGCCCCAAGTTAAGCAGAGCTTGTGTTATGTGTACTAGATGACTGATATACTTAATACAATACATTACATAGATAGATATTTTTATTATACATAGGAAATACCCAGAACACCTGGAACAAATATTTGTAGATCGTACAAACATTTGTCCCAAGGCGGGAATCGAACCCGCAACCTCTTGCGTCATCACCATCACCACATCGGTCGTCAAAAAACGGTCGTCGAAATTGAACAAAGACTGCCTATTTAGTCTCATAGTTACAAGCACTACTACTGAGTGATGCGTATGAGGTCCTGGATTCGATTACCGGGTCGGGCAAAGTATTGTTGGATTTTTACATCCGGAATTTCTCAGTATCAGCCCGAAGATCGAATTTATAATTGGTGTCAATAGCCTCGCGCCCTATTACAGGGGACTTAAATATAACCAGTGGAATGACAGTGTACTATAAGTACGCCTCTTTCTAACCCTTTAGAGAATAAAGGCGTTACGTTATGCAAAAGAAATCGATATTAAAATAATGTGATCTTAGACAGGTGACCTTTCTCAATAAGTTACTCAGAACATGTTTAGTTTCAAGGTAAATAACCGACCACAATTAATTATCAATCAAAATCAGTAGTTAATTAATTTCAATAGGAATCCATTCAAAGGAACACTTGACGATATTAAGGCAATTATATCGTCTGTAACCATTTCAGCTGAATTACAGTGCCTACCTCAGACCAATCAAGGGCTAGGTCTGAGTTTAACTATTGCAATTAATATATTTCTAAGAAATACATTAATTTAATAGTTTTCAAGTTCAGTTTAATTTGAATTCTGAAGTTATTCAAACCCTACCTTGCAGCCCAATTCGTGATCAAGTAACCTGTTGTTAAAGATTTAAATACTTGCGATTATTAAAAGTTCAAACCTCGGTTTTCTATGAGACGAATTCATAAAAGTGATGATTACTTTATTAATAACATGAAATCATAACGATTGTATTCCCCGAAGGGTTAAGCAGAGGTCAGAGACCAGCAACCCAATGTTCCAAATTTCTTTGACAGTTTTTTAACTTTATCTCAAAAGAAATAAAGTTCATGTTTAATTGGGAAAATTTGACAGTTTGGGATAGCTCGATGTGCTCTACGTACAGTACACCCGTATTTCGCCAATAATGTTTTAGTACCATGTAATTGGAGGCGAGTATACTACCACCAACTGAGAACTTGAGTCTACCATTTGTAATTTGACAACTAATAAAAATGAAAGTAGGTACATGGACGTTTAATCGTATTCAATAACTTGATAATATTTTTATAAAAATAATAAATAAATAATGCTGGATAATCCACACATCATCATGTAGCCCCAAGCTAAGCAGAGCTTATGTTATGGGTACTAGATGACTGATATACTTAATACAATACATTACATAGATAGATATTTTTTATTAGACATAGCAAATACCCATAACACCCGGAACAAATCTTTGTAGATCGTACAAACATTTGTTCCAGGGCGGGAATCGAACCCGCAACCTTCTGCGCCGCAGGCGGACCTTCGCCCGCCGCGCCACATCGGTCGTCAAATAGCTTTGTGCAGTTGTTTTAATTGTGGAAAGTGTTTTCCCAGAGTCTGGATTAGTCCGCCGTTGATAGCAATACGCTGATCCCCTATTTCATGGTACTTAAAAATAACTGACGGAATGTGAGTGTACAATAGAGGTTCACCTCTGCTTAATCCTTCAGGGAATAAAGGCGTGGAATTATGCATCATTTAAATTGTGAAAATACTTAACAGAATAAGACCCAATACACACAGCTATTTGATGACCTTTGACGACCGATGTGGCGCGGCGGGCGAAGGTCCGCCTGCGACGCAGGAGGTTGCGGGTTCGTTTCCCGCCCTGGGACAAATGTTTGGACGATCTACAAATATTTGTTCCGGGTGTTCTGGGTATTTGCAATGTATAAAAATATCTCTCTATCTTTAAGTATATTAGTCATCTAGTACCCATAACACAAGCTCTGCTTAGCTTGGGGCTAGATGATGCTGTGTGGATTGTCCAGCATTATTTATTTATTTATTTATTAGCTATTTTACTGATTTTGCACACATCATGCAAAGTCATTTCAGCATATGTCAGGCAAACGCCCTTGAGCGAATAGTGTGACTGAAACTCTCGTATATTTTACATAATTAAAAGCTTTTGTTTCCAATACGGTTCAATTAAAACTGATCGGTTAGTGCCAAAAGCCTGTTTCACATCTGGCTTAAATACAGCTGGCTTTTCCCGATGTAGTCGCCATGTTGCCAATTGGCTGCCACACATAATTATGTACAACATTCGCGTAAGCCAATTTTGTGGGCAATGACACTGTCGGTAATTAAGCTGTAGAATTAAAAAAAAACATTCATTCTTTTGAGTGTAATCAGAAGGTGTCAACGGGGAATATGTTATTTACAGAATAAGTGTTATTCAACCGACTTAAAAAACACTAAAAGGTGTAAAAATTTGGAAGTCCTATAATCCTATCCAATAAAAAAAGAATAATTGAAATCTGACTACACTGTAAACAAATATACGTGGCGAATTACGAAACTTGAACTGCTTTTTTGTCGTCGTTTAAAAAGAAGGTAAACTATGATTGCTTTAGTAGTATAAACCAAGTTATATATGAGAAATAAATCTTTTACTTAAAAAAACAGCCACTTCTTCACAATAAAAAAGAGAAAATCAGAGAAAGAAGTCTCCTACATAAAACTCTGATATGAAATATATTTCTTCGTTACACCAGACAAATGGGGACAACGAGGTGCGTTCAATAGTCTATGTGTGTATGTGTAAAAGTCGGTAGCTCAAAAACTACTAATCCGCGTTTGAAAACTCTTTTAATGAGGTGATTTACGTTTTGATTATATAAATAATCATAAAAAATACCTAATGGTGTTCTGATTGTAATAACATTGATGGTGTTTCTTACCTTGGAATATTTCAAAACCAATGGAAGACTCATAGCTGATGACAGGATCCAGACGAAGGCGATCTTCACTGTTACTCTTTTTCTCGTTTTGTTTCGTCCAAACCTCATTGGATATCGAAGGGACAGATACCTGTAGGAAAAATTGAAAAATATTTTAACCTTCCTCTCTTATCTTCTTTTCTTCTCTTTTCGTAATTGATTGAATTCTTTAAAAGTTTTTAGTGTTTTAAACAACAGATTAATATATGTCACCTAAAACGGTCAATCAAGTACAAAAAATATTCGAAACACAAAAAAACTAGTTCGCTTACGATTTTTTTTTTTGTATTTTAATTTTAAAAATGTACATGAATCTAAATTTAAATCTATTTTCAATACTCTATGCATCTTAATTTTTGATTTAATAATACAAAAGTAATGAATGCAAAAAAATAATAAATAGTAATAATACCCGCAGGCTGGTATTATTACTATTTTTTTTTTACTTTCCCACTGTTGAGCAAAGACCTCTTCTCAAACAGAGAAGGCACGCTTGTTCAAGGCGGTTTGGCGATATCAAACTGACCATGTTTTCCCTCACCAATATTGATCAGTGACGTCTGATACCAACTTAAAAAGTACTTATGTATAGGAAAAGTCATGTTTATTCTTGCCCGGATTTGATACCAGAACCACGCGCTTGAGAGGCAAGGTCAAATATAAAGCCATATAAATATATAGCCATAAAATAATAAACATTGCACGGAAGGCTTGCAGATTAATTTTAATTAATATAAATAACAGTTATTAAATACGTTAAATACGGACCTGTCGACGCTGATGGTGCATAGATGCATGATGGATGCAGTACAGAGTAGAACGTCGAGACTGAGCCAGCACAGGCAGTATATTGCAGGCAAGGGAAAGTAACCTGTAACAAAACAACGTTTGTTTATTAAAAAACTTACAAATGGGTATCCCAGTTACTGGAATGTAGAGGTCAGATAGGTAGTCGCTCCATATAAACTACTGGTATTCAGCTGCATCTTGTTAGACTGGTAGCCGACCCCAACATAGTTGGGAAAAGGCTTGGCAGAATATAACTAGCATAATGGCGCCGATTTCCTTGTACACAAATTAAACTTAAACTACAGAATTGATATCTCTCTCTGACAGTCAACTGGAGAAAAGGACGGTGATAGATAAAAACCAAATTAGAGACGTCAAATTAGTTTATGTATTGAACTTCGTCGTGTTTTTGGTCGATGCGATCTGAAAAATTAACTATGTGCTAACTACTGTTTGTTAAATTGACAGCTCTCTTATATGTCCGTCCCTTTCTTGTTTTATAAGAAGGAGTAAGACGGATATAGCCCAAATTTTGTTTACCTTGTCGAAGACGGAATCGGCGCCAAATAAATTGAGATAAAGGCATTGGCCTTTATCTCAATTTATTTGGGGATGGCGCAGCATGTGTTCTCCTTCCATACTTAAACCTTCATCTCAATAGGCACTATCTGTCACATTTTACACAATCCATTCGTCATTTGTTGAGTCTTCCTCCACTCTTGTAACCCACTACATTTATACTCACAATTAACCTCACGACGCGTCCATCACTTAACCGAATCACATGACCATACCATAGCAAATTATCAATATCATCACTATAATGAGAGTAGTCTAGTGGTTGCAACCACTACTGGCAAAGCACTGAGTTTGAATATTAGCCCAGTTGGTGGCAAAGGCTATTCCTTTTTCAAAAGACGTTGCCCCACACTAGGAATTTCTCCTGTATCGTGGGTGCGTTAACAAACACAAACAGCCAGACCCGGAATAACTATCTATAGTCCATACAGATATTTGTTTCGTGCGAGAATCGAACCAACGACGCGCAGGGCAGCAGCCAATCGCTCAGCCACTGCGCCAACCGTGCCGTCTATTATATATATTTTACATAGGACTTGAACATAACTGGCAAAATGTAGGTAAACAATAGGTACCTCTATATCTGTAGGTGTCTGAGATCATTTAACATAACGAGAGACGTATTAAGCATACCCACACGCAGGCTTACTCGTACTTGAAAATACCTAACAACATAAAATCGAGTCAACAGTATACAAAGGAAACTATCAATTCTCGCAGTAAGTTTCCCACATATCCTGATTGATACAAATCTTTTACAATCAGATACCTGTATTCTCGTCTCAAGTTTCTTCGTGCAAGAATAAGATCACAGGTTCTTCAAACAAACTTTCCTACCTTGTTCCGTTGGATAACATGCGTGTTTGTTACCTGAGAACTTTACCCTTGGATCAAGGTCTAACTGAATAACAAAGCTGGCGATTTATGTTTTGTGAACAGATATACCTGGCTTTTATTTACATATTTACATTTTAATATGTGTTATTTCGTTTTCATACTGCGTGCAGACACAAATATATTATTTCACTCAGTAATTCATTCTTAAGGAGCTAAAAAATGGCAATGTAAAATTACATTTTTTTGACATCGATTTTACATATTTTTTTGCTTCATTAATTCTTGTTTTAGTAGTAAAGTTTTAATTTTATTTAAATTTATATTTCCTGCATTTTATTTTGGCGTGTATACATTTTTTGCCCCAACACAGCTTCTTTTATCGTAATCCTAAGGAAAGTATTTAAAAGTAAATACAAGTAATAGATGATTTAATTTAGGTAATTGAATCTAATTAAACGCCGTAATTATTTATTTATGTTACACATGTATAAATAGTGCCAACCTACCTACCTTCTTCCTACTCCAACAAAACAAATATCTGAGTCCCCAAATCACAGGTCTATTCCCACTGACAAGTGGGTCTGAAACAAGACCCATAAACATGTCAGAATTCATTCGGATCCGTTGAGAAATACGGCCTTCAGGTCTCAAGGTACATTCGAACCAAAAGGGACCAGATTGCCGAAGATATATTGGATCCTCCATGAATTTGAGAAGCCACCTTGAATTAGATATTCTTATTACACTTGATATACGCAAATAATATGCGACGAAATTAAACTAGATTGATCAGTTTGGAGGTTGTAGGTATATTGAATTTTCTTCATTTAAGAATGTTTTACCACATGTGAGACTTCAAATTGGAAAGTAATTCAATTACGTTCCTTCGTAGTGAAATATGCTCGAGAGTGTAAATGTTTCTTGTTGGAGATGTACATAATTAAATTAGATCAGAATTTATACGGAGGAATAAGAACCACGCTGTGAGGGAAGTTTTGAGTATGAACGTGTAGGGTTACAAGAGTAAGCGAAGACCAAAGAAACGATGGATGGCTGGGTGAAAGATGCTTTGGGTAGAAATGAAGTGACTATTGACATGATGGCAAATATAGATGTATGGAAGAAGAAGATATGCTGCGCTGACTTTTAATAAATTGGGATATATAATTTATACATAACCAGAAATTGACACATAACCTTATGACTTAATCCCAGGGGGTTAGGCAGAAGCTACAAAATGCTACCTGCTGCGATTCTTAAATACTTCCTTTGCACCGTTTGCATCTGTATACATCTGAGGAGCAAGGGTGAGGTCCCGTATTTTTAAGAATGATCGCAGTCCAATCACAATCTCAATCTGTTAAAAAAACGTTTTTTTTAATGACGGGTTCCGTCTTATGGATATACGCGCAAACGGATTAAGCTTGTTGTTCATGTACAGAATGAGTACATGATGGTTAAGTTGGGCCTTTTATATCGTGTTTTACAAATCAAAGTAGTCAAGGTTGGCATAAGACAACACGAAACCAATTTCTACGACGTAGTTGACACCATGATGTCACCACTACGCAAGATTCCTTCGTAAGGTCACTGACCGGCCGGTAATGCGTAAGAAGGCATGTTGACATGTTGTGTATAGTATACACAACATGTATTTATTTTCTCGTGGATTTAAAGATAAAAAAGCACCTGTAGGTACTTTTTGTACCACAAAATACATGTGATTTCGGATAGGGATGTAAAACTTACCACGTATCATAAGATTTTAAAAGGTCCTAAGACTCATCACCTGATTAATGGACGACCCCTAAGTGAGGACATCACTGACATTGGTGAATAAAATTACTTATCATCAATATGATTCTAAAAACCTGCCTTGAGCAAGCGTAGTAATGTATGCTAATGCCTTCTTTGTATGAAAAGAGGCCTTTGCCCTGCAGTGGTACGTTAATCATATTATATTTTGATTGACATATAAAAATAAAAACAGCTCACACTTTATTGTATTTTTAACGCCAGCGCGTATCACTTTCGCAGGGCTTTTAACAAATTTGTCAATACCCCGCAGGGGTGCGCCTCTAAACAAACACGCGGTTAGTGACACCCCTAACCACCGCTCATTAACCTACCATCGATGTTTGCCGACTCCAAATTACAAGGAATATTATACGGAATGTAATGGGGACTAGCCGTGGTAAAGGGTTCGACTGTTAGCGGAACGTTATTGGAACGAAGTTCCTTATCGCGCGTTGCGAAAGGAAAAAATTAACACGAAAAGTTGTAACGACACTTTTTGCTATAAGTAGTTGTAAGCCGTGCGGCATGCGCTTGTTTCTCTGTCTGTCTCTCTCTCTCTCTCTCTCATAGAAATTTATTTTTGTTTCGTCTTCCTATTTCGCATTGAACAGTGTGGTGTCGCGACGACTATTTTAGTGGAGTGTATAAAGGTGTTTCGTACATGATAAATAATAAAAAATAATAACAAAAAGGAACTTCGTTCCATCCGGGTGTCCCTTGACACCTCTCAAGTTTTTATAATTATATTTCTTAGTAACATAGGCAGGTACGTAATACACCCCCCATTTCGCCAGTTATGTTAAAGACCCATTTTATAGAAGGTGAGCCTATCGCCTTCAACCTGACACAAATCCAGACTCCGATATGATATAATATGCTGTCTCACCAGTCTCATCAATATTTAACGCCAAAACAATTTAGACAAAATCTCTCCCCGCTCTTCTAGCCGCTTTGATTCACACCTCCCTTTAACGTAACAAAGGACTGACAGTAATATGAGCTAGTCTATGTCACCTCATTTAACTTGTTTTATGAGAACCTTTGGGAAATCAAAAAATAATCTAACAGAAGATTTGTTTTTCTAGTGAAATATAAAGCAACAATAACTCGGGTGTGATGGTAATACTTTTCAAGATATATTTCAGTTTCGAAAACGAGATATAATTCAGACAAAATTGTCCATAAAAAAGAAACTCAACTAGATTTAGTATACGGACCCTGAAATTTAATTACCTTCTATGTTACTTAACATAGAATACTGCCAACATAATTTAAATAACCTGAGGACAGACCAAAGATAGGTGACCATCAATTACTTATCGAGACTGTTGATATTTTGGATTGATTACAATAAACTAACTCGTATAAATTCACAAATCGTATTTATCAAAGTTCTTCCACACACAAGATTCAAACTACAGAACACAGTTGTTGCCAACTTAATGCTAATCGCCTTCTACACAGTGAGGCCAACTAGAATTGAAAATAGTTCTTAATCAATTTCCAACAGAGACACCTCCGTGCCTTAGAAAGCACGATAAACCGTGGATTCTAGATGACACTTGTCGATCTTAGACGGACCTTACGGGTAATTAGAAGCACGAAAGTCTGACAACCAGTTACCCGTATACCGGTATTCATCTGCATCTATTAAGACTTTTTGGCCTCACACAGGGCCTCACTTTTTATATTTTATGTTCTTATTTCCTGTACGTGTCCCAAACAAATGTTTTTTATTTTTTTCTTTTTAAAGGCGCAAATTATGTAATTAATGGTATCTATAATGAAGAAAATAAATTGAATAGCTCATTGCTTGGTCAAAACAATTTCAATCACGAAGCTCTTGATTTTCAAAGTTGAAGTTACTTTTAAAAGGTAACTTGGCTCCTCAGTCTTCAATTACCTACTTCTTATGAACATTTGCAATTAAATCTTTTGAGTTCAATGGTACTCTGTATCTGAATAATTAACTTCTCAATTTGTTCCTTTCTACGTCATCATCTAATTACAAAGATTTCCATATACTTCTAATTTTCCCTTCATTAAGAAATAAGAGAAACTGTTTATATATGCCCAACAAAATACAATTAAACAATAATAACTATTTGTGCAGTGACTCAACTGCTACGCCGTAGGCCGCGTAGCCTTGACGTCTTCGTGTCAGCTACGTCGTAGCAATCTTTTAGAAGTCCATAAAGGATCATGCTAATTTATTAGTAAAAGCATCGGTAGTTAAAGTAGATTCAAATTCATCGAAAAATACTAAATAAAGTTTGTTTTCCTTCACATTTCTTAATGTTCTTGTTTATTCACATTACATAAATATAGAGTATATAACATTAAAGGCGGCTTTGCACTAGCAAACACATTTTCCGAGAAAACAACAAAAACAGTATCATAAACGTATAAATATTAATGATAAAGTCGGTGTAAGTCTCAGAAATCATATTACAGTATATATAAGGCATTAAAATACAGAGGAATATGATAAACATATTATTTTAGTAATAAGAAAGCCTAGAACCTTATTTTAAGTATTGAGTTAACTTGCGAAGATCACCTAAGGCCATTCTCTATCCGAGTCTCGATGACGAGTCGCCGAGAAGTATGTCATATACATTTCTATGGTCAATTGCACGCTTCACTACCGGTATCCTACGCGTCCGCTACTAGTCTCGCGATACCCACCGTGTCAGTCACAGTATAGTGGTCTGTAAATATCGTTATTTGAGAATGGCCTTACGCAAATACACAAGTGAAAAAAGGCAAATTCTAGAAAAAGCTCCATTGAAATCTATCGGAAATTTTGAATGAAAAAAAACTAGTATATGTTTTTTATAGTATTTATTCTCATGACCCTGAACAGTCTAGTCGTATAAACAAGCTTGTTTACCAGCTAATTTCTTTATTCGTTTAGAAATTATATGTTTCTTGAGCTGACTTAGCCAAGAATAAATAAAAGCCACACAATACAAATATGTTTCTTGAGCTGACCTATTCTAGAAAAAATTACAAATTTCTTGAAATTTGTAAGTCACGCATTTGGTGCATCACCAAAAATATGAGCTAAATACGAAAACAACATTACACTGAACTAAGGCATCGTATTAATATAACCGTTTGCTATTAATCCTTTGTGTAAATAACTTGAACAAGATATGAATGTCAGACTTAATCCCAGTGAAATTACAGCCACCTTATTTGAAATGTAACAGAGCAGTCGCTTGAGTGTATGTGAATGTTCTATTTTGTATGCTTATGTTCGTTTTCAAGGTTCTAGGAGTGATATTGTTTTGTTTTGTTGAATAATCTTGAGGTCATACACCATCTTGGAGTTAAGGAGCTCATGGATGAATAAAAACAGCGGCATGGGTCAATTCACAGTTCATGGTCATCAATTCAAGGTACATTTCGAGACTCGTCCGTGTCTCAGAAATCTCGTTAAGCTGTTGGTCCCGGCTGTCATTTGTAGATCTTTGGCAGTCGTTACAGGTAGTCAGAAACCCAAAAGTCTGACAACCAGTCTTACCAAGGGGTACCGTGTTGCCCAGTATCTAGGTTGTGGAAGTCGGATAGGCAGACGCTCCATGTAAAATACTGGTATTCAGCTGCATCCGGTTAGACTGGAAGTGGACCCCAACATAGTTGGGAAACGGCTAGGCAGATGATGACTTGCTTGGAGTTCATATGACGCCACTATTTCTTTACATGTGTACTTAGTCGTATCCGGACAGGTTACTGTAGGACATTGTTCTGCCAAAATGATATAACCCACATCCTCTCATTTTTTTAGTTAATTACTCGTACATAAAACATTCACCTTTGTAAAGTAGTCCAGAAAAGATTATTTAGGACTTCTATTATAAATGTATTGAATGAAAAGAGTTAAACGAAGATTTTATCTCATAAATTTATCCCTTTTTATTATTAAATATTAAAACAAAACCTGAATTATTTGCTCGACAAAACATGTCGTGCTATTGGACATAGTACACTGTATATAGGTATAGTATCGGCAGTTACCTATTTTACGGGTAGGTATAGAGGTCTCTAGAGGTCTGATTGTGAAATTCTGGCAGCCACTTTCCATAAAATATTAATTCGGGACAGGTTTGATGGGTACCCTAGCCTAGAATCTACCTAGACTGTTTTTTCTAGACTTGCTATATCCATAATTTTTGTACCGTGTGTTTTTTAAGGCCGAATTTGGCATAACAAATATTAATCAATTTTCTTGAAGTTTCTATGAGAGGATTTAGAAGGAAAGATTAATCTTTGAAATTAATCACCCGATTTCGAAAGTTCTGTCACTAATCGACAGCTACACTATATATGGCGAATGACATAGGATATGTGAAATTGCGTTTACAGTACCAGTGTACTCAAGATCCTATAGCTTTTAACTTGTGTATTGGGTTGTGGTAGTCAGATAGGCAATCGCTCCATGTTGTTTATGGAAATTATGTATTTTTCTAACTCCTCCTGTTCTTTTCTGATTAATTTCGTTGCGGGATCCAAAACAGTTGAATCTTTTCTCCGGGACTCGTCGGGCTTCATTGGCTCGACGCTTTTCTGGTGGTCACCACTGTTGATTCTGGTTTACAGATGTTGCAGTGGTTTGGAAATAGTGTGTGCGGGCTTGTCCCAAAAAAATAAAAAAGAAGTCGCTCCATGTAAAATGAGGGTTATTCATCTGTATCCAATTAGACTAGAAGCCGACCCTAACATAGTTGCAAAGAGGATAGGCAGACAATTATGAGTTGAGATATTTTAATCCCAAATCTGCGGTCACGCTAGAAAGAGTAAATTTAATTATCCCACGCAACCAGTCAACGAGCTGGTTCGTGTATTCGGTGGAAATATTTAATCACATGTTGCATACTGTTTCTGAAACCAACATGGTGGAAACAATACCTACAAATGCTATTATATTATTCAAATTGTTGGCTCCGTGAAGTTTCATAGCAGTGTTTGATGCTGCGTTTAAATATAATTTTAACAACGTAACGATGTGAAAGAGTTTACGCTTTTCATGGGCAGCACTTCAAATAGTGTGTTGTTTTAGGAAATATGTAGTTTGTAATATTATAAAAGCGAAAAAAAATCGGTATGTGTATGCGTGTAAACGGATTTGACGGAATGTGTTCTGAAGGTAGCTCATACCCTGGATTACCACATGGACTACTTTTAATAGCGAAAGAATAAAGTATTCTACTGAGAATTTGGTATACTTTCATGTTGGCTTTTTAACTGCTGGTAACACTGCCAGGCGAACGTAGTACTAAATAATTTGTATAACACATCATCATCTGTCTTACTGAGTAACACCATACCCTTGGTAAGACTGCTTGTCCAACTTTCGGGCTCCTGACTACCCGTAACGACTGTCAAAGATCTACAAATGACAGCCGGAACCAACGGTTTAACGTGCTTTCCGAGGCACGGAGGAGTCTCAATATGTTACGAACGTTCACCCATCCACAGACTGACCTCGGCCACCGTACCTTAACCTTCGAAAAACCCGTGCTGCTGTTATTATTTATACATACATACAATTTTTTTTAAACACAAAAATATTTGTTATTAATAATTGATATCTTCAACGTGAAACAGCAATTCTCCACTATTATATACTTCGCTGGATTCTACCTTCTATAGAACTTTACTTTTCATTATTAGGAAGCCGATTTTCCAAGCGACTTTTATTTTTGTATGTTTTTAGTAAACGTCAAAAGTTGGTGACATATAAAGTTAGAACTGCCGGAAAACTTTGTTTCCAATTTTTTTTTTGGCTATGAGAGAGATAACACTATGAGTACAAATTTATTTTTGCTGTAGGCAAAGTAAATTCTACGCTTTCGGAAACCTTAACAATGCGAGTCAAATCAGACCTTGGCCGATTTTATGCACACAGATATTTTTGATTCCGTCAATAGATATACGAGTATGAACGTCAAAAGTAAGAACAGCAGGAACACATTTTTTATTTATTTTTTAAATACTGTGAAATACGAAACTTACTTTTGAAGTCGGTTAGAAACGGTTACATTCATCCCGACTGCGGAACCCTTTACTTCTTCTATCGAGTTTCATACACAGTCAGCTGGATTTTCAGTACACAGTGTTTATCAGTAACAGTTTCAATTTCCGTACGGTCAAATATTTGTATAGTCTACAGGTAGTGGTACCGGGTTGTCGGGTTACATGCAAGATTATTGTATGTTTACACACAACGATGAAAGAGAAACACCTACACTAAGGAAATAATATCCTAACATGGCGCCTGTATTTCTCGACGGGTTAGGTAGAGGCACCTTATTGTACACCAACATTACAGTTTCCTGTTATATGTGGGAGAGCCTCTTGCTTTCAACCGAGCGCAGATCAGACTCCAGGTGAGAAATTCTAGATAGAAAAATAATACAACACATAGTAGGGTAGTGTTTTACTATAATGAGTGGTACGTTAAGAAATGTGGGAATATAAGAAAAGCTGTATTAAATAAAAAGCAATCAAAGGACGCTCGGTAGTTGTGAAACATTGATTTGAATGGTTATTGAAAGAATTAAAACAAAAAGACTGCGATGTCTCTTGGTAAAACTTAAAATAAATGTTTAGTTGAGTTTCTAAATTCAAATCACGTTGTAGTCCAGCGGTTTATAATTAAATTCAGTTCGATATAGAGCCGGCTAGACTAAGGTCTATAATTACTGACGTCGGGGTAGGTTTGCATGACATATAATTTAACATTATCTAGCAGATGGTGTAAAAATACGTATAACGTAACTGGTGACGCACACTTAGCTAATCTTTTCTAGGAATGAAGTCGTACTACTCTATAAAATAAAAGTAATTTCTAATCTACAAATTAACATAACATAACATTACGCTTCTATTCCGTATTCCCTGAAGGGTTAGGCAGGGGTGTACCTATCATCATCAGGCTATACTAGTCCACTGCTGGACATAGCCCTCTCCTAATGAGCGCCATAGCGCCCTGTCTTCAGCTTCCCGCATCCAGCATCTGCCTGCAGTCTTTCGCAGATCGTCATCCCACCTGGTCAGAGGGCGTCCTACACTACGTTTGCCGAGTCGCGGTCTCCACTCAAGAACACGTTTACCCCAGCGGTTGTCGGTTCTTCGCGAGATATGGCCAGCCCACTGCCACTTCAGCTTCCTAATTCTTTGGGGTGTACCTATAGTAAACCCATATTTTACTAGTTACATTTTACCGTTTAATAGAGGGCGAGCCTATTGTCATCAACTGGGCACAGTTCCGGACTCCGCGCTGCTACTGAAAAGTTCCAGATGGCAAAACCCAATAACAACAGTACTAGCGCTTGAGACCAGACCACAGTCATAGACTCGTCCGTCATGTTTAGCCATTGATCCCGTCTGTCATTCGTAGATCTTTTACAGTCGTTAGGGATAGTCAGAAGCCCGATAGTCTGACTTCTAGTCTTATCAAGGGGTATTGTGTTACCCAGTAGCTGGATTGTGGAGGTCAGATAGACAGTCGCTCCATTTAAAATAGTGGCATTCAGCTGCATCCGGTTAGACTGTAATGAAAGACATTTGAAGGTACCTACTTCATTATTCGTATTACATTACGTTTTCTTACTCCAAGGTCATTAGGGACCCCATTAAGAGCGGTGAAGTATTTTTGACGAAACATGACTAAGGGTATAAGTAACTAAGCGTCTATTATTATTATTATTTATTGTTATTATTACAAAATAGTGCTTAACCTTAGTGTAATATATAGGTCCACAAAACTGTTCTAAACAGTTTGTCTGTGGACTCAGGTGAGTCTTTTAAGTTTTAGGTTGGGAATTTAATGATATAGTGTGTGATTATGCATAATTTACTATGTTTATTATGTATATTATAGTTCATGGTGTGTGTATACTATCCAATAGGTGTACCTTTAATAATCTTTTAAACCTGTTTTTATTAGTTTCTCTTCTGATGTCCACAGGCAAGCTATTTTACAAATATGGTAAGGGTAATAGTTAAAATTGAATCCCCTTAGGAATAAACTTAAGAGAGAAGAGGGGGTGGGGAGGGGGGTGAGGGGAATTATTTATGTCAAACTTAAAATTCGACTAAAGTATGGTTAAATCAAAGTTAATAATACTGGTGTTACTTTAATCCGGGTCCACGAATAACGTGGACAGTATTTTGTGGTACACGCTGGAGGTCAAATTTGAAGTGTGAATAATTTAAAGATTAAAAGGTTTCTGTTGCAAAGCTAGTGAAATTCTGCGAATCGGACAGAATATTAATTTTATTGCGATCAGAATACTGTGAGTTTCTTGGAAAATAATATCGAAAATGTAATTTATTTTGAGCTTTATCGTTCACTAGCTGATGCCCGCGGTTTCGTCCGCGTTAATGTCTGTTATCACGACCAAAAGTAATCATGCAATTTTCGACGACACCTCCAACTAATATCATTATATTTTAGGCAATGTGTACAAACTCTTGAAAATTATATACTAAAACCTTCCTCGAGAACCAACCTATCCATTTGTGAAAATAGCATGAAAATCGGTGCAGCAGTTTCTGAGTTTATCGCGTACAGACAGACAGACAGACGTGGCGGAGGATTTTGTTTTATAATATGTAGTAACTAGCAGCCACCCACGACTTCGTTTTCATAAAAGTATTTTGAATAATTGTAAAATGAAGCACCCGTCGATAATGTAGCATTCCACTAGTAATTTTTTATTTAATCGTTTCAAAAATAACAAACATTACCTTTTTTTAAAGTTAATAATATTGAGATACGGTATGATACTAAATACTATCCAAGTAACTAATCTGGTAGATGTACCATTGTTAAATTTTTCTAGCAGGCCGTTCTTATTCACGTTTATTTTTTTAGTTTAGGTCAATCGCAGTTCAGCACTAGACGGATGTTTACTGCTTAATCGGACGATCCTGTGGTGACCTTTAAATTAAGGCCTTTTCACGAAAATAATCACTGTTAGGCATATCTAGACCAACGATTAGGTGAATGGAAGAGGACAGCGCAGGACTTTATGTCCAGCAGCGGACGTTTTTTGAGTGAAATGATAATATCTCGATATCATATCATTAAGTATAAGCTTCTCCATAACATAGCTATGAGTTTTGCCTGGTTTTACTCTCAACGGTTTGCGCCACGCTAGTCTCTACCATCCTGTTACAGACTGTCCTATTGCAGGCCAAAGCCTTCTTCTCATACATAGAAGGCAGAAGCATAAATCGCCAAGCTTACTCAAGACGAGACATGGGGCGACTGCCTATCTGACCTGCAAAACTTACTGGGCAACGCGATACCCTGTGGCAAGACTGGTTATCAGACTTTCGGGCTTCTGCCTACCCGTAGCAACTGTCAAAAATTTAGAAATGAAAGCCAGGACCAACGGCTTAACGCCCTTACCGAGACACGGATCAATATGTAATTAACGTACACCCATCCACAGACTGACCTCGGCAAGCGTAGCTCAACCTTTGTTCGACTACTTCTTCCAGTGATGTGCAAGACAAACATAGAAACTACATATAAATCGATGCTTGAGAGACGAGGCCGAATTACTAGGCCATCACGACTATCGATTTGCTGAAGTATTCACATAAAAAATTACTTGAAGCCGAAGCCCAATGCGCCTGTTCACGTTTACTGAGAGACTCCCTAGAGATTTGATTTAGTTTGGAACTAAATCAAATCTCTTACGCAATTATAACCAACTGTTACGTTATTTAATTGAACCATAAGGTCTAAGGTCCTGAAACCCTTACGTCTAACTATTGTAATCTATTAATTTAGGGGGATGTAGGCACGTGTTGTGTTTCAATTTAGAGGTTTCTATGTATTAGTAGTTTCGTCTGTTGAATTGAGATGATGTGGTGTGTTATGGATAAGGTAGGTGGCTGAAATTTATATGAAGGTATGTTTGACTTAACCTTGATTCAATTCAATTCTAAAATTGGGGGTGCCCATCCAAATGTTTAAATAAAAACGCTGTATTGAAATTTCGTGTCGACAGTTGATAATATTAAATGATGTACATATCATTTCATCGGCTGCTGCGCCGCGTGTTGTGGGTTCGATCCCCACACGGAGCAAATATTTGTATGACCTACAGGTAGTTGTTCCGGGTCTGGCTGTTTGTGTATGTGAGTTTAAATGTTTGTAAACGTATCCACGATACAGGAGAAATTCCTAGTGTGGGGCAATGTTTAAAAAAAAAAAATATTATCGTCATCATTAACGTTTGGTCGACTCTTCGCGTGAACAGAGGGCTAGCCTTTTTTTGTAAAAGAATCAGCATTCAACGTGGGAATGCCGCCAGCCTTTTGGGCACTTTTCCCGTTGACAGTGATGCGGATGAATTTTTCGATGCCCTGTGATTATTTATTTTATTTTATTATTTCATGTATTAATAGTTGTATCATTGTTAAAGTAGGTACAGTATAATTTATAACATCTGCGAAGTAACAGCAATACATGTGGATCACCTTACATAATAATATGCGTGTAAATACATTATAATTATGTATACTACAATAATTTCTAAAGATCTTATCGCACAATGTAGCTAATGGTACGACATTGTGCCCAGCCGTCATTGTCGTGCTCCGAGCTAACATCTATCAATGCCATTCCTCTCTCACGCGACACGAATTATTATGCGCTCACTGAATATAAATAAAAATGTCGGCAAATGAAAATGTAAAAGTGACTGTCATGTTGGAAAATGTTGGAATAGCTTTAGCCGTTTTTTGTCGGGTAAAAAGACTTAACTTGTCACCTCATAACATAATTAGTAGTTTTATTTACCGAGCTAGTTTAAAAAAAAAACGACGAGTTAAATCCCATTTATAGAACTAAATATAATTTAACATAAATTTAACATAACATTAATTTCGCATTACATGTTTGGATTTAAGTTTTTCTAAAAATGAAAGAAATATTTAAACTATTCTGTGTCGTGTTGTCTTTGTTTTTTTTTGGGACTTGAGCTGTTATTTGTAAGGTATCATTTTGTTTACGCGGATATGTTAATCATCATCTGCCTAGCCTTTTCCCAATTTTGCCGAGTTTGGCTCGGTGTAACCTGATACAACTGAATACCAGTATTTCACATGGAGGGCCTGCCTCTCTGACCTCCAGTTACTGGGCAACACCACGATACTCCTTGGTAAGACTGGTTGTCTTTTTTTCGGGCTTCTGGCTACCCGTAAAGACTGTCAAAGATCTACAAATGACAGCTGGGACCAATGGCTTAGCGTTCATCCCGAGGCACGGAGGAGTCTCATAATGCGAGTAGTTTTACATACCGACCTAGTAAAGAAAAAAAAAATTGACCCTAAAAAGTGTTTGAAAAATCCATTTACAGAAATAAATATATTTTAGCATAATAATTTCATTGACTTGTAACTTGATTGAAAACACCACTCCACTTTGTAAGTTGATTTCTTCGTAAACAGTTTTTATTCCTTTATTATGGACTTCGAACTTTTATTTGTTAGGTACTCATGCTGTCTGCGATATCTTAATATTATACATAATTATGTTTATAAGTACAAAACTTGTAATTGGCCATCTTCTGTATTTTGTATTGTTTACAAAAATGTACTAGCTTCTTAAAATGAAAAAAAGCGAAAACAAATATTCCTTTGGTGTCTCTTATCTGTGTGTACGTTAACTGAAAGTGGCCGGCTATTGTTTCAGTTTCAAATTTACATTTTAACGTTACGGTTTTGTGGTCCTTTTTAACTATCAATGATTTTTTTTGTGAACGAAAATAATAAAATATGGCCTGATATTTCACCAATTGTTAAAAACAATATTTATCTTAACTACATATCTTTCTCCGTCTTTACCATCAAGTCCATTCAAAGGTTGTATGTAAGAGAGTAAGTCGCTTTTAGCGATAAGGCCACTCGTTGTAAAACCCTATGTAGCTCTTAAAGTTATTATCTGTACATTTTATGGTGTACAATAGAGAACATTCTGTTCTATAAATGCGGTTCAAATAAGAATAGGATCGACTCAGCGCCATTTTGTAACGTTACAGCTGTCAGTCAATTCGATTGCAAAGAAAACATATTTGCATTTCATATTAGTTTATTTTACCGTGTTTAAAAAAACGTGATATCCAATTTAAATAAAAACGTTAAGTATTAGTAAATCAGCCAAATTTAATGTTTAATTATTTAAAGTTAAAATTCGTTTTTTTTAAGTAAAAGTATAGTTTAAAAAAAATGACTTTAAATAATTCTTCTTTCTTATTTGAATTGTTTGCACCCATTCGCGTAAAAGAGGTTGCATGACACAAATGCCCAGATGCCTTACTTTATTTATTTTTCATTAAATCGTACACCTCTGCCGTACCCTTCGGGGATTACAGGCGTGATGTTATGTTCATAATAATTGAAGGATATACACTCATTTGTAAACTTCGTAATTATTTTATTCTCATAATTCGATTTTGTAAGAGGTTTCAGGCATAAATAAATAATAAATTAAATAATACTGGACAATCTACACAGCATCATCTAGCCCCAAACTAAGCAGAGCTTGTGTTATGGGTACTAGATGACTGATATACTTAATACAATACATTAGGTAGGTACATAGATAGATATTTTTTACTATACATAGCAAATACCCAGAACGCCCGAAACATTTTTTTGTAGATCCTACAAACATTTGTCCCAACGCTGGAATCGAACCCGCAACCTCCTGCGTCGCAGGCGGACCTTCAGCCGCCGCGCCACATCGGTCGTCAAAAACCTGAAGTAGGTACTACTATACGCAAGTCATGTTCGAGGTTACAAAAAAACAATCGAAACAAATGAAATATATTTTCAAAATAAAGATACAATTTCAGTACCCTATTTATACCAAACGTAGGCTATATCAGTCTCCGTGCGTACAAAAACAATTCCGAACAGTACCATCACAATAAAATTACCCAAAAACACTCCTTAAATATTTTCCACAACAAGACACTTAGGAAACTTCTACCCAATTTCACCTGAAAATAATCGAATTTCCTACCAATCAACTCATAATAGCATTGTTTGTTACATAAATTAATTGTTAGAGCGTCTAATCGACGCTGTGGTGAAATTAAGTTACGTTTCCCGGCTTCCAAAGTTACCAAGGCTCTCCTTGGAAATTTGATTATCTTCAAATTTGTTTAAACACCCACTACTTTGTCTGGGAAATCAATGAGCAATTTATAATGTAAGCGGAATCCAATTAAGAGTTTCATGTCTTTCTAGAGAAATCAAGATGCATTTAAGGTTTAGGTAGCTTTCTTAGCTTCATGACGAGTGAATGAGTCACAGACAAATTAATAAAATTAGATATTTTCTTTTATATTAAAAAAAAAAAAGTTGCCCCACACTAGGAATTTCACCTGTATTGTGGGTGCATTTACAAACGTTTAAAGTCATATACACAAACAGCCAGACCCGGAACAACTACCTGCAAGCTATAATAATACTTGTTCCGTGCGAAATTGAACCCACGACACGCGGCGCAGCAGTCGATCGCTCATACACTGAGCCAATGTGCCGACAAATTGGGATGAGGGCAGGAGGATGATGTAGACGGCATCCTCCTGCTCTTATCCCAATTTATTTGTCATCTCAAAAGTCACCTCCTTCCTAGCTATCCTTCATCCTTCGTTTCCTTGGTCTCTCTCTATTTCCACATTCATACTCAAAACTTTCCTCACAACATGATGCTCATTCCTTCGCATCACATATCCATGCTAAACACTAGTCTACTTATAAATAAAAAACGCACCTTAAAAAAACAAAGAGTATAGTAATACCAGCCTGTTACTATCCCACTACAGGGCAAGAACTCTTCTCATACAGAGAAGGCAAGGGCATTATTCACCACGCTTGTTCAATGCGGGTTGGCGATTACTTTATAATATTAATTAATAACACTTCGCCCGCGACATCATCTGCGTGGATTTCGTACGTTGCCCTTCGAACTTTAACATCCCCACCCCCTTTAAAGGGTAGTTTACAAAATAAAATATACCCAGTGTTACTCGCTGATAAGGTAGCTTTCTATAAGTCAAAGAATTTTTTTAATCGGTTTTGTAGTTTTTGAGTTTATCCATTACAAACATACTTGCAAACCATGAAATCTTTCCTATTACTTTTTTTAAAACGTTGCCCCACACTAGGAATTTCTCCTGTATCGTGGGTGCATTCACAAACAATTAAACTCACATACACAAACAGCCAGACCCGGAACAACTACCTGTAGGTAATACAAATATTTGTTCCGTGCGGGGATCGAACCCACAACATGCGACGCAGCAGCCGATGGCTGCGCAAAAGTTATAATATTAGTTTGAATTTAGGTAAGTCCAGGTTTTCTCACAATTCCATGTCAGTGATGTCTTAGATAGACTTAGAAAGTACGAAAAGTAGCTAAAAATCACATTCACACGGTCATTTCAATCTACAGATTATCATGTTAACCAAAATTAAGAAAATGCCATTATAATTATGTATATTGGGTATAAATCTTGTAGTCTATTGTAATACCGTTAGGGTTATCTAACATCACCGAAATACCCTTACATTGTTGTCGTTGTTTTACAAGAATAAACACATTACCGTTATTTATTGCCCGACAGATAAGGCTTTCAGCGTATTTTTCACGCACATAGCTTCAGTATTTATCGCCGTTTAACTTTGCCGTTTCAGCGTAAACTAATTAAAGCCAAGAATACCGTGACAAGATAGAAACGGAAAGAAGGTCCACTTCCTATGATCGGCCATGTTTTGTGATTTTTATTAGGTAGGGCCACTCGCAGTTCAGCACTAGAAGGCTGTTTACTGCTTAACTGAACGATCCTGTGGGTGACCTTACCTTTACACTATATTTAAATTTAAACGACCGCTCGCTAAGGGTGCCCCTGGGTGGGTGTATGTGGTGGGTGTGGGGTTGGAACCTCGATGTTTTGTGAGATATAATCGCCTGTATGTATGGATTGATGGCCCGGTGGTTTATGACTCGCTTTTTGTGCACGAGGTTGCGGGTTCAAACCTGGGCAAGTACCAATGTGACTTTTTCAATTCATAAATATTTTCTAAGTCCATCTTGGACTTCACTAACATCGGTGAAGGAAAACATCGTACGGAAACTTGGACATATAATGAATATAAGTCTGAAATCGCCAAACTGTCTTGAGCAAGTATGGTGATTAATGCTCGTACCTTCTCTGTGTGAGAAGAGGTCTTTGCTTGCAGTGGGACTGTAATAGGCTGGAATTATTTATTTATATTATTTTTATTTATCTATGTATTGTGTGAAAGATGATATGGCTAGAGAGGAGGCGAATGCAGTTGAGTTAATAGCAAAATCATAGATATGCCTCTGCAAAACGCGTGTGTGTAAACAAAGAATGTTTTTGTGAGGCCTCACAACAAGATCAAGATCGCTCATACTAAGATTTTACACGTTTTGTAAACGTTTTTCTCAATAAAATCTAATATACACCGACCTTACAAGTTAAGAAAGTTTAATTAGCAAGACTCACCTTGCTGCTACGTTGTTAATTTGATAAGATTTCATGTGTTGGTAGAATTCGTTCATGAGTATATATAATAGGTCTTTACCTATGAAATTGCCGTTTTGTATGAAAAAATTTAAATGAATTTTTTTCATGTATTTTTTATTTGTATTAATCGAAGTAATCACCCATGCAATCAATGCATCTTTGCCAACGCAGTGGCAGTTTATTGATGCCCTTCTTAAAGAAATCAGCTGGACGGGAGGCAACAAATTCTTCAAAGGCATTTTGTACTGCCTCTCGGGTATTGAATTTTTTTCCCGCCAAGAAGTTATCCAAATTCTGGAAAAAGTAGTAGTCTGTAGGCGCAAGGTCTGGTGAGTAGGGCGGATGACGGAGAGCTTCCAACCCCAGTTCTTGCAACTTGGAGACCGTCTGCTGTGCAGTATGAGGTCGCGCGTTGTCGTGCAGGAGCAGCCGAGACGAGCGATTGACCAATGCTGGTTGGAGATGTGCCAGCTTCTCCATCATTGTGTTCAATTCTTCACAGTACACATCTGCAGTAATGCTCACCCCGTTTGGTAAGAAGCTGTGTTGAATCACACCGGCGCTAGACCACCAAACAGTGACCATCACTTTTCTTGGGGTAAGTTTTCGTTTAGGGCATTGTTTAGGTGCTGAACCAGGATCCAACCAACTTGCTGAGCGCTTGCGGTTATCAAACAGAATCCATTTTTCATTGCAGGTAACAATGCGGTTCAAAATTCCTTCATTTGTGTGTCTGTTGAGCAGTGCAAGGCACGTCTCGACGCGTACTTCGCGCTGGCGATCATTGAGTTCGTGGGGCACCCATTTGTCAAGCTTTTTTACCTTGCCAATTTGACGCAAATGGACCAATATTGTTTTGACGCTAACGTCGAAAGCTGCTGCTAATTCAGCCGTAGATTGTGTATCATCAGCTTCCACAATCGCCTTTAATTCGTCATTGTCGACCAAAGTCTTTGGACGACCGCGAGGTTCATTTTTCAGGTCGAAATTTCCAGAACGGAAGCGAGCAAACCAATAACAGGTAGTGCGTTGGTTTGTAGTGTTAGCTCCGTAAACGTCGTTGATGTTGCGTGCCGCTTGTGCCGCGTTGCTGCCACGACGGTACTCATATTCCATAATTACTCGAATTTTTAACGTATCCATGATGACGAAAAAGATTTAAATGCGATGAAAATGTAACACTAATCAATAAACAAATGACTACTTTTGGAAAAAAAAATCCATGTTTTTAAAATAAAATTAATTTGAAATTAGAATTCTTAGCCAAACAAAAAATATTTTGATTTGAAATGGCCAATACTGCAGAACGGCAATTTCATAGGTAAAGACCTAATATTAACTAAATAGCTGTTACCCGCGACTTCATCCGCGTGGATTTTAACAAAATAATTTGGGTTTCCAATTTTGTGCTTTTTTGATCCAACATACATACATATACTCACCCCTTTTTCACATGGGTGTAGGCAGAAACTACAGAACTCCACCTGCTACGATCCTTACATACCTAAAACTTTTGCTTTGTTTACGTTCATACATCTGGTCATACACGCACGCCAGTTGCGCGTTATCACCTGTCCTTTTTAAAGAACATCACCAATAAGGCCAGTATATGTATGTCCTTGTTCGTCATCTTTCATTCATCCTCTCAACGTGTCCATACAATCTGATATGTACATACTCTATTCAATTTTTTAACTACAACGTTTTATGAAGAATCTGAATTTTTAGAAGAAGAAGAAGAATTTGGAATGATTGGCATGTGATGTTTAGGAATGAAGATCATGATGTGAGGAAAGTTTTGAGTATGAATATCCTACATATTCCTTATAGTTACCAGAGTAAAGGTTGACCAAAAAAACGACTGATGGATTGTGTGTAAGATGATATGGCAACCCGTGGCACGGAGGAGCCTCGATCTATAATGAACGGCCACTTATCCATAGACTCCGTATTATATACCAATTAATTATAATCAGGAAACGAACGGTGTGAACCTTCGCTGTCAACTTGTAACGTGGCACTTAATTGTCAAACTAAATTGCAAACTTAATTTTATTGTCTTCTCTTAGTCTGGACAAGTATTTGTATATCTTTTGTTATACAATATTTTGAACAAGCTTTGTAGGCAATGTTGAGCTTTCTATCAGGGATCTGTTAATTGCGTAGGTAACATATAAATAAAATAAATAAATAAATAAATAATGCTGGACAATCCACACAGCATCATCTAGCCCCAAGCAAAGCAGAGCTTGTGTTATGGGTACTAGATGACTGATATACTTAATACATTACATAGATAGATATTTTTTATTATACATAGCAAACACCCAGAACACCTGGAACAAATCTTTATAGATCGTACAAACATTTGTCCCAAGGCGGGAATCGAACCCGCAACCTCCTGCGTCGCAGGCGGACCTTCGTCCGCTGCGCCACATCGGTCGTCGCAATCATCCATCCTCATTCCCAGCTTCATTCATCCTCTAAATATGACCAAATCATCTAAGCATAGAAACTTGTTTAAATTGTTCCCTTCAGCTTTTAAACCACAACATTGAAGTTGTAAAGCTAATGTATAAAAGAAACATTACAAATGTTTGAATAATCGCCTGTCACCTGTCGGCTTTATCAAATAGGCCCTAGGATGCCTTTGACAACCGACCTCCATGAATGATAAAAGAGCTAATGGCATATTACAAAAAAAAGTAATTAAAATTTAGAAAAAAAATATGACGGACGTCCGCGTTGGTTGACAGTATTTGAATTTTCAAAGAGATTTTACCTAAATTAATAATCTTACTAAAAATATCACGGTTTAATTTCCAGTAGTCTCCCTGGGTACTTAAAGGAACCATCACGTTAGGAACTGGAGAAACTCTGGAAAGTCGAACATAAAACACCAACAGTAATCAGTGATATGTTATTCTCTCTCTTCCCTTATTTTTCTTTTTATTCTTATTTTTTAAACTTTGCCCCACACTAGAAATTTCTCCTGTATCGTGTGTGCGTTTACAAACATTCCAACTCACATATACAAACAGTCAGACCCAGCACAACTACCTGTAGGCCATACAAATATTTCTTCAGTGCGGGAATCGAACCCACGATACGCAGCGCAGCAGTCAATCGCTCAGCCACTGCGAAAACCGTGCCATTGCCTTAAAATTTTGCATTGCAATTGCATTAAAATATAAATACATTTCCAAGAACTAGAGTTACTGTTCTTGAATAGCTTAGTCTATTTATAGAAAATATATGTATCTTACATACCAAACAATTAGTAACCGAATACACCAATAAACATGTAACTTAATATTTTTACGAACGTAATGATTATACGATTTCCTCATACGTTTATATTTCACTTAAATATTAGAACCGGAAATATACAAACTACCGTAATTTCATAAAACATATAAAATATTATTATTGATTTTGATCTTGCAAATAGAGCTCGTGAATATACGGAGCTATGTTTCTTACAACGAATATAAGATTTCTACTGCGAATTCATTTGTAGTCTACTACGAATTATACGAAGTATTCTTTTATAAATGTTTCCTAGGTGATTTAAGTCATTTTTCGGAAAATCACCAAAAATATTAATTTTTGGTGATTTTCCAAATGTCAAACTTCATATTCATGAAGTTTGAAATTTATTATTTAAAAAACTGTTACATTAACAACTGTTGTCCCTCAAAATAATGAAAGAGCGCCACTCGCAAAATAATTATTAATTTTTCGTGAAACTGTCACAACATGATAATCACGCCATTTAATTGCAATCAACGCAGAGTATGTAAAGCTGGCTGGCTTCTATTAATTTTCAATCAATTACCAGTTTTATCTGATGAGGTAATAATTGATCCCTGGGTTTATAAATTCAGCATTAATTACTTATTGCTTGCTGATACATTATCATCATCATCCTCCTGCCCTTTTGGGATTGGCGCAGCATGTCGTCTTCTTCCATATATCTTTCTTCTATATTAGTGCTCATCTTAATAGTTATCTCGTTCCAATCATACCATCTTTCACACAATTTAGTCATCGTTTTTTTTTTCATTCATAATCAAAACTTATTCGTACCGTCAACAGGGCATAAATTCAGATTCCGGGCTGCTTCTAAGATATTCCAGACGCAAAAAGCCTACTTAAAATTTACCCGGCTTCGGAATCGAATCCCTGTTCATCATTATCAGCTTAAACACTTATGACCACTTGAGCAACTAGGGAACTACAAAAAGACTATCAAATAGAATGGTAATAATAAAAAATCTTACCTCTAAGCAACGTTAAAATCCCAAGCGGCATCACCAATATAGCCACAAGCAAATCAGTTATGGCCAGTGACATCAAAAAGTAGTTTGTCACATTCTGCAGTCTCCTCTCCTGATATATTGCTAGACACACTAGAACATTCCCTGCAGCCGTGCACACTACCAGTATAATAGCTATAAGAGCCCACCAGTTATTCACAGCTACATTAGCTTCAATACCATCAGTGACGTTTCCAGTTTCATTACCAAAGACATCAAAGATGTTGTCTACAGTATAATTGACTGCTTCTTCAATTGTTTCCGTCAGTTCCAGTGCATTCTTTGATAAAGATCTATAGCTGTGTTCATGCATTGTGCCGTGTTTCCTTCAGTATCAATCTCATCTTCGGCGGTACTCCATTCATCTTATTTCGTAAATGTGGATTGTTTCCGGATACATTTTCTTTTGGTTCTAATGCTGCTTGTTAATTTTGCTCAGCATCTGTAACAGAATAATGTACCAATGTGAATGATTGTTGTGAATGAATTTTTTGTTGTTGACATATGTTGCACAGATTTAGGGAATATTAGGGATAAACATTATTTATTTATTTATAATTCTGCCAGCCTTCTGGGCACTTTTCCCGTTGACAGTGATGCGGATGAATTTTTCGATGCCCTTGCCTGATTTTTCTTTTTTTTTATTGATTCTCTATTTTTTTATACATTAATAGTTTAATTGCTTTATTGAATAAACTTCAATAATATATGGGATAAACTATGTTATAACTTTTCTATTTTTTCTGAGATAAGAATTAAAAAATAACATGTATAGTATAAGTTTAGTAGATACCAAGGCCAAGGATTTGGCCTCTACTTTGGCCAGAGGCTAAGCATTGCCACACAGGTGGCAATGCTTCCACACGTATAGGATCTTTTCTATTCGACAGCGATGACGAGGAATTTTTCGACTTCTTATAATAATTTACTGTTAGTTTCGGTTAGTTAGGATACTCCATAAAAAGTTTTATTTTAATATATTTTATAGGAATAACAAAAATCAGTACATTATATAGTAGGCACACAATATAAAGACTTATAATAAAAGTAACGAATATACTACTCAAGACGGTATCCACAGATCACTATACAGAATAGTTAGCTGTAAGCAGTTCAAACTAAAAAGCTCTTATTAACTAATTATCTCTTAAAATAGTCGTAATTTCACTTTTAAATATAGCTTTGCTGAGAAACATAATATCAGTAGAACTAAACTGTTAAATATAGGTGTCAACCAAGCGATGTAACGGTGAGCGTGCGCCTGATTTAGTTCGACACAATGAAGTAGCAAATAGGCGTTTATTAATAAGTTATTTAATATTTTGAATTGGTAAATAAAGGTGTTTCTTATTTTTAATTTAGTTTAGTAGAGAGATGTAAATTGAAACTTAATAGTAACAAAATGTAGCAGCGTTCATAATCATGAATTTATACTGAATTATTTCTTAGTATTAGTACATTACCCTAAATAAAATATTTAATTAATCTTGTAAGAGGATGCACGAATCCATGTACTCATGTGTGGTAGAGTGTGAGAAGTGAAACACTCGGTCTTAATTATCTGTGGCTCTTGTGTTAGATCCGACACATTATCTATGCCTGTGTCGGTGTCTATGATCGGGTCAGCATGATTTTGGTAAACATTTATAAAATATTTTTTTACATACAGCATGTATACTAGACAATGTGTATGTAGTGGTTATATGTAATTGAGTGTGAATTTCAGGATAGTGTATACTAAACAAGTTTTAACTTTATGAAATGCAATTATAATGTCTCGTTGGTGATCCTTAAAATAAATAAATAAAATAAGTTTTAACTTTTGACGACACGGTTGGCGCAGCAGCTGAGCAATTGGCTGCTGCGCTGCGTGTCGAGGGTTTGATCCCCGCACGGAACAATTATTTAATAGAACTAATATATCGCCTACAGATATTTGTTTCAGGTCCGGATGTTTGTGTATGTGAGTTTAAATGTTTGTTAACGTACCAACAATACAGGAAAAAATCCTAGTGTGGGGCAACGTTTATAAAAAAAAGAAAATGAAATAAAAGAAAAAACAAACTAAAACAAACAAATATCTCAATATCTTAAGAGTATTTTTTTCTCGAAAATAAAGAAGAGGGAATATAAACAACTCAATATTAAACTATCAGTTTTACCCACAAAGGTTCATTGACCCATGTTTCAGGTATTCCAATATCTTCAGAGATAAAGAATAAAAACAAATAGAACCTTTTGACCTTTTCATAACTCTTACGATTAATAAATCACAAGAGATATGAAAGGGTCATGAGGCTTAAGGGTTCATGCTAAAAGATAAGTTTATGATTTGTTTTGAATTTATGTAGGTACTTCAATAATTAGAAACTTTTTGAAAAAAGTTCAGTAAAAATTTATCGCGATAAGTAGATGATACTAATGGAAGCTCGTGCCGCACGGGTTGATCAAAGGTTAATCTACGTGGATGGGTGACCATCCACAGCGTATAGAGAACCCTCCGTGCCTAAGAGCATGTTAAGACGTTGGTCCTGGCTGTCATTTGTAGATTTTTGACAGTTGTAATTGCGGGTAGTACGAAACCAGAAAGTCTATCAGCCAGTGTTACCAAACGGTATAGTGTTATGCATCAGCTGAGTGTGAACTCAGCTGATGCACTGGACTGGTTAGATAGGCAGTCGTTCCGTTTAAAAAAGACTGGTAGTCAGCTGCATCTGGTTAGACTGGAAGCCAACCCCAACATAGTTGGGAAGACTTCTAAAATTATTATTAGTGACTTTAGTATTTTTGACTTTTTCAATAGTGCTAGTTATTTTAAAGTCGGCTTAATTTTTACTTACTTAAGGTTGTTATTTGTTAATTTTAAAATTAAATTAATCGAACACATAAGTATGAATATCGAATATACCTACTTCTACTTTTCTAGTCGGAAATGGATTTCTCTAGGCAATGCTTCATTAGCTTTCTTTTTAAACTTGACCCTACACTAGGTATTTCTCCTGTGTCGTGGGTGCGTTTACAAACATCTTAAGTCACATACACGAACAGCCAGAAACGGAACAACCACCTATGGGCCACATAAATATTTGGACTGTGCGATACTCGAACCCATGACACGCGGCGCAGCAGTTAATGGCTCTACTGCTAACCGTGTCGTCGTGTCGTGGCAATCATACTTATTAAATTTGCAAATAAGCTAAACATAACGCTTTTAGTCGTCAATTTTTTACATTCCTGACAATGTAAAGGTCAGCGTTTCCTAGCTGGCTACTCTAAGCATAATCACCGAAACAAACTCTCAACCTAACTTATACAAAAATCACCTGGAAGCAGGTTGCTTCTTCAAAACATTTTCAAAATAAAGTATGATCACTAAGTACCTACTGAAAACCAAAACACAAAGTTAACCAGCAAATTGCTGTTTTTAAGCACCTTAAGAAATTCCCCTTTTAAAGTTAAATAATTTATAAGCATTTAAAACTAAGCCGGTAAAAGGGCGAAGTGGTCCAAAATCCGGCTGCTAACGAGAGCTCGTTTCAACTTTCATCTGTCTATCAAGTGCATATTTTTTCGATTTTTTTATCGTCAAATCTTTTTGGAGATGAAAAACTGATATTTTTGTATGATCTCTAAGGTGAATTTCGATGAAGCGGAAATTGAAGATCAATGAAACTGCCATAGTCCAATGGCGAAGATATCGGACGGCAAATAAATAAATAAAGCTGGACAATCCACGCAGCATCATCTAGCCCCAAGCTAAGCAGAGCTTGTGTTATGGGTACTAGATGACTGATATACGTAATACAATACATTACATAGATAGATATTTTTTATTATACATAGCAAATACCCAGAACACCCGTAACAAATCTTTGTAGATCGTACAAACATTTGTCCCAGGGCGGGAATCGAACCCGCGACCTCCTGCGTCGCAGGTGGACCTTCGCCCGCTGCGCCACATATTTTTGATGAGAATCTACTGCCTCGTTGGTCTAGTATTTGCAAGCGCTACTGCTGAATATGAGGACCTGGGTTCAGATTCCCAGGTCGGACGAAGTGTTATTGGGTTTTTCCATCTGGAATTTCTGAGTAGCAGTCCGAAGTCTGGATTTGTGTCCAATTGATGGCATTGGCTTGACCCCTATTACATGGGACTTAAACATTACTCGCGAAATGTGGATGTACAATTTGAGTACACCTCTGTGTTACCCTTTGGAGATATCTTAGCGTGATATTATGTAGAATAGAATCTACTGATTTAAAAAGACAATATATTAAGAAAAAAGGTTGAGAATTTGCTTTTTTTATGACGGGCTCGTCACAGTAACTACCAGATGGATTTGAAAAAACTTTTTTGCATTTAATAACCCTATTTATGAGGAATGTTATAGGTTGTATAATAGTGCTCTACAACTCTTAGGATCGGGTGAAACTGCAGGGCGCAGCTTACAAATTGGAGTTTGAAGTAAATGATGTTGATTTTTGAACATTGGTCTACGTAGAGGTATGAATTACCTAGATTTTAGAGAGAGAACTTAGAAAATAAAACATTCTTTTCCGAATTACGAAGATCTAACCCAGCAACAGGCTGACCTCAGAAGGCGTTGCTTAACCTTGAAGATCGCCTACCTAGCCACGAGCCCCACAAGTTGATGACACAAAAGGATTGCTTAGTAATCCAGAAAAGTAGTTAGTAATCCAACAACGATCTCTCCAAGTGGTACTGTTAACTTCTATAGCTAAGCGTTCCCTCAAGGTCTTGGGGTAATAAAACATCGATATCTGCCTCTACACAAATAAATAAAAATGAAGTGTCTTTTTGTATCGAAATAACAGTTTTTCATTACAATCAAATGAAAGTATATACGGTTGTTATACCACATTTTTTTTAAATTTTTGTTTGTCTGTTTGAGGTTATCTTCGAAACCGATTTTGAAGGGAAAGTCCCTTTAATTTTTTTGATAGCCATGAGATTGTCTTTCAGGACAAAATGGGAACCCGAATAGAAACATTCACCTTATGTCACCTTGGGAGGATAGAACAAGGTCATTGTTCTTAATTGCAAAGAAGTGGTATGGATGACTGCTCCTTATTGATCATTATATAAATAAAAATTAAATAAAAATAAAAATATTTTATTTCAGACAAAAAAGTCCATAGGCAAGACAAGATTGTGAGTAACAAGAATTTTGCTTATATCTGTTGTTAGTAATTAAAAGTAGGTAACGGTAACAAACTGGACACACCGTCTACCCCTGCACAATAGGCTCACCGGTCCCGCAACACATGGAGTTCAGTGAACCTACTGAGCAGAACAGTATCGGTATATATATATCAGTATTCAAACCACATTCTATCACTAAGCCAGGTTAATCATAGAATGAATGAATATGATCTGATGAAGACAGTTGAATCGTTTCTCTGGGACTCGTCGGGCTTCATAGTCTTGAAGCTTTTCTGGTGGTCACCACTGTTCATTCTGGTTTTCAGGACTTGCAGTGGTTTTGAATAGTGTGACGGGCTTGCCCCATTTCAAAAAAATACATATGATCTGATATATATTTTTAAAAGGCCTGTTCCACCAACTCTTATTAACTATTTCGAATTTATTCAGGGGATTGGACAGGCCTTTTCCATACAGAATATGTACTAGTAACATAAGATAATTTTGTGTAGAGTGTTTAAACACTAACCTTATTTTAATTTCATATATGCAGATTATACATGTAATTAACATATCTAGCTGTTAAGTTACTATCAACTTTGGCTTAATGACATAAAGTTCTATTTAGAACGGCACTTCTAAGTTATTTAGGGGGAGGTCTTAGGCAAATATGGCAACAGCTGTTGGGATTGTTAACCTAACTTTTCTTATGTTTACAGATGTTGTTCGAGTATTGGTAATATATTAACTTAAATCGATTTGGGATAAACAGTACAATATATGGAGATAGTGTTTTGGCAATATTTCTTTGAGAAGACCCAATACTGCGAATGGAGAAGTTGGGTAGCAAACTAGGATAGTTATAATTGATACCTCAAAAAGGCTTCAAAAAAGAGGTTATGAATTCGGTTGTTTTTTTTCTCATGTGTGTGTACCTCCGTGGTTGCTGAGCCGTATGACGTGATTCATATTCTTCTAGTAAAATAAGCCTGCCATGTACATACCTATATAAATTTGATAAACTTTACGTAAGTCGTTTTTGGTTTGAGATTTTAATTCTCATCAACATTTGATGATGCTATGGTGTCCACATAGTTCATTTGTGTGGACATATCGAGACCCCTCTGTGCCTCTGAAAGCACGTTAATTCGTTTCTACTGGCTATTAAATGTAGACCTTTAACAGTCGTTATGGATAATCAGACACCTTTGGAAGAAGTCTTACTCACTCACTACCAACTACAAAGTTGAGTAGGTCAGATAGGCAGTCACTCCATTTAAAATTATGCTTATATTTTGCTGCATCCGGTTAGACTAGAAGGCAACCCCAACATATTTAGGAAAAGAGTAGGTGATGTACTTGATGCTAATTATGAATTAATGCCAAATAATGATTTAGAAATTTGTCTGCTTGCACCATTAACTACTATTTAGTAGACCATTTCAGCATTCTACACAATATAAATATACATACAAACATTTAAATTGAACTATCCGTCTGTAATGTCCAAATATTAGCAGATAGCAGCTTCTTAATAAATGCATATGACAGTTTAGTAACATAGTTCTAGCAAAAAAAACAATTTTTAAAATGTGTGTTTGTACCAGCTAATTTCATAATCAACCAATTTTGACGGCAGATACCTGATGTCATAAGAAGAAACTTAGGCTACTTGTATTTTAAACAAAGAATGAGTGCTTCACGCAAAAAAAAAAGCCTGGCAGGTAAAGTCGCCAGCAACAGTTAGTTCACTAATATGAGCGAAACCTCAATGACTGAATCCAAATATGTACCTAATTAACTACCTATAAAGGCAGTAATAACATCTCGCTACACGATTTAATATTAATACGCGTATTTGCTAATTATTTTAGTATTTGCTGATGGGATCTAGATTATAATACTCAAAGGGAGCGCGTCGGAACGCTGCCAAATTAATTTTGGTTCAAAATTATTTGATTTCGGATGGAATTTGCCAATTAATCTAGAACGCAGAAGGGAGATTTAGTATCTTGGTTAAATAAAATTATTTTCCTTTTGGGTTAGACTGCAGTCGGGTTAAAAAATAATCTGACTTCATCACATCAAGCCTGTATTTCCTGAAAGGTTAGGCAGATGTGTAACTACAGTATACCCACATTTCACCTCTTATGTTTTAGTCCCATGTAATAGGGCGTGAGCCTATTGCCATCAACTGGGCATAAATCCAGACACCGGGCTGCTACAAATAAAATCCAGGAGGAAAAACCCAATACCTCGTGCTCAGCAGTAGTTTTAGTATCACTAGATCAGTGGAGCAGTTAAATATCTGATTATGTCAGAATTAAATTTTACAACAGCAGTAGCAGTAGTAGTACCAGCCTAATACTGTCCCACTGCAGGGCAAAGGCCTCTTCTCATACAGAGAAGGCACGAGCATTAATCACCACGCTTGCTCAAGACGGGTTGGCGATTTCAGACTTATATTAATTATAAGTCCAGGTTTCCTCACGATGTTTTCCTTCACCGATGTCAGTGATGTCCAAGATAAACTTAGAAAGTACATATACATTGAAACAGTCACATTGGTACTTGCCCACGTTTGAACCCACAACCTCGTGCACAAGAGGCGAGGCCTAAACAACTGGGCCATCATAACATCACATTTTATTGGAGTTAAAGGCAAGCCTTTATAAATATTGAAACAAAGGGAATTGATTACAGCCCGATTACTGCAAAGACAACAGGGAAACGAACACAAATACATTCACAGTGTCGCCCTTTCAGTAAAATCCTGTCAGCAACACATTTATAGCGGTTTTAATGGCCCCAACCTCTATTGGGCCCGTGACAATTACGTTCGTTGCGTAGGGTTTCTTCCGCCGTTCGAATTATAGCCACTCTTCTTTACACTTACCTTTTGTGTAAACGCCTTAATCCGCTGACTTTATGGCCTTAAGGAACTCATTAAATGTATGGTGAAAAGTTTAAGGGAATTGTTGGCAGTCGGGTTTAGTTGAGTAGTTACGGATAAACTTTATTATTCAATATTTACAGAATTACTTAATCTAATTACAATGGAATACTATCTACATACATTTATACAAAAACAAATTAAAATAAAAAGACCGTCAAAGTACTTAAGAAACTTTTTAGTTGTAATAGGTATGTGTTTCAATAGAAATTAGGTATCCATTGAGAAAGTTTGGTCTAGTAGTCACAGGTGCTAGCTGCTAGGCATTAGGTCTCGGGTTTGATTCCCAGGTCAGTAAAAGTGTAACTGGGTTATTGCAGATGGGATAACCCAGTTACACTTTTGTACGCTGTAACAGCCCGGAGTCTGGGTTTGTGCCCAGTTGATGGCAATAGGCTCGCCCCCTATGACATGGGACTTAAACATAAGGGCGAAACGTGGGTGTACGGTCGGCACACTTCTGCGCTACCCTTCGAGAAATACAGCCATGTTGATGATGGTATGAAAAAGGTTTATATATGTGCTTGATGTATAAGAATGGAGAAATGTATACTTTTTTGAGGTTTATCTTTTTTCGAAAAAACCCTTAATTACAGAAGTTACGTAAAATTGTTAGAATATTACTTTACAACAATGTGTACGCATCTATATTTGGTATAAAGTTTATGTTTATTGTAGTGGAAATAACGAAATATAGACTTGAAGAATATAATATAGGTACTCATTCAAAAAGATAATGATATCACTGATGGTTATTGCCAAACAAACTTACTTGTGAAATGGTAGTCTTTGGTAGTTAAATTTTGTAAAAGACTTACGGTCGTTTTTTGCTTAACTTTTAGCTTTTGTAAGCAAGGAGTACCACCAGTGGTTCCACAGATAACTGGGTCGCACTCTATCATATATACATCACGTGCCTAGCCTTTTCTCAACTATGTTGGGATGTAACTGAATACCAGTATTTTACATGGAGTGACTGACTATCTAACCTCCACAACCCAGTTACTGGGCAACACGATACCCCTTGGTAAGACAAGTTGTTATACTTTCAGATTTCTACTCTCTCCCATTTTTCCTGTTATTAAATCTATCTTTCATATAAAAATCAATCCCTGTTTTCCTCGGTCACGCCATTACTTGAGAATTATTTAACCAATTTCATTCATATATTTTTTTAAGCATTTATAAGCTGCGCAGAAAATAGAAAAATATCTGGAAAACTAACGACTATTTTAACTTTGAGCGTTTGACAGTTCGCGCATTTTATTAATGTGAGTTTCACAGTCATTCAATAAAAAAAACATTAAAACAAACCGTTGTCCATTCCTCAAAAGAGGACAAAACACAGTCACGTTAATATGTCACAAATGTCAAAGCTTCTGACAAATTGTCCAAGCGATTCCCCTTTATGGCAAATTCGAACCAAAAGTGACAGTGACAAGTCACCCTTTTGGTCCCCCAAGCAAAACGTCATTTAAATGACATGTTAAAAGAGGTTTGACATAATGACATGTGGAAATGGGTAGATATTGGTTTTTTCTTTTAGTTTTCATCCTATTGTAGATAAATTGCCACTTATTTTTACAATTAGTAAGAGTACTTTTATTACTGTAGGGTAGTAGAACCTTATCAGTATTCAAACAAAATAAAATGACGTCCATCATCATCTGCCTAAGTTTTTCCCAAATAATATGTGCATCCGGTTGGCTTCCAGTCTAACCGAATGCAGCTCAATACGAAATTTTAGATGAAGCGAGCAGCCACTCCAAGTAAAATATAAAGGTAGCTATGGGATCTCTACAATCGAATTACTGAATAATACAATTACCCGTTAGCTTATAGTGGTTATCAGAATTTCGGCGATCTGACTACCCATATTGACTGTCATAGATCTATAAATGAGAACTGTCGCTCATCCAAGGTCCAGCATCGTCAAGCGTAGGTTAACCTTCGATCGACCTGTCCGTCTGTTTTATGAACCCACCTGTCCCGTCAAAAATAATCAACCAAATTCACCAATTCGCAGTCGATATGTACCCATAGCTTAATTCACATTGACAGTGAAATGTGTCCCTCTCAATCTTAACCAAAAACTCTATCAGCATGACAGATGTCTTATCTACATTACAGACCCATTTGTTATTCTTAAATCATTTATAATACGAAAGATAATGAACCGCGCAATCGCGAGACTGACGGAAGATATTTATTTCCTTTTGTCTAGTAAGAGGAACTGAAGCGAACGTGCATAGAATGGATGCAGGACGGAGTATAATCGCTTTGCACAGTTTCGCTCGAGCGTATTGTGTTACTGTTATATTCTTAAATAGGAATGCGTGTTTCTGATGTGTTATAATTATACCTACTACGTAACAGCACGCCTTATTCCCTGAAGCGTAAGACAGAGGTGTACCTATTAAAAGTATAGCTACGATATTCTGACAAAAAATCTCCTCTGTAAGTTACTCCTGGGGATACGTTGACTCCTCTTTGTGCTGGAATACATACATTAACTGAAGCATTTCCCCTGTGTTCGCAGGTAGAAACTAGAGAACGCCACCTGCTACGAACCTTACAAACTCCTTTTGCTTCGTGCTTAGAATACCTATATCATTATTCATGCCTTATGACGTCTTTTTACCTCTCGAGAGATACGGTCAGAGGTGCAAGTCTCTCCGTATTGCATATATTAGAAGCAGGATTGACACGAGACGTCTGAAGTAAAGGCCCACTTATATTCACCTCTTTCTCTCTCTTTTCAAATTCAAATTCAAAATATTTAATTTGAGCCGAGGCTCATATACAGTAACACTAACTTTTGCCCGTGGATTCGCTCGCTGTAGGTTAGGTAGTGGGGGGTTAGAAAGAGACAAAAAGTAGCCTATGTCACTCGCCATCCCCCCAACTATCTCTACGGACAAACAGACACACGAACTTTCCCATTTATAATATTATATGTATATACCTATACGTATATATAGTATGGATAATTCTTAAAAAATAAGTGTTAGGAGACAACACGATACAGAGACATAATATAATTATGTAACTGACAGCAGTGAACCACATATAAATAAAAATAATAAATAATGCTGGACAATCCACACAGCATCATCTAGCCCCAAGCTAAGCAGAGCTTGTGTTATGGGTACTGATGACTGATATACTTAATACAATACATTACTTAGATAGATACTTTTTTTTATTATACATAGCGAATACCCAGAACACCCTTTGTAGATCGTACAAACATTTGTCCTAAGGCGGGAATCTAAGCCCGCTGCGCCACATAGGTCGTCAAGTACCTTATCCATTCTGCCAGTAATCATTTCTAGAACCCTGTTGTCTTTTGTGCAGTTATTATTAATCAGAGCATGTATGGAGCCCACCTCGTTGGTATAGAAGTCTTGAGCACTACTGCTTCCATCAGGATTTTGATTGGTTGATGGCAAAAAGCTGGCCCCTGTACACGACTTAAACATTACTCTTCTCTTTCTCTTTATGAAAACATTGCCCCACACTAGGATAGAAATTTCTCCTGTGTAATCGGTGCGTTAACGACATTTAAATTCATCTACACAAGCAGCCAGACCCGGAACAACTACCCGTAGGCCATACCTACAACTATTTTTTCCGTGCGGGAATCGAACCCGCAGCGCAGCAGCCGATCACTCTGCCACTGCACCAACCGCACCATCTAGCTCAGGACCATTGACATCTTAGAATGACAATGACATTTGACTTAGTATTTTAACATTTATTGAACGAATTGTGATTTTACATATCTGAAGTAATAAATGATTTAATTTGATTTCATGCCAATAATGTGATACGTATTCTTTAATAGTTCCGGAAAATAGTACATTTTTGAATGCACAAGAGTATTTTAATGACACTGAACATCAAGATAGTCCTACCCCAAAACTAGATGATCAGGTATTGTAATTATTAAATTGAAAGTACATTAGTTTATTCAAAGTTATTAGTATATTTTGATCCTAACTTAATGACATTGTTTTAATTTGACTTTCATGTTTACTTTGTCTTATAGATTTTGCGTGATGTTGAAAATGAACCTGAGAATGCTACCCGCATAAAAACACCTATAAATTATCTTATTTCGCCTATAAATTCCGAAGAAAGTGACGCAGATTTAAGTGACGGTGATCCTACATTCCAAGTAGAAAAGGAAAAAAGGGTTAATAATTTGCTAACTCGACCTATCCACCGCTCTAGATCTAGCAGTAGTAGCTCTTCTTCAAGCTCATCTTCGTCATCATCTGATAGTTCTAGTGATGAATCTGCGGAAAGAAACCCTGATAATAATAAAGAAAATACAACTCCGGAGCCGTCAAGATCACCTCAACGAGAACAGGAGTCCACTTCAGCAGCAGCTACAACAACTGATGGAGGTATTACTGTGACAAAAACTAGAAAGCGCACTAGACAACCGGAAACCTGGAAACAAATTAAAGCTAAAAAGTTAAGAAATTTGGGAAAAACATACGTTAATAGCAAAAATGCAGCAGTAACTTTAGTAACTTTCTCTATCTTTCTTTTAGTTCCTATACATGCAGCTACGATTAAGATAAGTAGAAGTGTAAGTTTAGAATCTATCTTGTACCTGTCTACTAGGATTTCATAAGAAATAAGACTGATTATATTTTTTATTTTGCTATTTTATATTGATTAAAAAGACTGAACCCAACAATATCGTTTTATTTTTTATTAATAAATGAACCCTAAATAAAATGCACAACGTAATTAGTATATTTTTATAGTATTAGAATGACTTAACATCATTAAAAAAGACCGAAATCAAAAATGACATAATTATTTTAGTGATAAATAGACTTAAACCTAAGACGTACAGTCAAGTTGTATATATTTTTACTATTAGAAAGACTTAAAATAAATTAGGTCTAAATACTTTTTGGCAAATTTACCATTACTAAGTATTAAAAAGACCTAAAACTACAAAAACAATTTTAAAAGGCTGTATAATTGAAACTAAATAACATTTAACAAAAATTTCACTTTCACCTAAAACTTTGATGTCTACACTATTAGAAAAATTAAACTTAAATTGAACAATCTATGTAATGTCATATTTATAGCAAATTAAACAGCGCAAGTCGTAGTTGCAAAATCGTTTTTTGCGATTTGCCAAAAAAGTGTTTTTTTGGATTCGGTCACTGTAATACTAAGCGTGCGATTATGTAATTGAGAGTGAATTTCAGGATAGTGTATACTGAACAAGTTTTAACTTTGTGAAATGCAATTTTAATGTCTCGTTGGTGATCCTTAAAATAAATAAATAAAATAAGTTTTAACTTTTGACGACACGGTTGGCGCAGCAGCTGAGCAATTGGCTGCTGCGCTGCGTGTCGAGGGTTTGATCCCCGCACGGAACAATTATTTAATAGAACTAATATATCGCCTACAGATAGTTGTTCCAGGTCTGGATGCTTGTGTATGTGAGTTTAAATGTTTGTTAACGTACCAACAATACAGGAAAAAATCCTAGTGTGGGGCAACGTTTATAAAAAAAAGAAAATGAAATAAAAGAAAAAACAAACTAAAACAAACAAATATCTCAATATCTTAAGAGTATTTTTTCTCGAAAATAAAGAAGACGGAATATAAACAACTCAATATTAAACTATCAGTTTTACCCACAAAGGTTCATTGACCCATGTTTCAGGTATTCCAATATCTTCAGAGATAAAGAATAAAAACAAATAGAACCTTTTGACCTTTTCATAACTCTTACGATTAATATATCACAAGAGATATGAAAGGGTCATGAGGCTTAAGGGTTTATGCTAAAAGATAAGTTTATGATTTGTTTTGAATTTATGTAGGTGCTTCAATAATTAGAAACTTTTTGAAAAAAGTTCAGTAAAAATTTATCGCGATAAGTAGATGATACTAATGGAAGCTCGTGCCGCACGGGTTGATCAAAGGTTAATCTACGTGGATGGGTGACCATCCACAGCGTATAGAGAACCCTCCGTGCCTAAGAGCATGTTAAGACGTTGGTCCTGGCTGTCATTTGCAGATTTTTGACAGTTGTAATTGCGGGTAGTACGAAACCAGAAAGTCTATCAGCCAGTGTTGCCAAACGGTATAGTGTTATGCATCAGCTGAGTGTGAACTCAGCTGATGCACTGGACTGGTTAGATAGGCAGTCGTTCCGTTTAAAAAAGACTGGTAGTCAGCTGCATCTGGTTAGACTGGAAGCCAACAGCAACATAGTTGGGAAGACTGGGCTTCTAAAATTATTATTAGTGACTTTAGTATTTTTGACTTTTTCAATAGTGCTAGTTATTTTAAAGTCGGCTTAATTTTTACTTACTTAAGGTTGTTATTTGTTAATTTTAAAATTAAATTAATCGAACACATAAGTATGAATATCGAATATACCTACTTCTACTTTTCTAGTCGGAAATGGATTTCTCTAGGCAATGCTTCATTAGCTTTCTTTTTAAACTTGACCCTACACTAGGTATTTCTCCTGTGTCGTGGGTGCGTTTACAAACATCTAAAGTCACATACACGAACAGCCAGAAACGGAACAACCACCTATGGGCCACATAAATATTTGGACTGTGCGAAACTCGAACCCATGACACGCGGCGCAGCAGTTAATGGCTCTGCTGCTAACCGTGTCGTCGTGTCGTGGCAATCATACTTATTAAATTTGCAAATAAGCTAAAAATAACGCTTTTAGTCGTCAATTTTTTACTTTCCTGACAATGTAAAGGTCAGCGTTTCCTAGCTGGCTACTCTAAGCATAATCACCGAAACAAACTCTCAACCTAACTTATACAAAAATCACCTGGAAGCAGGTTGCTTCTTCAAAACATTTTCAAAATAAAGTATGATCACTAAGTACCTACTGAAAACCAAAACACAAAGTTAACCAGCAAATTGCTGTTTTTAAGCACCTTAAGAAATTCCCCTTTTAAAGTTAAATAATTTATAAGCATTTAAAACTAAGCCGGTAAAAGGGCGAAGTGGTCCAAAATCCGTCTGCTAACGAGAGCTCGTTTCAACTTTCATCTGTCTATCAAGTGCATATTTTTTCGACTTTTTTATCGTCAAATCTTTTTGGAGATGAAAAACTGATAATTTTGTATGATCTCTAAGGTGAATTTCGATGAAGCGGAAATTGAAGATCAATGAAACTGCCATAGTCCAATGGTGAAGATATCGGGCGGCAAATAAATAAATAAAGCTGGACAATCCACGCAGCATCATCTAGCCCCAAGCTAAGCAGAGCTTGTGTTATGGGTACTAGATGACTGATATACGTAATACAATACATTACATAGATAGATATTTTTTATTATACATAGCAAATACCCAGAACACCCGTAACAAATCTTTGTAGATCGTACAAACATTTGTCCCAGGGCGGGATTCGAACCCGCGACCTCCTGCGTCGCAGGTGGACCTTCGCCCGCTGCGCCCCATATTTTTGATGAGAATCTACTGCCTCGTTGGTCTAGTATTTGCAAGCGCTACTGCTGAATATGAGGACCTGGGTTCAGATTCCCAGGTCGGACGAAGTGTTATTGGGTTTTTCCATCTGGAATTTCTGAGTAGCAGTCCGAAGTCTGGATTTGTGTCCAATTGATGGCATTGGCTTGACCCCTATTACATGGGACTTAAACATTACTGGCGAAATGTGGATGTACAATTTGAGTACACCTCTGTGTTACCCTTTGGAGATATCTTAGCGTGATATTATGTAGAATAGAATCTACTGATTTAAAAAGACAATATATTAAGAAAAAAGGTTGAGACTTTGCTTTTTTTTGTTTTGACGGGCTCGTCACAGTAACTACCAGGTGGATTTGAAAAACCTTTTTTGCATTTGATAACCAAGGAATGCTATAGGTTGTATAATAGTACTTTACAACTCTTAGGATCGGGTGAAACTGCAGGGCGCAGCTTACTTAAGCTTATTGGAGTTTGTAGTAAAAGTTGTTGATTTTTAAAGATTGGTCTACGTAGAGGTATCTGAATTACCTAGATTTTAGAGAGAGAACTTAGAAAATAAAACATTCTTTTCCGAAGTAAGAAGGTCTAACCCAGCAACAGACTGACCTCAGAAGGCGTTGCTTAACCTTGAAGATCGCCTACCTAGCCACGAGCCCCACAAGTTGATGACACAAAAGGATTGCTTAGTAATCCAGAAAAGTAGTTAGTAATCCAACAACGATCTCTCCAAGTGGTACTGTTAACTTCTATAGCTAAGCGTTCCCTCAAGGTCTTGGGGTAATAAAACATCGATATCTGCCTCTACACAAATAAATAAAAATGAAGTGTCTTTTTGTATCGAAATAACAGTTTTTCATTAAAATCAAATGAAAGTATACACGGTTGTTATACCACATTTTTTTAAATTTTTGTTTGTCTGTTTGTTTGAGGTTATCTTCGAAACCGATTTTGAAGGGAAAGTCCCTTTAATTTTTTTGATAGCCATGAGATTGTCTTTCAGGACAAAATGGGAACCCGAATAGAAACATTCACCTTATGTCACCTTGGGAGGATAGAACAAGGTCATTGTTCTTAATTGCAAAGAAGTGATATGGATGACTGCTCCTTATTGATCATTATATAAATAAAAATAAAATAAAAATAAAAATATTTTATTTCAGACAAAAAAGTCCATAGGCATGACAAGATTGTTAGTAACAAGAATTTTGCTTATATCTGTTGTTAGTAATTAAAAGTAGGTAACGGTAACAAACTGGACACACCGTCTACCCCTGCACAATAGGCTCACCGGTCCCGCAACACATGGAGTTCAGTGAACCTACTGAGCAGAACAGTATCGGTATATATATTAGGTCTTTACCTATGAAATTGCCGTTCTGCAGTACTGGCCATTTCAAATCAAAATATTTTTTGTTTGGCTAAGAATTCTAATTTCAAATTAATTTTATTTTAAAAACATGGATTTTTTTTTCCAAAAGTAGTCATTTGTTTATTGATTAGTGTTACATTTTCATCGCATTTAAATCTTTTTCGTCATCATGGATACGTTACAAATTCGAGTAATTATGGAATATGAGTACCGTCGTGGCAGCAACGCGGCACAAGCGGCACGCAACATCAACGACGTTTACGGAGCTAACACTACAAACCAACGCACTACCTGTTATTGGTTTGCTCGCTTCCGTTCTGGAAATTTCGACCTGAAAAATGAACCTCGCGGTCGTCCGAAGACTTTGGTCGACAATGACGAATTAAAGGCGATTGTGGAAGCTGATGATACACAATCTACGGCTGAATTAGCAGCAGCTTTCGACGTTAGCGTCAAAACAAAATTGGTCCATTTGCGTCAAATTGGCAAGGTAAAAAAGCTTGACAAATGGGTGCCCCACGAACTCAATGATCGCCAGCGCGAAGTACGCGTCGAGACGTGCCTTGCACTGCTCAACAGACACACAAATGAAGGAATTTTGAACCGCATTGTTACCTGCGATGAAAAATGGATTCTGTTTGATAACCGCAAGCGCTCAGCAAGTTGGTTGGATCCTGGTTCAGCACCTAAACAATGCCCTAAACGAAAACTTACCCCAAGAAAAGTGATGGTCACTGTTTGGTGGTCTAGCGCCGGTGTGATTCAACACAGCTTCTTACCAAACGGGGTGAGCATTACTGCAGATGTGTACTGTGAAGAATTGAACACAATGATGGAGAAGCTGGCACATCTCCAACCAGCATTGGTCAATCGCTCGTCTCCGCTGCTCCTGCACGACAACGCGCGACCTCATACTGCACAGCAGACGGTCTCCAAGTTGCAAGAACTGGGGTTGGAAGCTCTCCGTCATCCGCCCTACTCACCAGACCTTGCGCCTACAGACTACCACTTTTTCCAGAATTTGGATAACTTCTTGGCGGGAAAAAAATTCAATACCTGAGAGGCAGTACAAAATGCCTTTGAAGAATTTGTTGCCTCCCGTCCAGCTGATTTCTTTAAGAAGGGCATCAATAAACTGCCACTGCGTTGGCAAAGATGCATTGATTGCATGGGTGATTACTTCGATTAATACAAATAAAAAATACATGAAAAAAATTCATTTAAATTTTTTCATACAAAACGGCAATTTCATAGGGAAAGACCTATTATATCAGTATTCAAACCACATTCTATCACTAAGCCAGGTTAATCATAGAATGAATGAATATGATCTGATGAAGACAGTTGAATCGTTTCTCTGGGACTCGTCGGGCTTCATAGTCTTGAAGCTTTTCTGGTGGTCACCACTGTTCATTCTGGTTTTCAGGACTTGCAGTGGTTTTGAATAGTGTGGCGGGCTTGCCCCATTTCAAAAAAATACATATGATCTGATATATATTTTTAAAAGGCCTGTTCCACCAACTCTTATTAACTATTTCGAATTTATTCAGAGGATTGGCCAGGCCTTTTCCATACAGAATATGTACTAGTAACATAAGATAATTTTGTGTAGAGTGTTTAAACACTAACCTTATTTTAATTTCATATATGCAGATTATACATGTAATTAACATATCTAGCTGTTAAGTTACTATCAACTTTGGCTTAATGACATAAAGTTCTATTTAGAACGGCACTTCTAAGTTGTTTAGGGGGAGGTCTTAGGCAAATATGGCAACAGCTGTTGGGATTGTTAACCTAACTTTTCTTATGTTTACAGATGTTGTTCGAGTATTGGTAATATATTAACTTAAATCGATTTGGGATAAACAGTACAATATATGGAGATAGTGTTTTGGCAATATTTCTTTGAGTAGACGCAATACTGCGAATAGAGAAGTTGAGTAGCAATATAGGATAGTTATAATTGATAAAATAGACTTCAAAAAAGAGGTTATGAATTCGGTTGTTTTTTTTCCATTTTCATGTGTACCTCCGTGGTTGCTGAGCAAAATAACGTGATTTTTATTCTTCTAGTAAAGGAAGCTTACCATGTACCTATATAAATAATAATAGGTCTTTACCTATGAAATTGCCGTTTTGTATGAAAAAATTTAAATGAATTTTTTTCATGCATTTTTTATTTGTATTAATCAAAGTAATCACCCATGCAATCAATGCATCTTTGCCAACGCAGTGGCAGTTTATTGATGCCCTTCTTAAAGAAATCAGCTGGACGGGAGGCAACAAATTCTTCAAAGGCATTTTGTACTGCCTCTCGGGTATTGAATTTTTTTCCCGCCAAGAAGTTATCCAAATTCTGGAAAAAGTAGTAGTCTGTAGGCGCAAGGTCTGGTGAGTAGGGCGGATGACGGAGAGCTTCCAACCCCAGTTCTTGCAACTTGGAGACCGTCTGCTGTGCAGTATGAGGTCGCGCGTTGTCGTGCAGGAGCAGCGGAGACGAGCGATTGACCAATGCTGGTTGGAGATGTGCCAGCTTCTCCATCATTGTGTTCAATTCTTCACAGTACACATCTGCAGTAATGCTCGCCCCGTTTGGTAAGAAGCTGTGTTGAATCACACCGGCGCTAGACCACCAAACAGTGACCATCACTTTTCTTGGGGTAAGTTTTCGTTTAGGGCATTGTTTAGGTGCTGAACCAGGATCCAACCAACTTGCTGAGCGCTTGCGGTTATCAAACAGAATCCATTTTTCATCGCAGGTAACAATGCGGTTCAAAATTCCTTCATTTGTGTGTCTGTTGAGCAGTGCAAGGCACGTCTCGACGCGTACTTCGCGCTGGCGATCATTGAGTTCGTGGGGCACCCATTTGTCAAGCTTTTTTACCTTGCCAATTTGACGCAAATGGACCAATATTGTTTTGACGCTAACGTCGAAAGCTGCTGCTAATTCAGCCGTAGATTGTGTATCATCAGCTTCCACAATCGCCTTTAATTCGTCATTGTCGACCAAAGTCTTCGGACGACCTCGAGGTTCATTTTTCAGGTCGAAATTTCCAGAACGGAAGCGAGCAAACCAATAACAGGTAGTGCGTTGGTTTGTAGTGTTAGCTCCGTAAACGTCGTTGATGTTGCGTGCCGCTTGTGCCGCGTTGCTGCCACGACGGTACTCATATTCCATAATTACTCGAATTTTTAACGTATCCATGATGACGAAAAAGATTTAAATGCGATGAAAATGTAACACTAATCAATAAACAAATGACTACTTTTGGAAAAAAAAATCCATGTTTTTAAAATAAAATTAATTTGAAATTAGAATTCTTAGCCAAACAAAAAATATTTTGATTTGAAATGGCCAGTACTGCAGAACGGCAATTTCATAGGTAAAGACCTAATATGAATTTTACTTGAGTAGTTTTTGAGTTGAGTTTTGAGAGCTATTAAACGTAGACATTTAACAGTCGTTATGGATAATCAGACACCTTTGGAAGAAGTCTTACCCACTTCCAACTATGTTAAGCAGGTCAGATAGGCAGTCACTCCATTTAAAATTATGCTTATATTTTGCTGCATCCGGTTAGACTAGAAGGCAACCCCAACATATTTAGGAAAAGAGTAGGTGATGTACTTGATGCTAATTATGAATTAATGCCAAATAATGATTTAGAAAATTTTCTGCTTGCACCATTAACTACTATTTAGTAGACCATTTCTACATTCTACACAATATAAATATACATACAAACATTTAAATTGAACTATCCGTCTGTAATGTCCAAATATTAGCAGATAGCAGCTTCTTAATAAATGCATATGACAGTTTAGTAACATAGTTCTAGCAAAAAAAAACAATTTTTAAAATGTGTGTTTGTACCAGCTAATTTCATAATCAACCAATTTTGACGGCAGATACCTGATGTCATAAGAAGAAACTTAGGCTACTTGTATTTTAAACAAAGAATGAGTGCTTCACGCAAAAAAAAAAAAAACCTGGCAGGTAAAGTCGCCAGCAACAGTTACTTCACTAATATGAGCGAAACCTCAATGACTGAATCCAAATATGTACCTAATTAACTACCTATAAAGGCAGTAATAACAACTCGCTACACGATTTAATATTAATACGCGTAGTTGCTAATTATTTTAGTATTTGCTGATGGGATCTAGATTATAATACTCAAAGGGAGCGCGTCGGAACGCTGCCAAATTAATTTTGGTTCAAAATTATTTGATTTCGGATGGAATTTGCCAATTAATCTAGAACGCAGAAGGGAGATTTAGTATCTTGTTTAAATAAAATTATTTTCCTTTTGGGTTAGACTGCAGTCGGGTTAAAAAATAATCTGATTTCATCACATCAAGCCTGTATTTCCTGAAAGGTTAGGCAGATGTGTAACTACAGTATACCCACATTTCACCTCTTGTGTTTTAGTCCCATGTAATAGGGCGTGAGCCTATTGCCATCAACTGGGCATAAATCCAGACTCCGGGCTGCTACAAATAAAATCCAGGAGGAAAAACCCAATACCTCGTGCTCAGCAGTAGTTTTAGTATCACTAGATCAGTGGAGCAGTTAAATATCTGACTATGTCAGAATTAAATTTTACAACAGCAGTAGCAGTAGTAGTACCAGCCTAATACTGTCCCACTGCAGGGCAAAGGCCTCTTCTCATACAGAGAAGGCACGAGCATTAATCACCACGCTTGCTCAAGACGGGTTGGCGATTTCAGACTTATATTAATTATAAGTCCAGGTTTCCTCACGATGTTTTTCTTCACCGATGTCAGTGATGTCCAAGATAAACTTAGAAAGTACATATACATTGAAACAGTCACATTGGTACTTGCCCACGTTTGAACCCACAACCTCGTGCACAAGAGGCGAGGCCTAAACAACTGGGCCATCATAACATCACATTTTATTGGAGTTAAAGGCAAGCCTTTATAAATATTGAAACAAAGGGAATTGATTACAGCCCGATTACTGCAAAGACAACAGGGAAACGAACACAAATACATTCACAGTGTCGCCCTTTCAGTAAAATCCTGTCAGCAACACATTTATAGCGGTTTTAATGGCCCCAACCTCTATTGGGCCCGTGACAATTACGTTCGTTGCGTAGGGTTTCTTCCGCCGTTCGAATTATAGCCACTCTTCTTTACACTTACCTTTTGTGTAAACGCCTTAATCCGCCGACTTTATGGCCTTAAGGAACTCATTAAATGTATGGTGAAAAATTTAAGGGAATTGTTGGCAGTCGGGTTTAGTTGAGTCGTTACGGATAAACTTTATTATTCAATATTTACAGAATTACTTAATCTAATTACAATGGAATACTATCTACATACATTTATACAAAAACAAATTAAAATAAAAAGACCGTCAAAGTACTTAAGAAACTTTTTAGTTGTAATAGGTATGTGTTTCAATAGAAATTAGGTATCCATTGAGAAAGTTTGGTCTAGTAGTCACAGGTGCTAGCTGCTAGGCATTAGGTCTCGGGTTTGATTCCCAGGTCAGTAAAAGTGTAACTGGGTTATTGCAGATGGGATAACCCAGTTACACTTTTGTACGCTGTAACAGCCCGGAGTCTGGGTTTGTGCCCAGTTGATGGCAATAGGCTCGCCCCCTATGACATGGGACTTAAACATAAGGGCGAAACGTGGGTGTACGGTCGGCACACTTCTGCGCTACCCTTCGAGAAATACAGCCATGTTGATGATGGTATGAAAAAGGTTTATATATGTGCTTGATATATATAAGAATGGAGAAATGTATACTTTTTTGAGGTTTATCTTTTTTCGGGTTAAAACCCTTAATTACAGAAGTTACGTAAAATTGTTAGAATATTACTTTACAACAATGTGTACGCATCTATATTTGGTATAAAGTTTATGTTTATTGTAGTGGAAATAACGAAATATAGACTTGAAGAATATAATATAGGTACTCATTCAAAAAGATAATGATATCACTGATGGTTATTGCCAAACAAACTTACTTGTGAAATGGTAGTCTTTGGTAGTTAAATTTTGTAATAGACTTACGGTCGTTTTTTGCTTAACTTTTAGCTTTTGTAAACAAGGAGTGCCACCAGTGGTTCCACAGATAACTCGGTCGTACTCTATCATATATACATCACGTGCCTAGCCTTTTCTCTACTATGTTGGGATGTAACTGAATACCAGTATTTTACATGGAGTGACTGACTATCTAACCTCCACAACCCAGTTACTGGGCAACACGATACCCCTTGGTAAGACAAGTTGTTATACTTTCAGATTTCTACTCTCTCCCATTTTTCCTGTTATTAAATCTATCTTTCATATAAAAATCAATCCCTGTTTTCCTCGGTCACGCCATTACTTGAGAATTATTTAACCAATTTCATTCATATATTTTTTTAAGCATTTATAAGCTGCGCAGAAAATAGAAAAATATCTGGAAAACTAACGACTATTTTAACTTTGCGCGTTTGACAGTTCGCGCATTTTATTAATGTGAGTTTCACAGTCATTCAATAAAAAAAAAACATGAAAACAAACCATTGTCCATTCCTCAAAAGAGGACATAACACAGTCACGTTAATATGTCACAAATGTCAAAGCTTCTGACAAATTGTCGAAGCGATTCCCCTTTATGGCAAATTCGAACCAAAAGTGACAGTGACAAGTCACCCTTTTGGTCCCCCAAGCAAAACGTCATTTAAATGACATGTTAAAAGAGGCTTGACATAATGACATGTGGAAATGGGTAGATATTGGTTTTTTCTTTTAGTTTTCATCCTATTGTAGATAAATTGCCACTTATTTTTACAATTAGTAAGAGTACTTTTATTACTGTAGGTTAGTAGAACCTTATCAGTATTCAAACAAAAAAAAATGACGTCCATCATCATCTGCCTAAGCTTTTCCCAAATAATATGTGCATCCGGTTGGCTTCCAGTCTAACCGAATGCAGCTCAATACCGAACGAAATTTTAGACGAAGCGAGCAGTCACTCCAAATAAAATATAAAGGTAGCCATGGGATCTCTACAATCGAATTACTGAATAATACAATTACCCGTTAGCTTATAGTGGTTATCAGAATTTCGGCGATCTGACTACCCATATTGACTGTCATAGATCTATAAATGAGAACTGTCGCTCATCCAAGGTCCAGCATCGTCAAGCGTAGGTTAACCTTCGATCGACCTGTCCGTCTGTTTTATGAACCCACCTGTCCCGTCAAAAATAATCAACCAAATTCACCAATTCGCAGTCGATATGTACCCATAGCTTAATTCACATTGACAGTGAAATGTATCACTCTCAATCTTAACAAAAAACGCTATCAGCATGACAGATGTCTTATCTACATTACAGACCCATTTGTTACTCTTAAATCATTTATAATACGAAAGATAATGAACGGCGCAATCGCGAGACTGACGGAAGATATTTATTTCCTTTTGTCTAGTAAGAGGAACTGAAGCGAACGTGCATAGAATGGATGCAGGACGGAGTATAATCGCTTTGCACAGTTTCGCTCGAGCGTATTGTGTTACTGTTATATTCTTAAATAGGAATGCGTGTTTCTGATGTGTTATAATTATACCTACTACGTAACAGCACGCCTTATTCCCTGAAGCGTAAGACAGAGGTGTACCTATTAAAAGTATAGCTACGATATTCTGACAAAAAATCTCCTCTGTAAGTTACTCCTGGGGATACGTTGACTCCTCTTTGCGCTGGACTAGGAATACATACATTAACTGAAGCATTTCCCCTGTGTTCGCAGGTAGAAACTAGAGAACGCCACCTGCTACGAACCTTACAAACTCCTTTTGCTTCGTGCTTAGAATACCTATATCATTATTCATGCCTTATGACGTCATTTTACCTCTCGAGAGATACAGTCAGAGGTGCAAGTCACTCCGTATTGCATATATTAGAAGCAGGATTGACACGAGACGTCTGAAGTAAAGGCCCACTTATATTCACCTCTTTCTCTCTCTTTTCAAATTCAAATTCAAAATATTTAATTTGAGCCGAGGCTCATATATAGTAACGCTAACTTTTGCCCGTGGATTCGCTCGCTGTAGGTTAGGTAGTGGGGGGTTAGAAAGAGACAAAAAGTAGCCTATGTCACTCGCCATCCCCCCAACTATCTCTACGGACAAACAGACACACGAACTTTCCCATTTATAATATTATATGTATATACCTATACGTATATATAGTATGGATAATTCTTAAAAAATAAGTGTTAGGAGACAACACGATACAGAGACATAATATAATTATGTAACTGACAGCAGTGAACCACATATAAATAAAAATAATAAATAATGCTGGACAATCCACACAGCATCATCTAGCCCCAAGCTAAGCAGAGCTTGTGTTATGGGTACTGATGACTGATATACTTAATACAATACATTACTTAGATAGATACTTTTTTTTATTATACATAGCGAATACCCAGAACACCCTTTGTAGATCGTACAAACATTTGTCCTAAGGCGGGAATCTAAGCCCGCTGCGCCACATAGGTCGTCAAGTACCTTATCCATTCTGCCAGTAATCATTTCTAGAACCCTGTTGTCTTTTGTGCAGTTATTATTAATCAGAGCATGTATGGAGCCCACCTCGTTGGTATAGAAGTCTTGAGCACTACTGCTTCCATCAGGATTTTGATTGGTTGATGGCAAAAAGCTGGCCCCTGTACACGACTTAAACATTACTCTTCTCTTTCTCTTTATGAAAACATTGCCCCACACTAGGATAGAAATTTCTCCTGTGTAATCGGTGCGTTAACGACATTTAAATTCATCTACACAAGCAGCCAGACCCGGAACAACTACCCGTAGGCCATACCTACAACTATTTTTTCCGTGCGGGAATCGAACCCGCAGCGCAGCAGCCGATCACTCTGCCACTGCACCAACCGCACCATCTAACCCAGGACTATTGACATCTTAGAATGACAATGACATTTGACTTAGTATTATGACATTTATTGAACGAATTGTGATTTTACATATCTGAAGTAATAAATGATTTAATTTGATTTCATGCCAATAATGTGATACGTATTCTTTAATAGTTCGTATTAATGAGAAGAAGACGTTGGTATATACCTATCTTTTTTTATATTTTTCTATTACCTTAACAAATAAAAGCAAAGTTTTCAAATAAACCTACTCAAACAAAGGGTCGGAAAAGAAAAAATGTAACATGTTACAACATGAATGTTTGATAGGCGCATTTCACGTAGGAGACGGGACGACATGAGGCTATCTGTCGTCAGGCACGTCAGACCCGGCCCGGACACGTCCCGTCACTTCTGTGTACATTGTGCATGACGCGTGTAATTTGTGTGAGATATGATGCAAGGGAATAGAAATGAGAAGCGACGGTGTGAAGATTGCGTCCCATTCTGTAGTGTTATTCTATCAAAATCATTATTTTTATTGTCATATTAGTCATAATCTCTCACTTTCACTATTTATTTAAGTTAATTTCACTCCTCCAAGTGACAGAAAATGTGTGGATTTTTTTCAAGATGGCGTCGGAAAGTGTGACGATTTTCTTAAACATTGCTATAAGATTTCTCCCTTACGTCGATAAAGAAGTTTCACTTAAAAATCTCGTCGGAGATTTCTAATATATATAACTAAATAACTACAGTCTTCTAAATAACAGCTGAATGCCATTATTTTACATTTAATCAAATGATATTTATTATTTATTTATATATTTATAGTTTTACTCATCATAAAAATGACTCAATAATTTAGAACAAGTTTTTTTTTTTTTTTTTTTAAACGTTGCCCCACACTAGGAATTTCTCCTGTATCGTGGGTGCGTTTACAAACATTTAAACTCACATACACAAACAGCCAGACCCGGAACAACTACCTGTAGGCCGTACAAATATTTGTTCCGTGTGGGGATCGAACCCACAACACGCGGCGCAGCAGCCGATGGCTCAACCACCGCGCCAACCGTGTCGTCAAAATTATTTTTATTTTTTGATTAGTTCGGTGTAGAGTCTCTCTACCCGACTACTTTGAGAAGAAACAGTTCACAAACAAGTCACAATCTCTTTTGAAGTCCAGACATTGTCTTGGTCAGACCATGTGAGGACCATGCAGATTAGTGTCTGAGTTGGTTTTTTGAGGAAAGAACTACAAAGATATGAGTGGATATGTCCAGTCAACTAGCATTTGTCAGTAATCGTAGAGCTCAACATGAACCGACTGGTCTAGTTTCCCAGTTTAGTGAGCACCGTGTCCTGTAACACAAGTGCCTCTTCCAACTGTTTTTCAATCGCCTTTCTTGAGATTTGACCCCAGGCCAGATTGCATCTACAACATTTCGAATGACATCATTCCAATTCAACCATCGCGTGGTTCCCTCTGTTATAAGTTTTGTATATTTTGTCCTACTCTCTCTTATCATAGGTCTTTACCCAGTATGATACACATTAAATCAATGAAATGGCGTTAGTGGGCCATTGTAATCCCTCTTAATAAAGTGTGGTAAAGACACACCTCAAGGGACAGAATATTCTAAAGTTATAGAGGATATACAGAGTGGCAACCACGCAAAGGAAAAGAGGCAGGCAGAGAGAAAGATGGCCAGATGACATTGGTAATGTTGGAGACGGTTGTTTATGGCAAATTAAGGCGATTGAGTAATAGTTAGGTGTGAGATGGAACACCGGGGTGGTTTTTAGTCAGTACGTGTATGACAGACCCCTCCCCCCCCCCCCAGGGCGGAGGATTTTCCAATTTGGATAAACAATCTGGTCCAGAAAAGCGATTGAGAAACAGTTTGAAGTCGCGTATGTGTGATACGGTGATCGCATAACCGGGAAACTAGACCAGTCAGTTCATGTTAAGGATCGTTGTACGCCCTATTAATTGCACCTTCATTACGAGTACAACACACCTTGTTTCGTGTTCAAGGTGCGGAGTGTTCCATTAAAATCCATGTCTCTGCTCCATTCACAAATGTGCCCGATTTACACAATAGTATTGTTTTAAAATGGCCACAGAGCATGAAATCGTAGCGCCAAATAGAGGCGGCAGTATCAATAAAATTAGTCGAGCGCACAACGTCTGTCGCCAATCTTTTCCATTCAAGGCTGTCAGTTTCATTACGTTAGCGAGTTATACTTAGCTCCCATGTAGTAGGGAGCGAGCCTATTGCCATCCATCAACCGGGCATAGATCCAGATACCGGGTTACTACTGAGAAATGCTGGATGTATAAACACAATAAAACTTTCCCTACTTGGGAATCGAACCGAGGGCCTTATGCTCAGCAGTAGCGTTTGCAACCACTTAAACAACGAGGCAATCATGTGCTTACTATTTGATATGAACGACTGAAATTTGCATCGCTATATAAGTAACCCCAAATTTATTTGCTAGTTTTTCAACTTTATCGCAAAAGAAATAAGGTTCATGTTCAACTGGGAAAAATTTACACATTGGAGTAGCTTGATGTGCTGGCGTCTGTACAGCTAAGCTACTCAGGATTTAAACAATATAAAGTTTCAAATGAACATGTTAAGACTTTGACGGCGGACTAATTATTCAATTAAATAAATAGAAAATAATCTAGATGATTAATAAATTCCCGTTCCATTCAATATTTGGTCTTTATATACTTCTTACGCCGCTAAAACTATCAGGTAATGGCTGAGGGATCGAGGTGCAGCTTCTCCCACCTTCCCATTTGCATGGTGGTAGATGACGTCATAATTTAAATTGCACATTGCCGTCGCTTCGTTTCAAGCACTCTATATCTAGCTACCTTTAACTCCATATAACTACGACATAATTCGGAGAGTTCATGTTTTATTCATATTATAATTTCCTTCATAGGATAAATACCATGGAAATTGCGAATAACTTTCTGTACCATCACATCTGTCTTAATAAATGTAGAATTGGAATATTGAGGTGGTGAAAATTGGCCTTGGCTTGAAGGTCATCAAACTGCAAGTGAGAGGTCCTGAGATTCACTAACAGCAGTCTAGGAACTTGCAGAGACTAACAGAATAAAAAATAAGCAATTTTGAGTACCATAACCCTAAAATTGCAACTGGCATGAAAATCTGTGCTACAAATTCTTGATGGAAAGTTAAATGTGTGTAAGCAGCCCCCTGTCATGTTTAAAATAGAGTTATTTCAAGAAAATAATTAACTGCCAAAACCATTTACAGGCAGAATGAAGTAATTTAATTTGAATTTAGCAGATGGGCACAAATAATTCCCAATCAACCAATCCGATACGAACTGTCATTTTCAAATCTATTTCTGTAGTTTGAAATCGGAACGCTAATCGAATAAACTCGGGCACAGATTATCAAAATAATTGTTGTAGAATCGATTCGGTACTACCTACTTAATTATAATCGATTTTATAATTGAAAGTACTGAAACCGATTGTGAATCCGGAATGGAATGATGTGGCATCGGTAACCGGAATCCGTTTCATTCGGAGTCTTCGTTTCTGAAATTAATGTCTGAATCGTGGGCGGCATGATTGAACAATTTACATGAAACTTGATTAACTTTGACTGATCACATAATTACGTAGGAGTTGGGTGTTTAAATAATTTCTAATAATAATTGACTTTTGTCAACTTTTGTGAATGATCCGGGCAAGTACTTATGTGAGTTTTGAACCTTGTACCTATGAAATTGCCGTTTTGTATGAAAAAATTTAAATGAATTTTTTTCATGTATTTTTTATTTGTATTAATCGAAGTAATCACCCATGCAATCAATGCATCTTTGCCAACGCAGTGGCAGTTTATTGATGCCCTTCTTAAAGAAATCAGCTGGACGGGAGGCAACAAATTCTTCAAAGGCATTTTGTACTGCCTCTCGGGTATTGAATTTTTTTCCCGCCAAGAAGTTATCCAAATTCTGGAAAAAGTAGTAGTCTGTAGGCGCAAGGTCTGGTGAGTAGGGCGGATGACGGAGAGCTTCCAACCCCAGTTCTTGCAACTTGGAGACCGTCTGCTGTGCAGTATGAGGTCGCGCGTTGTCGTGCAGGAGCAGCGGAGACGAGCGATTGACCAATGCTGGTTGGAGATGTGCCAGCTTCTCCATCATTGTGTTCAATTCTTCACAGTACACATCTGCAGTAATGCTCACTCCGTTTGGTAAGAAGCTGTGTTGACTCACACCGGCGCTAGACCACCAAACAGTGACCATCACTTTTCTTGGGGTAAGTTTTCGTTTAGGGCATTGTTTAGGTGCTGAACCAGGATCCAACCAACTTGCTGAGCGCTTGCGGTTATCAAACAGAATCCATTTTTCATCGCAGGTAACAATGCGGTTCAAAATTCCTTCATTTGTGTGTCTGTTGAGCAGTGCAAGGCACGTCTCGACGCGTACTTCGCGCTGGCGATCATTGAGTTCGTGGGGCACCCATTTGTCAAGCTTTTTTACCTTGCCAATTTGACGCAAATGGACCAATATTGTTTTGACGCTAACGTCGAAAGCTGCTGCTAATTCAGCCGTAGATTGTGTATCATCAGCTTCCACAATCGCCTTTAATTCGTCATTGTCGACCAAAGTCTTCGGACGACCGCGAGGTTCATTTTTCAGGTCGAAATTTCCAGAACGGAAGCGAGCAAACCAATAACAGTTAGTGCGTTGGTTTGTAGTGTTAGCTCCGTAAACGTCGTTGATGTTGCGTGCCGCTTGTGCCGCGTTGCTGCCACGACGGTACTCATATTCCATAATTACTCGAATTTTTAACTGATGTTAAAATGTAAATGTGAAAATGTAACACTAATCAATAAACAAATGACTACTTTTGGAAAAAAAAATCCATGTTTTTAAAATAAAATTAATTTGAAATTAGAATTCTTAGCCAAACAAAAAATATTTTGATTTGAAATGGCCAGTACTGCAGAACGGCAATTTCATAGGTAAAGACCTTATATATATAGTTCTACTGTACGTCTGTATGTCACTGAACTCCTCCTAAGCGGCAGGACCGATTTTGAAAATTTTTTATGTTTGCGGGGGCATCCAGGGCATCCAGGGCGCCACCCAAAGGTGGCGATCCTGGATGGTTTAGATTCACAATTGGACCCGGCAGGTGGCGCTGTACGGGCAGGACGACGTCTGTTCGGTCCGTTAGTATATATATATACTAGCTGTGCCCTCGAACTTTGTACCGCATAAAGTTTTTTTTTTTTGGTATGAAAAATAGATGTTGGCCGATTCTCAGACCTACTCAATATGCTCACAAAATTTCATGAGAATCGGTCAAGCCGTTTCGGAGGAGTACGGGAACAAACATTGTGACACGAGAATTTTATATATAAGATATATATAAATCAATCCCTGTTTCCTTTGGTCACGCTATAACTTGGAGGTTCCTATGGACAAAAAATTAAGACATTTGCTCCGAAATTTAGAAAATTTCAGAAAGCTTGGCGTGTTTGATGAATGTGAATTTTAACCGTGGGTATCAACGCGGGGCGCAGCTAGTACTTTCTAAATTTATCTTGGACATCACCAACGTCGGTGAAGGAAAACATCATGAGTAAACCTGAATTTTTTATTAATATCAATCTGAATCGCCAAGCCACAATGAGAAAGCGTGATGATAAATGCTTCTGCTTCCTCTTTGTTTTACAGCGAGGAGCTCTTTGTTTTGCAGTGGGACAGTAACTGGCCGGGATTATTTTGTATACTTTTACTGCTCACAAAATTCACGCAAAAGAAACACTGAGAAGTTTCCAGCACAGTATTATTACAGGCATATTTTTGTAAGTTTTAACTCTTGTATTATCTGTGTTGATAATGAATCAGCACTTTTTGGTGATGCTAACAATCTGGTATTTATATCTCTGTCATTAAAATTGGCACACGCCTTCTACTCACCCAATAAACCATAAGTAACCAATATTGACTAAACGTGGGTGTAAATTAGTCTACTACTAGAAGTTGAGAAAATAGATATCGCTTGTGACACACATTATAGAGGGTACACGAGCGAGAGACAGATGTACGTAAAGATTAAACAAAAAGTGTAGGTGGAAGCAAAAATACTTCTACAATAATATGACGATACGGTTAGCACAGTGGTTGAGCGATTGGCTACTGCGCTACGTGTCGTGGGTTCGATTCCTGCACGTTACAAATATTTGTAGTGCTACAGGTAGTTGTTCCGGCTCGGGATGTTTGTGTATATGAGTTTAAATGTTTGTAAACGCACCCACGAAACAGGAGAAATTCCTAGTGAGGGGCAACGTTTTTTTTTTAGATTTTATTCGCAAGTTTGAAGAAACTAGCCTCGACGGAGCGAAGCTATACATGTGTGTTGTTTATCATGCATATATGTCAATAGAATATCTTGGTGACTATCTATATAGCTAGATACAGATATAATAATATATATATTACTAGCTCATATTCTCTCTCACAACTAATTTTCATGAAATTGTACCATGATGGACAATAACTTGCTTTAGAGCGATTTTCATTTGATATTCTCGCTTCACAGCGCTTCACTCATTCGTTCACCGCTCCTTTCACGATTGTCAGTCTTCTAATATTAATGTCTATTTTAAACTCTTCACACTAAGTTCCATACAAAGTCGCGGTCTATTCATAACTTTGCCATTTTCTCTGCGCTCCCTAAGCCGCAACTCTAAGAAACTTTCAAACCACAAAGGTGTGTAGAAGTGACAAGGAGGTTTTATGTTAGAATTTTACTAACATATATGATACTAGCTTTTGCGATTATTATTGAGTTCTGTAAGTGCGACCTCAGTCAATAAATGAAAAGGGCAAATCAGCAGCTGATTACTGTTTTATCACTTCTCCATTCATTCACGACCCTCCATCAAATTTCCAATGAAATTTACATAAGAAGATTATACCAAAATTAAATTTCGTAACAGGATTTGCATAAATAACGTAGACAGTAAAAAACTTTCAGCAAATATGTCAGCGTTGTGATCCAATGTAGTGAAATGCTAATTTATATACAAAATTATTTGAAGGGAGACGTGAAACAGATCGGAGTTTTTGAAGTTTTAACAAGAAAAGTCTGAATTGGTCGCTTATTCACGTTTTACGTCGGAACCTAATTTAGTGACGGAACACGGATAAAGAGAATTGAAATCGTAATGGCGGATCGATTCGTCCAATTTATGTTTCAAAGTTTTAGTGGGGCCAATTTAATATAAGGTCTGGTAGATGACCGTTATTTAGTAATGATACCTAGATACTATGACGTTTTTATGCCAAAGGGTACGTTATAGCATACAGGCTGGAAGAATGTTAGCTCTGGCTGAAATAAAACACTCAAGCGATTTTAGAATCGTTTCAAATGTGTCATTTGTATTGGATGCCCAAATATTTTTTCCGTGCAGGAATCGAACCCACGACACGCTGCGCAACAGTCAATCGCTCAACCACTGAGCCAACCGTGCCGGCAATCCGTAGTGCCGTTCATTTTGAGATCAAAAATACAACTATTCTACCGCATTTTGGTTGAAATTTATGAGACAAGCACGAAGAGATCACCCATAGCTATTATGAATATATAGTCTTAAAAACAAATCAAAAATTAAATTAGGAACGAGTTTGTTCTAATTTACTTTTGTGCTACGGTCTCAATTTTTTTTTAAATCTTGTTTGAACACTACGTTTGAGACTTCAAAAACTGCCTAAGTGTGAGGCGGACACGCGCCCCAAGGGTAACGTAACACAAAAAGGTAACACATGTATGTGGTGATACTTTTGTGGGATTAAAGAAGGACAAACTTCATTTTGTAATGGAAAAGGTGCTCTCCCATTCATCGATATACATAGAAGCTTTACTTTTTATGAGCTCCAAGGGACTGTAGACCTACATACGTATTTTAAAATAATTTCAACCTGAAACCTCGACAGGTTCCTGAGAAAAAAGGGTCTAGACAGGCAGACTGACAGAGACATACGTAGAACAAACTGATCAGAAGGATTCCATTTTTTTCCTTTTAAGGTACGTAACATCAAAAAGGATATACTTTTTGTTATTCTCACAATCACAAGCTAAATAAACCTGTATAATTAAAACGAACCTCGTTAGTAGGTACTAGTTAACCTACCATTCGTTATCATTTCGATCATGTTGAGCAAATCTAGTTAGTCTAACGAGTTAGTGCGATGCGCAGAGGTGATTAGTAAGTGTTTAATAGCTAGGTGTAACAGCGCGCAGTTAAGGGAGCCGGCAAGGTCGGTCGTTCAATACGGGCGTGCTTGTTAACCGTCTAAGATGGTAAATGTAATTCATTTGATTATCATAACATCATGCCCGATTCTCGAAGGGTTAGACAGAGGGAAAGGTGTACCTACCTAAAGTACACTCACTTATCGCCAGCTGTGTTTGAGTCCCTTGTACGAAGCTATTGCTATCAATCAGGCACAAAAGTACTAGATTCGTTTTGGAGTCATATGAAATACGAATCATCATCTGCCTAGCCTTTTCTTAACTATCTTGGGGTCGTCTGAAATCTAACCGCATGCAGCTGAATACCAGTATTTTACAAGTGCCTATCTGACCTCCGCGACTCAGATACCTACTGGGCAACACGATACCCTTGGTAAGACTGGTTGTCAGAACATCATGCTTTTTACTGCCCGTATCTCGTATCAAATGACAGCCGGGACAGAAAGGGGTCTCGATACAAAACGAACGGTCATGTCACCCATCCACTGATTTACCTCTATATCTCATCTCCTCGATACATGAACGCTCGATACATCCTTATAGGTGCGGGTTCAGCTATAGTGTAGGTACACTATAGCTGAACCCGCACCTATAAGGAATATTAAATCAACACAATCATTATGTGTAAACGTAGTAAAAACGGAGTTTTTCTCAGAAGTCACGTGACCTGTTCTTGACCCTGGCAAACTACGCTCACCGAAGTACTTGTTTTTATCGTGCCGTCAATATGACGTAGGTAGTGATATTGAACTTGGGTATCAATGAGGTGCTGCTAAGGTTTCGAGTTAGTTTGCGAGTCTGATGTAGAAACAGTTAGTCGTTATGAAAGAATTCCTTATATCTTTCTTAGACTTCGGATATAATAATATAAATTTTACAAGAAAAACGAATATTTTTTGGCTCAAAAGTTTTTAATGGCTACTTATTTTACAATTAACTACTTATTTTTTGACGACACGGTTGGCACAGTGGCTGAGCGATCGACTGCTGCGCCGCGTGTCGCGGATTCCCGCACGGAACAAATATTTGTATGGCCTACCGGTAGTTGTTCCGGGTCTGGCTGTTTGTGTATGTGAATTTAAATGTTTGTAAACGCACCCACGACACAGGAGAAATTCCTAGTGTGGGGAAACGTTTAAAAAAAAGAAAAAAGAATTCGGCTTACGACAAAACGATATCATGTTTAACTTTGGATGTGGTAATGTAAAACTGTGGAGTAAAGGCCTCCCGAAATTTGTATGGAAAACATATTGACTAGTTTTACCTAAGGGGCAAAATACGGATATGTTTTCAGATTAAATACCTACTACATAAAACCAAATTTGAGTTTTCAGTTTCGTCATTAAGAAACGCTGACTGACTCCTTATAAATGCGTTATACAGCGTCTAATTTCGTCACAAAAATCTATCAACAAACAATTTTCCTATGTTACGCAAGTATTCAAATAATTGAGGGAAATCACTGTAATTGTCTAAATATTTCCATTCTACTGGCGGTAGGGGTAAAAGGGGTTGCTTTTACCCCTCTTGCCCCACACCCCTACATTAAAGGTCTAATGAATTAATGTATGTATCGCTCATGTGTTAATTTCTTGAGGGGTAAACATGGCCTGGTCTGTAATTTCCGGTAATTTGGAAGGGATACATTTTATTTTGGTGATGGTTTTGCTGTTTCTGCAATCTAGGTAGACACATATGTTTGTATATGTATTATATCTCATTGTTATATTGTGTCTTTAACCTATTTTTTAGCATCTTTGTACCAATTAAATAAAAAAATTGAGTATTGAAAATTGAGTATTGAGTATATATTATTGTAATGTTATCAAAACATGAAAAAAGGAAATTTTGTTTTTTTCGAACTTTTCGCTTTTCTGATTTCGTTGTGGGATCCAATTGCATCGTTTCTCGTTTTCTAGTAGTTGTCACTGTTAATTCTAGCTTTCAGGAGTTCCAGTGGTAAATGAATATTGTGACGAAACCCGTCACAATATTCCTTTACCACTGCAACTCCTGAAAACTAGAATTAACAGTTTTTTTTTTATTACTAACAGTCCTACAAAAAAAAACAAAATGTAGAAATGAAAAGATGTTGTTTTATGGTTGCTCACTTTAACTCGCTCATTTATTACATAACACACATACAATGTACAGTTCGATTCCCGCCTTGGGACAAATGTTTGTACGATCTACAAAGATTTGTTCCAGGTGTTCTGGGTGTTTGCTATGTATAATAAAAAATATCTATCTTTGTAATGTATTGTATTAAGTATATCAGTCATCTAGTACCCATAACACAAGCTCTGCTTAGCTTGGGGCTAGATGATGCTGTGTGGATTGTCCAGCAATATTTATTATTATTATTATTTAGTTATGTACGTTTCTATACCTAAGTAGATAACTTGTTATCGTGTTAATATATTATAGGTATACTTATAATATTGTCGCCTCGTAAGAAACTTACTGATCAGCGCGCTTTCTATTGATTTTAACTACGATCGATCATCATGGGAATTCGGACGTCTCTTTGAGTTTAAGTTTATTTTGACAGCTGTGTATCGCCGAAAATATAATGACGTGACTGTATTTTTATTAAAACGTTGCTCCAGTTTAGGAATTTCTCCTGTATCGTGGGTGAGGTAACATTCAAACTCTCGCACACAAACAGCCAGACCCGGAACAACTACCTGTAGGCCAGACCTACTAATATTTGTTCCGTGCTTACAGAATCGAACCCACGACACGTGGCGCAGAAGTAAATCGTTTAGCCACTGTGCCAACCGTGCCGTCGAAATTGAAATAGTATTGGCTTTAGATTGGAATTAAAATTAGTATGAAGAGTAAGGTTTCTGTTCTATGTGTAATCTGCCTGCTATCCTGTTATTTTATAAGACGAAGAAGACGGGTCTTCACGACCCAGGGGATTCTAGTGGGGTTAGTACCCCATTAGAATCCCCCTTAACACGTTAAACGCCAAGCGATTCACAAACAATACATTTTCTATTGTTTCTAGTTTTCTGGTAGTTAAGTTAACTGTATAATGCTATTTTTACAAAAAATATTTGTATTTTTTTAAGGTTGTGAACTCTATTCCCCTATACTAGTTCTATCAAAATAATACATTCTAGAGTCTACCCAAAACCTCTTTTGTTTTTTTTCCCAAAATGTGTTCAATTATCTTTGGCAGCATATTTGTATAATAAAATGTCTGGCCACTTTGACTTTATATTATCGTATTTTTTTTATTCTTTACATTATATGTCTTTAACAATGATAAAACTATTAATAAATGAAAAGCAAAAAATAAAATAAAGAATCACAGGGCATCGAAAAATTCATCCGCATCACTGTCAACGGGAAAAGTACCCAGAAGGCTGGCAGCTTTGCCACGCTGAATGGTAATGTTGATTATTTGGCCAAAATATGGCCAAAATGCCAGACATCTGGTCACGTGAAGAGTCGACCAACTGCTTCGCAATGTCTCGAAAAACTAAATGGGCACCAACCCCAAACGGCTCTAACATATAACTCCCAATGTATTATTGTATTACAATTTGTTTATTGTACCAATTACAATTTCGAGTCGTATATGCTCGTTGGTAAGTAAAGCACACAGGTCAATCTCGAGTACATGTTGAGATTCCACCGTGCCTCGGAAAGCACATCACACCGTTAATTCCAGAGCTGCTTTAAGAAGATCTTTGTCATTCGTTACGGGTCAACAGAAGCAGGAACTCTGAAAGCTAGTCTTACCAAAGAGTATCCTTATCCTGTTTCCCAGATACTGGGGCATCTAGAATAGATAGCTGGCCCAACTTTGTTGAGTAAGTGTGAGGCAGATGATGATCTGCAATATGTTATGTCACTCACTTTGACATATTGTATTAAAATTTATTGAACTTATCCATCACAATATTTTTGCTGACGCTGCCCGTACAATATTTAAAAAGCGGGCCATGAAAAACAATTGCTCAAAAAGTTTATTGTTTTATAAATAATAGTAAGCGCTCAGTGTCCGGAATTCGACCGTTGTAGCTTTCCGTGTGCCTAGCACGGATGTTTGACGTAAACGTTACGTAAATTCGAACAATTTTACAATTGAAAATACTCGTTTCGACCATAAAATTTATTTGTTTTTAAGACTTTATTCATTTATTATATATATATATATGGGTTTGATTACCTTATAAATTAAAACGTAAATGCTACAGGCCGGTTATATTTTCAATTTTAAAATTGTTCGAATTGATGTTAACGTCAAGCATTCGTTCTTAAAAAGGGATCCGAAGTTTTTTTTTTTTTTTTGGAATGGGCATCTCGCAGTTTATCCTTCAGGGATATTTACTGCTCAACCGAACTTTCCTGTGGGGGGGCTTAATTAAAATTAAGGCCTCCAGCCAGGCATACAAACTTATAAGCTAAGCGACTATCGCTAAGGGCACCCCCTGCGGGGTACGAACCTCGGCTTAGGACGTCGCTGAAGAGGACAGCAAGGGACAGGCTGGATCTGATTGTTCCATTATTTAGGGACATTTTAAACATTAATCGGCTCAGCTTCGCGGGCTGGCTCTAGCAAAGGGTCGGGAGGGGGGCATCGACGGGGTCGTCGCGACGGGCCTCGGATCCGAAGTTTTCGATTCACGTATTAATAAATATATGTATAGATATTAGAAACGTAACATGATTGGTTAATATTGTTTACGTGATATTATTTTAGTGAGTATGCACTTTTGCTCTTAAAATAATGCTCTTTAGATACGTGTTCTTTCTAATCAGTCAATGCAATGAATTCATAATGTGATTTATCTTAAAGATTTATGTAACGGTGTTTTACGTCACTATTTCTTAGAATGACATTGGATAAGGTTGAGTGCGTCTGCAGGCAATCGACTACCCAGGTGTAACATTTTGTCTCTCAAACGTTTACATAAAAGGAGGCTTCACGCCTGTATATCAAAGAGGGTTTAATAGAGTTGTCCCTCGTTTGTGTTGTGGTTGCAAGTGCTTCTCCTGAGCATGAGGTACTGGGTGTTATTCGGTTTTTCCAAAAGGAATTTCTCATTAGCAATTTGGAGTCTAAATTTGTGCTCAGTTGGTGGCAAATCTGGACTCCGTGCTGCTACCCGGAATCATCATCATCGTCGGTCCAGGGAAGTGGACCCAGGACCTTACGCTCAGCAGTTTGTAGTGCTTGCGGCAAAAGAGGCAGTCGAGTCAGTTAAAATTAGAAGTATGCTATATACTTAGTAGGTGGTGTTAGTAAGGAAAAACGATTACTAGTATCCTAATTAAAAATCTATTATAGTTTTGAACTTAACACTATCCACGTAGAATTTATGGTTGGCGCAGAGGCTGAGCAAAAATGCATATATGTATAGCCTACTGGTAATTCTTCCGGGTTTGGCTATTTGTGTATTTTATATAGATAGATATTAAATGATTGTTAAGGCATCCAGATTTAGAAGAAATTGGCAACGATTAATTAAGGCTGTGTGGATTGTCCAGCAATATTTATTATTTATTATTATTATTATTAATTAAAAAAAATGATTAAAAAACGAATGGAGTCGAAACATACACACATAGAAACATGCACTTCAAGATATCCCAAACTGTCAAATTTTCCCAATTGAACATGAACCTTATTTTTGTGTCATAAAATTGAAAAACTAACAAAGAAATTTGACAGGCAGCTTGATGTGCTAGCCTCTGTACATACTCGTAGATATTTGAACTCTGATCATGTGTGTGAGCGCACCCACGATACAGGAGAAATGACTAGTGTAGGACCAAGTTTTAGTTAAAAAAATTATTAAATAAATAATGTACCTAGTAGATACTCGTAGACGTATGAAATTGGATCCACTGAGAACAAGCGAGTACGGAAGCACCTGGTCTTCCAGAGACCCTATCGAAGGTAGATGAAGACCATTCTGCTGGTAAAGCGACCTTTTTCCTTTCCTATAACCTTGGCAACTACTCCACCAACTAGGCCTTCAAGATCCGATTCAATTTTAAAGTCAATCTTTACATAATCCAATGCAAAGTCACCCAGTGACCCAATTATCGAGACTCGGCCGTTCTAAGATACAATTTTAATCGTTTATTATTCCCCGGAAGTTGGGTAATGAATCCTAAATATTTGAATAAGTATCATTTGGGAGCCTGTCTTTAGAAATGCAAATGACTGGAAGTAATTGAATCAAAATATTAAGTGGGTAATCGGGTTGAGATATTAATTCGGAAATTGTGTGTTTTAGGATTTATTGGGATTTGCTGTTAGTAGGTTGTCGTGATGGTACCAAGGTTAAGGTTGCGTTGAGTACAAGGTTGTCAGTTTTAAATTGGAAATTCGTCATCTGCCTAGCCCTTACGACTATGTAAGGTCACCGGATGTAACTGAATACCAGATTTTACATGAAGCAGCTGCTTATCAGATTCGATTTGGAAAAACTGGTCGTCAAACTATCGAGCTTCTGGCTACCCGATTCGAATGTCAAAGATTTAAAAATGACAGCTTGTACCAACCAGAGATTTAATACAAATATATAAAAATATATTTCTTATAGAAGAAATAGTAGGAGATGTAGTGACAAAAACCCAACCCAGTAAATATGTTATGAAACGAAGTCGTGGTTTAAAAGAAGATTAAGTGACTAAAATTAAAAATATGTTTGCTTTGGGGTCACGTTGAGAGAATGAATGAAAGACGACTAAGGGTTTATAAGTCAGATGTAAGCAGAAATGCCGGAAGGGAAAGCCCTAGAAGGACATACACTAACCTTATCGATGATGTTAAAAAGTGAAAAGGTGTGTAAAAGGTTAGGTGCATAGACGTGCGTGTATGACCAGATTTAAACTACGCTTGTGGACGGTTTTGCAGCACATCAAGCATGTTTGCTGAAGTGAGATTGCACGAATTGTATGACATCACATGCGCAAGCGAAGTGCATCTATGTTGCGGCGATTCCGAGGCAGTCCGAACAATATTTTGGGTACACTGGCGGACAAAATAAATGGACCCTTTATTGGGCACTGGGCTCGAAGACATGTGCGTACAGACGTACATGTGTAAAATTTATTGTTTTATTTGTGATGTCACTTTGTTTTAATTTGTTTTTTTTACTAACAATAGGTTAAGGCAATACTAAATCAATTTGGATCCGGTAATTCAAAATAAAGATTTATTATTATAAATAAGTAGGTACGTACCTTATTTTTTTTTTTATCGGGTTGAACCTTCAAAAGGCGCCTGGACTTTTGGGGAAAAGAATAGGGAGTGTGGAATTCTTTCCTCACTAAAACCCCGGTGATCACCATCAGCATCATCAGCATCACCACATAGAAAGGGCCCCGTTACAAATAGGTACGTACTTACCTACTAGAAAAAAATACCGGACCTACTGGGCTGAATATCTGTGTACCAAATAGCTTTCCGTCAACGCTCTGCTCCACAAAGTCTCCAAACCACTTCGTAGCCAATTAAGTGGCATCATACATCTAGTGTAAATCGCTGTTTAGCATTACGGCTTAGTCTCAAAGGAGCGCTAAAGCAACTTCATGAATATGCATGATTAAGGAACATAATTATCTGAAATGTGATTACGTAGGCCCCGTGCCAAGAGCTTGATGGAGATGGTGACTGTGATTTAGCCGGTAGACTTTTTGATATATGCCTTAGTTTCTGACGTGATAGCCCTGAGGTTAAGGCCTCGCCTCTTGTGCATGAGGTTGTCGGTTCAAACCTGGGCTAGTAGCAATGTGTTTTTCAATTCATATGTACCTTTACGATTGCTAAGCATGAGGTTTTGGGTTTGATTCGCGGGTCGAGTTTGTTATTAGGATTTTTCATAACGAAGTTCTCAGTAGCATCTTGAAGCTTCTGGAGTCTGGATGTGTGTCCGATTGATGGCAATAGACTCGCCCCCTATTTCATGGGACTTAATAGCAAAACTGGTGAAATAAAGGTGTACTACAGGTACGCCTCTGCCCAGACGACTATCAATGTGATTTTTCCAATTCATACGTAGGTAAGTATGCCTCTGCCTAAGTCGTTGGAAATTACAGGCGTTATGTTGTGTGTTGTTAATCTTTCACGCAAAATCTTCATTATACTTCAGGATAACAGATAGGCCATTATTTAATGATATACATACGCAGAAGAAGTCGGGGTCGCAGTGCTAGTTAGAATTAAAATAACAACATAACGTCACTCCCGTATTCCCCAAAAGGTTTTAAAACGGTCTACCTGAGTACATAGTTGTGTTTAAGTTTCATGTAATAGAGGCGAGCCTATTGCCATCAAGCGGGCACGAATCCAAACTCTGGGGTGCTACTGAGAAATTCCTAAACTTAAATGGAAAGATAAACCGTTTATGTGGTGCACACAAAAGATATAGAACAACATACAAAAGAATATTTAAAAAAAATCATAAAGGATACAAATTTATACATATTATAGGCACAAAGTGCCAACATAATAAAAAAGAAACCAGAAAAAAGGCATTATTGTGATGACACTATAGGAACGAAACAAACTAACTTCGAACCTATATCCCTACAAACTACGCTTAAAAGCGTAGTTTTGTAAATAAAACAAAATGAGTAAAATATATGTAAGAAGTTATCTAATACAAACAAACAATCAAATCTATCCATTTTATAATGGCAGTGTAGATTTATCTTTGCTGATGTTAAACTCCGATTAAAACCTCAGCGACACATAAGCTCACATGCCACATGCCAATATTATCCACTGCTGGTCCAAGCCCTGATTCCTGTTGGCACGTCTGTAATTACTGGCAGCCCACATAATCACTGCTTCATCGAGCGTTGAGCGGAGATTATTACTTTTTAATTTTATTTCGTCTTTTGTTTCGGTTCAAAAATGGTTTCTCATTGTTTAAGAGAAGTTTTCGGATGTAAGAAGTTCGATATTTGAAAATGTTTTAATCTGGTTTTAGGTTAAGCTTGGCGCGAATATTGATATGATGGACTTCGGTAAATATGATGAGGTTAAATACAATTTTGGATCCCCTGCTTAGCGCTGTTTAGTCATGAAACTTCATTTTTATGTTTCCTTTGTGTGCATATTCTTTGTTTACAGAACGTTTATTCACAAAATAGCATTCTTATAGATCCAGCGATTTAGACTGTGCGTTGCCTTTTAGTAAATGAAAGAAGATTCACCTATCAGATCAAAAGATGATATTATGGATTAGTAAGTTGGGCCACAAAAAGAATGATTGAAAGGCAGTTGCATGCAGCTGAGATGAGAATGCTAAGGGAGATGTGTGGTGTTTTGCGAATGGAAAGAATAAGAAATGAGCATATAAGAGGAAGTCTGAAAGTGGAGCCTGTGACAGAGAAGTTGTGTGGAAATCCGTTGTCATGGTATGGACACGTGATGCGAAGGAATGAGGATCATGTTGTGTGGAAAGTTTTGAGTATGAATGTAGAGTGTTACAAGAGTAGAGGGAGACCTAGGAAACGATGAATGGATTGTGCGAAAAATGATATGGCTAAGAAGGAGGTGACTTTTGAGATGACGGCAAATAGAGATGTATGGAAGAAAAAGACATACCGCGCCGACCCCAAATAAATTGGGATAAGGGCAAGAGGATGATGATTTTTGTATTTAATTAAGAAACTTGTGTAACTATTTCTCTTCCCGAAAAAAATAAACAAGTAAATAAATATAGATTCTCTCTTCTCTTCTTCTATGTTATTGACATGAAACAAAAAACGCACGCCATTTGCAAATGGTAAATAACCACATAAGCAACGAAATTCCAAACATGCAGAGTCAAACATTATCCATACAATATCACTATACTAAACTGGGCTTAAACTCCAAATTGTAACGAACATAAACCGTGGGAGCGGCTTCATAATGGTATTGTATAGAGCGGCCAGCATCCTAATTACGTGACATAATTGCTATCATAATCCGAAGGATATTCCAGTCTCATTGCTATGTAGCAATGATAAACCTATTAAAATAATACCAACTAGCCTATTAATGTCACATATTGAAATAAACAACCTCTAAAAAGCAAAAAATAAGCCTATGTTTTTGTACCGGCGGTTTTTTTTGTCATGTTTTTTAAACCACATATAACCCAGATTTGATGAGTAAAATATTGAGAACTTTTTAACCGATTTTCATCAAACATTAAACAAGAACACTCCCGACTAATTTACCTTTCAAACAAAATCAAAATCGGTTCATCCGTTTGGGAGCTACGATGGTACAGACAGACACACTCACACACAGGTACGTCAAACTTATAACACTCCGACGTTTTTGCGTCGGAGGTATATATATATAATAGGTCTGTGCTAAATAAATGTTTATTCTTTCTTTCTTTCTTCTCCCACAGAGAAGGCATGAGCATTAGTCGCCACGGTTGCTCAAAGCGGAACAGGAGTATATTAATTATATGTCCAGGTTTCCCCACGAAGTATTCCTTCACCAATGTCAGTGATATATGATCAGTGATGATGGAAAATAAGCTTAAAAAGGACATCATCGTCTGCCTAGCCTTTTCCAAACTATATTGGGGTCGGCTTCTAGTCCAACAAGATGCAGCTGAATACCAGTATTTAACATGGATAGACTGCCTATCTGACCTCTACAAAACGAAACCCTTCGTAAAATTAGTTGTCAGACTTTTGGGCTTCTGTCTACGTCAAAGATCTATATATAACAGCCGGGACCAACAGCTTAACATGCTTACCGAAGTACGGAAACTTAAAAAGTACATACGATTTAAAAAATACTATTGGTACTTGCCCTGATTCGAAATCACAACCTCGTGTGGGCGGGCCTCAACCACTAGGCCGTATTTATTTCGGACAAAATTGTGTGCTCATCAACGTGAATAACGAAATGAGTAAATGAAAATAACATCACGCCTGTATCCACCTAAGGGTTTGGCAGAGGAGCACCTATAGTAAAACACGCATGTTTTATGTTTAAGTCCCATGTAAAAGAGGGCGAGCCTATTGCCAACCACAGGGTTTATTAAATTGTTAAAATTAAAGGCATAGCCATTGTAAGTGTGTTACGGAATAAAGCAGTAAGCCGCCATGTTTGCGGCCCGGTGTCTCTGAAACACGTTTACCGCAGTGAAATTGTTGTATTACGGAATAATATCCCACTACCCTGTGGGATATCTGATGTAGTATTTTATTCTATTCTTACTTTATCTCTCTCTCTATATTAATTTAAGCGACCAAAACTTGTATACAAAACTTATACTCTTTTACATTTTATGCGTAAAATTTCGGAATTTTGATTCTTTTTTTTTTCCACCGACTTCCGAAATAAAAGAATAAAATATTTTAAATTCACGCTTTTTAGTTTGTCGGTTTGTACCTTTATCTATCTTTGGCCAATAAATGTCAACCAGTATTTTACATGGAGCGACTGCCTCTATGACTGTCTGTCCTCCATAACTCAGTTACTGGGCATTACGATACCCCTTGGTAAGACTGGTGTCAGACTTTTGGGGTTCTGACTACCCGTAACAACTGTCAAAGATCTACCAATGACAGCCGGACCACCGGCTTAACGTGCAGGTCACTAAAACATTAAATTGGAAATAACACATCTCGGTATTCTACACCAAATGCCAACTCACTGAACAACTCTGAATGCCCACAAAATTAGCTCTAAATCCATACATAAACTATAATTCTACTAACGAAAGATTTGTTTGGTTGCATTTTTGTTAGTAATGGACAAACTCAAAAACTTCTTAATCGATAAAAATCATTATTTCACTTGTAAGAAGCTACATTATCAGCAAGTAACATAGGCTATACTCACAAACCACACAAACACACACACCACACACACCCACAAACACTACACATACCGAACTTGCTATTTTTGTAACATACTTGAGCCTAAAAATAGCCTTTATCATTTTTAATTATGTCTCAACATTGCAAACTGTAACCCAATGGGAAGTTGCGAGGTAACCCCAACGCAAGTATCCTTATAACTTAAAGGGGTTGCCTGAATTTTGTGCTGTAGAACAATTGTATGAGACACAATAAAAACTTTTTTTTATATTTTATTTTCAAAAATTACACTTGATAGGGGGTGGAGGTGATTTTGAAGTTTGAAGTAAAAAGTACTAAATTCACGCGGACAAAGTCACAGGCCAAGTGCTAGTATTAGATAAGACCAACCCTTACCAATTTAAACAATTCTTTCACCTATAGAAAGCTATTATTATCAGCAAGTAACATAAGCATTATTTTAGGCATTATTGGGTTGAAAGGAGTTTAAACTAGAAGGAAAGTACGAAATCCACGCGGACAAAGTCGCGGGCGAAGAGCTAGTTCTACTAATATAACAGAAACAAAACAATATGAAATGATATCTAGAGCAGGAACATTTATTATAAGTTAATGACAGTTGTGAAACGGAACGCGGTGGGCGACTGCTCGGGAAAATAGCTTGCTCTACACAAAAACGGTTTGGTAAGGGGTCTAGTGCGGCTGTGCGATTAATTGTGTGCGACTGTGCGATTAATTGTGTGCTATGTGCGATTAAATTGTCGGATAGGAGAACGTGTGGGGTGTAATTGTGGTTTTCAAAGAGTTAAGTGAAAATATAGTCGATGGTAGTCAGTAGTTTCATTTACAATGTACGGACAGAATTGATTATGGACATATTGTCAGCGTGGGGTTTTAATTTAGAGCGAGTTCGAAATAAGAATACAATTTAATAATGTTGTACTGTCAATGTTGTACTGTTTTAGCTTTGAAAGTAGTTGAGGAGAATTAGGCCGCCCATACACCTATTTTATTATTCATATTTCAGATTGCAAGACAATTGAATAAAAGTTTAAGTCTGTCCAATTTTATGGCACAATATTTTTGATTGCGTCGTAATTGATCCGTATTACGCAATGTTTTACTATTGTAAAACATTGCCTAATACGGATCAGGAGGATTTGAGGAGAAAAACCTGACTTGTTGAAAAAAAAATTAAGTAAGTATAGCTTTGGTGATGAGCGTGATCGGAAGGTAACCTAGTTATATAGAGCATTCAATGTTTGCTCAATCTTTTAGTTGGCATAGCACATTAGAATTTTATTTCTTTAACAACGGTACAACTATTAATATGTATACATGAAAAAAAAAAAAAATTAGATGTTTACTCAAAGCCAGTCGTTTCCAGCCAGTCGTATAAGAGGTAGAAGCTATGACTAAATTAGGTACAAAAATAACTTAAGTGCGAGGTAAGGCTGTTTTACTAGGAACAATTTTCCGAACTAAACTAAAGGTTTTCTTTGTATACCAATGGTTAAAAGAACGCGTCTCGTGCACGAGGCTGTGGGTTTAAATCTGGGCAATTACGAATGTGGAGTTTTCAATACATACAAACTTTCTAAATTTATTTAGGACATCACTTAAATCAGTTAAGAGAAACCTCGTGTGGAAACCTGGACTTACAACGAATTATTTTTAAATTTATTTATTTCTAAATATCACTAATCATTTGTGCAGAAATTAATACTGAAAATAACCTACATGATTTATACATTTTTGCTGTCCAGGACTGACCAGGAGCTTAGAGTGTTAACATTGCAAGTATGACATCACCAACCCCCCTGCTTCAGACGTGGTGATTAATGCTGTATGAGAACCTCTTCTCATACAGCATTTCTTTTTTTTATTCTTCCCCCGGAACAACAGTACTATACTGTTGTTATTTAAACGAACATTGTAACAATCTACATCGGTTTTCATGCCATTGTACCGTTATTGCATTTATTATTATATTGAATAGTTCCGTGACCTTGCGTCTGGATAGCGTGCCCTCAATGGTCCATTTCCGTTACTCGGGAGTAACCCAACAGACTATATTAGTGTTAGATGTTGAGAGGAATTTATTACCTCTGCCTGTAGGTATGGGAAGTGATTTTAACGTGATCATCTCGTGCCTAGCCTTTTTCCAACCTATGTTGGGGTTGGCTTCTCTAGTCTAACTGGATGCAGTTGAAAACTGGTATTTTACAATGGAGTGACTGCCTATCTGACCTCCACAACCCAGTTACTGGGCACCCCGATACCTCTTGGTAAGACTGGTTGTCATACTTTCAGGCTTCTGGCTACCCGTAACGACTGTCAAAGATCTTCAAATGACAGCCGAAACCAACGGCATAACGTGCTTTCCGAGGCAAGGAGGATTCTCGATATGTTACCAACGGTCACCCATCCACAGACTGACCTCGGCCAGCGTAGCTTAATCTTCGATCAACCCGAGCGGCTGTTTTTATTTAGCCACGAGCTCCTCGGTATTGGCAATACATTATTGGTACATAAAACTGTCAAATTACCGAAGTAGAGATAAGGTTTTCCCTTCAAATAAAACATGATAAGAATCGATTACAGTTTAATATATTTTGACGACACGGTTGGCGCAGTGGCTGAGCGATTGGCTGCTGCGCTGCGTGTCGCGGGTTCGATCACCGCACGGAACAAATATTTGTATGGCCTACAGGTAGTTGTTCCGGGTCTGGCTGTTTGTGTATGTGAGTTTAAATGTTTGTAAACGCACCCACAATACAGGAGAAATTCCTAGTGTGGGGCAAAGTTTTTTTTATAAGAGGAAAAAAAATATATCAACCGAACGAATATGAACAGAACTATAACGAGAAATTTCTAATAGAAATACTTTTATTTCAAGAAATTAAGACCATATATGTACACACTATAAAAACGAAGTAACCTACTTAATTACAAGTAACTATTTGTACAAGAATTTATCCTCACTAACTAAGCAGGTAATTGAACCTAAAATAATATGGCGTCCAAAAATCGGCGGCACTGTCGACGGGTAATAATCCCAAAAGACTGACAGCATTTCCATGCTGTAGGGTAATGCTTAGCCTCTGGTCGAAGTGGGAGCCAGCCATTGGGTCACGTGAAGTGTCAACGAACCGATACGAGACCAATCGATTGATACTTAAATAATCTAGTAAGAAAATTCCGCGAAACACTCGCACATAAATCGAAGCAAAAGCTTAAATAATGGATTAATTTAGACTATCGTTTTCACTGAAAACCTCTTTCGTATGCCTTCCACCCTGGAAGGGACATTGAAAAGCACAAACTGATGCCATAAGTATCCGATAATGTAGGATAATGATTCTGGACTGGATTAGTGTTGAAATGTTTCGTCGACTTTTTCCTAATTGTTACGCTTTTTCTGGATATGGACTAACATCGATGAAAGAAAATATTTACCTCTGAATGCATATCGCATGTATGATAAACCAAATTTTCGGTGACTGAAGTTTTGTTATATTTACTGTGCAAACCATTTTACAATTAATTCATAAATATTTAAATTGGTTAACGCATTTTGTGTTTAATCATTTTGAAACCACAATACCTGGTGGGGATTGCTACCTTTATTTTTACAAATAATCCCCACTAGGCCGAGTTTATTTAGCTAGCTGGGATTACTGAACAGTAAAGTAAGAATCCCCAGTAGGTATTTCTGGAATAAAGCATCGGAAGGAAAACTGGACTTATCTAAGCTAACATAATAATGTAGAATACTTAGTTCTTTTGTTTGAAGCTAAGTTCTTTATTTCAAACTATCAGTCCAATTTGAAACAATCTCTTTTGATTTAAAAATTTACTCGGTCCTTGAGGAATAGGTAAACTACATATTTAACATCTCGTTACAACGCTATGCTCTGCCGTGAGGTAGTAATAATAACTTTGGTTTTTATTGTCCACAAAAGGCGTTACTTATGCGACTATTTACGATCAGCCACGGTCTTGTTTCAACAACACTAACGTTACTGTAATTAATAATCCTAACTATCCTAACTGATATTCTAAATGCGAAAGTAAGTTTGTTTTTTACATTTTCACACCTAAACCACTGAACAAATTTCGATAAAATTTGGCAGAGAGCTAGATTGCACCCCGGGGAAGGACATAGGCTACTTTTTATCAACAAACCACGCGGGCGAAGCCGCGGGCGGAAGCTAGTAATAAATAAAACTATTTTCCTTAAAAGGTGTTGCATTAAATATAATAAAAACAGTTGCACTTTACAAATGAACACTGGTATACAACATAAAAACACTGGTATAAACATAATAGCCTGTATTAAAGAGAAACAGTACCGTATCCCTCAAGAATGTAGAAATGAATTGCTAAGTGTCTAAAATTAAACATTAATGATATTAGTTTTTATAAAACAAACAAAATAATAAAAAATATGGAATGTGCCTGAAAGTATTAATAGTCTACATCAGATATGAGTAAGTGCTGTGTGCGTGAATGTGTGTGTCTGTGTGTGTGAGTGTGGGTGTCTGTGTGTGTGAGTGTGGGTGTATTATCGGTTTATATTACAGATTGTTATTATTACGGTGATTACTGAAATTACGGGTCCTTTCCGGTGTACTATCGTGCGTTGAGAGTTAAATAACTTAATTATAAGTTAACTTTGTGATTATTTCTTGAGAAAATTGTATTTGACGTTGATTTTACTGTAGGTACCAACAGACATGCGATATTTGTAGGTTCAGTTACTATACTCGTACAGTTATTTTGAATTGTATATAATATTTGTATGGTAAATCAGGTAAAACAAACATTTGTTTTAGATTTGGCTTTTTTTTTAAAGAAAAGTTGCCACACTCTTGGATTTCTTCTGTACCGTGGGTGCGTTAACAAACACTCAAACTCACAAACAGCCAGACCTGGAACAACTACCTTTAGCCCATATAAATATTTGTTCTGTTTGGGAATCGAACCCGCGACACGCAATGCAGCAATCAATCGCTCAGCCACTGCGCCAACCGTGTCGTCAATACGTTCCGACTCACTTTAATACTTCAATATTTTTTCTTAAACTAGATGAGGTCAGTCGAATTGTCGGAGAGCCCATTGACAAACTCAAGGGTCTTTTTTATAGAACAGACATTGTCTAGGTCAAATTGATCATAAGAATACCATGCAGATTAGTGTCTGAGTTGGTCTTTTGAGAAAAAAACCACAAAAATTTGAGTGTAGGTTCCTATCCAGTCACTACACTCTCTGTACAACTCTTTACTTAAAAAGCTCAACGACTTTCTTACCGAGTCATTTTGCAGAAAGATTTTGAAACATACCTACACTCGACATTATTAACAGGAAACCTTATTTAATTTTCCTTAGTGATTCAGCCAAAAAGTATTATAACGAATAAGCATTTTGCCATCAACTCGCCGCGCCAGCAAGACGTACCGGGCTCAGATTTTACTGCTAAGAATTTAATAAAAATAATTTAACGATATAAAGGTACCTAATCCACTAGATATTGCTTTATTTCGTTTTATGACAGAGTGCTGGCCATTTGAATATAATGTCCCCTGTAAAATAAAATGAAAAAAGTTCGTATTTCAGCGTTCGCGTTGGCTAGCAGTTATTTGCAGTGGAAATATAAAAGCTAGAGTATGATTTTCTTTTGTTTTTTCGTGCTGTGGATTGAAGGTACTGTGTTGGACTGACTTGCAGTTTTGCTTAGTCTATCAGTGGATAATTAATGTGATACCTGTCAAAATAATTTAAAAAGGCGTAGGTAATAAGGCAGAAAAAATATTTCCCGCGACAGGCAAAGGAAGATGACTTCTTCGTCTGATTCAGGACGTTGTAAGTCCCAAAAACGTTTAGTTGTTATACATCTAGGGATGTATTCAGTAGGTAGGCTTTTGACTTATTTACCTAGTTACGTATGTAGTATGTACGTAGTATGATATAGGTACTTAAATCGTTCACCTTTATTGAATCATCATCATATTTGTTATCCATCTGTAGAGGCTTGTAATTAGCAACTGGATAATGTATTATAGTTACCAATAATTATGTAATTAGCCTGTAAGAGTTCTTAAAAGAAATAATAATAAAAAAAACACGTCGCGTGTAATACAATAAATTACCATTTATTTTTATCAAAATGTCGTAACAAATAAAAATTAACTTATCGTTGGAACTGCCAATCGCATTCGAAAATATTTGTTGTTGCATTTGTAGCCTAATTCTTGAGGGTACAACCCATGGGGGAGGGTCAAACTTCAACACACTACACTTTGCTCGACCCGGGAATCTAACTCAGGACCTCAGTCTTAGCAGTCGCACTTACGATCAGTACCTTGACTACACTTACATAATAAAACAAACCAAACAGAAGATTCATTTTTAAATAAGTCATGATTCTGTATTTAAAATAATAATGTAACGAATCTCCGAACTTATTAAAATGGCCCACATTTTATTTTCGTTACAAATTAAATAAATTAATAAAAAGGGTAAGAGCAACGTTGAGTAAAAACCGGCTGTAACTCGATCATGAAATTTAATTTTCTGTTATTCAAGACTTGTCGCGTTTTCAGATGACGAAGAATATTTTTCGTTGAGTGTAAAAATAAAAATACCTTCTTAATATATAAAGATAAATAGTTATACAACCAAACTTGTTTGCTGAGTTAGATGGAGGGTTATATCGGGCCACTAAGCCAGCGTCCACACGGGTGCATCAGTTACTGGTTAATCCGAAACCCCTTGGTAGGACTTGTTGTCAGTTTCGGGTTTCTGACTACCCGTAACGACTGTCAAAGACCAACGGCTAAGCGTATTTTCTGAAGCGCGGAGAAGTCTCGATATATATATTTTGGATGGTCACCCATCCACAGATCGACCTCGGCTAGAGTTGGCCTTGACGATTGTACCAAACGGCTGTTATTTCTTAGCTGTGAGCCCGTCAACTAGATACATATGTGTCTGTTAAGTTTATTTTATACTTAAGTACTGGGTGTCAAATGCCTAATGTACTTTTGTATATAAGTACGAGTAAAAAAACAGTTGCTACACATTCGAGAAGCCAACTCGAGGTCGTAAGAAGTAACATTTAAATAAAAATGAAAATGACAAAATATTGTCGACAGTTACTACCAAAATATCGTCCTTCCTCTCCAATATTATTATCTGAAAGCAATCAAAAATACCTGAAGGTAGAACAGGTAGTAATCTTCAAAGGGATCAGGAAGTACCTCCATTGTAATCAGGCACCCGCATTGAGAAACAATAATCACAGGAAAGTACCGAACCAACATTGTGGGAAGAAGATAAAAGGCGAGTCGAGTTCGAGTGTAAAGATTAAAAGAAAATAAAGGGAAAATGGAACCTTGTCGTATTGTTTGATTAAGGGGAAAGATAGCGTGAATGATGGTGGGCCAGAACTGGCAAAATGATTATGAGTGTTATGCCCAGAAAATATAGAATAAGTACTTAAAGATTGAATGCGTATAAAATTATCACAAAACTCTGGTCTGAAACCATAACCTGTAAGAGGCATTACGTGCGTTACTTGTGCGAAGTTAATTTATTTTAATATACACTAAGAGGTCATCTAATGACGGATAATCGGCGGAGAGAAAGAGCTAAATGAACAACGCCATCTATCGAGATATTAGGGACTAAAATACTGCAAATACCTACCTAAACGATTATACGTTCCTTTTATAAATGTTTTGCTTTATATATAATCCAGACTCCGGGCTGTGAGAAAGTCCAGATAGAAAGATCCAATCACATTTTATTCGACCCGGGAATCCAGCCCAGGACCTAATACTCAGTAGGCAAACAAAGCATAACAATAATTATTATTTAAACTTATTTAGTACCGACAATAATATTGAAAGTCTAACAACCAGTCTTACTAAAGGCTATCGTGTTACCCAGTATCTGGGTTATGGAAGTCAGATTGGCAGTCGCTTCTTGTAATATACTGATATTCAGCTGCATTCTGTTAGACTGGCAGTCGACCCCAACATTATTGTATCAACGACTCGTTTGAAACTAAACCACACAGTTCTTCGGAGTACCTATCCGTTCAAAGTACAAATTTATTTGAACAACCTCTTTTGAGGACATTACTTATACTAATGAAATGGAAACTTTTTATAAAATTACTTTTTCTTTCTTATCTTACTTCTCCTTGATGAAATCTACTCCGTGGCCAGACAGTGAAGTAGGTTTTTATGGATTCGTCTATGTTTTGACTAACTAGGTATTTCTAATATGTTTCCTGATCGTATGATGTTTTAGAGTTTCACTTGCGAGGATAAGCTCGTAGTTATATAGATACAGCCGCATGGGCGATTGAAGGATAAGCTACGCTTGACGAGGTCAGTCTGTCGATGGGGGGCCGTCCATTTCATTTCGTAACCATTTGTAGGCTTTGAAAATTAAAAAGCACGCATTTTTTTTTGCTCTATTCACACACGCACAACTTTCTTTACTTGGTCGAACCACTAATATAAACCCTCGTTCGATACTCAAATATAATAAAATAGTAAAAATATTTATTTATTACCTTGTGACGTAACCGTGCGTAAGTGGTACTGGGTCGAATGAGAACTAAATATTGAACTGAATTTTGAAGTTTATTCAATATTATTTCTAACTAAAACGGTTGGCTGCCTGGTCAGTAGAGGTTGCATGTGCTACCGCTGAGCATGAGATCCTGGGATCGATTCCCAGTTCGGACAAAGTGTCATTGGGTCTTTCCGTCTAGATTTGTGCCCGGTTTGAATGATTATAGGAGGTGGTACTATTATATGGGACTGAAACATAACATAACTGGGGAAATGTGGGTGTACTGTTATATAACTACCCTCCGATGTTCTGAATGTATGTGTTATGTTCTAAGAGGGCATTGAAATTGGTTATTTTAATTTGGTAAGTAAATTAGCAACAAATATTTTTTAGCTAACTTAAAAATACAGTAGGTAGGTTACCGAAATACTTTTTGCTAGCAGATGATAAGCGAGGTTATCACGAAACAAACCTCGTTTCAAAGTAAAGGTAAAGGGCCGTAAACCAAAGAAAAGTGGTTACCACAAAGCCACCATTTTAAGAATGTAAAATATATCCGATCCTCTTCAAGAACAAGAACCCGATAATTATCTACTGGGCCGCACAATGCACGTAAATATTATATTAAATAGGGTTTCTATATCATCATCATCATCATCATCAGGCTATACTAGTCCACTGCTGGACATAGCCCTCTCCTAATGAGCGCCATAGCGCCCTGTCTTCAGCTTGCCGCATCCAGCATCTGCCTGCAGTCTTTCGCAGATCGTCATCCCACCTGGTCAGAGGGCGTCCTACACTACGTTTGCCGAGTCGCGGTCTCCACTCAAGAACACGTTTACCCCAGCGGTTGTCGGTTCTTCGCGAGATATGGCCAGCCCACTGCCACTTCAACTTGCTAATTCTTTGAGCTATGTCGGTGACTTTGGTTCTATGTCGGATGTATTCGTTTCGAATCCTATCCTTCAGAGAAACTCCGAGCATAGCTCTCTCCATAGCTCGCTGAGCGACTTTAAATTGGTGGACCAACCTTACCGTAAGTGTCCATGTCTCGGCGCCGTAGGTCATGACGGGTATGACGCACTGATTAAAAACTTTCGTTTTCAAGCATTGCGGTATGGATGACGAGAAGACTCGGCGCAGTTTCCCAAACGCTGCCCAGCCCAGCTGGATCCTCCTCTTGGCCTCCTTCTCGAAATTGTTTTTACCTAACTGCAGAATCTGCCCGAGGTAAGTGTATTCGGAAACGATTTCGAGAAGGTGGCCATGTACGACGACCGGTATTGGATCAATGTGGCCATTGATCATGACTTTGGTTTTATCCAAATTCATGCCAAGACCGATACGTCGCGAGGCTGAAGCTAGGCCGTCCAGCATCTGGTTCAGCTCCTCTAGCGACTCCGCCATTAAGACTATGTCATCTGCGAATCGTAGGTGTGAGATGTAGTCGCCGTTTATGTTTATGCCCTTTCCTTTCCAGTCCAGCATCTTAAACATATCTTCCAACGCGCTTGTGAACAGTTTCGGGGATATAACATCCCCCTGTCTCACTCCTCTGCGCAATTGGATCGGTTTAGACTGCTGGCCCTGTACTTGGACACTCATGGTCGCGGCTTCGTACAGACATCTCAACACCTCGATATAACGATAGTCTACTTGGCATCGCTGTAAGGATTCCAGAACAGCCCAGGTTTTGACAGAGTCAAAGGCCTTCTCATAGTCCACAAAGGCCAGACACAGGGGCTGATTATACTCTTCGGACTTCTGTATAATCTGCCTCACCGTGTGAATGTGGTCTATGGTGCCATATCCTCCTCGAAACCCGGCCTGTTCCGGCGGCTGAAACTCGTCGAGTCTCCTGGCGAGACGATTCGTGACCACTCGTGAGAACAACTTATAGACATGGCTCAGGAGCGAGATGGGTCTATAATTTTTAAGAAGGGCTTTGTCACCCTTCTTAAAAAAGAGCACCACCAAACTCCCGCTCCACGCCTTTGGAGTTCTCCCACTGTGAAGGACGGTGTTAAAGAGGTTCGTTAATTCCTTTATAACAGGGGCTCCTCCAGCTTTCAAAAGCTCTGATGTTATTCCGTCCTCACCGGGGGCTTTTCCATTTTTAAGCTGCCTCAGAGCTAACACGATCTCGTCTTGACTGATGTCAGGCAGTTCGTCGGTGTAGTGGCGCATCAGGGTGGCTCTGGAATCGTGGTCATCTCGTCGGGAATGAGGTGCATGTGCAGCGTATAATCGGCCATAGAAATCCTCTATCTCAGCGGAGATCTCTGGTTTAGACAATACGGTCCTCCCATCGTTCGTTTTAAGCTTCGTCAGGTGGCTCCTGCCAAGCTGCTGAGTGAATACTTTGGACCCTCGGTTTCGCTCAATCGCCTCTTCGATGAGGCGTGTGTTGGAGCTCCGAAGGTCGCGCCGTACCATCTTCGCAATTCGCTTGTTCAGGTCTGACCTCTCCGACGAAGTAGCTTGGGTGGTTTCCCGTCTTTTTGTCATCAACCCGAGAGTCTCAGCCGAGAGTTTGGATTTCCTGCCCGTCCGCTGCGTTCTGCAGAACTTGATGCCCTCATCCCTCAGAGTCTCGACCAGATTGTGTAGGCTCTCGTCAGCGTCGTCAGTGGGTTCCAAGGCAACAAATCTATTCCCGAGAAGCTGCTGGAACTTCTCGGTACCCGCCATGATATGGATTGGGTTAGGTCGGAGCGTGGACTTCATCAGTCGGTTTCTTTCAAGCTTTAAGTTGATATTCAGAGAGCCTCGGAGAAGTCGGTGATCAGATCCGGTATTGAACCTGTTGATCACTGAGACATCTCTGAATATGTGCTTTCTATCCGTCATGATGAAGTCGATCTCATTTTTAGTCACAGTGTCGGGGCTTTGCCACGTCCACTTCCTTTGAGGCTGTTTCTTAAAGAAGGAGTTCATTAAGAACAGCCCCTCCTTCTCAAGGAAGTTGACAAGCATTTGCCCCCTGTGATTCCTAACTCCATAACCATGCGGGCCTATCCGGGATTCGTTGCCAGTCTGGGTTCCCACTTTGCCGTTAAAGTCCCCCATAACAACATTGAAGTGGGCCTTAGTGGTGTTGTGCAAGGCTTTGGATATGTCTTCGTACATATCCTCCACTTCATCATCCGAGTGTGTCGAGGTCGGTGCGTAAACCTGAATTACCTTCATGCTGTACCGCTTGGACAGCCGAAGGATCAGGTACGCTACCCTGGTCGACACACTGGCGATTTCTTCAACGTTGCTAGAGAGGGCCCTATTGACGAGGAAACCTACGCCACCCTGGGATGTTTTATCACCCTCGCGAAAGTAGAGAAGATGGCCCGAGTCTAGGGTTACGGTGTCCTCCCCCTCTCTACGGACTTCGCATAACCCCAGAACATGCCATTTAATGTTCTCTAACTCCACTTCCAACTGCGCTAGATGGTGATCAAGCCTCAGAGTTCGTCCGTTGAACGTTGCCAGGGTCAATTCATTGAGGCAGCCTGCCGTAGCCCGGTGATTCCTAGCACCCCCTGCCTTGCCGTTACCATGGCCGCTGCCATGGCCAGGAATAGCGAGGCGGCCGGGAACTGGGGGCCATTTTTTGTGCTTGTGCATCATTGGGAGGGTAATGCCCATAATCCCCACGCTGGGCATGCGGGTTGGGGATCGCAGTTTGGTTGTGGAGTTGTTCTGCAGGGGGCGCTGCTGCCCACCCCCCGGTTTGTGTCCCTTAGTCGCCTTTTACGACACCCGCAGGAAGAGTTGGGTTGGTGCTATTCTTTTAAGGCCGACACCACACAGCCCAGGGTTTCTATATGCTACTCCTAGAGTTCCTGATTATAAAAGATATTTGTAGAAATTAATTAATACAGTCAGCCTTTTATAACGTTTTTCTATTTGGTCTTAATTAAAAAATATGGTCTTCAGGTTTTAATTCATTCCACGATGATTCAAGCTATCTGTACCCATGCAAATCGAATACTTCTGGAGAAATGAATGCGTGGAATGAGTCTCGGATAGGTTTCATTAATCTGTAACTGATGATATCGAACTTTCTGTTATTTAATTATGATTAGTATGTGTTTTTGTTGAGGAGCTCGTGAATAAATAAAAACAGCCGCACGGGTTGATCGAAGTTTAAACTTGCCGAGGTCAGTCTATGGATGGGTAGTCACCCATCCACAGGGGTCTCGATATGTTACATAACATGATATGTTACGTAACATATCGAGACCCATCCGTGCCTCGGAAAGTATGTTAAGCCGTTTGTCCTTGCTGTCATTTGTAGATATTTGACAATCGTAACTTGTATTACCAGTCTTACCAAGGAGTATCATGTTGCCCAGTAACTGGGTTGTGGACAGATAGACAGTCGGTCCATATAAAATACTGGTATTCAGCTGCAAAAGCTGCTAAGGTTGGGCAAAGGCTAGGCATATGATGATGATAGTATGTCAAGTTTTGCCCGCGAATAGTACGCGTGGAATTTAGAAAAAAATGGAGCCTATGTTTTGAGTTAGATCTTTGATTCGTGTACTTACATACAGACAGACAGCAACAGAAACAACAGTTTTGGCTTCTGTTGCTTTAATGAAGACAAAGCCATATTAGTTTATATTCAATATCCATAACGTACTAATATCAGCCTGTCACAATTTTATTATAATTTTATAAAATTATTCATGTCCGATGACAATCCAAAAAAAAAGATTAAGATTCTTTAAATCTTTTTTCTAACCTACAAACCTTAGTTTTATAAATGAAAGCCGCGACCAACGTCAAATGGACATAGATAAGTAAGCAAGAATAAAGCATAAATTAAACATTAAACCTAATCCATCTTAGTTAACATAGACTTCTAGTTTCAATACCAAACACTTCAATCCCCGTGCCTACATCCCTACCTACCCCACACCAGTACTAACGACTCACGATGTGTTTCTAATTAAGTTTCCAAGTATACTGTCGGTATGACGTAGCGGTAATTACACATCGTAGCTTGCTATCAACATTTTACACGTGTAAGATGGATAGATAATACATTATAGGATATGTGGAACGACCTCTCTTTGTGGTCTAGTAGTTGCGAGCACTACTGCCGAGCATGAGATCTTGGGTTGGTTTCCCGCGTCGACTAGAGTTTTCTTGGGTTTTTCCTGTCTGGAGTTGCTTTGTAGAAGATCGGAGTCTGGATTTGTGGCAATAGGCTTGCCCTCCATTACGAAAATTTGAGTGTACTATAAATAAATCTCTGCCTAACCCCACGGGAAGTACAGGCGTGGTATTATGTTATCTTATGTAGAATACTCCATATTCCATGTGCAGTAAACTTACACAAAAGCTTACTTTATCATTTGACGACCGATGTGGCGCGGCGGGCCAAGGTCCGCCTGCGACGCAAGAGGTTGCGGGTTCGATTCCCGCCTTGGGACAAATGTTTGTACGATCTACAAATATTTGTTCCGGGTGTTCTGGGTATTTTCTATATATATAATAAAAATATCTATCTATGTAATGTACTGTATTAAGTATATCAGTCATCTAGTACCCATAACACAAGCTCTGCTTAGCTTGGGGCTAGATGATGCTGTGTGGATTGTCCAGCAATATTTATTTATTATTTATTATTATCATAATAAATGAAACAACCGGCGACGTCAAAAATGTGATGTATAAAGTCAATCGACTAGTAATAAATTTAATGTGATATTGTTAAAAAGAGACAGCTTTTTCGGTAGGAACATCATAGACATAGGAATGAAGATAGTTAACGGATAGAGTCTGTTCCCTCCTCGAATTGAACAATGTTATTTAATATAAATATGAAGAATTTCCAAACGTTGCTTTTTTCATGACACGTTTCGAAATAAAACCAAACTCAAAACAACCGAGATCTGTCAAATTGGCTTTCATAGAAAACAGCGTTGCCAAATCAAAATTATTTTCCTGTAAAAAACAACATTTTATTTGGTAATCCAAGCTGCGCCGCTGAATTTCTGTATGCTTTAGATATTAAGCTTTTAATGTCATGCTTCCCTTCTTACTTCGCGACATTTGATTTATGGACACTCTTGTTATTTTAAAATCCCATTATAATAATAACAGTAATTATTTATTCATTAAAACTATGAAAACTACTAACTTCTAACAAACAAACTACTAAATCTGAAAAGAAAAAAATGAATAAATCACAGAGCATCGAAAAATTCACCCGCATCACAGCTGTTAACGGGAAAAATGCTTAAAAGGCTGGCAGCATTGCCACGTTGAATAGCAATGCTGATTCTTTGGTCAAAAAAAAGGCCAGCCCTCTTGTCACGTGAAGCAATATACTCCTGTTTGTATAAGTTTTCTAGTATATTAAAATACTTAACAATAATGTTGAAAACTGTTCGTGTGTAGGACATCCAATTTGAAGCGAGCACGCGACTCTATAAATTTTATTTTATCGCTCGTTCTTACTACCTTATTCTTAGTTCATATTTTGGACTTCCTACGGTTCATAATGTACATCTATAACTAAAATCGAAGAAAAAGTCTGTTTGTAATGTCAAAATAACAGCTTTTTACTAAGTATTTAATGTAAGTACCTACGGTAGTTATACAAAATAAACAATTGTAAAAAGTTGTTGTACGTCTGTCGATTTGTTCCGGCTAATGTCCAAAGTGGCAGGACTAGGATTGAAAGGACTTTCACTGGCAGAAAGGTATTGTTTATAATACAGTATGTTGTTAATAATAAGGAGTAACTTGTATGTGAGAAAAAATATTGGAGTCTCTAGAGGTACAAACTCATAAATTTCTACGCGGACGAAGTCGCGGGCAGCGGCTAGTACTGGAATATAGTTGCAAGCTAGCTTTAAAGGCCTGACGTCATTGTAGCTGGTATAAAATTTGAGACAAGACGCCTGGAATGACATTCGTTGTTCCACAAAGTAAATTCCGTTTCTTGGAAGTATACGTTCTTGAAATATTAAAAAGATATCTTCAGCGACATGCAAAAGAGGAATGCTAAGGCTTATTTCAAAAGGACATTGTTATTTTATAATCGTTTTGATATAGGAACATATTGTTATAATTAATTTCCCGTTTGACAAATAAAAAATCGACAATAAATGTATATATAAAGCAGATGTGAGTAAAAAACCTGAGAGGGGACGCCTTATTGGTGATGTTCTTCAGAAAGTTCAGTTGCTTTGTACTCACTACGTGTATGAGTAGTTGCATGAATATTAACAAATAGCAAAAAGAGTATAAAAGGATCCTAGCAGGCAGCGTTCTTTTGAGAGTATCCTGTGGGGTCTTAACAATTTAAGACCCCTAGTCAGGGCATAAAACATTTAAACTCAGCGAATACGCACGAAAAGTACCCCTTGTGAGCAGCAAGGTACTGGCTGGATCGGATCATAGCTTAACAGATACTGTTAGTATGGTGCATACTTACTGCCAATTACAATAATGAATATCAATCCCAATATCGATCCTCTGCTGCTTTTGTTTCACCCTATCAAGGTTATTGTAAACTCAGCCATCGATTGGTTACAAACAAAGATCAGTATCTCGATTGGGATTGAGACACGCTATTGAAATCGGCAGTTAAAGAAAAGTTACTGAATTCTAAAGTAATTTCAAAGATGATTTTACGAGTAAGTAGACATATATTATTAAGTATGTGCCTTACGGCTGCGCTAAAAAGGTCCATTTCCGCAAAAATGCCAGACAACCTGGGCCTGACGCTGGTTTTCAACTAGACCTGAGATTGAGAAAACCTAACTAAAAGATAACATCCACACTTCCTCAGAACAAACCACATAAAAGTCTGCCCCCACAACTAAGTCTTACCACTTGAAGTGAACTGAGTGGAACTAATTGTCGCGGCACTTAAAAACGATGGTCTCACAAACCGTGTTAATTACTCACTATTAAGTCGTTTCACACCGACACCTTTCCGTGTAGGTATGGCTGTACAAAGCTCACGTTGGTTTTACTTCGAGTTTGACTTGATGTGGGCGAGTGGATGGGGTGATTTTGCTTGGTGGTTAAAGACGGGTAAAGCAGAATGATATAAGCGTTCGGTATGTCGTTTTTCTTGTCTTTGGGATTCGGGATTTCGGTCTTAACAATTCAGAATTAAGTTATTCCTTTTGGCCAAATGATTTCTGTCTTCTAAGTCTCCCAAGCTAGGAGTGCAGAGCTAGCACAATACCCAGATCATTATTTTTGCTTGTAAAAGACAAGACCGCTCTTACTGCGATATACTGACTGCTAACAGATAGAGATGGCAAGAGATCGCGCGAAGAGTTATATCTACATTCACAACCAACTTGGACGTCTCATCGTGACCACGACCGCTATGATTAGAGAGAAAAAAAGAAGACTTCTTTTGTTTTTGCTGGGTTAAGAGCTCCCGTATTTTTTCCAGGTATTTTCCTGGGCCACAATGAACCAGACGATGCGATGAGTCGACGTGGTTGTGGTTTGACCTGAGGATGTAAGGCCTCGGCCTCACATCCTCAGGTCAAACCAGTTAAGACAGGTCAGATTAGCCAGTCAGGTCAGGCTGTGTCAAGACTATTGCCCAGAGGTCACTTTGCATGCGTTTGACAATGCTGATAACGGCACAAGACAAACTCGACCAATAACAAATTTGGGCCTATTTAAGTATCCTTAAGGCTGCCTGTCCATTGAATCGAAACAAATATCTCCATTTCTCTGCTCTGCAAGCAGAGAAATGGAGATATTTTATCCAATAGGATTGCATAAAATCTCAGGTGGACTGGGATTATTGGTTAATAATTTTCCGTTTCTCCGCTTGGCAGTTTCGCTCCACTTCAATGGACAGCCTTACTCATAGACACTGCCAGAACTGGTGAGTACCAAAATAGTGGTGAACCAAAATTTAAATCTTACTACCGGTCCCAGAGATTAGCTCCGCTTTCAAACAAACAAATTCTTTAACTTTATTAAATGAAGTATATAGATTAGCAAGAATTCAGGACATTTTTAATAGAATTATAATTACCTGCAATGTCCTCGAGTACGAGCTCCCGATAACAGTCCCACGCTAAGCAAAAAAATCTTAGATTAGGCTTAAAAAGAGAACACACCTTTTACCAAATACAACGGGCGGTTTCGTCCGAGATTCACAGAATTTATGGCCTTCTTTTCCGCTAGTCCGTGTTATCCAAGATTGCAAACGTGGTGCGATAAAAGACCTTAACAATGGCTAGTTAAGAGGCCTTTTTTCGGTGCAAAAGGATAAGTAGAGACAGCGATTTAAAGTTTTTGAATCCCTGTTAAATGATAGTAATAAATCTCTAAGCGTTGAGAGGTGTGGGTGCGATGTAAAGACAGGAGTGTGGGCTGTACATTTTTAGGAGATTGTCCGACGAAATTTGTGACTTATATTTTCTTCCAGTATTCAAGTTAAGTATTAAAATTTATGTACCTACCTAATTGTATGATAGTCATCGGTATTATGGATATTATTTATTATTATTTTTATTTTTTTTATTTATTTATTATTCACTCTATACTACCATTACAGAAGACATATTTATTCAAAGAAATAACCGTGGTAGATCGTAACTTCTCAGAATCAGAAGTGGGCAAAGGCCCTGCAGTGGGATAGTAAAGGCTGGTATTATAATGATTACACTATAAGACATATACAGGCTTAAAGTAATCATCACACAAAATGTCAAAAATATTCAATTACGATATCAAATACGAATCACCATCAAATCAGCTGCTTAAAAATGGATGACAGATGCCTCCCTAAAGCGAACTCCCGTGGTCCTCAAAAGTCCTCAGTCTACCTTGTCGGAGACCTTCTAACACCCTACCTTACCCATAAAACACTAAATATGAAACATGGTTACATTTCTATGCAAGAACAATACTACCGTACGATCGCTAGTACTACCATCTTGCAATCTATCATCTAAATTCTTCACGATATTATAAGCCCATTTACTTCATACTCCTGCTCATAAAACAACATTATTAAGACAACGCGATAATAATAACAACTACGAAATATGTACTTATTTGTGGTCCATAAAAGTGTTACATGGTTCCCGCCGACCTTACAACCACAGTGCAAGTAATAACAGTAAATCAAGTGTGCACTTTCCTATCTAACAACCTAACATTACGACTGTATTCGCCCAAGGGTTAGGCAAAATTGGGCCTAGGGTACACCCACATTTTGCCAGTTATTTCAGAGTTCCATGCAGTGACGAGACGTCAATTTTTGTAAAAAGGAAGCCAAAGAAAAAATAAACGGAAGATTATCAATTTTGTTTAAATGTTATGAGATTTTAAGTACAGCGTAATGACGGTAGATTTGCTCTTTGTTCATCGAAGTTCTAAAGATGTGCTGCGATCGCGTTTAGTTTCAGGGGTGAAACTCACCTTTAATATCTTAAGTGTAGACTCTCAGGGGATAGAAGAGCCTCTATCATCTCAGGTACAATTACAGTCGGCTTGTACTAAGAGGTGTAATCAAATGAATTGTGTTTTGTGTTCCTCTTGTAAATATATTATACTAAATTGTTGAAAAAAAAAAAAAAAACTTTTTATTTAATTATACATCTACTAGCACTTCGCCCGTGACTTCGTCTGCATGGATTTCGTACTTTTCCCTTCGAACTTTAACATCCCGTCCAACCATCCTTTAAAGCGTAGTTTTGAAAATAATAATGCCTATGCCTATAGAACTCAGGAATAATTTATTTTTATAACAGTGAAAAAAAAAATAGTACTCGATCATTACTTCCAGGGATTACCACCTACAAACAAACTTACAAACAAATTTTAGCTCTTTATTATATTATAGTATAGTATTTACTGTACTCAAACAAGTCTACATTTTTTTTTAAGAATATATCCCAATTTACTTGCAATGTATTAACATTGGGATAAGAACAGAAGGATGATGATGATACAACTATAAAGATGGCTACGATTTTAGGCTGTTCCAAAAATCACCTTAATTTTAGAATAAATGTCTCGTATGTTGACCTAAAAAGGTCAAATCTGCATTTCAACGGTTTGTTTTAAGCGGAGTGCAAAAAGTGACAGATGGCCTACAGCGGCTTGAAGCTGCTTCCTTCCTTCGCTTCTAGTAAAGTACGCTGCATTTGCATTAGATGTGCTTGAAACATTATGCTTTCAAATTTATATCCATTTATTCTGTAAAAAATGGGTCGTACCAGACCAAACTTAGGTACAGTGTTCAAGAGGTTTTTTTATAGGGTCAAGTCCGGTGTCCGCAGATATAAATTAAATATATGCTTCAATACATATATAAATACAATTTAAGTGTCTGTTTGCATTGTCAAAAGAACAGCTTTTTACTAAATGCATGTGGACGTAATTAGTAATACGAGTAATAAAACATATGTCATTCTCCCAACTGGAGTGTGTGTATGACCAGATGTATGAACGTAGCCGAAGCAAAAGGAGTACGTAAGGATCGTAGCAGATGGCGTACCGTAGTTCCTGCCTACCCCCATGGGTAAAAGGCGTGAGTTTATGTATGTGTGTTATTCTCCTAATGATAAAAATGAAACACGATTTGACAGTACTTACGGAATAATTACACAAAAAAAAAGCTCACAGCTGTGGGCAAAAGTCATTTAATAATGAGAAAAAAGCCTTGAGTTTTAATCCAACATCTTCCCAATCTCACCAAAGAAAATAACATTACGAAAACAGGGCTGAAACGAAATTGCTTACACTAAATTTTTATTACGTCTATACGTACCACAGACTACACCTAAGTGTTAGAGCCAGGTGTCTGGTAATTGGGAGTGTGATTTCTTGAGCTCGAGTCGGGCTGAAATGTACGGTCTAGATCAAATGTATGGCCTAGGGTGAGTAGGCAATGTAATGTCTAACTACGATACTAGAAAAGCTGAAGAAAATCTTCTACACCAATATAATTAAGCTGTAGATTTTGTTTTTAGTTTGAAGGCGCTAATCTCCGGAACTGACGGTAAATTTTGAAATATTATTTTTGCATTTGACAGCTCAATCCTTGAGGAAGCTATTAAAATGACAACCCTTTGGAGAGGGTGAAACCGCGGGCCCCAGCTAGTACTAATACGAGTTTTATACTAATATTATAAAAAGGTAAAATTGGTTTATAAGTTTGTATGTAAGGGTAATCCCCGGAACTAATGATCCAATTGTTTGCACAGTTAGAAGGCTACATTATTCCTGAGTGCTATATGCTATTATTATTTACAAAACTATGCCTTAAAGGGAGATTGGAGGGGATGTTAAAGATTGAATTAAAAAATAGGAAATCCACGAGGACAAAGTGCTAGTATATAATAAAGTAGAGATCAGACGTATCAGACTTATATAGACGTATCTTTCACTCGGCTTATGATGAGGGCATTATTGTTATGACGAAAATTTATAGTGTGATTAATTAGGAATTTACCTTGACTTGTAAAAAAACGTTGTAGTTGCGAGTTTAGTTCATAACATGTTTTGCTTTTAGTCTAAAAGCAAATATAACTAAACGGATAAACTTAAAACAAAACAAAGCTACTAAAAGGAACACTCAAGAATTTTAATAGCCAAGGCGTAATACATTTGAACGTTAACAGGCGAACTTTAGACTAAAACTTGAAAAACCACAGATTGTATCGGCGAGAAAGAGCTTGGAAACTTAGACCTCGTTCGAAGCTCTAAAATAGTCCATTAAAGTTTGCCAGGTAAGCTGAGGTTACAACTAGTCAAGCAGAAATTTTAATGTCTTATAATATTTTGAAAGGTTTTTTTTATCATGATATTGAAGATAGCTTTTAGGGGCTCGTGGGTACCTAATTATTAAAAGTTGCACAAGTAGTGGGTTCGTGAGTCGATGACCATTCAAATTAAGCAGTTGGTCCCGGCTAGTCTTTTCCCAACAATTATGGGGTTAGATCCCAGTCTAACTGGATTCAGTTGAATACCAACATGGAACTAATGCTTATGTGTAACAACTAAGTTACTGGAAAATACTAGACCCTTACCCGCATGTCGGAAGATGCATCAGGCGTAGTCCCCCACAAGAAGAACCTACGAACTTGTGCAGATTGCAGAAAGTCCATGAATGAGGGTTGCGATAATTGTGGAAATCTTTAAAGGAGACCTTAACCTGTCCACTATCGGTAGTGGACACCTTTGGAAATGCTGGTGGTTAGACTTTCAGGATTCTAACTACCCGTAACGACTGTCAAAGATCCACGAATGACATTCGGTAACAACTACGTAACGTGCTATCCGAATCACAGAGTGGTTTCTGTATACCGTCATTGATATAGTCAATCATCCACGGACCGACCTCGGCATGCGTAGCTTAACCTCCGGTCTACACGTCAGGCTGTTATAATATAGTCACAAACCTCTCTCATTTGTTGCTCTCTTCGTCTGAAAATAACACATATGCCGACATTTTCTGTTTTTTAGATGTGAAGATAGTTAGAATATAAAGTTTATAATCATTTGGTGAAATTTACACGTTTGCATGAATAATTAGCGATTTAAACTCGTCATTTTATTTCTAACATTCCTTTACATGTAAATTAAATATTAGGATTCATCAGAATGATCAACGTTACAGAATAATTTAACTGTAATTAGTGCTTTCACAGTGTTCGGATCATTATTATTCTATTTCATTGAGTATAAAATAGTTCGTTTGAATTTAATTGACCAATTCAGGTTTTAAATGTAAAAAGGTATTCAGGCATGAAATGGATGCTTTTTCCATTTTGTTTCGAAATGGTTTAAATATTTATCCGTTTCAAAAGCTTTGTTCAAAATTCAAGCATTATTAGTACCTGAGGTATGAGGCTGCGGAACACAGCTTTACACTTCAGGTACTGTTCACAGCCTGTGATAGTCCGACAGATGGATAAGTACATAGGCGAAGTTGTATCATTATTATACCATGGTAACCAAATAAGAGATAAGTTATTTTCTTATTTTAGTGTATAGTAGTGGTAGACTAGTATAAAAAGACAATAGTATTAAGACCGCTTCTGTACATGTGTATGCTTTAGATACATCATATAAAATGTAATTATCTCTGAGGAATAAAGTTCTTAAATCTTATCTTAGGAATAAGGATCATGTTGTGAGGAAAGATTGGACTATTGTGGAGGGTTAGACGAGTAAAGGAAGACCAAAGAAACGATTGGTGGATTGTGTAAAAGACGATATGGCTAGGAAAGAGGTGACTATTAAGATGATGGTGAATAAAGGTAATATGGAAGAAAAAAAAAATGAAATGTAATCAAGTTTTTTTCATGATTTTGGTACGGAACCCAAAAGATTAAGTAGGCATGTAGGTACTATAAATTCGAAGTAAAAATGCTTGAACGGAAAAACTTCTATTCTGTTCGTAGCCTTAAAAGACTATCAAAGTTAAGGCCCAGGTAGACAGGTCGTGCTCACGGCTACCGAGCTGTGAAACACTGATAAAATTCTATTAGCTTTATAAAGTCCTAGTACCTTCTAAATTTTAGATTTGATAATGTTATAATCGCTTCATTGAATTGAAACATTTACCAACGCTGAAGTCGTGCTCATTTTAGGTACGGTACAAAGCTGTTATTTTGGTACGTATTTGTAATGTCGGTCTAGAGTCTGGACAATTGACATGTTTATTCATCCTTCTGTAGTCGCTGTGAGCCTATCTGCTCTTTTCGACGTATAATGACGCCATCATTTCGTTTATTATAAGATGGACGGCGTTGAAAGTCTGACAGTGAGTCTCATTTTTCCCCACACTAGGAATTTCTCCTGTATCGTGGGTGCGTTTACAAACATCCAAACTCACATACACAAACAGCCAGACCCGAAATAACTACCCGTAGGCCATACAAATATTTTTTCCGTGCGGGAATCGAACCCACGACTCGCAGCGCACCAGTAAATCGCTTAGCCGCTGCGCCAACCGTGTCGTCGCCACTGAAGAATATCATCATATTACTTAGTAACTGGGTTATGCAGGTTAGATAGGCAGTCGTATACCTGGTATTCAGCTGCATCTCGTTAGACTGCTAGCCACCCATCATAGTTGAGAAACGGCAAATTAATATTTAAACTGACAGAAATCACTGAGAACTGCTTTGTCACTCTAATGAATGATTCCATAAATGCTTCAACCAGGTAAGCAGAAGGACTCACAACTAGCCAACTGTGTAATACTGATAACGTGGATCCGCTCTGTTCATAACTTAGTTGCGTTACCTCGCGATACAACTGTTTAAACTTATACTTATCTTTACGCTTGAGAGTTTTGGGTAGAAGCTACGTAATATACCATGAGTTCTGGACATGATTTTGCACTCGTTAGCGTTGAAATTCTTACGTTTTCTCCAGGGGTTTCTTGCCTTTTTTTTTGATTTTGCAAGTCAACTGCTTTGTCTAAAATAACCATAAACTTTCTCTCACTACATCGGCACCGAGAGAACATTTAGTACGTACAGGGACATTCATCATCATTATACTAGTCCACTGCTGGACATAGCCCTCTCCTAATGAGCGCCATAGCGCCCTGTCTTCAGCTTGCCGCATCCAGCATCTGCCTGCAGTCTTTCGCAGATCGTCATCATCATCAGGGTCATTCATACTTAAGTATTTTACTTTTTCTGATAAAAAACCAAATTTAGAAAAAAAACGACGGTACCAAGTTTTTTTTCGTGTTTTTTTTTCAAGATTGAACAAAAAAAAGTTTAATTTTTTTATCTATCTATATTTTATATATCTATCTATCTGTATTAAAAAATATCTATCTATATAATGTATTGTATTAAGTATATCATTTATCTAGTACCCATAACACAAGCTCTGCTTAGTTTGGGGCTAGATGATGCTGTGTGGGTTGTTCAGCCTTATTTATTTATTTATAATCTTCTTGTGTCGTACTGACACATTGAATCTATCGAATTTTGATTAGATTAGATTTATTGCTCTGTTCAAAATTCGTTTCGTGAATTCATAACCTTGCAAGATTAATTAGAAAATAACGGTTTCCATAATCCACTGACAATCAGGAAAACAAACAACTTCGAACAGTTGACAGTCAACAAAAGCCCAAGAAGAACAATGTTTGAGTCACAACATTGTAGTAACCATAGAGACCATAATCGTGTGAAAGAGCGTTTAGTTAGTGACATCATAACTCAGTAAGGTCGTCTTCAATACACGTTGCACTTAATAATGCCACAGCACTTAGTAATGGTAGCGTTTGGGAGGTAGCTCTTGTCTCTGAAGGGAATTGAATGTGGGCGCGGCTTTAAAAGGATTTACTGTTGAAGTTTATGCACATTTTTAGGGATCCGTACCCAAATGTTGTTTATACTAAAAATAAGTTTATATAAAACTAAGCTCCCACTTGCCCTCTATCTGCCATTATAGGTGGATAGTTGAAGATTTCATAGAGTGTTTGTTTGTATTGCCAAAATAACAGTAAATATTATTAATTAAATTCATCATCATAGCCTAGCTAGTTCCCAACTTTTTTTGGGTCGGCTTCCAGTCTAACCTGATGCAACTGAGGACTAGTAGGTACTTTACATGGAGCGACTGCACTTCTGATCAACACGGTACCCTTGGTAAGACTGGTTGACAGACTTTCGGCCTTCTGGCAACCCGTAACGACTGTCAATGATGTATTACAGTGCTTTGCTTCTCAAATAAATCTTATAATATAATTAAATGAACAGGAAAATTAAAAAAAGTAATATTAAAAACATTGTTTTAATTCCTGTAGGATGGTACGGAACCCTTCCTATGCGAGTTCGACTCTCACTTGAATGTTTTTATGTTTGATTTCACTTGTTTGTTTTCCATTTTTCCCATTTTCTGTTTGTACACTCACACTTATTCAACTTTAATGTGTTTGTAAAGTTTTATTAAACAGTCTTTATACTTAATAATAAAAGGTGGCATAGTGCACCTTAAGTGTTCCTTCTTAATCTGCATGTATGCTAAAACTACGCCTTTTTCGTCCCCCTTCTGTTTTATACAAAAATATTAGAAAGAGAAAAGATTTAAATGTTTCAAATACGTTTCTTTGTATGGCTGAACTCAAAAACACCAAACCAATTTCAAAAATTCTTTCAGCGACATTAAGCTACATTTTAATCGAGTAATATAGGCTATATTTTATTTTCAAAACTACGTAAGAATGGGGGAGGAGTGGATTTTAAGGTTTCTGGGAAAAGTAAATCATCGCGGGTGAAGTCGCGGGCGAAGGCATATTAAGTGACCTGGTAGCAATTACTATTGACAGCTTCCTCATTCCGTAAATAATTTAATGACAAATCCATTCGCTTGTATTTACTTTGACCTCACTAAAGATTTAGAATCCGTTTTAGTATCTCATTGTAGTAATATAGACTGAATACTAAATTCTGTACACTCTTTAAATAGATTGACCTCCGAAACCCACGCTAAATATGCAAAAATCACACTAAACCTTCCATAATTTACCCCACAACATAGTATTACATGAAGTCTTAAAGCTAGCGTGTTGTACAGTATTAAATGAATGTTTTAATTCGCGGCGCGCCCCGTACGGGCGGGGCCGGTGATATAATGATACTTGCACTTAATGTACACTTGTCAACTGCACTTTTAAAGCGTAAAATACTATGTAGGGTCGTAGGAAGTGGCCTTAATGGTAGAGGAAGGCGTTTTATGGAAGAAAGTAAGGCGATGTTGAAGTTCTTAAAGTGGTGTTAGGTTAAAATGGGTGACTTATTTTGTGTATCCCTGAAGAGAAGCGAAAAGTACCTCGTTGCTAAATAAAAGCAGCCACATGTGTTGGTCAAAAGTTAAGCTACACATGCCGAGGTTAGTTTCTGGATGGGTGATCACGTTGGGGTGGTTGACATTTGTATTTGACAGGCTTAACGGGTATTCAGAATCCAGACAGTCTGACATCCAGTCTTACCAAGGGGTGTCTTGTTGCCCAGTAACTGGGTCGTGGAAGTCAGATAGGCAGTCGCTCCATGTGAAATACTGGTATTCAAGTGCATCCGGTGAGACTGGAAGCCGATCCCAAGATAGTTGGGAAAAGGCTAGGCAGATGATGATGAGTTGATATACTGTTTTTTGTTCATATTTTTTTGACTATAGACATAATTATAGTATCTTGTAGTAATTATAGTATAGTATATCATATAATATTACTAAAGTATCTTGGCTGAAATTAAAAAAAAAACAATTAAACATCGTAGGTACTTGTAAAATAATAAAACATTGGATTGTGAACTTCAAAGCACAGCAATTAGAGCCACTTTACGAAAATGTGTTGAAAATTCTTAATTCAAATTTACTTTGCTACCGCATGGTAACAATCATACATCAACCAATCAACGTCACTCTAAGTAACTGTAGTATATGGAGGTATGAAAGGTGTTCCAGCCAATAGCAACGAAATGCGGCGAAGATTACCGAAGCCGTTTATCTTCTGATTTATACTGTCGCGACTTCGACGTTATCACGAGACAGGTAAGTTCAGTAGATCCAAACAAAATGGTAGGAGAAAGATTCAAGAAAAGAAAGCATGGCAAGAAACCATTAAAATCTAGATTGAAACCCACTCCTAGTAGTTTTTAACGGTCTCAAGCATACGTATTTAAATACATTTGAATAGGAGGTAATTTTTCAATATTGTTACGTGCACGCGTTGTTTTGTGCCTTGCTCAACCAGATTAAACTTGATTTCTCTTGAAAGATACGCGCGCGAAGGGGTTGCGTTAATACCCTTTGGAACTGAAGCATGCACACTCCGCCCGGTAGCGGTACGTCGGTAAACTCTCGATGATGATCGCGAGGCGATAGCATGAAGTGTTATGATACATATACGGGTATAAGTGTATGCGTTCACATTTTTAAATAATAAGACGCACGTCTTCTAACGCGAAAATTACTCCTGAAATCTTAAACTAAAACGCCTTTTTTATAAAACAATATTTTTTATAGAACCTTATTTAAACCGTCAACCCATTTTTTAAATTTCGAACAGGACAGCATTGATTTTTTTAATTTAAAAACTAACGTCAAAGCTAAGTCTTAGTTGTCAATTTTGAATTAAGAACCGTATTCTGAATACAGTTCAAAATACAATAAGTGGCTGGAATGTTTTGTGTTGAAATAAATAAGAACTCGTTTTGTAATAAGACTGTTAAAGCTCACCAACCCCAAGCAGATAGTAAACCTTTTGTAATTCTTATTGGCAACATTAGGGTTCGGCCGGGAAACGAAGAAGTCGTGACGTCACACAACCTACTTTCAGTGTAAGGGAAATAGGACACTCACTGATAAGGGCAGCCACGGAAGTTTGGACAAAACCAAATAAATGGAAATGGCTTTGTGGAAAATGTGAACTGGTTCATTTGGTTTCGAAATGATTCAGATCACTTTGTGGGGTGACTAACTAACAACAATTGCAGACGAGAATAGACATAGCAAAATAGAAGTATCCCTACGTCCTGAGTTTCTTTTCTGAGACATTTTAAATCTACTTCTATGTAATCATAGAAGTAGATTTAAAAGGCATACGCTCATTTGTACCTATAACAGATTAATTTGATTTTATGACATTGCGTAGAGTACTAATTGGAATTTATGACATTTTATAAGATATTAATTTGAATTTATATGGTATCAATTGTAATTTCTGACATTGTATTAGGTATTTAATTAGATTTAATGAAAGTCAAAATTTATAAAGATAATTTGCGTGCTTGCAACATGCTTGAATCGGTGCAACACAGTGGACTGCGTATACACTTGAGATCTGGAAATGATAATGTACTGTGTTAAACAATAAACAGAAATTGAATTTGAATCAAGACCAAAAGTAAGCCTTCGTGAATCGTAAAAAGGCTCAAAATGCCATCAACCAAAGTTTATCGCTGAGAGTGTGTCGTGTGGCTACACGCCATTAAATATCATGACTCGCCAGGTTGAATAAAGGGTGTTTTCTTTAATGATGAATGTTGATGAAGTTTTGAAGGAATATAACAATGTCTTTGCTTTTTCTATTTTGACTACCCACGCGTGTATGGTTTAGAGGTCGTCAGCGCTTTTGCTGAGCGTGAGGTTTTGGGTTCGATTCCGGGGTCGAGCAAAGTGATATTGCGTTATTACATCAGAAATTTCTCAGCAGCAGCCTGAAGTCTGGATTGGTGTCCAGTTGATACCAATAGGATCGAAACCTGTTACATGGAACTTACACATAACTGGCAAAATCTGAGGGTTCTACAGATACATCTTTGCCCAACCTTTCGGGGTTATAGGCATGATATTGTATTTATGGTGCTTTGATTATTATACTTGCAGTTCTTTCAAAATAAGGATGTTGACTGATGGAGCGACGCAATCAGAATTGCATCGAGTATCAATACCGATCGGTTATTGAATAAACGTATGGCCTAAGGAAACGTATGGAATCGCAAATGCTTTCAATTAATTTAATTCAGTTTCTTTTGTTTCAAGGAATTCAGTTTTTACAAAAAAAAATATCTGAAAGAAAATACCCGTGAATTTCATGTGTAATTTTTGATTAGATATATCATGCAATAAAAAAAATGATTACCCACACATTTTTATCGTATGTCACAAAAGTGTGTCTTGTGTTAAAATTAGCAGACTTGTTGGATTAGAATTACTGTTGTTTTGTTATGTTCAAAAATATTTTAGTTACATAAGTATTTGTTATATTTCATTGTAATTTAAATACAGTACTTGTTTTACGAAATTTAGAAAGACCATACTAACCATTACAATTTGTCTTAACAAATTGAGGTCTCTAGTAACCCCATGCAAGAGTAGAGGGAGACCTAGGAAGCGATGGATGAATTGTGTGAAAGATGATATGGTTAGGAAGGGAGTGACTTCTGAGATGGCGGCAAATAGAAATGTATGGAAAAAGAAGACATGCTGCGCTGACCCCAAATAAATTGGGATAAGGGTAAGAGGATGATGAGTAACCCCATGCGAATAGTTACCGATTTTCTTAACGCGATTACCTAGGGGTATGTTGCATGATATGGCGATATCGCTCACATATCTCCTTGATATCAAGATAATCTGCGATATCGCGTCTAGCGTACGGGGGCCTGAACGTTAAACAAAATTGTAGTACGTGTCCAATGGTCTACATCGATATTGAATAAGAATATTTGCTAGAAGCTACCTATGCTTCTCGTCGACGCGGCTTACCGGAATTAATAACACTTATTGACATCCGTCAAACATCTTTGTCATATTCACCAACTCCCGTTCTCTTGTACACCCATTTGTACAAACGCACATACGTAATAGATGATCAACCAACTCCCTAATGAAGTCAAGCTTGTATTTTGGAAGTTGGTGGTTCTTAAGTTACAGGGCGTACATAGATAAAACCTTGTAGCAACTTTCATCACTTAATAGTACCTATATAAATAAACCAAATTTGGAAACATGCATTGAGATCCCAATCATAGGATCTACGTTCTCCCCAATTATCTACGATCCAAGGATCTACATTCTCTTCACTTTATTTCACTTCACAATGTGCACGTCTAATAATCCGAATGGAAATACAATTATGTTATGAATGACGTTTATGATCAAAACTATAATTTATGTGACAACAAGAAAAGAACTGGTAATTTGATTGTTGTTGGTTAAAACAATGATTTTATGTAAGTTATTTTCATAGGTAGTAAGTACTATCGGGACCTAAAAAGAGCAGTGAACGATCGTTTTGGACATCTTCGGATAGTCCCATGTCCAGCAGTGGACGGCTTTTGGCTGACATGATCATGATACATACCTAAAGTTCCTGAGGTACCAGGTTTTAATTAAAATAATATGTATACATTAATATAGGATTAATTCATATGCGAGTAATATACTGCTAATGCTTTAACATGCAAAACGTCTATCAGTCAGTGGCTCTCGGTATCTTCTCTTTTATTCTAAACAAACTATGCCTCGTGGTTTCGCTATCAAACGTAAAAATATTTTTTTCTAATTCGAATGGCAGTTAGCGCGTTTAATAAAAGAACAAACAAAACTCTTAAGATTTATGATATAAGTATAGATTTAAACGAATTTGTGTTTATCTCATAACATGATAATTTTAAGTTACATCCATGAATGTCCAAGGCTCTACAGTACCTACACCAGCATAATGTATGATCATCAATACAACATTGTTAGGTAATGCCAGCGGGAATCGCATGTTCTAACAAATTATTTTATTCCACGAAAAATTAAGCACTTTAGTGCTACATAATAACACATATTCATTACCATGGATTTACTGGAAAAGAGCGTATAATTAAAACCACGGTATAAGTGAAACTTTTTTTGCATTGTAGACATTTAACTAAAAACGAATAGCGTGGAGCAGTGGCACAAATGAGTATATACACTACACGGTTAGCTGATGCGAACCATAGGCGCCACCATATTGACTTCGGCTGCTCTGTCGAGCGCCTTTCACTTTACCCCTACTCCGCGGCCTACCGTCACGCGACATGCACTATTGCATGTCGCGTGACGGTGGACCAAAAAGTTTGAGGAGATGTATTAAAAGTTTCACTTTAAAAAAGAAAACTGACCATCATGGGTACAGCCAGTAAAAATGAAAACCTAAAACTTTTGAAAAACTGTCAGTCCTGCGCAACTCGTCACATTAGCATGTCGGTGACGTAAAGCCATAGGTTTTGCCCCTACTTAAAATCGTTTAATGCAAGAAGTTTTACAAACTCCATATTGGTGTTAGTAACAAATGTGTGTGTGTGTGTGTGTGTGTGTGTGTGTGTGTGTGCGTGTGTGTGTGTGTGTGTGTGTGTCTGTGTAGCCTCTCAGTATTGTACCGACGTATGTACATAATTATGATGTCTGGAATGGCCAACCCGCACAAAGCAAGCTTGGTATTACAGGCACACTACTTCTTTGTACCAAAAGAAGTGCGATTCATTGGGATTCGAGGCTACACAATAGCAGCCGCACGGGCTAACTCGTAAATTTTAGACATTTGTACCTAATCAGAAGTCTGAAAACCAGTCTTACCAAAAGGTATCGTATTACCCAGTAACTGGGTTCTGGAGGTCAGATAGACTGTTACTCCGTGTAAAATACTGGAATTCATCTGTTTACGGTTAGACTGGAAGCCGAACCCAACATAGTCGGTAAAAAGCTAGGCAGATGATGAAATATACTCATTTCAAAAATATAGTCCCACATTTACAATCGTAACAAAAACCACAATTAATTTTACACCTCTTAATACAAGCCGACTGTAATTGTACCTGTGATGAAAGAGGCTCTTCTACACCCTGAAAATCTACACGTAATTCGAGTTTCACCACTGAAATTTTAAACTGCATTTAACTACTTTTATACCATTTTTTCGCGGACATTGGTGTGGGTTACACGTTTACTTAGTTTTAATTTTATTACTCTATATTTTAAATGTGTACGTTGACGATGAAACAGTCACAGCAGCTGTAATAATAATGATGGCCCAGTGGTTTAGACCTCGCCTCTTGTGCACGAAGGCATGGGTTCAAACCTGGACAAGTACCAATGTGACTTTTTCAAATCATATGTACATATTTGATGATATGATTAATGCTCGTGTCTTCTCTGTCTGAGGAGAGACCTTTGCCCTGAGTGGGACAGTAACAGCTGGTAGTATTGTATTTTAACTAACTCCTCCACTGTTCTTTTCTGATTAATTTCGTTCCGGGATCCAAGACAATTGAATCGTTTCTATAGCAACTCAAGCTTCATTGTCTAGACGCTTTTCTGGTGGTCGCCACTGTTGATTCTGGTTTTCAGGAGTTGCAGTGTTTTGGGAATAGTGTGGCGGGCTTGTCCCATTAAAAAAAGGCTGGTAGTATCTTATTATTAGTCACAGCATAGCAAAGTCAAATATAAAGCTCCCCGCTAAATATAGCCGTAGCATCGATTCACACGGGGCGACTATTAAACACTGTCAAAGTGTCGACGTCACGTGTCGTTATCAATTAGTTAATGCGTTGATTGTGAACGTGTCACACTCAGAACGCCACAGTATTGAGTGATGCACGATTCAAGTGCGTATAAATTAATGATGGTTGATAGATAATTGTAAAATACTCATGACTGTAAGCCGACGTCAACATCATCATCATCATCATCCTCCTGCCCTTATCCCAATTTATTTGGGGTCGGCGCAGCATGTCTTCTTCTTCCATACATTCCTGTTTGCCGTCATCTCAGAAGTCACCTCCTTCCTAGCCATATCATCTCTCACACAATCCATCCATCATTTCCTAGGTCTCCCTCTACATTTGTACTACTCTACGTTCATACTTAAAACTTTCCTCGCCACATGATCCTCATTCCTTCGCATCACGTGTGCATACCATGACAACTGATTTCCACACAACTTCTCTGTCTCAGGCGCCACTTTCAGACTTCTTATATACTCATTCCTTATTCTTTCCATCCCCCTTAGCATTCTCACATAGTTGGGAAAAGGCTAGGCTGACGAGTGGATACTGGTATAGTTTTTTAACGGTAAGTGCTAGATAGCACGTAATGTTCAAAGTGCGAGATAGACTATTTGATCCCTAAAAAGTGGATTTTAGTTTTTATGAAACCGTAAATCGTCCTAAAGTTTTGAGAAAGCTTAAACAAAAAACCATATTTTCGCCGCCATGTTTGTGTTTGAGACCGCTACTGCAGAACATGTGCTCTTGGGTTAAATTCCAGGGGCAGGCTAAGTGTTGTTGGGTTTTTCCATCTGAAATCACTCAGTACTAGCCCGGAGTCTGGATTTGTGTCCGGTTGGTGGCAATAGGCTCAATCCCTATCACAATTTAACTGGTGAAATGTGGGTATTCTATAGGAACGTCTCTCCCTAGCCTTTGTGGTTTAACATGCGTGATGTAATGGAATCGCTTAGTAGCAGGCCGGAGTCTGGATTTATGACCGGTTGGTGGAACATGAAATTAAACACAACTGAAGTGTGCTTTTGGTAGTCTCTCCCTAGCCTTATTAGGAATACAGATGTGATGCTATGTTACATTTTAACTATATATATTCAAAAGACTAAAAAACCTTTAGATTGCATTTTATAGAAACCTACCAAAATTTCTCCTTACAAATATATTCACGCAAAAACCACGCAATTTACAATTAAAACAACCGTCCTTCTAATTGATTCAAAACGTCTACGTTAACAAAAAAAAATTGTAAAAAGGAAAAAAAAAACCTGTAGAGAGATTCAAAGAAAAAATTCTGGGTCGCGTTCCGACGACGTCTTTTGAGCGTCACTCTTTGTGTGATGTTGATACTAGCGACATCTGAACGTACTTCAGTCGTGTTTTTATTGTGCCGTGATCACCGTTTTGGTCGTAATGATACGGGGATGTTTGTAAGACGATTTTAAATGTATCTCATTTAATTTTTAATTAGCGTTTCGTCCGCGACTCCATCTGCGTAGATTTCTTATTTTTTCCTTCAAACTTTAAAATTAGGAAATTTTAAAGCGTAGTTTTGAGAATAAATTGAAGTCTATGTTTCTATTGGTGAAATATTTTTTAAATCGGTTGAATTTATCCAATATGAACACCCAAACATAGGAACAAACAAATCGTGCCACTTCATAATATTAGTTTAGATAACTGTAACTGTAAAAGTTAGCCCTTGTAATTACAGTCAAACGCCCAGGAAAGGGCCGACGCACATACTGACGAGAGCAGTTTTCACTGGTAAACAAATATCAACCTTGTAACGGTTGACATAGAGTTGCACATAAATTAACTGCCATTATGTACGGGACTACGACGCTTAGATGATAATTTCGATACTTTATATTTAGGGTCTCAATGGTGATATCACCATTGAGACCCATTGAGAGAGCAACATCGCTTTGGCAAGGAAAACCGTGCTTTACTGTGCAACACAGCAACGCGTAGTTTAAGAGTTACTAATAACTTAGTATCTTCTGTAGTTATCCAATTTATTATTGAGCCTACGCAAAACTAGTCCTTGGTTGTGACTACACTTATTTGGTATAAGAATTGAACTCGCAACACAAGAAAAAAAAGAGACCGGTTGTCAGACTTTCGGGGTCCTAACTACCCGTAACGACTGTCATCTATAAATGACAGCCGGGACCAAAGGCTTAACGTGCTTTCCGAGTCAGAGAGGAGTCTTGATATTTTACGAAAGGTCACCCATCTACAGACTTCGGCAACCGGTGCGGGTTTTATTTAGCCTCTGTAAATTTTATAATGATAATGAAAAATAATATTATGATGATAATTTTAAGTCCCTTTCTATGAGACATTATGACTGTAATCTATTCTAATATTTTAAAGATGAGCTCGTGGCAAAATAAAAACAGCCTAACGGGTTGATCGAAAGTTAAGCTAAGCTTGCCGAGGTCAGTCTGTGGTCAGATAACCGTTTGAGACTCCTCGGTGCCTCGGAAAGCACGTTAAGCCGTTGGTCCCGGATGTCATTTGTAGATCTTTGGCAGTCGTTACGGGTAGTCAGCAGCCTGAATTCTGACAACCAGTCTTCCCAAGAGGAAATAGTGTTACCCAGTAACTGGGTTGCGGAGGTCAGATAGGCAGTCAGTCCATGTAAATTGCTGGTTTTCAGCTGCATACAATTAGACTGGAAGTCGACCCCAACATAGTTGGGAAAAGGCTAGGCAGATGACGATGACTAATATTCTAAAGAGGTAAAAATTGTTTATAAGCTTGTAGAACTCTCTCGGAACGAATGATCCAATTCTAATTCACTGTTAGAAAGCTACAGTATTTAGGTGTGCTATAGGCTTTGATTATTTTCAAAACTACCCTTCAACAGCACCCCTTTTAAAGGTTAGGGAGGATATTAAAGTTTGATGGGAAAAGTATAAAATATACACGGATGAAGTCGCGGTCGAAGTCATTTAAATAAAGAAACACTAGCTGACCCAGCAAACGTTGTTTTGCCATATAAAATGTTTGGGGGTGTACCACCCTTATCACTTAGGGGTATGAAAAATAGATGTTGGCCAATTATCAGACCTACCCTATACGCACACAAAATTTCATACAAATCGGTCCAGCCGTTTCGGAGGAGTATGGGAACGAACATTGTGACACGAGAATTTTATATATAAGACTAGCTGTGCCCGCGAACTTCGTACCGTCTATTTTTTATTTTTTATTATGAAAAATAGATGTTGGCCGATTCTCAGACCTACCTGATATGCACACAAAATTTCATAAGAATCGGTCAAGCCGTTTCGGAGGAGTATGGGAGCGAACATTGTGACACGAGAATTTTATATATAAGATAATACATAGACAAGGTTGCGGGTCGCAGCTAGTCAACAAATAAATTGGCCTCATCGCTACACATTGCGTGATCATATTGATCATCTCTTATTTACGACACGAAGCTAGTCGAAATACTCTGTACAGTAACTAATTGGGTGCAAAGGTCTCAATTGCTTTTTCAATAGGAAAAAAAAAACAAACTAGTTTCTTTGACGTTTATTGCTCGGTAAACAGTACTGTTTGTAAGTTTTTATATTCGCGCATGATTAGAATGGGATGCGACCTTTTGGAACTGAGAGACGTGCGATCCGTCCGATAGGCTTTTTTACGTTTAACAGGTTTTTTATAGTTTGTATTTTCCCAAATAAGTGTCTTAAATAAAAAGAATTGTAAAGACTTTTCTCTGAAACATATTATTGATTGTCACTTCTATTTATAATGTATACAAATTAATAAAATTTATGTGTTCGTGATATATGAATTTTACTAAATGTATTGGATGTTTATACGGTACTAATACAAAAAAAAAACGTTTTTTTTAGTTCTTGTCTGTCAGTTGGGCTGTTTAATTGTTTGTGGTAATTTCCGAAATGGCTGGGCCGATTTTGATGGGAATTTCACTGGCAGATAGCAGTTGTGTTAAGGAGTAAATAAGGCTATTATTTTAGAAAAAGATTTAGGGTTGCGTGCCAAAAAAATAAAACCCATAAATTTTTGTCAAAATCCAAATCGACGAAGTCGCGGGCACGGTTAGTATTAAATATACTAGTAGGTACCCACACGATTAATCATAGCAAATAAATAAATAACAATTCTATTAATGTTTGGAATATCAATGAAGGGTCTAAGGTGATGTTTGGTCGAAAAAAAACAAATGAAGGTCAAGAATCCAATGATCGTAGATAATTAATGAAAGAGTCTCTCATGTAGGTTCTATTAATAATTAATAACGAAAAAAAACAACGTAGGAATAATGAGTACCTATTATATTATAAAATGACGACCGATGTGGAGCGGCGGGCGATGGTCCGCCTGCGAGGCAGGCGGTTGCGGGTTCGATTCCCGCCCTGGGACAAATGTATGTACGATCTACAAAGATTTGTTCTGGGTGTTCTGGGTATTTGCTATGTATAATAAAAAATATCTATCTATGTAATGTATTGTATTAAGTATATCAGTCATCTAGTACCCATAACACAAGCTCTGCTTAGCTTGGGGCTAGATGATGCTGTGTGGATTGTCCAGCATTATTTATTTATTTTATTTATATTGTAGTAAATAACTTATACTTACCAATTTGTCACTTATGTTTTTATTTCTGTTGCATTCAGCACAAAAGCACAACTAAAATAATGATAAAAAATTGTGCGTGTCGGCTCAGTGCGCTACTGGAGTTTGTAGACTCTCAATGTGAGATCTTCGGTTGGCACCAACATTAGCGTTGCTAAAATTGACGTAAAATATAATGATTTTGAGTTTACACCCCTATATTATTTCACTACTCATAAAATGTCCATACCAGGTGCCTAATATAAAAATCGACTTTTAAGGAATGAACTCCCAATAAAAGAATCAATTACGTTTTCAAAAATCAGCATTTCTACCGTCAATAATTACACAAAGAAGACAGTCCCCCAAAACGCTTGCATTATCCAATGGCAATTTGCTGGAGAAAAAATGACTCTCCAGCCACACATCTGTCTGATAATTTGAAAAAACTTGAACATCTATACAACAATTTATACTAGTAGGTACCTGTGACTTTGTCTAATGTATTTTTATAAATTGTAGTCTAAGTGATAATGTGAAGCATGAGCTATAATACTGTACAGTTTCATCAAAATCTGCTCCGTAGCTTTTGCGTGAAAGAGTGCGAAACATCCATACACTCTCACAAACATATTTGTAACATAATCCGAAGTAACAATTACAAAACAAAGAAAAAACAAAGGGTACATTATACATAAATAAACACTTAACAGAAAACCGAAAAGCAGTAAAAATCCGATCATTAACAATTCCCTATCCACCCATTTAATGTTACGAAACAGATTTAAGTCCCTCACCATACCAACGCGAAAACAAACAATAATATTCTACGCGAAAACGGGACACACAGATCTACTAACCTGAGGGGTAATAGAGACAGAGCATCAAAGTAAATTTTTGAATCCGTAAGCTAAAAAGGATTAGCTTCATTTATCACGGCTGACACAGGGTTCTGACGTAACAAAGGTCGTCGGTCTACTAATGAACATTCCTACTGGTGGAGATCAAGAAATTGCATTTTGCGAGCTTTGAAACTGAATTACAGCGGTATGACCACGATATGACGGAGCAGTTTCAATTTGTGATGAAGTTAAGTTAAGGTGATTTGAACGAATCACCTTTAAATCATGTTCGTTACGTTCGAATCGAAATTCAAAATTTCTGTCAGTTTATAATCTCGCGTTTTTAATGATAAAAGATATTAATTATGATAATAAATTATTATTATCTGAAATTAACTGCCTCGTTGGTCTGACTGCTAAGCATGAGGTCCTGGGTATCGATTCCCGGGTCGAGCCATGAGTTATTGGGGTATTTCATAAGGAATTACTTAGTAGCAGCCCAGAGTCTGGAAGTATGCCCGGTTGATGGCAATAGGCTCACCCCCTATTACATGTGGCTTAAAAACATAACTGGTGAAGTGTGGGTGTACGTGATGTTATGCTATATGTTCTGTGTGATATTAATTTCTGTAATTGACAGATTTTCTTGTTCTGATTCTTGCTAACAACAAAAAAAGCGAAACTGTCCCAGGTCAAAATAGATTGGGAAACACTGGTTGAACAGTGTGGTGTGAATTGACACATGAAGCTCATGTGCAGTGACATGATTCTACGTCATTGATCGGATCATGGGAACCTATAGCTGGTTGACAGAAACTCTCTCAATATTGAATTTGCGATAACTGTTTTTCCTACGGTATACTTTTTTTTGCACAAAATAGTGAAGATCGTTTTTAATACGATTTTATTAGTTTCACCTGTATGTATGTATGTAACCGGCCCTTTTGGGCTCGTATTTCTCCTACTTTGAACGATCGGATTTAATTCAAATTTTGCCCACCTGTCAAAGACCGATGACAATGCAATAATTCGATTAAAAAAATATAGTTTAAGAAAACTAAAAAAACACGCTTTTATAAAAAAAACAAATAAATATGAAAATAAATAATAGTTTAAAAAAACACGCTTTTATATAAAATTCAACTAAAAAATAGAAAATAAAGCGTGGGGTGCATAGTTGAAGAATACACGCCGATACGTGTGGCCCACTATGAATAACAGTAACCACGGAAAAATAGGAAACGTTTATAACTATGCACCCCACGCTTTTTTCCATTAATATACATTTATAAATAAATAATTCTGGACAATCCACACAGCATTATCAAGCCCCAAGCTAAGCAGAGCTTGTGTTATGGGTACTAGATGAATGATATACTTAATACAATACATTACATAGATAGATATTTTTATTATACATATTTGTTTCTTACTTACAATTTTCTTAATCCAAATTTTTTAATCTTTACAAATAGGTTTAATAAAAATGAAGATTGCTTAGTTTTTTTTGTTTGAAGGCCCAAATCTCTGGAACTGTCAGTTGGATTAGAGGAATCTCTTTTGCACTTGACAGCCCTATTCTTAAGGAAGGTTAAGGCTTTTTAATTTTAAAAGATGGCAACGATCTTATGAATGAACTTCACAAGTAAAGAATGAATAACTATGGAGCCCAACGCGGCAAAAACAAAAGAAGTTATTTTCTTCTGGCTATCCTTAGAGTGGGTATCTATTAGGGATGTTAGAAGGGTCATAAAGCATATTATATATATTCAATAGATATTTTTAAATTGTATTCCTTACATTGTCGATATGTTCCAGATACAATATATATTTAGAGATATTTTGTTTTTAAACAGTGTAAATTAATCCTTTCGCATAAAAATACTACATTGATATATTTTTTCACTAGTTCAGTCTTTATGTTCCGAAGACCATGTTGCTTTTTTATGTTATATCGATAAAGTTAAGTTAAAAGATGACTTACGCTAATTTAGAAAAAAACCTTCAGAAAATCTGTTTTGAATTCATGCTGCACAAAAGAATCTGAAGCGAGGAAAACACATTCAATTTTGTTTGTAAAATAGGTGAAGTAGTTATGTTAAGACACTTAAACTACTAGGTGTGTATTAATATTAAAAATAAATAAAATAAATATTGCTGGACAATCCACACAGCATCATCTAGCCCCAAGTTAAGCAGAGCTTGTGCCAAATTTCTAGGAATAAATATTGATTACAGACTTTCATGGACAACCCATTTAGACAATCTCTGCAAAAGAATCAACAAATCCTCATTCGCTCTTTACAAGCTCTCAAAAATAGTTAACAAAGAAGCGATTTTAACGGCCTATCACGGACTGGTGGCACCATTACTGCGATACGGTATTATATTTTGGGGTAATTCGGTAGGCAAGGAATTTATATTTAAGGCTCAAAAGAAATGCATTAGAGCAATGTGCCAAATAAATAGTACAATTAGCTGTCAACCTTACTTTAAAAATCTAAAGATTCTCACATTGCCTTCCCTATACATTTACGAATCAAATATTTTTGTGAAATCAAATCTAAGCTACTATAAGACTACTGTCAAAAGCTATTATCGAAAATTAAGGGATAAGAAAAGGTTAGAGGTACAAATACCTTATGGTAAAACGGCACTATTAAATAAAAGTATTTTATGCATGACATCATTAATCTATAATAAATTGCCTGATGACATTAAACAATTACCAATCCTCCAGTTTAAAAAGAAACTACATTCATTATTAATAGACAAATGTTATTATGATGTCAAAGATTACTTGTGTGACAAAAATATTGTATTCCAATGACAAGAAAGGAAAAATAAGTATAATTTTCTCCCACATATGTTGTTGTTGTTGTTGTTTAATATTTATGTAAGAATATAATTTGCAATGTTTTAAAAATGAATTTTTTTTCTCATCCGGATTTGTTCAGCCATTTTGGCGTAAAGGCGTAATGGTGCAAACAAACACATAAATGCCTAATAAAATAAATCGCACACTTTCGTATTTATATTCATATGGGCAGGATATTATTAAAGGATACCACATATAACTAAATATGCTAATTATAACTCATACACTACACACACTCACACACCACACACACTCACACACTCACACACTACACACACTCACTCTTTACACTCTTACCCATAATCACACGTATACGCGCGTCTTGGCCCTTTTTCTATGCATAAAGCTCATTCATTTGCACATCATTCATTATTGTATAATTTTAAATTACCCTTTTATTAAATTTTTCTGCATGTTTACATTGTCTACATTCAATTGCATAAGATAAGAATAAGTGGAAGCGCGGAGTCTCCTAACACAAGCAATTCCTTGCTTAAAAGGTGATCTCCAACATTAGTGTGTCTAACAAGCCTTTTGTAATTGAAATAAACAATTTTTTTTTTTTTTTTTTTTGACTAATATGACTTGAAATTGAATTTGTATGTATTTATGATTTGGAATATTTTAATAATGTATCGAGACTAATATGACTAATTGTGTTTTAACTTCTGATTTGTATTTTATTATTGTATGCCTCAACGGCAGGACATAGCTGAACTTATTTTAATTAATTAAGACCTGTATTTATGATGTATACCTATAGTCCACAATAAAGATGATTTGATTTGATTTGATTTGATTTGATTTGATTTGTGTTATGGGTACTAGATGACTGATATACTTAATAGAATACATTACATAGATAGATATATTTTTATTATACATAGCAAATACCCAGAACACCCGAAACAAATATTTGTAGATCGTACAAACATTTGTCCCAGGGCGGGAATCGAACCCGCAACCTCCTACGTCGCAGGCGGACCATCGCCCGCCGCGCCACATCGGTCGTCAAAATATTAATATTGAATTATTGACGGATTGAATCGACCTGAGAATCGAACCCAAGACCTCAAACTCAGCTGTCACTTACGACTACAAGAACTAACGATGCAGTCGAGGTCCTCTAGAATGAAGAGGCAAAATCAATAGATTATCTTTCGACCTTACATCGGCAGAACTCGCAATCCCTATTAATATTTTCCCTTCTTGGCCCGGCTTTTGGAAACTTCATCGAATGCCCTAAAACCAAACAAACTTAGTGAACCTTTCCCGAAGGGATTATCGTTTCTGTCCGGGCGGGCAACTTATCAACCGACTGTGCGGTGCGGTTAAGGTGGGGTGCTACTGGTAGCGGTCAGCTACATCACATCACGTTTGTATTCCCCAAAGGAATGGTCAGACGTGTACCTATAAAACTACTAAAACTACATCCACCTTTTGCTAGTTAGTTTTGAAGTCCCATGTAATAGGGGGTGAGCCTGTTGCCATCAACCTGGCATACTTCCAGACGACGAGCCGACGAGCGAATCCATACCACGGGCTGCTGATGTTGTTATATTTATTTCTGGTAATTGTTTTTGGTCAACACGTTTACACGACAAGCATAAGATTTTTTAAACAATGTTAGGTCGGTGTTTCAGTCTCTTTTAAAGTTTTGACATTATCTTGGTCGGATCATGTGACTGTATACTATATTATCCTATATTAGACTATATTATCTGAGGTTGTATTTTGATACAAGAAACTACAGATGTAGATAATAATATAATTTCCAAAGATAGAGAAAAACAAACACTTAGTTTAACACTTAGTTTAGATACTTGAATTGGACATCGTTCAAAAGTGTAATAGTAATAGTAAGAAAGAAAAGAGAGACAAGAAAGGTTTTATTTATTTATCTAATAAGTTAAGTACTAGGCATTTTCTTTGAAAAAAAGAACAAAAATATAAATCCATAACTCTTATTCTATTTCTGTTTTTCGGTCTAACTCGCCACCTCAACTTAATTATACGTCACGTCGTCGAGTCTCACTGAAATACTTAAATTTCGAGAGTACCCAGCTGGGAGGTATCCAGAGAGGCAACTTCTGGGAAGCTACCCACCATCTTAGTGACCGAAGACAAAGTCTCCAACCAGTATGTATTGGCAGTGATGACATAGTTATACATCAGAAATGTGGTCGCTTACAATGGGCCTCACAAAAAGGGTCAAGGTCACCCAACGGGTAAAGGTCATCAAGAATCCCACAATTTTTTTTTGTCAACATCTTTGTTGATCAAAATTTATTTAAAGGCGTAAGAAATATAGAACTGCGCAGGGTACACTAAAGGAATCACTTTAAATCGGCGTTTTTTTTAAATAATGTCAAGATTCCTGTCAAATACTCTATAAACTAGATTCTTCTTAAGCCCAAGCTTTGTAACAATGTATGGGTAGGTTTAAAAGCTGATAAAAGGTAAGTTCCTAAAAGCCAGAACTAGATTGGATCAAAATCTTCAGTTCTGTGACGAGGTCACGTTTGCAAATCATGGAATATGGAACAACATGGATACTTGGATAGCTCTGTAGGTATAGGATAAGTGAGTACCTTGTTAGATTGAAGGTTTAACATAAGAGAGGACGGATTATCTGTGCCGAGTGCTTGGCTGCTACCAAAAGTACTCGAAAGTATAAATAAATATACGAAATAAAATACTGAGGACATTAGGAGATATTGTTTTCGTTGGACTTTATCCTCTAGGCAATTAATAAGCTGCCTTATTATATGCATACTTATCCAATTATGTAAAAAAATCAACGTTTTTCTTTATGGCAACCCTACATTTGGGACAGTTGGAGTGTTTTCAGGTTCTTATTCACACCACCTCACATAATCAGGAGCCCAAATATAACTAAAACTACCGAAAACAGTTCAACTCGACTGCGGTGAGGGCTAAAAAGAGGTTTTCAAGAGAATTTAGGTCGCCGTCCAGATAAAAAAAGGGGATGAATATTAAAAATTTACTAAATTCAACAGTCATATGTCGTCTGTGACCCAAATACAGTCGAATTAAAACCTAGACGCACCAAAAACAAAAAAAAAACTAACACACGAGGAGTTCCATGTCGGGAAAAACCACCGAAAAATGTTTTACGTCTCTTATCTTGGGGTCGCCTTTAGTTTTTAATTCTATTTTATTTTTAACCGACTTCCAAAATGTAGGTGGCACCTGTCTACCTATTACGGTGCATGAAATATCCACTGACAGACAGCGACGGAAGATCAGCGGAGGCTTAGTAAAAGGTTCCCATTGGCACCCTTGAATACAGAACTCAAAAAAAAAAGTTTAAATTTCTAGAATCAACCAGATTTATTTACAACCAAAAAGTTTTTAATAATTTCGCTGGCACAGCAGCCCCAAAATATAAATCTAGACAATCATTTGACGGTAGATTAAGCAAGGCCACTTGCCCTAGAAGATTGCTGGCTAAGACGCTAGATTACGCCTTACGCCAACCAGGCTCAGCATTATGAGAACCTGATTTCGTTCGTTTATCATTTATGATTGGCTTTTCGTAACTTTGAGGCCGCGTACACACCAAACTATGGATGTAGATGGAGGCCATTATATCGAAGGTGGAGATGCAGAGTCTGATCTCCGTGAAAGCGGAGGATAAAGGAGGTGGTGATGAAAAAAGAACAACATTTTACAAGCTTTTATTTAACTTGTTACATTGTTTGGGTGGAATCTTGCAATTCAATTTTGATTTGTTATCACACTACTATTATAAAATGTGAAAGTTTTCGGTATGTGTGTGTTTTTGACGTTTGGTACACGAGCCCTAAAGAATCATTTTGTGTTGCAGCTACGAACGTCCATGAAATCACAGGCACAATCACACAGGCACTTTAATAAGTAAATTAATTATGAAATTCGAATGAAAATACCCTAAATTTGAATAAGCATATTTGAGTACTCCATGTTTTATGAATTAAAAAAAAAACATAAATCAGTACCAGCCTTTTACTGTCCCACTGAAGAGCAAAGACCTCTTCTCATACAGATAAAGCACGATCATTAATAAACAAGCTTGCTCAATGCGGGATGGAGATTTCAGACTTATTTAATTATTTCATAATTTCAATGTTTACCTTCATCGATATCAGTATAATGTAAAAAAACACACAGACACCCAATCCATGCATAACATAAAACTTAAAATTAAAAATAAACGTTTTCTTCAGTTTTTCATTTAGAATTGATTTATTTAATTAAATTATAAATAGTACTAGTCGTGTATAAATTGGAAGAGTAGTACCACCTTATACAAGCAAATATTTGCTTAAAAGGTGATACCAATTTATGAAATGTAAAACACTGTAAGTGATGAAGTTATGAGGCAAACTATAGCAAGAGTAACTTCACTACTAAGTTATGATGTCATCAGATATTTAAGTTGAAGTGTGCATAACTTGTAAATGGGAACAGACCATAATACACCACATACTCCCGTTTTCGATCGCGTTAACGTCCTTTCATGTCTTGACAAATTGAATATACCCCACACTGAACGCGTTGTGGTTTATACACGACACGTTTCAGCGTAGCGAAACCGGTAAAACATACAGGATGGAATACCATGAGTTTAGTACATGATTCTGGAAACCCCAACGTTGAAACTTTCCATACGTTGATCCTAATTTTTACGTATTTGTCTGATGTTTTTGTTTTCAAAATTTTCTCATTGATTCAGCATTGCCATTCAATGTGGCAATGCTGCCAGCCTTCTAGGCCCTTTTCCCGTTGACAGCGATGCGGATGAATTTTTTGATGCCTTGTGATTATTTATTTTATTTTATTTCTTCATATATTAATAGTTCTCACGGAAATAAATATGATCTCAAAAACAATTAAGGAATATATACATCATATTCAAGCACAGCGGCCATCGCTCAGCATAATGCTGCAATTCTTGTGCGTGACGAAGCTTTAGCGCTAGTTTTGAGTGACATGGGCATTCTCCTTTCGGCAATCAATTTTTATTTGTACGTTTATTATACGTATGGGTACATATGAAAATTTGTAATTACTATGCTTGCATCATGTATAATGCATATTATCACCGATTAAATGCAAATCAGTTGGATAAGTAAAGCTTGTTGTTATTTTTATTATACACAGGTGGTATTTCCCACGGCAAAATGATTCCAAGTCGAAAATAGGTCAATTTTTGGGATAGCACGTGTAACCCCATATTAGAATGAGAAATATAAAGAATAATCTCGGATTCATATACCGGGTGAAAAAAGATCGACACACCTGATGCCATAAAGATCATTGAAAAAAAAAGCTTCTTCCATTAAAAATCTCATTAGGTTACAAGAAATACTTTGATCAATTTATCAGCGTGATCAATTTGTTTATTTTGTCAGCGTGATCAATTTGATCACTTTGTCAGCGTAATCAGTATGTATACCTTTGCCAAAGCCATGCTAAATTACAGAATTTTAATACTAATAAGTGAGTAAAATCTACAGGTTTTTTGTACTGCTCAGTCTTGAGCGTGGAGTTTCATAATCATAGGCCCATTGTCAAAATTGTTTCATTGTTTTCTGATACCAGCTTCGAGCACTAGCCAAGATCAGCCTAACCATTTGAAAAAAAAAACCGTGTATAATCATATTTTATTATGTTTGTCGATGATTTCTAAAAAGTGTGTTATTAAGTGATATCGTTTAATTTTTCCAGTAATCTTTTCATAAACTGCTATCACATGGAATCAATTCAGATTTTTTCCATGCAAACTTCGGAGATAAGAGGGGAGGACTAAGAGTTCTTTAGATATCCAGCTGTGACAGATAGACAGCCGGACTGAGTCGCACCATAAGGGTTCCTGTTTATCATTTTGGTATGTATGGAAATTATGTATTTTTCTAACTCCTGCGCTGTTCTTTTCAGATCAATTTCGTTGCGGGATGTAAGACAGTTACAATATGTTACGAACAGTCACCCATCCACAAACTGACCTCGATAAGCGTAGCTTAACTTACTAACTTCGATCAACCCGTTCGGCTATTTTATTTAGCCACGAGCTCCTCTCAAAGCGCATCGCTAGCTACTCGAAAAATCGAATCAATTTAATAACCGTCGAGTGTTGCCATAAACTAGCAACCACGTGTAAAGTATATTTGTTTTTAAAGCAATATCCCGGGGCTATTCAAACTTATCGGGCTATACGACGTCACAGTACCTAGCTACTTACTTCATGAAACGATACAGCCTTATCTTAAAGCGGTGTATGCACGGAACGATAAATTTTGCCGATATTAATACCGGCGTGCGTGTATGACCAGATGTATGAACGTAAGTGAAGCAATTATTAGGAGTAAGTAGGTAAGGATCGCAGCAGGTGGGAAACTGTAGTTACGGTCTATTCCAGTGGGAAAATGGCGGAAGTTCGTAGATAAATAGATAGGTAGATCAATTAAATTGGAACTTTGGAACGAGTGCAAAAAATTGGTTTATCTTTTCAAATTGGAATTTGATAACCTTCTTGCATCTGTCAGCGTTTCCGTAACTAAGATAGGTTAGTGTGCTGTGTAATATATGTAGATACTCCTTGGTAAGACTGGTTGTCACAAATTAAAATCAGGTGTAAGCTTTTTTTTTTTTACGTTGTACACACATAAAACCAGCCAGTAGGTACCTTGTGATGTTGTACCTATTTTGATTTATAATAACCCTTAGATGTGTTATCTGTTGTCATTTTGTTTATGGTCATTTGACATGGCGCCATATCGATAGAGTTACAAGCCATTACCATCGTAAAAATTTAATACGAGTACTTTACCGAAAATATGTATAAGTTATAATCGATACAGATTGTTATCGATGATTTCTGTCTAGACAAAATCTAGATCAAAATACCTTTAACTTATTATCTCGGAAGCCATCACCGTAATGGCTACTAAGCCATTAGCAGATCTACGTAACATCACGCTTGTTTTCTCCAAAGATATAGGCAGAGGTTTACCCATAGTAAGTTAAGACACACTTGGGAGCACTGCCTTGCAGCATCGAGTCGAGAGCTCACTTTATTAATAGGGCTCCGCTGATTTAATTATACTTATTAAGCACACGTCTTTACATTACCACGTTCAAAACGGATCTGCTACGCCCTAAACAAAAGCCACGTTCTATATTTGAAACGATTCTAAAATCGCTTCAATGTTCGGATCCAGCCAGAACTATTTCTATTCCAGCCTGTATGCCATAAGGTTCCATTTGGCATACAAACGTCACAGTGCACACACAATTCGCTATATTTAATTCCTTTGACGGCGAGCCTATTGTCTCCAACCGGGCACAAATCCAGACTAGAAAATCCTGGCTGAAAATAAGCACTTGTATGTGTTCTACCCTTTCAGAGAAAAAGTCGTGATGTTAAGCCATGGAATCTTTATTTATTTTCAACTAGTGAATGGGCAGCCTTAGGTAGTTAGGTATTTGTTGATATAGCTTTCAATTAACGCTGCCACTGAGTATGTTTGAAGTGATATTACTTGCAATATTCTATGAAGGATTAGTTCACACTAGTTGATATAAGGAATGACTTTAATATTTCACTTCACACTGAAAGTGTTAATTTCGTTAAATGCTCACGTTTGGATTAAACAGTAACTATAAATAAGGTGTGTTTGCATACACGAAATATTTTAAGACGTCGTTGTACACATACATAAATACGAAAAAAAATAACAATGGGATGAAGGCATTAAACTTTCCTAGTAAGCAGCAGATTTCTTTTATTATAATCTTCGTCACTTAAAAAAATATGTATATTAGTTTTGAGATGTTTAATTTAGTTATTTATTTCTGTTTGTTATTCTTCTATCCAATGTTTTATTTTTTTGTTCTTTTCCTCTTTAAACATGGTGTACCTTCTATACACGCAGCCACCCACGACTTTGTTTCTTTGTACGTATTTTGATCTTGATAAGTTTTTATCCTTTGTGTTTATCCAAAGTATAAGCTAGCTACCATAAAGTATCAAAATAATCCTTCATTTGTTTTTGTGTGAAAAGGCTACGATCATCCTCACAAACTTTAACATTTATAACATTAGTAGTAATATCAACTCCTTTTGAATGATATTGCGCGCACGAATGATTGTGAGTTGTGACATAGTTAAGTTTAAATGTTGAAGGAGTGAAGGAAGTAAGGTACAAGTGAGTGTAACCAGTAGGTATACATGTTGATGACGTCATCAACATAGCTTTTAATATCTATTTTATTTAATATCCACTATACTTAATCTATATTACAGTTGTTTTTGTCATACAACGAAAAACCTCTCAGGGTTTTTCTGTGTGCTGGCGAGCCGTTCGTTGGATTTTGACAGCAGTGATGTTTTAAATACAATGAGTACATGATAATTACGCAGTAAAGTTTTGTGTATAGAAACTTTTTGATTTATAATATTTCTAATTCGATTTGTTTTAGGTTTGTTAGTCAGTCTTTTATTGGGGATTACATAAATACCAAAGCACCAAAGCTTGACTAACATATAATGGGACTAAATTCTTTCCAACAATAAAAAATAAAATCGGCCCTCTATCGACGGAGAGATCAGTACACATACCTACATACCTGCAGTGTAACATAGAACCTTTTTTGAAGTCAGTTAAAAACTAGCCAACTTCGGTCACTGTTTGCCCACCAGTTAAAGATTATCCTATACAAAGATCAAGTTAGTTGTCTTTTTTTTTTATCTGGAGACTTTGGGATCTATTTCTTTATTAATTAGTTCCGGAAAATATTTCTTTCTTAATAATGTCTTTGGTAATTTCACAACACCATTACTTAGTGTCGCCATTTTGGAACCATAAGAATAAATAAAACATTTTTTAGTCTTTATCAAAATTAACGCTTATGCCTTTAGCCTATGCTTAGCTAATAAACCTCGAGGCTAATATAATATCTCCATAAGTACAGCTTTTTTATGTTTTTTGGAATGTGCATCTCGCAGTTTATCCTTTAGGGATATCTACTGCTTAATCGAACTTTCCTGTGGGGGGGCTTAATTAAAATTAAGGTCTCCAGCCAGGCGTAAAAACATAAAAACTAAGCGATCGATCGCTAAGGGCACCCCCTGGGGGCTACGAACCTCGGCATAAGACGTCGCTGAAGACCATAAGTACAGCTCCCACAATCACCGTAAATAAAGTCCAAAAACTCCCACCCCAAGTGAAATTATGTATTTATGCACGTGTCCGTGTTATTTCTAATACACGAGTTCATTTCTCACACGAACTGGCAGTTAAGAGTGATTTGCTAGAACATTGTATCGTAATGTATTACAAATTGTATGGTCTATAAAATTGTTACGAATTTTATGACGTGACTGTACTTTTTAAGCAAAAGGGTGTTTGTTTCTGATACTTAGGAATTTACTTACTTTAGTAAATGATAAATAGTCATGATAGCCCAGTGGTTAAGGCCTCGCCTCTCATACATGACGTTTAAGATTAAAATCTGGGCAAGTACCAATGACACTTTTTCATTTTTTATTGTACTTTCTAAGTTTATCTTAGACAGTACTGACATTGGTGAAGGAAACACCTTTTTTGTAGGAAATAAAAGGTAGATATTTTACTAGTATCTACCCAACATAAGTATTAAAACCACATTGTTACAACCATCTATATTACAAAGTATCTCACGGCTTAACGAAATTATTACTGTCCTACCATAGTAAACACACATCGAAGCTACGCTTGCCGATGTCGGTCTGCGGATGGGTGACCGTTCGGAATACATGGAGACTCTTCCGTGCCTCGGAAAGCAAGCTAAGCCGTTGGGCCCGGCTGTCATTTGTAGATCTTTGATAGTCATTACGGATAGTCAGCAACCCGATAGTCTGACAACCAGTTCCGTGTTACCCAGAAACTGAGTTGTGGAGATCAGATAGGCAGTCACGCCGTGTAAAATACTGGTATTCAGCTGCATCCAGTTAGACTAGAAGCCGACTGCAACTTAGTTGGAAAAAGGCTAAGCGGATGATGACCTTATTACTTCAAAAAACCATAACTATAAAACCTCCTTCGAAGAAGAATAAAGCATGGAAAACTCGTAATAGTTCCCATAAAACGAAGAAAAAAATAAAAACAGTTGAATTATGGGCCGAAAGTTTCTTTCAACACAGTCGAGTTCGGTATTTGTTTAGCAAAAATATCGCTAACTTTTCCCCGTAAAAGATAAATAAAGATAAAAAAGTTACCGAGTTGAGGTTCGAAGCTATGGAGTTATTTGTAGACATTTTAATACAAGTTAGTGACTCATTTAGCAAATTCTTCCTTTTCTTTTTTGTGTTTTATTAAAAACACGAAGATTCTGGTCCTAGTATCTTCTTGTTTAATTATTTTGATGCCAATGGCTGGGGGTAAAACCGATTGTTGGCTTGGCGACGCATGACGTGGCGACGCGTCGCCACCGTCAGAGGCAGCATCGAGTATAACTATTACTGAAGTCACTGATTAAAACAATTGAATTGTTGAATTGGAAAACAAATTTATGAAATGTTATTTTTTAATTTAATTAAAATAAATGATTATTAAATAAATAGTCATCATTTTCAGGGAAAAAAATGTAATATTTTAGTTTTTCACCAAGCCATATTTAGTTCCTGTCGGAATCTGTTCTTTTATGCATATTACTTAAATAAAATATTTTCGATGTTCCACACATGGCAGCTTTTTTTTTCTTTTTAAAGGCGACATCTTTGACTAACGACTGTATATATTATTAATTAATTGAATATAAATGTATAGATGACTAAAAATAGCCGTGCAAAGGCGGGTTCATGCTTAAGCATTTTTTAACAGTGTAACATAGATTAGGCAGATGCAGAGACAGAACATAACAGCACATCATTGTCGTTAAAATTTTGCAGTCTGCATAAGAATATCGTATTTGTACCCACCTCCAATCTGATTTAAAAAAAAAAAAAAACGTTTGAAGTAAGTTAATAGGATGGAATAGAATACTCGTTATTGTACACCATGAAAACATAGAAATAATGAGTTTAAGATCAACATAGGATGTTAAAATGGTCTGACTAATCGCTTAAAGCGATCTCTTACAGAAAACCTTTGGATGTACTTGATAGAGGAGGAGAAAATATAAGTCGATAGATCGTGGTGTACTATTTAAAAAGAAAATAAACAACTGAAAGTGCTCGACCATTTCTTTTCTGAATGACGTTTGAAGTAAGTTAATAGGATGGAATAGAATACTCGTTATTGTACACCATGAAAACATAGAAATAATGAGTTTAAGATCAACATAGGATGTTACAATGGTCTGACTAATCGCTTAAAGCGATCTCTTACAGAAAACCTTTGGATGGACTTGATAGAGGAGGAGAAAATATAAGTCGATAGATCGTGGTGTACTATTTAAAAAGAAAATAAACAACTGAAAGTGCTCGACCATTTCTTTTTTGACTGACCTACGCAATCAAATCGTGAATACCAAAAGGAAATAAATATCAAATATTTACAGCTAAAAATATAAAAAATACTGCCCACATCATATTCTGGTGATCGTTCACTAAAATCCAATTGCATTGTTCTCGACGGGACATCAGTTTCAATCGAAATATCGCAAATAAAATAAAGGTCGTAACTTGGTTGTCTGTCAGCAAATATGGCAAGGGCTTGTAAGATTATTAAATCAGTTCTAACTCAAAACAACTATTAAGTTGTATGTGGTTTTATTGGATCTGATGACGAGCAAAGATGTATGAGGGAGTGAGACATCACGAAATCGAACCACGTACAGTCACGTCTTGTATCATTATCTGCCTAGCCTTTTCCCAGCCATATTGGAGTCGGCATCTAGTCTATCCGGATGTAGCTGAAAACCAGTGTTTTACATGGAGCGACTGCCTATCTGACCTCCACCACCCAGTTACTGGGCAACACTATACCCCTTGGTAAGACTGGTTGTCAGACTTTCTGGCTTCTGTCTACCCGTAACGACTGTCAAAGATCTACAAATGACAGTAGTACAGTCACGTCTAGTCACGAGCATATAATATATGTATGTATACTTTACACTTACGTCCTTAAGGTTGTATCTCTTTTGTATCTCTCGATGAGATTAACGAATTGTGGTGCATTACAGTCTTGATTTCCAATTCAAGGACTACGAAATTAAAAGTGTAATTTTAAGTATAGGAAAACAAATATAAATCAATAATGGAAGGTTTTTTTTTAATACTGGCTATCGCAAATACGTGTACTTATAAAATCATTGTAGTTTTAAAATACGATCCTAATCCCGGGTGAGACAAAGTTCTATTGGATTTTTCATCAGGGAATTCTCAATCGGAGCCCGAAGTCTGATTTGTGACCGGTTGATGGCAATAGGATCTGCCAATATTACATACATGGGACTTGTACATAACTGGTGAAATTTGGGTGTACTGTAGGTACATCTCGCCAAATATTGTATATTTAAAATAACCACAATACAAAACTATTAAATCATGAAAAAATAAAATAAATAAATGAACACGGCATAAAATAAATAAATTAATAAATTTTACCAGTACAAAATATCTATTACCAAACCAGAGTTAATGTTATAAGGTAGGCATTGCATGCTAATATGATGTTAAATAATATATATTACGTAATAATTTATTATTTGTTAAATCTTCATTTTTTTTTTCCAATAACACTTTTTGAGTTGTGAATTAAAATATGTATATTTTTTGCCATGGTAAGTGCAACTTTTATTTATTTCAAGTAAATGCTGACTATATACACATCTAGAATAAATAAATAAAATAAAACAATGGTCTATCCTAACTAACCAAATAAATTGAACAGTAAATTATAATGATGCGTCGAAAAATTCATCCTCATCGCTGTCGACTGGTACCTGTGGTGAAGGAAAATATCGTGAGGAAATCTAGACTTACAATAAATAGCCCTAATATCACCATCATGCCTTGGGCAAGATAGTGATCACTGCTCGTAGCTTCTCTGTATGAGGCCTTTGCCCTGCAGTGGGACAACAACAGGCTAGTATTATAGATTTCTATTAATTGTTTTTTACGAACACTTTTATATCAAAACATGTTTTTTTTAGTTTTCATGGTTTTCATCTATATCATTCTTTTTTTTAAGTTGCACTGGGTGACAGACGGTTTTTAAGGCCCATTTTTACTAGCACTAGGCGACACCCTGCCTAAATATGCCTAAATATTTTCGCGCTGTGCAAAAACAGTGCACTTTCAAGGTTTTTAACACTGTCTTCTAGCGTCACTGAAAACGAGCATAAGTACATGGGAGTAAAGTACCGGCCTTACCTGACTACATACTCAAATGACGTCACAAGAGAATGACGTATTCAAATCGATTAGAATTAGAACAGTTAATATTCCAAGTGAAGAATTTCTATATCTTCAGACTTGATGTTAAAAGTATTTTTTTTAATAAAATAATTTTAACGTGCTTTTTTTTCTAGTAGGTTTTGTGCCTCAAAAATAATAAGTTATAAAATATCTATCTTTTAACTTCTTAACAATTAGTTACACTGTTTTCGCGCAATTAAATAAACTTAAGTAAGCTTTTTAACAAGTTAAAGAGTTTTTAAGGAAATTATGTATTTTATATGTCTTACCAAATACTCGTATTATGAAAATGTTTTACCCTATAAATTCAGTTTGAACTTTCGTAAAAAACATAAAAATAGTAACAAAAACTATTTATAAACTACGTACCTTATACACAAGTCCATTAAAAAAAATGCAACGCACTCAAAACACAAATTCGAAATTTAAACAGATAAACTGTCACTTCATACGTCACGTTCACAGTTCACTATTTAAATGAATAAAGTTATATTCGGTAGCGAAGCGGTCGAAGCGCGCGTGCGGCCTATACGACGGTTATGGCCGAATGACAGTCGTGCCGCACCTGTTGTGTTCGCAGCTTTACGTTAACGGGGGACTATCAACTATGAATTGGGCTGTTAGACTCTGTAGCGATCTAGCTGCAATAGGTACCCGATTCATTGTTGGTCGCTTAAGCTCTTTTCGTACTTATTCCAGCAATATGGAGCCTCTAGAATAGTAGTTTTTGCTTTTGTGAATGGTTTATCGGGTTCCGTACCTCTGAGTTTATTTTTTCTCTGAGTTGTTAAGAAAATATGATGACGTGTAAAATTATTATTTTCAAAAAAGTTTCCTTGTGCTTATTATATATTCTGTGCGGAAATACAAAACAAATATCGTTCATAATTTAAAAAAGAAAAGGAGCCGTTATGACGCGACTTCTTTAATTCTAAATTTGGAAATTATGTTTTCTATCAATCTACAGAACCATCGGATTAGTTTTTAACCATGAGATTTTTTGGTTTTATAGAAACCAAAAACATTTAAGTGTTTTGGCTATTATGACATTGTTCAGTCGATGCTTTACCCAAGGTTCTACATTATATAAGTTCAATCGTAAAATTGCTTCCTGAATATTATCAAAGGGACCTGCAATAAATAAGTTTAGCGACTTTTCTATGGGTAAAAGAGTATTATTAAAAGTATATACTAACTAGAAAGCTTGTACTTTACGTAGTTTATTCTTTTTATGAGGTGAAGTTATGAACTATAAGATTGGGACTTTAACAATATTTTACACAGCATCACGTGGCTAAATAAAAACAGCCGTACGGGCTGATCGAAGGATATGTTACTCTTGCCAAGGTCATTCTGAGGATGGGTGAGCGTTGGTAACATATCGAGACTCCTCCGTGCCTTGGAAAGCACGATAAGCCGTTGGTCCCAGCTGTCATTTGTAGATCTTTGACAGTCGTTACGGGTAGTCAGAAGCCCGGAAGTCTGACACCAGTCTTACCAAAGGGGAATCGTGTTGCTCAGTAACTGGGTTATGGAGGTCAGATAGGCAGTCGCTCCATGTAAAATACTGGTATTCAGCTGCATCCGGTTAGACTGGAAGCCTAGGCAGATGATGATGATAATCACGTATGTCTTAACCTAAGAGTTGGGCAACGGTGCAGGTGCGGTGATGTGTTACTATAGGCATAGTAACACCTACATTTGGCTGGTTATGATTAAAATCACATATAAAAGGGGGCTAGTCTATGTCCATCAAACGTACACTGAAAAATCCCACGTGAAAAATTCAACTATCCTGTAGTTTACATTTATGAGACACACGCAATTAGATCCCTCATAGATATGAATGAAGTCTTAAAAAACATTAATAGGTACACCTACTAATTATAAAAGCAACGAGTATTTCCAAATTTAAAATCTTTAGAATTGACGTTTCGTTCACATCAAGCATTCGTGTTCGACACACAGATTTATGAACGTAGAAAAATAAAAAGGTGTAGGTAAAAATGTGTATGTAAAAGAAACAAAAAAGCTGGCGTAGAGCAGGTGGCGTTCTGTTGTTTCTGCTCCTACAGGAAAAGGCATAAGTTTATGCATGTTATGGATGACAAGAAAGGAAGAAAATTGTTTATTCTGCACATATTAAAACGCACACGACTGTAGTTATTTAATAAATCTTTCTAGTACGAATAATGGTAAATGGAATGGAATGAAATAAAATATTTTAGAGATCAAAATAAATGACTAAATAAATGATGAAATATGTGGGTTTTATGTATCAGTACACCTCTGCCCAACCCTTTTGCGAATGCAGGCGTGATGTCCTGTTTGTTATGTACGTATGAACGACCATTACCAATAATTGATTAAGTTGCAGCTGAAGAAGCTCTTATTCTCCTACACACGTGGTACATATCTTATACATATAACAAGGTCGTCGGTGCTCACTAATGGACTTAATTAACACCACAAAGCTGTCATTACTGACATAATTGTTTAATAACAGTAATGTATTCCGAATAGTAAGTGTAGCCTATTCTTCGACCCGTTGAGCCTTTTAGTTCTGAGTTGAGCTCTAAAATTTCTGACAAATGCTTGCACTGAATGGACTGGTATTTTTCGTTTTTACCAATTTTAAGTAACCATCGAAATGATCGAACGAGAATCGTCCGGCGGCGATTATTTTCAGTCGAGATCTAAAAAATTCGATGTTAATACTTCCAATTATAATTCGAGGAGAGTTTTACTTTTTTAGGATTTTTTTAGGAACACGCATTACGTTTCAGGATTTCCAATTTCGATGATTCTTTTTTATTGGATAGGATAAACCTAAAAGTTGGTTCCATTTAAATTTGAAATAAACTAAAATAAATAATATTAAATAATTAATAAAGAAAGAAATAAAAACATATTACTGACGAAAAACACTGCTAATGTTGTTCGTTTGTATTTCTAATTTGGTTGGTCGTATTTTAGATAAATTATTATTAACTGACCCAGTGAAAAGCAATGTACACAAAAAAAAATAAAATTAAAAGTTAAGTTATTAAAAAAATGAAGGTTAAAAACATTTTGAACATACAATTCAGAAGTAAGTTTTAATAATAAAAACACCGTGTTTGAAAAACTAGAGTTATGTAGTGTTAGTGACCTTTTATTTATAAACTCACTTTCATAGACACTAAGCAATCAAACATTGAATTTTGTTGCGTTAACACAAAATTCTGACACAAAAAACTACACCTATAAACGTTATTATCAGTATTTTTTCGAAAACTACGAGGGTAGCTCTGATAGACGGTCGGTCGTTTGGTTTTCCCGTGATGGTAATGGATAAGGTAAAATGTCCATAAATCTGAACCGAGTGGATCATCGGTTTATGTTAACTCTTCATTTACTCACATATTATGTTATTGGCGGCACGGTTGGCGCAGTAGCTAAGCGATCATCTGTATCGCCGCGTGTCGTGGGTTCAATTCCCGCACGGTACAAATATTTGTATGGCCTACAGGTAATTTTTCTGGGTCTGGCTGTTTGTGTATGTGACTTTAAATATTTGTGAACGCACCCACGCCACAGTAGAAATTCCTAGTGTAGGGCAACGTTTTTCTAAAAAAATAATAAAGAAAAGAATAAATAAAGGACAATGGGCAAAAATGTATGGAACGTGGTACCCGCTCCAATAGTCCTCATTAATATATCATTGAATAGACATTTTGATGCAGAAAAACGTCTACCATGGCGCCTGTCCCTATTCACGTTTGGAAAGCAGTAATCTCACTATCTATACTTATTATTATAAAGCTTTAATCTCAGGAACTGCTAGTCCGATTTAAAAAATTCTTTCAGTGTTAGATAGCCCATTTATTGAGGAAGGCTATAAGCTATATATCATCGCTACGCTACGACTAAAAGGAGCCGAGCAGCAGGGGTGAAACCACGGGGAACAGCTTGTGTTTTATAAATGATGAAGAATTTATTACAAACTACTTATATAAGTAAAATAAAGCTAGAATAACATGATATAACACATTTAGGATTCTATTATTAAAAGAAGTAAGAAAACAAGCATTCTTTAAATACAAAACATATATTTTATCAATAAGTGAGTAGATTTAAAACATTACATATCGGTATCAACTATAACAGCATTGAGGAAAGATGCCGGAGCAGTAAATCCCGTATGCCTCGCATAGCCTAAGTACCATACGATGGACACTATATGTGCACAAGTGCCGATCGTACGTCACCCGGTTAAACATGTGCAATACTGTTGGACAATATTATTTGCACTGCTGATTAATATATAACAAAAATATGTTTTTACACGGACATGTCGCGACTGGATTCGTCCACGCAAAAGCCAGGCATCTTCGTGTATGCCATAGTCTGGCAGATCATCAAGTGCTCCCTCTCTGTACGTTTCAATTATATATAGACCATTTGATAAATGCTCGGCACAGTAAGATCTTGCCAGCTTGAGTTGGTATGTACCTAGCGCTAATAGAATTATATCCTCCTCCGTCATTGAAGGGAAGTTTTCAATCTGGCTCGCTTCCATCCTCTGAAAATCTACTCTTCTGTGGTTAAGCCGTTTTCTCTCTACATACATATGCAGAAGATTCGGGGTATCTATTTTCTGCCTTATTGCCGCAGGACGCGAACACGTCTGGTGTCAGTCGATCCCCTCCTCTCCCTCCCCCGCTGCTCTTGCGCACACCCCGCGCTCAGGAGCAACGGGACTCGAGTTAAAATGAGGAGTGCATGGCAAATTCAAACAAGTCTTACGTAAAAACGTTATTAATAGAAAACATGAACGGAAATGCCGAAAATATTACCTTGGTACTCATTTTCTTACATAAATAAGTGGTAACTAATATACTCGTATATGTATGTTTATCGCCGGGGCCACGAGACTGTCTAAACAGGTTACTGTGGCCCTGGAAAGCAAAGGGAAACTGAAGGAACAGGGTTTTTATCAGTTAGTAAGACTGTCGTTTATCTTCAAACGCAATCAGATTTGAGAGTGGCGGCTATAGTAAAAATTGTTCCTCTTGGTAAGACCTTTTAAACGACACTACAATCATATCTATTGGAGCCGGGTACCATTTTGCTCATTCTCCTTATAGTTTAAAAAAACTAAAAAAACACGCTTTTATAGAAAATCCAACTAAAAAATAGAAAATAAAATTTAATAAATTTAAGAATAAAGCGTGGGGTGCATGGTGTCAATAGTTATAAACATTTTCTATTTTACCATGGTTACTGTCATTCACAGCGAGTTCCATGTATCGGCGTGTATTTTTCAATATTAACACTATGCACCCCACACTTTTTTCCATTAATATACATTTTTTTCACCATTTATTCCACTGTTTCTACTCAATTTACATTCACACCAAATTTTAATATAACTCAAAGACTTCCGCAGTGAGCTCCGCTCTATTTCACCCCTATCGCATTAATTCTCCCCCCGCCGGCGCCGTTTCGCCCCCAAGGGATAAAGTTGAAGAAAATAGTAACCAGTGCGTAGGTGAGAGTAACATTCCACTAAGTTATTTAAGGAACAAAACGGCTATTAGGTAGTCTCTTGAGAGTGTTTACTGAAGGTGTATTACGTTATCGAGTAGCGGATTAACCAACAGAAAAAAAGCGAGAGGAGGTAATTGATCATGAACATTATTGCTTATTGGTTGAAGGGACATCGTCCCACAAACAGCTCATCATTTAGGACCCAATATTGTCAGTGTTCATTTAAATCCGTGGCGCTAGGTAACTGAGCCTAACCCAGTTGTAAACGTCCCTTTGTGCCTATTGGCCTAGCTCTGTTCTGTCCCCTGCTTGATATGCAGGGAAGTGGAAATAATGTATTTTTGCTAACTCCGCTGTTCTTTTCTGATTAATTTTGTTGCGGGATCCAAGACAGTTGAATCATTTCTCCGGGACTCGTCGGGCTTCATTGTCTGTTGTCGTCACTGTTGATTCTAGATTTTAGGAGTTGCAATGGTTTGGGTATAGTGGCGGGCTTGTTCCAAACTGATACCATGAGAGAAAATTTACGTCTCTCACTGAGTATATCACTAAGCTAGGGCAAAATTGTGATTTTGAAGAGTTAAATATTAAAAAAAAAACTTAATAGGTATTTATGAAAAAATGACGAAAAATTTCAACGTTGAAGGGTGCAGAATCATCTGATGGACTCATGGTATCAATTTGTGCGTATGTCCCTTATACCCTGAGTATAATTGATTATGTGTACAGTTGTTAAACAGTACTCAAAAACAGCTATATTTTTTTTTTTAGAAGACGTTGCCCCACACTACGAATTTCTCCTGTATCGTGGCTGCGTTTACAAGCATTTAAACTCACATACACAAACAGCCAGACCCGGAACGAGCGGGGTTTGAACCCACAACACGCAGCGCAGCAGCCGATGGCTCAACCACTGCGCAAACCGTGTCGTCAATATATTAAATTATTTATTTTGTCGCCAATATTGTTAAATAATATACATAACATCACACATACAATCCTCGGAAGGTAAGTCAGTCACCTAATAGTGCACCCACATGTCTTCAGGTATGTTTAAGTCTTATATAATGGGGGGCGAACCCATTGCCATCAACATCATTTTATACATCTGATCTTTACTTTGTTACTAAACTGAGGAGCTCGCGATTAAATAAAAACAGCCACAACTGTTGTTCAAAGGTTAAGCTTTGCTTGCCTGTCTGTGGATGGGTGGTGGGATATAGACGCTAATTCGTGCCTCAGAAAATACGTTGTGCCGGCTGGCATTTGTATATCTTTGACAGTCGTTACGGGTAGTCAGAAGCCCGAAATTCTACACCAGTCTAACTAAGTAGTATCTTGTTGTACAGTAACTGTGTTGAGGAGGTCAAATAGGCAGTCGCTCCGAGTAAAATACTTGTATTCAGCTGCATCACGGTTGGGAAAAGGCTAGACACATTATGATAAAGATGACTTTGTTACATTTTAATTGTTTTGTTTATCATGCAGACAGACTATAACCTGAAAAGCAGCGCTAGGCAACCTTCGAGGACCTTAGCATAATGCTGACGCTTGTATCTTTTACTTCCAATATTGTAGTTCTATGAGTGTATTACTCGTACTACTAGCTGTAATACTAAATAAACGTTAATTCTATTCACAATGTGTTATTTACTTCGTTTGTCAGACTAAGAATACGAGTTGACTCATCTATTTTTAACCGTGTGTGATTCTTAGCACGTGATCGGTATCGTAAATAATATCTCTCCGTTCTTCCTAACCAGTGTTTCAAAATAAAATGTTGTTTGTGAAATAATACACAAGAAACGTCATTGTATTGTTTTGTTGAGATATTGAGAAAAAAATATTGAATTGATAATTAGAATCTTAGGGCAAAAATGTCAAATGGTGAAGAATTATTTTTGCTAATACAATATCTCGAGTTATTTAAAGACTTTGGCAGAATGGTCGAAATCGGCTTTGCCAGCCATATTTAAAAATAGAAATAGAATTACGAGTATCATGATTTACTTAGCAACAGAAACACAATATTATTTTAAAATCGACTTCATAATGTTTTGTCAGTTAACGCAAATTTGACTAGATACTTATATACATTTAAAAAGATTGTAATTTTGGCTAGTCTCTCAGGGTTCCGTACCCGAAGGGTTCCGACGGGATCCTACTACTAAGTGCCGCTGTCCGTCCGTCCCGCGCCTGTCTATATGCGGGCTGTATCTCATAGACCGTAATCAATAGGTAGACAATTTAAATTATCACAGAGTATGTATTACTATTGCCACAAAAAAAAAAAGACAAACGCCGAGAAAATGACGTCACTCATAAGGGGCGCCCCCACACAAAACAAGACATTTTCGGCGTCTTTTGCTCGGCATGGTACGGCACGGTTCATGTCCGAGGCCTACTCGCATTTGGTTTTTTATTCTTTCGTTCACAAACTTAAAACATGTGAATACTACAAACACTTTAATCTCAAACATGATTTGACCAAGATAATTTGGATTTAAAAGTGACTATAACCTGTGAGTTTCTTTCAGTGTTTCTTCTCAGAGCAGGCAGATAAGAAAAGACCAATCTTTATTTTGTTTTCGGGGAGAAACCTTCAAAAGGCGCCTGGACTTTTGGGAAAAGACCTGGGAGTGTGGCATTCTTTCCTCACTAAAACCATCCCGGTGATCACCATCAGCACATGGAAGGGTCCCCGTTATCTCTTAAGAGACCACTCCGGGACCCCCTCTGTGCTACGTCTGTTAGGACCCATCCCTAAAGAGACTGTAAAGGGAACTGGGAAGGGGACTGTAAATCCCCTAAACCTCGCTGTCCACGGCGACACGTGATCACTATGCCACCGTCTTTCCTGAGGTCACTCAGGTGGGTGAACAGAGTCCCCACTCTCAACACCCGTGACCCCAAGGAAAAGAATGACCTAGTTTAAGAAAAAAATACATGTTCACGTGTAAAAGTGATTGTCTATCACATCTAAAATCTATTCACAGAAATAAATATCATTATTAATTTATCATAACTAATTTATTTTAAATTATTCGTCGTGTTTAAATAACAAACACCTATTTCTTTTGACAACATTTAAAAGTCAATTCAGTGTGCATAATAAGACACGTCTTGTTGAAACTTGAGTTTCGCAGTTGTTCAGTTTCGTCAATAATGACTCTTTGACTTTGAGCTGGCCTAGCGCAGTACGGAGCTCCAATTCAAAGCGAGGCAAACTTACAGTGGTTTTGTTACAACTGAAGTGCAGCTTACTGTACAAAGATATCCAACAGATGGTAAAACTTTGTTTATTGACCTTTTACTGTAAACTAACTTTTAAAGTCAAAATTATTTCCAAAGATAATTTATAAGGTACATAAACTCACGCTTTTTACTATATATCAAAACTCTTTATCAGTCCAAAAAACTATTGACTGAAAACCATTGGTTAATAGTGCATGTTTTGGGTTTTATACTATTCTCAAAACACTGTAATTTCTGAAAACCAGAATCAAGAGTCGCGGATCATTCGTTCCCGAGATACTCTCTACATACAAACAAAATTTTACCTCTTTATAATATTAGAATGGATATAGATATAGACAACGCAAGCAGCTATTATCCAAGACACGTGAAACTATTGTACATTGATCGCGATGCTATAAATTGTAAGTGGTGATAAATTGCTGGCCCGAAGCCACGTGATGCCGTGATAGGACGTTTCCGTCGGTGGGACCTTACAACTAGCACGATTTGAGCTATAAGACCTAACTGTGTATAGCTAAGTATTATTTTTATGTTTATTGTCGTACGTTTTCGATGTTGTAACCGTTTATGCACGGTATGGGCACACGCATGACTGATGTAAAATTTTTGTTTGACAGTGTACCCGGTATTTCTGTAAGGTCGCAGTAAATGGCAGATATAAATAAAGAATAAAAAAAATCACTACGCCCAGGCATACTTAATAAAGAAATTTTGAAAAAATCTCGCCTGTTACTGATCCTAAGATTTATATTTTTATTTTTTCTTAACTCATGAGAATTTGAAATTGGCTCTATGTTACTTTGTAATTATTATCTAACTGTTGAATCTGTTGTTTCTACTACTTATAAATTAATAAAAATCTAAGAAAAACTAAAAAAGTAAGTATGTGCTCTAAAAGGTCCTATTGCTAGTAAATCAACTGCAAAAATATAACTCAATAAAGAAAAGTTTTAAAACCAGTATTAAGTTTGGTCCAGCCTTAGATATATTTGGTCCATAGATTTCCAGAAAGTAAGTAAACTCCATGATTGTTACTAAGGGATCTCCCCTGGTGATGCTTGGTGAGGATTAAGATTGCACGGTTGTTGCAGTGGCTGAGTGGTTGCTGCCACGCTGCGTGTCGCGGGTTCAATTCCCGCACGGAACAAATATTTGTATGGCCTACAGGTAGTTGTTTCGGGTATCGCTGTTTGTGTTTGTGAGTTTAAATGTTTGTACACGTACCTACGATATAGGAGAAATTTCTAGTGTGAGGCAACGTTTTTCTTACACTAAACAAAAGAAACCTAAACTACTCGCTCCCCCACCCCTATTCAAAATTACGCGTATATTTTTGTTACGAAGTATTAAAAAAAACGAATATTATCTTTGAATACAGGTTAGAAAACGGACGAGTACAACGAAGAGTTCTAGTGTCGTGTCTTAGCTTCATATTTGAATTTAATATACCAAAGATTTACAGAATAAAAATGAGATAATTAATTAAATTAATACATGACAGAGGGCTTGCTTGGGCATTTTAAGAAATTAAATCTACTAAGGATACTATATATTACTATAAATAAATAATGCTGGACAATCCACACAGCATCATCTAGCCCCAAACTAAGCAGAGGTTGTGTTGTGCGTACTAGATGACTGATATACTTAATATAATACATTACATAGATAGGTATTTTTTATTAAACATAGCAAAACCCAGAACACCCGGAAACAAATCTTTGTAGATCGTATTAAAAAATATCCAGGGAGGGAATCGAACCCGCAACATCCTGCGTTGCAGGCGGACCTTCAACCGCCGCGACACATCAGTCGTCGAATATATCTATAAAATGCTTTTAGCACTTATTACTTTTTAATCCGAGGAAGTAGTCATCTTAAGGCGCATGCAGGAACGACAAACATATTTTATGAAATAAAACTTCTGTCTTTATAAACACTAAAGTATCGTCGTAGCTCAAGGAGGCATTGACATTGACCTTTGTATCCAAGGTCGTATTCAAGGTCAGAAAACTTCTTGTTATTTTAAGGGTCTCAAGGCAGTACATAACAACTTTTGAAAAAGTTTTCTGATTCAATACCCTTTACTGTATGAAAGCCGGACTAGTGCGTGTTGTGCCATGACTTTCAGAGTTCCGTAGTCAGGACGAATATCTATCAAATCTTTGTTATATCAAATTTTATATAAATAAATAAATAAATCATGCTGGACAATCCACACAGCATCATCTAGCCCCAAGCTAAGCAGAGCTTGTGTTATGGGTACTAGATGACTGATATACTTAATACAATACATAACATAGATAGATATTTTTTATTATACATAGTAAATACCCAGAACACCCGAAACAAATATTTGTAGATCGTACAAACATTTGCTCCAGGGCGGGAATCGAACCCGCAACCTCCTGCGTCGCAGGCGGACCTTCGCCCACCGCGCCACATCGGTCGTCTATATACAAAACAGCCTTACTAAAAAAAGTTTACTGTCAATGATATATCTAATGATATCATCTATAATAAAATACCCCAGACCTGCAAAGAACTAACATTAAATACATTCAAAAAGAGGCTAACATCACTACTTATAGATAAATGTTATTATTCAATACAAGATTTTTTGAATGACAAGAGTCTGTAATGTTATATTTTTTCATTTGTAATTGAATTATAATTTATCATGTAATAAGAATAATGTCATTTTTGATTTCTTTAATATGTTGGTTTGTAATTCCTAATTAATTTTCTCTTTTGCATGTCGTAAGGTTGAGTATGTTGGAACTCTTATTTACAATGTTTACACCTTATTTTGTACCCATATTCTTTGCAAAATAAACGATTTGATTTGATTTGTAACAGACATTACATATATTGAATAGAAACTAATATGGTCTTTAAAGGCGCACGTTCAACCATTCGTGCCGGTTGACGCCCGAGAGTCTGACAACCAGTCAATCCAAGTGGTATCGTATTGGGAACAAGGCTAAGCAGATGATGATGATTAGAGCAAAATAATCCAAAATAAAAGTTGTCCGAATTTTAGATAATTGACTCTAAAAACAACGCGCACGAAGTCCCGGGCAAAAGCTAGTTTATAACAATATCAATAGTTTGTGTATGATAAGTTTCTCTCAAAGAAACTGCGAAAAACAAACAATTTTTTTTATAGTATTATATTTATTATTTATTATATTATATTTATTATATATTTTTCTTTTATTATTATATTTTTCTTAATTTCATTACACCATTATTTAGTGGCTCATACAAAACACCTTAATTCTAAATTTCATCGAGATATTATCAATTTCTCGAGTAAATTGGTTATCCAACATTCTGACGTCCGTGTTAACGGACTGATAGATGGACAAGACACAATTAAAAGAATGAGGTTTTTATTATGTGTCTAAGGAACCCTAAAAAGCTGGTCAATTCAGTAACTTTATTTATAGTGTACACACCGGCACGATGGCATGCGCGCGCTTAAATCCATTTTATGTCAAAAGGCATGTGTAGGAGTTTGCACGTGCCTTTAAAATATGTGTTATTGGAGTTTCTCTGGTCTATTTACAGAGCCGACCACTTCGATTGGATATTGTTTAGATAGAAGAACATAATAGATACTTAAGACAGATGTTTAAAGTTATCAGAAAACTTGAGGCTAGAGATGCCTATGCATTGCACTAGCTTTTTCGAAGAATCGTTCTCAGTAAAAAGTCTTAATTAGAGTAACAGTTTTTAGAATGATGTCTGCCTGTTTGTTTGTACACGCATCACTCAAAAACTACTGCATGGGAATAAATGCAGTTTTCACCGATGTATTGCTAGATGTGTAACTTAAAATACAGCCTCCATTTTACTATTATAGTCACGGGCAAAAGCTAGTAATATAAACTCAAGAGCCTGTTTGTAAGAAAGCGCTAATCTAGAGAAATTTGAAGAATTATTTTGGGATTATTTGATAAACTAATTCTTGAGGTAGGAAGGTTATATTAGTTAATAAACATCATGCTATGGCCCAAAGGAGCGGGTGAAACCGCGGAGCACAGCTTGTAGTTTAATGTCTAAAAACAATATTAATAAATTATGATATAACTTACCTGTACCTTTTAAATACTTTAATATATAATAAAAATATTTTAAGAGAAAAACCTCAAGTCTATAATTATGCGATAAATTTACAGAACACCTGCTTTAGTGTAAAAATAGAGCCTACGGCAATTTGTATGCAAACAACGACGCTACGCGTGCTACGAATTCAATGAGCTACGCGTGCTACGAATACTCTACGAAAATCGTAGCGATTTTAATTGGTAACTCGTCTATCGAAAAGTTTTGATTAATCCTAAATGTCATTTACAAGTTAAAATGAGACTTTACTTCGAAGGCCTTTCAAGTCCAATCATTTGGACTTTTGAAATGGATTTTGTGACTTGAAAATTGGCCATTCAGAAGTACATCGTAGATTTTATTGCACTATGGGGGAAATGAAAACCTAAGTAGAAAAGTTTACAAGAGAGTTTGAAAAGCAATTTTACGTGGTGATTATTTTATATTTGTTTAATAAAGGATAATGGTAGAGCGCATCTAGGAAGTTGTCTTGGCTTTGGTATAAGTTTTGTAAAAAACAAAGATTTTCTTTTACACTTGCACTGCCTTGAACTCAGTTCTGAGTCCTGATAAAATTAAGTTGTTGTTTATTGGTTGATTAAGTGCATCCTTATTGCAAAGGGTTATGTGTTTAACATAACATCATGCCTTTATTTCCGTGAAGGGAAAGGCAGAGGTTTACCTACAGTACTGCCACATTTCATTAGTTATGTTTATAAGTCCCATGTACTGAAAAAAATCTAATAAAAATACCAATAGAACATTGCTTGACCGGGGAATCAAACCCAGGACCTGAAGCTTCGCAGTCACGTTTTTAACCACTAGGCCAACAAGGCAGGCAAGGTGCTGTGTTTATCAGTCTATTTTATATTTGTTCCTTTTTAAATAGTTTTGGAGTTTACTCGATTAACAATCGATTTTCATATAGGCCCCCGGGATGTAAATTTTATGAGGAGTGAAATGAATACAAGTATTAACTCATACCGATAATGCTTATGAGTTAGTACCGCTTATAGCCAATGTTGGTGGCCAATGTTGGCACCAACAGAAAATCGCCCTTAAACAATAAACTCCAGTCGTGCGTCATTATTTCCATCTGGAATTACTTATTAACAGTCCGGAGTCTGGATTTTTGCTCGGTTGATGGCGATACGCTGGCCCTTATTACATGGCCTTATTAGGCTCGCCCCTATAACATGGGATTTAAAACACAACAGTGAGTGTTACTATAGTTGCACCTCTGCACAGCCCTTCGGGTATAACAAGCGTGTTGTTAATGTTGCGTATGTATTTAATCGTTTCCATTTCATTCCTCTTTAATTCTTAATGTCAAAAGGCTTGCGACCCTTTTAAATCGCAACATAAATAAATTGGACTCGAAGAAAGGAGTTTCTGTAAAGTCCTTCTAAGAGGATCATAAAGTTAAAATGTAAATTAAGTGTTTTTTTACACGAATACTTACAGTAATGCCATTAAAACTTGTTTGGGAACTTTCGGCGACAAACACTTTGGATAAACAACTAATTCTACAAGGTAACTTTTTAATTAAAATTAAATTATTCGGGAACGTGATTAAAATAAGTTTATTGTGGATCGCTTTTAGGGAAACATAATATTACTGTAGTAGTTTCTTCTCAGGTTCTCACCCTAGCACGGGAGTCAGGGATTGAAATCAATTTGTATTATATAAATAAATAAATAAATAATGCTGAACAATCCACACAGCATCATCTAGCCCCAAGCTAAGCAGATCTTGTGTTATGGGTACTAGATGACTGATATACTTAGCACAGCAAATACCCAGAGCACCCGGGACAAATCTTTGTAGATCGTACAAACATTTGTCCCAGGGCGGGAATCGAAACCTCAACTTCCCGCGTCCAGGCGGACCTTCGCCCGCCGAGCTACATCGGTCGTCATTCATTATCTAACCTAGCCCTTTCCTAACAAACGCAGAGTCGGTTTATAGTCTTACCAGCTGCAACAATCATACATCGAGCAATAGCATATTAATAATAATACCTCCACCACCGAATGACTGGGTTACACGATACCCCTTTATTAGACTGGTTTTCAGATTAAAAAATAATGGGAAGTGTATTTTGGAACTGAGACATGCAGGCTCCGTTCAGTAGTGATAGCGTCGGCAAACTCGATTCGATGCTGGTCATACGATTGGATATGTTTTCATGTGAATCAATGGAAGTATATGATTGATTGATGTAATATATGATTTTCTTCATTATTAAGATTGGAAGTGTGTTTCGTAATGGGGTGGCAGGTGAGAAGCATCATCAATTCTGTCAAAAAACCGTCTGGTCAGAGAATCCTCACTTTTCAATGGTGCATGAGAAACTTTAAACCTTGCTCCTCATACTTCCAAAACTTTATCACCACCACTCACAAAACGACGAAGGGAAAATATTGTGAGAAAACCGGTAAAAATGTCTCAGAATCAAAAATATAACGACAGTACACGTTCGCCATCACTAGTCGCCTGATACCCAATTTTATGATACAACTCCAGTTCAAAACTATGAATACAGCCATAAAACGAAATAGCCAAGGCTATAAATATAAATCGCTTCTGACACATGTCTAGACGAGTTTTTCAGTTGATAGAACTACCAAATATTCATTCATGGACAAAACATACAGTGTTTAGTTATTTATTGCTTTATTTATAGCCTTTTTTCTTTTTGATATTCGATGAATATTGTATATACAGAAAACCTGAAGTACACAAAAAGGCCTGCTTCAAAAGAAATGATTTTGTTTCATTTTCAGGTAAAATTTACTATCACCCAGCTTTTTCCCAAATATGTTGGGTTCGGCTTCCAGTTTAACCGGTTGAAGCTGAATACCCGTATTATACATGGAGCGACTGCCTATCTGAACTCCACAACCTGATGACTGGGTAACACGACACCCCTTGGTAAGACTGGCTGAAAGACTTTAAGGTTTATGACTACCCGTAACACGTACGTACGAATGTCAAAGATCCTTGAATGAAAGCCGAGGCCACCGGCTTGACGTGCTCTTCGAGGCACGGAGATTGCTTCGAAGGCTTCGATCACTCATCGACGGACCGAACTCGCCAAGCATTGCAGCATACTTTCTTAATAATGAATCCCTATTCCCCTTCTTCTTCTATTGTGTTTGTTAATTTAAGGAGAAGGTTCTTATGAAAGAAAAAAACGAAGGAAGTTTAGAAAACGCGGAACATTAGAAAATTTCAGAAAACTTAAGGATTATTTTAACGTTTGATGAATGTGAATTTTTACTCGTACGAATGTCAAAGATCCTTGAATGAAAGCCGAGGCCACCGGCTTAACGTGCTATCCGAGACACGGAGCGGTCTCAATATGTAATATATGATCACTTATCGATGGACCGAACTCGTTAAGCACTGCAGCATACGTTGTTAATTATATACCAACTTAATTAACTAAAAATGTTACTGAAAACCCTGAAATTCTTTGTTTTGTTTGTACCAGCAAACAGCACAGCTTTGTTCTTGTTTGAAGGATATGACGACAGTAAACTCTTTTAACCGTGTCTCTTCAGGACAGGACACAATTAAAAAAGTCCCCCAAACACACAGCAAACTTTTTGTTCAAAGCCACACATGAATTTCCCGGACTACACTGAAACATCCAAGTTTTTTTCCTTTGTTCATCAATGTAGTATGCAAATCCAGCTCCACCGAATTTTCCATTCACTTGTATCCACACTGAGGCGATGTGAAATAAAACCTACAAAAATAGAATGAGAATTCCGATAAAAGTCGCAGATGTATTGTTTCAATAATTTTTATCGTTTCTCGCAAACCGTCCTCGATATAAAATTGAAAACAGTAGAGGATTAAAAGGTCTGCCAGTTTGAAATATGTGTGATCGAGCTACGAATACTCTAATGTTACTTGAATGTGGTATTCGTAAGAATTTTGTGTGTGTTTTCTCATTATTATGTTTGGCGTTTATTCCTATACTGATACTGTTAGCCTGCATCATCCTACTGCTGGGCAAAGGCCTCTTCACATGAGTTCCATTAGTTTCGATTCAGAGCTGATGTAGGCCACTGGTCGTTGGTTTTGTCCAGCTCGTCTCGCCATCTTCTACGAGGTCTGCCGGGATGCCTTCTGGCTGTGTCAGGGTTCAAATAAGTGGTTATTTTGGCCCACAGCTCATTGGGCATGCGGCAGACTTTCATATTTATTCGTGTATATAAAATACATTAGTAAATATATATTTACTAATGTATTTTTGTTCAGGTACTGCATACAAGATGGAGAGGCGAGGAGAGAGGAGAGGCATCGACGCACAACCTGATACCATTTTGAGGTACGTTCAGTATAGATCCAATATTTATTTACATAACTATCACAGTCGTTGCACAAAGTTTCACATTCTTCCACTAATCGAGCGGAGAAAAATTGCTGACATGGCATTATTGTTTAACATAGCTAATGGTTCAACCGATTGTTCTGAACTGATTGGCAAAATTGGGCTACGTGTTCCATCCATTAGCCTTAGGAATCATCAACCTCTGTATGTTCCCTCTGTGCGGTGTATATACAGACAAAATTCTTATATGATAAGAGCTAGCAGATCATACAACTCAGTTTGTCAAAGTGTTGATGATCTAGATTTATTCACCACCAGTGTCACTAAACTAAAAAAAACATTGTGTAACCTTTTCTTCAATAATCACTGACACTCTTATGTTCTTTTTTTTTTTTTTTTTTAATTCACTCCGAGTTCTTTTTACTTTCTTTTATCTGTCTACTGTCTTTTTATTCTAACCTATTGCTGTCAGTGAGAACTTGTAATTGGCCTTCTTAAATTATTTTTCTTCTACCTGTAACCTAGCTGTAAGTTCTCCTTTGATAATAAATTAAAATAAAATAAAATAAAATAAGTTCAGTACAGATTTTGGACGCGATGCGGAGGAGTACCTTGACGCCTGAGTGGTTGGCTTTTTATTTATTTTTGTTTTTGTTTATATGTAAATTGTTAGTTTTATATTGAAATTGCCTATATATACAATTATAATACAAAACACATCATCAAATCATTGACCTTTTGGTCCAATTATACAGATGTTCAAATTTGATGAAAATAAGAACTCCACTTTTTGACCTAAGTACTGGACCGATAACGTCAACATTTCGTGTATCGTCAGAGAAGGTGATAACAGGTATGTGGTGTAGATAGTGGACTAGTATAGCCTGATGATGATGATGATGATAGATGTGGTATCCATAGTGTATGTAAATATTAAATTTAATTGAATGATATTAACATTTTAATGAAAAAAGTTTTAATATTTTTACAGTTAAAAGTACTCTTAACATTTGTGTGCTTGAAGTGTTTAAAGAATAAATCAATAAACTCTAATACAAAATATAACCAGCCAAGTACGTGTGACCACACAGTAAAGGGTTCCTTTGAAGGAATAAATATTTACATTTATTTACAATGTTGATCATGTTACCGACGGCATAAACGTATCTTATAAATTTTGTATCCTATAGTGTTTTTCAAAGAAACTGTGAAAACATTTTGTTTAGCGGGTTTAACCAAAAATAAACATCCATTTATGTGGTGCCAACAGTCTCCGACGAAAATGGCTGTGCTACATTTGGATGCATAGAAAGTGGACTAATGGACTGGATGTGAATATTAGGGATGGTCAACTGGTGACAGAATCCTAAAAAGCAGAACTAATGGCTGGAAAACTGCAAACAAAATCTATAAATATATAAATGAATATATTATTTCTCTTCTTTTTTTGTTGTATTTGTTAATGTAAGGAAAAGGTTCTTTTGAAAGAAATAAACGAAGAAAATTGCTCGGAACATTAGGAAATTTCAGAAAACTTAAGGATTATTTTAACTTCGCATGTTTGATGAATGTGAATTTTAACCGTGGCTAATACCGGGGGGCGCAATGTATATATATAGACCGATGGGGCGCGGCGGACGAAGGCTCCTGCGACGCAGTAGGTAGCGGGTTCGATTCCCGTCTTGGGACAAATGTTTGTACGATCTACAAAGATTTGTTCCGGGTGTTCTGGGTATTTGCTATGTATAATAAAAAAAAAACTATCTATGTAATGTATTGTATTAAGTATATCAGTCATCTAGTACCCATAACACAAGCTCTGCTCAGCTTGGGGCTAGATGATGCTGTGTATATTGTCCAAAATTATTCATTTATAGCAATTCAGTGTAGTTCGATCTACCTAGTAAATGATCTAAGTGCTGTTGTAAATCTTGCTACTTTAAATTCGCATTGCATTTTAATACATTTTCATATTCTCATTAATCACGTCAAAAATGGTAGCATTAAACATTCCACCCACCTCTTCCTAAAATAAATAAATGTGCTAACAATGAAACCTCCTCTATTCACGTTACATTCGCCGTCCGGACACCAGCTGTCCGGTCCGTCGCCCGTCCGTAAAGCTACAACACTGCACCACTGTCCAGGATTAATGTTATTTTTATTTAAAACCGCGGTGTATACGTGGCAGATTTTAGCACGTAAATTTATCTGTTCCCTAAAATTGGATTTATTTTTAAAAGACTTGATATGTTGGGTGGGTTATTGGAATTATTTTCTTTTCATAAAGATTGTTATGTGCCTGCCAGAAAACGAGACACAATAGAAAATGTATTGTTTGTCGGTCACTTGGCGTTTAAGGTGTTAATAATGTTACTGTCTCACTGCAGGGCAAAGGCTTCTTCTGCTACAGATAAGTATAAATCACCACGCTTAGTCAAGGCGGGTTGGCGGATTCAGGCTTATATGAGTTTGAAGACAAAGTTACCTCAAGATATTTTTACTTTCACCGTTGTCACCGATATCTAAGATAAGCTTAGAAAGTAATAACACGAAATGAAAGAAGAATGTAAGGATCGTAGCAAGTGGTACTCCGTATTGTCTGCCTATCCTCAAAAGTAACCTCTTTCAAAAGTTTCTAGCCATAATTTTCATCTTTCACACTATCCCACCAATGTTTAATTCGATTTTTCCAAATATTTTTGCTTTTCAGGTACCATTTTAATGATTATCGAGTCAAAACTTCGGAGATATTTCGGTTTCAAATTAAAAGATAGTAAATTCATCTCAGAGATGACCCCATGAAAATTATATGGCCCATATACCTAATATTATTACCCAAAGAAGTTTACCAACACAATAAAATGGGACCTGAAAAGCACTAAACAAAGACATTATGAGTACATTATATAATCACAATATATTCATCTCTCCTCGTTGCCTCACTCGTTGGTCTAGTGATCCCAAGCACGACTGCTAAGCGTGTGGTCCTGGCTTCGATTCCCAGGTCGGGCTAAATGTTTTTGAGTTTTTCCAATAGGAATTTTCTCAATATCAGAGACTGGATTGTGCCCGGTTGATAGTAATAGGCTGGCCCTCTATTAAATGGGACTTACATAACTGGCGAAATGCGGGTGTTACTATTAGTAAATAAAAAAATAATGCTGGACAATCCACACAGCATCATCTAGCCCCAAGGTAAGCAGAACTTGTGTAATGAGTACTAGATGACTGATATACTTAATACAATACATTACATAGATAGATATTTTTTATTATACATAGCAAATACCCAGAACACCCGGAACAAATATTTGTAGATCGTACACACATTTGTCCCGAGGCGGGAATCGAACCCGCAACCTCTTGCGTTGCAGGCGGACCTTCGCCCGCTGCGCCACACAGGTCGTCAGAGTGCACCACTGCCTAAACCTTCGTGGAATACAGGCGTGATGTTACGGTATATTCGAATAAACTTATAAAATACAATTACACAGTTGTTCACCTTATATGACATGTATGCAGTAACCGTACCACATGGAACCGTGACCTTTAAAAACAGTGGGTGTCAGCTTAAAATTTAAAATTCGAAGAACAAATGCTGCGATTCAATATCAAATCGTGGGCGTTTCACATAGCATCGTGCCTGTATTCCAGGAAAAGTCCCGCGTAGGTGTCACTAAAAAAAATACAAAAGTATTTATTACTTCTCACAATCACACTGTTCCGATTTTTTCAATTCCCATGTAATAGGGGTAGGGGGAGCCTATTGCCATCACTAATATTCAACACAGTAACACAAATCCAGATTCCAGGCTGCGATTAAGGTAATCCAGATGGAAAAACCCAACAACCTTTTACTCGACCTGGGAATAGAATCCAAGACCGCACGCTCAACACTATCCCTTCGACCGCTAGGCCAACCTGGCAGTTTTACTGAAGTATGTAAAAGTAGACTAGGTGAAAAAAGTTTAAAAAGCATTTATTAGTAATACATGATTTTAACAAATTATTGATAAAAAATATACTAATTACATTAGCGATGTCACATACATAGTTCATCATCATCATCTTTCTAGCCTTTTTATTATTACAACTACATATGCCTTTGTCCAACTTGGGAAACCAAGATGTTATGAACCCTTTTTCTTTTTCTGAAATAAAACTAGCTATCTGCCAGTGAAAGTCCCGTCAAAATCGATTCAGCAGTTTGGGAGAATGGCCCAAACAGACAGACAGACAGACAATTATTTCAAAAATTGCTTTTTTAGTACTGCGATCGTAAAAAGCTTAAACTTCGATTTGATTTATTTGTATTGATTATAGTCGACTATAGAAATTACTTGCTAAGATTTTTTTATGTATTATTTCAAGCTAGTTTTCAACTATTCATATGTCTTACTAACAGCTTAAACTGGGTGACACTGGGTGGCAGCTTCACTGCGCATTTTACGCAAGAATAGAATAGAATGGAATACTCTTCACTATACACCATAAAAACTTACAAATAATGACTTTAAGAGCTACAGAGGTTTTGTTCAAGTGATCACGCAGAGATTTTTACAGAATCGACCGGCAAGTTACTCCACAATTTTTTCCTTCACCAATTCCCTCAGTCACGGAGTCCGGTCAGTTACGTCTAAGATATCATCAGATTATAAAAAGCCAAATTTCAAATTACCACACCAAATAAACTCATAAATCCGTAGAATCAGATATAGCAACTAGATGGCAGGTATTATTACAGTGTAACGTAAACATTGTGGTTTTCGGCGGCTGTGATTAACACTATTTCACGCGTAATGGTTTAGGTTTCAATGTAACTCGAGGCAAGTAAACAAATACCGGATATTTAAGTTATACGTTAATTCCACGACGACCTATGTATGTGGCGCGGCGGGCGAGCGTCCGCCTGCGACGCAGGAGGTTGCGGGTTCGATTCCCGCCTTGGGACAAATGTTTGTTCGATCTACAAAGATTTGTTCCGGGGGTTCTGTGTATTTGCTATGTACAATAAAAAATATCTATCTATGTAATGTATTGTATTAAGTATATCAGTCTTCTAGTAACTATGACACAAGCTCTGCTTAGCTTGAGGCTAGATGATGCTGTGTGGATTGCTTTGCATATTATATTATTATATATTCTGGTTGCGTTTTACGGAAAGTGAATTGTTTTATAATGAACTATAGTTCCTGTGGTTAAAAAGGAGCTCGTGCCTAAGTGGTACCGCTGCACGGTCTATTTTTAATAGGGATGACGACTAAAAGTGATTTTTGTCCATCAGGTAGATTATTAAAACACATTGGATACGTATCTTTCTTTTTTTGTATCAAAAGATAACGTCGATACATTTGGTTTGACATCACCGTCATACAAAGGTTGCATGACGGTGACGTCATGCAATCTTTTAACCCATTGGTTTGACATAGGAGATTACATACGAGTGATCCTATGTAGGTTTTATACTGGGTTGTGACGTAGCGAGCCCCCATTTGACGACTTTGATGCGTTTTATTTAAGTCATTTTTTAATGATAAAGCAAAAATCTCTACTCTCATAACATCACACCTGTGTTTCACGAAGGGCGAGGCAGAGGTGCACCTCAAGTAATACCCATATTTCGCCAGTTATATTCAAGTCCCATGTAATTGGGGGCAAGCCTTTTGAAATCAACCGGGCACAAACGTCATCAACGTATTTTTTTATAATCTGAGATTCGGACTAAATATAATGTCTTAAATTAACCCCAGGCGTCATCCTTGTTGAACACAATAAGGATCTTTACAACTCGAAGTTTAAATTGTGTACCAACGGTCGGCCAGTAATCGAAATTCGACCTCTTTACATACGTTTTTTTTTGTATAATTATATTTAATATTGAGAATGAGTGTAGAAACACTCATTATCAATATTAAATATAATTATGCCAAATGGATTTTGCACTACGCCTCGCCTCACGTTTACGAGGTAGTGTATTCGAACTAACCCTAAAACGCTGCACCGAAAATAATACAAAAATCAATCACAACGTTTCCTTTCCGTGTTCGATACACATTCGCCGCGGTCGCTTCTCAAAAAGATTAAACCCCTATCTATTGGGGTCAACGGTCCACATTGTGGAGCCCAACAAAGCACCGGGTTATAAATCATGGTACAGGTAATTTCCTACCATTACAGCCTTTCTAACGATCTGTATTGTTCCGTGCTGTATGCACGGGAAAATGGGCAACGCGGCACAAATTACCCCCGTGTGTTTTGCAAGGGTTTTGAGGCTACGAGAAATTGGAACAATATGAACGGTGGCGTTATGTGTCTGTGTATTTTAAATGTACTTTTCAATAGCCTGCGCTTGTTTTCGATGCCTGTAACTAGTATAAAAAGGTTAGTTCGCTTGACTACAAATTCAAGTCAAATAACGGTGAGTCACGGAAAATGTTGTTTTTTTGAACAATTACTGCGGAAGCATTTTTCGGAACACAACAGGCCAGCACGTCAAGCCACCCCAATCTGTCAAATTACTTTGATCGGTTTTTAACTTTATTATGGAAGAATAAGGTTCATGTTCAATTGGGAAAATTTGACAGATCGGGGTAGCTAGGTGTGTTAGCCTCTGTACCTAGCACGATTGTTTAACCTAAACGAATTTCGAATTGTAAATATATATGTAATGAATGTTTGAGATTTTGTGAGATGATGGACGAAATATGAGTTTTTTGTACCATAATAATTGGTATTACTGTTGTGTTTTTATCGCGTAATTTTTAAATTTTATTTGTCTTCCTTTCATATTTAGTAACCGTTATTATTTCTTGTTATTTTACTTCTTAGTTTCATTTTAGTAAAGAATACTTTTTAACCATTTTTTTTTATAATGAATCATGCCAAATAAGAGTTATGTGTTTTAGAGCGGTTTTTTTTTACTCTGCAATTTTCAACGCCTTATGTTTTTAGAATATGTAATGTTGTGCGTGTAAACGTGAAATAAATAATTAATAAAATTAATAAATTAAGGTTTATATTTATAAGGCAGGATATTTAATTTCACCCATAGATGTGAATAAAGTCTTATAAATAAGTAACATTATTTTCGAACGAGTATTTTCAATTTTAACACGCCTTTAATCCGTAAAGGATTAGGCAGAAGCGTACTTATAGTACACCCACATTAAGCCAGTTATTTTTAAGCCCAAGAGGCGAGCATAATAAAAATTCAAAAAATCAGTCAGTCAATGTCCTACGCTGCCGCGCATGGTTTAATTTATAATGCAAAGAAATGTGAATGCATGGTCTTTAAGGTCGGCAGCAAACGGCATGTTGATGGACCTGATAGAGATCAGGTTTAATATAGAGATATTAACGGGTCTAAAATAAGAAGAGTATCTACCTTCAAATACTTAGGTCATTTTCTTGCTGACGACCTTCGAGACGATGCAGACATTGAGAGGGAGCGGAGGGCTCTAGCGGTTCGGAGCAATATGCTGGCCCGTAGATTTGCTCGGTGTACTGACCTAGTCAAAATTACGCTTTTTAAGGCTTACTGTCAGAGTATGTACACGGGCAGTCTATGGGTCAGTTACACCAAAAAATCGCTAGATGTATTGCGCGTACAGTACAATAATGCTTTCAGGATGCTCTTGAGATTGCCTCGATACTGTAGTGCCTCGGAGATGTTTGCGCAAGCTCGCACTGATGGTTTTCACGCCATCTTGCGCAAAAAAACAGCTTCGCTGTTGAGAAGAGTGAGAGACAGTCACAACAGCATCCTGAGAACGGTAGGGGAGAGTTACAACTCTCCTATAATTAAACAGTTTGTGCAAAGGGTGATGGGTACTAACACTAGGTGATAAGCTTTTTGTTAATTTTACTAACACTCTATGGATTCTATGGTCCGAAATAAAAGTCTATTATTATTATTATTTATTAATGTTAAAATCGTCGAATTGACGTTACCTTAACTTGTCACACTGGAATCACCTAGATAGCTTGTGACGTCAGTAAGCTGAAGTGTCAGTGGGCTGACCACATCTGTCAATAGTTGAAATGGGACAGGGCGCCCCTCACCATGAGTTATCGTTTGGTGAAGTCGGACGTTTGTAATGCATCAGTATTTTCCCTTTGGAAAGGTCTCATTAGCAAAAAAACACATCGTTAAAAAGAAAAAGAAAAGTTTATACAAACAACAAAGTTTTGGAAGAAAACAAGAAAGTTTCGATAAACAATAAAGGATCGTTTACTGAAAAGATTTTTGACAAAGAAAAATTTAATCTTCGAAGAAAAACGTAAACAAAGTGAAACAGTATCAATCAAAGTTAACCCTGGGTGCTGCTAAAAATACATGGACTATATATTATTTATTTTAATTTACTGGAATATATAGAAGCGTATAACTTTTTGATAAAGATCCATTCAGTAAATGAACGTCATAATATCATTGTAGTAATGTTTAACTGGTTCTGGTAGATAACCAACCTCCACGGATGATTATAAGTTACTGGCATATTATGAGGCAAAAAAGATACCATATTAAAAAAAAAAAAAAAAAATCGATTCATACGTTCGGCGGCTACGATGCCACAGACACAGACACACACGCGCACACACACACTGAAATGTCAAACATACGTCGGGGTTTAAAAATAGGAAAGAATAAACTGGTGACATTGACAAGAGGATTATAAATTAGAATGACATTTTGACAATAATAATACCAGCCTGTTACTGTCCCATTACAGGGCAAAAGCTTCTTCTCGTACAGAAAAGGCGCTAGTATTGATCACCGCGGTGGGATTTTAGAATAATATTAATTATAATTCCAGGTTTCCACACAAGCGATGTTTTCCTTCACCGAAACCAGCGATGTCTTAAATAAACTTAGAAGTCTATATGCAGTCAAATCATTTTTTTATTTTTAGATGTTACTAGCTGACCCAGCAAACGTTGTTTTGCCACATAAAATGTTTGGGGTGGACCACCCTTATCATTTAGGGGTATGAAAAATAGATGTTGGCCGATTCTCAGACCTACCCAATATGCACACAAAATTTCATAAGAATCGGTCAAGCCGTTTCGGAGGAGTATGGGAACGAACATTGTGACACGAGAATTTTATATATAAGATGAAGATAATGTTCTCCATTCGCTAAATTACAAATTATTGTCTTATTTGAAATCTATATAGGTTTTGAATCCACAGTAACTAGTATCCCGTATAGTGCCTAAATAAAAAAACCTTTTAGAAAGGAGTTTAAAGTTCTGTTTTGTACGTTACGGATAAACTCAAGCAAATCCAGATAAAAAACAAGTGCCGAACTGCCGACCCACACACAAAGTAATCAATCACTTTTTTGTATCAATAACCACGACATTGTACGTTTAGCGTCTCAATTATCGCAGGAAATGTTTTTATTTATACAGGGTGTATTTTTGAAGACCTATGTGGCGCAGCGGGACAAGGTCCGCCTGGGACGCAAGAGGTTGCGATTCCCGCCTTGGGACATATGTTTGTACGATCTACAAAGATTTGTTCCGGGTGTTCTGGGTGTTTGCTATATATAATAAAAAATATCTAATCTGTGTAATGTATTGTATTAATTATATCAGTCATCTAGTACCCATAACACAAGCTCTGCTTAGCTTGGGGCTAGATGATGCTGTGTGGATTGTCCAGCATTATTATTATTATTTATTTATTTTATACAGGGTGGCAGAGACATCGACGTACAAACTGATACCATGAGTTCAGTTATTATTTTAAAAAAAATGTCAGCTTTTACCCGGATATGTTTTTTGATTAAAACAATTAAAAGTCATGACAACATGATCACTTATCCCTGACTGATTGTGTTTTTTTTTAAACTTAATACTTTACGGCTCTCAACAAAAGCCTCTTCGGGTCAGGTAGAAATCATGATTGCTAACAGATTAAATTTAAAATACATGGGTATAACTCATGGGCTCGTGGGCTCTTATACGCATTATTTGATGACCGATGTGGCGCGGCGGGCGAGGGTCCGCCTGCGACGCAGGAGGTTGCGGGTGCGATTCCCGCCCTGGGACAAATGTTTGTACGATCTACAAATATTTGTTCCGGATGTTCTGGGTATTTGCTATGTATAATAAAAAATATATCTATCTATGTAATGTATTGTATTAAGTATATCAGTCATCTAGTACCCATAACACGAGCTCTGCTTAGCTTGGGGCTAGATGATGCTGTGTGGATTGTCCAGCAGTATTTATTTATTTATTTTATTTTATTTATTTGTAAGTTTTAATGGTTCTATTAGGTAGAAATCATGACTGATATCTTCAATGATTAAATGTAAAAAAAAATTATCAGGATAAACCCTAGAAATAAAGAAAACAGATGAGAAAATTCAACGCTAGTCTAGAATCATGTACTGAACTCATGGTACCGTAAAACGGGGTGAATAGAAACGCAGGGGTAAGTAGGAACAAAACTTTAAAAAGAACTCTTATTCTATTTAAGGAATTGAAATGATTAATTTAAACACCTTGTCAGAAATTAATAATGTTGAATCAACTATTAAATCACTCTGTATATAAATCTTCAACAAACTTACTGTAGTATATTGTTGTTCCTTTTACAATGCCTCGAGTCAAAAGAAGAGTTATGTTCCGTGGGTGCGAAAATAAAGGTTACATTAAGGTTGTTTTGCTTTCGTAAAAGGTAGGCCTTTACATTATCTTTTCTTTTTTCATTTGAAGCAATTTCTGGTTTCTTACAAAAGATGATGACGTCATTTTTTTGTGGTAAGTGTTCTTACTTACCGAGGAATAGCGATAGTTAGACTGTAATGCTGCCCATTTGAAAAGTCTTTTGTGAATGATGTTCATAAATAAATCAACTTTTTTAACATTAACTATTAACTAGAGCGATTAGCTATTGCCCGCGACTTCGTCCACGTGCAAAATAACAAAATTTTAACGTTTTTATTGTTTTGTGTGGAATCCTTCTAAAATAAAAGTAGACCAAGTTATTTTTTTATTAAGGTAGTAATGCAGCACACAAATCAAAACAACTGTTTTGATTTGTGTGCTGCATTGGGGCCGGCCAATATGACAAAAAATCGTGTCCAGAAGATAAGTAGATCTTTTAGCCGTTTCGAGCAGTCACAAGCCCGAAACTCTGACGACCGATCTTAACAAAGAGAATCGTGTTGTCCAGTAACTGGGTTGTGAAAGTAAAATAGGCAGTCGCTTCATGTAAAGTACTGGTATTTAGCTGCATCCAGTTAGACTGGAATCCGACCCCAAAATGATATGTCATACCGCTAAGACAGAAATCGCCAAACCACCTTGAGCAAGCGTGTTAATTATTGATCCTGCCTTCTCTGTATGAGAAGAGTTTCTTGCTTCACATTGAGACAATCAAAATGTTGTTATTATTATTCGTAACTATATTGCTACGAGAAAAACACATCATAATCGGTTCAGTTCTTAATCTAACAGTTACAAATCAGGATGGTAAAATCTACAATATTTTCATTACTGTTCCAAGATATCAGTTTTAACTTAACGCCATTAACACAGCCATCTAAATCCCCCTAAAATAGTACAGTCACGAGCATAAATATCTTACCCGGATACAAAATTCAAAAGCGATTCCCTCATGAAATACCGATTGAAATGCCCTTTTTCATAATACATGTCATTACCAATACGATTTATTGCATATTAGATTTATTTTTATTTTTTGTAATCGATTATTAATTGCAATTAGCTTGCAACACTGATGGTGGAATTTGTGATTATCTGTGGGAAAAAAGGCGGGCAATGGCGAGCGACGCTTTAAAAAAAAACTTATTTTGTTTCCTTTGGCTTTCGTCGAGACACAATTCGTCTATTGGATAACATAGCAATATCTACATAAAGTACCTAGAGAAAATTGTAATCCTAGTTGTCTGAAATTTAAACATTTTGTACCTACGGAATAAATTACTTATATTGGAGTGCAGCGGTTTTATTACTGTATGGTTTCGAGAATACTGTTTTCACAACACCTTCATATTCCTTTCAATACTTTAGTAGAAAATCGCTTCTAAATCCAACGTTAATGTAAGGCATTTATGCTCGTGACTGTACAGATTACATAATATTATAGTGAAATGCGTCGACGTAATAGCAATAAAATGTTGATTCCGATAACTTTACGATCAAGTTTTACGACTTCCTCGAGAAAACCAATAAATTTCGGCAGCGGGGAGCAGGAAGACAATATAGAGTAGTATAGGAACTTATTTGAATAGGGTAGTAGTACTTATATACCTATATGATGAGTATAAGTGCCTCCGACTCTTGGTATTGGTAGGAACCGTGGCGTTTAGTCGGTGAAACTTCGACATAACCCTTCGGTGTCCCCAGACGAAGGTTATTCATTTTTCCCAAGGAAAAACAAAAGGGGAATTTTCAGTAAACTATATTTTTTATTGAAGTGAATAAAATATTAAGGTAATTTATTTGTAAATATATAAGTAGGTATACAGTATAAATTGGCGATTGCAGTGTAGGGTACCTTTATGGCAATAAATGACTAAGTAGGAAAAATAAATAAAACCATTTAGGCATCAACACAGACTTCTAAATACCGTACTATACCGTGAGGAAGTATAGAATGGAGGAGGTCTGCGTGTCGGTTCTCAGCCTAAATTAATAGAAGTAAGTAAACTTTAGATTAAAACCTTTTTTTGTAAAAAAAATCATAACAGCGTGGATAAAATATAGTTTTAAATTTAGAATAATTTTCTTTTTATATGACTGAAAATGGGTCACGACTCAAATGGTAGTCAACACGAGACCAAAATAGGTGGTCAACAAAGTTGAAGAGTTATTTTTAATCTTCCAAAATTTGCCTGCCATAAAATATACTAGCACAGGCACCATGTCAGATTGCCCAGAATTTCTCTGCAGGCGGCAAAAGAAGTGACCATAAGAGGTCCTGCAAAATTTTACTAAGTTACAATTACTTAAGTATAAGCAGCTGCTTATACTCACTTATGTTGAATTGCATTACTTAACCTGTCAAGTGCAGCAAACAAAATGTTCCGTGTACCTACACTATTATGTCCCTACCGATGCGAAACGTACAACATATTTGAGATTAAGTTGCATTACTTACGTGGCAGAGAGCAGGGCACATTACCTGCAGAATGGATGGCCCATGAAACGATCTGGAGTAGTGACCATTGCGGACCGATGACCTAGTGAGGCCGTCGGGTGTCCACTAGATCCGAGAAGTAAATGACTGGTCCAACCGACAAGAACCTGGAATCTAACTTAACTACCTTGTTTGCGCTTCTTGACTGACGCATTTCCACAATAAAATTCTAGGTAAGGCCTATAAATAAATATTGCTGGACAATCCACACAGCATCATCTAGCCCCAAGCTAAGCAGAGCTTGTGTTATGGGTACTAGATGACTGATATACTTAATACTATACATTACATAGATAGATATTTTTATTATACATAGGAAATACCCAGAACACTCGGAACAAATATTAGGTCTTTACCTATGAAATTGCCGTTCTGCAGTACTGGCCATTTCAAATCAAAATATTTTTTGTTTGGCTAAGAATTCTAATTTCAAATTAATTTTATTTTAAAAACATGGATTTTTTCATTCCAAAAGTAGTCATTTGTTTATTGATTAGTGTTACATTTTCATCGCATTTAAATCTTTTTCGTCATCATGGATACGTTAAAAATTCGAGTAATTATGGAATATGAGTACCGTCGTGGCAGCAACGCGGCACAAGCGGCACGCAACATCAACGACGTTTACGGAGCTAACACTACAAACCAACGCACTACCTGTTATTGGTTTGCTCGCTTCCGTTCTGGAAATTTCGACCTGAAAAATGCACCTCGCGGTCGTCCGAAGACTTTGGTCGACAATGACGAATTAAAGGCGATTGTGGAAGCTGATGATACACAATCTACGGCTGAATTAGCAGCAGCTTTCGACGTTAGCGTCAAAACAATATTGGTCCATTTGCGTCAAATTGGCAAGGTAAAAAAGCTTGACAAATGGGTGCCCCACGAACTCAATGATCGCCAGCGCGAAGTACGCGTCGAGACGTGCCTTGCACTGCTCAACAGACACACAAATGAAGGAATTTTGAACCGCATTGTTACCTGCGATGAAAAATGGATTTTGTTTGATAACCGCAAGCGCTCAGCAAGTTGGTTGGATCCTGGTTCAGCACCTAAACAATGCCCTAAACGAAAACTTACCCCAAGAAAAGTGATGGTCACTATTTGGTGGTCTAGCGCCGGTGTGATTCAACACAGCTTCTTACCAAACGGGGTGAGCATTACTGCAGATGTGTACTGTGAAGAATTGAACACAATGATGGAGAAGCTGGCACATCTCCAACCAGCATTGGTCAATCGCTCGTCTCCGCTGCTCCTGCACGACAACGCGCGACCTCATACTGCACAGCAGACGGTCTCCAAGTTGCAAGAACTGGGGTTGGAAGCTCTCCGTCATCCGCCCTACTCACCAGACCTTGCGCCTACAGACTACTACTTTTTCCAGAATTTGGATAACTTCTTGGCGGGAAAAAAATTCAATACCCGAGAGGCAGTACAAAATGCCTTTGAAGAATTTGTTGCCTCCCGTCCAGCTGATTTCTTTAAGAAGGGCATCAATAAACTGCCACTGCGTTGGCAAAGATGCATTGATTGCATGGGTGATTACTTCGATTAATACAAATAAAAAATACATGAAAAAAATTCATTTAAATTTTTTCATACAAAACGGCAATTTCATAGGTAAAGACCTATTATTTGCAGATCGTACAAACATTTGTCCCAAGGCGGGAATCGAACCCGCAACCTCTTGCGTCGCAGGCGGACCTTCGCCCGCCGCGCCACATCGGTCGTCCTATGTCCAGCAGTTGGCGATAATGAAGAATGAAAAACTGACTTACCTTTCGAGGATTGTATGTGTGATGTTATGTATATTATTTAACAATATTGGCGACAAAATAAATTATTAAATATATTGACGACACGGTTGGCGCAGTGGTTGAGCCATCGGCTGCTGCGCCGCGTGTTGTGGGTTCGATCCCCGCACGGAACAAATATTTGTATGACCTACAGGTAGTTGTTCCGGGTCTGGCTGTTTGTGTATGTGAGTTTAAATGTTTGTAAACGCACCCACGATACAGGAGAAATTCCTAGTGTGGGGCAACGTTTTAAAAAAAAAAAAAAAAAAAAAAAAAAAAAAAAAAAAAAAAAAAAAAAACAAAATCAAAATCGGTTCATCCGTTTAGGAGCTACGATAGCACGGACAGACCCACACACACATACAGACACGTGAAAATCTAATAACACCCCTTCGTTTTTGCTTCGTGGAATAATAATACCTACATTAAGTGTCAGAATATGGGCACTACGAGCAATATTCTATTTACTATCCGAAAACATTTGTGATGTCAATTACGACACCCTAATGGGGTGAAATTGCTTACCCTGATTTATTTCGGGGTGAAACGCTTCGGCTATTTTTGTACGAATGTTCATTAGTTACAGCCAAGGTAACAGGAATATTTGAATGTGTGAAGCTTGGGAGGTAACATCGCGTCAAAATAAAAAATAAAATAATGAGGGCGTGTTGTATGGGTTATTTTTGTAGATAATCACGGATGCCACGTTTGTCTAGTGGTCCCAAGTGCTAGAATAGAATTGAATAGAATAGTTCTTTATTTATTTGAGAGTAGGAAGTTAATACAAATATTGGTTGGTTAATTATGATCCTTAAACAATCTACCTTAGTTAAGGCTTGCAAAAACAGTTATAGATTATCAAAAAACATGACAGAATGAATGTCAGTTTATTATTACAAAAAAATATATATTTAATAAATAATATATATCATGAATAATAGTTGTTGCATGAGGAAGTGATCCCACAAGAGTGGTGCAATTGTTCACTAGTGCCCATCTTTAAAAATAAAGGGGACGTACAGGACTGCAACAACTATCGAGGGATAAAGCTCCTGTCACATAGTATGAAAGTATGGGAGAAGGTGATAGAGAAAAGATTGCGAGAGGAGAGTGAAATTACCCCAAGTCAATTTGGGTTTATGCCAGGTCGAGGAACAATGGACGCCACCTTTGCACTCCGCCAGCTGTGTGAGAAATACAGACGTGCACATAAGAACTTGCACATGGTGTTCATTGATCTGGAGAAAGCGTATGATAGGGTGCCCCGGGAGGTGTTGTGGTGGGCCGTGAAAGAGAAAGGTGTGCCTGGGAAGTATGTGGAGTTAATTCATGCAATGTACAGCCGGTCTAGGACGTATGTCCGATCGGCTGCTGGCAACACCGACAAGTTCAGTGTGGCTGTAGGACTGCACCAAGGGTCGGCATTAAGCCCTTACCTCTTCTTGTTGATAATGGACGCTCTGACGTCGGACATACAGGAAGAGGCACCCTGGTGCATGTTATTTGCCGACGACATTGTTCTTGTCGGTGAAGATGGACCTGAGATCCAGAGCAGACTGGAGAAATGGCAACAGAGGCTGGAGAGTGTGGGCTTGAAAATCAGCAGAACCAAAACTGAATATATGTTCTGCGATTTCGGCGGTCTCTCCAGTCCTGAAGCAATGTCGCTTAACAGCGTGCTTCTCCCGGTCTGTTCCGACTTTCGGTATCTCGGTTCACTCGTGCAAAGTGATGGAGAAATAGATCGGGCTGTCAAGCACCGAATTAACATAGGGTGGATGAAATGGCGGCAGGTAACGGGAACAACCTGTGACCCCCATATTCCCCTTAAACTTAAGGGGAAGATTTACAAAACAATGGTTAGACCTGCTGTCTTGTATGGATCAGAATGTTGGGCCGCAAAAGGCATGAATGAAAGGCAGTTACATGCAGCTGAGATGAGAATGCTGAGGGGGATGTGTGGTGTTACGCGAATGGATAGAATAGGAAATGAGTATGTAAGAGGAAGTCTTAAAGTTGCGCCTGTGACCGAGAAGTTGTGTGGAAATCGGTTGTCATGGTATGGGCATGTGATGCGAAGGAATGAGGACCATGTTGTGAGGAAAGTTTTGAGTATGAATGTGCAGGGTTACATGAGTAGAGGAAGACCAAAGAAAAGATGGATAGATTGTGTGAAAGAGGATATGGCAAGAAAAGAGGTGACCCATGAGATGACGGCAAATAGAGATGTATGGAAGAAGAAAACATGCTGCGCCGACCCCAAATAAATTGGGATAAGGGCAGGAGGATGATGATATATCATGAATAAAGCAAAGAAGAGATATCTATAATTTTGCCTGATTATATACCAATATCCGAAATGTGTAAAAATAAAAAATATTCAGGCGTATGGGAAAAACATGGTTATTTTTTAAATCTTTAATGATACTACCAAAGGATGCAGTAATTTTGTTGCATTACATATTTATTTATTTATTCTGATGAAACGCGATGATCTCTGGGCCAAAGTTTTCTTTAAATCTGACTTTTTGAGATTTAAAGAAAACTTTTTGCACTTGATAGCCCAATTCTTGAAGGTTCTAATATATAATCATCCTCTATAATTGAGTCGATATTTATTGGTTATTTATTATCACTCGACAACCCTTAGGAGCGGGAGATCAGCGGGAGGACCACGGGACACAGCTAGTCTTACACAAGAGGCTTTTCTGAGAAAAACTTATACAATTTTCCTTGCGAACCAATTATTGCTAGATATTGGATAAATTCCTAGTATTGCCTAAAAGACTTCTCGTTTTCAGTGAATCCACATAACTGGTAACGGATGTTATATTGTGATCGAAACGACATTACTGTGTACGGCCACAAAAGAAGCGATTAAGATGAAAAACAAATTAATCTTTAGAAATGGCGACTATTTCCGTCGAAGGAAAAGGTGTGAGAGTTCTTTTGTTTTTAGTGTTTATTTATAGGCACAAAGACCTTTATAGTTTTTTTCCTTATACGGTACAAGGGAAATAGTATAAAGGTAACTTTGTCGGATAGATAATTGTTTTCTTTTTTTAGAACTTGCCTCCTTTGTGTAGTGGTTGCAAGCGCTACTGCTGTGTGTGAGGTTCTGGGTTTCGATTCTAGGGTCAGGTATTGACGACACGGTTGGCGCAGTGAGAGATTGACTGCTGCGCTGCGTGTCGTAGGTTCGGTTTCCGCACGGAACAAATATTTGTATGGCCTACAGATAGTTGTTCCGGGTCTGGCTGTTTGTGTATGTGAGTTTGAATGTTTGTAAACGCACCCACGATATAGGAGAAATCCCTAGTGTGGGGAAACGTTTTTTTAATAAAAATAAAAAAAAGAGCTATTAGGTTTTTCCAACTAGATTTTCTTAGCAATAGCCCTGCTTTGTGTCCGGTTGTTGGCAAAAGGCTCGCCCTCTATTACTTGGGAACAATTGCTTAATAACTCTTCAGGGATTACATGATGGGCATGATGTTATGTTCCATGTCACGAGGCAGTTATCGTCAAATCATTTCTGAAGAACTTTCAGAGAAGTTGTCCAGGCTAAGAGGGTAATAAAGGTATGGCAGACCATCTATCTGCTGACAATCTCTAAGGTCACAGAACCTGAGCAGCTTAACACCTTAAATGCCAAATGACCGACAAAAAAACATTTTCTATTATGTCTCGTTGTTTGGCAGTTAAGGTGTTAACCTTGATTAATTAATTACGCCTTATTTACAGTATATCTGTGAATGCACCACAACCACTTCACCTATAAATGTGTCTCTATTTATAATTATTTGATGTCATTTGTATATCTGTATTGAAATTAGTTTTATTTGATGCAAGTTTTTAGGTTTTTTTTTAGATTTTTTTATTTATATATATATATATATTTATTTATTTTTGACATTTTGATTTTATGACATTTTAAAATTCTTACTAATATTTTTAATTTTGTTTGACATGTACATTTATTGGTTGTAATTTTAATTTGTAATTTCAATTAAAAATTGATTGTTAATTTGTATACTTACACTATTGATGTTTAAAAGTTTGTCTGTTTGTATTGTCACGTTTTAAACTTACTCTAGTTATACGATAAATACATAAATAATAATAGGCAATTTTAACATCAAGTTGCGACCTTTAAGAGCGAGTGAAACCGCGTTGCGCAGCTATAGTATGAAATAAGCGGTCATCTCGGATTTAGTGACCACAATTTAATTCCTGGATGTAAAGCAGAGATAATGGTGTTCGTATCGATTCCGAGGGTCCCAGTGACCCTGAACTCGATAAATTATGTGGACGGATTTCGTGAATTCATTTAATTTCACACAAATATGCAAATATAGGTACCTTATTAAAAGTATTGGAGCGTACTGATTAAAAATAATTAGGTATGTAGCGCCATTTTGATAACGGTATTTTTACCTGGCTACTCCAAATATGGGACTGTTTGGATTTAACTCAAAAGGTTTGTTTTGCTGCCGCTGCGTATCTTTTCTTCAATTAATGGTTTAGCTGGCCACCCTAAACACAGAGTAATGTTATACGAATGTACGTATGTCTTGCCACAATCACGGCGTGCAACTGCAATCAATTTTCTGTGAAATAATTAAAGTTTCTGTTGTCTTTACTAATATTTACCAACACTTTTATTAGAATTTCTTTATATTGGGTATTTTGTCTTCTTACAATATGCACGTCCTCTGCGGCTAGTGAGCATTATTTTCTGTCTTTCTTTCTATATAAGCATGTTTGTAAGTCAATTCCTTTGGCATGATCTCTAACCGGCTTGACAGTTTTAAACAAGTAACGAAACATTAAGAAAATGCCTGCTATATCCAATTTCCCTTATCACTAGTAACAAAAGAGGAGCCGGAAACAGGGGATTCCCATGAAATATCACATTTCGCGACTAAGTATACTCATGAAATTCGTACAATCACAAAACTCCCGGTAACTTACCACAATGATCGTTTGTCACGCCATGAGGGAACGAGACCGGTATATATTGGCAGAAGAAAGAGAGAGACGACACCATAAATAACAGTTTTATCTTTGACGTTTGACGGAAGAATGGTTTTAGGAGCTGGCTCTGTATTAGGTATCTATTACAAAAACGAGAATTTATTTGCTTTTTGCAGTAAAAATCTTCATAAGGTTTATCTGTGATGAACAGACATTCGTCGCATTCAGGGGTAATATAACATTGGTACCTATTATAGGAGGTGCCTCGTGGATGATTTCTTTTTAAGAAAGAAATGGCTTTACTTCATTTATGCCAGTTACAGCCGTTATGGATAGTCAGGAGCCCGAAAATCTGACAAGAGGTATCGAGCTACCCTATAACTGGGTTATTGAGGTCAGATAGGCAGGAGCTCCTTATAATATACTTGTATTCAGCCGCATTTGGTTAGGATGGAAGACAACCCAAATATAGGCGAAAAAAGGTTGAGCATATGAAGAGTGCCCCAAACAACCTGCCCCATTGGTCGCGTGCATGCATTGCACCCTGCAGTGAGTGTGGGTCCAGGGTTTAATTATCAGGTCAGGTGTGACAATTCAGCTTTTAATCCTGTGACTGTTCTATGGTTCCGTTAATACGGGATCTATCTATCCTCTCCGTGCACGAGTAGCATGACTACCATATAAACGGGTTTTGTCGACGGAAGAATAGACAACATGACGGATTGTTGAAAGATTTCTACGATTTCTAAACTGAAGTGAAGAAAGTTTTCTATTCTCTTCAGTCTATGGAGCGTCCCGTGCTGGGGTAGAAGAGATGTCAAGTTGGAAAGAAAGGACGTTGTCTACTTGGTAGAAGAGATGTAGGTCGTGCTACGTATGCTGGTGGTGTCTACTGTCAGAGTAATGGAACAGACAGTGCATCTGTGTTTACGAACACACTGTGCTGTAATGTGCACTTTATACTATCTCATGTGTATTTGGCTTTGACCGAAATTCGGTCGGGAGAATTTTATGCCTCGGAATAATTTGCTATAGCGAGATGTAGGGTACATTCTACTGAATACTCGTACGCCATCTTGAATGTTTAATTGTAAAAATAGGCCGGTATGTACATGCGATTAGAATGGGATGCGACCTTTTGGAACTGAGACACGCGTGGTCTGCCCAGCAGCAGTAGAGGCGATAGGCAAAGCTGGTATATGTAAAATCAATGTACTTTCCTATCGTGTATACTACTGTTTTTGCTATCTCACTATAACAATGCCCTCATTCGTGAGAGAATTATAGTTTAGATTGAAAATGGATTGGCATCGCAGTAATGTTGATATAATTTATGTGATCTAGGTACTATCTATAGAACCAGTTTTATGTGTACATAAGTTTATCTCTTTTTGTCATCATTGCTAGTACGACGTAATCTGAGGCCCTAACACGAACGCTTGGCGTAAATGTAACGTAAATTTGAATTATTTTTTGATCTCAAATAATCAGCGTTTAGGTTTAGATTTACGAAGCAAATACGATAAGTTAAACCCATATATACTCGTACGAATAAAGTCTTGTAAATAAAGGTGCTCGTACGATTAACGCAGTGGCTGAGCGATTGACTGCTGCGCTGCATGTCGTGAGATCGATTCCCGCACGGAATTAATATTTGTATGGCCTATAAGACGTTGTTCTGGGTCTGGCTGTTTGTAAGTTAATTTATAAGTTAAATTTAAAAAAACAATCAACCAACTATTTAAAACGAGCGGCTGTTTTAAATAGTTGGCTCTTTATCTTTTCCGCGAGAGGAAATTTACTCGTATTATTTCATAATAACTCTATTGAGCCGCTCTTGAATAATTGTTTAAAAAGAATCAATTAATTTTGTACATATATTTTTTGTTGACTGTACCTTTAAATTACTTGTAATTTGCGGCGAAGCAGAACTTCAATAGTGATATGGGACAAACAAAGAATATTTTGGAATATAGGACAAAACTTCGGGACTAACGAAGAATAAATCGCTTAATCTGTCCCAGTAAATGTTGATATGTATGACTTCATCAAGGTATGTGTACTATGGTAGTATAAACAACGTACCTCGTATATTATGCAAATCCCGAGGAAGTTTAAACGTTCTTAACTACGTATTCATAGGTGTTGATGATAAGAAAGCGATGCAAGTCATGAGAATAGAGCGATTTTGAAGGCGACGCTTGCTGGTCTAAAGACGCTTACGATGAAGGATTGACTATAGATATTTCAGTACCGTACGAAAACTTAACACGGAGATTATGATTGCGTTGCATTCACGATCTTCAAAACTCATCAGAAAGACGTGTTGCTGGGGAGCTTGTTGCGCCACTTCTTCCCCCAGTAAAAACACTAAGGGTGGGTATTGGGGAACTTTCTTGGGTAAAATTTGACGTACAAAAAGTGCTGATTCTCAGCTTAATTTGAATAAATGTTTTTTGTTGATTTTTGTTTTTGATTACTTTAACACCCCTGGAACCGTATGCAAAGTACGCGCTGACACGTGGAATTGCATATACCAGCCCGGTAAATAATTCAAACTTCACCTAATTTGAACAGGTACCTAACAAAAGCATCTCGTCTGTCCAGGTTTTTTTACGTATCATCTAAAATCTCTCCTTACGATCAGTTGCAAGCAATTGTTAATTTAGCAGTTATTTAAGCCTTTATTATTACTAATACGTCACCAGTTTAAAAAAAAAAAACCAACTACCGAATTGCGCGTTTATCTATCGAAAATGTACAAACAAAACACGCCCCCGCTTCCGCTCGTGACCACCCGCTTATCTCTACTCCTACACACCAGTCACTTTACGTCACTTATCTCCAAACACAATATCGCACACTATCCTCGCAGACGCGGGATGTAGTTCAGTGAAAATTTAATACAATAAAAAAGGTGCCATCAGTTTTGGATGTGAGCACCGTAAACATAAATACATACATAGTTTGAATAATAGTACCTACTGTTCTGTGTAATAATGAAGACGCCTTGCGCATTGCCTGGATGTTCTGTTATCGTGAGTTTTATTTTTAATCTTTTTATTGATCAGATATTTAAAATTTTAGGTTATGTGACATTCGTATTCGGTAGCAGTGTTTTGAATGTAATGTTGAATGTGTCAAACAACAAATTATGATAACGACAGCTATGGGTAGGAGTACTTTGATGCGTAGGAGTTCTTTATTTCTTTCTTATTTATTTTATTTTGTTTTTGTTTATGTGTAGGTATGTAGTTAATGTAACTACATATAGTTACAGTATATATATAAGTATATAGTTATATATATATATATATATATATACTTTAACTATATGTAGTCAACAAACAATATATATGTAGTTAGTCCAACTAACTAGTTGGATACTGTATTTGGCTTGCTCAGAAATGACGATAAAAAATGATGAGTAGTGAGAATAGTTAATGATATTAGTATAAATATGTGCATGATAATTATATTTGTACATGCTGTAGTCTCCTATAAGGGCAATGAACAGTATTAAGTAGGTATACTGTATACCTACTTAATACTGTTCATTGCCCTGTAATCATGTGTCTTGTGTTATGTACATCTTTTGTTGGAGATCCTAAATAATGGAGATAGTAAATACATTTATATACTGCGATATACACATTTTAAATAATAAAAAACAGTGGTCTAATTGCTCAACTTTCTTTTCATGAGATTTGACGCTTTCTGGGGTGAAACTGAAGTGTCAACTAATAGTTTTGATAAATCTTTCACAAATTACTTTTTCATAACAAACAATCTACTACTGAGCTACGTTTTGTAAATAACCTATGAAATTTAATTTAGACGGGCTGCCACTTCGCATTCACCTTAAGGCTCAAAAACTTTTCTCCAAATAATATTTTAATAAATTGACTTAATTGATACAAGCGGCCAAAACAACAATGTTTTATTTGAATAACACAAAACCTTTCAATACTGATGCATTTCATGTGAGTGTAGTAACAACTGAAAAAATATTGCTCGGCAGAGTAAATATCAATATGAAATGCAATTGTTTCATAACTTTATGAATTTTATAACACGCCTGTGTTCTCCGTCGTAAGAGCCCGGAGTATATTATGGATTTGTACTCAGTTGACGGCAAAAGGATCTCCCCCTATTACATGGGACTTAAAAATATAACTGGTGAAATGTGGATGTACAGACGCCAGCACATCAAGCTTTGGGGTAGCTTGATGTGCTGGCGTCTGTACATCCACTGTCTGTTTGTGTGTGACTGTCAGTTTTTCACAATTTACAGTGAATCTTGTTCTTTTAAAATAAAATTGGAAAACTATCAAAGAAATTTGACAGTTTGGGGTAGCTTGATATGCTGGCCTTTGTACAGTAAAGAGTATTTTATTCCATTCCTTATTTGTACTGAAAGATTAAACGAATCAGTCTGACGGCATCCGGATGCTGCTGGACAAAGGTATATTATCTTTTATTACATTAAAAGATCTATAGATCCATCACCACTGATTATCTCTGTCAAATACTTGACAGTTGTATTGGTTAGACGTACTTTCTTTTTTTAAAGTCGCATCACCTGCCTTGAATTTTCTCAACAATGTTGAGGTCAGCTTGCAGTTTGGTGGGATGCAGCTGAATACCAGTATGACTTGAAGCGATATTTAAAAATGTATAAAATTAGGAACAAATTAAATAATAAATATTAATGTGAAAATGATGTTAAATAAAATGATGTCACAGTCATGTTTTGCCTGAACGGCGTAAAAAAATTAAAGGTAGAATGGATAAAGTTAGGATAGGTTAGGAAATTTAATTAAATTGTTTGTAACATTGTGTGTGTAATTTTAATGTCTATTTTTGTAATGTTTTATTCGGCTTGATTTAAATTGTGTACATATGGACAATATTCGAAATAAATGTATGAATTATGGCGTAATGTTACAATGGTAGGCTTGACGTTTTAGGTATAAAAATTTAAATGTGGTTATTTCCCAAATAATAAAACATACGTACGTGATATCATGCAATATTGACAAGGTAAACTTTCAAATTAATCTCAGGGATATGGGTCATTGTGATCGTCGCAATAGATAAGATAAAAACTGGCACTATCTCGAATGCTGCGCCTGCGCATAAGAGGGTCACTGAGGCTGTTGATGCTTATATAAGATTTATTCATCAGTCAGATTTATTTATCCTACGCTAGATTTATTTAACCTACGCTTGCCGAGGTAAGTCTGTGGATGGGTGTCGTTAGTAACATATCGAGACTCCTCCGTGCCTCGGAACGCATGTTAAGCCGTCGATTCCGGTTGTCATTTGTAGATTTTTGACAGTCATTACGGGTTGTCAGAAACCCGAAAATCTGACAATCAGTCTTACCAAGTCTTATCGTGTTGGACAGTCACTGGGATGTGAAGGTCAGATAGGCAGACGCTCCATATAAAACACTGGTATTCAGCTGCATCCGATAAGACTGGAAGCCGACCCCAACATAGTTGGGAAAAAGCTAGGCAGATGATGATTAATATTTATCCTCCATGTTAAATGAGATATTTTTAACTATAAGATGATCAATGTAACGACTGTTTCACTACTGGGCAAAGGCCTCTCTCATACAGAGAATAATAAATAATAATAAATAAATATTGCTGGACCATCCACACAGCATCATCTAGCCCCAAGCTAAGCAGAGCTTGTATTATGGGTACTAGATGACTGATATACTTAATACAATACATTACATAGATAGATATTTTTATTATATATAGCAAATACCCAGAACACCCGGAACAAATATTTGTAGATCGTACAAACATTTGTCACAAGGCGGGAATCGAACCCGCAACCTCTTGCGTCGCAGGCGGACCTTCGCCCGCCGCGCCACATCGGTCGTCAAAAGAATGCACGACATTAACCATCACCCTTGCTTATTGTAGGTTGGCTACATCAGACTTCTAAACATAATATCACGCCTGTGTTCCCAAAAGCGTTGAGCAGAGGCCTACCTATAGTACATACACCCACATTTCAACAGTTATCTTTAAGTCCCATCTAATAGGAGACTAGCCTATTGACATTCACCGGGCACACATCCAGATTCCTGGCTGCTACTGAGAAATTCCTATTTCAAAATCCCAATGACACATTGCTCGACCCGGTAATTGAACCCAGGACCTCATGCTTAGCAGTCGAGTTTGCGACCATTAGACCAACGACGCTATCAAACTATGACAGAGTTTATTTGACTTATATTAATTATAAGTCCTGGTTTCCTCACGACGGATCGCTTCTCATTGGTTTCTTCATCAATGTCAGTGTTGTCAAAGATAGACTTAGAAAGTTCATATGAATTGAAAACGTCATATTGGTACTTGCCAAGGTTTGAACCCATAACCTCGTGCACAAAAGGCGATTCTTAAACAACTGGGCCAGGATTTGTAATAGTGACCTTTGATATTTTTAAGGCCTGTTGTTTGATTATAAGGAAAAATGTAAGGTCAGCAGCTCAGGAATCAAAATTCATTTATTCAAATTAGGCTGACAATCAGCAGTTTTTAAACGTCAAAATAATCATAAGACGGACTCTTAAGACGCTAGGATGAAGAAGTGGTTTCTTAAGCGTGTGTAGACACGGTTTTCTCAGATGTATGGATCACTTGTCGACACAAACAGGTGCACACAACGCCGAGTCGTAATCACCATACGGCATGTATTGACGGCGAAAATTCATATGGTGAATCAAAACGTCTTGAGGAAACCTGGACTTATTATTAATATATATCTCTATTGCAAGAGGATGATGATCCCTATTGCATACCCACCTTGAGCAAGCGTGGTGATTAATGCTCATGCCGTCTCGGTATGAGAAAAGGCCTTTGCCCTGCAGTGGGACAGTAACAGGCTGGTATAATTACAAGTCAAATAATATTTTTTTATGAATCATCAAGTTTTGTCACTACGAGTGGAAAAATGGAACATCATCAAACAAGCATCATCTAATGATCTTGTGCCAGAAGCAGAAAAAAATAATCGTCAAATGATTTACGTAGAAGGGTCAATGGCCGAAACATGATTTGTGGGAAAACGATTATTTAATGATGAGTGTTTTGTGGACTGCCTTGTTGGTCCAGTGGTTGCAGGGGCTACTGGGTTCTTAGATTTTCAGGTCAGATAAAATGTTATTAAGATTTTAATTTCGAGCCCAGAGTCTGGATTAGAGCCAGATGGATGATGGTTGATGATGGAACTTAAACATAGCTGGTGACATGAGTACCTATAATAGATAAACTTCTGAGTAACCCTTCGAGATTTCATTCCGACCTCGCAGCCGAGGCCTGTCGCAACGGCCCCGTCAATGCCATCCCCCCGACCCTTTGCTCAAGCCAGCCCGCGTAGCTGAGCCAGTAAATGATTAAATAAAGTCCCTACATAGTATATCTATTAGTATAGTATATTATAGTTCGTCGTTAAGTTTTACGCCCTCGCTGGAGGCGTTAATTTCTAATTAAGTCCCCCCACAGGAAAATTCGGTTAAGCAGTAGATATCCCTGAAGGATAAACTGCGCGATGCCCAATCCAAAAAAAAATAACCCTTCGAAGAATACAGGAGTTATGTTAATGTAAATTGTGATTCATTGACGTCATTTTGTTACTATAATAAATTATTGTATTTATATGTAACTATTAAATATCAATAACTGAACGTTGATAAACTAAAGACGTTTAATTAAGCAGCGATTAGCCTGAATTATTTAATTAATTACTCACGCTAGGATTGTGATTTGAAACTTAATTAAAATTAAATGTAAGTAATTTAATAAATGACGTAGCAATGTTGCCAGTCTTCTGGGCAATTTTCCGAATGACAGCGTAGCGAAGGAGTACTGTGATTTTTAAGAGTTCTTGGTTTTATAGTGACATCTATCTCGCCACATACGAACTAAATCTGATGGTAAGTTATCCGAGCGACTGAACATACATACAAGAACCATCAACATAAACCGTCGGGCAGTAGCCCACCAGACACAACACCCACTGGTCGGAGTATCCTCCCTTTTCAATATTGGATGATGAACTTTACACCCTGTTCCTCAAACCCCCAAATTTTTATTTTAATCAAATAAAAATGGGCCCTTCCATTTTTATTTTATTTTGATTTTGTATATACATTATCTAGTTAATGTTATTATGAATACTCGTAGATTTTGTGAGTAAACTTCACGTTTAAAGCTTACATATGTAAAGACCCTTTAAAGTAACAATATAAATATGGCATTCAAAATTTTTATCTAGATTTGTTACTGAGCGAAATCGCTTCAAACTAAACTCCTTGTCAGTACTGATATATATTTTTCTTTGATTGTAATTGAGCTCCCAAAGATGTAAAATAATACTACATTTTTTATGACTGTTTCAATCGTACTAAGCATTGTGAAATAAACTTAATTTTCAGTCGTATTAAGTTGTTATCTCTATATGTAGTAATAATGTAAACTTGGAAGCATGAATTTGAACATGGAACCGATCTTTTGTATGGCATGTGCTTAAAAAGTTTACTAACTGGCATAGATAATGGAGTGAGCGTTCTGTAATGAGTAGTGCAGTAAATAGGTACATACAGACGAATAAGTGCAAGCGAGACGAAGCGAACAAGCGGCCAGTAATAAGCCTACAGGCATTGGCCGCACAGTTGCTTTGTTTTTTTTGAGTGGTCACCTTTACACTCTATGTGTCTATGAATTTACTGAAAACCTTTTCATTCTTAAACAGTAGGTATTCATAGGTAGAGCTATTAATAAGTACGAAGAAATGAAGCTATTTTTAGACTATAGGAATCTGGATTTAATCAGTGCTCAGATGCTAGTAAACTCATCTTTCTATTACACAGTTCATTGTAAAAGCGATGGATATAGAATATTATTTGTAAACTCCACAACCTCCACGTAGGAGATAAAAACGGGTATCGGTGTTAATTTAAATATCAACTTTAAGTGCATGAAGTTTGAGTTGATTTTAGTAAGAGCTCGTGGCTGAATATAATCAGCCGCTCGGGTCGATCGAAAGGTAAGCTACGCTTGCCGAGGACAATCTGTGCATGGGTTGTGCAACTATTCGTCACATATTGAGACTCCTCCGTGCCTCGGATAGCACGTTAATTCGTTGCTTCTGGTTGTCATTTGTAGATCTTTGACACTGGTTACGGGTAGTTAGAAACCCGAAAGTCTGACAACCAGCCTTTCGAACCAGTAACTGGGTTGTCAAGGTCGATTAGGCATATAAAATACTGGTATTCGGCTGCTTCCGGTTAGACTGGAAGCCGACCCCAACATAGTTGGGAACAGACTAGGCAAAAGATCTGAGTTTATGCAATAATAACAGAATGTCATAAGCAAATTTTAATTACAATTGAAACTAAACCTTATGCTATTTTAGTTAAAGTTTTATATTCTGGAGCAAGATAATTATATCCTTTACTTGACTTTTCTGAACCATTTATGATGTTAATTAGACCAGGGCTAAGATTACTGTTTACACAAACTCGACTCGTCTTCTGCTGTGCAAGAAAAAAGTAGCTGCAGAATTAATAGTACTGGTTAGTAAATAAAAAAAATCCTCTTAGAAACTAGGGTAAAAGAGTTTCATTCAATAGACAAGGATATGCTTGGTAAAAAACAGAGTCATATTAATAATCTTCCTTTATAGTAAGACTGCCTTTTTGGTCAAGTGGGCGGATAAGCTATTGCTAAGTACGAGATCCTGGGTTCGATTCTCTGGTCGGGAAAAGTGCAATTGGGTTTTCCTATCTTGAAACTTCAGTAGCAGCCCGGAGCCTGAATTTGTGCCCTTTGGATGGCAATAGGCTCTCCCCCTATTACATGGGACTTAAACATATCTGCGGGCGAAATGTGGGTATACTATAATTACGCCTCTACCTAACCCTTCTGGAATTACAGGCATGATGTTATTTATATTCTTTTCTAGCATGTGCCAATTGACCAGTTTCTCTACCAACTTCTTGTTCTTCTTCTTTCTTCTGGCTATTGCTATGATTTAGTGTCAGCCCTAGTAGTGCTTCTGCGATACACCGTAAAATTTTTGGTTGTCTTCTTAACCGACGAAATAAAAAGGAAGATGTGCTCATTCAACATGAATATTCTTTAATTTTATTACAAACATTTAAAGTCACACGAACAGCCAGACCCGGAACAACTACCTGTAGGCCATACAAATATTTTTTACGTGCGGGAATCGAATACACGATACGCGGCGCAGCAGTGGATTCATCAGCCACTGCGCCAACCTGGCATTGGCGCAGTGGGTGATGAATGTGGCAATTCAATGATGCCTTATCTGAACTGGCTTTCTGGTAATGTTCTCATTGGCCTGCTTTTAATGTTTGTATGTACCCAGCCTCATTTCGTCTCACCTTCGTCTTCAAATTGATTGGTAGGGCAAAGAGTGAGAATTTCTCAACAGCAGCCCAGAGTCTGGATATTATTATATACCCGGTTGACGGCAATTGGCTCGCCCCCTATTCTTCTTCTTTTTTTAAAAACTTTGCCCCACACTAGGAATTTCTCCTGTGTCGTGGGTGCGTTTACAAACATTCAAAGTCACATACACAAACAGCCAGACCCGGAACAACCTGTCGGCCAAACAAATATTTGTTACGTGCGGGAAATTGAACCCACGACACGCAGCGCAGCAGTCAATAGCTCAGCCACTGCGCTAACCGTGTCGTCGAACGACGTATTACATGGGAGTTAAACATAACTGGTGATATGTTAGTGTTACTATAGGTACACATCTGTGAACCCCCTTCCCGTACCTCTTCCCCTCTCTGCCCTATGTTATGTTATGAATCATCTGGGTTGCCTGTGAATAACGACTTCCTATCAAAAACAAAAAACAAACGCGGGTGTTTTGAGCTACTAAATCATAGTATTTTGTAAACTGAATTTTATCACTGCACTGATAAATATATGATATCTGGTACATAAATTCCTCAACGATAAGGATCATAATCGACTACCATTGATATTATTATGGACGTCATATTGTTACCGTGGGGTTTCCGAACTTTTAATATTATTGGTTCCAGATTCTCGGTTCGATTTCTAGTTCGGGTAAAGTTTTATTAGATTTTTTCATCACACATTTCTCGTGAGTATCTGGCAGCCCGGAGTCTTGATTTGTGTCCAGTTAATGGTAATAGGTACTATCTCTCGGGTCTATTACTTGTGAATTAAACTAATTGGCGAAATGTGGGTGTACTCCTACACCTCTGCCGTACCCTTCTGAAATTACAGGAGTGATATTATGTAAGGGTTAGATACACTGCTACTTATCTCCATTACATGCAAAGATAACAGGCATGATGGAACGTGACTTATTATTAAGTCGTGACCTCGTCCGCGTGAAATTTAACATATTTTTTTTTTTTTTTTAATTAATTAGGTTTTATTTTTTTGTTCAGAGCTCCTATTATTTTTCATAAATAATAGTTCCCTAAGTTACTCCTTATAACAATAGATATCTGCCATTAAAAATCCCGTCAAAATCTGTCTGGATGTTTTGGAGATTACCTCAAACAAACAGACAGACAAAAACTTTAAACTTTCATATGCATTTAGTACAAAACTATTCTTTTGACATTAAAAACAGACAATTTTAATTCAATTTTATTTATTTGTATAGATCGAGTACATAGTTTTAATCCGTAGAGTCATAATTTCTGTTTCCTATCTTGTGACGTCATAATATAAAGCGGCAAAAAAATAGAAATAATCAATATCCACGATCTTTAGACTAGACTATACAGTAATAACTCCAATAAAACAGCAGTTTCTACTAATCCTCAAACGAGATAAGTACATAACCCACTATTCTCCGACTATTGGTTGGTTTTCTCACAAATATTAAGGTTAACGACCAAAATATGACGTTTCAATTAACTTCACGACCCAGTGACTTAGGCCGGTTGCATGCTCAACTGAATTAGTACCAATTTATGCTACGATAGTTTAAAACTTTTGTATTCTTCTTCTGCACTTGTATAGTTTTGTTTTATGAATACTACAAAAAGATTATTGATTTATTATTTGTTTACTTATGTAATCCCCGAAGGGTTAGAGACTCGCTACACTTATTCAGCTCAATTCAATTTTTGTCCATAGCAAACTCCAGTTTAGTATGATATGCGTACGCGTCTCCATACAAAATCGTTGTTTTCTTTGGACATTACTGAATAGATCTAAATAAGTGTGAGTAGTTCCTTAGGCAGAGGCGTTCCTACAGTCCACCTACATTTCGCCAGTTTACTTGTTTGCAATCGATATACTCTGTAACTAAAAATAAATTCAGTAAAAATCGATTCAGTAAATCGATTTTATTAATTATTTCAATGTAAACAGCTATTTTATTGAGAAGTAACTAATTATTTTAATCGACTTACACGTATGTGAAGCCGCGGCTAAAGGCTAGTATTTTATGTAGATACGTTTTTGTAGATTTTTTTATAGGATCATGATCATGTGTTTAGATTTATCCCAACTATGTTAGAGTGCGATTCCAGTCTAACTGGCTGCAGCTGAATAGACATATTTAACCTGGAGTGACTGACAGTCTGACCCCAACATTAAGACTTATTAAAGAGTATCGAAACAATTGAAATATTTTTTTTAAATAGTCGTCTAACCGTAGGCTCGGTTGAATCAAAAAATTGTAACCAAATAGTTTTAAGAGTTGTTTTTTACATTTTATTTTACTTTGCGTGCTCACTTTGCAATATCCAGTCTATTTCTACACGTGAGGACTTGTAATTGGCTTTCTGTCGACTATGTGTACCTTTCTATTTTGTTTTTTAGCTGTAAGTCTTCCATGTTTATTATAAATAAATAAATTGACGGTTCAAAACTTAAACGGTGGTTAAGTAATGCGATTAAGTGTTAACAAACCCCTAAACCAATCACAGCAGTGACAAACGGGTGCTTAACAATTCGTCACACTTATTTTGAGATATTTTTCGTTCATAAATCTGAGACCGCGGGACAGCTTGAAGACATTTTTGTTTAAGCGTTGATTTTTTTTTATATTTACTTACACAAATTCTTCCAAGAATTATTCGCAAGATGTACCATTTGGGTAGCTTTACCCAACAAAATCTCTATCAACACAGACTTATTTCTTTTATACTGTATATAAGTATACCCTACTTTCACTGCCAAAAAAAACCCGGAAATTTCTGTGGCGGTATTTGACGCAAAAACTTGCACTTTGAGGTCAATCACTCACTATAACTACCAAGAATGATGACTAAGCCACTTTTTCCTCAATACGTGTGGACTGGCATGCAGAGATTTTACGAGCAGGTGTACGATGATAATCTACCGAATATTATAGTTTCTTAATCGCCTTTTGTGTAAGAACAAAAAACAAAACCAGCCACGTGCGTGTTGGACCAAGCGCTGTGAATGGTTCTGTAGTTGGATGAATATCGCATGCTCAGCATTGATTTGGTCGATGTTAAAATAAGTTTGTATAAACATACACACATGCATAAGTCGTTCAGGCCGTTTTCCCATGGGGGTATGCAGAAACTACAGAACACCACCCACATCTTTACATACCTACTCCTTTACGAACATTGTATTTCAAAGTATTTCTTCTATTCAAATAAATAAAATTAAAGTGTATGTCTGTAATGTGCAAATAACAGCTTTTTACTTGATGCATGTGACGTTTACGGTAGTGATGGGTACGAAAAAACAATGATTTATTTACATAATTATATTATAATGAAACATAACATAACTACGTAAAAACTTACATATGTCGTAGTAAAAAGCTGTGATTTGGACATTACAAACAGACACTTCAATTTTATTTATTTCTTTAGATAATATCACACGAGTAATAGTTTCCAAATAAAGTGGCTGTGTACCATCCAGGCGGACAGGCGCATGGAAGATTAATATATTTGTTATTCGACTGCGGTACCCTAAAAAACAAAACTGATCCGACCAGCCATTCATTCATCAACAAAGGTTTTATTTACGTGTGCTATCTAATTTGCGTGACTTTTTGTACTTATTTTGTTACAATTGCCGTTTTTTTTTGTTCGCGGGTCGTGATTCGTCATTAATTTGACAGATTCTGTTGCGTTCGTAACTTCGTCAGTTTGTTTGTACGCTCGGTGGAATAAGGACATAAAGTAACGTATTGTGAATGGTGTAAATATTTTTATGGAAGTGAAAAGAGGGTTTATTGTTTTCAAACAATGTATAAAGTAGGTCAACTTTTATTTTTTATTGCATACGATGTAACAGTTAAGTGTACCGCTATTAAAAGTTAAAAATGTTATTATAAGTTGGCTGCATTGTTGGTTTAGTAGAGCATGAGATCCTAGTTTTGATTCCTAGGTCCGACAGTGTTAATGGGGTTTTTCCAATTGAGATTTCTTAGTAGCAGCCTGAAGTCTGATGGCAATAGGCTTCCTGTCTTGTCCCCAATTACATAAGGGTAAAACATAAGTGGAGAAATGTGAGTGTACTCTGTAGGGTACATCTCTGCCAAATCCTTTGAGAAAAGGTAACCTCACAAATCAAATGTTACAACCATGTCTAAGATCTATTGAAGTACAGAGGCCAACACATCAAGCTACCAAATCTGATAAAAGATTTTTCTTAGACAACTATATTACAAAAGAATAAAGTTCATGTTCGATTGGGAAAATTGACAGTTCGGAATAGCTTGTGATGATCTTCTGGCGTTTGTACTTGGAAGCCTTTTTTTGAAGTTTAGGAGCTCATATTACTTATCTTGAAATTTCAATGTACCTTCCAAATATGTTAACAAATATGTATTTATCCATGTATTTTACTTATATTTATTATATATGTATATATTAATACTTATGTTCTGTCTCTGCACTGGTATAAAATGTCTAAGGCATAACAGTCCGCCTTTAAACAGTTATTTTTACTTGTGTTAAGTTTTAAAATTTAATTGTTAAACATCATTTTGTTGTTTTAAACCTTAGCCTTAGCCAACGCCATCTATCGATCGTTGTATGAATGATTAAGTTAATCACATTATTTGGAGACGTTTGAATTAAACCACACACTTCATAATCCATTTGGGCAATCGTTTAAACGCTCGGGTAGCGAGCTCTTATTAATTTATTCCGTTTTTACCTTGTAATTATGTATAACGAAATTGCCGAATCCCCGTTCTATTAATTTATAAGAAACGTACACAGTTAGTCACGCTCGCAGTCAGTTTATCAACATTATTCTTTATCAGACGCGATATTACTTTGATAAATCGAAAACGTCGTTTTAAATCGATTGTTGTACATTCGAAAATGGAATCGATTTGTTTTGATAGCAATTCGGTGTTTGGAAATATGGATAATGATTCTGAGGTTGGTAACAATTTCGTATTTTGTTGTGTTTTTCCGAGGGAAATTCCCGTATTTCTAAGAATTTTAAAGTTTTCTTAGAGTAAGAATTCTATTCTGTCTCAATCTGTCAAAAATATGTCCAATTTACTCACATTTTTGACAAATTTTTGCCAGCGTTTATTGCTGAGATGAGATTGCGACTATATTTTAACGTATTTTTTATTACGAGAATTGGTCTTCTGGTTAAAAGGAGTGACCGTAGTTAGTCTTTTCTCAATTTATTTTTTACAAAACCATAAAAAAAATCCTCACGTTTTTATTTAACTTGACTTCATGGCAACTGTAACTCTTACTAAAGTCTCTTGACCTACATTCTTGCAAAAATAAATCTCATACCTAGATATCCCCTTACATCGTTCCGAATTCTCGCAAAAAACCACTCGATTTTTTATCTCGATCGAACACGGAAACTCGACTTACGTTAGTAATACGTACGTTTGTCAAAAGTGCTTATCGCGATAAGAATTACATTCGTAAGGATAGACTGCTGGCTACATCAATTGGTCAGGATATCTTGAGAATTGCCGAGAGGGAGACGTGTTCATTTGTTTTTTAAATTTATTTTTTATTGGACCATAAAGTGCGTGACAGAATGGTAAATATTATTCATTCTTTTGTTTTGTGAATAGTGATTGTGTAAATCGAAAGGTCTTTCTCGAAATAGATATTTAGTGGCTTTTTTTTTGGTGTAGGTAAGCCTGGACTTAAAACTAGTCAATTGATGATGAAGTACCATATCTCCTTAGTACCTTTTTTCAATTTTTAGTTTAGAATGGCAATCAACGTAAATGCTATTTTGCATATACTGGAAAAACCTCCGCTTATCCCATAAAAAATTATAACGGTACTGTATAATAGTTTCAATTGCTAAAGGAAAGAATGAGACTTTTTTTGTGTCCTGTCAAGTTGCATTTTTTTAGATAGAAGATAGTGGTAACAAGTCGTCATTTTGGTGTAAGCCTAGACTTAAAACCAGTTTATATAAGTTTGGAATCGCAAATCTAAATTGAGGACGCGTTCCATCGCTTTATGAGGGCCTTTGCCGTAGCGAAATTATTTTAATAATGGTGCATTATACAGATCACTGCACCAAGAAATTGTATTTTTAAAGGGAATGCATGTTTATTGAGAAAGTATTTTCTGGAGGACTGAAGCGGATCATTTAGCATATTAAGTTCTGAGTTCAGCTGCATGATTACTATGCATGCACTGACTGGAAAATCGACTTAAATCTGTGTGGTTATCTTTTCAAAAGACTATTTCAGTCACTGACCTGCATGGTCCTCATAATGTTCGTTTTGACCAGTACAATGTCTGGACTTTAAAAGAGATTGTGACCTCTGTGTTCGATTCGATGTACCAGAACAGCCGCATAGGAAACGCTGACCTCATTCTTTGACGGTTAAAAGTGTCTTCTTTTTAATCCAATTTCGATCTGAAAATACTGAAACTGATACTGTATATAAATATATATAATAAAATATAAATAAATAATGCTGTACAATCCACACAGTATCATCTAACCCCAAGCTAAGCAGAGCTTGTGTTATGGGTACTAGATGACTGATATACTTAATACAACACATTACATAGATATATATTTTTATTATACATAGCAAATACCCAGAACACTCGAAACAAATATTTGTGGATCGTACAAGCATTTGTCCCAAGGCCGGAATCGGACCCGCAACCTCCTGCGTCGCAGGCGGACCTTCGCCCGACGCGCCACATCGGTCGTCATCATCCTATGACTTCCAGTTGTTTCAATTCAGGGCTAATGTGGTCGACTAGTCGTTGGTTTTATACAGTATGTCCTATCATCTTCTACGAGGTCTGCCGCGATGCCTTCTGGCTGTGTCAGGTCTCCATAAAGTGGTTATGTTGACCCACAGCTCATTGGGTATGCGGCAGACGTGGCCAGAACAGTCCCACTTCAGCTTAGCGGCTTTTTGGGCAACCTCAGTAATTTGTGTTTTCGATCGCTGTGTGGTGTTGTGTACATGGTCAGTTAGTTTGGCGCCTAGAATGCTGCGCTCCGTTTCATCTGAAAATAAGTAGCAATAATTACTTTTTTAGCTCAAAGTTGGTTGTTACTAACGTAACAATTACTGACACATTTGTCAGTAATTGTTACGTTACTAACCAAAGCAGTTGGTTCTTCTCCACAATTACTATAACTGTCATAAAACCCATTTTTTGATGAGCTCGTGGCTACATTAAAACAGCCCCACGGGTCGATCGAAGGATAAGCTACGCTGGCCGAAGTCAATCCGTGGGTGGGTGACCATTTATTACATATCGGCACTCATCCGTGCCTCGGAAAGCACGTTAAGCCGCTCGCTGGTCCCGGCTGTCATTTGTAGGTCTTTGACAGTCGTTAAGGGTAGTAGAATCCCGAAAGTATGACCACTAGTTTTACGTAGGGGTATTTTGCTGCTCAGTAACTGGGTTGTGGAGGTCAGATAGGCAGTTGCTCCATGTAAAATACTATTCAGCTGCATGTGGTTAGACTGAAATTTGGAAAAGGCTAGGCAGATGATGATCAAATAATGCTTAACTAATCAGAAACAACCCTTTATAATAAGAAATGAAACGGATTTAAACAAAATCGTTTAAAACGCTACTATGGGCATTTATAATTAAGTTGTTGTTTTTTTCTTATTGTATGCTTTAGTTTTAATATTTATCTTCGATCCCATCTTAAGTGTTTCTTGGTTTATTATTGTAAAAGGTTTAACACCTCTGCATCACTAATGAGCTTCTATTGTTCGCATTATCGCGCTGTTCGTACTAAATATCCAATTCATAATAACATGTCTATCTCGCTTGCGCATACGCACGTCTTATTTGGCTGCTTGCTTGCTCGCACTTTCGTTTGTATTGTGTTCTGCTTTGTATCGGATTATCCATACATTCTTGCTATTTTAAATTATCTTTACCCGCTTTACACATATTTATCTCTGGTACACGTATTTAATTATTGTTTCGAAATTATTTGGCTAATCTTATTATGTTATATCGGTGTTTACTCAGTTACTGTTGCATTTATTGGTAATGGCACGGTAATATTATCATACAGTATTGCAACTTCATACAAACGGACGAAACGCGAGTTATACCTACGCGCCTCGATCCCGGGTTGCGCTCGGGGTGAAGACAGTCACGGCTGTACCGCAGTGTCGAACGGACGGTGGGTTGTTTTTTTAACAATAACCGCGCGATTTTTTCTCTAAAAATCAGTTAATATGACGAGTAGGAAATATTGTGCTGTTTTTGGTTGTATGAATTCGTTAATAACGCATCCAGACATAAGTTTTTTTAAATTACCTGGAAACTCTGAAAGGTAAGACAATAAAATACTACTTACTTTAATTAAATCTACCAATCAAAAAACAACACGCATTTTTATTGAACACTTCCTATTCAATATACAAAGTATTTCATTTATTTATATAAAAAGGATATTTACAATCACAAAACTAAATAGAAACAGAAAGTAGGCAAATGTAATTAAAATGCTGGAGACGGGCAGCCCTAACGCATGTTTACGTACCGCGCGGCTGTAGGCATTTATTTCTGAAAGGCGGCCGAGTTAGAATACTGTATCATTATATTACCGTGGTAATGGCTAGTAACAGTGGACAGTGTCTGACTGTTTTTTACCAAAACGTACGGGGACTGCGAACAAAAACAGACTCGTTTTGTCGTCAGGTCTCATTGAATTCTTACGATATTATTGTTTTAACAGAGACGTGGTTAACTGATGGTATGTTAAACTCGGAGTTGTTTGATGACCGATATATAGTGTGGCGTCGGGACCGCAACTATGCTATGACTGGACAAACGCGAGGTGGTGGTGTACTTATCGCGACGCGTATGGACTTACCTGTTACCCCGCAACCACTCTTTCACTCGTCAGCGGAGGATCTCTGGATTAAGATACGGCTTAAGAATCAGAACTCACGAGATTACATTAACCTATATATTTGCGTTCTGTATTTATGTAATTAAAACAAAGGCTATTCGTTTTCAAATCAACTTAGTAAATTCCTTACTAAATTGAACCATGTAACCTTGAACAATACTTCTGATGTGTTTTTAGTTCTAGGTGATTTTAATATGAGTGGAATATCGTGGGTTCCTTGTAATAATAGTAATCGCTAGTCCCAGTAAATCCTGCCACTAGTGACGAATGTTTACTCGCTGACGAGCTATGTACGTTGGACTTTGGACAGTACAACGGAGTGGTCAATTGGTATGGTAAAGTGTTGGATTTAGTCCTCTCAAATAAGTTAACCTGTGTTAGTGAATGCGTTGATCCTCTGGTCACTATTGACCCCTATTATCCCGCTTTATTAATTAATATCGACATCTTTGAATTACCTCCCCTAGACTATGCCCCGCGGTTACGATATATCTATAGCAAAGGTGATTTTGAGTCTAAAAATAACGAGATTTATGCCGTAGACTGGGAGCGTCAGTTCTCGTCTCGGTCTCTGGATGATTCAGTTGCGTACTTTATGGACACTATTAAAGAATTTCAAAATAGATATATACCGCAAAAATTGATATGTAATAACACATTCCCAATTTGGTATGTATGCAGTACCTCGCTCATCAGAACTATTAAGGAAAAATATATACAAGTGTTATGGCAATAAATCCGATGAATTAACTTTCAAATACCTGCGTGAAAGAGTTAAGACTATGGAAGCCTCGTGCTATGACTGTTACCTCAATCAAACGGATAAATCAATCAGAAATAACCCTAAGCACTTTTGGACCTTCGTTAAAAATCGCTATAATTCTAATGCTATTCCTAATACACTAAATTACAACAATGAATTATTACTCACTAGCGCTTCTATTTGTGAGGCTTTTTCTTCCTATTTTCTATCTACCTTCCTTAGCTCCACCTCAACCAATAATCTCAATTCAGCTTTTACCTCCTCGCCTGTCACTACTACACCCCCGTCTGATATTTGTCATATAGAAGTAAAGATCGACGTTGTGACTGATTTACTCCGCAAGTTGGATTCATCGAACGGTGCTGGCCCTGATAACATAATTATCATCAAAATTTCTCATGGAGTGTGCGCCTTCCATTGCCTTACCTATCTCAATTTTGTTCTCTAAGTCTCTATCTCAGGGTTTTGTCCCCAGAGTGTGGAGATCCGCGTTTATTACACCCGTACATAAAAAGGGGCCTAGAACTGAAGTGACAAATTATAGGCCTATATCTAAGCTACGCATTATAGCCAAAATATTTGAGCGTATCATTTATAATCAGTTATACCCCGCCCTTGCTAACTCGTTTAGCTCTTTCCAGCATGGTTTTCTGAGGGGACGGTCTACCACTTCTAATCTAATTTTATTCAACGATTTTATTACCAGTGTTATGGATGACGGCAAGCAGGTCGATTTTATTTTCACCGATTATAGCAAAGCGTTTGACCGGATCGACCATGACATCCTGTTAAAGAAGTTAAAGTACATGGGCATTCGTGGAGACCTCCTGAGGTGATTCGCATCTTATATAGATAATAGGTCGCAAGTAGTAGTACTTAACAACTACATGTCTAAATGGGTATCTGTGCCCAGCGGTGTGCCCCAAGGTTCGTTGCTAGGTCCCTTCTTATTTGTGGTCTATGTAAATGACATCGATCAGTGTCTACAGTCATCCGATTTATTATGCTTCGCCGATGACATGAAAATCTTTGCCAAGGTTTCATCGCCTGAAGACGGGTTAACAGTTCAAGCTTATATCGTCTTGAAGAGTATTGTCAGGCGAACAAATTGGATCTTAATCCATTAAAGTGTTCAGTTATCACTTACACTAGAAAACGTGCAGTCCTAGCTACTACTTATACTCTTTCGGGCCAAACCTTGCCAAGGTGCGGTACTATTCGTGACTTGGGCATCCACCAAGATAGTAAGTTAGTTTTCGAGTCACACATTGACGCCATTGTTAAAAAAGCCTCTAAACTGCTTGGGTTTATAATGCGTCTTTCTAAATGCTTTTAAGATGCTAAAACACTGAAAATTTTGTACTGCACTTTTGTCAGAAGTCAGCTAGAGTATGCATCCCAGATCTGGAACCCACGTTATCATAAGTATATTGACCGCATTGAAAGTATACAAAGACGCTTCATTAAATATCTTTGTTACCATCAAAAGATTCAATACCAATCTATTGATTATCACCGACTCTGTAAGAAGTTCCATTTGCTGCCACTTGAGGATAGACGTATGATTGCTGACCATCTCTTTCTATTAAAAATATTTAATAATAATGTTGACAGTCCCGAACTATTATCAAAATTTTATTTTAATGTGCCAAATAAATCATTCCGTTTTAATCCACGCTTACGTGTACCTCATACCTCAACCAATTATAGGCAGAATAGTTATATTGTGCGTGAAAGCAATCAGTTGAATGAAGTATGTAAGCAGTATGAATTGGATCCCTTTACGACTAGTGTGACGTCGGCTAGGAGGTTGTTAAGCCTCAATTTTTTCAAATAGTCATCTAACCGTAGGCTCGGTTGAATCTAAACATTGTAACCAAATAGTTTTAAGAGTTGTTTTTTACATTTTATTTATTTTGTGTTCTCACTTTACAATATCCAGTCTATTTCTACACGTGAGGACTTGTAATTGGCTTTCTGTCGACTATGTGTACCTTTCTATTTTGTTTTTTAGCTGTAAGTCTTCCATGTTTTATTAAATAAATAAAATAAACAAATATCGTAACAGGTCTCGCACCCAGAGTCTGGGCTGCTACTGAGAAATTCCTAATTAAATATCCCAATCACTCATTGCTCGACCCAGGAATCGAACCCAAGACCTCATGCTTAGCAGTCGCGTTTACCACCGCTAGACCAAAGAAGCAGTCAACCAACAAAAGAGAAAACCAATATTAAACCACACTATGTCCCGCCGGTAGGATACACTTTTAACATAATAACCTTTAAAAATAATGATATAAGAGTCTTACATTAATGGCAAAATTAGGTCACCATAGTATGAAAAATGTCAAATTGACAAGGTCACAATTTCATTTCTATGCAGTTGTCAAAATTAAATGTATTACAGTTCCGCTTTGGTTTTTATCGAAGAAGGCATCCATACCAATATAATAAATGCGAAAGCAAATAATTAAATGTGGGTGAACTGTACATTTCTGCCCAGCCCTTCGAGGAAATACAGGCGTGATGTTATGTTTTGTAACTGTTTTGTATGTCACCTGCAAGTTTACCCAGTATTCAAAAAATAAATTGAATTGAACGCTTGGCTAGATGATTAAGTCTAGACGATTTATTCAATACCTTATATTAATTATTGACAAAGAAAATAATATGCAACGCTCATTTGTTTTACGTTGATTATCAATAATTAAATCACATTGTGATTGTATTTGTGATATTAATTGAGTAATGGTCTGGTTAGCACTGATTAGATGTTTGGTGGTTATTGCATTATAATTAATTGCATTGTTTTGATAAAATTTACCATCTATGAAGACTTTCATTTACATAATTACTACATACATACTTATATCAACTCATGTCTTCTACGGTGGGGGTAGGCAGAAACTATAGAATGCAACCTACTACAATGATAGCATACTTTTATTGCTTCGTTTGCATGAGTTCATCTTATTGGGTAATTTCATTAGGATTTTTTGTTGTTGTAGCCCAGAGTCTGGATTCTTGCCCGCTTGATGGCAATAGGCTCGTCCCCTTAAACATGGGACCTGAACATAACTGGTGAAATATGTACTATAGGTACACCTCTGCTTAACCCTTCGGGAACCCTTCGGGAACCCTTCGTAAAATAAAAAAAAATAAAAAAAATCGTTTCGCGATCCAAGACGGTTAAATCGTTTCTCCGGGACTCGTCGGGCTTCATCGACTCAACACTTTTCTGGTAGTCACCACTGTTGATTCTGGTTTCCAGAAGTTGTAGTGGCTTGGAATAGTGTGACGGGATAACTCTTCGAGGAATACAGGCATGGCATTAATTCTTTTATTTTCCATTGCCTGACTTAGGTTAAAATGAAAGATGGCTGGTAAAATTACAAAGAAAACTAAAAAGGCTCAGTACAAAAAGGTCTCAAGCAACAACGTAACGTAACATTACACATTTTAAAGGAATAATATTTCAATTTATATTCATAAGGTTTCTTTGTAATGTTTTGATTAATAATAAATATGAGAACATCCTTTGTAACGAGCCCGCTCGCTGTCCGGAAACACCTTTTATAACGTACTCCTGTTACCGCTACTCGTGCTTGTTTAAAACGGGGGAAGCCAGCAAGTGTTTGTGAAAACGAAACGTAAAAATAACCATAATATAATGTAGATATACGGGAATTGATATCATGATGGCCCAGTGGTTTAGGCCTCGCCTCTTGTGCACGAGGTTGTGGGTTCAAACCTGGGCAAGTACCAGTGTGCCTTTTTCAATTCATATATACTTTCTAAGTTTATCTTGGACATCACTGACATCGGTGAAGGAAAACATCGTGAGGAAACCTGGACTTATATAATTAACATAAGTCTGAAATAGCCAACCCGTCTCGAGCAAGCGTTTTGATTAATGGTCGTGCCTTCTCTGTATGAGAAGAGACGTTTGCCCAGCAGTGGGACAGTAATAGGCTGGTACTATACGGGAATTTAATATTAAGTACGTACACAAGACACAAAACTGTATTAGTAGTGATTACAAAAACAATGAATAAGTCGATACGCTTAATTTACTTTGACAATTCTTGGCGCATGCTTAAATGTCTTGAACCAAATCTTATGGTAGGTAAGGTAATATTTTGTACGTATTTAACGGCACGGTTGGTGCAGTAGCAGAAAGATTGATTGCTGGATCGTGGGTTCGATTTCCGCACGGAACAAATATTTGTATGGCCTACAGGTATTTGTTCCAGGTTTGGCGTTTTTTTTAAGAAAAAAAATGTATAAAAAATAACAATTAAATACATGACGTAGGCTTATTTTTTAGTATTCTCCATATCTACTTAAAAACTAGAAAATAATAAATATCGATAATAGAAACAATATTTTGAGCCTTTACCGTGGGGAATTATATAATGGCGGGAGTCATGTCAGGTAGGTAGGGTGCATGTAAATTTCTTAGTCCAAAACAGTAATAAGTTAATAGAACCGATAATCTTACTTCAAACGAGATTAAGCTCTATATCGTTATGTAAAAATGTTTTTTTTTTATTAAAATAATTTGTTTTCTTTTTTTAAATAATCTTGCCCCCGATATAGTACCAGTATGTCCAAGAGTAACTCTAAATTAAATACATAAAGATACGTACAGTATTATACATTGGGTTCAAAGACCTCCTTCGTAAGACCTATTGACAAGTCAGTCCATTGCGAACGGACGCCGCCGGCGCAGTTCATATCCTCAATTGACTGTAATAACACGGATGGCCGACCGCAATATGTAAAGTAGTTTATGTTTTTAAAGTATAGGAGCTCGTGGCTAAATGAAAACAGCTGCACGGGTTGACCGAAGGTTAAGCTACGCTTCCCGAGGTCAGTAGATAGGTGACCGTTCGTAACAGGTTGAGACTCCTAAGTGTCTCGGAAAAGCATATTGACTATGAAGGCATAGTTCCATAGAAGGTTTAAGCTTATTTTATACTAGCACTTTGCTCGCGACTTAGTCCGTGTAAATTTTGGCCAAATTTCCCGATGTTATTTGCAGGGAACCATCCTTCTTTTTCTAGGACTCTTTTGACGTACTTTTCTGAGTAACTAAGGCTAGGTTTTTTACCTAGCCTTAGTTACTCATATAACATTAGCTATTAGCCAATGAACGTTTTACCAAAATTGAACCCGCCATTTCCGAGGTTGGCCCAAATAAACAGACAGAATTTTGGAATAACTACCAAACACACATACTTTCATAAATGCATTGAATAAAAACTGTTATTTTTACATTACAATGAGACCCTTCAATTTTATTTTATTGTAGACATTTCAATGTTTAAGGAATGCATCCAATTACGAACATCATAATGTTTGATCTTTCCTTCATAATTTTTCTATAAACATTATACGATGTTTTCAAGAGAATTTTCCTTGTATGTAAAATTACGCGCCCGGTATTAGATAAATTGCTTATCTAATAGGCGTACCTAGTAATTTCATAATAATCTATTTTTAATACACTCGATAGATTAATTTTATATTAGAATTCCTAAACAAAGATAAGGACCTAATCCACTACACGCGACATCGTATTACAAAAATACCAGCACCCAGTCTAACTTTAATATCAATGCTACATACTCGTAGTTGTCAAATTTTACATATTTGTCGCGTTTTCACGACAGATTCTGTTTATTAAAGCAGAGAATGTATGCTAGAAACGTATCAAAGTATAATTAACGCCAGGATGTACGTATAGTAGATTCTAACTTAAGTAAATATAAAAATTATCTTTTATACTTCTATTTCTCTATGATAACGTTATACCGTTGGGGCAATAAAGATTGTTAAAGTACACGATATTATAGATCCGTTTTGTTGTATTGAAATATTTGTTTCAGTTATTCTTGTAGAACAATGTGTTTTTGATAGGAGAAACTACAATTTATTTGAAACTAGCACTGACAGACCAAATAGCCGAACACGGCATAAAGAGAGACTTCGGATGCCACCAATAAAACTAAAATTATTTAAGAAAATTGTATGCTGTATGTCGATTATTATTTTCAATCATTTACCAAATACTTTTCAAGACTTACCGCTAACAATATTTAAAAAAAAACTTTTCAAACTCTTATTAATTAAAATATATTATACCGTTAAGGACTATTTAGACGACAAGTCAATAGAATCTGTAATTTGTAAGCTTGACTAATTGACATCGCTTATTGTGTCGCGCGTACCGTATAAAACGCGCAAATAAATATTTTGATTTAAACAAGACTATAAAACTAGTTTAAATGAAAATTGTAACTGCGTTCTCAACTGATTACAGCTCTTATAAGAAATACATGTCCCAATTTTAAACAACCCGAAGTAAGATTTAAATTAATTCCTAAACAAAGGGCACTGTTTGATTTTCAACGCATTGCTTAACGCCTAAAGTTGAAAATCCAACCGTACAATACCATTTACTGTGTGCCTAGGGTTAGTCAAAAGGGGATTATGATCCACTATTACCGTCTGTTATACCTACTTTAGACTTGCGTAATAAAACACTTTATCATACTTCTGTGAGTTACATCGTTATTTAAGTCATAACATTATGAGAGGTATAACATTACAATAAAAAGTTGTTGTAATCTAAAATTTACATTATTTTTATCAGTGATTGTAAGAAAAATCTAGATGTGAGACACACCCTGACTAACTCTGACAAAGTCATTAGTTATAGCGTGACATAGGAACATAAAGCATTTCCAATATTCTCCCACGTCATGTTTTCAAATGACACATGGCTTAATTCTTTTTTCGAGTCGGCTCGAGCACGAGAAAACTAATACAGGGTGGAAGCGAGATCGACGCTCAAACTGTTCAGAACACGATTCTGGACCCCACAGCGAACGTTGAAATTTACCGTCGGCTTTTTGGTAATTTAATGTTGATGTTGTATTCTGTTTTTCTTTTAGTTTAAACTGTAAAAGGATTGATTTCTACCTAACTCAATAAGATTTTTAAGTATACAGTAAACAATTAAAGAAGACGGCACGACGACGATTAGTGACGGTTGGCGCAGTGGCTGAGCGATTGACTGCTGCGCTGCGTGTCGTGGGTTCGATTCCCGCACGGAACAAATATTTGTATGGCCTACATGTAATTGTTCCGGGTCTGGCTGTTTGTATATGTGACTTAGAATGTTACGATACAGGAGAATTCCTAGTGTGGGGAAACGTTTTTAAAAAACAAAAAAAAAATTACCTGTCATTAAAAAACATAAAAAAACTGACGATATTTTTTTACGGTCGCTGAAAAGTTCTGAATGATGCACAGAACTAATGGTATCAGGTTGTGTACATTCCCTTCCACTCTGTATAGTGGTGAAAAGATGCAATAATCATTTTTTTTCGAGATATCCTCGGCCGACATCTTGCTCATACTAAGGTAGGTAATATAAAGTGACAATGTTATAAAAGATAAAGGATTGTTTGCTCCTGACCATGAAAATATGTTGACTTACCAAACCATTGATTAGCCGCGTGTTTGCACTTTGATTAACGCGAGTGTTTCATCATCTGCCTAGCCTTTTCCCAATTATGTTGGGGTCGGCTTCTAGTCTTACCGTATCACAGTATGTTACATAGTGCGACTGCCTATCTTACCTCATCAACCCAGTCATTGGATAATACGATTGGTTAGACTAGTTGTTAGACCTTCTGAGTAACCGTAGTGACAGTTAAAAATCTAAGAATGAAAGCCGCGAACAACGGCATGGCGTGTTTTCTGAGGCACGATAGAGTCTAGATATATGATGAGTGGTCCCCCACGGACCGACCTTGGCAAACGGAACTCTAACTTAGATCGACCCATGCGGATCAATAATAGAGTCACGAGCCCTACAAGGATAAACCTAAGAAACTGAAAATATGTACGAGTATACATGGTGGAAGGACAACGAAGCGCAACCGGATACCAATAATTCAGTATCTGCTCGTGTTTTTTACTTCCAACTGTAAACAAAAACATGATTTCCGTATAATTCAAAAAACGCAGTTAATAATTTACTTTTTGATTTACAATCACATTGTTTTGGATATAAATGATGATTTTTTCATGATTTCTTACAGTTATAAGTAAAAACAACATCGGAAAAAAACGTAAAAATTTGGAAAAATTCTCAAAAATTTCATTCATCAATTTTTCATTTGGAAATTTCCTGAATGAAAAATGGGGGGTTTCAGAATCCAGTACTAAACTCATGGTACCAGATTGTGTGTCGATGTTCCTTTCACCCTGCATACGTACTTACAAAGGTTTTTACAAACTAATGTTGTGCTGTGTCGTTTCTCATGGTATCACAGTATTTTTTCAAAAAATTAACCCTTGTATATCGCATTAACAGTAATACGTACGAGTAACTTCCAATGAAAAGTTTATACAGATTTCCAATAATTATAGTTATCAGATATTTATTGATATGACTAACGAGTATTTTATGACTGAGTTCATATATTTAAATGACTGTTGAGGAAATATTAATATCACTATCAGATAGTATTAGAGTTTTCAGCGTAACTTAGGTACATAATATGTAAAGTTAGACGAAAGATTAAGTCATTAAAGTATGACTGGGTGAGGAATGAGTCAAACTGAAGCTAATAACAAAAACTAGGAAATAAACCTTGAAAGTTTTATGCTTTATGAGTAAGCATGGGTAGGTGTGAGTGATATTGAATCGGAAATTATGAGTGCAGGTGTGATACTAATATTTTTCTACTAAGACCTACAGTACAGCAACTGGAAGTGCATCTTTCTGATACAAAAATAGAACAGACTAATAATAAACCAATGGAAAACATACTATTGTTCCCATATTCAACATGACATTGATTTCTAGCTTAAAATTAATTTAAAATTTAATCTAAAGAATAGATAACATTTTGCAGTTGTAAATATCTCTGACGTCATTCTCCTTATCTACTTAATGTCATGTCACGATGATAACTAATCCATTCATTCACCTTTTCCAGAGTAAACTCTTCACATCTAAGTCGCATGAATTCGAGCTCGAAGCGTTGGAAGTCCACAACGAGTTTAGGAGTGAACATGGAGCCCCACCGCTTGTCCTCAGCAAAGAAATCACCAAAATCAGTCAAAAATGGGCAGAAGATTTAGCCAAAAAAGACGCCATGGCATACAGTCTCAACCAGAACTATGGAGAGAATGTATACTGCGGATGGTCAGCTGTCCCTAACACGAAAATAAAAGCTAGAGACTGTGTCGAAAAATGGTATAGTGAAATCAACAATTTTTCCTTCGGAAAAGAACCTGATGTCTTGACATGCGGACATTTCACACAGATAGTCTGGAAAGGTACCAGAGAACTAGGAGTAGGAAGTGCTAAAAGCAAATCCGGGAAGCTTTACGTCGTAGCAAACTATTATCCACCAGGAAATTACAGTGGGCAGTTCGCTAAAAACGTTAACCCACCGGGCGCGAATCAGTTCAAGAGTTACAACAATAACTCTCCAAAAGAATCTTCCAACAAGCTATCGCCACCATCACCGAATCAAAGAAACAGCAAAAATTTAAGTGACATTGCTTCAGACTTGGTCCATAAATTGCGATCTTCATCAATATCTGGTGATAAATTTGACGTAGAGTTCTTGAAGGCTCACAACGAATACAGAAGCAACCATGGAGCGCCACCTTTAGAGCTTAGCAAGAAACTTTGTAAATTTGCCGAAGATTGGGCGAAGACCATAGCAAAGAAAGGCAAGACTGATCACAGGGATCAGAACGAATACGGAGAGAATATATTCTCAGCTTGGTCTACTGATCCAAACTTCACAGTGTCGGGCAGAGACCCTGTGGATAAATGGTATAGTGAGGTGAACAACCACAAGTTTGGTCAAGAGCCCTTGGATTTGAAATCTGGACATTTTTCACAAGTCATCTGGGAGGACACTAAAGAGCTCGGAGTGGGTGCTGCAAAGTCCAAGGAGGGTCACATTTACGTCGTTGCGAATTATTACCCTCCGGGCAACGTGATCGGGAGTTTCGCGGACAAAGTTAAGCCTCCAATTAATTGAATTTTTGAACATCTTTATTAATTTCTCACAGCCAAAGAAACATTCCATAGAATTTAGGATATTTAAGTTATATTTACAAATTAACTTTCCATTATTTTATACGAAGGTTACACCTTTATTTATTATTGAATGTAAGGCACCTATTTATTTATATTTTTTACTCAATTGTTTTGTATTTTTATCCAATATAAAGTACCTAAATTATGATTTACACTTGACTTGAGAACATTGTCGAAATTAGACAAATTTTGCGATATGTATATATGTATAGCAGATTATTAGTGTTATACTGACTGACAATAAACTGGATACATTCAAAAATTAAGGATCATTCAGATCAGAACAGATATACTAATATTACCAGGGCCATGTTTAGCATAATGACAAAATTGACATTTGGGTAGAAAGGTCGTATTGAGTTATATATACCATTTTTCTCAGATTTTTTCTCAATCCATCTGTGTATACGAAATGCAGAAATTCGCACAAAAATGGTTAAAAAAGTAAATTTTCAATGTAAAAGCCGTTTTTTTTTTTTGTAGTTTTGTTATGATATTATGACCATAATTTATATTAATCAGGGCGTAAAAAAAGTCGTTAATTGTAAATGGTTTATACGCCCTAACGTGTTAAATGCATTACCTAAACATAGTTTAAATTCGACGTCGTAAATCCAAAGGCAGTTCGCGACGTTGGTGTATAAACCACGTTCATTGCCAGAAGGTATTATAATCCTTAATAAATGTTGATTTCGTATTTCAGGTAGTTTTATTTTATTTGAATCGACCATTATTGGGTATTAGAATAATAATAATTGAGTTCCTACTAATTCTGAGAGTAGCTGGATTGTTTATTAGTCAGAATTCAATTGATCTATGATTGTAAATGGTTTTTAATACAAAAAAAATCTACATTACGAGGTTTTTACGACAGTAAATGTTATAGCTTACCAAAAATGGATATACGACCTATACAGTTTTTAAAGTTCATTTTCATGGGGTGTATTAACAAAGAATTGTTTTTTTCTTAGACGTAAATCTAAGCTAATTTTAAAACTAAAGAAGATAGATAGGTTTTGATGATTTAACCTTTTTCATTTGCTCACCTTTTTCAGATCATTATTTTATAACTTCAGAAACAAAAAACTTATGAATTTTTATGTAAAAAAAATATGATTTTCTGTTCTCCTGAAAAGTCGGGTTTTGGTTTATATGACCTTTCTACCCAAAGGTATCGATATTTATTTTCTCGCCAAGTGCTGTTTTACTTACAGCATAGATAATGTACAGACGCCAGCACATCAAGCTACTCCAAACTGTTTTCCCAATTGAAAATGAACCTTATTCTTTCGAAATAAAGTTGAAACCCTATCAAAGAAATTTGAGATATTGGGGTAGCTTGATGTGCTGGCCTCTGTACGAATGAAACTTACTCAAGTGTAAAGTAGTCAGATTATCGCCTGGTACCTATTACTGCCTGTAACATGTCTGTTATATTAAACAGGCCCCTAATTATAATTGTGGTTAATGTAAAATCCATATTTTGCCTCTTAATGGTATGCAAAATAAATTAAAATTAACTCACTCTAGTAACATACAAATATATTCTACATGGGTCTAGTATTAATTTCTAGTTACAAGTTATTATATTACACACTATAAACTATTACCTCAAAATATATTGTTTTCTTCTTGTTTCTTAATTTTTGAAAAGTATAACCAAACAAGTTTTTATTAATCTGTGAGAAGTAACCTGGATTCATTTAAAGGGAGGAAGGAGGGAATCTGTGATGTTTTTTTTTTTATAATGGATAGACTCAAAACCTACTTCTACTGGAGTAGATGGGAATTTAAAGTTTGAAGGGAAAGTTATCAAGTCCACGCGAATGAAGTCGCGGGTGAAGTTCTAGTAACGAAAATAAGTCTGAAATCGCCAACCCGCCTTGAGCAAGCGTATTGATAAATGCTCGTGCTTTCTCTGATTGAGAAGTAGCCTTCTCTTTGCTATGGGACAGTAACAGACTAGTTTTTTTAAACTTTATACGATACACACACACGTTCATAAAATCAAGTACATCTTTTGCAGAGTGTGATAAATATCAGAGTGGGAGGGAAACATTGATGCAGAAATATAATATTATACACAAATACGATCAGGGCGCATTCTTAAGTATATTACCAGAGCCAACATCTGATGCAGCAAAATATGTTGTTGAAAATATGATTTCGCATCAATGACTCTGACCCTTTCTTTTCCTGTTCTTTCTTGTAAGTTAAGAATGTAATTTAGTTTAGGTAACGTTGGGGCTCTCATGTCCATGGTGACAAATGCCTCTAAACAAATAAAGAAGAAAAAAAAAAACTTTTCCCACGGGGTTATGCAAAAACTACAGAACACCACCAGCTACGATTCTGTACTCCTTTTGCTTCATATACGTTCAAATCATACACGGTCACATACGTGAGCCGGTTGCAAGTACTATGCACCTGATCTTTCTGAAGAACATCTCCAACAAGGTCAGTGTAAGTTTTTCTAGGACGTGCCCACGTGGCGTTTCCACTCACATCTACCATATAAGCCTTTTGTTAGAAGCATTTTAGGGTTCCGTACACAAAGGGTAAAACGGGACCCTGTTACTGAGACTCCACTGTCCGTCCGTCTGTCTGTCCGTCTGCCACCGGGCTGTATCTCATGAACCGTGATAGTTAGACAGTTGAAATTTTCACAGATGATATATTTCTATTGCCGCTATAACAACAAATACTAAAAACAGAATAAAATAAATATTTAAGTGGGGCTCCCAAACAGCAGACATGATTTTTTTACCTTTTTTATAGATAATGGTGCGGAACACTTCGTGCGCGAGTCCAACTCGCACTAAGCTGGTGTTTTTTTTTTATTCATCCTCGCCTCCACCGTCCTCCTCCACCGTCCTTTTTTTTATTAAATTGCAAAATATATCAATTAACAATTATTTTCAAACACTGCATCTCTCCCTTATTGTCCTATCCAAGTTAAGAATAGAAATGAGATAGTTAACCTTTAAGAGCATTGGAATATAGCATTTAATGATAGTTAACTTATTCATAGATATTTCTAAAACACTTGTTTCAGAACGAGTACAATGCAGTACTGTTGAGACACCTTCAGAGATCACGGACCTTTTGTTTCACAGAGCAAGACGTTTGATTAATAACCCTAAAATAGATGTAACAATGGAGGAGCTTGATAGAAGGTTAAGCTATGCCTGTCGAGGTCAGTTTGTGAATGGGTGACCGCTTGTAGCATATAGAGACTCCTCCGTGCCTTGGAGAGCACACTAAGCCGTTGGTCCCAGCTGTCTTTTGTAGGTTTCTGACAGTCGTTACGGGTAGTAGAAACCCGAATGTTTGACAACTAGTCTTACCAAGGGGTATCGTGTTGCTCTGTAACTGGGTTGTGGATAAAATAATGCTTAACTAAATCTGAAACAAGTAACGGCAATAAACGGCACGTCCGTATTCCCTGTAGGGTTGGGCAAATATGCTATCGTAACACCTACATTTCGCTAGTTATGTTTCAGTTCTATTGCCATCACTAATAAGAAAATTATCACGAGTCCGACCTGGGAATCGAACCCTGGACCTCACTCTTAGCAAGTACATTTCAACGAAAAAGGGACGACTTTATTTATCTAAACTAATAAAGTTTCTCAAGGCAGCCTACTGGGACCCAACATAGTTGGGAAAAAGCTAGGCATATGATGAGTTCTTTACTAAATGCTAAATCGCCTAGATATTTCTGGCCGTGAAAAGGTTAGAGCCTGAAAGGTGCTTCATATCGGCCTTCAACAGTCCGCTTCGAGAGAACTTGCCCACAAAATAGATGTAGATAAAGCATGAAACGTTGCAAGGGTATCTGCGAGCACACTTTACTACTAAAATTTATTAAATTATCACCACCTCGATTTTCAACCTTAACACCTAGAAAACAAGATATATTTTTGATTGTGATAGTACCCGAGTAAGGTGCTCGATGTCTTGTTGAAATTTCGTATCATTAGTTTTGAAAAGCATGTTTTAGAGTTGAGAGCAGTCACTTAGTGGACTCATAAATTCTATTATAACCTTTTTGTTTGGTCAAATAGATTTACAGCCATTGTCCCTTTTTATAAATTGACGATGTTTTTTTTTTATATTTTTACGACGTATAATTAATTTCATTGCTCTTTTTTGTATGATTCTGTGGAATGGATTTTGGGACAAAATAAGTTTAAGTAATGTTATTGTCAAAGACAAGTGTCTAAGGTACATCGACTAACAAACTGATAGTACATAATTCTACACCCCCCAGGGTTAATTTGGTTTTGCATTCTTGCGTCTTTTTTACTTAAACTTTTTTTAAGTACAAACAAAAAACGGAAAAAAAATCACGTGAAAATCATCATTTGTATCTAAATCAATGAGATTATTACGTGTACATAAATTAAAAAATTAAATTCTTCATGTATCTCATTTGGCAACGTAGAATGTTTTTTTACTTTCAATGAGAAAATGGAACGGAATCGGTAAAAACGTTAAAATTAGGAAAATTCGACGAAAAATTTCAACGCTGGGGGTCCAAAATCATGTTCTGAACTAGTAGTGGTAGGTATAAATTTGTGAGTCGAGTCCCTTCCATCTCGTATGTTAAGTGAAGTAAGCACAGACCAACAGAAGCAAATCCTTGATCCGCCATATTTAATGACCGAAGCATGCGGCCCATTTCACGGTATGCATTCAATATTGTACTTTCAGTGGTTTTGATGAGGAAACTTTTATTACTGCAACATTCTGTGTGCGATGTGACCATGTTTGTATTGTGACTTTTGTACTCAAGTGAAGCAATATGAATGTTTTAATTGTTGTCGTCTGTGTGGTAGGTTTATTTAGATTATTTTCCGATATCTATACAAATCAATTAAATTGAAGTGTCTATGTGAAATACATATGATAGTTTTTTACAAAAAAATATTTTGGTAGTTATACCAAAAACCCAGTCCAACCAACAAGTCTGTTTGTTAGTTTGTTTGAGATAATCTCCCAAACGGCTGAACCAATTTTGACGGGACTTCCAGTGCCAGATAACTGATGTTTCAAGGAGTAACTTCGGCTACCTTTATTGTATAAAAAAAATTGGGTTCCGCGCAATAAAAAACCCATGAGATATTATTAAATTCAACGAGAACGCAATCGCGGGCACTGCTAGTTTTGGTATAAAAATCATGGTGGCTCGGAGGTTCGGGGTCACTGAAAGGGTTAATTTGAAAAGACTGTCCCTTTGTTTGCCCAATCTATAATAATCAGTACTATTCCACTAGTCACGACTAGACTTAGACTTTGTTCTGATGGAGCGATTTTAGTACTCGCTATTCAAGTCGCCATAATTTCGACTGACGCAAGGTCGATCAAACACACTACTCGACACACGCGTATATCGTCTCATCTGGACAAACTGTTATTGGAGATGTGGGAAGAGGCTTCTGTCCTGCATCAGGGCAATACAAGTCAAAAGCTAGGATCTGTCTATCCTATCATCTGTTCAAAGTGCTCTTAAGATCGATTCTTAGAACGAAGCTTAGATATTGTTAGCTAGCTTCAATCCCGCCTCCGAAAAAAGAGTTTGGCCGACCTGAAATTAGATTCCATTTTATTCTTTTATGCTATTGCGAACCCAGAAACCTTTAGGCGCATTTTGAAATTTAAGTTTGTTCGTGATTTCAGAACGTCATAACCGTTTTAAATGCTGTCGATGACATCAATTTTAACACAGTTTTGAAAATATTAAAGGTAAGTAAAGAAACCCGTAAAATAGTATTTTAATTTTCTACCAGAAATCTAACTGCTAACTTTTGACCGCATCTGATTTTCAAAAAGTTACACGTTACTTGTGTATTTTAATAAAAAATAGATTTGATATAAAGAAAATGCGTTGTTTAAGGTTTACTTGTTATTGCTCTTCCTCGTGGCGGTCTTGAGGTTGCAAGAGCCGCTGCAAGACATGAGGTCCTGGGTTCAAATCCCGGGTCAGGCAACGTGTTATTGGGATTTTCCGTCTGGGATTTCTCAGTAGCAGCCTGGATATGAGCCCGATTGGTGGCGATAAGCTATTAAATGGCGAAATATGAGTGTAAAATTAAAGGTACATCTCTGCCTAACCCTTCGGGGAATACAAGCGTTATGTAATTAAATATAAATAGCGTGATTATTGTAGTAGCCTATCATTTGTAAAAATGACAGCTCTTTACAGTCAAATAACACAAACAGAGTAAACAAGAGGAATTCATTTTGATGAATAAATCAGCCATCAAATGGAAAGCTAACATAGTGAGCTAATTAGCTAGTGATGCCGCCATTCGTATCCGAATGCGGAGTGCGGATATATCCGATATCCGAAACTAATCACGCGGTACATCGTTTCACGGGAACGATTCTATTTGTAGATTAGGGATGCGACGTTTACACAGATTGTAGTTAATATATTTGTATAATAACGTTGTCAATTATAAACTGTACAATTGTGTGTTGAGATAATGATTTTAGAACGGTTGTCTGTTTTGAAGAAGCATACAATTTAAATAAATTTGTACCAAAATTTAACAATCAGTTAGTTAATAAAAAAAACATACATATTTATTTATTTTTATTAAAAACTTCAAGCACACAAATGCACAGAGGCGGACTGAATACTAAAGGCAATTATATTGTAGGTAGATAGATACTCAATGATAGGAATTGCAGCTTCTGAACTTAACTGTCGTGATATAGTAATGTCACGTGAGCTCATAAAAACCGAGGCTGATAGATTAGATGTAGCAGTAATTCAGGGTGAATATGATCATGTCTGTCATCGGTCCCTTTGAAAGTGGTTGAGCATACGTCAGCGCACAGAACAATGAGCGCCTACCATCTTTTTTTTTCTTTTAAAAAACGTTGCTCCACACTATCAATTTCTCCAGTATCGTGGGTGCCTTTTACAAACATATAAAATCACTTACAAAAACAACCAAACCCGGAGCTGTAGGCCATATACAAATTTGTTCCTTTCGGGAATCGAAACCACGACACGCATCACACCAGTCGATCGCTCAGCCACTGCGCCAACCCTGCCGTCGATTTAACCCCTCACTTTCAATTTGTTAGCTAACTCCCTATTATTATTTATTAACAACACAAATACTGTTCCTGAACTGGGCATTGGCTAGAGAGAAAAATACGACTACATATTCTTCATAGTGACATTATTTGCGGTGACCATAATATCAATATTTTTCTTCAATGTCCCTCAAACTACACGCGAAGCATGATCACCATAGAAACGGGTTTAGTCGACGGAAGAATAGACAACACGACGGATTGTTGAAAAATTTCTAAGCATGGCGATGTTAAAACTGAAGAGAAGAAAGATTTCTATTCTCTATAAAAAAAGGTCGAAAAAGAGTTGGTTCATATCCAGAACTCGCTTCCCGAGTCGTACATGTAAAAAGCTATAGATGAGATGTGAACATGCCCTCTGACCATGTGGGATGACGATCTGCAGATCGGCAGATGCTGGATGTGGCAAGCTGAATACAGGGTAGAAGAGATGTCAAGTTGGAAAGAAAGAACGCTGTCTATTCTTGGAAGAATAGATATAGAATTGGTCATGTCAAGCGTGCAGGACTGACTCCATTCAATGTTGTTTCTCCATTCAGTGTGCGCTCCCTCAGGAAATCAGAATTGCAACCAACCGATTATCTTTTAATGTTGAAGTTCGCGAGCACATTTGTAAGGAGCTGGCAGTAGTATAATATCATAGCGTAAATGTAATTTCAGTGTTACTCCCATTTTTGTTCAAGTATCTTCGTTTATATCTTATTTGTGCATACATTTAAATGCATAACATCATCAGCAATTTTCCCCTAGAGGTGCAGAGGCAGAGGTGCTGCCTACACATCTGCCAACCTCTTTAGTAGTTACACCCTGTTATGTTTAAGTCCCATGTAATATGGAGCCAGCCTATTGTCATCAACCGAACACAAACCCAGACTCCGGCCTGCATATGGGAAAATCCAGATGGAAAAACCCAATGACACTTTTTCCGACCTGTGCTCATTTTTACAATCAACTTTTAATATAAGATCAACCCTTAAATCGCAAAAGAACAATCAGCTGCTCCATACATTTTTCCGATCTGGACAGGAAATGTACTCAACACCTTTTTTATCGGAATTCAGCGTTAGTTCCTCAGTAAATGTTATTATATACTATATTAATAAAGAAATATATTGATTTTAAAATTGCACTCACTACCGTTCATCTCTGCACCAGAGAGCGATAGTTCAGAGATAACTGGGAAAAAATGCCAATGGAATTAAGTCCGCCTCTGTACATTTGTGTGCTTAAAGTAATATAAATAAATACACCAATAAAATGTATTTTTCCAGCAACGTGTAGGGTTCACGTATTTTTCTCATATAGCCCGAGAAGCTTGCCTATTATCGTTTATATGGGGTAGTTATAAGTGATGGAGCGACCAAACTTCGGACGTGAGAAAACTTTCCTTAGTCCTGGGAATTTCCCATTTCGTATTACCAGCGACGAAGGGATTAGGAAAATGTATGAATCTCGAAGGATTACACTATTTGCATGTTTAGTTTGACTAGTTTCTCTGGTTTCATGTGTGACGTTGATTTAGTACACGTACTGACGTCAACGCTCGCGTTTACGTTAGCTTGAACATAGACTTTGACGACCGTTGTGGCGCGGCGGGCGAAGGTCCGCCTGCGACGCAGGAGGTTGCGGGTTCGATTCCCGCCATGGGACAAATGTTTATACGATCTACAAATATTTGTTCCGGGTGTTCTGGGTATTTCCTATGTATACGAAAAATATCTATCTATGTAATGTATTGTATTAAGTATATCAGTCATCTAGTACCCATAACACAAGCTCTGCTTAGCTTGGGGCTAGATGATGCTGTGTGGATTGTCCAGCAATATTTATTTATTTATTTTATAGACTGGCTTGACTTTTGCCACTTTTTGTTTTATTTGCATTCGCGTCTAAACAAATGGTATGGGATAACATGGACACGTTTATAAAGTAGAATTTATTGCGTACTTTTTAACATGCACGTGACTTAGATTAAATAAATGAACAATTTAGTCAGAGTGTAACTACTTTATCCCCAATTTTTAGAAAATACATTCTTAAAAAAGTGTTTCTGTTGTTACTATACACCCTAATCATCCTCCTGCGCTTAAATAGGTTTGTGTCCTAGGTAAAAATATATTAAGTCGATTTAGTCCGTCAGTAAGATAACCAAAAAATACTGGACACGTATTTTTTGCTTACTCAAATCAATAAAAAGTGACAATGATATAGCATATCAAAGTTCAGGAGAAGGGGCTTGTGACGCTACTGTTACAAAAGTGAAGCACGGCGTGACGTCACGCGCAATTTCAACGCACTATATCGTCGTCATTTTTGAATTATTTTTGAGTAATCCAAATTTCGGACCAATCAGAATTTTTAAGGACACTACCCTATTATGCCAATTCATTTGTGGTCGGCGCAGCATGTCTTCTTCTTCCATACATTTCTATTTGCCGTCATCTCAGAAGTCCTTCCTAGTCCTATCATCTTTCATATAATTCATCCATCGTTTCATGGTCTCCCTCTAATTTTATTACTTACATGAATCTCGTTATATAAGCACACTGTTGAAGTTTTACAGCACGGCTCAACGCCGTCTTTTAAAATCTAACATAGCACTAAGGTGTTGCGAAGTGTTGGTATTAACTAAACACTGACACGATTTCATAAGTTCTAAAGATGTTCTTGTCACCCATCCATATACATCGACAAGTTCGACAACCGTAGCTTAACTTTAGCTTGACCCATGGGGCTGTATTTGTCTTGAGTACGCCTTTAAACTTTCTTATATTTTAATATATAAATGTCTAAAGTTTTTTTATTTAGATAGAACGGATGCCAGGATCATCCGTATCATCCCGGATTAGCTTTTGACGTGCAAATCCGAGAGCCGACCATATTTATCACTAATATTTGCATATATCAAGTTTAAAAGGCGGAGAGTTTTATTTGGGGATGCTTTTAATATTTTAGAGGAGGGATATATTTGTGTGTTTGTGTATTTTCTGCTGATATTCGTGATTTGAGTGATGGCCGGTAATGTGGCGTTGTATAGGTATTTTTTTTAGTTTTTGGACATTTTTTTTTCTTTGGGTTAATTCCAGTTTCTAACTTAATATAATAAACTGAATCTATTACAAAGACTATTAGTAGTAAAATACTCAGATTTTACTATGAATGGCATTGGCAAACCAAGCCATGGGTAAGTAAAATAAATAAAAATACACATACAAAGAAACAAATACAACAAAAACACACACACAAAAACAAAATAATAAGTTAAATATCATTTATGTTGTGGGTATATGCCAATCTTTTTCTAAATGGAGATAGACAATTAATATTAAATATAGACTGGTTACATAAAACTATGGGAGGCTGTTTATAATGATTATCATTAAAACACTAGGTATAATTACGTAATTCATCAGTCTCCAATCTAACGATGCGTCAGTTAATATAAATGACATATTCTGACCTCTGTTTCCCAATTACTGAAGGGTATCGGGAGACCAGAGATGACGGTAATGGGTTTCTTCTTGTGATCACCTTCACACTATATTATTATTAGTCAAAGTTAGGGATAATGTAAAGTGATCACTAGACCCTAATAAGGTCTTCTAAGACAAAAGTACAGTCGCAATTATGTTAATAAACAGGGTAAAAAATAAATAAGAAAAAACCTGTTGAGCTTAAAAAAATATTACATTTAAAAAATTAAATAGTAATATGAATACCACCCGTATTCATATTACTGTTTAATTTTTTAAATGTAATATTTTTTAAACTTAACATATGTTTCTGTCCCACTGCAGGGCAAAAGCGTCTTTGCATACAGAATAGGCATGAGCATTAATCACCAAGCTTGCTCAAAGTGGGTTGTTAAAGAATTATACAATCTGGCAAGAAGCACGGTCTCACAGTACAAGTAAAGGGAAAAGTCCGAAAATCGTAAATTTGTGGTTTACCACATAAAAATATTTTTCTGTATTTTTATGAAAGTAGATAAAAAAAAAAAAAAAAAAAAAAAAAAAAACATTTATTTCTAGCATCGCAATAACAACCCTAAGAATAACAATTTAGACGCTTAAAGAAAATAAAAAATACAAATAAAATAATATCTTATGTCGTGCGTAGAAATATGGTTGTTAGAGAAGTAATTCGCACTGACCTCCGTACTAGTAAAAACTGTATCACGGTAGATCAGTCTTCCTCGTTCTCGAACAATCACACATTTAAGCACTTTGTAGTGAACATAATATTTCGAGACATTTAGCAGGTGTTCGGTATTAATAAAATAGAATACATTCGTAAGGTGGGTAGAACTAAAAATTATTAAGTATATGCAAAATATTTAGACAAGATATAGATTAAGAGAAGTTGTTGTGGTGATGTTTGTATGATGTTCTATGTTGATGTAATCGGTGTATGTGACTGAATGTGTGTGAATATGAGCTATGTGTTTGTATTTATGATAGACTTACTAATAGCTTTTCTGTGTCAACATAATTAATCTGAAGTAGAAATTCATTTAAAATCTTTTTGCAATTATAGATTGACAAATCACGTAACTTCAAACTCCTGGACAACTGATTATACAAATGAGGTCCGATGTGGTCAAAAAATTTGCTAGCGAATACCGTTTTGGTTCTAGGAACACAATACACTAAATCCTTTCTACGCCTGGTTGTTGTAAGGGGTAATTTAGAATGTTGCTCTAGGATCGAAGTTTTTATAAACAATTGTCTAATCGTAAGTAATGACAATTCTTTATGTAATGTATGTGTGGGGTACTTAAATCTCCTGAAGTTCATTACTTTAAGTACAGCGCGCTGCGCTCTTTCTAAAGATAAAAGTGTTGTTTTAGATGTGCCTCCCCAAGCAGTGATACAATAAGATATTATTGACTGGCAAAGGGAAAAATAAATAGTTCGTAGCAGTTTTGGTTGGCAAACATTCCGCAGATTTTTGAATAAGTGGATCATTCTCCTAACTCGAGTAGTCATGGAGGCTATTTGTTCCTTCCATGAAAGATTTTGGTCAACAGTAAGACCCAGATACTTAATGGAAGATACCTGTGAGAGATTGTAGCAGGAGCAAGACAGAGGATTTTTACATGAATGAATTTTGATGGATGAGCAATTAATAGGTGTTTGAGTTCTATTACGAATGCTGAAGGCAATGTACTTCGTTTTTTGGGCATTTAGGGTAAGAAGGTTGCAGTCAAGCCAAGTAGCAACTCGACCAAAACCCTCATCTGCCAATTTAAAGGTCTCGCTCCATGTGCTGCCTCTAAACAAAAGAACCGTATCATCAGCAAAAGTAATTATTTTACCACGTGTGAGATGAAGGTCACACAAGTCGTTTATGTAAATGAGGAATAAGGTCGGTCCCAAAATGCTACCTTGAGGTACCCCAAATACGACATTTTCTGGCCGACTTGTGTGTTCCCTCATTCTCACACATTGCGTCCTATTTGACATGTAATCGGTAATCAGATCCAGCGCTACACCACGAATACCGATGCTTTCCAACTTTCTTAGGAGTATGGGAACAGAAACTGTGTCAAACGCTTTTGCTAGGTCCAGAAACACACCTATGGTCTTTTCACCCTTATCCAAACCATCGACAATATATGATAGAAGCTGGTGAACAGCATGAGAAGTTGATTTATTACTTCTGAATCCGAACTGGTTTACAGACAGAAGTCCGTTGGATTCTAAGTAGCTTTTCAAACGCTTGTTCACAATACGCTCGATAATTTTAGACAGGGTTGGCAACAAGGAGATTGGCCTATAATTTGAGACACAGCCTCTGTTCCCAGACTTATATATGGGAATGATGACAGATTGTTTGAGGACGTTAGGAAAGACACCTTTAGTCAGGCACAGATTACAAATCTGAGTTATTGGTAAAGCAAGGAACTCAACGCCTAGTTTAAATAAAATTGAAGGAATCTCATCCCAGCCACTGGAGTTAGATGATTTTAGATTAATTATTGTACTTTTTACTTCAGTTTCGTCCGTCGGAAGTAAGACAAAAGATTTAAGAGACGAAAACTTTGGGTTAAATGTTCTACCTAAATCATCTTCATTACTTTGAGTTCTTACTTGAATGCTATGAGCAAGTTGACTTCCTACATTTGAGAAATACTTATTTATATAATTAATAGAATCTTGTGGGTTAGTTTTAGTTGTTAAAAGGTCATCAAAGTTTTTTGTGTGACCTTTGTATTGACAGATTTCCTTAATTATTGACCATTGTTTTTTTAAATTATTTTTGTGAATGTTTATTTGTGATCTTAGATATTTATTTTTTAGGCTTTTTAGTAAATTAGTACAAGTGTTGCGGTATCTTTTGTAGGTTATGTTAAGTATCTCATTGTGAGGGTCTTTTCTAACTTTTTGGTGCAAATGATCTCTATTCCTTAAACAACGACAGAGTCCAGGCGTTATCCAAGGTTTAATGTTCTGTTTTCTGCGAGACAGTTTACAGACGTAAGTATGTTTACTGATGGTATCTCTTACGGTGCATAGAAACTTATTGGTGACTTCATTAGGGTCCTCAGAATGTAATACAACAGTCCAGTCAATTTGTTTTAGATCATTCATGATTGCATTGTAATTTACTTTTTTATATATGGTCTGTTTTTCCGCAGGGGCTACAGTTTTTTTAGGAAGTGATATCATAACGCTGCAATGATCTGTGATAGTCGAGTCGCATACTAGGGTTAAAGTATCACATTTTGTTTTAATAAAGCAATGGTCCAAACAATTATTTTCTCGTGTAGGAAAAATATGTGATGCAAGAAGACCGTGCGAAGCAAGGAGGTTCATATATTTTGATGTTTTACCGTCTGTATCGTCCCTAATATTAATATTTAAGTCACCTATTAGTACAATATTTTTATGTCTTTTATATGTATGTAATACATTATCTACAGTGCTAACGAAATTGTCAATATTTTTAAACGCTGGTGGTCTGTATAAAGATATAATTGCTAGATCGTTATTAATAGTAGTGACCAAACAATTGACTTCACAGCCCTCTCCCGTAGGTTCCGACACAATAACATTTAAATTCTCATTTATAAAAATAACAATACCATCGTTTTGGTTGATATGATTAGCAGTCGCGAAAACTTTATAAGAAGCAATATCAGGTAAGGTTGTATTTTCTGACAGCCAGCATTCGGTTAATATAATAAAGTCAAAAGAAATGTCAAGTCTAAATAAAAGCACACGAAGTTCATCAAAGTTATGATTAATACTCCTAATATTTTGAGTTAACACTTTATAGGTATCAGTTTTATCGAACAAAATTTTGCAATTTTCTGGCATGTCTATGCATTGAGCATTCCCGACATTGATATCTTCATCAATGTCTGAGGCGATGTTAATTAGATCAACCATATTGTTTAAAAGAAAAAAATAAAACCATCTGTTTTAGGGAACGCCAAAATGCAACAAACGCGCAATTATGCAAAATATTGAACGAATACAGTCTATCAGAATTTTGTGTAGTATGATGTGTTAGGATTGTGTGGCGTGAAGTTGTGATTGAGTAACATGTAAAATTTAGGAAAACAGAATAATTAAGAACTATGTGTCTTACGGCTTCTAAGAGTTTAACAATAACGGAAAGTAATAAATGGGCATGCAGTAGACGAATAAACCAATATAAAGAAGATAGCATGGTTTTAGTCCAAAGTCATATTCTTAGATTGGCACTTGGGATGTTAGTGTTCTCAATATCGGCAACAATACATTCAATATGTTCTACGGAGTTTATGAGTATGGATGGAGATCCCTCGTTTTTCTTAATGAAAATTCTTCCATTGGATACCCAGCAGAACTTAAACTCGTGCTTTTTCTGCAGTGCCCGAGCTAGATAATGTAGTTTACGTGCATTAGGAGTCAGGGATTCTGAAACATATATTGGGAGTTTCTCACCCGAGATCTGTAGTTGATTTGTGTTCAATTTGTCTTCCTTGTGCTTCTGATTATATGATTTAATAGCATTAAGTAAATCTACGCGTGATTTAACTGTCTGGTATTCAACAACAATAATGTTGTTTTGATTAGATTTCTTTTTATACACTTGACGAACATTACCAGGAGAGATGGGTAAATCCACCGCCTTGTGCAGGTGAGACACAATATCGCTCAAGTTATCCGTGTTACTTAGGGGCACATTTTTAATTTCAATAGTAGTTTCTCGCTGTTTTCTAAGCAAGTCTTCAATTTGACCTTCTAGAATATTAATTTTAACATGTGCTTCTTCATTGGCTATCATAATATTTTCATATTTATGTTTTAAATCTTTACACATAGTCATAGTCTCATCTAGAGCTTTCTGCAGGATTGTGTTAGACTGGATTATTTCTTTGTTTTGGTCTTTGATTTCTTTAATCATTTCATTGAGACTGCTAAATTTTGAGTCTTGATCTTCTTTCATAGATGAAAACATATTCCTTAATTCACAACGCAATTCAGAAATTTCATCATCAGGCTGGAGTTGTTTTCTTTTTCTTGAAGACACGAAGTCAGCGTCTTCTGTAACGCACCTAGATAATTCGGGTTGCGACGCATAGGTAGTTTCTTTAGGCGAACGTAACATGTCGATTTCTCTATAAACCTTGCGTATACTATGCAAAGCGCTCCTTATCTAAATCACGACACTGAGCGCGTGATCGATCTAATTAGCAAAGCGGCAGTTCGTTTTCGACCTTAGGTACTTGAATCTATGTTTTATTTTAACTTTACTCAATACTATTTTTATTTGGAATAATATTTTAAGTGCTGCTTGACCGGTAGACACGTCTATTCACTGCGAATGCGAGCGAGGAAGGATAATTACTGAGCACGCCCTTGTTCCCGTGTTTGTACAGAACCCCCGGTACGTTAGTCAGACTTGAGGACTTGTCCGGTTTTAAATTATTATTAATATTTTTCTTCAAGTAAAATGTTCGTTTCTATGAAACTAAACACGTGGCATACAAAAGTACCTACGTCTGTATTTTTAACATTTACTACGTCCCAGCATCGTTTTCCTCCCACAGTCTAAACCTCCCACCTAAAAAGCTATTTTTTTTATCCTAGCTTCAGATAAAAACTGTAGCCATTTTTACATACCCGCATCCCGACGTTGCTCATCAATCTTGTAGAAAACCTCCCACCCTAACATGCCAGACGATTCATTTAATTAATGTGACGTCATATGTCTAGCATAGTGTGCATGTATTAATGTTTACGGTGTATATTTCGAAGTTACTTGACTATCCTGCGCTTGCAATTTAAATTCGAAAAATAACTTAAGCACTCAGACATAACGCTCAGTTTGCGAAACAACATTTTTTATCTTTTTCAACAGTAGTTGTCATTGTGAAATCGATTTCATTCTTTCTACTGTAAAGTTGATTTTTGTGTAAATAGAAGTCGTAATAGAATTGAAAATGTGGATTTTAATATGGAAATAGGTTCGACTACGCACTCGTCCGTTTAAATTTCATAACCGATAACATGAATGTAGCTACTGTTTAAAACATTACTACTACTAGTTATGTTTTAAACAGTAGCTACATTCATGTTATCGTTTTATATCTACATATAAAACGAAGCAAATGATGGCTTTAAAATACAAAACTTAAGTTCTAAGTACATAACGCATGCTTAATAGAATACTGACTTAACTCAAAAAATTGACGTTTTTAGGGAAATCGCAAAAGAAGATCTTGCAATGACGATTTATCCTATTTGTTGATGCATAAAATTAAAACTGTTTATTATTAGTAAGTACATTTTAAGTATACTAGGCACACAGTGTCATAAAAATACTTTTATAGACGTTACCAGCAGCATTTTCAGTTAAAGCCGGATCCAGTCGACTGGGACGGCACTGCGAGCATCAAATGTAACGTTACGTCTGACGCTCGCACTGATGTATCGGCAGTCGGATCTAAAGCGAACACACAAGCTCTGCAGTGCTCGTTCGCGTTGACTGTGTTTGTCGTCTTTTTTCTTAAGGATGAGAAATCATCCAATGACTTCTCCCGTTCTAAGTGGAACGGGACGGCGTGTCAGACTTTTACCGACTAAAATCCATCCGTGTTCTGTCCTTGCCCTTTACGTTCCGGGGTCACGGCAACTCTTTCGATCATTGCCGGATGTGTATATGCCTTCCTAAGGCGTAATTCGTGTTAAATTACGATACGTTACATTACACAGTCTGTGCCCGGCTTTAAACAAACTACGGTTTCCACATACAAGGTAGTGTTTGCGTCAAAATCGATTTCATAATGGGGTGAGTTACTATTACTGGATATTCTCGAGTAAATATGATTATTTACTCGATAATATCGGCTGTTCTAGAGCGATCTCAAAAATAGCCGGTAAATATGAAACCAAGTAACGTTTCTCAATAATTTGCCGTTATTTTTTTTTCCTTTCCCCATTAAGTTAAGGAAAATAGCTCCACCTCCCTATTTTAAGAAATACCGAAATTGTCAACAACTTATTGATGTCACGATGGAAATATGTAAAGCTGAATACTGCTTCCCTCAAAGACCATAAATATGTATTCTATTTTTACAGGTATTCTGACATTAAACCTTATTAAAATAAATAGAGAGTGTTATTGGGTTTTTGATGGATGAATGAGAGACGACTAACAAAAGGGTGTAGGCAGGTGTAAGCGGAAACGCCGCGCCGTGAGGGGACGCACTGGAAGGACGTACACTGACCTTATTGGTGATGTCCTTCAAAAAGGTCAGGTGCGTAGTACTCGCAATCGGCGTGCTTGTATGACCACATGTATGAAAGTGATTGAAGGAGTATGACAGGTGGCGTTCTGTAGTTTCTGCTTACCCCCATGGGATATAGGCGTGTGTTTATGTATGCATACAGTATGTGTGTGTAATTTCTTGGATAAGTGCAATGGTTCGAGGACTTAAACTTTACTGCCGAAATATGGAAAGGTGCAATATAGGATGGAAGGAGCACAACCCTACACCGTCATGGTATCGGGTTGTGCATACAAACCAATCGTAACATTATATACTTCTTCTTTTATTTCTTCTTTTATTAAAACGTTGCCCCACACCAGGAATTTCTCCTGTATCGTGCATTTAAAACATTCAAACTCATATACACAAACAGCCAGACCCGGAAAAGCTACCTGTAGCTACCTGTATACAAATATTTGTTAAGTGCGGGAATCGAACCTACGATACGCAGCGCAGCAGTCAATCGCTCAGCCACTGCGCCAACCATGCCGTCAAAAAATCTACCCCAACTTTTTATAATCTAACTAACCCCACATACGAAGGACAGCGCATGTTGCAAAATATTAAGATCGTATATGTATCTACAACAAGAGCGCAAGCTGTGCGGCTATGTGTACTTTCTCATCTATGTAGGGAGCGAGCTCGTAACAAGTTTATTGAAGGTGAACGCACCGATTATCGGGCTATATTACTTACATTTTTATAAGAATAGAATGGAATATAATAGCGTACTTTTACTGAACACCAAAACCACTTACAAAATAATACATAAATAAAATAAGAAATATTAATTATTATGGGTTCAAACCTGGGCAAGTACCAATGTGACTTTTTCAATGCATATGTACTTTCTAAGTGTATCTTGGACATCACTGACATCGGTGAAGGATCGTAAGGAAACCTGGACTTATAACTAGCTGACCCGGCAAACGTTGTGTAGCCATTTTAAGCCAAAACAATCCAAAAAAATTAAAAACAATATTTAGGGGTGGTCACCCTTATCATTTAGGGGTATGAAAAATAGATGTTGACCGATTCTCAGACCTACCCGATACGCACACTAAATTTCATACAAATCGGTCAAGCCGTTTCGGAGGAGTAGGGGAACGAACATTCTGACACGAGAATTTTATATATTAGATATAAGTTTGAAAACGCCAACCCGTCTTGAGCAAGCATGGTGATTAATGCTCGTGCCTTCTCTGTATGAGAAGAGGGTTTTGCAGTGGGACAGTGAAACAGGCTGGTATTATATGTGGTTTGGTCAGATTTTTATCCAAAAAGTAAATCCCCATTGAGATAGATAAATATCATTATTTTTTACAGTAAGTAAGAAAACATTAGGAAAAAAACGTGAAGAGGAAAACTCCGACGATAAAAATCCAACGTTGAGTCCAGAATCATGCATTGAAGTTATGGTATCAGTTTGTGCGTCAATCAAGTCCTTTACACCCCGCATAGTATACCCAAATTTCGCCAGTTACAATTTAGTCATCCGATAAACCGAGAAACGTCATCATCATCTGTCTAGCCTTTTCCCAAACATGTTGGGGTCGGCTTCCAGTCTAACCGGATGCAGCTGAATACCAGTATTTTACATGGAGCGACTGAATATTTGACCTCCACAACCCAGTTACTGCGGAACACGATACCCCTTGGTAAGTCTGGTTGTCAGACTTTCGGGCTCCTGACTACCCGTTACGACTGTCAAATCTATAAATGACAGCCGGGACCAACGCCTTAAGGTGCTTTCCGAGGAACGTTTCGCTGTTAATTTCCAGTAACACTTCTTCCTACTTATTTTAACTAGCTAATTTAGTAGGTAAGTTTATTTAATCTTAGAATACTTTCCATTATATTAACATCCAGGTTTCTTCCCAATATTTATCATCACCGATGTCAATGGTGATTGTTGTGAAATTAAGCTTAGAAAGTGCATATGAATTGAAAAAGTCACATCCGTACTTGGCCAGATTTGACGTTATCGCTTGACTCTGTTTTCTCACAGAAAAAACTAACTCTATCTACCTGTACCCGCAGACATAATATATTTTACTATGTTGTATGTGATAGAAAGTGTCTCCTTTTCCATCCACGTTTTGTAGTTGGTATTTTCAGATTTCATATTTCCCCAACAGAAGTATCGACGTCAATATTGACAGGTTATAAATTCTACTCACTATTTTTTAGCCACAGAGTAATAGCAAATGAAATACAATACCTTTTATTTGTTCAAAAATTATACTGAATACATCACGACTCATAGTTTTTCATAGACAATGGAGAAGAAAAAAGGTGTTATTAGATTTTTTTGGATCCGTACCCCCTTGACGGCAATAGACTCGACCCCTATTATTTATGGGACTTAACCATAACTGATGAAACGCGGGTTCGTGAAGATGAAGGATTTATTGAATACAGCGTTCTATATGAATCATACAGGCATGATTAACAAAATCGGTTAAAGGTATTCCAATTTCAAATCAACATTTCGAATTATTACAATTTCCGTTTAAACAAATATAAATTTTGCACACGTGGCAAGTAGATAAGTCGACTCCACAATGTTTAGTACCTTACAAAAAATCATAAAAATTGTAGCAGAAATTGAACTTTATGTGTGGGTGTTAAAGCAATTTTTCCAAAAATTTGTTTACATTATTTGAAAATCTCAGAATACCTACTTTATACGAGCTTGTATAAATGCCTCATATGTTATGGTTAGTAAAGACAAAAAAAATAGGGTAATATTGAGGTCAATATTACCCTATTTTTTTTGTCTTTACTAACAAAGTAAAAAGAAAAATGGCATGTACTAAGTCTTTTTTGTTTTGATCATCCAATGATTTATCTAGGTTCTAACCCAGTAACTCGAAAAATTGCTGAAGAATATATTTTTTAGCCTATGCTGTCCCTTCATGCTGCAGGCCCAAGGCTACTCTTTCTCCTCTTCACTCTTCTGTCTTGGGCTAGTATCGAATAATCCGATTAGTAACTGCATATTTATATATTTGAGTACTCTATTTAATGCGAACTCCGTGTTCATGTTTCACGACAGCTGACTTGTAAGTTATTTCAGCGAAGTAACTTTAAATAAACATTGAGTTAACTTGGAAGGCAGAATGCACGAGAAAGTTATCTGAGGGATGTCTTTGAGAATATAATCCGGCTTGGTATTCAACCTTCTTGGTAATTTAACTTGCATTCCATTATTTCCTTTGCTCTTATTTGATTAATTTCAGCTACACAGTTCTGACACGAGCGGTTATTTATTTACTGGTATATATAAATTGTAGTTCAAAAATACACATCAAATATAAAAAAAATCGGGTTTGATAGAAATCACTATCTAACCCGACTGAGGCTATCCATGAAAGAAGTAAATTATTTACTTTTTAATTAAAAGTCTCATAGGTTTAGATATAAAACATAATTTTCTATAGTTTAAAGTTGTAAAAGAATCAGAAAATGACTTAAAATGAGGAAATATCTGACGTAAAGTTTCAACGCTGTTCCTGAGATGTTTGTCTGGTCCGGAGTCCAAAATCATATTTTTGGACTACACCCTGTATAGTACTTATTCCAAATTTCAAGTCAATTAGACTAGTGAAAATGTTAGAAACTTAAAAAAAATGTTGTAAAAAGACAACAGATTTTCATAAAGAAATTGCTAAGAAAAATTTCGATGAAACCAGCCTTATATTAAAATAAAAAAACCGCCTTCAAATTGGGCCATATGGGACCTAGATTGCCACAGAGGCTCACAGCCACACACACACACACAAAAGGCATAGCCTTCAAATTTATAACTACCCCTCGATATACGACAGAAGTTAAAAATACCCGCGCGAGGCCAGAAATGACTAAACGCTCGTTATTTCTATGTGACCTTTTGTCTATTTCAGTCACAAAAGTACCACAGAAGGTTTTTAAAGAAATAAGTATTAAATATAATAAGATCCTTCACTGCTTGTATCTTTCTACTATATCAAGCAATCCACTTTGACGTCAGTCCACAAATGTATCAATTTACACAGAAATTACCACGTAATAATCTGCTAGAGTACTTTCGACTTTACGTCTTTGAAGATATGGTTTAATATTGTTCATTTTAGTTCTGCTGCCATATTATTTTCTCCTTTGACTTTTGTATGGTGTTTTCAGTGTAAGTATATTTTCTTAGATGCATTAGTACTCTTGTAAATAATTTTCATACTGATATAGGATTAAAGAGAGAAAAAGGCGTGTTAATATGATAGAGACGATCCCTGAAGAGAACTGACGCCATCTTTAAATATTGAGCAAAAACTTTTTCTAAACAACGATATTCTTCTTTTTTTATTAAAATAGCATCGATTTTATTATTTTTTGTAAATGGAACAGTAAATGAAAACGTCAGATTAATTTCGAATAGGTACAAAGAGTAAGTAGGCACTTACGCTTTTAGCAAGACTTATGTAATTCCATTCATAAAAGGTCCTCCCATTTTTATAGACCTTGAAGTTTGTACCTAAATACAGCCCCAGACGTTTGATTCTGTTAAAATCGCCCCGTGAAAATTTGAGTGAAATGAGCGGTGAAATTAGGTGTCAGTGTCAGTGTCACCGCACGAGTATTCTTAAGACACTTAAATACTGACTTATCTTAATATATATAAATTACTTGTCACGTTGTTTGTCCGCTATGGACTCCTAAACTACTGAACCGATTTTAATAAAATTTTGCATATGGTGTGTGTTTTGGTCGAACTTAAAAGATAGGACAGTTTTTGACGTTCGCCGGGACAGCTTGTTACTATATATATAATATATACTATATTAATACTATAGGAAGAAATAAAATAAAATAAATAATCATAGGGCATCAAAAAATTCATCCGCATCGTTGTCAACGGGAAAAGTGCCCAGAAGGCTGGCAGCATTGCCACGTTGAATGGCAATCCTGATTCTTTGGCCAAAAAAAAGGCCAGCCCTCTGGTCACGTGAAGAGTCGACCAAACGTTTCGCGATTTCTCGAAAAACTAAATGGGCACACGGACCCCATGGCCCTAGTGTTTCAACCCCAAACGGCTCAAACATATAACTTCCAGTTAGGTTGTTGTATTTTCGCCGTTTGAGGTTTTCTGCACCTGCAGCAGCCGCACCTGCACAATCCACCGTACCAGGAAGATGGGATGGCGCAAGGGTGTCGACACATGTTGCATCCCACACCAAAGGCCTACCCATCTTCCAAGGTATTATGGTCATTCCATCTGGTCTCTTACCATCGTCGCGTGCCAAGCCACTGGGTTCTAAAATAGCTGGTACCCCGGCGGTGGCAAGAGCACGACGGATGATGTCATTAATACTGGCGTGTCGGGCTATGCGACCTGCACTTTTACTGCAGGATAGTCCATGGTGTCCGAGTGTATATTAATACTATATGTATACTTAAAGTAATGTAAAATTATCCAAAAGAATACGCAAATTTAGCGACATCTACCTCGTCACATACGAACTAAATCTGACGTAACCTACATCGCGATATTAAAGATTAAACATACATATATTCAAGAACCTGACATCAACGGACCGACGGGCAGTATTCCACCAGACACAACACCCGTCAGGTTGGAGGATTCTCCCTTTACAATGGTGGATGATGAACTTTACACCCTCATACCCCCAAACAAAAAAGAAATTGGTAATCGATTCTCAATTATGATAATGGATGAATGAATATCTAATAATGGAATTCTTTGTCAATTCGGTGACAACTCACCACACACAATTTTTCACGGAGATTTTGTATACGAAATAGCACTCCAGGTTAGTGAGCTAAAGAGGACAACACAGTATATCGCAATCTTACATATCTTTCTATATAAAATTGGATCCATATTTCCCTTGGTCACGGTATCACGCGGGAACGGCGGGACCAATTTCGCTGATTCTTTTTTGTTGTGTTTGTTACTGTAAGAAGAAGGTTCTTACGGAAAGAAAAAATAAGAAAATTGCGCTAAAATTGGTCAATTTCAGAAAACTTAAAGACTATTTTAACTTCAACCGTTTAACAGTTCGCGCGTTTGATGAATTTGAATAATAACCGCGCGTTACACCGCGGAGCACAGCCAATTTAGTTATAAAACATGTCTGTATAAGAGCGTTTATCGCCTGCACAGTACTGCATCAATAGAGTACCTACCTACCATTCAGTTTATATTTGGACACGAAATTTTCGTACAGACTGCATTTGAAAGCTTCGGAGTGAAAGTCCGTGTAGGAGCGTTAGATCCTTTTATCTGCAAAACAAATGACTGTTACACTGGGAGCCACGATTAGGTGAACAGTTAGTTTATCCTAGTATTAAACTGTGTAAAGAATAGAGGTTGATTAAGTGGTCAGGCGTTTTGTAAATGTCTCTGTACTTTTTGTTGGTATAATTTTTAAATTTAAATAAAGAACACATAAAGGTGATTTTAATTAAATTTTTCACCTTGTATAATCTCTTTATATCATTCATTTAACATTTAATATAATTGTGTTTTGTTTATGCAAATGACCAAGATTAGTGCATTTTTTTTGTCAGTCTTTCATGTAAGTAACTTTCATAGCAAGCATACAAGTAACCAAGCTTGTAAATAAGCAATCAAGCAAAGTTGTAAGCATGAAAACTGACATACACATAGTTAAAGGGTTCAGAATAATTAAACCAAAATGTAACTGCCGCACTGTCGAACAGGGCTGTATTTCTCGAAAAAGAAAACCTCAACAACATTTTCTGCTTTGCTTCTTGAAATATTTCATAAAATTAATGCGTTATTATAGCCCAAAATCAACGCTAACGGTGCTATTAAAAACAAACCATCGTTTATTTATGGCAATAAAATTAAACTCTTCATAAATATTCTGACGCTAATGAACGATAAAAACAAATTTAAGTCCTAATATTATTTTTAAAAACATTTTGGGGAATACTTATCTTACGCCACTAAGTCATTGAGGAGGGATGACCTAATTTCTGTGATTACTTGTTGAAATAATAACACTGCAAGGCTAAGGCCTCTTTACATACGAAAAAGACACGAGCACAAATCACCACCCTTGCTCGAGGCGAGTTGGCCATTTTAGATTTCTATTCATTATAAATCCTGGTTTTTCCTCAGCGATGACTTAGAAAGTACGTCTGAATAGCAAAAATTAACATTTAACTTGCATACTATGGAGACGTGGGCTGCTTATATGGCAGCATTGAAGAACTCAGAAGCAGTTAAGTCCACTAGCGGTAACTTTTGAAAGAACTACTAAAAAGTGCTCATTGGACCACCATTGGGTATTATCAATATTAAAGATAAATGTATAGACAGACATAACGACAAATTTTGTACCACATGACGTGTTCCTTATCTGATTATCTGACAGAAAATATAAATCTTGATAAAAAATTAAAAATTAAAGAACTAACGAAAGAAGTGTTTAGATTTTGAAACACTTCGTCGTAATGGCCCATTGGTTAAAGACCAGGTTTAAATTTAGGGTTGAAACACTAGGGCCAGAGGTTCCGTGTGCCATTTAGTTTTTAGACTCTTCACGTGACCAGAACGCTAGCTTTTTTTTTGGTCAAAGAATCAGCATTGCCATTCAACGTGGCAATGCTGCCATCCTTTTGGGCATTTTTCTCGTTGGCAGCGATGCGTATGTAGTTTTCAATGCCCTATAATTCTTTTTTTTTAAGTATGTTATAAGTAAATAAATTTAACTTGGACATAACTGACATACAACCAAGTAGACCATTAAATGGTGCAGTGGTAAAAAAATAAAATATATAAATGAAGTTCATTATTATGCTCGCCAGTGTAGCTTCTATCGTACTAAGTATGGCGTGTCAAAACTTTTTGGTAGTGAAGTCTCTGTGTTGCAACAGACCCCACATATTTAAATATACGAAACTTTAAGCGTTCCACTTAATTAATGGCATACACACATATAACTGCACTGCTTTTTCAAATTAAAATTGTTTTGAAACAAGGCATGACATCTTTACTTTAAATGAAGATCTTTTCCGTTTTTTAAGTTACATTTTGCTTTAATTTATATTTAGTTTTTGTTGAAGGAAACCAATACTTCTAAACTATCTTTATACCGAATAAGGTTTTTGTAAATAAGTCGGTATATCTTAATCTTCCTCGTTTTAATAATAGTCAAGGGAACTTGTTTTTGGCATAATCGTAACGTTAATGCCAATGATTCTAAAATTAAAAATACAGCTTTCCTGCATCATTTATGAAGCAAGCACAATTAGTATCATACATAGATATGAACGAAGTCTCAAAAATAAATTTTAAACGAGTATTTTCAATTTTAGAATGGTTCGAATTGACGTAACGTTTACGTCAAGCATTCGTGATAGGCACACAGAATGTAGATATCACTCATCCTGATTATCTTATACCTTTAAACGGGCAATTATTTTATATACATATGCACATATATATATATGTGTATAATCTGAATCTCGGAAACGGCTCCAACGATTTTCATTAAATTTAGTATGCGGGGTGTTTCGGGGGCGATTAATCGATCTAGCCAGGTTTCATTATTAGAAAACGTCGTTTTATATTTTTAAAAAGTCACTACATTTTTGGGAAATGCCTTAAACAGTAACTATGAAAGAAACTATGTTTCGATACGTAATAGGAACTCTGCACTAATAGTTGTCTCACAAACTTTATTTCCAATTATGCACATCAAGAAATAAATTTATAAATACTCAACATAATCCTACTTCCTACTAATTTTATAAAGATAAAAGTTTGAGAGGGTGTATGGATGTTTGTTAATATTTCAAGCAAAAACTGAACGGGTGTTGAAGACACTTTAAGGTATAAATGGTTTGTTTGTATTTGAAGTGAGGATTTTTCTAGCAGCGTTTAGCGATTTTCGGAAGAGCCAAAAGGAAGGTTCGCTTCACCGACAGACAGTGACAGTTATTACAAAGTTTTAAGTTTTCACTTCTGTTGCTAGACCCCATTTCTTTCCCCCAACTCCATAATTTTGCTGGGGAGTTTGTTCCGCCACTTCTTCCCAGCAAAAACACTAAAAAGTGGTGAAAGGTGGGCGTTTTTGGGCGTCTTATTTAAACATTTTGACGTTGAAAAAGTGGCTGATTATTAGCCTAATTTGAATAAATGAATTTTGATTTTGATTTTATGATATTAATTATAACATTTTCTTGACTTCAGCAGAAACACAAAAAAACCCGTTCAAACGTTGATGAAACTAACGATTCAGTCGAAGTAGAAGCAATTCCTATCATACCTGGATTTTACTTGCAGAAACCAAAAGGAATATCTAAATCTTTGTTTGAAAACCCTAAAGCTTGGCCTGATGATGTGGTGATGCTTAGTAATGTAGAAACCAGGTAAATGTAGACAATTTTGATTTATACTATTCTCAAAAGACCATCTCAAACACTGGTCCTTGGTTCTCGCATGATCTGACCAAGATATTGTTTGGACTTTAAAAGAGACAGTGATCTCTGAGTTTCTTTCAGTGTTTATTTTCAGAGTAGTCAGATAGGGAAACACCAACTTAGTTTAAAAAAAAAATGTTGACGTGTTAAAAGTATTTGTAAAAACCTGCCATCATTTAATTTTCGTTCAATTTAATAGTGAAAGCTTTATTTAAAATTTGCATTATATTTCCAGGCATAACAAAGAAAAAAATAGTGTACACCGTTCAATCAACAGACCAAAAGATGACTACCTACAGGTATTTTTTTTTTACATATTATAAGGAGGCTCCACAACACACGCCTTGCACACTCCACACCCAATTTCCAACTGACTGGTCTACACTCCACATGACAAGAGTGCTGGCTCAATTTTTTGGCCAAAGAATTTGCAGTGCCATTCGACATGGCAATTTTGTCAGTCTTCTTGGCACGTGTCTGGCAGCTTTTGTGTTACTAGTTTTATGTAGTTTCATCATATTTCTTCTTATTTTGTCCCTCAATTTCTCCGATGTGATAATAGTTATTCTGCTATTGCATTATTGTATCGACGACCTATGTGGCGTAGTGGGCGAAGGTCCGCCTGCGACGCAGGAGATTGCGGGTTCGATTCCCGCCTTGGGACAAATGTTTATACGATCTACAAAGATTTGTTCCGGGTGTTCTGGGTATTTGCTATGTATAATAAAAATATCTATCTATGTAATGTATTGTATTAAGTATATCAGTCATCTAGTACCCATAACACAAGCTCTGCTTAGCTTGGGGCTAGATGATGTTGTGTGGATTGTCCAGCATTATTTATTTATTTATTTCTTTATTCCGGGCGGAGACAAGTCCCACTAATAATAGATCACAAGAAACGTTCTAGCCCTTCTTGAGGTATAAATAATGTAATAAACTCGACGTTGTTTTTTATTAAATAGATTATTAGTTCTATTTTTCTTTTGTTTTTGTAAATATGCGTATAGTTAGTTTAATGGCATAATTGTATATATGTGAATATTTAAAATTTAAATAAATAAAATAGATTATTGTAGATCATAAATGTTGAATAACTAATGCACTCAAATTACTGATATAATTTACAGCAGTTTTACTAACTATACCAATGTGTGGAAATGGAAATTATGTATTTTTCTAACTCCTCCGCTGTTCTTTTATGATTAATTTCGTTGCTATCCAAGACAGTTGAATCGTTACTCCGGGACTCGTCGGGCTTCATTGTCTCGACGCTTTTCTGGTGGTCGCCACTGTTGATAGTGGTTTTCAGGAGATGCAGTGGTTAGGGAATAGTGTGGCCGGCTTGTCCCATAAAAAAAAACTAAACCAATGCCACCAAGTCTCTCCATCACAAGCCAAAGAGTCATGCCGTATTAGGTGATAGTAAAAATATGAATAAATAATTTTGCGTTAAACCTGTGTGTATTCTATTATTACAGGGGAAACTATTACAAGCGGTCAAAACTCTCAACAAATTTCGAGAGAATGAAAAGTTTGTGCTTTTATTTGTTGATACTAATTATGTATTATCTATTATTAGATGTTTATTTTATGCACCATGCATGCTTAAAACCTTAAGCGCCAGCTGACCGGAAAACAATACATTTTATATTGTGTCTCGATGTCTGGCAGTCTTAAATTTACTGCGATTTATCTCTGATTTTTGGTCGTGTTTGGCTCCATAATCGGGATTGAGAGCTCGGGGGATGCCGTCGCCTTCTTTTGCCAAAAAGTGATAGATGCAAAGGAGGAGGCAGAAAGGGAGCGGGAGGACACAACCTCACTCCGTATTTGCACCAGAAACAAGGGCGTTGGAGAGTGCACAATGATCTCCGGCCGCCATAGCGGAGCTTGCAGTTGACAGACTTGGGGTCTTGGGGGTGTCTGCCACCAGCGCATACAAAGTGCTCCACACACGATTTTTAAGAGAAACTGTGGTCATTAAGTGCTACAGAGGGTGACGAGGGACACCATGGAAATCATACGGGCCGTAACCTGGCCGGGGGAGCGAGATAGACGTACGGGTCAAAGGTAGTCGAAGCCCACCGTGTGGTTTTAGTCAGTAAGACTCTGACAGACCCCTTCTCCGCTCCACCCTGGGGCGGAGAACAATCATGTTGATTTCCAAACGCAAATAAAAAACCTAATATTATTTTGGTCAACAAAGGGCGCCATTTTTTTCATTCAACCTATTTTCAGGTATAAAAAGGACAATATAAAAAATTACAAAGCAAACGACACCAATAATACTCAAGAAGAACTGGTTAAAAAGCTGTTGGTAAGAAATTTTAACAACTAAACATTTGTTTGCAAGCGCAAACACTGTTAGGTACACGTTGGTCTTAAAAGTACTTAAGTATTGTGTATGCTCAATTGCAGGGTCGAATGTTTACAGGGGTTAAAGGGAACATAGACCCTCGAGCACAAGAAATGTAAGTTATTACAGAAACTTCTTTAATAAATAATATAACTGGTATATGGTTGGTTCAAATTAAAATTAACTTATTATTTACAGAAACAAGAAACCACACAATAGTGGCAAGAGTTCCAAGAATTCTACAATACTTAGCCAACTTCTGGTATATTAGATCTTACTAACAATTAAACTCAACCTCAACAACCCAACAACTCAACTCAACTCAACCAACAACTCAACTAAACAACAACAACAACTCATCAACTCTAGACTTTACTACAGATCGGCATCTAAGGCCTAATCTTTGATGTTAGTAGTAGCCCATAGAATTCTATTATTATTTAATAGGAAATGTTTTTTTGCAGAAAAATATTCTGAACGGAAATAAAAAATACAAGAAATACCGTGCAAGTAACACGTATGAGTAATTATATGATTATTGTCATCATCTTCCTCCCACCCTTATTCCAATGTATTAAAGGTTGGCGCAGCATTTCCACTCATATCTTTTTGCCACCATCTCATAAGTCACCTCCCTTGTAACAATTACCATCTTCCACTCTAAGTTCTATCCATCCTATACGTTCCACTTGCTGATAATCCTTTCCCCCTCTGGTCATCAGTTTCGCCAGACAGGTTGGTCGAAGCTGCTCAAGTGAAATTTTATAGACCTGGTAGTTTATGGCCTGGTGTGCAAGAGTGGTGGTGCTCTACAAATGCTGGGACACCTGCTTTCGTGTAACGGGTGCCCTAATACCTGCAAGCTGAATTGATGGATGCAGCAGATGAAGCCAAACTCGCAGCCAATTTCTGGGCCGACTCTATTGTAAAAAGAAGAGTAGCACAAATATAACAATTAATGATTTAATTATTAGTTACAGGTATGGTAACAAAGAAAAAAGTCATTTACTGGTACGTTGATATTACAATAACAGCTGTTCTTTAGTCTGGCGTATAAAGAAAAAAAAGAAAGAAAGAAAAACATTTATTCGGGACACCCACGGGAAATATAAATACAAATAACGTAAAGAAGACCTGCGCAAGGCCAAAAAGGATCCTATCTCAGAAGTTGCGGTATTTAGACAAAGAATACCGCAGCCACCAATTACATAGGGATTGGCTTCCAGCCTAACCGAATGCAACTGAATACTAGTACGAGTATATTTAGCGATTACCATACTAGCGCAGTCCACGACACAGTTAACACGACATCCCTCGATAAGACTGGTTGAAAGACTTTCATGCTTCTGACTGCCCGGAACGATTGTCAAAGAAAAACAATTGACGGCCGGGGACCAACTGCTTTCCGAGGCAGATGTTAAGTGTATGGTGAAGAATTAATATTAGGGTGGTAATCTAAAATTACGCTTATGTATTATTCTTTGATCCTACTAAGTCGCAAGTGCTGGGGAATGAGTTCGGGGGATCGATTCCCGGGTCAGTCATCCTATAGTAAAAGTTGTTTATGCTAAGGCAGGTTTGACTTTTCTGTTTCACTAGAAATATTGCAAATTATTTAAAATGATTTCGTGTTATTTCAGGCAAATATTTTAAAAGGTATCCAAAATGAGAACCTGGAACAGGGGAGTCAGATGTGAGTGTTACTACTACTATAAAAAATTAATTATACTAAAAAAAAATATTATAACCACCCCTTACCCTCTTCCCGTGGCTTACTGTAAGCGTCCCACTGTTTGGGAACCCACGGCTTAGCATAACTGTTATAGGTACGTCGTGAAATACTACGAAGCAGTGCTACGTAGGCTACGCGAGATAAGCAAGATATACGCGAGTCACTATTTTTTTTAAATAATTAGTTTTATTAACCAACGGATATCATTTACTATATTTTAATAGTTTCATTTATTACACGCTTTATATTAGCTTCACTTGTATGTTTGTAACCGACTTTGGACGCTATTTTGACCCACTTTAAACGGTCAAATTTCATTCATATTTTGCACACCTGTCAAAGACTGATGACAATGCAATAATTCGAAAAAAAAATAGATTAAAAAACTAAAAAAGACGCTTTTATAAAAAAATCAACTAAAAAATAGAAAATAAAATTTAAGAAATTTGGATTAACAAAAGTGTAAATAAGAAACAAATGTATTTCAATGGAAAAAAGCGTGGAGTGCATAGTGTCAATAGTTATAAACATTTTCTATTTTTCCATGGTTACTGTCATTCACAGTGGGCTCCATGTATCGGCGTGTATTCTTCAATATTAACACTACACCCCACGCTTTTTTCCATTAAAGTACATTTGTTTCTTATTTATTCTTTTCTTAATCCAAATTTATTCAATTTTATTTTCTATTTTTAGTTGGATTTTCTATAAAAGCGTGATTTTTTAGTTTTTTTAAATAATATTCAGATAATTAAATTTCAGACGCCGACGTCCACCTTGGGTAATAATGTAAGTTTCATAATATAACTAGATTTTGCATACAAATAATCCTCCTTCTGGGTCCTAAACTATCTCGGTATAAATCAGTTCAGCGAATTTAACGTCAAAAATTCACAAACAGACGGATTGCGTAAATAAATCTCCGACGCCTCCCAAAAAGCAGACAAACCCAAAAAGGACTAGGCTAGACAAGTTTGGATTTGCCGTATGTCGGATGAATCTTGGGCCAAGAAAAACCACAACGTGGAGCCTGAATACGTCCAACGGCAATGTCCTCCCCCCTACCCTTTGCTCAAGCCAGCCCGCGTAGCAAAGCCAGTAGTTATTTAAATTATTCCATTAAATAAATAAATAAATAAAATAAAAATACTTTTTATTCATAAGTTCACATATAAATTACATAGAAGTGAGATCAGTACAGAGTTACATATTAAAATTATTAAGCAAATATTAAACTATGCCTAAAATAAATCTAGTGTAGGTATAACTTATATAATATATTGGATAAAGGCCTAATGAAAAACAATAGCGACCTGCCTGATGTAGGTTTATTCAAACCTGTGTTTCAGGTAACAACGCTGAGTGTTTTATTGGACTATTAAATTATTGTACATAGAGCTAGCATTGATACATAATAATTATATTATTAAATAAAAATTGCCTTAACATTAATAAACTTATTGCATGATTTCTAGCAATTTTTCAGTGTCTGAGTAATTTAATGTCGCTAAGTATTCACTTAACATTTCACTACATTTTTTACAATTTACACTATATATACTTAGAGACTTATTGATTTTATTATATAAGAACGGACCTAAAAAACCATAAAATTTATTTATAAAAGTATGTCTAGTTTGAGGCTTTATGCAAACTAAGTCTTTTCTTCTCTTATGTATAGGTATGGGGGTATAAGGGAGATTGCTATGCTGGTGTAATACTATCTTTAATATAAATAGTTGACGCACAGTTAAAACCTTACATGCCGTATAAAGCTCGTATGTGGGAAATCTAAATGGGCGAAAGGTGGCTACCTTAAGGATAGCTCTCTGCGCACGTTCTAATGGTAGTAGGATTGTTTTTGCAGCCCCTCCCCATGAAGTTATGCAATATGTAAGAATGGATTGACACAAAGCTAAATAGACCTGTTTAATTAATTTGTAGTCCGTTATATATCGTAAATTCTTAAAAATGTATATTAATTTACGCATTCGAGTGCATAATAAATCAATGTGTTTACGGAAGTTCAGATTTGTGTCAATCGTCACACCAAGATATTTCATATGATCGGCTTTTGCTAAAGTAGGACAATTACATGCATTGTCAGCGTACTTGCCGCACTTATGCGCATAAATGTTTATGTTAGTAGTTGGCAGGTTAGTATTTCTCATAGTGAATAAAATGTGTTTAGTTTTTTCTGCATTTAGTGTTAGGAGATTTTCATGTAGCCAATTAGACACTATATTAAAACCGTTCTGGGCTTGTTTATACACCTCCTCTCGAGACTTGTCTGAAAACAATAGAGCTGTGTCATCTGCATAAGACATTATGACACCATTTTGGAGTGTTAAGCTGCACAGGTCATTAATATATACTAGGAATAAAGTAGGACCCAATATACTACCTTGAGGTATTCCGTAATTACTATTTCGAAGCTCAAAACTGACGTACTGACCAATTTTTACACATTGTTCGCGGTCTCTTAAATAATCAGAAAGCAGTGTAAGCGTTGTTCCTCTTATTCCGAGTCTTTCAAGCTTGCCCAATAATAAAGGACAGGAAATTGTGTCAAAGGCCTTGGCGAGGTCTAGGAAGATCCCAATGGAGTGCATGCCCTGATCCAAATTAGTTGTTATATAATCCGTCATTTGATGTACTGCTTGATTAGTTGATTTTTTGGGCCTAAAGCCAAATTGTCTATCCGAAAGCAATTTGTTATCCTCTAGATATTTCATTAATCTAATATTAATGATTTTCTCTAAGATCTTGGAGAGCCCTGTTAAAACTGAAATGGGTCTGTAGTTGTTAACACATTTTTTGTCACCAGATTTATATACAGGAGTAACCACTGCTTTTTTAAGCGACTTAGGGAATACACCATTAGTTAAGCATAACTGAAAAATATGAGTTAGCGGCGGAGCAAGGAGGTATTTGAAATGTTTAAGTATGTTGTTTGATATGTCGTCCCACCCAACCGCGCAAACGTCCTTTAATCCAGAAATGATTGTTAATACTTCATCGACATCCGTATCTAGTAAGACAAAAGATTTGAGTCTGGGGAAAGATTTAGGTTGGTTTTGAGAGAAAGAACCTCTAGATTGTATGGTCTTTTCTGCTAAGGTTTTGCCTACGTTAGAAAAATAGTAATTAACTATATTTGTTGATTCTATTGGGTTGTTCTCTATAGTCAATAAGTCAAGTGGAGGTTCAAGTTGTTTTGATCTAAATGTATTTGTTTTTATAAATTTCCAAATAAGTTTACTATTTAATAATAAAATTCAATAAAATTCATTAAATAATATAAATCTATTAGATTCAGCCCGTGCCTTTGCTGTCCTCTCCCAGTGACGTCTTAAGTGGAGGCTCGTACCCCGCAGGGGGTGCCCTTAGCGATTAGTCGCTTAGCTTTTAAATTTTTACGCCCTGAATGGAGGCCTTCATTTCTAATTAAGTCCCCACAGGAAAGTTCGGTTAAGCAGTAGATATCTGTGGTAGGCGTTTTGGGGGACTGTCTTTTGTAAACGTTTTGACGTTCAAAAAGTGCTGATTCCCAGCCTAATTTTAATAAATGAATTTTGATTTTGATTTTAATGACCCTTCCAAAAAAAAGGTAATTTTGAACCAGTAAAAGTTCTATTGTATTTCACACAGCTCATACGCATCTCTTCAAAATAACGTAAGTGAAAAGTTTGACTAGTATGAAGCTTGACCATTTCTATATCACGTTAATTTTGTAGTTTTTTTTAATAAAGTTGTTCTGTAGGATATAAAGTGTACTTAGCTATAAACGAATTAAATTCAATCACATTATTTTGGTCAATGGAGGTCAGATACTTTTTAAAAGAACATGACATTTATTTTTTCTAAAAAAATCAGGTGATGGATATGAAAAATGACGCCAAGGATTCCATCGAAGACTCGTACGTATACCTGACGGATTTACCACTATACATCTTTTACCACTTACTGATTAGTGTACCGTAAAACGGGGTTAATATAGCAGGAGTGAATAGAAACAAAACTTTGAAGAGGATTTTCGCGCTAATTTAACATTGTTTGTTCAAGGTACAGGGAGCCTTATTTTTTTTGAGGAATCGAAATTTAAATTTCGACGTCTTTCTAGTAATAAATTATATTGAAAAAAGGTTAAAATCTCATTTAAAGTTTTTTTTTAATTACCCCGCTTTACCGGCCTGTCCCTTTAGGGAATAAGTTAAAGGTTTTCTTAAAAAAAAATACATATATTTACATATATACAGACATGATATAGCATCAAGTCTGTATTCCCTAGGGAGAGGTGTACCTATAGATACACCCACATTTCGACACTTATGTTTAAATCCCATGTTATAAAGGGCGAGCCTACTGCCATTAACCAGGCACGAATCCAGACTCCGGCCTGTTACTGATTCAATCCTGATTTACTAACCCAATATCACTGCCCGACCTGGTAATCAAACCTAAGCGTGAGGCCTGCCTCACGCTCAGCAGGATTGCTTGCGACCACGATCGATGAGGCAGTCGATGTAGTTGATGTATAATAGTTAAATTTACCACGTTTTGTGCTTCTAGTGAGGACGAATCTGACGAATCTGTAAGTACACAATGTCTGCTTTGTATAAATCATTCTTATTGTTTGATACCTTATTGCTTATAATCTAAAAAAAATAAAAAAAAACTTAACTTATATTTCACCGTTGCAGTTGGTCTCATACTAAAAGTTGTTTTTATTCATGATTTTTGTCACCCTCTGATAGGTTTAATAAATTACTCTATATCGATACTGAAATATATCCTCTTTTGTAATTATTTTCGTACTTTGATTTGTATATTTTTTTTACAAATTTAAAGATAAAACAACACAAAATAGTTTTTTGACAAAATATTTAAACATAAAAATAGCTCTCCATTTTTTTTTATTATACATTTTTTTCCGTAACGTTATGGGAAGTAACAGATCTTTATATCGTCTTTTATAGAACTTGTTTAACCTGTACCATACGAGAAGACAGAGCAAACCAGACATAGGCGGTGAAAAAGAAGACGATTTCGAATCCGATGAATCGTCTAGTGCAGAGTCGGACTATGACAAGAACCCGGGCAACCCATACACTGTCCACAAGAATAAATACAAGCAAAACTGGCCTTATAATCATTTTGTAAGTTGTTTGTGTAGATAAGAATTTCGCCGTTTTGTCGACTGCAAATAAGGGTTTTTTTTGTTTGCAATCATTTTCATACAGTCTGAGCTACAATATAAGAAGGTAATAAACTGGTCACATCGGTAAAGGACTGAGGGCAAAATTATACCATCCCAGCTAGTAAAAACATTTAAAAATAGGTGTACAATTTTTATTTTATTTTTTTGTTTTAAATTTCTGAAATTAGATAAAACTATCAAAATAAATGAGTTCAAATAAGCCAAATTACATAAATATATTAACAGAAACATAAAATTTGTCGCTGTTATGTTTCATCATCATCATCATCAGGCTATACTGGTCGACTGCTGGACATATCCCTCTCCTAATGAGCGCCATTGCGCCCTGTCTTCAGCTTGCCACATCCAGCATCTGTTATGTTTAAGTCCAATGTAATAGGGGGGAGTCCAGTGCCTTCAACCTGGCACAAGTCCGGACACAGGGCTTTTAGGAAATTCTAAATGAAAAACTCAATATCACTTTACCTGGAATCGAATCCCAGCCCTCATGCTAGGCAGTAGTGCTTGCGATCACTAGACCAACAGGGAAAAGCGTTAATGTATTAGGAATGTCAAGTGTAAGCTTTATACAATTGACGGCATGAATCTCGAGCACTGGAAGCAGTAGTGGGGGAAAATTCGCTAAAAAGCGCTTTTTACTAAAATCTACTACTGCGCAACTGAAGTTAAACATTCAAGATCCGTGTCGATAACTATAACACTGTTTAGATGGACGGAGACCATATGAACATCAATCCCTTTGGACCTCAATTTGGAAGCTTAGGACCCAGTGGTCCTGAACTATTCTTTGGAAGAAAATGGTGGTACTTTAATCAGGTAAACATATTTTATTATTATTTTTCTGTTTTTTTTACTTGTGCTATAAAAAAATCAGTTCTATAATTGAACTTCTCAGTTGCCAAAACAATAATTAATAAATAATTGTTTTTTTTCTCATGGCATTCAAACTATGTTGTGTATTTGTTAATGGTAGGGAACCATTAACAAATACACAACATAGTTTACCAATAGACTCATCTCACCACCTCATTATTTTAGTTTGATTAAAAACAGTTTCTTTATAATTTGTAAACGTTAGTCTAACTTTGTTTTCAGGATGACTACAAACCGATGGGTTAACTTTTGCAATTAATGTTGCCATAAGAAACCTTGTATGTAAATATACCTATAATTAATTTTATTACAATGCATTTTTTATTACGTGCTTCTATACTTAAAACTCGTAAATAAACTTTCAAGGAAACGTTTATAAACACAATGTTCTGTACAAATATTTGTGAAATATGGCTAGCGTGTTTTGTTTGTTTCATTTTTTTATTTATTATTTTCATTATTAGACTTAGGCTTTAAATTAGGCTGTTTGACTGCTAGCATATAAAGCAGTCAAACAGTATTTTTTTTAAATATGTCAGCGCACACAGGAAAGGCATTTTCAAGTGTGACAGGTTGTCAACGTCACTCTAGCGGAGCGTCGAGTCGATGGTAGCGGGGCGGCCATCTTAGGATTCCCTTCTTTGAGAGCGGTCGCCAGCGCACCACGTATTCGACAAATTGCTATCCATCGCCTTAAACATACTTAGTTTTACCTACTGCCAGCATTAACAATATCAAAGAAGCAAGATGTTGACACAACAACCATACTATAAAATCCAAACTCCATAGACTAAACAAAGAACATGAGTTGTGTGAAGGGCTGTGAAGACGCTAAAACGCTTTCCTTGCTTCGGAAAGGTCAGAAAATTCGAATCGACAGTAATTGATACGGGGTTTGGACCTCAAATATTGGACGGAGAGGAAATATGATGAACCAGCTTTACCCTCGAGTTTCGACTACGTTATCAAAATATATTTTTGCTTGAATTTCCCATGGGAGATATTTAGTATTGGAAGGTACAAGATTAAATACGATGGGACAAGGGCAGGAGGATGATGATGGTAATCTGAATTAGGTACATAGTTTTTAACTCAATTTTTTTTGTTTCTTTTATTTTTGTTTGTGACAGTTTTTTGTTACTTTTTGTTTAATCATTATTTCATTACTGTACACCGCTTTAACCGTGTTATAATTTGCCATTGAAGAGCGGGGCCTCCTAGCACAGATATATCTTTTACTTAAAAGGAGGTCCCTATGTAAGATTGACTGTAAAAGTTTTACATGTTTCTGGAATAAACCTTTTTTTTTGCCTTTTTTTTAACTTTTTCCACCCTAGAAAATTTTCTAAATAATTATACACCGCTGTACATAAAAGTCACCGTCAAAGTTTCATCATCATTATCCACCTAGCCTTTCCCAACTGTGGTGGGGACCTAAACAACTCTGTTACTGGATAACAGGATACTCTTTGGAAATACTGGCTGTCAGACTTTCGGGATACTGACTACCCGTAAAGACTGTCAAAGGACTTCGTATCACAGTCGGAACCAACTGTTTTACGTGCTTTTTGAGGCACGGAAGGGTAATATGTAATGAATGGTTCAAATCCATGTGACAAGTTAACAGCCGAATTCTGTACTATATTCAAACAGCTCTAAAGGTAAACTTGGTCCATAGATAGCTCTATATTTCCTGCACGGCGTGAAAGGTATAGCTTTCACGTTCACAACACTCTGAGGTAACACTGAATGGTTTTGACGCCCGCACGGGGTCGCGCCAAACTTCCTGGCTTTGGTCGCGTCGAAACCAACACGGTGCAATGACAACGCGAAGCTACGAATATACGGATTGTGAAACTATATATCCGAACAGGCTTGTTACAATGTATTTTGAACCGACGAAAATAGAAGAAGGAAGTTCTTAATTCGACCCCTATTTTTCTTTTTTAATCAGTTTATTGGCAACTATATAATTTATCCCATCACAAGTATCTTCGGATTACTTTCTGGGAAGCCCCGGCAATTTAAATTGTATAGTTTTAAGATAATAAACACATTTATTTATTTGTTTTTGTTTTTTTTTATATAAAAATATAGTGCCATTTTTGTATTCAACGTGTGAAACTCTAAAGTTGTTGTTGTCTGTATGTTTTGGTTTTTACGCCTTCACGTTAAAACGATGGAACGGATTTTGATAAAATTTCTTGTGAAGGTAACTCATACTGTGGATTAACATATAGGCTTATCCCGAAGAAGTTAAATATAGCCATGGGTTGGCAACAGCGTGTCATGTCAAAAAGAGTGGCCACGGAGTTTCTTGCCCGTTCTTCTCCATAGGTTTGGAATGGGCGACTAGCTTCATTTTTCCGATTCTTTGACAATTCAAAGTACCTGTAATTGGTTTATTTGAAAAAAAATGCATTGACTTTGTACATAGGAGTTTTAACGGTGTGCAGCTGGCAGTTTTCTCTGAAGGGTTGAGCAGAGAAGTACCTATAGAACCTATACACACATTTCGCCAGTAATCATAAGTATAATAAGTCTAAGATAGTGGGCGAGGTTATTGCCATCAACCGGGAACAGATCTAGACTTCGGGCTACTACTTAGAAAACCTAGATGGAAAAACCTAATATACGTAAATACGCTATAGGTTTTGGGTCGAGAATCTAATATGGTAGTTCCTGTTGACCTAAAATCACGAAATTTGGCAAAAAGCAAGGCAGCACAAATACACGAAAAATTCCAAAAGTAAAAAAAAACTTTAAAATTATGGGTGGGTACGGAACCTCGCGTTCGACTCGCACTTGACCAGTTTTTTATAAACCTATTGATATCACTACTATTATCATACTACTCCTACTTTGAAGGAGAATAGAAGACAAATACGAAAATAGAAAACAATTTATCGAAAAGGAAAAGTAAAAATATTTTTCTAGTATGCAAACATATTTAAAAATTCCGAAAGCGTTAAAATAGAATTCTGTGAATTAGAGGCATACTTTCATAACTTCACGACTTTCATAATGTTCCAAGTTTCGAGTGTAAAGCGTTTGATTTAACAAATTTTCACATCGACTGTGACATATAATAATAAAAAAACGTTTATTAATCCAATAAATTGAAATTACACACAAGATCCAAACAAACTGACGGCACAGTTGGCGCAGTGGCAGAGCGATTGACCGCTGCGCTGCGTGTTGTGGGTTCGATTCCCGCACGGAACAAATATTTGTATGGCCTACCGGTAGTTGTTCCGGGTCTGGCTGTTTGTGTATGTGAGTTTGAATGTTTGTAAACGCACCCACGATACAGGAGAAATTCCTAGTGTGGGGCAACGTTTTAAAAAAATAAACTAGTATTATAGGTATATAGTCAATCATAGTAGCTTATGTACAAAAGAAACACCGACTTAGTCCAAGTCTCATTTATATATATATCACTTTAAAAGTGTTTTTTGTTAATCCTATGTACAGAAATAAATATAATTTCATTTCATTTTATCATGTTTAGCGACACTGCCGAAGTAGTGGGCATGGCAAACGTTACAGTTTGTAACTTGCACCATACCGTAATACCGACACCAACACAACATCCGCCCACGTCATTAGCAGGCAGTAGCAGTGTGCTACCTTAAGAGTGTGTATTAAGACAGAAAAAAAACGAAGCTAACGGAGTATGTAAGGATAGTGTAGTAGGTGGCGTTCTGTAGTTCTGCCTACCCCTATGGGAAATAGGTGTGAGTTTATGTATGTACTACATATGTATGTATAGAAAAATCCCGAAATTTCCTGATTTCTCCCGAATTTTTCTATTACCCTTGCTCTGCCCCTAAATATTCTTATAGTCCCACAACATGCGACGAAATATTGTAGCTTATTCCTAGGAATAGAAACTTAGTTAGAACAGCAAGCGCGTATTTTATTAATGTATACAAAATATTGTAAATAAAGCTTATTTAAAAGAGTAAGTGTAGATTTCTTGCCCATTCTTCTCCGCACGAAAATACATTTTGGATGGGGTAACAAGAATCATTTCGGTTTTTTTTTTTAATTTGGTAGTGCTTTTTTAATGGTTTTCTTGAAATAAATTATTAGACTTTAACTTTGAAATGCTACCGTTCAAGCTTTATACACTGCTTCTCTATGTAAATTTTAACTATGCTATCCTCCTCCGCAAAAAAAGGATCCGAAATATTCGCTTTACATATTAATATTGAGTACAAAAATACAAATTAAACTTAGTACTCCAGGAATACAGGCGTAATGTTTACCCCTCAAAGACCTACCTCATTGTCACCCTACAGGTAAATCATTAGTATGTTTGACTACCGATGTGGCGCGGCGGGCGATGGTCCGCCTGCGACGCAGGAGGTTGCGGGTTCGATTCCCGCCCTGGGACAAATGTTTGTACGATCTACAAATATTTGTTTCGGGTGTTCTGGGTATTTGCTATGTATAATAAAAATATATATCTATGTAATGTATTGTATTAAATATATCAGTCATCTAGTACTCATAACACAAGCTCTGCTTAGCTTGGGGCTAGATGATGCTGTGTGGATTGTCCAGCATTATTTATTTATTATTTATTTATTATTTATTTATTTATTATGTTAAAAGCCAACCGAAAATGCATTAAGATTACATAAATAATACAAGCTGACCCAGCAAACGTTATTTTGCCATATAAAATGTTTGGGGTGGACCACCCTCGTCATTATTGGTAGATATTGCCTATTTTATGTTTAAAAATGATATGGTTTTCAATTTATTATGTGTCTACCTCGCTTTAAAATTAGCTAGGTTTAGAAAAGCCAGAGCTACCAAGGTTTTAATACCTTTTCGGGTGTTATTTTTGCAACTTCTAAGTAGGGTTTTGTTTTTTAGAATGATGTTTCTGAAAGGTGAAGAGAAAACAGTGTACCATAATTAAAGAGATTTTTAAAGAATAGAAGTTTTAAGAAAATAACGTTTGAAGGTTATTTTAAGTTTACTTATTTTTTTACTGAAGGTCGGCCAGTTACCTTAGCTCCAGAGGAACAATATCCGTATTTTGAAGAACAAACAACATTTTAATCACAGTCTAAATATGTCAGAAATACCTCTCATTTACCTACATTTTTTAGTAATCTTTGTCATTTATTGTCGCTGAGATGAGATTGCGACTAGATTTTAAACATTTTTGATTACGGGAATGGTTCGTCAGATAATATATCTAAACCCAGGTACCAAATTAGCTGCATTAGTTATATGAAGACATTTTATTTCTCTTTAATTTCAGATAGAAGATAAAAAATTAAATCAGTGATACCTACTGATATTGTTAGCCTGTCGTTGACGAACATTCAAAAGTCCAAAATGAAGGTCTGCAAACGTTCAATGACTATGTAACAAATGATAGTCAGACTAACTGACCATGTACGCAATACCACACTGCTCTCCAAATCACACACAAATTACTGACATTGCCCTAAACGCCGCTAAGCTGAATTTGGACTGGACTGGTATGATGTCTACCGTATGCCCAATGAGTTGTGTCAAAATAACCACTTTCTGGAGCCTTGATATAGCCAGAACGCGTTGCGGCAGACCTCGTAGAAGATGTTGGGACGACTTAAACAATACCATCGACTAGTGACCTACATTAGCCCTGGATGGAAAGAACTGGAGGTCACGGAGCCTTTGTTCAGCAGTGATACTTAATACCAACATTAGGTTAAACAGCGATTTAGTGACATTTCTTTCTTCAGGGATGATTATACGTGTCTTTATGGCTATGTTCATACGCGACGCATCCCACAAGTAATTCGTGAAGGCGGGCGTAGTACATGCGTGGGGAGAATGTGTTAGAGAGATGCCAGACGGATGCTTTGCGACGACTGAGCGTTGACAATTCTCGTATATAATATATGTTGAGCTCGTGGCTAAATGAAAATAGCCGCACGGGTTAATCGAAGCTGAGGGATTGACTGTTCGTAATATATCGAGACTCCTCCGTGCCTCGGAGAGCACGTTAAGCCGTTGGTCCCGGCTGTCATTTGTAGATCTTTGATAGTCGTTATGGGTAGTCAGAAGCCCGAAAGTCTGACAACCAGTCTTACCAAGGGCTATCGTCTTGCCTAGTAACTGAGCTGTGGAGGTAAGATAGGCAGTCGCTCCATGTAAAATACTGGTATTCAGCTGCATTCGGTTAGACTGCGAGGTGACCCAACATAATTGGGCAAAGGCTAGACAGATGATGATCTATGGTATGACGTATCGTCATATCGTCAAATGACCTATTGAAATGACAACGCTGGGAAGAAGCCACGCACTCGTCTGAGATTGCTCTTAGTTTGAAGTTTCCACTTCAACGCACGTTCATTCGTGCGTTTTTACGCCATCTGGGCAGCCTCTTACGAACCAACTTTATACTTCGTGGAACAATTTACATAAATGCCGACTGAACTCGTCACGGATACCTATGTCTTGTAGAGCAGGTTTTGCAAGAATAAAATTAAAACTTTAGTTAGAAATTGTTTCAGAAGGCAGAAGGACAACGTGTAGGTAAACTTTTTAGGAATTACGTGCGTACTGGTAGTGTTTTATGATGTTTTATGTCATCATGATATCAGTGAGAGAGAGCGAGACAGAGCCATATCAGGATAGACTCTCTATTATTTTCTGTATACGCTTTCTTGGTCGCTTTCGAAATGGGACGCTATCTATCTATAGCCTCACCAAGATTAGATGCAAAACGAAGTTGAGCTATTGGCTCCAGGAGGTTTCTGTAAAACCTCATTATTCGTGTTTTGATAAAAAATCTCCAAAAAAAAGCACATCCTCCGCCATACAACTGAACGGTTGTGAGGAAGTGATAAACAATACAAATATACTTTATAACATTATTTTGGACGTCACTGACATCGGAGGAAATATATAAAGTAGTAAAATTTTATTTCATTAAAATGATACAATTATTAATATATGAAGAAATAAAATAAAATAAATAATCACAGGGCATCGAAAAATTCATCCGCATCGTTGTCAACGGGAAAAGTGCCCAGAAGGCTGGCAGGATTGCCACGATGAATGGCAATGCTGATTCTTTGGCCAAAGAAAAGGCTAGCAATCTGGTCACGTGTAAATAAATAAATAGGAAAAATTAATATAGGTAAGTCTGAAATTGCCAACCCGCCTTCAACAAGCGTGATGATGAATGCTTGTGCCTTATCTGTAAAGCCTCCTCTACATGTTGGACCAACGTAAGCCAATGTACGCCACAGTATACTTAAATTTTCACCAGAATGTGGACCTACCGTCATTTAGTAAATTTATCGTTGTAATATAGACTGTCTGTGGCCAATATTGGTGCACGTTAGGCCAACGTCTAGAGGGAGCATAAGAAGTGAGAAGAGGTGTTAGCCCTGCAATGGGACAATAACAGGCTGGTACTATTAATTTTATTTTATTCTGCTGATCTTTTAAACGTGTCCTTTCCCGGCCTTATTCGAAGAATTATGGAAATGTTAGTTCTACAACGATATTATTATTTACATTGCAAGTTAACATAATATTTATGAAGTAGATATTTTAACTACATACATATTTCATATAGAAAAGAAAATAAACAATCACAGGGCATCAAAACTTCATACACAAAAAGTATGTTACTTCTTATAAAGGTAGTTTTGAAAATTCAGTATTTTTAATATTTTACTGAAGTTATATCGTGCCAATTTCACGGTAATTGTAATAATAACGAGGTGGCTGTGGCACTCAATTAAATATCAGTTAGAACAAACACGGACACGTTTTGAGCAATTCAATAAACTCAGCTGTTGTTATTTTCATCATCATAATCGTAAGAAAATATAATATTGATACATCATTGTGGTAGGCAGAGATTTATGTTGTTTCAGTCTCACGTACTAGGGGATGAGCCTATTGTAATAAACTAGGGATAATCCCTCGAGCTGCTAACGAAAAATTTCAATTTCAATTTAAAACTATACCGGACCTGCAAATCGAATCCAGGATCTATAGCGCATTAGCGCTCGCACTAGAACAAACGAGAAATTAATACCTTTTGCCTACACCTGATTCCTGACATCAAAAAACATAATTTATTTTAATTTATTTACTATTTAAAGACTTCCAGGTCAGGCGTTGCAGCTCGTGTCTAGATAGGACATGGTATTAACAAATCAACCTTGGTTGGGCCAAAATTACATTACAACGATGTTGTTACAAATACAATTGATATTGTTTAATAACTAATGAAGAACTTAATGTGTTTTATTTTCACAATCTATAAATCGACGTCTGAGATAAGCGAGACGTTGCATGAATAATCCCTTATTAGGCCGGTAATTATTAAAACGGTTTTCAGATTAGTTAGAAAGGTTCTGGAGTAGTGCCTGTGCAGTATGCACCGGTGTAGTATGGGTTGGCCTCTCACAAAGTGGATTGACAATCTGGAAACGGTCGCGAGACTCTGTTATATACTGGCAAAAGACCGGTGCGTTACTTTTCTTAAGGGTACTTACTTCAGCTCTCTGATCTGAGTAGATTTCACACAGCAACATCATGCTTGTATTCCCGAAATTTTGTGTTCATATTTCACCAGTTATGTTAAAATACAATGTAATAGGGAGCGAGAGCGTATTGCCACCAACTGGGCACAAATCCATACTCCTAAATCCTGATGCCGAGAAATCCCAAATGGAAAAACTCCATAACATTCCCGTCCCGGGAATTCAATCAGGCACCTCAAGCTTACTAAGTGCATGTGACAAACAACTTACTTCCACAATATCTACATTTACTAGTTGGTACAGAAGTCAGCACATCAAGCTACCCTAATCTAACAAATGCCTTTGATAGTTTTTAACTTTACTAATAAAGTATAAGTTTCATGGTCAATAGGGAAAATTTGACAGTTTATAATGGCTTGATGTGCTGGCGTCTGTAGTATCCCTTAGAATCCATCGAAAACAACTACTATAATGGACAGTTTTATTGTGAGACCACCTATATTTTGTTTTGTCGGTCAGTGGCAATAGGCTCGCCCACTGCTACATGTGACTTTAAGATAGCTAGTGAAATGTTTACTACAGTAACAGCTCTGTCTAACCCTTTGGGGAATATAGGCGCGAAAATATGCTATATTTCGTACCGTAGGTAATTAACTCGTGCTTTAATTTCACGGCAATCATTTTAATGTTTTTGTAAAGTAGATATAGCAGTTAATTTTCATAACAGTTAAAGTTACAACCACGAGAATTGATTGAACAATGAAATGGACTCCATCATAGTTATATTTATTTTTGCTGTAATTGTAAGAAGTCTGAATATTTATTTATTTTAAAGGTTTCGTTCCGCCTAAATAAATAAAACACTATGTTGCTATTTCTCTTGATTGTGGTATGCGGACTCATCCTCCTTCTCTTATCCAAATGGGGTCCACACCGCATGTCTTCATCTTCCATACCTATCTCTCTCTCTATTTGCCTTATCTACAATCACCTCTTAGTAGCCACATCATCTTTCACACAATTCATGCATCATTTCTTTGGTCTTGCTCTCCTCTTTATTATTTCTAACATGATTCAGTAATTGTCAAAATTTATCTTTACTGCATAATCTTCTGAACTGGTGTTTTTTGGGATGTGGATGACTCACCCCCACTTATCTTACCGTTCCAGTTCACCCAAGATCTTTGTTCTTTTTTAGAAAAGTGACACAGTACTCGTATATCAGAGAAACTTCTAATATATTTCTCGTGTCGCAATGTTTGTTAACAAACTCCTCTGAAACGGCTGGACCGGTTTGTATGAAATTTTTATGTGCATATCGGATAGGTCTGAGAATCGGCCATCTTTTTTTCATACCCCTAAATGATAAGGGTGACCCAACCCTCATTTTTTTTTTGCTTTAAGTGGCGAAACAACGTTTGCCGGGTCATCTCATAGATTTTTCAACACATATGATACAAATATATTTCTTTCCAGAACATTCTGGAGTGCCATGCTGAGATCAGTTTTCAGGATCAACTGAACTTAGTTAAGGTAAGTAATTAATTTTAACTGGCAATTTTTTATCAAGCCCATAGTCTGAAAACCAATCCATCCCAAGGGTATCGTGTTACCCTTTAATTTATTTCTTTAAGGATGGGATATCATCGAATGACTTCTTCCGGTCTGGGTGGAACGGGAGGGCGTGTCAGACTTTTACTGACTAAAACCCATCCGTGTTCCGTCCTTGCCCTTTACGTTCCGGGGTCACGGTAACTCTTTCGAACATCCTGCAACCCCATCAGGCATGGGCCCCGCTAATTGTGCTGACTCGTCTATTAAAGGTGAGCGTGGAACACACGGACGGCTAGCTTTACCGTGTTACCCCGTGTTAGCCAGTGTTACCGTATTACCGTGTTGTCGCAGGGTTATGGAGATCACACAGTCTAGTAGTCAGTAGTTACAGTGCTATTCTGGTAATATTTCCCAGTGAATGTAGGTGATGTGAAAGTGGCTGTCATTCGCTAAATAATAAAGCATAAAGCTAGGGAATTGACAGTTCACCACAGATTCAGTTGACCCAACTTTTTGCGGCGAGATTTTACAGAATACACCGGTTGGTATTCAGCTGCATTCAAAACGTTGCGCCACACTAGGAATTCCTCCAGTATTGTGTGTTTAACTACTTGTATGTAGGCCATACAAATATTTGTTTTCAATATTTTTTTATTAATGATATTATTTTTTCCAAAAACACAGTTTTGGTACTAAAATGGGAAACGTGGGACAAATGTGTTAAGCAAATAGGTGGCCTTCTGATGCAAAAAGTCAAAAAGGCTTATAGATATTAAGTTTTAAGTTCTCTCATGTTATTTCCTTATCCATGGGTAATACTGACATTCTTGTTTACAGAGATATAGGAGAGCAATGATTGGAAACATGGGTTCTTCCATCTTTGTAAGTTTTTAAGTTTTACTCACTTATTTACCGTCAGACATCGAACAAACAATGGTCCTTATTGACTCACTATAGTTCAAAGTAGCGCTTGTAATTACTAGATCAACAAGAAAGTCGCCAAGTATTTGGTCCTGGGTTCGATTTACAGGTGGGACAAAGTGTTAGGGGGGTTTCCTATCTGGAATTTCTCAATAGCAGCCTGGAGTCTGGAGCTGGTGAAACGTGGGTGTCCTATAGGTACGCTCACTGCCTCTGCCGAACCCTTCGGGACATACAAGCGTGGTGTTGCGACGTCAGCATTTGAAAGTGTGGTGACCATAAGACACTCAAGCTGGGTTCGATTCCCGGGTCAGGCAAAGTGTTATTAGGTTTATCCATTTCATATTTCTCAGTAGCAGCCTGGAATATGGATTTGTACCCGGTTGATGGCAAAAGGGTGGCTCCCTATAACATGAGACTTGAACATAACTGGCGAAATGTGGGTGTACTATAAGGACGCCATGATGTTTAATAAGGTCCGCCTGCGACGCAGGAGGTTGCGGGTTTGATTCCCGCACTGGGACAAATGTTTGTACGATCTACAAATATTTGTTCCGGGTGTTCTGGGTATTTGCTATGTAAAATATCTATCTATTTAATGTATTGTATTAAGTATATCAGTCATCTAGTACCCATAACACAAGCTCTGCTTAGCTTGGGGCTAGATGATGCTGTGTGGATTGTTTATTTATTTAATAATTCAAACTAATATTAAAAATGCGAATCTGGGTTTGTTTCGTTGTTTGTTACGTTTTTACGCCTTAACTACTAAGTCGATCATCCTTTATAGTGCTATTGTTTAGAACATACTAGTAAATTCTTCTGTTAGTGCCTCATTCTGAGACGAAATGGTTGGCGCAGTGGCTGAGCGATCGACTATTGCGCCGCGTATCGTGGGTTCGATTCCCACATGGAACAAATATTTGTATGGCCTAAAGGTAATTGTCCCGGGTCTGGCTTTTCGTGTATGTGACTTTAAATGTTTGTAAACGCACCCACGACACAGGAGAAATACCTAGTGTGGGGCAACGGTTTTTTTTTTAATGAAAAAAATCTCTTTAACACGTTAAGTGTCAGTGGTAAGAGTAGTTTTTCTGTTGTGTATATTTCATCGCTGTCAATCAAAATCAAAATCAAAATTAATTTATTCAAATTAGGCTGAGAATCAGCACTTTTTGAACGTCAATAACGTTTACAAAAGACAGTCCCTTAAAACACCCACCCTTCACCACTAGTGTTTTTGCTGGGAAGAACAAGAGGCGGAACAAACTCCCCAGCAACACGTCTGTCTGATAGGTTTGAAGAACTTGAATCTGTACAACATATTATGTCATTTTCTTTTTTTTTTTTTTAAAAACGTTACCCCACACTAGGAATTTCTCCTGTGTCGTGGGTGCGTTTACAAACATTTAAAGTCACATACACGAACAGCCAGACCCGGAACAACTATCTGTAGGCCATACAAATATTTGTCCCGTGCGGGAATCGAACCCACGACACGCGGCGCAGCAGTCGATCGCTCAGCCACTGCGCCAACCGTGCTGTCAACAATTATATCAATCTTAATCTATAAATGTCTTAAAGGGTCTAACGGGCCTCAGCGAGTTGGCTTTGGCTCCTCGTACCCCAAGTTACGAGACTCCAATTCATGGTCCCGAGAAACCCGATTTTGTTAAAATACTTTTTTTTTCATATTTTATACAAGTGTCTTATTTATTTTCCAGGACCAAAATATCTTTACAATGCCTAAGATTTTAAAATATGTTAAGAAAATTTCCAACGTAAGTTTAAATGGGAATAGATAATTTATTTTCAACATTGTCAACGGCCAAGAGCAAGTTGACAAGCAAGACGTTATTTTTTAGCAAATTTTATGATTTATCTTCAGGACAAATTGATACCTAAAGCGTAAATTTCCATCACCTTTTTGTCTTAATGAAATTACCCCAGTATAAAAATTTACATAGGTATATATATATTTGGTATCTTACTCGTCTTATTTGTGGATGAGGTCATTAAGAGCTTAATTATGTCAAAATTCAAAATTGTCAATTTCCTAAGTTGTACCAATCTCGAGTACAAACCTCTGTGACAGAGTGACCAACGAAAGATATTATAAAAGTTACGGTTTTCTATTAAGGTCGGAACCCATAAAATAATGAAATCGGAAATCATTAATTTTTGTAAGGGAGATCCCTATCGCCTACAGACACTAAATTAGAACTCGTAATTTTATTATTAGTTCGTGATACAGAAGTTGAAAGATACACATTATAATCATGTCAAAAACCCAAAAATAATGTATGGATCTTATGTCACGTGAGTGAATAGGAAACGCTGTTTTAAAAGATTTGTGATATTGTATTGAAAAACCAAGATGGCGGCATTAGTTCCAATTTTGGCCACGTGCCAAAAGTTCCTTGTTAAAAGATATGTAGAAGGTGCGTGAATTGGTAATAGTTGATAACGAAAGTGTTTTGTTTATTTGCAGAATAAACCTATATACAATCTTGAAAAATATGAACCCAAAAATATATATTACAATGTAAGTGTCGTATCCAATAGTATTATGTACCTGCTTATTGTGTTTAAGAACATCCAAAGCAAAAACTTGTGAGACGTGGTCGCTCACAACGGGCCTCATAAGAAGGCTTAAGGTCACTCAAAGAGGATCGAATCATAAATGAAGAGATCCGCAAGAGAACTTTAGTAACCAACATAGCCCAACGAAATTGCCAAACTTAAGCGGCAGTGGGCGGGGCACATTACTAGCAGAAGTGACAGCTAGCAGTTGGGGCGGAAAGGTTCCGTAGGCCCCCGAAATGGTGGACCTACGATCTGGTGAAGATCGCAGGAAGCATGTGGATGAGGGCAGCGCAGTACCAATCATTGTGAAACTCTTTGGGGCAGGCCTAGGTCCAGTAGTCTGTTGGTCTTTTTGACAGAAATGATGATGATGATAGCAATACATACGTCTTATATTAAGTTTTTTCCTGTATCACTAACTCGGTCTTCCGTTTACTTTAATAATAATAATGAAAAATAAATTTATTTGCCATAAAAACAAAAATACAGATGGGAGCCTAATGAATCCTTATGAAATAGGTACAACACATTGTATAAATCTAGTTCTATGTTAAATCTTAACTTAAGTATATATATTATAACCCTGCCTATGAAACTAGGTAAACTTGTATCTTAAGAGACAGTGATCAGCCATGGGGTCTTATACACAGTTAATTAACAATGACAATAAATAGATGTGTGTCGATCCATCCTGTACAATAAAATCTTAGAAACTTACAGCGCAGATTTTACGACTTCCATCCTGGAATGAGGTCGCCAATTATTGGTTCGCCTCGAGACCCCAGTCAGTTGCCCGAGGCAGAACCCATCTTGCCTGGTCATACGCTGCTCAGGCCTGCTCTGGGCATGTTGAAGTCTGCTGTCAAGTTCCCACACAAAGACTTGGGCGATGCGTCTGGCGTTTACGGGAACTTAAATAATTTGGGAATCACGTAAGTGACACGTTAAGCTGTTGTTGCTGTTATAAAAATGAACAACAACAAAATTAACTGCTCCATACATTTTATGTTCGCATAGCTTGACAAAAAGTAGGGAACAGCTGTTTTGATTTTCGCTATTTCAAGGTTAGTCTTGTATTAAAAGTTGTTCATCTTCATGAGTACTACGTCCCCTTAAACTTTGTTCTTCATTCTACCCAACCCCCTGTATTGTAAAAGAGTTGGGTAGGTATATGGTACATAGACCAGCACCTCAAGTTACTCCAATCTGTCAATTTTTTTTTATAGTTTTTCAACTTTATTACGAAAGTTCATTTTCAATCAAGAAAAAAATACAATTTGGGATAGCTTGATGCGCTGGCGTCTGTACTTATGTTAACAAACTAGACCAAATGAAGATTTATTGAGACATACTTAAAATACAGGTACACTGGCACTGGCGAAAGAGTTTTGTACACTGGATTTAGAAGAAACAACAACAATTTTAATGAAGAAGTAAGTGTATATTGTTTTTACATCTCAACCGCCTTAAAGAGGCTCGGTATTATAGTCTTACAAATCAAATTAAACCGTAAACAGTTACAAATAGAGTGTAAAATAGTTTGGGGCGTGTGTTACAGATGTGACCTTGACCTTCGGTGCTTGACTGGTCTAAGATATATATGATAAGATATATATTAACAGCTCTTAAATAAGTCATTTTCATATTATAAATGAAATAAAATAGTGTTTACGGTTTTTAAGTGTGTGTCTTTGTGTATGTATGTTTGTGTGACACAAACACACACACTTAGACATAATTATTTTCTAAATCTACAGTATTATTTTTATTACACAGGGCTACATATCAAGCTATACATTTCCAGTATAAGCTGACCTCTCAATGTTTGGAAATCCTATACAATGATAATGATATAGCTTAGCCGTGTGTACACCGTGTCTGTGTTAGAAGTTATAATAATTGCTATTAATATCGTTTCACAGAACGATAATCCCAGGTAAGTTTAGTTCACAGATCACGAAATCAGATACCGCATCGTGAACGGCATTATTAATAAAATTCGTGGCACCCAAAGTGCGTTCAGCGCACACCTTCTGTCATCGGCGTCATTAAAAACCGTCAGTTTCTACGCGTGTGGAACTTGTGACCACTACCGCCTCTAGTAGCGACCGTCTAGCGTCTCTGTGGTTCAGTTCTACACTGTTTTGTTAGTTGATCTTTAATGTTTTTTTAATCTTTTTATCATTGCTTGTTATTTTTATCATTTACTATGTTCTTTAGAGTTGCTGTAGCATTCCTGCTCAGAAGCCGTGAATACGAGGTAATTTAGACTCATAACTAACAATATAACTAAATGTAGGGAACAGATGATTTTTTTTTGGTGATTTTATCTTCGATCCAATAGTGAAGCTTGTTTATATTAATGAGTATTTTCACCCCTTAAAATATTTTCAAAAAGTTTATACATTTGTAGCTGTAAAAGGATGGAGTTAATATAGCACAAGTTAATTCTTACCTTCGATGAGTGTTCATTTAAATTAGTATATCCATACTAATATTATAAATGTAAGGAACTCTTTTTTTTTTTTTTTTTTTTTTTTTGTTTGTTTGTTTATTTGTTACCTTTTCACGCATGATTCGCTGAACCGATTGACAGACATGAAGTTTGGTATGGACAAAGATTATTTACTGGGCAAGGATATTTTCCTCTACGACAACCAACATTCAGATCATCAGAAAAAGTCGCAGGCAAAAGCTAGTTAAAAATAAGTGCAATTATTTGTTCATAATTCATAATTATGATTTCAAATAAAAACAATTCCCAAAAAAAATAAAAAATAAACGTTACTATTTCACCAGGACAAACCAATAGCACGTTATATAGATTATGGTGCACTAGAACGAGAAAAAAAGAAAAGGATAGAAGAAGAAAAGCTCCGGGAAATAGAAAGGCTGAAATTATCTTCGTAAGTACTTATTAATTTTATTGTTGGTGCAGTAGGCCACACGTCAGTGGCAACAACTTGACCTTGAGACCTCTGGCCTAGCGTAGTACGGAGTCTCAATAGAATGGGAGGCCTACTCATATTGGTTCTGGTATTACTGACTTGCGGCCTATTGTACCTGCTCTGTACACTTTAGGTATAGTCGAACCAGCTATTTGGTATACAAGCAATATTGTATTATTTTTTAACTACACTGCCAATAATTAGTAATATTTTTTGTGTACTATACATATAATAGAGTTATCTCAATTAATTACTCAGCACACAACATTGTTTAAAAGTATTTACAGAATAACTGCCCATGTACCAAATAAGATGTTTGACAATGCCAAAGGCTTTTATAATAAAACTGGCAATGCGAGATATTTGTCTGAAATTGACACATTTTTACAACGGATGTTATTCAAAAAAGATAATGTATGAAAGAAACTTGACATATTGTCGGACTGTCACCTGTCAGTTTTATGATTCAGGCCTGTTTTTTATTTGCACAGTAAACTATAAAACTACTACAAGCTAAAATATAAAATATTTTACAACTTCTAACAGGATCGTCGCTAATCCAGTAAGTAGTTTATCTATACTAATATTATAAAGAGGTAACGTTCGTGAGTTTATGATGTTGTAAGGTGTATTCTCTAGATCTACAGAACCGTTTTTCAAAATTATTTCACCAATAGAAAGCTACGTTACTGTGGAGTGTCATAGGTTATAAATTATATTTACATGGTGCATATTAGCCAAGCTATCGTAATATTAGTCTAACAAGTCGGAAAGAAATACCTCTAAAAACAGAATTATTTGCATGCGCTGTCTTAATAGTAATTCAAAATGTAAAACAATGTATGGTAATCTGGTCCGTCTTAAATAGTTATACAAAAAAGTCTGGAATAGCATACAGCTATCAAAATAAATTGTTTTATAATAATACATCATGGAGATAAGATTTGCCCTTTACAGTATGTAAATTGGTCATACAGTTTCGGAGATAATTTAAAAAGACTAAAGAGCATATTTACCTTCGTTTGCGCATGGAAAATAGGTTGCGAACGTGCTAGCTTAGCCTTTCCTATACTTGGCGTTATGCAAGGACATAATTTTCGCGGATCTATGACTCATTCGATATATTACTCCCCTTCCACCAAGGTATAGGTTCGAATATTGTTGCGGTTCTATTATATCAATTTTTACGGTTATCAGTTATCAGTCTATCAGTCTTTTAATTTCAAAAGTGAGGAGCACGTGCGTCAGTGCGTGGTCCATCAATTAAAGGTTCAGCTACGCGTAGTGAGGTCAGTCTGTATATCGAGACTCAACTATCGAGAAAACATTTTAAGCCGTTGGTCTCGGCTGTTATAATATAGATCTTTGCAGTAGTTACGGGTCGTCAGAAGCCCTAAAAACTTACAAAGGGGTAGCGTGTTGTCCAGTAACTTTTGTTTATAAATAATCTCTAGTAAACTCAAGTTGCAACAAAAATCGAGTTGTTTTAAAGTCATTGAAAAAAGAAAAAAGAAAACTAAATATGAAATGTGTTCGCTTTAGTCTGTTTTGTCTTTCTATATTATTAAAAAGTTAAAATTGTTGGATGTCGTTCTATTAAATTCTTTCGGTTGCATTATAATAACTTAGACGAAAGATTTAATTGTTTATTTGCTATGGATAAACTCAAAAACTACTATAAGAACCTACAAGCTACATTATCAGCGAGTAACATAGGCTATATTTTATATTTAAAACTACGCTTTATAGGGGTCGAGGTCATGTTTAAGTAACAAGGGAAAAGTACGAAATACACGCAGACGTAATCGCGCGCGAAGTGCTAGTTTAAAATAAAGTGTGTGTGTGTGTGTGTGTATTAATGGAAGTACACACGTATCAAGTGAAACTTTTTATGATATATAAGTTATTTTTTAACATATTTAACATTAATTGGTCCAGTGAAGTTTACGGAAATAATACCAAAATCACAATCACGTGATGATTTTTCAAAAAAATAAAAAAATAAATCTCTCACTTTCACAATTCATTTAAATGAGTTTCAATAAGTCCATTTATTATATAACTTGTTATCATAAAAAAAAATTATAAGTTACTCCTCAATTTAAATAAAAACGCATGGCACCAACACGGTCTAAAGTGACAGAAAATGTGACGATTTTCTTCAAGATGGCGTTGGAAAGTGTAACGATTTTTTTTTAACATTGTTATAAGATTTCTCACATACATCGTTAAAGAAATTTCACTTCAAAAATTGGTTTGATTCAAAGACGATTTTACAATGTTGAGAAAACTTTTATCTCTCTTAAAAAAATGGTGGTATGACAGTTTTCGTATAGAAAATATGTCAAACCCATTTATTTTTCGGTTAAAAGTTATATGATGATTGAAAAATCGGCAATCAATTATTATTCAGACAAGTTATAGAATATAACAAATGATAAATGTGGCACCTAACTACCAAACAACGAAACACAATAGCATATGAATTGTTTGTCGGTTATTTGGCGTTCAACATGTTACGAGCGTCCTTATCTCTAAAAGCTCTTACAGTGTGGACCTGATAGGGAAAGAAAAAGATATTCTGGTAGACTGTGCTGTAATATTTACTCAAAAAATAATGTGATATAAAAATAGTCTTTTTTGAACCGTTGCTAGAATTGTTGCCTTATAATAACATTAACTTAATATCGATCTGTCACTGTAAGTGACGTTCATTCGGTCTATACGGTGGTTCCCCAACTAGGCAGCGCCTGTATCTTGGAGACCGGAGTTGTGAACGTGATGCTTTTTTAACAGTAAAGTTGGTTTGGAAACAGGTTATAAATGCAGTTTATATTTATATTCTGTTGCATATATGTAGCATAAATGGCCGTTACTTAAATAAACACGAAAAAATAGATGGTTCGCTAGGACGCTTTAGAAATGAATGCGCTTATTCAATTGGAACTCTGTGCCACGTTACGCCAGTTCAAGGTTATAACCTTGAACAATAGAAAAAAAAAACTTAGAACGCGTGAGTGTTACAATAGTATTCTACCTAAATAGAAAAAAAAACATTATTTTGGCTTTATCCTAATACAGAAGAGAATTTAAATGTTTCCCTTTTTTTTTAAATGTCATTGAAAAACACTGTCTTGTACATTTTGGATGATTGCAGCAAAATAATATAAACGAAGTCAACATGGTAAGTAAATAATAATGTATATTTTATTGGTTAAATCTTTTTAACCACTTAAAATGTTTTAAAACAACTTCAAGGGTTGAGAAGCACGTTGGGGTCACCAGCTTAAGGTATGAGGAAAAGTGTATAACGTCCCTCATCCTACATTGAAAAGGGAGGGTCCTGCGAGTAGACGGGTATTGTGGCTGGTGGGCTACTGTCAGAAGGCTGTAGTCAGGTTTTTGTATTATACAGTATGTTAAGTAACAGAGGACGCTCCCTTAAATTCGTTAATCTATGTATATCATTAATATATTAAAATTAAAATATCATCATAGATATCATCATCATCTGCCTAGCCTTTTGTCAACTATGTTGGGGTCGGCTTCCAGTGTAACCGGATGCAGCTGAATACCAGTGTTTACATGGAGCGACTGCCTATGAGGCGTCTCCATATGTTACAAACGGTCACCCATCCACAGACTGACCTGGGCAAGCGTAGCTTAACCTTCGATCGTCCCGTGCGGCTGTTTTAATATAGCCACTAGCTCCTCTAGTTCTCATTTCTACTCCTTTGTTTTTTGTAACCCCAATCAAAGCAAGAAAAAGCTCACTTTGTTACTTTTGTAAACAGAAAGATGTCAAACGGCTCTTAAAGGTGAGTTTACAGTATTGTTTAATTTTTACAATATTTTTTATATTTTAAATACAGTTTAAACGTGAGTTAACCGAAATTTAATTTAATCTTGTTTTGTACTTACGATTGTTTCTAGACGCTTACAGCAAATGGCGTCACTTTAGAGGTAAGACACCTTAGATTTTTTTGTATCTCTGAGAGGTGAATTTGTGTCGACAAATATTTTTTGTTTATTTTTTAGTTTTTTGAAATACCTCGGTTAAAAGAAGAAGCAATGAAGGTAAGCCATTAAAAACTAATATTAAATTAACTTCCGTTACTTTTAGTCGTTTCTTTACTATTACATATTATTATTTATTTCAAATGTCTTGGACATATTTCGGTTCCCTGAGGTACCAGACCTTTGGAAGGCCTACGAGGGGCTAAAGCAAACTTCTAAAGGAGTGCTGACACTTCAAATAGAATGAGAGTGTTTATTTGCCTCAATAGACAATATTCAAAATTAAAAGACATAAAAAAATAAGAAAAAAAGGAAATTGTAATGACCGAGTTAGGAAATATTCATACAGTACTCGTATGTTAGGTATATTAAATTTATTTGCATAAAAGATTACACTGTTCACATTGACACTGAATCCTACACTAGGATACCCTGTGTTGCAGGAGCCAGTGTCTTTCAACAAGTATGATTACAAACTTGGAACGCAATTGCAACGGTTACAATATAAAATTAACGAAATACAAAAAAATAAATACTTATGTTTAAGCAACTTAAAAAGTGTATACGTGTGGGTGTAATTATGAAGTGAAGGCAAAACACAGAGTAAAAGTTTAACACAGAAAATAGTCGGCAGTTGCACGTTGAGGCTGTAGCAAGTAGGATACACCACTCAGCATAATGCTGTGTCATGGGGGGCCACAGCATAGCGCTGGTTTTCAGGGGTCACCAAACCATGACTCGATTAACATGCAACAGACATGTCCGGCCGAGTCCCATTTAAGATTGGCTGCCTTTTTGGTGATGTCAGCGATTTGAGTTTGGAATAGCAGTGCTGCCAACCTTTTCAGTGTAATAGACCAATATTTTCTCTTTCTAAACAGCAGGAGAATAACCACGCTAGTGGCACACCTTATACACAGGTATGGTAATATTTTTCTCAATGGATTATGTTTATTTAATACTTTAAGCGCACAAATGTACAAAAGCCGATTTAATGTCATAGGCATTTTCTAAAAGAGGATGATAAATGCCGAGACGAACAGTAAAAAGTTTCCACTAGAAAATACTTAATACCAATGTAGGTATATTATTTTCATCATCTGCCTAGCCCTTTCCTCAACTATGTTGGGGTCGGCTTCCAGTCTAACCAGATGCAGCTAATTACCAGTATTTTACATGGAGCGACTGCCTATCTGACCTCCACAGCCCAGTTATTGGGCAACACGATATTCCTTGGTAAGACTGGTTGTCAGACTACCCGTACTGACTGTCAAAGATCTACAAATCAGACAGCCGGGACCAACAGCTTAACGTGATTTCCGAGGCACGGACGAGTCTCGATGTGTTACGAATGGTCACCGATCCACAGACTGACCTCGGCAAGCATAGTTTAATCTTCGGTCAACCCGTGCGGCGGTTTTTATTTAGCCACGAGCTCCTCCTGTTTTTTTTTTATTTAGGTACGAGTATAATATTTTCAAGAAAGATAATGCAGTAGTGACTGCCATAGCGGTATTACAGTCATAAGCATGATTGCTGAACGCGAGGTCCTTGGTTCGATTTCCGGGTCGGGCAGTGCTACTGAAGTTTTCTATTAAGTGTTTTCCCATTAGCGGCCCGATTAATGGCAATAGATTCTATTCTATTGGATCTAAAAACAAATATCAAAATATACATCTGAACCCTTCAGGGACTACAGTTGTGACGTTATGGAATTAAATGCACTTTGAGATGAATATTTTCAAAATATAATTTATTATTAACGACCGATGTGGCGCGGCGGGCGAAGGTCTGCCTGTGACGCAGAAGGTTGCGGGTTCGATTCCCGCCTTGAGACAAATGTTCGCACTATCTACATATTTGCTCTGGATGTTCTGGGTATTTCCTATGTGTAATAAAAAAAATATCTATTTATGTAATATATTGTATTATGTATATCAGTCATCTAGTACCCATAAAACAAGCTCTGCTTAGCTTGGGGCTAGATGATGCTGTGTGTACTGTCCAACATTATTTATTATTAATGTTTATTATTTATCTTAAGTCATCATTTTCGTTTGTGGTTACAGTTAATCGAAGTAGTTCGTTCAAAGGACCGGAGTTTGGTATGTAGAAACACACACAACAACTCAGTACATACAACTTTTAATACACTATGAAAAAATCAGTTGTTCAGTTGTAGGATTTCGTACTCAAGGGGTACCAACGGGACCTATAACTAAGCTTCCGCTGTCCGTTCGTTCGTCTGGCCGTCAGTGGGCTGTATCTCATTAACTGTAATAGGTAGACTTGGCATGTTCTTAGAGTTTGTATTTCTATTGCAAAAAATAAATGAAAAAGGAGGCCCCCAAGCAATTATTTTTTTGGGTGTATTTTGCTTGACGGTACGGAAACCAACGTGTGGGAGCCTGACTCGCACTTGGCTGGTATTTGTCATTAGTAAAAAACTTATTCTCTGGGGTTTTTAATGTTTCTTAATTTTTCTGAATCGCCTCTGATTGCTTTTTTAGTCTTGTGGTCGCAAGCGGTAATGCTGAGTATGAGGTCCTAGGTTCGATTCCCAGGTCGTACAAAGGGTTTAGGTTTTGCCATCTAGAATTCACAGTAGCCGCTTGGACTCTAGATGTATGACTGGTTGGCTTGCCCAATGGGGGGCAAGCCAACCAGTCATACATCTAGAGTACATGGGACTTCAGAATATGTCTGGCAAAATGTTCGTGTACTTTTTAATATTAGGTCTTTACCTATGAAATTGCCGTTCTGCAGTACTGGCCATTTCAAATCAAAATATTTTTTGTTTGGCTAAGAATTCTAATTTCAAATTAATTTTATTTTAAAAACATGGATTTTTTTTTCCAAAAGTAGTCATTTGTTTATTGATTAGTGTTACATTTTCATAGCATTTAAATCTTTTTCGTCATCATGGATACGTTAAAAATTCGAGTAATTATGGAATATGAGTACCGTCGTGGCAGCAACGCGGCACAAGCGGCACGCAACATCAACGACGTTTACGGAGCTAACACTACAAACCAACGCACTACCTGTTATTGGTTTGCTCGCTTCCGTTCTGGAAATTTCGACCTGAAAAATGAACCTCGCGGTCGTCCGAAGACTTTGGTCGACAATGACGAATTAAAGGCGATTGTGGAAGCTGATGATACACAATCTACGGCTGAATTAGCAGCAGCTTTCGACGTTAGCGTCAAAACAATATTGGTCCATTTGCGTCAAATTGGCAAGGTAAAAAAGCTTGACAAATGGGTGCCCCACGAACTCAATGATCGCCAGCGCGAAGTACGCGTCGAGACGTGCCTTGCACTGCTCAACAGACACACAAATGAAGGAATTTTGAACCGCATTGTTACCTGCGATGAAAAATGGATTCTGTTTGATAACCGCAAGCGCTCAGCAAGTTGGTTGGATCCTGGTTCAGCACCTAAACAATGCCCTAAACGAAAACTTACCTCAAGAAAAGTAATGGTCACTGTTTGGTGGTCTAGCGCCGGTGTGATTCAACACAGCTTCTTACCAAACGGGGTGAGCATTACTGCAGATGTGTACTGTGAAGAATTGAACACAATGATGGAGAAGCTGGCACATCTCCAACCAGCATTGGTCAATCGCTCGTCTCCGCTGCTCCTGCACGACAACGCGCGACCTCATACTGCACAGAAGACGGTCTCCAAGTTGCAAGAACTGGGGTTGGAAGCTCTCCGTCATCCGCCCTACTCACCAGACCTTGCGCCTACAGACTACTACTTTTTCCAGAATTTGGATAACTTCTTGGCGGGAAAAAAATTCAATACCCGAGAGGCAGTACAAAATGCCTTTGAAGAATTTGTTGCCTCCCGTCCAGCTGATTTCTTTAAGAAGGGCATCAATAAACTGCCACTGCGTTGGCAAAGATGCATTGATTGCATGGGTGATTACTTCGATTAATACAAATAAAAAATACATGAAAAAAATTCATTTAATTTTTTTCATACAAAACGGCAATTTCATAGGTAAAGACCTATTAGTTACACGTCTGCTTTACCTTTCGGGAAATATTGGCGTCACGTTATTTTAATGTTTATAAAAAAAAACGTTGCTAATTTTTTTTTGATACTCTTTTCTACCCTGTAGGTATACTATGTAGGTACTTACCAGTACAGCTGTGCACTATACTATATACTAGTGTCTTACTGATTTAGTATACATTAAGACACACAGGGACAGGGGGGGGAGCGTAAGGCATAGTTACCTTTGTACTACATTGTGTACATCTTCGTTACACCTGATTTTAAACGTTAAAGTACATAATTGCATTTTTTTTTGTTTAATTGTTTCAAGGGGGATCATCGTTTACCCGCGAAAGCACAACACTATGCTAGAGTGAGTATGAGAATGCATTTTTTTATTAACAAGTATGAGTTCTTTTGAATCTCTGTTTAGCAAACTCACACAACCCCTCCAGCGTTGAAATTTATCGTCGGCTTGACATAATTATTCAAATCAAATCAAATAATTAATTCTTTGGAACCATGGGTAATTGGATACAAAGATGTTCTTTTTTTAAATAAAATCCTTCATATGCTGCAAATATATATATTCTATGCAAAATGAAAATCAAATTGAGAAATGCAATCAAAATAAAGATAAATATCAAATCATAAGAGTTTTAAATGTTAAATTGAGTTTAATACATGTCATGTTTAGGTTACAACGAAAAAATTGAAAAGGTCGGACTGGTTACGCTACTCAATATTATCACAATAATGTAAAAAAAAAGTAATAAGTATGTCAATCAGACTCAAAGTATGTCAATGTGGATACTAAGTAACAGCTGCTAATTATGATTTTATCTGATTTATTTATTTTTAACGGTAAAATTAAAAAAAATAAAAAACGAATCATATACTAAACTCTCCAGCTGTATTTCGTATAAGAGCAGTCTAATAAAACTGCATGCCTCAGAATAAAACTAGATCGTTCTGTTAGAAATTCTTAAGCGCAGTTCAAACTACTTTACTTACAATTTCACTACAATATAGTATAACATATCATTTCTATATTATTGAAAACTTTATAGCATAGCGTTTTGTGAACGTTTATAAAAAAAACGGTTTTTTTTTTAATTTCAGGATTCTTTCGTGCCCACAAAGTATAGGTAAAAACGTAACTTTTTGTTTTATTTTTTTTACTTTTCGTAAGCTTGTCTGAATATGAAGAAATTATGCTGTTTTTATGTAGGTTTTTTGTACAAGATTTTCTAAGCTGAAGACACATAGCCCGAAGCTTCGATTGCTGAGTAGCTAAGTAAGTTAAGCTAAGTAAGGTTAACTCTTTGTTCCAATATTATCTATTTCTGAAGGCAAATAGTTCTGCCGAGGGAAATAACCATAAAAAATTCACATTATATTTCCTTACAGAATACCCGCCGACTATAAACACAAAGTAATGAAAGGGGCAGGAATAAAGAAGTATAACAGAAGATGATAATCAAGTTTACCTGTACATAGTTTTAACTAAAAAACATTCACTAAATCAAAGAGAAAATAAAAAGCATCGTTTTATTTCGTTATAATGTACCTCTACATAACAGATGAGGTTGTGGTTTAATGAAAACAGCCGCACGGGTTGATCGAAGGCAGTCTGTAGATGGGTGACCGTTCGTAACATATCAAGACTCCTCCGTGCCTTGGAAAGAACGTTAAGTTGGTCTCGGCCGTCATTTCTAGATCTTTGACAGTCGTTACGGGTAGTCAGAAGCCCTAAAAGACGTACCAAGGGGTTGACGACCTACGTGGTGCAGTGGGCGGAGGTCCGCCTGCGACGCAAGAGGTTGCGGGTTCGATTCCCGCCTTGGGACAAATGTTTGTACGATCTACAAATATTTGTTACGGGTGTTCTGGGCATATCTATCTATGTAATGTATTGTATTAAGCATATCAGTCATCTAGTACCCATAACACAAGCTCTGCTTAGCTTGGGGCTAGATGATGCTGTGTGGATTGTCCAGCATTATTTATTTATCATGTTGCCCAGTAACTAGGTTACGGAGGTCAGATAGGCAGACGCTCCATGTAAAAGACTGGAAGCCGAACCCAATACAGGAAAAGGCTTGACAGATGATGATACTTCTACATAAATACACATGTTTTTTTATAGAAAAACAAGCTGTTCCCCGTGGATCCTCCTTCTAAATTCTTTTCTGATTACTTTCATTTTAGGCAGCAAGACATTTGAATCGTTTCTCCGGGACTCGTCTCGACGCTTTTCTGATGGTCGCTACTGTTGATTCTGGTTTTCAGGAAAATCTATAGGTTTTTTACTTATTTTGATTATGAATGAACAGAGCTTCACTGAACAAACTTGAGTTGCTGGTGGCTATGTAATAACAGCCGTACGGGTCGATCAAAGGTCAAGATACGGTTGCCAAGGTCGGTCCATAGGCCTGTAGGGGCCCAGCAGGGACGAAGCCTACCGGGGCCAAGGGTATCATTCTGAAGGGAAGACTCGGCCCTGGTACGAAAGGCAACGAAGGAACAGGAGTGGGTTTTTAGTCAGTAAAAGTCTGACACTATCTCGCGTCCCGCCCAAGTGCGGGGGATGTCATAAATGATTTTCCCAACGGAAAAAAAAAAAAGTCGGTCCATAGATGATCTACCAACCATTACACATAGAGTCCTTTTCCGCGGTAAGCACGTTAAGCAATTGGACCCACCTACCATACGTAGATCATAGATAGTCGTTACGGGTAGTCAGAAGCCCGAATGACTGACAACCATTCTTACCAACGGGGTACTGCGTTGCCTAGTATAAGGGCTGTCGAGGTCAGATAGGCAGTCGCTCCGTGTAAAATACTCGTTTCCAACTACATCCGAATAGACTGGGCGAAAGGCTAGGCAGATGACGATTCACTGAATAATCTTATTATGTGAAAGACGGTGTCACAGAATAGGGTAGTGTCTGTTTGGATCGACACTCTTTTTTTTTTCTTTAGCCTATACTATCCTAATGCTGGGCATACGATTTTTTGCTTTTGTCACGTAAACCAAAAATGACGACGATATAGTGCGTTGATATTTCACGTGACGTCAGGCCTTGTTTCACTTTTTACGTAAAAGTGACGTCACAAGTTCCTTCTTTGATGTGCTATATCTATGTCACTTTTTATTGATATGAAATAATACACGTCCAATATTTTTTGGTTTTCTATCTGACAGAAAAAACAGACTTATTATATTTTTACCTAAGACACATCCCTATTGTTGACACAGTTTGTCTGCGAAAACAGATCAAACTATTATATGTAATTATTTTATTACTTTTCTTCTGCTTCTTACGTACCTTTTTCTGGTAACACAAAATTTTATTAATTACGGTTTTTCTCATATTATCTTGGACTCTATTAACTAATACGTGCAACAAGGCGTTGATTAATTAAAACGATAGAAATGATTGTAACACAAACATTTCTCCAGCCGAACGATTGACCAGCCTATCAATATCATTAATGTCAACTCTGATACTTATATAAGTTTCAACATTTCTTATAATTTTTTTTTATCTCGGACATATTTTATTGCAATTTAATTTCACGGCAATTATTTGAAAGCTAATATAGTTGTATCAGGAGTTGATTTCTATTACAGTTTTTAGAAAATCGAGTATGGATTGAAATATGAAATGGATTCGGTCATAATTATTTTTATTATAACAATTGTAAGCATTTTTGACAGTTGTAGTTAGAATAGTTCTATCATCTTTTGGAAAAGTCATTAAATAGCTTTGTCACTGGCATGTTTACAAAACAAAAAATAAAATCAGCTAGAAATAAACAAAATAAGTTTTTTCTTTTTAAAAATGGAACGTCATTTTGTTTTTAAAAAAAAAATATCGAAATCATGTGATCGTGTACGATTTTAATTCATTACTGCCGGTGGGCATTTATAAATATTATTAGTTGCAGAACATATTGGATTGCGATGGAATTAAATTGAGGGAACAGGAGAGAAGACTTCAGGTAAGCATTTTTATAAAAACGTAAGATTACACCTGTATTTCTCCAAGTGTTAGACAGAGGTCAACCCAAATTTCACTTTAAGTTCCATGAAAAAAGAGGCGAGCCTATCACCAACCTGAGAAATTCCAGATGGAATAACCTAATAAGACTATTATTTATATAAAAGGTATTTTTCAAAATTAAGTCAGTACACGGCACTGACATAGATCAATGTGCTAACAAGACATCAGTTCCACGTCGTCTACCAATTAAGACAAGGCAGTGTTAACACACTAACATCGTCTGAAAGCAGAAGCCTACAGCCACCCATATTACCTATAGCTAGACTATTTACTGGACAAAAGCTATCACAAAGCTGTCAATTACGGCTTTTGTAAGTCAAACCAAGTACCTGACTGCTAGGGAACCACTTTTATTTTTAGTGGAACAAATGACTGTTTGCGATAGAACGCAATGTAATGTTCACACAATATTGCGTTAATGGGGTCAACAAGTTGCAAATTTTAGTTTCAATATCTCCGTAAATAAGGAAACAACGGATAAGTAAGAAAAGGACTGGACCATCTGTCCATTGTTTTCGAACTCCTCCACTGTTATTTCCTGTGTAATTTTGTTGCGGGTTCCAACACAGATGAATCGTTCGTCGACGCTTTTCTGGTGGTCGCTACTGTTCTATTATGGCTATTATAGTAGTTAGGAATAGTGTAGGCTTGTATAATTGGATTGGATGGGATTGGATTTTATAATTTTAATATGAATATGGATCTTTTGAAATCTGAAATGAATGAATTCAATTTAATTTAATAATAAAAACAGAAAGAGTCCTGTCCAAAGGAATATCGAAATGAGGGCAAATAAGTGATTGTTTTCAGCTGTTGGTGACTGGGTTCATTATTAATGCGTCTTTTAACAGTTGATATATCTTTGTACAATATACACATACCAAATAATCTAGTATTGTAGTATTGTATTATACTTATGACATCATTATTTGAACCATTTTATGTCATTTTGAAGCAGCTTGTTATAAATTAGCTATAATTTATTATTTAAAGGCTCACAGGAGAAGGATAAACGATCCCGATGATTTCCGAATACCAGTAAGTTTACGAAAATAACTCATATTTTATTGTACATTCACCATCTTCTTACATTCAGGCTAGACACGTCTCAGTAGACTACAGCAAAACTTCTCATCTTACAATGCAAAGTTTGTAACGAGTAATATTAAATTTTATTTGTATGACTTCCTGTGATTTTTACTAACCGTTATGTTTTTTTTTTATTTCACCAATTTTTTTTTGCGTATTTTTTTCTAAATTGATTTTTGCTTTTTGGTAATGAATTATAACCGGTAAACATAAACCTTAGGTTTTTCGCCAAATCTGTTGTGCTGTGCGTGTGAAATAAATATATAAAATGCCAAATAATTTATTTGAATTCAGAATTTTTTTCTCATGTCAGTGAAGCGACATTTATAACGCCACATACATAATTATGTATTTATTAAGCTGACGTACTTAATCTATATCGCGATATTAAAGTTATACGCGTGGTGAACATATATATATACTAGAACCCAACAACAATTACTATTAGACAGTAAATGACCAGACACATGCACCCATCTAAAAATTATCCATATCCAATACATCCATATACCATCCATATACCATCCATATACCATCCATATACCATCCATATACCATCCATATACCATCCATATACCATCCATATACCATCCATATACCATCTATATACCATCCATATACCATCCATATACCATCCATATACCATCCATATACCATCCATATACCATCCATATACCATCCATATACCATCCATATACCATCCATATACCATCCATATACCATCCATATACCATCCATATACCATCCATATACCATTCATATACCCATATCAAATTATTGTAATTAAAAACTTACAAAATTTTGACGTCATCTCATCTCAGCGACAACCAATGTCCGAAATGTAGGAAAATGAGACGTATTTTTGTCTAATTGAGACTGAGATTATATTGAAATTTCTCTTAAAAATATGGGAATTGCCCCTCTGGTGGGAGGATCCTCCCATTCCAATTTGGTATAAGGACTAAACTAGTCATCAAGAAAAATATTATATCTTCTGAAATGCTATCCACAGTCGATTGTATTGAATATTTTTTCTTATCACCTTAACCGCCAGATAACGAGACACAATAGAAATGGTATTGTTTGTCGGTCACCGGACGTTAAAGGGTCTACTCACAATTATTCTATAAATCTATTCAGCTTTTGTCAATAGATAACACCAGTTCTGTATGATATGCGTACGCATCCACTCAGCCGAACGAATGCGTACGCGTTTCCATACAAAATCGTGGTTTTGTATAGTGCACATAAGCTGAATATAGCTGAATAAATTTGAGTAGTCCCTATGGTGTTAATATTAATGTGTAAGATTGTGTTGTAATGTTTATGTCTTTATACATATGCAGATTGGTATAAAAACCTACAGATTACCGGTCTATTAACCCGTATGAACCTTGTTTTATCGTTCACGCATTTCCAGCGGCGATCAAATGCCTTCTACGCTGGAATGGGTTCCCCACTTTCGCCATCCCTGCCCGATGTACCGCCAGAAAAGGAGCACAAAACAGGAGTTCGCGTCTCCAGAAGTGGCAACGGCATGAGCATTACGTAAGCATACGATTAATTTGGTATCTTTCATTCCTTCATTTGTCAATAATTAGGAAGTAAAAAATTTTTATGTTGCACTACGATAGACCGCCGCGTATATGTTTGTGCCGGCGCTGGTCGGCCACATGTCATAATATATGTTCTTTGAACTGCACAGTTTTATTTACAAACAGTGAGATTTCTTTGGTGGCCCATAGATCATCTTCTTATATATAAAATTCTCGTGTCACAATGTTATTTACCATACTCCTCCGAAACGGCTTTACAATTTTTTATGACATTTTGTGTGCATATCGGGTAGGTCTGAGAATCGGCCAACATCTATTTTTCATACCCCAAAGTGATAAGGGTGACCCACCCCTAAATAAATTATTTTTTTTGACTATTTTCATTTTTTATTTTATTGTGATTTAAAATTGAAAACTACAAACAGCTTCCAATTTTCACCCTTCTATCACCAAGATCTATATGGCAACACAACGTTTGCTGGGTTTGCTAGTATACATATACATACAGCCTTAAGTACAACTGGACTAACTGTGTGTGTGTGTTCGATCGACACCTCACATCATCTTGGGTCTTTGTCTGTCCCCAACATAATTGTTTACTTTCACATAACATCACGCTTGTACTACCCGAAGGGTTGCGCAGAAGTGCAACTATAGTAGCAACCACATTTAGCCAGTTATATTTAAGTCTCATGTAACTTGGGCGAGCCTGTTGCAGAGATCAGAGACAAATTGCCTGACTTTAGAATTGAACCCAGGAGTTTTACTTTCAAACCCATATAGTTGAACGCAAGTCCCTGTTGCAGGTACGGCGAAAACTTGGATGCATCAGATGAAGGAGACTTTGATCCAAATTATAGACGAGCTAATCACGAGTCACGGGTAAGATATTTTTATACATCATCATCATCATCTGCCTAGCCTTTTCCCAACTATGTTGGGGTCGGCTTCCATTCTAACCGGATGCAGCTGAATACCAGTGTTTTACATGGAGCGACTGCCTATCTGACCTCCAAAACCTAGTTACTGGGCAACACGATACTCCTTGGTAAGACTGGTTGTCAGACTTTCGGGTTTCTGACTACCTGTAACGACTGTCAAAGATCTACAAATGACAACCGGGAGCAACGGCTTGACGTGCTTTCCGAGGCACGGAGGAGTCTCGATATGTTACGAATGGTCACCCATCCACAAACTGACCTCGGCAAGCGTAGCTTAACCTTCGATCAACCCGAGCGGCTGTTTTTATTTAACCACGAGCTCCTCCTATAAAAATATTTTTATACGTAGAATGAATAAAAAACCAGGAAGATTTCCTCTACCTTTACAAAATCATTTCATTCAGACGACACAGTTGGCGCAGTGGCTGCTGCGCTGCGTGTCGCGGGTTCGATTCCCGCACGGAATAAATATATGTATCGCCTACAGGTAGTTGTTCCGGGTCTGGCTATTTGTGTATGTAAGTTTAAATGTTTGTAAACGTACCCACAATCCAGGAGAAGTTCCTTGCGCTTATTATATTATATGTTACATTATATTATATAATACGCTTATTACAAATATCTCCAAGGGAATTAAATTATACTATGATTTCTTTTACAGAATGTTGCACCCACGTAAGTATATTTTGCACTACTTTTAACAAGTCTAGGTTTTATTTCATTTAAGATTATTAAAGGTTTTCTAATTTCTAGATTAGTAATAGCACTCCTGCGATCGGAGAAAGGGGTAAGTATATTTTTTGCTTACAAATAATCAATAAAGGTAAGTCATATAAGTATTAAGGTATGTTATATGTAAGAGGGTAAGGTTTAATATAACATAACATCAAGAATGTACTCCCCGAAGGATTGGGCAGACGTGTACCTACTTACAGTGGGTGTACTGTAAGTTACATTAAACCAGTTATGTTTTTAAGTCCCATATAATAGGGGGTGAGCCTATTGCCATCAACTAAGCGCTCATCGGGAGTCAGGCTGCTACTAAGAATTAACTTACTACTAAGATATTTAGATTGTTTCATGATTATTTACCGTTTAAAATAAAATAAAGTATCAGAAATAAACAAAAAAAAAATAGATAAAAGCCGATGAAAAATTTCCACACCAGCGGGTCCAGGATCATGTAATGAACTCACTTTATGTGCGTGATGTGTGTGAAACTAAATTATACAGCGTAGAAAACACACCGGTCCCTTCCACCCTGTATAGTTTAGGCAGAACGTCATAAAATGACACGCTTGTGATACGCTACAAGGACTTTTTCTTTCTTAAACTGTAGAGAACACCAAAAGAAGACCGCAATAGGATTAACTTGCAAAACGATGGGAGATTGCCTGTACTGGACAGAGCAGGAGAAGATATGTAAGCATATTCTTGATTTATTTTTATTTATTTACAAATGAATAGCCTATTACTTACGAGCCAGAGAGTACCAGACAGATGTCCCAATGTCATGATGGCCCAGTGGTTTAGGCCTCGCCTCTTATGCACGAGGTTGTGGGTTCAAATCTGGGCAAATACCAATGTGAGTTTTTCAATTTATATGTACTTTCTAAGTTTATCTCAGACATCACTGACATCGGTGAAGGAAAACATCGTGAGGAAACCTGGACTTATATAATTAATATAAGTCTGAAATCGCCAACCCGTCTTAAGCAAGCGTGGTGATTAATGCTCGTGCCTTCTCTGAATGAGAACAGGCCTTTGCCCTGCAGTGGGACAGTAATAGGCTGGTACTTTACTTTACTTTTTTATAGTACCAGAAAAGCACAAGCCTAATCGTTTTTTTTAATTATATTAACATTTTTCATATTTCAGTTTAAATCCACAAAGGTATGCCATATCTCTGTTTACACAAAACTAATTCGGTAGAACAGATATAGAATATGCATTAATTCGTTCGGTCAAAACCAACCTTAACAATAAAGGATTGTCTATTCCAAATTCAAAGTCATATTTCTAATTAACCTTATTTTCATTTAAACAAATATCAAATTTAATACAAAATATCTTAATTTTACAATAACTATACTACTAAAAAGAATATAAAAATTGTTGAATTTGTAGCCCAAACTCAACTCTATGTGAGAGTTTTAAAGTGAGTTTTCCAAAAACACATAATAGGTCTTTACCTATGAAATTGCCGTTTTGTATGAAAAAATTTAAATGAATTTTTTTCATGTATTTTTTATTTGTATTTATCGAAGTAATCACCCATGCAATCAATGCATCTTTGCCAACGCAGTGGCAGTTTATTGATGCCCTTCTTAAAGAAATCAGCTGGACGGGAGGCAACAAATTATTCAAAGGCATTTTGTACTGCCTCTCGGGTATTGAATTTTTTTCCCGCCAAGAAGTTATCCAAATTCTGGAAAAAGTAGTAGTCTGTAGGCGCAAGGTCTGGTGAGTAGGGCGGATGACGGAGAACTTCCAACCCCAGTTCTTGCAACTTGGAGACCGTCTGCTGTGCAGTATGAGGTCGCGCGTTGTCGTGCAGGAGCAGCGGAGACGAGCGATTGACCAATGCTGGTTGGAGATGTGCCAGCTTCTCCATCATTGTGTTCAATTCTTCACAGTACACATCTGCAGTAATGCTCACCCCGTTTGGTAAGAAGCTGTGTTGAATCACACCGGCGCTAGACCACCAAACAGTGACCATCACTTTTCTTGGGGTAAGTTTTCGTTTAGGGCATTGTTTAGGTGCTGAACCAGGATCCAACCAACTTGCTGAGCGCTTGCGGTTATCAAACAGAATCCATTTTTCATCGCAGGTAACAATGCGGTTCAAAATTCCTTCATTTGTGTGTCTGTTGAGCAGTGCAAGGCACGTCTCGACGCGTACTTCGCGCTGGCGATCATTGAGTTCGTGGGGCACCCATTTGTCAAGCTTTTTTACCTTGCCAATTTGACGCAAATGGACCAATATTGTTTTGACGCTAACGTCGAAAGCTGCTGCTAATTCAGCCGTAGATTGTGTATCATCAGCTTCCACAATCGCCTTTAATTCGTCATTGTCGACCAAAGTCTTCGGACGACCGCGAGGTTCATTTTTCAGGTCGAAATTTCCAGAACGGAAGCGAGCAAACCAATAACAGGTAGTGCGTTGGTTTGTAGTGTTAGCTCCGTAAACGTCGTTGATGTTGCGTGCCGCTTGTGCCGCGTTGCTGCCACGACGGTACTCATATTCCATAATTACTCGAATTTTTAACGTATCCATGATGACGAAAAAGATTTAAATGCGATGAAAATGTAACACTAATCAATAAACAAATGACTACTTTTGGAAAAAAAAATCCATGTTTTTAAAATAAAATTAATTTGAAATTAGAATTCTTAGCCAAACAAAAAATATTTTGATTTGAAATGGCCAGTACTGCAGAACGGCAATTTCATAGGTAAAGACCTAATATTTGTTTATATTTTGGAAGCTAAATTGCAAACGCAGGATATGTTTGTTGTTCTGTATGAATCTAATACACCTTATATAAATTTATTTCTCCAATTACTTAACAGGAACCCCGTGGAGTTTAATTTCACAGAACAAGTAAGTGTCATTCTGTAATTACATCTTTCAATATTTTCAGTACTTTCTACCTTCCCTACAGTTGAAAAGTTTGGGGGGTCACATTTTTGGAACTGTGAAAGCGGACATCGTGGCAAGTTTAATATACATTCAAATATAAAAGTCTCACACTTGTGTACACAAAGATTTTGTTTATACCTCTACGGTACTTTCGTTAAAAACATAGTATACATGTACCTTCCAAATTAATAATGAATAGACTCCGAGCAAACTCACTGTGTGACATACGAATAGACAGACAGATAGGACGAAATTATAAGGGTTCTGTCTCAGTCATTGGACTACCTAACCCTAAAAGCCATTTTCTCCAGCATGAACCCTTTTTTACGGTACCTCACCTAGTTATATTTTTTCGGCTTTTTTTAGCAACGAGCAGTAGATTTATTGGTGAGTACGCAACAGTTGTATTATACAGTAAGATTGTAAATGTGGCGATATACAGGGTGGAGGGGACATCGACACACATCCTGATTTTTTTCCTGAACTCACCTTGAGTTCAGTAAAAAGTACAGGTTGTCTATGTTTCTTCTACCCTGTATAATCCGGGTGCGATAGGGATAAAATGCGACCTTTTGGAACTAAGACACGCGCTATCCTCCCGCTAGCGGCAGGCTCCATCTTTCCTGCGACGTCCATAACTTTGTAAAAACCAAACATCGTACAGTGGCCAGGCGTCCAGGTAAACTTGTGAAAACTGAATTACAAACCTCATGGTCTCATCACGATGCGGCCAACAGAAGATACCTTTTTACAAGGAGCGTTATTTTATTGTTTACTGATAATGCAACAATTTGAAGTGAAAACAATTTTGCCGGACTGAAGCGCGGCTTGAATGAACGACCTAATGCCGTAAATCTAATGGCACAGTCCAATCATCAGCCTGTCAACGATTGCGCAAGCCGAGCTGTCATCTTGCTGTCCAAACGTGCGTTCTTTCCTGCACAAACCGGTTTGTGGCTCGCAGATAACACGGAGCGTAGACAACACGGGGGTAACACGCTGATAGAACTTTGCAGTTCCCATAGGACGCATCTCATTGTAGTCGTGCGCGGTTTAAACTTAACTAGCAGCCACCGTGACCTCGTCTACGTATGTATCTTTATAAATGATATCCTATGTTCCATCCGTTTAGTTGTTTTTACATGCAAAAGTAACAAACAGCCATCCAGATATCCTCACAAGCTTTCACATTTATAATATTAGTAGGAAAGATTATGTAAACGAACTAAAACTATCTATCTTAATTCCTTCAGGAGTTGCCAATAGCTCATTTCGTTAAAGACTATCACAAGATCGAATTGGAAATACAGAAGAGGGAAGCGGAAATGAAACTAAAGTAAGTATATTTTTCTGCAACTATTTTTTACTTACGATATTATGCAACTATGCTATATCTTAAGGGAAGGGCTCGCCACAATAGAAGAATTATGAAATAACATTTAGTTCGTGATTTCAAAGACTCTATCACCGCTTAGTTTTGTGCGTTATGAAGGAGGGATACAAAAAAACAGGATTTCTATCTAAACCAACGATATTTTTAATAAAAGTAGTCAATTATTTCCTTGAAAATTTCAACGCTGGGGGGTCCAAAAACATTCACTTAAGTTGTGTCTCAGAAGGCACATTTCCCGTAATTTTAAACGTTCAAAATCATTTCATCGCAGCGACAATCAATGTCAAAAACTTGTCGAAGGTGTAGGTAAAATTGACGTATTTTTGACAGATTGAGACTGAGCTTAGTATGTGAAAGTTCTAAACAATACATACGGGATTCAGATTGTGCGCCGACGTCCATTCCACCGAGTATGTATATCGTGTATTTCCATTCGGGTTTAGGTGTTTGCGCACATGTCTGAGTACTATGTTCTAAAAAGCAACCACTTATTACTGGATATGTGGTCCATTGACTTGAATATGCTTTGGCGGTTGACAATATGACATACTCTCTTTTTTTTGTTAAACGTTGCCCCACACTAGGAATTGCTCCTGTGTCGTGGGTGCGTTTACAAATCACATGCACGAACAGCCTAACCTAACCAAGAACAACTACCGGCAGACCATAAAAATATTTGTTCCTTGCGGGCTCGAACCCACGACTCGCGGCGCTTATTCATTGCGCCAAACGTGCCTTCAAAAAAAAATTGACTTCCTTACCCTCAAATATACTATCAGAGATACTTCTAATGGTCGTTGTGTTCTCTCAAAAATGGTTGTGCTGAATTAAGTTACTGGGCGTCTATAAGCTGTCACCATAGATACTATTTTACTTGAATTTATGTTGAATTTATTAAACAATTTCATATAGGCAACAAAACCGACAAGGTGCAGATATCCTTTCTACAACAACAGTAAGTGCTAGTAAATGTTATGATTCTATATTAATATGCGAAAAGAAAACTATTTCTCCCTTTCAAAGCGCACACAGAGGAAGGTTGGATTTCGGCTAAGTTAAAATTTGTATGGAGACGGATTACTACCATTGATTATTATTGAATACGTTTAATTTAAAACCTACTTAAGTTTTAAAAGAAAATAACTTACCTTTTTTTGTTGGAGAAACTAACAGTGAAAAGGACAATTGTAATGTATGTAACATCGATACGTCATCTAGACATGTCAATTAATAAAAGCATCGTCTGATTTATTACTAATTGGAAACGTCAAGTAGTCTTCTTGGGTGAAGTCGATACAGGAAGTGGCAACACTGAATTGACGGTTGTCATTGGATACCACCCTATTTGACTTTAAAAGTGGGTGAAAGAATATGTTGGATCGTTAGTTTTGACTTTTGGATCGACACATGGATGCGAGAGGTTATTCTGCCATCCTGTATCGAATTCACCGCGTTTCCATATTGTAATCCTATTTCATCTGCCTGCTAAAGTGATATTTTTGAATTAACCTTAGTGGATTAATAGTGATCGTTATAAGCGTTGTGATTGTATTTCGGTTCAGTTGTTCAGAGTGCTTCCGTCATGTACAGACGCCAGCACATCAAGCTACCCCAAACTGTCAGGTTTTCCCAATTGAACATGAACCTTGTTCTTTTGTTATAAAGTTGAAAACTTATCAAAGAAATTTGACACATTGGGGTAGCTTGATGTGCTGGCCCCTGTACGTATCTCAAACATACACAACAATTGAGACCGTTCACCTTATTAAAGTTGGTTTTAGATAATAAATAATAATAAATTGTAGATATAATTAACTACCACATAGCTCAACGTAATTCAAACATTTATTTTTTTATTTAAACCTTAAACATTTTCTTACCATAAGGCCGCACCTACAGAAAATTTCATGGATAACTACAAAATGTTTCAAGAAGAAATGAGACAAAATCAAAAAAGATACGAAATTAGGCAAGATGACGATAAAAATCTAAAAAAAAAGAAAGTTTACTGCAAGAGTACGAAACTAAACAAAACAGGTTTAATAATTACAATAATAACAAGTAAGTTTTATTTTTAAACTAAACTAATTCGTTGACAACTTCATCTGTATGATTCCACTAACGCGTCATTGGCACCCCTTCACTGAAAGAAAGGAGGTAAAAATATAATTAGTCTATTTGGTCCGTCAGTAAGATTACCAAACAATATTGGACACGTATTGTTTGCTTACTCAAATCAATAAAAATTGAGAAAGATATATCACATCAAAGTTCAGGAGAAGGGGCTTGAGTCGTCACTTCTACGTAAAAAGTATAACACGACGTGACGTATCGCGAAATTTCTCTATCAACTCTCTATATCGTCGTCATTTTTGGTTAACGAAACAAAAGAAAAATACTTGTCCAGTATTTACGAGTACCAAAAATTGATCAATATTTTTTTTATACTTACCGGAAAAAGCACCGTACCTGAAAAGGCCGGTCCATAAAGTATAGAAATATCTCAAAATCGATTTGTTCAATACATTAAAACACATCAATATTCAGTGGCATAGATATATAATCATTCACCTGACAACACGTCATGCTGGATGTCAAATAATAATAGCAACGTGGCAATGCTGCCAGTCTTTTGGGCAAGTTTCCAGATGACAGCAATGCGGAGGGGTACTTTGACGCCTTGGTCGGCTTTTTATTTAATTTTGTTTTTGTATATACATATGTATATATTTAGTCTTACTTTATATCACAATCGTATAATATGTATAAATTAAGTAATAAATAAAACAAACTTGAAAATATTTACAAATAATAATAGTGTTAAATACGTCAAACTTATAAAAACAGGCCCCAAGGTTCACAGGGTCCAGACACATTGGTCTCAGATCGTTTGGTTCAAGATAATATGCTGGTTCCGAGACCACAACTCCCATATCCATATAAAGACACTCTGGCTTCAAACCAGCGACCAGACCAAAAACTACCTGAAGGCACCATCAACAGCTTACCAAGTTGGCTAGAAGTAAGTTTAATTTTTGTAAATTTAAATTTTACGGTAGTCAAACCTTTGAAAATATTTATGTGAATCGAAATTTATTCAACTACATTCTTTTTATTTAACTTATTGCAGAAACCTAATCCACAAAATTTAGCGGTGCGTACGTATACTCTTGCCTCCATTCTATGCAATGTTTTCGAGTGAGATTCCGTTTCAAACTTGGCCGGTAATTAGAATTATCTTCAGGAACTTGTTTGTTTTTTATCATTACGTCTCTCCTAAAATGTAAATCTGTTGCTTTGGATGGAAATATCTATATCCTAATGTCCTTCTCTTCTTTTCTCTTTCTCTATCAAGTCCATCAAAAGCTTGTCTGTAAGAGATCGCTTTTATCGATAAGGGCGCCCATTGTAGGGCTTTATGTAGCTCTTAAAGTCATTATTTGTAAGTTTTTATGGTGTTCAATAAAGAGTATTCTATTATATTCTTATTGCTTGAAGGCCTTCGGCATAAAACCTGGTGAAGAAAACTACAATTGGCAAGCAGTACTCGTAAGTATTTTTCTGTAAATAGCATTAATATCAATTTTACTAAAATTCTTTAATCGATGCAACATACGTCCTAAAATATACTGACCATCTTCTAAATGCTGTAATGGTGGACGTAATAGAAGTAAAAGCAACTTTACTGTAGTTTACATTGCATAATATTTGATTAGGCTGAGTTACAAAACTACAAAAGAAAGGTCCCATTATTCTATATAAACTGCGCGTGGTGAACTGAATCTTACTAAGAGCCTGTCCAGATAACGCGTTTTGCACGCGAGTCTTGTCTCGCGATTGTGAGATGGTACAAAGTCGTATATACCGACCACATGCACGAAAGGCAGTTGCATGCAGCTGAAATGAGAATGCTGAGGTGGATGTGTGGTGTTACGCGAATGGATAGAATAAGAAATGAGTATGTAAGAGGAAGTCTCAAAGTGGCGCCTGGGACCGACAACTTGATTGAAAATGGGTTGTCATGGTATGGGCATGTGATGCGAAGGAATGAGGACCATGTTGTGAATAAAGTTTTGAGTATGAATATGCAAGATTACAAGAGTAGAGGAAGAAAAGATGAATGGATTTTCTGAAAGACGATATGGATTTCTATCCATATCGTCTGTCGTCTTGATGACGGCAAAAGAGATATATGGAAGAAGAAGACATGCTGCGCTGAATCCAAATAAATTGGGATACGGGCGGGAGGATGATGATACAGTCGCGCGTGCGTCCCCTTAACCTAGAATCGCGCGCATATCGCCTTATCTGAATCAGCATTAAGCGTCTACGCCGAAAGGAGCTACGGCGTAGCAGCGCTACGAAGCGACGAGCGGCTTGGAAAGTTCGAATGAAACTTAAAGTTCACATATTTCGTTATCCTATTTATTTTCTCACGCGCAACGAGTTTAGGAAAAAGTAAGGCTTTATAGAGCGTCATGTCTTTCCTTCATGCCTGTGTGAGAGTGTATTGTATAGACCTCTTTGTGTTACTGATGATGTTGTTGTATACGAGTACTGTTGATTAATTTCCGTTGTCTTTTCTTCATTATTATACGTTTTAATTAGAATATAGTTTTCTGATTGTTGTTACATTATGATTTGTCGTGGCACATACCACTAATCAATTAATATCCAACCCGTATATTTAAATATAATTTAATTAATACGATTTTAGTACGATATGATACCATTTTAATTTTACAATGTCGTCTGGTTGAGATCATATCATAATTTAGTTGTAATTTAATTTAACGTAGATTTTGTTTTTATACCTTTTCGTAGGATCAGTCATCAGTAAATCTAGCGGTGAGTACTGGTTATTATACTTCCATAGCTGTTGACCGCACGTTTGGCACAGTAACTGAGTGATCGACTGCTGCGCCACGTTTCGTGGGTTCGATTCCCGCATTCCCGTTGTTGTGGGTCTGACTGTTTGTGTGTGTGAGTTTAAATGTTTGTAAACGCACCCATCAAACAGGAGAAATTCCTAGTGTGGGGCAAAGTTTAAATAAAAAATTAGCACCACTTATTTGGCAGACATTAAAAAATAATGTAATTTTCTTTATTTTGGTATTATTTTTCTTTCTGAGTATGTATTCGACATAACTGACATCCATGATCATATCATAAGGTGACTCACTTCATATCGGATACGATCTCTGACTTAAAATTAATATCCGTCTGTAACCGCCAACCCAGTTACAGCAATAAGATTAATGCTCTTGCCTTTTCTCGATGAGGAGGCCTTTGCCCTGCAGTGTGACAGTAATAGGCTGTTTCTTTATAAAAAGTACCTATTACAGTCCCACTGCAGGGCAAAGGCCTCTTCTCATACAGAGAAGGCACGAGCATTAATCACCACGCTTGCTCAAGACGGGTTGGCGATTTCAGACTTATATTAATTATATAAGTCCAGGTTTCCTCACAATGTCTTCCTTCACCGATGTCAGTGATGTCCAAGATAAACTTAGAAAGTACATATGAATTGAAAAACTCACATTGGTACTTGCCCAGGTTTGAACCCACAACCTCGTGCACAAAAAGCGCGGCCTAAACCCTGAAATTTTAGTTTTTTATAAACTAACAAATAATACTATTGTTAAAAAAATTATAGGATATGTCAATAGAAAGATTAGTGACCGAATACCGTAAGCTTGAACAAGAAATAGTGCGGAGGAAAAAAATGTTGGAGAATTATAAGTAAGCATTTTTTTTTACGTTTAACAAATTTACTGTTATTAAAATCAACTTTGGGCTGCACGCAATTCGGAATACGCTACACTATTTGCTATAAAGTATAGCGTATTGCGTCATTTCTCTATTATTCAATGTTTTATAGCATCGCCTTGTGTAAACGTGTTGAGCGATAAAATGTATGCTGAGCGATATATTTGTGGTATATAATATATTATGCTAAGCTGTTAAGCCGTTGGTCCCGGCTGTCATTTGTGGGTCTTTGACAGTCGTAACGGGTAGCCAGTAACCCGAAAATCTGACAACCAGTCTTACCAAGGGGTATCATCGTGTTCCCAAGTTACCTGGATTTTGGGATTTACATAGGCAGGCCATGTAACATATTGGTATTCAACTGCATTCGGTTAAACTGAAGGCCGAACCCAACACGGTTTGGAAATGGCTCGGCAGATGATGATAATACTGACTTTTAACTATTTATTTTCTTTATAGGAAGTCATTGAAACTGGCACAAATAGCACAATATAATAACCAACTGAAGAAACCAGTAAGTAGGCTGAAATTTATATTATGAACTGACCCGTTGGTCTAGTGGACGCTGACGCTACTGCTGAGAATTCTGTAATGGGTCAAATTCCCAGATCGGGCAAAATACTATTGAGTTTTTAGATTTGAAATTTCTCAGTAACAGCTTGCGGTTTAGATTTGTGCCCGATTGATGGCAATAAGCTTCCTTCTTATCACAAGAGAGTTAAACATAAGAGGCGAAATTATGTTTACCCTAAGTACGCCTCTGGATAACATAAAATCAAGCCTATTTTACGCAAAGGGCGAGCCTTCGAAGGTTACTTGATTATATGATATGTAGATATGATGAAATAATATTTTATCTGCCATTGAGGATACTTAGATCCTCAAGCGTAACAAATACAATATAAACTTCTCGGTAGTAATATTTCTAGGCGGTGGGGTCCGAGTGTCCAGATTCGGTTTAACAACTTAAACTCCAGGTGACCGACAAACAATACATGGTCTATTGTGTCTCGTTGTCTGGCAGTTATAGAGATCTTGAAACATTTGGCGTGGCTTATACCTTGACCACAGATATTCATTTTACGACCACAGTACTCATGAAAGGAACGACCACAATGACGTCATAATGAGGCTTTCAAAGTAACTGATAACTTCCACCGTCGCTAGGAATTAGTGATCCGGGTATTAGTTATACTGCAACTTATACCCGGATGAAATTTACTATAACGATAACAATTTATTCATTTTCCGTAGGAATATTCACAAAATATTGAGGTATGTAGTCATGGTTAATCATCTTGATAACTCTACCGGGGTAATTATGTATTATAAATATTACTTAAGGCAAAAACCGCCAGGGTAGCTCTCCAATTTCAAATCTTCTTAAGTTTTTTTTTGTAATATGTCAGGATTTCATAAAATAAACTTAACTTAATAGAGAATATTATTATTACTAAATTGACTTAGAGAGTTGTATTTTTCATTTTAATGATTATAGTAAATATTTGCAATTGACAAACAAAGTTGAGGAAATTTTAATTACGCATTACCTTGATAAATAAATAAATAAATAATAAATAAATATTGCTGGACAATCCGCACAAGCGCTCTGCTTAGCTTGTGTTATGGGTACTAGATGACTGATATACTTAATACAATACATTACATATATAGATATGTTTTATTATACATAGGAAATACCCAGAACACCCGGGACAAATATTTGTAGATCGTACAAACATTTGTACCAAGGCGGGAATCGAACCCGCAACCTCTTGCGTCGCAGGCGGACCTTCGCCCGCCGCGCCACATCGGTCGTCAAAGTAGTCGTTGATGTATCCACCTTAAGGTTTTTATTACGATTGACACGTCAAGTGTGTTGTTGTTTTTAATTTGATATCCTATTATTACGGTTATAAAGCTTACCCATAGACCCGGACCTTTTCTTTACCAGAATTTAATAAGAATTTGTAATTCTATCCGTTATACTGAAACAGCTACTTTACTGCTTTTTTGACGACTGATGTGGCGCGGCGGGAGAAGGTCCGCCTGCGACGCAGAAGGTTGCGGGTTCGATTGACACGACATGACACGACATGACACAACACGACACGACACAAAACGACACGACACGACACAACACGACATGACACAACACGACACTACACGACACAACACGACACAACACGACACAACACGACACAACACGACACAACACGACACAACACGACACAACACAATAAGTAACTCCAGTCACTTACGTTTCGCCAGTTATGATTAGTTGTGTTTATTTATGCTAATTAAAATGTTTACAGCATTAATGCCTCTTTAATTAATGTAGCGTGCGACGAAATCGACGACGACTGATGTGGCGCGGCGGGAGAAGGTCCGCCTGCGACGCAGGAGGTTGCGGGTTCGATTACCGCATGGTGACAAATATTTGTTCAATCTACAAAGATTTGTACCGGTTGTTCTGGGAATTTGCTATGGATGATTAAAGTATCTATCTATGTAATGTATTGTATTAAGTATATCAATCATCTAGTACCCATTACACAAGCTCTGCTTAGCTTGGGGCTAGATGATGCTGTGTGGATTGTCCAGCATTATTTATTTATTATAATTTTATAACTGAACTGTCTAGTAATTTACACCTCGCCTGCTACATTGGGGAGTTTGCAAGCGATTTAAAAATGCATTCACCTATAATATATTAATTTCTTCATAGTTAATTCCACCAAGTCCATCTAGTACACCAAGCCCACCAGTGCCAGCAAGCCCCCCAAGCACACCAGAGCAACGAGACCCATATCCCACAAGTCCAACACGTCGTCCGGAAGAGATCTTCAAACAGGTAAGTGAAAAAAAACATATTTTCTTTAACGTAATCTTAAGTGTGTATTACTTAAATAATATACTTATAATTTTATTTAAGTGTTAACTTCCTTCAAATATAATAAATTCTGTGCGTGAAAAACAATTAAGAAGTCGGTTTTTGTTTTTTTTTCAACATAACAGTATCATCGACGAATCAAAACTACTTCGGTTTTTTAAACGTATTTTTGTTTTGTTGAGTTGCGTATTCAATACAGTTTAACGCGATTGCAGCAATCGTGAATTGCATGATTTGATGTCATCCATTGAAGTATTCAGTCTCCAAAAGTATTCATCAGATTTTCATTTTTATGAAAGACCCAACACGATTGCGTAACATGGATATTGCTCACCTTAATATAAAAGAAACAGTCAATTTAGGATTTTTATAATAAATTAAATCAATTTGAACTTCCAGCATTAATGTACACAACATAACATGACACAACACGATACAACACGACACAATACACAAAATAACAAAACACAAGTTGACTCAGTACGACACAACACGACACAACCCGACACAACACGACACAACACGACACAACATGACACAACACGACACAACACGATACAACAAGACACAACACGACATGACGCGACACAACACGACATGACACAACATGACACAATACGACACGGCACAAAACGACACGACACGACACGACACTACACGACACAACACGACACAACACGACACAACACGACACAACACGACACAACACGACACAACACGACACAACACGACACAACACGACACAACACGACACAACACGACACAACACGACACAACACGACAAGTAACTCCAGTCACTCACGTTTCGCCAGTTATGATTAGTTGTGTTTATTTATGCTAATTACAATGTTTACAGCATTAATGCCTCTTTAATTAATGTAGCGTGCGACGAAATCGGTTCAAAATCGGGCATTTCGTGCAGCTATAGAAAGGGTAAGCTATCCAATATTTCTTAATCAATACAAGATTCTAGCAACATATTTATAAGAAAAAGTGGGCATACTGGCAGAATATAAACTATTTACAACGTCAATCAGTTCTGTCGTCGTGTTTCGGGGTGTGTCTTGGATGGCAAAGCCCTTGATTTTAACATTCAGAGGTCCACCAGGACCAGACTTAAAAAAAAATATATCTTAAAGCACCCCTTCAAAATTTAGTTCTAGCAACATAGTATTTTTGGTATTTTAGGGTCCCATACTTCAAATAGAAAATATGGAATCCCGATAGGATCACTTTTTTGTTCGGCTGCCTGTCTGTTAACTCTTTTTTTTGGAACGGGTTGATGATCAAGATTTTTAAATCAAATAATAAAGTCTAAGGTGCCTCGTAAAACTTTAAACTTCTAAGTTAACACAATCAAAAGATAGGACCAAAGTAAGGGTTTGCAGTACAATTATTGACCACACGGTGGGCGCAGTGGCTCAGCGATTGGCTGCTGTGCTGAGTGTCGCACGAAAAACATATCTGTATGGCCTACAAGTAGTTGTTCCGAGTCTGGCTGTTTGTGTATGTGGGTTTAAATGTTTGAAAACGTAGTCACGATACTGAAAAAAATCCTACTGAGGGGCAACAATTTTTTGCAGAAAAAATATGTGGTTATATTACATAAAAACTATGTTTTGCAAACACTAACTCACATTTGCTGCTGGGGCATCTACCGTGTTGTAGACGGATGTATTGGAGACTATGTTTTCAACTGCGAAGCTAAGTTTGTCCTTAAATCCGACTTACCTTTTTTGTCTCTGTTTACTGGAGATGGTGCCTAAGGAATATATAACAGAACCCAAATAGAGCGAGCCCGCCTCACTCGTGGCAGCTTTTTCGGGTGCATTATCAAAAATTGTGACGCTTGCGGCAAACCAACTTATTTGTAAAAAAATATATTTTTAAGTGAGCATTTTAAACATTTTCATTACTCACATACGTATCACCTGCAGGACTCAATAATTGGTGTGACTCAATGAGTATTAATAAAAAGTATGAAAAGGTTTTTAAACTAACTTGTACATACAAAAATTAACGTGCAATTAGTATTTATCTGAAACAACGGCAGCTTGTAAACGCAGCCCTACGCACATTGACCCACACGGGGCGGGGCAACAACAGCGCGTGAGTGCGGCCGTAATTAAACCTACAAAAAGATTGTCGTATTCAAAAATTGTAATCAACTGTATTTACATTAATAAACAATCAACTTATGTACGTATAACCTACTAACAAGTATACTTTAATAAATTACCAAAATGTGAACCACTCTGTGCAAGACACAAGACCCGTCGCGTCGGAGATTATCAGTTATACACAAGGCGTTTGAAATCGCCCTACAAAAAATTGGAAGGGCGTTAAATTTAATGATCTAGCGGCCCATAGTACCGGTCCGCCACGTGCCAGCAGATAACGATAAGAAAAGAGCGTTTGCGGAAATCAGTAATACTTAACTAATAATATTATTTTACGTAGCGCGGAGACAATTAGACATAACCGACTGACATCATTCAATATTTTTGTAAATTTGTAGAGAACTCTGGGATAGCCAACAGAAAAGCGAAGAGATCCGCGCGCGCGCACTCTATTGGTGCGTGCGAGTGTAGCGAAAGGGAGCGATAGGTGGGGCACGGATGACCGTATCCCTTGGGATGGTTTTGACCTATATATATATACACGTGCGTGCGAGGATCATAATTCCCCTCCCGACTCTTTGCTAGAGCCAGCCCGCGAAGCTGAGCCGGTAAATGATTAAAATGTCCCTAAATCATATATCTATTTGATCCAGCCTGTCCCTTGCTGTCCTCTTCAGCGACGTCCTAAGCCGAGGTTCGTACCCCGCAGGGGGTGCCCTTAGCGATCGGTTGCTTAGTTTTTAAGTTTTTACGCCTGGCTGGAGGCCTTAATTTTAATTAAGCCCCCCACAGGAAAGTTCGGTTAAGCAGTAGATATCCCTAAAGGATAAACTGCGAGATCCCCATTCCAAAAAAAAAAGGATCATAATAATAAGTATGATCATCGAATGAGGTTAACGTCCGGGACTCTCTTCAGGTTTGACTCAGCATTAGAAAATTAAATCGATATATTGATGAAAAATTAAGGTATTGGGTTTTCATTGATTCGGCTACGCTATCGGGGGCTGATTCACCTCCTTAAATCCCGCAAGTGATTAAATCGCCATCTTGTAAAATAGAATGATGATTTTAAAATAATATTTGGTCCGTCAGGTAGATTCTTAAAAAGTGTTGGACACGCAACCGGCGTGCGTGTATGACCAAATGTGTGAGCTTGAGCGAAGCAAAAAGAGTATGTTATTATTGTAGTGGTTGCCGTTCTGTGGTTTCTGCTTACCCCCATGAAAAAAAGGCATGAGTTTATGTATGTGTGTATTGGACACGTATGTATGTTCTTTTTCTATGTTACCAAAAGATTGCGACGATACATTAAGTTAAAATGTGACATGACGTCACGCCAAATGAAATGCGAGTCTAAGTTATTTTTTATCATTATGATGAAGCAAAAAATACGTGTCTAAGGTTTTTTATTATCTAAATAAATATATTTTACTTTTTTACCCAGGATTCATCCCTATTTGAGTACTTGCAGGGACACAAAACGACTTCAACAATAAATCCAGGGGTAAGCATATGAATTACCTTTATACTCTTTTCTTTATACAAGAGGTACTCGCTAACTGATACTACTGGCTGAGTGATATTTAGTATAAGTGCTACTCAAACTAAATACATTAAGCGACTACCAAGCGTGAGGTCCTAGGTTCGATTCCAAGGTCAGGCAATGTGTTTTTGAGTTTTTCCATTAGGATTTTTTTCTGTAGTTGCGCCCGGTTGATGTCAATCGGCTCGCCCCTTATTACATGAGTTTTAAAACATGACTGGCAATGTGGGTTTACAGACGCCAGCACATCAAACTATCCCAAACTGCCAAATTTATCCAATTGAACGTGAACCTGATTCTCTTGTAATAAAGTTGAAAACTATCAAAGCCATTTAACAGATAGGAGTAGCTTGCCTTGGCCTTTGTACAATAGCTGGAACGTACGAGCGTTATCTGTTTTTAATATACAGTATGTTTACTTGTTATTAATGAAAAGCGTCCCCGCCAACCCGCAATACAAATACATGCAAAAAAAAACATTAAAAACAAAACATTTTTTTAAATAAAATTGATACGTAAAAGTGTGTAACTCTGTGCACGCAAACTTATCTTTCAAATTTGTTATGAATGAATAACAAATTTGAAAGATAAGTTTGCGTCGCGTGTGCGACGATCTATATGATGCGCGCGCTACTATGTACTTCTATTTAGATATAAAAAGGATGTTTCAATTTTTTTGTCATCTAAATAATTTTTTGAATTCTGTTTTTCAAACTTATTTTTCTATGCTGATATTTTTCTTCAACGCTCTGTGTTATTTAACATACTGTATACTTTTGTGGACTTGTCTGTTATTTTAGGCTGAGATACTACGAGGACATGGTCATTATGACACACTTGAGGTAAGTACCTTCCAGTTTTGTTATTTTTCGTTAACATTTCAGCAATCGGGTTTTCCCTTAACGCAGTAGAAGGTAAAACGTAAAATTAATTTACATTTTATTACAAAAACTTATATTAAATGTTCATACTAATATTTATTAAGATTATTTTACGCAATATATCTATTTTAGACATTGTATTTAATTTAATATGGTAACATTACACTTATTTTTTTCTGATGAATACTTTCGAAGACAGAGAATCTGAATCTCAACAATGGATGACAAAAAAATCGCGCGCTATTCCTGTAATCGTGTTTTTGATTTTTTTATGCGAATCAACACAGAATAAAAACTTTAATAAGGAATCTGATCTGCCATCCGCTTGTATAAAAGGTGACCTCATTCGTCGCCAATCTTTCAGGGGGTAAAAGTACTCATGAATACAAACATCTTTCAACTATTCAGAAAATGTATTCGCACAACTCAACAGAATTCTTCCAAATTGCAATCGGGTTATTTTATCGTTATCCCACCTTTCAAGGGGTCACTGTACTCGTCATTAAGAATACATTTTACTCAGGGACTAACATTCCAAAACAACAGTTGTCCAGTGCATTTCCTGAGATCAATAAGTGTACGAAGCAGCTCTGATTCTTTTTTTGCTATTTCTGGATTAGTAACATATTAAACTTGATCTAACTTGATAAAACATAGTGACCCTTTATGAGGTTTATAGTATTCAAAATATAAAGTTGCAAATTTCTGAGTATTTTTACCCCCAGTAAGATAACCAATTAATTAAAATTTACCCTGCAGATGGCATTGGGTTTTAAAAGCGGGAGGATATTTGTGTAGGGTTGTATTCCTCATATTATGAAGCAATGCGATTGTTTAAATATAAGAGTGACTGCTTTGCGAATAGCATAAGTACAGAACCCAGGTCCCCATTCGTCACCACGATACATTGAGTTTAAGAGAGAGACTGTCACATAAGAGTGACTGAGACCGAATTTTATTGTTTTAAACCTTGACGGAATTTTATTTGCTATCATATTTATCATTTTTTATTAGGAATTTTATCATGAACCAACGACTGAATACAATCAAGGATATCTATCAGATTCAGAGGTAAGAAAAGTAATATTACTAAGTTTTTTTAACCATTTAAAATTTTGAATACTTTTATTAAGTTTATTTACTATATTTTTAATTTAATATTTACAACTGTATTTGATTAAATTGAAATTCTTTTTTTTTAATCAAGAACTTTTATCATTTATTTCAGTTAGCAACATTATTTACCCCGCATAAAAAACGAGTAAGCACCCTTATCTTGTTAATATAAGTCAGCGATTTCAGTCGATAGCAAAAAACAAGATTTTTATTATTTAAAACATAGGTGAGCGCTCTTTATCCAGCAGTACAATAATAAATATAAATGTTTTTTGTTTAAATAAAGTTTTCTTTATGTTCTACTTGCCTTTATTTGTAATATTATTAGATAGAGTCTGCAAAAGAAACTTCTGAAGCATATCAGTTTAAAGCCATTCATGTTTCCCGTTTACGTAAAATCTAAGTCTACGATTTTAAGGCTCAATGTAAGGTTTTACCGCATAAAAGGAGGGACAATTTTATTTTGTTAACTGCAAAGTTAAGTTTGTTCTTCAATCCGACGTACCTTGTAATGTTCCGTTCATAATGTATTAAATTAATATTCCTATTTTTATAGTTAAAGACTTAAATTAAGTTAGCTTAAAATATATTATGATTTTAATATTTTGGTGGTGTATTTTATTTATTGAAATAAGTTTTGTTTACATTAAAAATGATTGTCATTTATTTCAGTTCGCTACATTATTTACCCCGCGTAACAAACGAGTAAGAACCGTTTTCTTATTACTTATTAAAGAAAAAGGATATCTAGCCTTTTTTTAATTTTTGAGTGAAGCCCCGTGCACAGGGGTGCTAATTCAAAATAGAGAGTAGATACAGAATACATATTTTTTTAACATACAAACTTGTTTAGTAATTCTATATTTTAAAGTTTACTTTATATGTAAACCGTGGGGGAGTTGGAACTCGTGACTTGCAATAGGACAGTATAAGTCAAATAAAACATTTTCAAAATGAGATTTTATTTAAGTTTTTATTATTAATATTAGGTCTTTACCTATGAAATTGCCGTTCTGCAGTACTGGCCATTTCAAATCAAAATATTTTTTGTTTGGCTAAGAATTCTAATTTCAAATTAATTTTATTTTAAAAACATGGATTTTTTTTCCAAAAGTAGTCATTTGTTTATTGATTAGTGTTACATTTTCATCGCATTTAAATCTTTTTCGTCATCATGGATACGTTAAAAATTCGAGTAATTATGGAATATGAGTACCGTCGTGGCAGCAACGCGGCACAAGCGGCACGCAACATCAACGACGTTTACGGAGCTAACACTACAAACCAACGCACTACCTGTTATTGGTTTGCTCGCTTCCGTTCTGGAAATTTCGACCTGAAAAATGAACCTCGCGGTCGTCCGAAGACTTTGGTCGACAATGACGAATTAAAGGCGATTGTGGAAGCTGATGATACACAATCTACGGCTGAATTAGCAGCAGCTTTCGACGTTAGCGTCAAAACAATATTGGTCCATTTGCGTCAAATTGGCAAGGTAAAAAAGCTTGACAAATGGGTGCCCCACGAACTCAATGATCGCCAGCGCGAAGTACGCGTCGAGACGTGCCTTGCACTGCTCAACAGACACACAAATGAAGGAATTTTGAACCGCATTGTTACCTGCGATGAAAAATGGATTCTGTTTGATAACCGCAAGCGCTCAGCAAGTTGGTTGGATCCTGGTTCAGCACCTAAACAATGCCCTAAACGAAAACTTACCCCAAGAAAAGTGATGGTCACTGTTTGGTGGTCTAGCGCCGGTGTGATTCAACACAGCTTCTTACCAAACGGGGTGAGCATTACTGCAGATGTGTACTGTGAAGAATTGAACACAATGATGGAGAAGCTGGCACATCTCCAACCAGCATTGGTCAATCGCTCGTCTCCGCTGCTCCTGCACGACAACGCGCGACCTCATACTGCACAGCAGACGGTCTCCAAGTTGCAAGAACTGGGGTTGGAAGCTCTCCGTCATCCGCCCTACTCACCAGACCTTGCGCCTACAGACTACTACTTTTTCCAGAATTTGGATAACTTCTTGGCGGGAAAAAAATTCAATACCCGAGAGGCAGTACAAAATGCCTTTGAAGAATTTGTTGCCTCCCGTCCAGCTGATTTCTTTAAGAAGGGCATCAATAAACTGCCACTGCGTTGGCAAAGATGCATTGATTGCATGGGTGATTACTTCGATTAATACAAATAAAAAATACATGAAAAAAATTCATTTAAATTTTTTCATACAAAACGGCAATTTCATAGGTAAAGACCTATTATATTAATAAAAAATAATATAAATTATAATGTATATTACTAGAAACAGTCTGCAGAAGAAATTACTGAAGCATATCCGTTTGATTTAGGGGTAAGTATTAAGTATACGTTATAGTATGTTCAGACACCAGCATATCTACCTATATCAATCTGTACAATTTATTTAGTGCTTACCTTATCTAATCAAAAGTAATCTCAATTTTAAAATCTATGAATTTCCATTTTCTTTTTCATGAATAAATGAATTAATCAACATTAACACTACGTAATGAAACTCAGATTTAGACTTTGAACATAAACCCACCGAGTATTAGACTCTTGGGTTTGGTTTTGGTGAGTAGTTGTAACGGAAGGTGATAATTGTCGGCCCCGGTTGTCATTCGTAAATATTTGATCGTCGTTACGGCCAATCAGAAGCCCTAAAGTCTGACAATCTACATTACATATAGAGCATCCCATCTTCCTAGATGCTGCGCAGGTGAGTCTCAAGCGGCGGAAATATAGTTACCTTGTTGGTAATTAATATTTTGAAGCCGTTTGGGGTTGAAACTCTCGGGCCGTTGGGACTGACTGCTCATCTTCTTTTTAAAGAAATTTAAAACCGTTTGGTAAACGCTTCCCAAGACCCAAGGGCTGGCTTCTAGTTTGGCCAGAGGCCCTGTACTATACCAGTCGACAGCGATGAGGATGAATTTTTCGACACCTTACTGTAATTTATTAATTTAGGATACTTAATTGCCTCTTTTATTTTATTTATTTAAAACCTATGTGTAAATATAGTTAAAATATGTATATTTAAGATTTCATTCGATATAAATATTGCTTTTTTTCATGTCATTACAGCTGGATATTAATGACGACATGAATTATAATGATACGTAAGAAACCTTAATGTAATAATTATTGAGTTTTTTTTTTGTTTTAATTCGAAGAAAATTTGTTTAAAATATTGGCGTTAGGCACCGCGCTTAGGGTTTATGCCAGTAATAATAAAATATTGGCCCATTTCACATAATATCACATCATCACGCCTGTATTGCCGAATGGGTTAGACAGCGGTGTTTATATAGTACACCCGCATTTCGTTTGTTAGGTTTAAGTCCCATGTAATTATGTCTGGATTGTTGTCCTGTTGATGGCAATAGGCTCTTCCCCTACTACAAGATCTTAAACATAAATGGCGGAATGTGAGTGTATCATTAGAAAAATTCTACTCTGCCTTACCCTTCAGGAATTAGAGGCATGATGTTATGTAATGTAATGTGAATTTGATATAGTTGCTTTGCTTTGTTATTATGAAACACACAACTATAGTAAAGTTTTTCATTTAAAAAATTCAAAAACATTCATTGCGTTATTTATTTTATCAAGGGACGAGTTGTTCTAGCATAACAAGCAATGGATTTGGAATTTCCTTAAAAGTCCAAAAGATTATGATAGAAAGTGTGTCATGCAATTGGGTTCTGAGTTGTGTTACCCTTCGAACATAAAGTACCTAATGACAAAGATTTCTTATACAGCCAGATACTTTAAAAAAATACTGCAGCACCTGTTCACTTTTATTATTTGCTTATCGATTTTAGATCGTTGAGAGGATCTGGACCGTTTGATCCCAACAGTCCGACCGGAATCATATCGTACCCCAATAGGAAATCAACCTACGAGTAGGTACTAGTTTTAATTATTTTTTAAATAGTGGATTAAGGATGACGCCTGGTTAAAAAAAAGCTATTTAATCCGTCAGTCAGAATTTTTTTTTTGACACCTATTTTTTGCTCAGATACAACGCATCAAAGTTAGGGAGTGAGGGTCGCTACGTCACAAGTCTACATACGCATGACGTCATACAAAATTATAACTCAATGTGTCGCCGTAATCTTTTGATTACGCAAAATAATAAAAATACGCGTCCAATATTTTTTAATAATCTACCTGACGGAAAAAATATGTTTAGTCAATATCCCTATTAGATTAAGTTGAAAATGAACAAGTCTGATCATTTGAAAAGTTAAATACCTGCACACAATGTTATGACGTTAAGATATTATGTACTTTGTAACCGACTATAAAAGAGGAGGAGGTTCTATGTTCGACTGTACATATGTTTAACAGATGCAATAAATCCCCGTATCCTAGTAATAAGATGTGAGTTGAATTTGTGGATATTATTTGAAGTAATTTATCAGTAAAAACATTAACTGTGTTGCCAGCAATGACCAACTTTTCGACTCTGCTATCCCCCTTCACATTCATCATTTACGTTTAGCGTTTAAGTACATTATTTTGCGTTTTATACAAACACACAATACTAATAATACAAAGGTAACCGCCAACGCGTCCAGTGAGCGTTCCTATTAGTTAGCTAGCATCTACACATGCGCGTCGCCCGCATGTCTTGAGAACAGCGAACTACCGAAAAGCTGGCACGTTTCCCGAAACGCATTAATTATAATGATCTCAAGCTAATTTAATTGTTTTACTTTCTATCTTTACCTTAACAGGCACTGTAAATTTAAGGTTAAGAAAACCCTTTCCAAGGCTGGGCCATGGATGCTGGCCCATCCATTATGTACCGAGATATCTACGTGCCTAGGAAAGCAGGTTAAAGAACGCCTTTACCTGCTATCCTAGGCACGTGAAATGAAATACCTATTATTAAAATCTTTGGCCGTCATTACGGGTACTCAGAAACCAGAAAATCTGACAGCCAGTATTACGTGTTACCCACTGAAAGAGTTATGGAGGCGAGATAGTCGTACGCTCCATGTAGATTACTGATTTTCTACTGCATGCGTTAAGAATGGAAACATAGTTGGGAAAAGGCTAGGCAGAGGATGATGTGGTTCTACGATTTTATTTTTGCGTTCCTATAAGATTTGTAACTCTGCATAATACCTAAACCCGTGTTCAACTTGCACTTTATCAACTATTTTCCTCTCTCGCGGGTACAGAACCCACGCTTCATAACGCACAAAACTAACCGTAAAATATGTCAGCTTTCGAGTCGTTGAAAAAAATACTGTGGGTCGGCTATTTACGTGCATAGCTTAATGTGTAATTATGAAAAGTTTGGTAACAAATTACACTAATATATTTTTTGTTTACAGACCAGAGATCCATAAGGTAAATTGACATACCGGTAAAACGGGGTGAATCGAAACAAAACTTTAAATGTTATTTTTATTGGTAAAACATTATTTATTTCTGACAAAATGTCGAAATGATTCATTTCAATTACTTAAAAAAAAAATAAGAGTCCTTGTAGTAACAAACAATGTTAAACTAACACGAAGCCCCTGCATTTCTATTCACCCCGTTTACGGTATCTTTTTAATTATTTATTTAATATTCCGGCTGTATTGTGATCCAATAACTTGGCTCGCGACGATGGTAAAAGACCGGACGGTATGTCTTTATTTCCATGGAAGATGGGGATACCTTTTTTATGGGACGCAACTTTTGTCAACACTCTTGCGCCGTCCCATTTGCCTAGATCGACATGCTGTGCAAGCGCTGCTGGTGCGGCTGCTGGGAACCTCAAGCGGCGTAAATATAATAACCTTCCGGTTAAATTTTCGAGCCCTTCGGGGTTGTAACTCTCGGGGCGGGGGGGTCGGAGTACTTGTCTTCTTTTTACAAAGAAATCAAAACATTTAGTCGATGCTTCCTGCTGCCTTCTACTCTGGCCAGAGGCTAAGCATTGCCATTCAAAGTGGCAATGCCGCCAGTCTTTTGGGTATTTGACCAGTCGTCAGCGATGAGGATGTTTTTTTTTGTATTAGGTTTATTTAATTAGAATAGTTCTTTTTTTAATTATTTATTTAATGTGTGTATAGCTAGTACTTCCAGAAATCAATATAATTTATGAATAAAATAAAAATATTTGGATTTAAAAAGAAAAGCTGCTTTTTTTTTATTTATGCTAACAATATGTTCACAGGTCTATGTCATATTTGTACAAAGGTTTCGTGAATTACATCCTAAGAAAAGGAGGTATGTACTCGTACATTAATTGATTACGTGTATGGATATTATTTCTCAGGTGTTTTCATCCAAAGTTTTGCATGTAAAAGTCAGTTGAGACTTCGCTATAATCTATATCTATACATAACATAACATCACGCCTCTATTGCCCGAAGGGTAGGGCAGAGTGATTTAGGCTCTAGGCCTCTTGTGCACGAGGTTGTGGGTTCAAACCTGGGCAAGGTCCAATGTGAGTTTATCAATTCATATGTACTTTCTAAGTTTATCTTGGACATCATTGACATCGGTGAAGGAAAACATTGTGAGGAAACCTGGACTTATATAATTAATATAAGTCTGAAATCGCCAACCCTTCTTGAGCAAGCGTGGTGATTAATGCTCGTGCCTTCTCTGTATGAGAAGAGGCCTTTGCCCTGCAGTGGGACAGTAATAGGCTGGTACTGGTACTGGTAGGGCAGAGGTGTACCTTATGCTATATATGTATAGTTATATTTAAGTCCCATTTAACAGGTGAATTATTGATGTACTATAGGTACACCTCTGCATAGCCCTTCGGGAAATACAGGCATGGTGATGTTATGATCGACAGCGTGGTTGGCACAGTGGATGAGCGATTCACTGCTGCGCCGCGTGTCGTGGGTTCGACTCCCGCACGGAACAAATATTTGTATGGCCTGCAGGTAGTTATTCCGGGTCTGGTTGTTTGTGTATGTGAGTTCGAATGTTTTTATACGCACCCACGATACAGGAGAAGTTCCTAGTAAGGGGCGACGATAAAAAAAAAAAAGATTAATTGTGTTAACCCTTTACTTCTGAGCCTTCTAATAGACTTACAAATTAAGCACTCTAGTGCAAAGACCTTATCTTATACTCACCTGCTTACTTGTCCACTATCAATACATATGATATTTTCCTATAAAAAAGTTAGGACATCTAATTTCTTAGTAAAAAGGATAACGTGTTTAATTTATTTGCAGGCAGAGGAAAAAGCAATATGCCGCGGTGAGTATTGCTATGTAGTGATAAGCCAAACACAATTAAGGTTATACATATTAACACGTTGAACGCCAAATGTCCGACAAACAATACATTTTCTATTGTGTCTCGTTGTTTGGCAATTAATCGATCGTAACGTAGTAGTCAACAACCTCCCCCTAGAATAAAATTGGGCTATCAAATACACAAAGAATTTTTAAATGTGACTTGTAGTTGCAGAGATGAGCGCTTTCAAACAAGAGAACAAACAAATTCTTTAGCTTTGTACGGATTATAATAAGTGCATGCACTAATTATATTTCAATGTATGTATAAGAGGGACTCGTGTGTAAATAATAAAATCCACACGGGTCGGTCGAAGACTAAGCTACGCCTTGGTCAGTCTGTAGATGGGTGGATTCATTACATACATACCAAGACCCTTCGTGCTTAGGAAATCCCATTAACAAACAATACATTTCCTATTGTGCCTCGTTTTCTGGCGTTAAAGGTGTTAAATATTTGGACCCGGTTACCCGGTACTCGGTCGTTACGGGTAGGCAGAAATCCGATAGTTAAAAGGATAAAACATTATTGTGATACATGTTATCTGCCTTGGGGGGTCAGATAGGCAGACGCATCGTAAAATACTGGTATCCAGACTGGCAGTTGACCGTAAAGGCCTACATACACGGCGGTATTTTACGCGCTGCCGAGCGCTGCGTGTTCAGTGTAAAATAATTCGCGTATAATTAACGCCGTGTGTTTAAGCCCTTACATAGTTGAGAAAAGCTAAGAAAATGGTGATGACGTTTATGTATAAAGTGATTAGAATAAGAAGAAAGAAGAGATACTTAACAAGCCTCTATATATCCATAGATAAATCCATGTTTCAGTACGCTTACGTGGACTTGGAGAAACTTGAAGAAATAGTTCAGAGGTACAGGCGCCAACAGGCAAAAGATAAGCAGATTGTAACCTTAGCCAAACTAATACGGGGTGCAAAGGATGATATCTCCATCAATTTAGATGATGACGAGGTACCTAAACGAAACCATAATAATGCTGAACTTAACGAAAAGAACATTAATTCGGAGGTAATTGATTTTACGCATTTTGGTCTACATTTATAGAATAGAATAGACTATTCTATTCTCTTATATTATATGTATTATATTCAATTCTCTATACAGGGTGGCAGTTTAGTCACCTGCAAGACTTAAATGGGAATGAGTAATGACCGCATAAAAAAATATGAGAAGGTTTTTGAACTTGTACATTTGAAAATTAACGCTGTTTTGTAATTAGTATTTCATCCAAACAACGGCTGTTTCTAAACGCAGCCCCTGCGTACATTGACCCGCCTGGTGAGTCCTTAAAGTTATTTTTTTCATTTAAACGTGCGCGCATCATATGATCGGCACATGAGTTCAACGCCCGGGATTCACTCCAGGTTCGACTCTGCATTAGAAAATGTAATCGATATATTGAAAAAAAATAAGGTACTATTTTTTTATTGATTCGGGCAGAGTAAAAAAGTAAAGTAAAGTACCAGCCTATTAATATCCCACTGCAGGGCAAAGGCCTCTTCTCATACAGAGAAGGCATGAGTATTAATCGCTTGCTCAAGACGAGTTGGCGATTTCAGACTTATGTTAATTATATAAGTCCAGGTTTCCTCACGATGTTTTCCTTCACCGATGTCAGTGATGTCCAAGATAAACTTAGAAAGTACATATGAATTGAAAAACTCACATTGGTACTTGCCCAGGTTTGAACCCACAACCTCGTGCACAAGAGGCGAGGACTAAACTACTGGGCCATCATGACAGTAGAGTACCTTACCGTTCGGGTAGAGTACCGTGGTCCAATTCACCTCCTTATATCCTGCATGTGATTAAATCGGCACCCTGTATATCTTTATTGCACACCATGAAAACGCTAATGTGTACTTGTTTGTTTTGTTTTCTTTGTTTTAATCTGTATGAAATTTGAATAATTTGGAAAAATAATGTATTTAATTCAACTCCCATGTAGATGTAAATAACTATTATAGCTGATCTCAACTTAATTAGATAAGACCTGTTTTTTGTATCCACAATAAAGATATTGATTGATTGATTGATTGATTGAAAACTTACAAATGATGAGCTTAAGAGCTTCATAGGGTGTTACAACGGACGGCAACACAACAACACACAACCCACCGCTCTCTTACACGCAACCTTTGGATGGACCTGATAGAGAAGGAGAAAAGATATGTTGGTAGTTTGTGGTGTACTATTTAAATAAAACGTACAATACTAAAAATGAAAGTATGAAAATTACATTACATTATTTTCACATGTTCATGCAAATCAACGAACTGTTATAATGATATTTTAGAAGAGAGGTAGTGGTTCTTCATCATTTATAACTACATACTAGGGTTGTAAAAGAACCACTCCTCCATCCACCACCTCGCACACGCCTTCTCACACCAGTGATACCTAGATGAGATGAATCTGCCAACTCTATACGAATATGTTCAATATTCGTAAGGAGTTGGCAGATTCATCTCAGAGTTGACTACATTTTCTCCATCAACAAACTACATACCTTTATCTCTGTTGATGTCGTTTTTTTTTAATAAGTACACCTCTGTGTATTTGTTCTTGTATCTTACTTATACATATTAATCTTTACCCAAACATATTCATCTTCAAGTTATTTTTGACCTTCTTGCACCTATCTTGTTCTGTCTCTGCATCCCCTAAAGTAGACTGGTAGAAAATGCCTCAGGCATTAAGTTCGCCTTCGTACGGCTTTTTACTTATGCGTAAAGTTTTAATTATAAATGTGTTAAAAGAACTTGAATCTTATAAGCATAAGTAATAAGCATAAGTATCGGTCTTTCACTACTAAGACAGGACTATTGTTGCCAATAAGCCTGACATAGTAGTGATAGACCGATTAGCGCGCCGCGCAATGATAGTAGATGTCACCATCCCACATGACGAGAACCTCGTGAAAGCCGAAAAAGAAAAACAGATTAAATATCTTGACTTGGCACACGAGGTTGTCGACATGTGGAATGTGGACTCGGCTGTCATTGTGCCGATCGTCGTAACGGCCAATGGCAGTAGGCTAAAAGTCTCGACGACCATCTGTCAAGGCTCTCGTTACACGGTTGGATCAAAGGTCTGATACAGAAGGCAGAACTCCTCGATACGGCTCGCATTGTGAGGAGGTTCCTGTCTCTGCAACCCTAACCGCCGGTAGCTTGGACCGTGCTCCTGCCATCGGTGGACTACTATTTTTTATATTTTTAAATGTTTTTTGAATTTTTTATATTGAAATATTTAAAAATGTTATTTATATGTATATACAACGAATAAAGAGAAGCATAAATAAAAAATAAATCCATCGACATTCATATCGACTAGTAGCCATCGTCTTTTATTCACAAGAAGTATTAAACTCCTTTGTTTCACTTCCAGGATGAATTTAACCATATCATAATAGATCCAGAAGCTCCGGATATGCTAGAATTCATACCTAAAGAAGCGTTAGAAGATAATAGCAACAAGTGGTGGTTTTATCATCAAGTAAGTTTTAATTCACACCTATTCCATGTACGTCATGCAAACCTAACCCCATAGTACGCCATTCCAACCATGGGGTCTACCCGGGCAATCGCATTATATAATAACCCTTGTTTTGAAATTGGAACCTCAGTTAAAATCTATGTATATAAAACAAAGTTCGGGTAGTTACAACATGATAACTCAAGAACGGTTGGACGGTTTTTTATGATCTTTTATTTGTTGAATTTGTCTCCGGCCCGAATAGCGTCCAATAAAGCAGACTATCTTTAACAAAAAATATTGAAGGTCAGAAACCAAGAATCAAAACATATCAGCTAGTTTTGATTAAAACATTAGCCCATTAGCCCGCGAAGAGAACTCATTTCAAAATATAATTTATTATTACTTAATCACCCTCCACCTTAAACCATGAATGATGAAGTTAAAAGACAGAAAAAATGTTTATTTAGCACATACTCAGGCACACAATGACAATACTAAATATCGAAAACAAAGAAAGAAATAATAATAAAAATAATGATGACAGAAGTAATAAACAAAAAAATATCGATTCATTATGTGCCTTACGGTTGCACCAAATGGGTCCAGTTCAGCAAAAATGCCAGATATCTAGTCATCTACTCTAAACTCCTTCACTTAGCGTGAGGTGAGTCAACTCTAAAATTCTTCGTTACGCTCGGGATTCAAAATGGCGCCCTAGACACTGCTTTATCCCCTAGGTGCATAATTTACTAAGATGACTTGTCTAGTGAATTGATAAACTTAACTACCAACTAAGACATTTAAATATTAATTGACTCACAGGCCGAATTATTATTCCCCATTTTTTGTTGTACTTTAAACCAATTTTCGATTTGCTGTCTAAATGCGATTGTTTTTATTTAACTTTTTTTTTTAAACAAAAAATAAAATGCACGTTCTTGATCAACTAAACATATCTTCTTTTGTTTTTCAGTCGGACTTTATTCCATTTCGAGATAAGTAATGCGGATGCATGATGATGTGTGTAATGCGAAATAACCAGAAATAAAGTTTTTAATTTTTATAGTGTGTTTTTTAATTATATTAGGGTGTTTCATAAATACCTAATATTAGTTTGGTAGAAACCCAACATTTGTTTTAGTAAGCGTTAAACTCATACCCATTATATATATGACTATGATCGTCTGAATATACCTTTTAACGACCGATGTAGCGCTGCGGTGTCCGACAGCGACGCAGGAGGTTGCGGGTTCGATTCCCGCCTTGGGATAAATGTTTGTACGATCTACAAAAAATTGTTCCAGGTGTTCTCGGTGTTAGCTATGTATAATAAAAAATATCTATCTATGTAATGTATTGTATTAAATATATCAGTCATCTAGTACCCATAACACAAGCTCTGCTTAGCTTGGGGCTAGATGATGCTGTGTGGATTGTCCAGCAATATTTATTTATTTATTTTATTCTTTCATTTTTTAATAATAATAATCTTTATTTATATAAAAACAGATTGCAGTACATTTAACAGTTTTTACTATATAGATGGTATTGAATCTGGTATTCAAGTGGGTGACGCGCTGATCTCCTTGGTAGGCTATAAAATAGCCTGTATTAAGGAGTAACAGTTTTGATCCCCTCTAATTGTGTTACTACAATTTTATTTTATTTATATTTAATATGTGACGAAATATTAATTTATTTCCGTAACTCGTGTCCTATTTCATTTAAATGTTCTTATAATTTATTATTGTTCAATCCATGATATGTTGTGTGATGTTTTTTGCTTGTAATTGATTGATTTCTTTTTTTCTGTGCTTGATGTGGGAGGGTAGACTAAATCCCTTTTCTGTAAGAGTAAATTCCAACGGCAACGGAAAGATAAAATTGTATGGAGTTGACATTAGCTTTAGAGATGTTACTTGACTCCTTTATTGACATGTAATTTCATAGCCAAACATTTTGACGTAAGCGTCAGACAGGAGAAAAGTTTATTGTCCGGGCCTAGATTTCAGTGTATCCTAGCCGACTACTCTGAGAAGTAACACCGAAACGAACTCAGAGGCCATAGTCTCTTTTGAACATGAACGTTTTTGTTTTATAATAAAGTTGAAAAAGTATCAAAGAATCTGACAGATAGCTTCGTATTTGGCCTCTGTAAAAAAGGTCAGCACATCAAGCTAAACCAATCTGCCAAATTGCCTCCTTCCTCATGTTCAATTAGGAAAAGTTAATAATAGGGTAGTGTCCTTAAAAATTCTGATTGGTCCGAAAGTTGGATTACTCAAAAATACTGGACACGTATTTTTTCTTCTATCACGTAAACCTGAAATGACGACGGTATAGTGCGTTGAAATTGCGCGTGACGTCACGCCGTGCTACACTTTTCGTTAAAAGTGTAGCACGGCGTGACGTCACAAGCCCCTTCTCCTGAACTTTGATGTGCTATATCATTGTCACTTTTTATTGAATTAAGTAAGCAAAAAATACGTGTCCAATATTTTTTGGTAATCTTACTGACGCACTAAATAGACTTAATATATTTTTACCTAGGACACATCTCTATTCGGGGTGGCTTGATGTACTGGCGTCTGTACATAATTTTTCGCCAACAAATCATGTCTAATAGCTCTGATAGACAACCTTGGCCTTACATTTATTGTAAAATATTCCTCAGAGTATCCGCCACCCTTTTAAGGACCTACCATAAACTATGACGTTCCATCAGAGGCGAAGGGTTCTTTCGTTTTGTTTCGTCAAAGTTCGACGAAGGCCCGAAATAACACCCCGGGGAATAGCAGCCGTGCCTTGGAACTTCCCTCATACACTATTCATGGGCGAACCTTGCTCGGTTCCATTTCAGAGTGACCCGGTCCGAAAATTGAGTGAAGACCATTTTTTATTTTTATTTAATTAGGACTAGCTTTTATATGCGATACCTTTTTTTTCTGAAATAAAAGTAGTCTTACTAACACCTTATACTATTAGATTTCTGTCAATAAAAGTCCCGTCAATATCGGTCCAGGCGTTTAGGAGATTAGCCTTAACAAATAGACAAACACACACAATTTTTATTTTTATATGTTATATCTAAAGCTGTTATTTTGACATAAAAAAGGAAGCTTCAATTTTATTTATTTGAGAGGTATAGACGAACCACCTGTGTTTGTACCACTAAGTTGAATGCGAGAGCTGAAGGTGGACCCTCTTTCGCATAGATCTTTAACATAACTGGTGATATTTGGGAGTAAGAAGAAATAAATACTCAATTAATCTTTAAAAAAAATCTTCATTGCTTCTTTAATTTTTTACTTTTTTGTATAGGTAGGTACCCCATTTGCATACTTAATCAAAAAATAAGTATCAAAAATGTTTTAATCAAGCTTTCATCTTATTTCTTTGTAAGAATAAAAGCAATTTTTTATTACTAAGCTATGGTAGGGTTGAATATTTTCGCACCTCACCACCCAGTCTGTAATCCCAGAGTCTTAATGGTGGATCCAATAAGACTCTGGGATTACACACACTGGTGATCGGTGACCATTCGTAACATATCGAGACTCCTCCGTACCCCAGAAAGTACGCTAAGCCGTTGGTCCCAGCCGTCATTTGTTGATCTTTGACAGTCGTTACGTGTAGTCAGAAGCCCCAAAGTTTGACATCCAGTCTTACTGAGGGGTAGCATGTCGTTCATGAGTTGTGGGGATCGAATAGGCAGACGCATCGTAAAATACTAGTATTCAGGTGCGTCCGGTTAGAATAGAAGCTGACCCTAACATAGTTGGGAAAAGGCTAGGCAGATGACGTTCCAGTGGGCAATCTCCGAGTCTTAATGTTTTAAAGTTCAGGAATCATACTAAAACAGTCGTAGTTCCATCAACCTTACAGCTGTTTACCTTTTCATTTGACGCAAGACTTTGCAAACGAAGGGAAATTAAAAGTATACCAGGAAAAGAGAGCAAATTCACGTATTGACTACGGAGGGTACCTTGGTATAGAAAAATGTAATTTAAAAGTTAAATTTTAATTTTGTGAGATTTTTGCAGATTACTAAAAACTGTGCTAGTTCAAGACTTTGTTTTATTTTTCCAGCAATATATTAGCATTAATAGAAAGTTGATTTGTTGGATAATGTTAAAATTAAGCCCTTACACAGTTCACGGAAATAACGGTATTTTTTAAACTCTTTCACTTGCCATGTTACGAGGACAAGCATTGGGTTTTTATTTTACAATTTTAGTGTGGCACACTAACAACTGTTTTTACCGCACAAAGTATGATCGATCCGCGTAATGCAGCAGTGAAACAGCGTTATTATTACCGGCCATTTCCTCAAATGACTGGCAGGATTGTCGCCATTATTAATTAATATGAAACTACGTATATTGAGGCGTGTGCCCCCGGGGGAACACCGCCCTGCACAATTACGAGTCGTATCTTGCAATTACTTACCCAATTACCGGTGCAAGGCCGGATTAGTTATGCAAATTCTACGTATTTGAACAGACGTCGACATTATGACGTCGTGGTTTCAGTAATAGTTTCGTCATCATTCCGGTGCGTTGTACGGAATTGAGCCATGTTTATTTATTGTTATTTATTAGTATTTTAATGTTACTGTTACGCGGATGGATTGAATAAGAAATGAGAACATGAAAGGAAGCTTGAAAGTGGCGCCTGTGACCGAGAAGTTGTGCGGAAATCGGTTGTCATGGTATGGACATTTGTGATGCGAAGGTATGAGGATGCTGTTGTGAGGAAAGTTTACCAAGTTTAAAGGAGACCAAAGAAACGATGGATGGATTGTGTGAAAAATGATTTGGCTCGAAAGGAGTTTAAATGACGGCGAATAGAAATGCATGGAAGAAGAACACATGCTGCGCCGACCCCAATTAAATTGACACAGGAGGGTAACGATCTAATAGTATTTTAAATGCTGGTTCGGTGACGTCATCTAGTCTTCACTGGCTGTCATTGAATTAGTATTTTTATTATATACGAGTATATAAAATCACTTCTTTTTTTTTCTATCTTTTACTTTAACAGTATTATAGAACTATTAATTTCAAAGGTATCTACGGTTGAGACATAAACGATGTTGACTTTCCGTATAGGTATTTTGTTGATAACATGAATAATTATGTATTAAATTAAAGGCAGTGCTCCAGATTGTATATGTTCCGTTTCTTTTGACACTGACTTATAACATAATTCATTACGTCTGTCATGAAACTGCACTTTGAAATGGTTACATTATACTCGTTTTATTATACTTGTACGACATTTTAAATAGCGACATACTATTCTAAAGAGTTCCTCCATTTTTGTCCAAGTAACGTGTGATGCATCTTTTTCCCCGTCGCCCTGTACAACGGAATTATGTTTTAAAAGGTTTCCAAATAAAAAAACCGCATCGTCGGTTATTCTTATTTCAACAAAATGGCCGACCTTTGTTAGTTTGACCTGTTTTCGAGTAACGAGTGCTTTTCAAGATAATAGTAGTCGCAATTTTTCTATAATAGCTATGACGATGGTCGAGCTCGTCGCTTAATAATTACAGCCACATGGGTCGATCGAAGGCTAAGCTACGGTTGCCAAGGTCAGTTCGTGCATAGCTGAGCAGCCATTGCAATCGGAGACACATGACTCAGAAAGGACGTTAAGCCTCTGGTCCCAGCTGTTATTTGTAGATCTTTGATAGACGTTACGGGCAGTCAGAAGCCCGAAAGTCTGACAACAAAGATCTTAAGTTTGACAATGCTCAGTAGTTTATTTTATGCCGTTACTAACTGGAAAATTAATCGGTACATGAATCATTATTGATGAATAATTATTACATTTCCTACGTATCGTTATACGTAGGAAGCAATTATGCAATCATTATTACTGGAGGTCTGATGCGCAGTTGTTCACAGTAAATTACTGGTATTCATTTAGACTAAAAGCCGAACCCAATATTTGACGGCATGGTTGGCGCAGTGGCTGAGCGATCGACTGCTGCGCCGCGTGTCGTGGGTTCGATTCCCGCACGGAACAAATATTTGTATGGCCTACAGTTAGTTGTTCCGGGTCTGGCTGTTTGTGTATGTGACTTTAAATGTTTGTAAACGCACCCACGACACAGGAGAAATTCCTAGTGTGGGGCAACGTTTTTCTAAAAAAAAAAAATATATATATAGTTGGAAAAGGCAGGCAGATGATGATGGATATGACGAACATAGGATGGAAAGATTGTTGAATCTTGATTCAAAATGCCCTGGTAGGTTCAACTTAGAAAGTATTTTAAAAATATCGACATAAGACATAGCATCACGGCTGTATTCCAGAAGGGTTGGGCAGAGGCAGACCCTCATTTCACCAGTAAAATTTTGAAGTCCCATGTAATAAGGGGTGAGTCTATTACCATCAACCGGTGACATATCCAAAAACAAACACTTATTAAAAATATAGATTTAAAAAAAAAAATTGTCTAAATAAGATAGGTTGTCAAATTTAACAATAAATTGACCTATCTTTAAATGATTAAGGAATCAGTTGTTTTTAAATTCGAGAAACTTCTCCATAAAGTTGAAAATGTTGTTTTAAACTTTTACTATGTATAATAGCAATTTCTAAGAAATAAAGTTCAATATTATTCTTGGCGCCCACGTATACCTAACTCTTCAAAAGGAAGGTAATGCAAATGAAGATATTATAACAAGTTACTTAGAAGTTGAACTTGAACAACTTGAATTGTAAATATCTGTGTTGTTACTGGTTACCAAAAATAGCTTATTTGTTCAATAGTCAGTCAGTCAGTCAAAAGGAAGAGCTCGTGGCTAAATAAAAACAGCCACACGGGTCGATCGTAGGTTAAGCTACGATTGCTAATGGATGGGTACCGTTCGTAACATATTGAGACTCCTCCGTGCCTCGGAAAGTACGCTTAGTCGTTGGTCCCAGCAGTAATTTGTAGATCTTTGACAGTCTTTCCAATTAATCTGAAGCACGAAAATCTGACAACCAGTCTTACCAAGGATTATTGTGTTGCCCTGGCTTGTAGAGGTCAGATAGGCAGTCGCTCCATGTAAAATACTGTTATTCAGCTGCATCTGGTTAGACTGGAAGCGGACCCAACATAGTTAGGAAAAGGTTAGGCAGATGAGTGTAGGTATTATTGAAGTCGGCTGATTTAATAAAAACGTATTTACTTCTTGCATTTTAGCGGGCCGGTTTGAGATTTATCTAAGTTGCAAAAGCCTTATGTCAACTGCTCATTACCTTTAAAATTAAATTATTTTCTTTCAAGCCTTAGTGTCAATGTTCTACATAAGACTGTGAATATGAACAATCTGCTCATCATGTCTTATGGGAGTGTACTGTTTGGTAGAATGATCGCAATATAATGTTAGATAGTGTGCACGTTGCATCCGGAGTTGTTTACTATACGGACCATGTAGAAACTCGATCAAATTTCCGTGCGTTCAAGCGGTTTTGCCATACCTATTATTGGAATCAAATGCTCATCATTTAGGACCCATTAATATCAGTGTTAATTTTAAACCGTGGTGCTAGGCAACTGGGCCTGACCCAGTTGTAAAGGTCCCTTTGTGCCTATTGGCCTAGCTCTAGTCTGTCTCCTGCTTGATATGGAGGGAAGCGGAAATTATGTATTTTTCTAACTCCGCGTTCCTTTCTAATTAATAGTGTTGAGGGATCCAAGTTGAATCGTTTTCCGGGACACGTCGGGCTTCATTGTCTCGATGCTTTTCTGGTGGTCGCCACTGTTGATTCTGGTTGCAGTGGTTTGGAATAGTGTGGCGGGCTTGCTCATCACCTTTTACAAAATATTGGTTTACTCGATGCAGGGACGTTAATTGTTAAAAAGGTGGTCAAGCATAGCTATAGTTCAATGTCCAATGTTCATGTATTGTTTCTTATACACGGTACCGATGCCATAAACATTTCAGCAATACGGCCCCAAGCGATCCCAAGTGATTGCTAAAATATTCAGACTTTCATTCAGCAGGGGCAGTTCCCAGGTAAAATTGAAAGCGGTATTTACAAGAACAGTTTATTGTGAAGCTCAGTACAGTTGTAATATATCTAACATCACGCCTGTATTCAACAAAGGGTTGGGTTAGAGGTGCACCTCTAGTATCATTTCGCCAGTTATGTTTAAGTCCCATGTAACAGAAGGCGAGGTTTTTGCCACCAACCTGGCACAAATCCAGAGCGGAGCTGCTAATGAGAAAATTGCCAATCAATATTGGAATGGAACCCAGGACCTCACGCTCAACAGTCGCGTTTGGAAACACTAGACCAACGAGGCACATCTAACATCGCGCCCGAATCCACTGAGGCGTTAGATATATGTAGGTGTACCCATAGAACACACATTTCGTATATATTAGGGACAAGTTTCGCTCAAATCCACACTACGGGTTGCTACAAAAAAAAACTAGAAAGAAAAATCTCAAAGACACTTTACCCGATACGGAAATCGAACCTCGTCACGCTCGTCAGCAGCCCTGCCCTACCACCACTAGAACAACAAAAATTTTCATTGATTTCATTGGTTTTAATGTTGCAAATTACGTTAATCGAAATAGTTTCCGTATCTATTCTAAAGGTACCGTAAATTCCTAGTGATTCAACCAAGAATTTTAGCCTTTGAGGTCCAAACGGTGACCGCAGACGCTTACAGTTGGGCTATCGTTTCAGACGTGCTCCTGACAAACGAAGCACTTCGTAAACTACGTTCCTGTAGATACAAAGTACAATTTATTTGTATGAACTTTGAACGCATTTGATTTCTGAAGCGAGTCTTCGTGGTTAGGAGATAGAAGGCACAAAATTTGGTTGGAACTAAACCTTGAAGAAGTTACTTCTTTATTAACAGTTTTTTCTTTGAATTTTTAACAGGGGTTATTAATTATTGCTATGTTTACATTTTAATATTTTTGAAGTCTTTCCATGAGCATTAATTATAATATAATAATAAATATTGCTGGACAATCCACACAGCATCATCTAGCCCCAAGTTAAGCAGAGCTTGTGTTATGGGTACTAGATGACTGATATACTTAATGCAATACATTACATAGATAGATATTTTATTATATACAGAACACCCGGAACAAATATTTGTAGATCGTACAAACATTTGTCCCAAGGCGGGAATCGAACCCGCAACCTCTTGCGTCGCAGGCGGACCTTCGCCTGCCGCGCCACATCGGTCGTCAAAATTGGAATTGGAAGGATGCTGATGTCCATTACTTACTTCCATTTTATTTAATGGTGGAGGCCAGCACATCAGGCTATCCCACTCCGTAAAAAATTCTTTGATAGTTTTTCAACTTTATTACAAAAGAAATTATCTGGAACAGACACCTGGTCTACACAAATCAGTCTTTTAGGTTCCGTCAATGTACAACTGGAAAATTTTGACAGTTTGGGATATGTTTATGTGCTGGCGTCTGCACTTGCTGTTTATGTTTTCTGTTGACTTTAAGTCAATCAAATTTGAGCTGTTTGGAGTTTGAATATCAGGACCATGCTACCCATTGTTTCTTGGTTTGACGCCAAGGGATTGATCGACTTTTCACGTGAATAGAGGGCTGGCCTTTCTTTTGGTCAAAGAATCAACATTGCCATTCAACGTAGCAATGCTGCCAGCTTTTTGGGCACTTTTCCCCTTGACGATGATGCGAATGAATTTTTGATGCCCTATGATTCCTTTCTCTCTTATTTAAACTTGTAAATGTTACTACTTTTGTGTAATGTTTAAAAACTATGCGTAAATCTCAAGATAATAAAAAAAAAGTTTATATTACTGACTTAAGAGTACAACTTCATCAAGAGCTTAATTTTAAACTAATAACACCAAACATATTATCGAATGCAGCTCGATTTTTTCTAGACTGTAAAAATGGTGACTCAATCTGATTTACTCAAATATCCGTTTTAATGTCCCACCTGTACTTTCATTACTATCCTTAACCGTTTCTCGATCAGCAATAACCATAGACAGGACAGACAAAATGATGTATCTATCAAAATCCCTTCGAAATACAGGTCGCAGTCCACCCATAAATCACTAGTTGTCACCACATGGGGCCGAGGTGATCGCCTTGAGGCATCCCTCGAACCGTTCAATTAAAACTTTCTAAGTTATATCTGCTAGAAATTAATAAAACTTTTTTGCAGTAGCGAAGGGTCGCGATCAAGCTGAATCATCGATTAAATAACTTTGGACCGGGTTTAGTTTAGATGCGGATACTCTCAACGGTAAATGAACCTATTAATAGGTCAATAGTTTTAGGCTTTTATTTAACATTTTATAATTTATTTAATAGGCTATCATTTGTAGATCTTTGACAGTCGTTATGGGTATTCAGAAACCCGATAGTCTGTCAACCAGGAACACTGAGGCAGGACCTCACGCTCAAGTTTTATTCCTAGGTCGGGTTATTCCATCAGGATTTTATGAGTAACAGCCCTGAGTCTAGATTCGTGCCCTGTCAATGGCAGTGGGCTCACCTCTATAACATGGCATTTAAAGCTAACTGGTGAAATGTGGTTGTACCTATAGGTACACCTCTGCCTAACACTTCGGAGAATACAGGTGTGGTGTTTTGATCATTTTGATGTTTAATAATAATTTACAACGTAAATAAAAAAGTTTAAGCACTTTTTCTCATTCAAACTGAAAACTTACCTAAGGCTCATTTTACCAAAATATCATTAATAAGGCACTTTAGCACATAACTTAGTGGACATTACCCTGGTTCCCTAAATACAATTTACCATCTGAGGAGTTGAATATTTTTCGAAACGAACGGATAATTTTAATGTAGTAGTTCTAACCAGCAATCTTGGGACGAATTACCTAGAAGGCAAAGTGGGGTGACGAGGCTATTTTCAAAGCGAAGGATATAAAAATGGTTGACCATTTTTTTGACAGATGACCGATTATGTACAAAGGCTTTTAGGCGCTATTATTTAGATACGGAGAGCTTTGATAAAAAAAAATATTATTATAGTAAAAAGCAATTGTGTTACTTGTGAAAAGGAATTGGTTTGAATAAGGAACTGTTTTTTTTTTTAATTTTGATATGATTTAAATCAGTATTTAATTTACTCATATGGTTTGGTTACGTTGAGGGGGTGAATAAAAGACGACTTAAAAAGACAGATGTAGGTCGTGTTCTGTATTTTCTGCCTACCCCCATGGGAAAGAGGCGTGAGTTTATGTATGTATACAGTATGTATTTTCAATCCTTCCATCTTCAATCATTTTATCCTAGTCATATTATAAATATGAAGGTTTGTGAGGCTGTGCGGATGTTTGTCACGCAAAAACTTATAAACGGATTTTGATGAACTTTTACAGTAGTACAGCTTTTACTTCAGAATAACATATTGGCTGTAATTTATAAGGATATATACGCAGAAAGAGCCTGGGGTTGCTGATAGTACCTTAAGTATATTCGCTTCTTACCTTACTGACCTTGACTGTTGTGGCTTCTCGATAAAATACATCACTTGAAGTTAGACATGACAAAGGTAATGCCTATATGTAATGCATATACCTATATTTACCTTCCAACAGGTCATCATATCTGCAAACAATTACTCCTGGGACCCGTACCTTTGTATACGGTAGCAGTGATTGATACGACCCAGTGCAGACCAGCAGAAGAACATTAACGACACGTATTATGTTCCAACATTTCACTGAAAATATGGTCCAATATGGTATCGCCTTTTTATAAACAAGTATAGACTGCAATATTGTGCTCTCTTTATTTTAATATCGTGCATGTCATCTTCTGAAGGCAAATGTCTACGAACACATACGCCTTCCAAAAATCGCCACACAACGACTCGTTCCACACGTCCAGCGAATCTTTAAAAAGAACCTCTAAAAAAACTCGTTTCAGACAATTCTACATTTGATTACAACAACATCACGCTTTTCTAGGATCTTCTAATGATCTGTTTAAAATCATTAGACCAACAAGTAATAAATATTGGTGAACATATTTTTTTTTTTATTGAATTGGACTGCAATATTTCTCGTACACTGTCTGATCTACAACTAGTACCCTCAAATGAGACCATTACCCTGGAAACCGCAGTGTTGTGGTAGTTCCTAGTGATTGATAGGACGCAATGCGGGCTGACGGTGGAAACTTTAATGCACGTCGCCATATTTTATACCCCAGCATAACTGAATAGATGGGTACAGAAGGCCGAGACCATGCAACGATCGATAACATGTGCGCACATATGTGTAATTGTCCACATAATTATAAATACATATGTGCGCACTAGTTTTCGTCGTTTTTTTATAGGTAAAACCTCTTCAGTACCTGCTTATCCACATACGCAGTTACTGTAGAGGTTTTACTTGCAGATGCTAATCAAACTCCTTGGATATTTTTAACTTAACACAAGCAATATTTTTAACTATTATATATATTTATTATGAATATTGAATTGAATATATTGAATATATAATATTATATATTTATTATTTAATTAATATATAATATAATTATAATATACATAATATAATTTTTAACTTAACTATGCAACCGATTTACGTCCGTATCACTTTACATGACATTGTAAGGTGGTCCAGTTGATAACTAGCGGAAAGGTTTGGGTATCATTTTTACTGAACTGAAGCAACTGTTAGGCCCTTTTTCTTGTTTTTGTTTAGTATAATAATATGGTGCTTGAGCCTTTTCTAAGTAAATGCTTATTCTTTTTTTACTTATTTATTTTAATAAGAAAAACAGACAGATGATCCCCTTTGGCTGTCAACCGGGGACAAGCAATTATAAATAACTACAAGATAATCTCACGTGTACCTACGTATATAAGAATTAGATTTCCGTAACAATTGGTGTACGAGTATCATGCCTGAGACGAAACATCTCGCCAATATGCACTTAATTTAGTCGAAAGTCTATGCGACGCCGAGATAGAACGACCTTCTGCGGCTGTTTATTTTGCGCTACTACTCTCGCTCTGTATACCCGACGTTCTGGTCTGCAACGAATAGATTACCTTATCAGTATAACTAGGGTGTAAAGTGGTATATTCCGACGGTGAGGAATAGTTTCTAGCTTGTTATCGATTTGTGTTTAAAAGTGTTTTGTTTTAACTATGCTCTGAAATTAAACGACAATTTTTACGTGGTGTATCAATCAAAAGAGTTGAATTTTTCAGCTTTTATCACTACATTTTCATTTAAACGAAAACGTGGTTTTATAACATCATTCCTCAATCTATCATTCAATAAATCTAATAATTAATATAAATAAGCCCTTTAGTATTAACTTGAACCGCTAGTGGTAAACCTATTTTATTAAAAAAATGTGTGTCCTAATCTTTCAAAAATCATGGCCACATCAAAATGAAGGTACAAATTGCAATTTGTGTAAAGAGCAAAAAAATAAATTGCATAGATTAGCTCTCGCAGACGTTTCTCTCTTGTAAAGCTAGATTTTTTTCTAAATTATCTTTTAACGTAAATATTTGTCCCTGCACGAGAGATTTAGTAAACTTTTACATTTATAGTAATTTCGTCTGCCAGGTCCAATAAACCGCAAAATACAATTTAGTAGTATACTAATCTAAGTATTTTGCGTAGGTAATAAAAGTTTGCGGCAAGTTTGTTGTACCTTAAATTGCGTTGTATATTTTCTCATTTTCGTATCCATATTGACGTTGATACAGACTGCGTAATTAATTCATATGATGCAAAGTACTATTTATTTTTAGTTCATTTTGTTGTAAACTTAGGGACTGTGTATGTTTTTTTTCAGTTAATTACAGTGATGGTCTGGCAGTTTAAAAAGTTAATGTGGCTTATATAGCTGAAGGCTTCTAAAAAGGAGGTTCTATGTTTGAATGTACGTGTTTTGTTTTGTTCAGCGATTTCAGTGTCAACTGCGAACCGATTTAAAAATATATCTTATTGTATGAAAGTTGTATCTTACATAATTTACAAACCGACACACAAAAAAGCAAGGAATAAAATATCTACCGTGTCCAAAAACACATTAAAACGTGTAAAACAAGTAAAGTTTTGTTAGTCGATTTTATAAAATAAATTGATGCGTACAATTTTTTCTATGCCCTGTGATTGTTTATTTAATTTAATTTCTTCATATATTAATAGTTGTATCCGATTTGTTGAGTTGTAACCGATAGGTTGAACCACAAAATGCCATTTCCAAAAAAAGTGTTGCATTTTTGCAGTGGTTTTGTTAACATCTCCTAATAATTCGTGGATACTAAAATAGTTTTCACCGTGATAGATGATACTTTGAGGTTGTTGGGATCTGCTTCCAGCCTATCCGGATGCAGCTGAATATTTTCATGTAGCTACTGAATATCTGACCGTTACAACCCAGTTACTGGCAACACTACCCGACTACCTGTAACGACTCTCAAAGATCTACAAATGACAGCCGGGACCAACGGCTTCACGTACCTAGGCAGGGAGGAGTCTCGATATGTCAGAAACGGTCATACATCCACAGACTGACCTCGGCAAGCGTAGCTTAACCTACAATCAATGAGTGCGGCTGTTTTTATTTCTGGCGCTTCTATATATGTACTTCCTAATATACCGGGAAGAATGTAATTTGATAAAAGATAAAGAACTCACTGACAACCCCACATTGATTTACGATAACCTTGCAAGTGAAAGTCGAGCGAACATAAATTTTACATAAATATTCCACATTGTAAGCTTAGAACAGCTTAGGGGACCAAGAAATGTAGACTAAACGTGTCTTATGCTAAACTTGGAACTAACTTAATTTGAGATTTATCTGAGTCTGGGAAGGGAATGCTTTTTTACTTAACTCTAATGTAGTCATGGTTCTTACAGTGAAACTAATTTTATTACTTTCTTTTTTTTACTTTCTTTTTACTTTTTTATTTCTTTCTTTTTACTTGCTTTCTTTCTTTCCTTTCTGGTATATTATACTTATATAATAAATAATAAAATAAATAAATATTGCTGGACAATCCACACAGCATCATCTAGCCCCAAGCTAAGCAGAGCTTGTGTTATGGGTACTAGATGACTGATATACTTAATACAATACATTACATAGATAGATATTTTTTTATTATACATTTTTTTTTTTTTTTTTTTTTTTTTTTATTATTTCTAAAATACATACATTATTCTTACATCAAGTCTGGCCCCACAACGGAAACCTCTCTGGGTTTATCTGTGTGCAGGCGAGCCGTTAAATACAATTTAAATTAATTTATAGATGATGTTGTGTCAGGAAACGCTTTGATTTATACGTGTAACTTTTCGAACTGGTCATATACAACGTTTGTAATTCTTCTGGGAGTTTATTTAGAAAGTAAGGTACTAGATAATCAGCAACCCTCGTTCCGTACACATTGTTGAATTTTGGTAATATGTATTTATTTTTAAAAGGTATCGTTCTCAAAAATGTAGGTCTAGTTTTTTCAATTATTAGCTCCGGTCTTTTTACTTCCGCTAGAGTACAAAATTCAACTTTATTGAACACATTCATAACGTTACAGTATTTAAAAAGTTCATCATCACTATTTTTGAATTTCTTGATCAAATGTTTTGGTGTTATAACTTTCAATATTCTTAATTGTAACTTATAAATGTCTGACAGGTAGGTATGATAAGTTCTCCCGTAGCTGCTGAGCCCGTAGTTGATAACCGAGTCCGCTAGGGCCATATATAGCATTCTGAGTATTTTGTAGGGTAGTTTATGTTTTAGTATGCTTAGTTTACCTAGTACCGATCTCAGTTTGTTACACACATAATCCTTGTGCGGGCCCCAGCAGAATCGACTGTCAACTACTAGGCCGATATACATATGTTTATCAACTACTTCTAAAGACGGGCATTTGCAATTTTTTTGCGAGTTATGGAGGCAAGAGTGCTGATGTGCTATAACTGTAGGTATTGTGGAGCATTTATTGTGTGATGAATGAATGTGAACGATCTTTGTTTTTGTTGAATTTATTACTAACCCGACGTCATGAGCCCATTTACACATTTGGTCGAAATGACGTTGTAAGGATTCCTCGGCATCGTGGATATTTTTATCAGCGACCAGTATACAAGTGTCGTCTGCAAATTGGTATACAGAGCCTGAATTTATAGCATTACTCATGTCATTAACATAAAGTAAGTATTCTGTTGGACCAATAATTGACCCCTGGGCCGTTCCTTGCGTGGATGGAAGCATTGAACTATATTCATTTTTTATTTTAACTGTGTTGTATCTGTTGGTGTGGTAGTTTTTTAAGAGTTTTAGTAATGGCCCTTGTATCCCATTTTGTGACAACTTCTCAAATAGTGTATCATAACGGATCATATCGAATGCTTTGCTGAAGTCTATAAAGAGTGTCAAGACGTGTTTTTTATTGTTTAAATGTTTATTGACTTCATCAGTGAACGAACGTAGTAATTGTGTTGTACTCCTATTTTTTTGGAATCCGTATTGTTTGTTGTTGATTATCCTATGCGTTTCCAAAAAAGTATTTATCTCATCACCAATATAACGTTCTAAAATCTTATCTATACAAGACAATATAGTGATAGGGCGATAGTTGCTAATGTCTTCACGTGGACCCTTTTTGTGTATAGGACGTATCACTCCTATCTTTAAGAGGTCAGGATACGTACCAGTCTGCAAACAACAATTAATTAGGTGTGTAATAACTGGGATAAGATTCGCCGATGTATACTTGACATCTTTAGCACGTATCCCGTCATAGCCCGGACTTTTCCTATCATTAATTTGCTTGATGATTCTTCCGACGGTATCTTCTCGTGCCGGTTTTACTCTTATCGACCTATCAGGGGTTATACTGTACATACATTTATCCAAAAGAGGCACATCGCAACAATTGTTGAGGTTCGTGATATTAGAATTAAATTCAGTCATGAAATTGTTGGCCAATGTTAAAGGATCTGTTCGAAAAGTTACAAGTAAGATGTGTTCTATACATTCCATAATTTTGCCTGTTAAATTATTTACAATACTCCAAATCTTTTTGCTATTTTTAAAATTTTGAGAAACTTCCATCATTATTTGTTTATTTCTTATGTAATTAGTATATTTGTTTGTTTTGTTTCTATATCTATTGTACAATAGTCTTTTCTGTGGGTTATTTTCATCTTTGCGCCAAATATTAAACAATAAATCCCGCTTCTCACACATCTTTTTAAGTTTTTTGTTTGCCCATGAACACGTTTTACGTTTGCTGACACTGTTTTTACTAATTGTGAATTTGCATTTATTGTATACATTATTAAAGCTTTTATGAATGTACTTTACTATTTCATTTGGGCACCCGTATTGAAGGGGTATACTCCAATCGATGTTATTTAGTTCACTGTGCACTCGGCGGTTATCTAACTTAGTAATTAATTGAATAGAAGACTGTGAGTCATTCTTGTTTAGCGCGCTCATAATAGCACAACCGGTTATACAGTGGTCGGCCGGTGAAGTGTTTACAACAGATGTATAAATATTGTATGCACTAGCATTGCGGATAAATACATGATCTATACATGACTTAGATATTCTGTCACCGTATTTTTCGATACGTGTATAAGAATTAACTCCATTAACAAATCCCTGGGTACACAAGGAATATAAATATTGTTTTGTCACGGGGTTACTAACTTTAAGATCAACATTCATATCTCCCATTACAACACAATCCTGTTTAATAGGATATTTAGCTAATAAGGATGACAATTCCTTTATAAATCGGAGTTTGGATGTGTCGGGCGGTCTGTATACGGCACATAATCCGAATTTAAGACTATTTACACTTAGTTCGCCGGTCACACATTCAAACTCCTGTGTACACAAGTTACTGTATCTTAAGAAAGATATAGACTTGTGAATATACAACAGCACGCCCCCACCTCTTTTATTAGTTCTTAATTCCGAATATGAGTTGTAGTCAGGGAGTTCAAACATTTTTCCCAGTTCATTGTTTATGTTTACTTCAGTTAATATTAAAATGTGAATTGTATGTTTACTATTTAACATTATGTGCTCAATTTGTGCAAAGTTTTTTTTGATGGATCGTATATTTACATGCAGGAAGTACAAACAATTATCTGGTTGCGGTATGTCGGAAGTAAAATCATCCCATGTATGACAATTGATTTCGACTATATTATGTTCTGTTACTTACATATTTTTTTATATGTGATAGTAACTCAATTCAAACAACTCATTACTCACCATACTACTGTAGGTACTTACTCTGTAACTCAGTATAGTTTTCATGGTGTACAATAAAGAGTATTATACTCGTATTATATTATATTCGAAAGTAACTCTCGTCTGTCTGTTACTTTTTCACACTGAATCCGCTGAACTAATTTATATGAAATTTAGTATGACAGATGGGAGCTCGTGGCTAAATAAAAAAACAGCCGCACGGGTTGGTCGAAGGTTAAGCTACGCTTTCCGAGGTCAGTCTGTGGATGGGCGACCGTTCGTAACATATTGAGACTCCTCCGTGCCACGGAAAGTACGTTAAGCCGTTGGTCCCGGTTGCCATTAGTAGATCTTTGACAGACGTTACGGGTAGTCAGAAACCCGAAAGTCTGACTACCAGTCTTACCAAGGGTATCGTGTTGCCCAGTTGTGTGGAGGTGTGGAGGTGTGGAGGTCAAATAGGCAGTCGCTTCATGTAAAACACTGGTATTCAGCTGCATTTGGTTGGACTAGAAGCTGATCTCAACATAGTTGGGAAAAGGCTAAGCAGATGATGATAGTATGGTGACAGTTTGATACCCCGGGGAGGGCATAGGATGCTTTTTAAACCGCGACTTTGTGTGCATCAGACCAACATACACGCGGACGAAGTTACGGGCTTAAGCTAGTATAAAATAAATAACTACATATTTGAAACTACACACTTACTAGGTCAATTTATTTTGACCTTCATTCAGACAATTTATATGCAGGTATAATAGTTCTTTACAATATTGGTATTTAATTGCTTTATCCAGGATCACTTGATTTAGAAGTAAGTTATGAAGTCCGCTGTGTCCATCGACGGTAAGCATAAAACAACATATCACGCATCTTTTCGGGGATTACTCCGAAAAGATTGGCAGAGATTTACCTGCTCTTGATCTGCATAATGAAATATGCAAGCTATTTGTCCCAGACTGTTTCTATCGTAACAGGAAACACCGCTTACTGGCTGTTACAACTTACCCTACTGTTGCACACTCCAAGTCACCTTCGACATTCCATTCGGACATTAGCTGTTATTAACGCTCTCCTCCTCCACGCACTCAAACATAGTTTTTGATATGTTTGCGAATGAATGGAAGGTGATGGAAGGTGTCGGAATGTTTGAATTTTTGTGAGAAGAATGCATGCACGTGTTTAAATAGTGTACTTGGCTTTGGCCGTTCTATATAAAATAAATAAATAAATACCAGTACACCCACGTTTCGACCTACCTGTTACCTACAAATGGGTTCTCGGGGGACTCGGGGTTCCTACTGAGAAACTGTAGATGGAACAACCCAGGATCTATAAAAACAATTGAAAGAAGAGTACTTAATTACAAAGCTACTCTTGTACTTTGCAATTATGTTCGCAAACTTTTGATGAGCTTGGCCAAATTGGGATCGGGTCTTTACATCTGGATTATCTTAGTAGCAGCCTGTATTCTGAATTTGTTCAACTCATTGACAAAATGAGGGTGTACTATAGGTACACCTCTGTCTTAACCTTCAGTATACAGGCGTAATCTTATGTTATGTTTACGCCAATATTTAAAATCCATAACTACACAATACTTCACAGACCACAATAAACAAGAATTTCATGTATAGAAGTGTTCGGATGGGCCGGTATTATCCCATAAAATTTTATCATGCCCCAACGAATGGACGTCCATTATCGTCAAAAATCATCTTCTACCCTAATATCCGCCATTTTTGGGGCAAAACACTGGACCAATAAAATGTTGAGAGTCAATAAAAGGGCAGCGCCATCTACCGGTACTTACAACATGGTTTTATGGTTTTGTTTTAGCCCTGTCTCTAAAATCTTGAAAATAAATAAGGGTAGATGAAAGATTTTTGTTGCAGATGGTTGGGTGAATGGTCCACGGGACAACTTTAAGGATTTTTTGGTAATTGCAGATGGATTTTCCTGCGCGTTAAACTAATCCATTGGAAAGTGGTGAAGGGTGAGCGTTATGGGGGAATGTCCTATGTCATCACCGACGTTCAAATAATGTTGATTCTAAGCCCGATTTGAAGTTAGTTTATTAGTTAGTTTATAGTAAGTTATCTTTTGAAATAGATATGGTACTATTTACTGCTGATAGGGATCGTTAATAACAACAGCTGCACAGGTCGGTTGAAGGTCAATGTACGTTTACCGAGGTCGGTACGTAAATGAGTGCTTCAAAAAGCAAGTTACTGCTTAACGTGTTTCTCAAGACACTTATTTATAGAAACTCGAAAAATATCCCACTGGCCAACCCTTAAAGTCGTGTTCAATGATAGCAGTTGAAACATTATCTCCGTGCCTAAACAATGGCGGGATACAACCAAATGAGCTACCCTGAATTTTAATTATCTCATTACCGTCATACGAGCGTCCTTGCTGTTTTGCCTACAAATAACGTCGTCATCGAGATAATCTGCGGACGAAACGTGCAGAGTTTAAGCTCATCTAAATCACTAATAGAGTATTCAGATAGCAACTTAAAAGGTTACTTACGTTGCCTAAAATAAATAAAAAAGTTAGCGGTCGCAAGACGAACATCGAAATTATTTTGTACAAGTAATATGCATAAAAGAACGGATTGTTGGGCATCGACATTAAAAACAAATGAAACAAAACATTTCTCATTTCAAAATTTCTTCATTTGTTTCTTGGCGATGCGTCGCCATGCCAGCAATCTCGCCACGCCAACAATCGGTTTTACCCGCGACTGTAAATTTTCAAAATCGTATATTAATAATTACAATCGTACCTTGTCTCGCCAGCAGCCGAAGTGCGTTTAGAAGTACAGATTTCACATTATAAGAATTGTGATTTATGGTTATCTCATTCCTCTTTGCATGAACAGAAAATCTACAGTACGACTTAGATGCAGCAACTTGGCAGGATCTTGTGTCACCATACTAAAACAAGCGAAGAAGAGTGGCGAAGGGCGGGTTGGGGGACAGTCCAATGTAAATTTTGACGTTCAAAAAGTGCTGATTCTCAGCCGAATTTGAATAAATGAATTTTGATTTTGATTTTTGAAACATGAGCTCGTGGCTAAATAAAACAGCCGCACGGTTTGATCGAAGGTTAAGCTACGCTTGTCGAGGTCAGTGTGTGGATGGGTGACCGTTAGTAATATATCGAGACTCCTCCGACCCCAACATAGTTGGAAAAAGGCTAGGCAGATGATGATGATTTTTGAAACATGAAAAAATCTAGTGCGCTGTAAATAAAATGACCTACAAAGTAGATTCAAGTACAGTTTAGTACAGTACCTTACTGTTTATTTTCTTAGTGCATTTTTCATTGTTTTGAGTAACATTAGTACTGACAACTTACTGCACTTAAATAAAAGTCGTACTTAATTTTAGCTGCTACAGTCAAATTACATGCACATTGTACGAAAAAATAAACTTAATACAAGGTAATAGGGATATGTTCGTCTATTTGGTCCGTCAGTAAGATTACCAAAAAATATTGGACACGTATTTTTTGCTTACTCAAATCAATAAAAAGTGACAATGATATAGCACATCAAAGTTCAGGAGAAGGGGCTTGTGACGTCACTGTGACCATAAAAGTGTTGCACAGCGTGACGTCACACTCAATTTCAACGCACTATATCGTCGTCTTTTTTGGTTTACGTGACAAAATAAAAAACGCGTGTCCAGTATTTTTGAGTAATCCAGCTTTTGGACCAATCAGAATTTTTAAGAACACTACCCTATAGTGTTATTAAAAAAAATTGCTTAAATTGTGTTAGTGTAGACAAAACACAAGCTAAAAGGTGAACGACCAGAAAATGATCTGGCATTTGCACGTCGTGACTGGCAAGAAGGATACTACTCAGCATTATGCTGTGCCACAGGCGGCCCACAGCACAGTACTAGGTTTCAGTGGTCACCTTAATGCTGGGACGTGAACGTAAGGAAATCAATTAATTTAGAAACGCAATGACACAAGAAAAATAAAAAATGTATTTTTATTTAACATTCCCACGTTTATTTTACTTTTTTATATGTTTGTAATAAGTTTTATGTTGCTTTTAGAATAAGTAATTCTGTAAATATTAAAAGCTTTACTGAAATATATAAAAAAATAAGAAATCATTCGGATAACACATCATTCGCGTGTTTACAGAATTGGATATAGAGATTGCAGCAATGCAAAAGCAATATGAAACAGCATGTGTCGGTATTTGTACCGTGTACGTAGTCGTGAGCGTTTTCCATTCGCCAATATGCAATGAGTTCAATACTCATTCTGAATCAATTCGTTTTGTACGCGGGCCCCACCATATTCGTGTCTGTTGTCAGTTTGTATTAACGAAGTATTAACGAACGAACGAAAGAAAGAAAAAAGATTTATTTGGGACACGCACAGATAATAAAAAACAAAAGAAAAAAGGAACTTAAAACTAAACAATAAAACGTAAAATAAAAAGATAAAAGAGAGGCCAAAAAGGCTCCTAGCTCAGCATATGCTGCGATATTTCAGCAAGAAGTAAAAATACCGCAGCGCTGTTCTAAGGATAGGGCCCGCTGTGATGCCACGGACACACCCACGGACATACATTACAGCCAATTCTAAGGGCCAAAAAAAAGTAGGCTTTCACAGAATATAGGCGACTGAGTACTGTAGGTACCTGCCGGATGGAATTTTCATGATTATGTTTTCTCTCAAATCAATACTTACTTTAATGAAGTTGAAAAGTGACGTGCTTGTGACTAAATGACAACAGCCGCATGATTTGATTAAAGGTTAAGCTACTCTTGCCAAGGTCAGTCTTTGGATGAGTGATCGTACGTCGCTCCATGTAAAATACTGGTATTCAGCTGCATCTGGTAAGACTGAAAGCTGACTCCAAAATGGTTGGAAAAAGGCTAGACATATGATGGTGATGATGCATGAAGTTGAAGAGTTTATATGGTTTCTTGAGCCTTCAAGAAACCATATAAACTCTTCAACTTCAGCTTCAGCTTATCTAAGGAACACCCACTCGGATGGAGAAAAACTCTTTGCATTTGATATCCCAATTCCAGAGGAAGGTTATCTTGGCTATTTAACATCACGCTCCATCTCTTGGGAGCGGGAGGAACAGTTTGGCTTTAATATGGCTGTTTATTATGAAGAACAAGCCAGGCTGCAGGCTGCCCGCAGCTTTCTGAAACTAAACTTATTATTAACAAATGGTTCTTTGAAAGAGCAAATTCACGAGTTACTATAAAAATATCTCAATCGCCATAGGTCTGTCTATAACATTTGAATAGTTCCCTCGATTTTTCCTGGCTTTCATCGCCAGATCCTTACTTCGTGACAATGGCACCCCGAGAGCATACTCTTCAAAACAAAAAAATAATATTCAAAATCGGTTCTCAGCCGACGGAGAAATCGCATCACAAACAAATAATGAAACAAAAAACAAACTCTCCCACTGAGGACACCTTCTTTTTTTAAACACCGATAAAAATTGGCGGACCCGTCAGACGTGTAACACACAAAAATAGAAATGTCATTCTTATCTCACATCACAAAAGACTCCCTACGATCTTGTTATGTGTTCCTTGCAATCCAATAAAGTGTATAATACTGCTGACGCCGCGACGTGTCGCCGTCGTACACGACATGAAGCGGTTCACTTCGGAGCATACGTCGAAAGGTATTTGAGACACGGTGTTTATTAGGCTAGGTTGCAGTGATAACGGGAAATTACAAGCAATCAGGTAAAAAGGTCATCAAACAAATCATATATTTCAATGAGACTGCTAAAAAGGCACTTTTGAACACAGTTACATTAAAAAAATCTAGGTGCCTCTTCGTAAAAATTGTTCTGAATGTAAAATAATGGTCAAGAAACACCACATCTTCACGTACTCTTTGAATTATTTTTTTAACATTATTTTGTAAACATTAATCAGATACAAGAAAAAAACTACTATACAGAAATAAGTACAATTTTTTTGTGTTACATTTTTTGTGTTACACACATATTATAGAAAAAAAAAGCTGCAAACCATTGATAAGGCGGCTTTGGATAGAGTAAAGATACCAAAGCACAACATAGTCCGGTCGAATTAGACCAAAAAATAGAAGTGAAGGTACAAAAAATTCACCCAGCTCAAAATTGGTAGGATTGTTCAAAACACTATCATAAATTAAACCAATATGATAAATGAAACACTATCATAAATGAAAAAATACTCTCGGTCAAAGGTAAAAAAAAGGGTTTTTCACGATTTTCAGCAAAACGGTAAGGACAATAATTTTAGATCAGATAAAATTATCTATAAAAAGTTAAAATACTTTTAACCCCCGACGCTAAAACGACAGGGTATTATAAGTTTGACGTGTCCGTTGTCTGTGTCTGTTTGTGGCATCCTAGCTCCCGAAGGGATGAACCAAATTTGATTTAGTTTTTTTTTGTTGGAATGGTGAATTAGTCGGAAGTGTTCTTGTGTTTTGTTGCTATGTTTGATGAAAATCGGTTTAGTCGTTCAAAAGTTATCCGTATTTTACTCTTTTAATCTGAGTTTTTTCGCAAGATAATGTGTCATAATTACGTTTTTTATTGTGATTTACTTCTTATGTGGCGAGATAGATGTCTTTACAGATTGTCGATTAAAGCGTGCCTACTACTAGGTATATATAATATATAAAACTTTAAATAAACAAACCCCCCTTAAGTTTTTGTGCCGTAGTTTTATTAGAAGCTCCAGACATTGAGAAAATAAAGCAAATGACGTTGGTGATAACTTCTTGTGGAGTTGAATTACTCTTTTTAAAACTTCAGCACATTGAACTCAATCTTAATTTTCAAACATTTTAAAAACTGTTGTTTTACCCCGCCTGAAAAATGCATAGTACTGATATTCTAAGATAAAGCAGGTATACGACCCTAGCCACGCAGACAACTAACAGCTGTTGCTCAAGGTTACACTGGAGCGTATAAAATCAGGGACTGGGTTCCATCTTACCTGACATTCCCGTATGTATTTAATAATAATATTTTATATGTGTAAGTTACACTGACCGATAGAATCATATTTTTACTTCTATTACTGTTTTAGTGATGTACTCGTATATACGTGGTGTACTTAAATTCATATTATGACTATTACAAATGTTTGAATCGTTATATCTCAGAAACGGAGGCTATTAGAAAAAAAAGTGCTTTTTATATCTTGATTATATTTATTATCTGATCTTCAATTTTTATGATAAAACCGTTACCGTTTTGATGAAAATCGCGAAAAACTCGTTTTGATGACCCTTGTCCTTCTGGGGCGTCCCCTTCCAGCGTTACATCTGCCTTTTTTAATCTTAACTTATCCAAAAGCCGACTGGCTGTCTACTATCCCGCTAACACTCTCACCCAACAGCATTCGCGCCACTCGAGGACGACTGCATAAATTCCATGCATAACATTATTCTGGATGCGGACACGCGGGGTACACGTGCGTGTATCGGAATTCCGTTTTGTAAAATGTTTTACACCTTACAGACTATGACGGCAGGGACACGACTATGCAGCGTCAAAAGAAGTCGAAGAAAGTTAAAAAACGGACACGTGAACGAGACCGGGTTCACAGAACCCGGTCTCGTTCACGTGTCCGTACAAACGTAACGTAGCTGTACAAACCTAACGCCTATACAGATAGGCGTTAGGTTTGTACAGCTACGTTCACTAAATAGCATTACCTACCTTAAAGACTATGCAAGCACCGAACCGAGCTCTGGCGAAAGGATATGTAGGATTGAAAGTATAAAAGAATAAGCTTTGTTATTTATTTATAGTTAATTAAAACACAATTTACAATAATTATACCTTACAAACAAATTTCGAGACACGGCAGCAATGAGAACAAACAATTTAGTTACAACAAACATGACATGTATGGGTATTACTATAAATTAACTATTTTTGGACTTTTTCCTATAATCATGCAATTCGTCAAAAAGCAAGATATTGTGATAACCTTACTTTTTGACAAATTTCATTATTCTAGGTCAAGGGGAAGTACCTTAAATAGGTTTTTATGTAATTGCGATTATCAAAATGTCGTTTATAAGGCATATTTTTTATTACGTCGACTTAGAATCTTGATTTTTAGGTGTTCTAAAAAAGGGACAAAATTTCAATAAGGGGTACATTTTGTAGGGAACAATACGAACAAAGTCACGGATGAAGTGCTAGTACTTACTAATATTATGAATGGGAAAGTGTGTGTGTGTGTCTGTTTGTCCGTTTTTCACGACAAAACCACGGCACGGATTGCGATGAAATTTGTCAGAGAGATAGATAGCATTCCAAGGAAGGACATAAGCTTTTTATCAGCAAACCGTGCGGGCATAGCCGCGGGCGGAAGCTAGTTAGCTTATAATTTTTACGTCCTCCTCTGTGGCCAACAAACATTTTTATTTTTTTTTCGTTCTAAGCGTACTTACTGTATGTATGGATACTGTGGTTTTATTTAATGTCGGAATTGCGTGTTGCGTTAACCCTTCCGAATGTGTCAAGTTTATTTTTCTTTAGCACCCCTTTAATTTGGGGTTGACTAAAAAAATACGTTGCCGGTTTGTACTCGTACAAATTATGTACAAATATTACCAGTAATTGATGCGGTTTGTTGTTGTTTGCCGTTGGAAATACATGATTAAGTTATTTATGTACTAACCAAGTACAAATACATACATACAACTTATCATCGAATAAAAGATATGAGTAGATATTGACAACTGCAACATCTGTCTTTTCCAACTACACGCTTTTAATCCCCAAAGGGATACAGGGCAGACGCGTACCTATTGTACACCCACATTTCGCCAGTAAGCTATGTTTAAAGGCCCATGTAATGGCCGAGCCTTTTGCCATCAACCGGGCACAAATCCAGACTCCGGGCTGCTAATAAGAAAATTCCTTTTGGAATAACTCAATAACACTTTGCCCGACCTGGCAATCGACCCCGAGGCCTCACGCTCAGCAGTCGCGCTCGAGATCACTAGACCAACGAGGCAGTACAACATATTCCTTATGATCCTAATTTATCATAGATAAAGCAACTGTAGCGCAAAACAATACGATCTTTTTCTTGACCATTACAGGAAAAGGTACTACCCAGACACTAATAAGAAAAAAGAGTCCGATGTTGAGTTTGCAGCGATACATTTTGCCGGACCTTCATATATATGACGTAACAAACCGCTGTTTAGCACGGGACGAGACCAGAGACGATAGATCATCGGAATTGACTACGTGGACCATGATTTGGAAAAATGAAATAAAATGTGGGACAGCTGGATTAAAAAAATAAATATTCTCCTTTCAAGTCAGTCGAGTAATGATAATAACTTTATTTTCATCATAAAGGTAATAAGGTAATTAGAATCATTTCAGTTTTTTTTTAATTTTGGCGTTCATAAGTGCTTTTTTAATCGTGTAATTGATACAAATGATTCGACTGACTTTGACTAAGGTATTTTAACAATTGGGTACAGAGGCCAGCACATCAAGCTGCCTCAATGTGTCAAATTTCTTTGATAGGTTTTCAACTTTATTACGAAAGAATAATGTTCATGTTCAATTGGTAAATCTGACAGTTTTGGGGCAGTTTCGTTGGGCAGTTTGGGTTTGGGGGTAGCTTGATGTGCTGGCGTCTGTACATAAGAAAATAAGCAGGTCGTGCACTTAAATACGAACTACTGACAGTTGAATCGTTTTTCCACGACTCGTCGAGCTTCATTACAACCACCAGTGCCACCACTGTCACCACTGTTACTTCTGGTTTTCAGGAATTGCATTGGGTATGTGAGCTGGCCTCGTCACAAAAAATTATCGTACCAACAAACTTCTGTATAGTTATGAAAAATAGTAAAGATGAAAAGCACAGTTGCAGATAACATACCCCTAAGAACTATTCATTTCAGCAGACGAATTTTCTGACGGGGATGAAGTCAGGGGCAAAAGTCAGCTAGCCGTATATTTTTCTAACTTTAGTCTGCGTTTATTAGTAAAAATGTTATAACAAGCAGTCAAAACGCACCATAGTGATGAATATTCTTAACATAGGACACTTTTCAAAATGTCGCCGTCATTGAATACAAAGCTTAATACAAGACCTTTTTTTATTTGAAAGAGAAACAAAAATCACATGGTCGCCCAAAAGCAACGCTAAAATAATTTTCTGTAGTCGTATGTATCCTGTACCATTACTAAGCGCTTTAGTACTGCTAAGAGCTATACTATTACTAACAATAACTCTTCTAGTATATTACAGAATATATAGATTTACTTTACCTACTTGTTTAGCAGTGTTTGATTTAATTAAAATCAACACTTAAAAGTGACTTATATCTTCTTCTAATAAATCAAATTCTGTGTCGCAATGTTTGTTCCCAATAATTTTATTTTTACAATTTTGTTTTTGCCTTAAAATGGCAAAACAAAGTTAACGTTACCGGGTCAGATAGTTTTCTTTATATTATTTTGAGGTAAAATATGATAGTACTGTTAGATCAGAAAGAGCAGCAGTTCTTTTGTGTATTATACACAAAATAAAGCTCACCAATAACAAGGGCAACTCACAATATAGTTGAATGAAAGTGGCGTCACCACGGCGATTATAAGAACGAAACATCACCGCAGAGTTGTCGTTTTTCTAACTAGGTGGCGTTAGGATCGAGTTAGATCGCGCTATGGTTTCGTTACCGCGATTTGGTTGGGTAGGCCGGCCGAAAATGTGAAGTCAACTTTGCGCAGAGGCAATATCGTAACCAATGAGGTTAATCCGAGGTGCGATTATTGCTATTTGAAAACTTTACCAATACCCCGCCGTGTGGACGTGAAATACCGTCCGCGTTGGCAATTTTTGAATGGCCGTAGTTGGCCTGAGAATCCCTATGATTGACTCTGACAGTCTAGTAGACTTATGTAGGGAATACGATCGTTACTGAGTGAGTATGTTAAGGTTAAAAAAAATCATAATGGCCAATTTTTGGCAACTTGAAACATTTTTTTTTCGCCCAATGAATCGTGTGGAGTATTGGATTAAAGGGATTTAAGAGTCAATTACAAGTATAATAACAATGTTTATGTTTAAATGTAATCTGGAATGACAAAGAGGAAAAATAAAACAAATTGAACCATTCTACTTTGTAATATGATTATGTGGAGGAACTTAAACAATCATCGAAGACGACCCTGATAGACGATTCCAAAAAGGTTGGACATCACGTCGCCTTGGGGGGTAATAGAGCTATTCCACAGAACTAGACTTTTGAGTTATGGACGTTTAAAAAATAAATGATGCGCATAAGAACAGTTATTTTAACATAAATCAGCGCCATATTTTAGGAGAGAGTTCAAATTTTCACACTAGATTATTAAAAGGTTTTACCGTTGAATGCCACAATTAAAAAAATCCAAAATATCATAGTTCTTAAGTTATGTTGATTACACCTGTTGACTACTAGCATAAATAAAATGTAATACTCTTATTTACGGGGTGTAAGTCACTTAACTCTCTTGTCTTGTTGACTTTTTAACCAGAGAGCCAATTTTGCTAACTTTAAGCAACGTTCGCATTCGCATGTCAGTCGTAATCTGTCAAAAATTGGAAATTGATGTCTTTTTGCGAGATTGTTACTGAGATGCAAATACGAACGTTGTTTAAAATATTAGTAAAATTGGCCCTCTGATGAAATTATTCTAATTATTTATAAAGGCATTAATTATTTATAAACATGATGTAGGTATTTGTTTTATTGAAGGACTTTTAAATTGATTATCTTACACGGAGTATGAAACCTGAGTTATTGGTGTGTATCACTTAGTAATATATGGTCTTTACCTATGAAATTGCCGTTCTGCAGTACTGGCCATTTCAAATCAAAATATTTTTTGTTTGGCTAAGAATTCTAATTTCAAATTAATTTTATTTTAAAAACATGGATTTCTTTTTCCAAAAGTAGTCATTTGTTTATTGATTAGTGTTACATTATCATCGCATTTAAATCTTTTTCGTCATCATGGATACGTTAAAAATTCGAGTAATTATGGAATATGAGTACCGTCGTGGCAGCAACGCGGCACAAGCGGCACGCAACATCAACGACGTTTACGGAGCTAACACTACAAACCAACGCACTACCTGTTATTGGTTTGCTCGCTTCCGTTCTGGAAATTTCGACCTGAAAAATGAACCTCGCGGTCGTCCGAAGACTTTGGTCGACAATGACGAATTAAAGGCGATTGTGGAAGCTGATGATACACAATCTACGGCTGAATTAGCAGCAGCTTTCGACGTTAGCGTCAAAACAATATTGGTCCATTTGCGTCAAATTGGCAAGGTAAAAAAGCTTGACAAATGGGTGCCCCACGAACTCAATGATCGCCAGCGCGAAGTACGCGTCGAGACGTGCCTTGCACTGCTCAACAGACACACAAATGAAGGAATTTTGAACCGCATTGTTACCTGCGATGAAAAATGGATTCTGTTTGATAACCGCAAGCGCTCAGCAAGTTGGTTGGATCCTGGTTCAGCACCTAAACAATGCCCTAAACGAAAACTTACCCCAAGAAAAGTGATGGTCACTGTTTGGTGGTCTAGCGCCGGTGTGATTCAACACAGCTTCTTACCAAACGGGGTGAGCATTACTGCAGATGTGTACTGTGAAGAATTGAACACAATGATGGAGAAGCTGGCACATCTCCAACCAGCATTGGTCAATCGCTCGTCTCCGCTGCTCCTGCACGACAACGCGCGACCTCATACTGCACAGCAGACGGTCTCCAAGTTGCAAGAACTGGGGTTGGAAGTTCTCCGTCATCCGCCCTACTCACCAGACCTTGCGCCTACAGACTACTACTTTTTCCAGAATTTGGATAACTTCTTGGCGGGAAAAAAATTCAATACCCGAGAGGCAGTACAAAATGCCTTTGAAGAATTTGTTGCCTCCCGTCCAGCTGATTTCTTTAAGAAGGGCATCAATAAACTGCCACTGCGTTGGCAAAGATGCATTGATTGCATGGGTGATTACTTCGATTAATACAAATAAAAAATACATGAAAAAAATTCATTTAAATTTTTTCATACAAAACGGCAATTTCATAGGTAAAGACCTATTATTTAAAAATATTTAGGTAATTATTAATAACATAAGTACATTTACCTTGATTGTTTTGATTGTCTAAATCAGAAATCGCCGCAACCATCTTTCGTCCGCGTGATAAATTCATGTTAACTGAATAATTACAAACCAATAAACATCAATTGCTTAAAACTCACAAGTTATGTAGTTAATATTAATAATGAACAGTTATTGTCGTTTTACACAAATCGTGAATGTTACTCGTAACCATAGACATATAAATCTCGTAACTCACTATCAAACCAAACTAAACTATGCACGCACAAACTCGACGAAATGCAGAACGCGGATTGGTGAACAGGAATAAACACGATTTTTTTCTGCCAATGAAATGTTCCCAAATAATATCGGGATTGGATTAAATATTTACGAATCACATGTAATAACTATAACATATATTGACCTAGAAAAAGCGTATGATAGGGTGCCTCGGGAAGTGTTGTGGTGGGCCTTGAAGGAGAAAGGTGTGCCTGGGAAGTATGTTGAGTTGATTCGTGCGATGTACAGCCGATCTAGTACCTATGTCCGGTCGTCTGCAGGTAACACTGACAAGTTCAGTGTGGCTGTAGGATTGCACCAAGGGTCGGCCTTAAGCCCTTACCTCTTCCTGTTAATAATGGACGCACTGACGTCGGAAATACAGGAAGAGGCACCCTGGTGCATGCTATTTGCCGACGACATTGTCCTTGTCAGTGAAGATGGACCTGAGATCCAGGGTAGATTGGAGAAATGGCAACAGAAGCTGGAGAGTGTAGGCTTGAAAATCAGCAGAACCAAGACAGAATATATGTTCTGCGATTTCGGCGGTCTCTCCAGCCCTGAAGCCATTGCGCTTGATTGCGTGCTCCTTCCGATCTGCTCCGAATTTCGGTATCTCGGTTCACTCGTGCAAAGTGACGGAGGAATAGATCGGACTGTCAAGCTCAGAATAAACACAGGGTGGATGAAATGGCGGCAGGTAACGGGAACAACTTGCGATTCCGACGTTCCCCTTAAACTTAAAGGGAAGATCTATAAGTCAATGATAAGACCTGCCGTCTTGTATGGATCAGAATGTTGGGCCACAAAAAGACTGAATGAAAGGCAGTTGCATGCAGCTGAGATGAGAATGCCAAGGGGGATGTGTGGTGTTACGCGAATGGATAGAATAAGAAATGAGTATATAAGAGGAAGTCTGAAAGTGGCGCCTGTGACAGAGAAGTTGTGTGGAAATCGGCTGTCATGGTATGGACACGTGATGCGAAGAAATGAGGATCATGTTGTGAGGAAAGTTTTGAGTATGAATGTAGAGGGTTACAAGAGTAGAGGGAGACCCAGGAAACGATGGATGGATTGTGTGAAAGTTGATATGGCTAAGAAGGAGGTGACTTCTGAGATGACGGGAAATAGAGATGTATGGAAGAAGAAGACATGCTGCGCCGACCCCAAATGAAAAATTGGGATAAGGGCAAGAGGACGATGATGATGTAATAACTATAACACAATATAATGATGTATTAGGTCTTTACCTATGAAATTGCCGTTCTGCAGTACTGGCCATTTCAAATCAAAATATTTTTTGTTTGGCTAAGAATTCTAATTTCAAATTAATTTTATTTTAAAAACATGGATTTTTTTTTCCAAAAGTAGTCATTTGTTTATTGATTAGTGTTACATTTTCATCGCATTTAAATCTTTTTCGTCATCATGGATACGTTAAAAATTCGAGTAATTATGGAATATGAGTACCGTCGTGGCAGCAACGCGGCACAAGCGGCACGCAACATCAACGACGTTTACGGAGCTAACACTACAAACCAACGCACTACCTGTTATTGGTTTGCTCGCTTCCGTTCTGGAAATTTCGACCTGAAAAATGAACCTCGCGGTCGTCCGAAGACTTTGGTCGACAATGACGAATTAAAGGCGATTGTGGAAGCTGATGATACACAATCTACGGCTGAATTAGCAGCAGCTTTCGACGTTAGCGTCAAAACAATATTGGTCCATTTGCGTCAAATTGGCAAGGTAAAAAAGCTTGACAAATGGGTGCCCCACGAACTCAATGATCGCCAGCGCGAAGTACGCGTCGAGACGTGCCTTGCACTGCTCAACAGACACACAAATGAAGGAATTTTGAACCGCATTGTTACCTGCGATGAAAAATGGATTCTGTTTGATAACCGCAAGCGCTCAGCAAGTTGGTTGGATCCTGGTTCAGCACCTAAACAATGCCCTAAACGAAAACTTACCCCAAGAAAAGTGATGGTCACTGTTTGGTGGTCTAGCGCCGGTGTGATTCAACACAGCTTCTTACCAAACGGGGTGAGCATTACTGCAGATGTGTACTGTGAAGAATTGAACACAATGATGGAGAAGCTGGCACATCTCCAACCAGCATTGGTCAATCGCTCGTCTCCGCTGCTCCTGCACGACAACGCGCGACCTCATACTGCACAGCAGACGGTCTCCAAGTTGCAAGAACTGGGGTTGGAAGCTCTCCGTCATCCGCCCTACTCACCAGACCTTGCGCCTACAGACTACTACTTTTTCCAGAATTTGGATAACTTCTTGGCGGGAAAAAAATTCAATACCCGAGAGGCAGTACAAAATGCCTTTGAAGAATTTGTTGCCTCCCGTCCAGCTGATTTCTTTAAGAAGGGCATCAATAAACTGCCACTGCGTTGGCAAAGATGCATTGATTGCATGGGTGATTACTTCGATTAATACAAATAAAAAATACATGAAAAAAATTCATTTAAATTTTTTCATACAAAACGGCAATTTCATAGGTAAAGACCTATTATTAATTTTGGTAGTCAAGAGTTCTATGAGCTCTTACAACTATTGACCACTGAATACTTTACTTCTTATACTTGTAATCACAATACATTTAAGCGGCATAGATTTTTTGACTTTTATTAAAACTGCAAGAAATTTTATTGGCAAATAAAATAAAAACTTGCTTACAGTCATGATATCAGTTACATTTATTGACCTATATAAACTTTGGCTCTTTCATAACACGTTGATGCACTTAACTCCATTTCGCCAAAATTGTGGCTTAGCTCCATTGCCCTCCAAGACGACGATCATAAAGTTAAGGTTAAGATCTATTTCAGATGAAACATATTGCTTGAAAATCAACTTGCTTTGAAAAAAATTGCGGTTGGATTTTTTGATAGCTTCAATATATTTTTTTGTTAGTGTGTTTGTATATGACGGATACTGAGTATCCGTCATATACAGACACACTATGTATATATATAGTCAAGCTACATTATAATTTCAGGAATGATGAACCCATTTCTGAAGAAATGTCCTAGAAATAGGACGAACTATGGTTCCCTCCACTTCAACGGCTACAGAGCACCGGCTGAGATTTATCACGACACGTGCCAACGCGCCGAAAACATATCCCTCACAACTTAATTCATACAGCCCATGGACCCTTGTCTTTCCATAAAGAAAGAAAATAAAAATGCTATTGTTTATTTTATTCTTTCTTTCTCAAGTATGAAAAAAATGTGAAGCAGTACTGTCTGGAAATCACAAACTAAAGTCGCTGTCGTAGCATAGTTTATTCAAAATTGTATCTACTAACTCATACAACGTGCAAAAAGAAAATTAAAAATAAATATTCCGTCATGTTAAAAAAACAGTGTGATCCAAAATGGTCTTTATTGCCTAGTTAATAAAGTTTACACTCATATTGAGAAAAATTGGCGAGATAGTCCGACAAAATGGTAATTTTGTCATTGGTTGATTTGTAAGTCTATTTTTGGTCAGTAAGCCGACGATTACCACTTACTATAGTTTTATTACCGGCACGAATTTTGAGCGCTGACATTCTAGTAGAAATTCCATATGCGCAAACTTATCCCCACTACTGCGTCTAGCGCTCAAGCTCCATGCCGGTGCCAGTATATTTAACTGGTGCGGTGGTGGGGGTCTATGTAGGCTTCGTATTGCCTCAGGAGCAAGGTCTAAAATCGCCTAACTTAATCAAGGATCAAGGCAGGGCTAAAAATTAATGCAACTGTTGTACCTAAGCGTCTTTGCAAGCTACTAACTATGTGCAATTAACCTGAACAACACTTAAGCTTGAACCATAATGGCATAGGTGTTACAAAATATATATAAATCGTCGGTCTACAATTAATTGTTTTGTTAAATTTTCAAAGGGATGCCTTGTAAAATTATAATTTCTGGATTGCATTTATTAACTAGTGCTGTGACAACTTGACAAAACAATCTCCAAATTTAACTTAGAAGAAGAATAACCAGCTAAGTCCTGGCGAAAAATGGCACGTTACATGGATATTTTTAATTAACCTCATTTTCGCAGAACATCTCTGCACCTAATTAGGAACGGTGTGGTTTTATAACTGCGAAAATAAATATTCTTTCGAAGGGAATGTCCAGAACTACTATGTTAAGACATAGTCTTAATTTTACAATTTTCGTCAAAAATAAATAATTATTAAGGTTCTCTGAATATCAAACGTTATTATATTATAATATAGGACCTATACAATACAGGGTGGAAGTTGCATCGACGCACAACCAGATACCATGAGTGCATTATGGCTGGCCACCCAGCGATAAAATTTTACATCGGCATTTTCCTATCAAACTTTTTCAGATGTTTTTTTTTATTTAAAACTGTGAAAAAAAACATGATTTCTATTTAACACAATGAGATTTAGATTACTAATTTTTTAGTAAAAATCTCACCTGACGCAGTTAAAAATTATGATTTTTGTGTTGACATTTTTCATATAATATTAGGTCTTTACCTATGAAATTGCCGTTCTGCAGTACTGGCCATTTCAAATCAAAATATTTTTTGTTTGGCTAAGAATTCTAATTTCAAATTAATTTTATTTTAAAAACATGGATTTTTTTTCCAAAAGTAGTAATTTGTTTATTGATAAGTGTTACATTTTCATCGCATTTAAATCTTTTTCGTCATCATGGATACGTTAAAAATTCGAGTAATTATGGAATATGAGTACCGTCGTGGCAGCAACGCGGCACAAGCGGCACGCAACATCAACGACGTTTACGGAGCTAACACTACAAACCAACGCACTACCTGTTATTGGTTTGCTCGCTTCCGTTCTGGAAATTTCGACCTGAAAAATGAACCTCGCGGTCGTCCGAAGACTTTGGTCGACAATGACGAATTGAAGGCGATTGTGGAAGCTGATGATACACAATCTACGGCTGAATTAGCAGCAGCTTTCGACGTTAGCGTCAAAACAATATTGGTCCATTTGCGTCAAATTGGCAAGGTAAAAAAGCTTGACAAATGGGTGCCCCACGAACTCAATGATCGCCAGCGCGAAGTACGCGTCGAGACGTGCCTTGCACTGCTCAACAGACACAAAAATGAAGGAATTTTGAACCGCATTGTTACCTGCGATGAAAAATGGATTCTGTTTGATAACCGCAAGCGCTCAGCAAGTTGGTTGGATCCTGGTTCAGCACCTAAACAATGCCCTAAACGAAAACTTACCCCAAGAAAAGTGATGGTCACTGTTTGGTGGTCTAGCGCCGGTGTGATTCAACACAGCTTCTTACCAAACGGGGTGAGCATTACTGCAGATGTGTACTGTGAAGAATTGAACACAATGATGGAGAAGCTGGCACATCTCCAACCAGCATTGGTCAATCGCTCGTCTCCGCTGCTCCTGCACGACAACGCGCGACCTCATACTGCACAGCAGACGGTCTCCAAGTTGCAAGAACTGGGGTTGGAAGCTCTCCGTCATCCGCCCTACTCACCAGACCTTGCGCCTACAGACTACTACTTTTTCCAGAATTTGGATAACTTCTTGGCGGGAAAAAAATTCAATACCCGAGAGGCAGTACAAAATGCCTTTGAAGAATTTGTTGCCTCCCGTCCAGCTGATTTCTTTAAGAAGGGCATCAATAAACTGCCACTGCGTTGGCAAAGATGCATTGATTGCATGGGTGATTACTTCGATTAATACAAATAAAAAATACATGAAAAAAATTCATTTAAATTTTTTCATACAAAACGGCAATTTCATAGGTAAAGACCTATTATTTAAAGCGTTTTTTGTTACAGGTAGTGTCAAAAGATCTTTGCAAGTGTGTGAGCGTTGAATAGCAAATAGTTGAATAGATTTGCTATTATACGAGCTTAAGGTCGGTTAACTCAACTGTCAAAATTAATTTCGCTATTATCCGCTCGGCGGCGCTGGGTCAGCGGCTTAGCTAAGCCTGAGTAGTAATTCTGCATTTGAGCGTGAACTCTGATTTTGACAGATTGCCTCGTTCAAGAAATTAACCCTAACATCGCACTTATAATGCCATCACGTTTCACTCTAAATTAAAAACACCCTTTTTATTATAACACTCTTGTGTTCCTTTTGCCCCCTTTTCCTCTCGCAATAGGAATACAGAAGGCTAAATTAAGGCAATTTTTGTAAAAGATTTGTATCTTGAAAAAAAATGAGTTACAAAACTCTTGAACGGGGCCTGTTCAAGAGTTTTGTACAAAAATAAAACAAAAATCACGTAGGAACGAGTCATTTTCTTTTTCGGGAGAATTGTATGTTTTTGATAAAAAATAGAATATACTATAGCGTTTCTTATTTTGGAATTTCTCAGTAGATAGCATCCCGAAGTCTGGATTTGTCTGCAGTTGATGGCAATAGAATAGACCCGCCTATTACAGTAATTTTGAACCTAAGTGGTGGAATAAGGGTGTACTATAAAATCAAAATCAAAATTCATTTATTCAAATTAGGCTGAGAGTCGCATAAGTAGTCGTAAGTCTGCCTAACCCTTCGTGGTATACAGGCGAGATGTTATGGAATCACTAAGTCTTACATCAATTGGTAGGGAACAAGAACAAATGAAGACCATCAATTATGATAATTTGACTAGGCGGGCGACCACGTAAAATCACATCACGCATGTTTTCTCTGACCTATCTACCTACCTACATTTGCTTGACTGGCTTGTTGATTTTAATGATGAAGAATACCCCCTTTCAACACAGAAACAACAACATAATAAGTTAACGGTTAACCAGACAATTGAATGATTACGTATTCATCGGAGATTACAGGCGTGTTTGTGCAAAATTTTAGGTAATACAAAATTTTGCACAAACAGCCCCGGCTCATTTGCCTTACGCCCACTCACCAAAAACTCGCACAATACCTCGTCAATGTTGATGTTTGGGAAAGCCAAATATTACTGGAATATTGGTCGATCACTACGCACGTGCTAACATACTACATCTCCCAGGGTTATTCAACATCTGTGGTCTTTTGTGCATACTTACCGCACCAAGCGTTTTGCTTGCACGTTTGTGGTGCAGACAGACAAACTGTGGAACTCCTTGCCGGAATCCATGTTCCCCAACATCTAAAATCTAATCTATCTGTATCGTATTACCTTCTCCATCAAGTCCATCTAAAGGTTGTCTGTTAGAGATCGCTTTTAGCGATAAGGCCGCCCATTGTAACACCCTATGTAGCTCTTAAACTCATTATTTGTAAATTTTCATGGTGTACAATAAAGAATATTCTATTTTATTATATTATATTCTAACGGTCTTCAGGGAGGGAGTGCATCGTTTTTGCCTAAGCAAGCCCGCTCGATTCTAGATCTCAGCATCGTTCAACATCAGACTAGTTGTGGTCAAACAGAATATAACAGCTTGTTCACGTCAAAGCGTATACGTTTTTATAAATATAACAGCGTACACATATACAATCTAAATTACTAAGAAACGACATGGGTTCACCTACTGAGACATTAATGAGAGGTGCTCGTATGTAGAAGATGTTCATATTCCAACAATCGGAAGAGCTCTTTCAAACGGAAAATAAACAATCTTTATTCACTGGATCATTGAGTGCCTCTAAGCAGCAGGTCTTGGGTTCGATTCTGGGGTCAGGTAGAGTGTTATTGGGTTTTCCATTTGGAATTTCGCAGTAACAGCCGGAGTCTAGATTAGTGCTCGGTTGGTCGCAATAGGCTCGCCCCCAACATTAGTTCTAAACATACATAAATGGCAAAATGTTAGAGTACTATTGGTACACCATAGCCTAACCCTTATAGGAGAACCAGGCGTGATGTTATGTTGTCCACCGCGCCTGCTGAGTACTGGTTGGCAATTTAGGCAATGAAATTTCCAGGTTTCTTCACGAACTATTTCATATTTAGGCAGTCTCCGTGGATCATACCGGCCTAAACCGTCCATAGCATATTCGAGTAATATTTTTAATACGAAAAAATCAATAGAAGCCAAATCAACTCACAAATCCCAACGTCAATATTATTACAATCGATTCATAATAATCGCTTACCCTTCTCGATTATTATTCCGAATACGTTTCTCGCACGACTCGATTGGCCTCAATAGTTCATTACTCATGTCGATTGGTGATCGGTAATGGTCGGATATGTTCGGCTCTCCTCGGGAATTGCGATTATTCCACACACGTTTTGACGCGGATGTCGAGAATCCGATTTAATATAGGACCTACATAATAAGAGTTCGGCAAACGTGAAGGGCTTTTGGCGAAACTCCGTGGGAAGTGCTCAGCTGATGAGAATATTTTTATACGTATAAGTTAGATTCGGTTGGTTAGTAGACCGTATCAGATTACATTCAAAATCTAGCATGCAGGGTGACTTTTTTGATTGGCAATCTTGAAGGGAGTTCTACGTTTTGGGTTATTAGGTAATAAACCAAAAACCCTGTGGGGACTTAATAATAATTTAGGCCTTCAAGCAGGGTTTTTAGAAGATATTGAAACTTTTATTATGGGATCAACACAAAACATGAAAAAAAATCATCTGTTCTCTAGATTTTGTGATGGCCTTAACCATAACCATTGGGTAAAGGCCTCTTTTCTTATGCACGAGGCTATGGGTTAAATTCTCTATGGTCAGTAGCAATTATTGATTCCTAAGTTGCTGCCGAGGGGATTTCCCTGATTATAAAAAATAGGTAACTCACAGATTTTTTTTTTAATCAAAATCAATCAAAATCAAAATTCATTTATTCAATTTAGCTTGAGAATCAGCACTTTTTGAACGTCAAAACGTTTACAACAGACAATCTCCCAAAACGCCCACCCTTCACTTTTAATATTGTCTGTCTCGTTGGTATAGTCGTTCCATGCGCAACTGCTAAACATGAGGTCCTAGGTTCGATTGCCGGATCGGGCCAAGTACTATTTAAATTTTCTATGGAGAGCTTCTCTTTAGATCTCAGAGTTCGGCTATAAGCTCACCCCTAAGGACTTTACGTGGCAAAATTTACGTGGGGACAACTCTGCCTCATCCTTCTGGGAATACATGCGTGGCGTTATATTCATTAATATTCGTCTGAATTCTAGTTCTTCATTACTTAAGCAATTTCTCAGAAACGTTATCAACGTCACTTTGACAAACTGGATGTTTTTTATTCTTGTTTTAGAAACTCGTGATTTCCTTGAACTTCAATTAAATCACAATATTGTTTTTTTTAAGTCTGAATTGTTGCTTCTGATTGTTTTCTGGTTAAAATTCATGATAACTTCTTTCGTTGTTTTTCAAGGAATTTTTTAATGCTGTCATTGCAGCTGACAGTTGTTTTTTTTGGAATCAAAGTGTACCTACCCATAGTACACCTACATTTTTCCCAAAGCTCTTCAGGGTAGATGGATAGGGAAACACAACTTAGTCTCAAAAACATGTTTTACTTTTTGACGTTTAAAAGTGTTTGTAGAAATAAGAGAATAAAAAAATAGTTATCTGTTATATGCCTAGACTACAGTAACAGAAAATATAATTCCATACTTGATATAAACCGCCGCAAATTCAATAAGAATATACACAACTGAATATTATTCTCGTAACATATTTTCGTCATACGGTGATATTACTTCATATTCTGCACTCACACACCCTCACTATCTACTGCCAAAGAGAAAAAGTCCACCCCTAGATCCCGAATCACATCACGTACCGAATAATATTCGCCATAAGCAAAATTGAAAACGTAAATAGGAGCAACCCTAATTATTATTTCGGGCACACGGCTGCGATGTTGAGCGACTGTCGAGCACACTTTTTGTCAAAGACCCCTAAAGTACATTTACATGCTAAGACCAACTTACGTAAGTTTAAGGGTTGTTTTTTGCGACAACCCTTATTTGTGATGTTTGAGTCAACAGGTAAGTAATATAATATCCTCTTAAGTTCGCGGACACGAGAACTTATGAAAATTAGAAATCTAATTTTAGTAAAATATGTACTGACACTAGGAATTTCTCCTGTATCGTAGGTGTGCTTACAAACAGCCAGACCCTGAACAACTACCTGTAGGCTATACAAATATTTGTTCCTTGCCGGAAATGAACCCACGACATGCGGCGTAGCAGTCAATCGCTCAGCCACTGCGCCAACCGTGCCGTCAAAACACTATCCTTTAATTTGCCTTGTCTTAAGTTTTATTTATCTTCTTACAATATTCACCGTCCTCTGTGGAATATCCTCCATTTTATTTATTATATAAGCACTATTAACACTTATTCAACATTTATCTTTATAATAAAAACCATGTTAAAAATCAGTTGATATCATTTACCTCATCAAAACAAGTTTTCTGATTAGTTTCATGAGTTTCAAAATATTAGGTCTTTACCTATGAAATTGCCGTTCTGCAGTACTGGCCATTTCAAATCAAAATATTTTTTGTTTGGCTAAGAATTCTAATTTCAAATTAATTTTATTTTAAAAACATGGATTTCTTTTTCCAAAAGTAGTCATTTGTTTATTGATTAGTGTTACATTTTCATCGCATTTAAATCTTTTTCGTCATCATGGATACGTTAAAAATTCGAGTAATTATGGAATATGAGTACCGTCGTGGCAGCAACGCGGCACAAGCGGCACGCAACATCAACGACGTTTACGGAGCTAACACTTCAAACCAACGCACTACCTGTTATTGGTTTGCTCGCTTCCGTTCTGGAAATTTCGACCTGAAAAATGAACCTCGCGGTCGTCCGAAGACTTTGGTCGACAATGACGAATTAAAGGCGATTGTGGAAGCTGATGATACACAATCTACGGCTGAATTAGCAGCAGCTTTCGACGTTAGCGTCAAAACAATATTGGTCCATTTGCGTCAAATTGGCAAGGTAAAAAAGCTTGACAAATGGGTGCCCCACGAACTCAATGATCGCCAGCGCGAAGTACGCGTCGAGACGTGCCTTGCACTGCTCAACAGACACACAAATGAAGGAATTTTGAACCGCATTGTTACCTGCGATGAAAAATGGATTCTGTTTGATAACCGCAAGCGCTCAGCAAGTTGGTTGGATCCTGGTTCAGCACCTAAACAATGCCCTAAACGAAAACTTACCCCAAGAAAAGTGATGGTCACTGTTTGGTGGTCTAGCGCCGGTGTGATTCAACACAGCTTCTTACCAAACGGGGTGAGCATTACTGCAGATGTGTACTGTGAAGAATTGAACACAATGATGGAGAAGCTGGCACATCTCCAACCAGCATTGGTCAATCGCTCGTCTCCGCTGCTCCTGCACGACAACGCGCGACCTCATACTGCACAGCAGACGGTCTCCAAGTTGCAAGAACTGGGGTTGGAAGCTCTCCGTCATCCGCCCTACTCACCAGACCTTGCGCCTACAGACTACTACTTTTTCCAGAATTTGGATAACTTCTTGGCGGGAAAAAAATTCAATACCCGAGAGGCAGTACAAAATGCCTTTGAAGAATTTGTTGCCTCCCGTCCAGCTGATTTCTTTAAGAAGGGCATCAATAAACTGCCACTGCGTTGGCAAAGATGCATTGATTGCATGGGTGATTACTTCGATTAATACAAATAAAAAATACATGAAAAAAATTCATTTAAATTTTTTCATACAAAACGGCAATTTCATAGGTAAAGACCTATTATTTGCTTGTTTTCTGGTCATTGGAACCTTTTTATTTCTATACTTATTTATTTATTTATTTATTGAATATTTTTATCACATATAATATACAGAGGTGGCTTCAGTGCCATAAAAAAATCTATCAGTAAACCTTTGGGCGATGCAGAGACGAGAGAGAGGTGTTAAACGCAATTGTTTTTTCTTTCTTTTTTAATAAGTTGAGTGTCCATACAAAACAGCCAATCTCAATCTAGAAACTAAAAATCAGTGCTAAAAAGCTGTGACTTAAGAAATAGTCGAATCAACTTGAGAGTCAATAAATTCTAATTCAATTAGTGTCGATATTTCTCAGGAAAACGAGAATTAAGTATTATTCAGACCCTCGTCGGCTTTTTCATTGCCTCTCCTTAGATCGCTTGCGAACTTAGGTCACGTAAGGGATCGAAGGACTGTATCCAATGGATTAACGACAGCTGTGCCTTAAAAGTCAAAGATAAAGAAACGGTTGGGCTTGTAATAACTCTTCTTTTGTCTTGTTTTAATAAGTTATGGTAGGCGAAAGTTTGTTTGGAGTTCTGAAATAAAAACAATATGTAGTCCAGTGAGAAGATTCTCTTTCATGTTTGCCAGAGTAATCATCGTAAAGTACAGGGGCCAGCACATCAAGCTACCGCGATCTGTCAAATTTATTTGATAGTTTTAAAACTTTATTATAAGATTAGAACAGTTTCATGTTCAACTGGAGATTTGACATATTGGGGTAGTTTGATGGCGTCTGTACGTTCTAGAGACAGCTTTGTTAGTTAGGGGCAACATATTTAAAAAAAAAAATGTTGGGTACGGTTAAATTACATTACAGTTAGTGTTGCGGGGTGTATCAAGTACTGTGTTGAGTTACACAATTACAGATAAATATACAAATGCGTTCACTAACCAATTTTGGAATCAAATCTAACATATCACAATTAAGGACCCATTAATATCAGTGTTAATTTTAAAACGTGGTGCTAGACAACTTTACTTAATCCAGTTGTAAACATCTTTTTGTGCGTATGGGCCTAGCTCTGTTCTGTCTCCTGCTTGTTAAGAAGGTAGGTGGAAATGATGTATTTTTCTAACTCCTCCACTGTTCTTTCCTGATCAATTTCGTGGCGGGATCCAAGACAGTTGATAGTCTCCGGGACTCGTCGAACTTCATTACTCGATGCTTTTCTGGTGGTCTCCACTGCACTGTTGATTCTGGCTTTCAGGAGTTTGGAATACCGAGGCAGTAACAGCCCATTATTGTCCCACTGCAGGGCAAAGGCCTCTTCTCATACAGAGAAGGCACGAGCATTAATCACCGCGCTTGCTCAAGACGGGTTGGCGATTTCAGACTTATATTAATTATATAAGTCCAGGTTTCCTTACGATGTTTTGCCTTCACCGATGTCAGTGATGTCCAAGATAAACTAAGAAAGTTCATACGAATTAAAAAACTCATATTGGTACTTGCCAAGGTTTTAACACACAACCTCGTGCCTACCTACTGAGGCAGGCTTGTTATAAATTAAAAAAAAAGGTACGTGCTCTGGACAAGTCCACTCATATCCGTGTAGTTGTTTTCTCAAAGACCATCTCAAACACTTATCTACCTAGTCCTCACGTGATCTTACTCTTAAGAGTTCGTTTCGGTGTTTCTTCTCAGATTAGTCAGATGGGATACACCGACCTTACCTAGGTTGTTTTAATTTATTAAATTTAATGAAATCTAATTTACAGAAATAAATTATATCATGTACCACATAACCTCGTACCCCCCGTCTAAAAAAAACAATCGACTGTTAATCTAATTTTACCTTCTTCGAGTCAAATCTACGCCGCAGCCAATTGCATTCAGTCTAATACAATATTCACCAATAAATCCATACCTAACCTTTACGCCTTCAATGTATTATCTTCTAAAACCAGACAATGGAGTCTAAAATTAGTCTCGTCCTTGAAGGGTTATTCTCGACACATCTCAGGGCGACAATGTGCCAATCCCCTTACTTTATATTCTCAAAGGATTCGGAGAGTCAAAATTAAGCGGATTTCAATATAATCGGGAATCGATTCGGATATCATTTATCACTCCTCGACCTCGACTTTGCTCGGAATGGGAACTTGACGATTATTAAGTTGAGTATCTCGTAATTTGGTTTATTCGTAGTTAGAGTATATAGTTTCATGATTATTTGTAATAACGCTTGGTTAGGCATTTACTATCTAAAGTTTAAACATTATTTCTGGTGAGTTGTAATTTATTCAGTGCGTGTGTAAGCATTAGGTCTTGGGTTCGATTCGTGGGTTGTGCAGTGTGTTATTGAGATTTTTTTACTAGGAATTTAGAAGTACCAGGCTACCAGCCCGGAGTTTGGATGCGTGCCCGGTTGATGGCAATACGTTCACCCCCTATTACATGGCACTCAAACATAGCTGGTCAAAGGTGGGCGTTCTGGCAGCAGGTAAACCTCTGCCCAAACCTTCGAGAATATCGGCGTCATGTTATGTGTTTAATTTAGTCCTTAGCAGTATTTCTGTGTTAAGAGTAAAAATCGGACAAGTTCGAGTCTAACTAGTGTACCAAGGGTTCCGTACAAACGTTACATTATTGTGCGAGTGGAAAATTATGTCACATGAATAGCCGTATTTTTGTATGGCGTTGACATAGAAACTTGTTTTTTTAGAGTTCCAAGGGCCCGTAAACCTACGTATTGAATATAAATTCTAACTTGATACCTCCACGCGTTACTGAGGAAAAGGGATTTTGACAGGCAAACAAACAGACGAACAGACAGACCGACAACGAAGTGATATATCAGGAAGTTTAAAAATCAGGAATTTCGTGGTAGATTGCGACCTACTACTTCTAACATGGCTTTTGTCCTGGTTTCGATTCCCGGGTCGAGCAGAGCGTTATTGTGGTATTCTATCTGAAATTTAACAGCATCAGCCTGGAATCTAGATTTGTACCCAGTTGGTGACTATACCCATGTATAGTCCCAGACCGTCCCAGACCGACCCAGACCGACCCAGACCCATGTCTTAAACATAACAGGTGAAACTTTTGTGTACTATTTTCTTTTTTAAGAGAAAATTTTGCCGCTAGGAATTACTCCTATATCGTGGGTGTGTTGAAAATCATTTAAACTCACATACACAAACAGCCCATAGGTACACATCTGCCTAACTCTTCGGAGAACACAGGCGTGTTGTAATGTTATGTACATAATTATTACCCTGCCTAAATGATCGTAGGCATTTCTAACAATAACACATACGCCGTAAATTTCCTACGTATGTTAATATTATGAGAGCATTAGGGTTGGAGCGCCGCAGCTATGCAGAGTCCCAATCAAATTACCGAACCCGTTTCCCAGTGCGATGGGAATTGGAGGACTATCGATTGGGAATCGAAGACATGAGTGGATGAAGGTGATATGTAACATTTAAAGTGGAGGCACGTGAACACAATAGCACGTAGTCAACAGAATCTTGTCAGAGTTGATTTGTTAAATTCATTTTTTTTTCATCAACGTATTTTTGTCCCTTTTGACTTTGTTTTTTTAAGATGGCGGTTTGTTAATCATTGTTGTTAACAAATAATAAAAGAAATGCATTGAAATAAAAATCTAAAAGTCATTTATTCAAGTTAGGCTGACAAGCAGGACTTTTTCAACAAACAATATTAAATAAGACAGTCCCTCAAAACACCAGCACTAAGGCATTAAGTACGCCTCAGAACATGTGTGTGCTTAAAGTATTAAATAAATAAATACTAGACTAGACTAAGTAGTAGTACTAGTACCAGCCTATTACTGTTCCACTGAAGGGCAAAGGCCTCTTCTCATACAGAGAAGGCACGAGCATTAATCACCACGCTTGCTCAAGACGGGTTGGCGATATCAGACTTGTATTAGTTTAGGTACTTACCCAGGTTTGAACCCACAACCTCGTGCACAAGAGGCGAGGCGTTAACCACTGGTCCATCATGACATTCAATGACTACTAATGACTAGACTAAGTCAAACTAAAATGAGTAAATATGATCTGAATAAAACGCTAGCAAATGTCTTGCAGTAAGCTTACGCTAAATTGATGTCTTTATAGTGTGTAATTCATCACCGACACTGCAAAATAGTGTCACCATTGCTAAATCAATCCAAAAGTTACTTCACCACAAACTGGACCCAAAATAATTGCCTTAAAACCTTCAGAACAACATTGTGAATAAGATAACCCATAACACTCAAAGTCCACAAAACAATTTACCCCAAAATCTTCTTCAAATTAACCACATATTTATGTGGGTACTACAAGTATTTTGATTTCACAGCGGTCGATGGGGACACAGTCTCGGTGGCAGATATCCCAAGCTTGTGTACGTAGGAATGTCAACAAGTTTGCGGGGATTCTAATACAATTACTAACTATAATGTGGATAACGTGTGGCTTGTCCCTAAGTAACATGGCTGAACTTTGGTCAATAAGCTTCGAAGACAGTTCTATGAATAGATACACTTAGGTAAATATTGTGGAGGAGCTCGTGGCTAAATAAAAACTACCTTCCGGTCGATCGAAGGATTAACTACGCTTGCCTAGGTCAGTCTGTGGATGGATGGTCGTTCGTACATATATCTTGACTCCTCCGTGCCTCGGAAAGCACGTTAAGTCGTTATGGGGAGTCAGAAGCCCGATAATCTGACAGCTAGTCTTACCAAGGGGTATCGTGTTGTCTAGTAACTGGGTTGTGGAGGTCAGATATGCTGTCGCTCCATCTAAAATACTTGTATTAAGCTGCATCCGGGTTTACTGGAAACCGACTCCGACTTTGTTGGGAAAAGGCTAAGTAGATGATGAATTAGGTAGACATTGTTGTTGGGCTTGAGTAGTTTGGGACCATATTTTATCTTGAAATATTAGTTCCGCTCATTGTTTGGTGGCAAAGAATGCTCTCTTTCCTCACAAACCTTTGCTTCCTAAGATATTTTACAAAATCCTTTCTCGGTCCATTCATTAGCACCATTTTCATATCAAATACTTTGCAATAAACCTGCGAATAATCACCACTTGTTTGTGTTCAAACTCACATGCATAATCAGCCAGACCCGAAACAACCATCTGTAGGTCATATAAATATTTAATCCATGCGGGAATCGAACCCACGACTCGCGGCGAAGCAGTCGATCGCTCAGCCACTGCGCCAACCGTGCTGTCAATATTTCTAACATACAAAATATCACGCCTGTAATCCCTGAACCTCTAGGCGAGGTGTACCTATAGAAGGTACACCCACATTTCGCCAGTTATGTTTAAGTCCCATGTCATAGGAGCGAGCCTATTGCCATCAATCAGGCACAAATCCAGATTTGAGGCTATTGAGAAAATCATAATTCAAAGTAATCAAACTCAGGACCTCATGCCACAATAACTCGACTAACAAGGCAGATCCACAAAGTAAGAATGTTAGCATAAACATCAAAATTACGCAAAGTTAAATGAACTTCATTAGAAATTGTATAACAATGGAGATGAAGAAGAATCTCGAACGCGAACGATTGTAGCATTTAATTAAAAACGTTCGCAAATCGCTTTGAAATAGTTAGTTCGAGAAACTGGGGAAACAACAGATACAATTCTTAGTAACAGACAGCTTTTAGTCATTATACTTAAAAGTTGATGAATATTTTAAGATGTTGCACAAAGAGGCTAAATGGTGTTTTATCTCTGCCCAACCCTTTGTGGAGTACAAGCGTGATGTCATGTTTCAATGGGCAAGCATCGTGGTAACACAATACGTCCCACGGGTGTTTCTAGGGTTTTTCCATTGTACTACAGTTCAAGTTGCTGAGGAATATGTTACGACACTTCTTCTTCCCATCAATAACTCTAAGAAGTGGTGAAGAGTGGGCGTTATGGGGGTGAACCGGTATAGACATTTCATTTATGAACAAAATATACAAATCATCATCATCATCCTCCTGCCCTTATCCCAATTTATTTAGGGTCGGCGCAGCATGTTTTCTTCTTCCATACATCCCTATTTGCCGTCATCTCAAGGGTCACCTCTTTTCTTGCCATATCATCTTTCACACAATCCATCCATCTTTTCTTTGGTCTTCCTCTACTCATGTAACCCTGCACCTTCATACTCAAAACTTTCCTCACAACATGGTCCTCATTCCTTCGCATTACATGCCCATACCATTACAACCGAATTTCCACACAACTTCTCGGTCACAGGCGCCACTTTCAGACTTCTTACATACTCATTTCTTATTCTATCCATTCGCGTAACACCACACATCCCCCTCAGCATTCTTATCTCAGCTGCATCTCAGCCTATCATTCATGCCTTTTGCGGCCCAACATTCTGATCCATACAAGACAGCAGGTCTTACCATAGTTTTGTAAATCTTCCCCTTAAGTTTAAGGGGAATATAGGGGTCACAGGTTGTTCCCGTTACCTGCCGCCATTTCATTCACCCTATGTTAATTCGGTGCTTAACAAAATATACAAATGAAAGTGAAATATCTAATTAGAGGACATTTTTATCCTCCGGGTGAGACTTTGGTGGAAGCGGACGGCGAGACGGAAAACAAATGCCATTTTTATATTTACATGATCATAAATATACCTACACGGGAAAATTCAGTACTACTACAATATAATATTAATTTAAAAATTGTTGTTAAATTCTGTCCAAAATTTGAACACTGACCGAAAATGTATTTCAATTGAGGATTGCGCAACTCTATTGTCCCCCAATCAAGTCTGACCTGGGTAAAAAAAATACCAGGACATCGAATAATCATCAATGGAAACAGCCTCTTCAAATTATGAGGCAAACCTTAACACTTCACCGCTCGTGAAGGCAGTTCAAGAGGGTCCACACAACCCCTCGATCGTCGCTCCGCCACAAAAGGGACGGACTCTTATTTTAACCCTCAAGACACTTTATTAAGACAAGTCCGAGATTAATTAAGAGTCTGCAAATATTTGAAAAGATACCTCAAAAGGTTTATTTTTAGAGAGAATAGTGAGACCGGGATGAATGCTGAAGATTTGTGAAAAAAAAATGCCGAAGACACACCAGGTAATGGACAAATAAGAGAGATTAAGGAATGATTTTTGTTTTGTCATTTTACGTAGACAAAGTCCTTTTGAAATTCATAAAGGGGAACTAACACAGTGCCCGCCGTGCCTATTTAGATATTTAGACTAAACAGTTCACACTTGTTTTAGACTGCGTCGTCAATCTAGTGTCCTGGGCTTGGGTGTCTAGGGTCCTGGGCTTAATTCCTGCGACGGCCAAATTATTTTTGAGTTTTTCCGTCTTGACTTTGTGGCAATATGTTCGCCCCCTATAATCATCATCCTCCTGCCCTTATCTCAATTCATTTGGGGTCGGCTCAGCATGTTTTCTTCTTCCATACATCTCTATTTGCTTTCATCTCAAGGGTCACCTCTTTTCTTGCCATATCACCTTTCTCACAATCCATCCATCTTTTCTTTGGTCTTCCTCTACTCATGTAACCCTGCACATTCATACTCAAAACTTTCCTCACAACATGGTCCTCATTTCTTCGCATTACATGCCTATACCATGATAACCGATTTCCACACAACTTCTCGGTCACAGGCGCCACTTTTAGACTTCCTCTTACATACTCATTTCTTATTCTATCTATTCGTGTAACACCACACATCCCCCTCAGCATTCGCCCCCTATAATATGGGACTTAAATATAACTGATTAAATGTAGGTGTACCTATTTGAAGTACTCGTACACCTCTAAATCAACCTTTGCGGAATATTGGCGTGATACTTTTTTTATATCTTTACTTTTTAGTAAAAAAGTCACGAGTGTGGTTCTGTAAACCTCACTAAATTAAAAATCCTATTCACCAAAACTCGTTAAAATCCATTTGATTATTATAAACTAGTTTTAAGCAACGTTATTTACTAACGCTGAAGGCCTAACTATTTTATTTTCCATTAGATTGAACTTCTTTCCGCTCAGCCGGTCGATTCTGTAGTAAAGCGAACTGGCATTGTCACCTAGCTTAAGTTTTGACGCTATTAGTTTTATAACTCTTTCTTTCTTTCTTTTTTTTTTTAAAACGTTGCCCCACACTAGGAATTTCTCCTGTATCGTGGGTGCGTTTACAAACATTTAAACTCACATACACAAACAGCCAGACCCGGAACAATTAACTGTAGGTCATACAAATATTTATTAAGTGCGGGGATCGACTAACAACACGCATTCCAGCAGCCGATGGCTCAACCACTGCGCCAACCGTGTCGACAAAAAATATAAAACGGTACTATCATAAAATCATATAATAAGTATTACATAGTACATAATTATATTAAAAATATAATACTCGATTATGATTGTAGTAATGTAAGTAACTGTGAAGCATGCCGAAAAGCTGTGGGCTTCTAAAACACAGAATTGGTGCCCTGATACAGTGACACGAAGCTGCTGCAGACCACGAAGGAGATGGCGGAACGACCTGGATGTCTTCCTTGACCGATGGAAGGAATGGAAGGAGGCCTTTGCCCAGCAGGGGGACAGTTCGGGCTGGTAATAAAAGTAAGTAATACTTTGTTAATCCCTAAAAACTGAGATCCTACCACGAATGCTTGATGAAAACTTAACGTCAATTCGAAAGATTTATTTAATCAAAAATACAACTATCTTGTATCATTTTTGTTTAAATTAATGCGACAAGTAGGTAAAACTAGTACCACCTACAGACATGAATCAAGTCTCCAAAGTGAATAAAAATATTATGCGCTAAGCTACGCGATTTATTTTAAATATTTAAAAAAGGAACAAATTTGCGTTTGGTTCATGTCAAGTATTTGTGGTAGACATACTGGTAGGCCACACTGATTTCATCGCTCCCTATATGTAAGTTTCAACTGAAAGATTACGTATTTACCGAATAGCACCTCAGTATTGCTTTCGACATAAGTAATGAAAAAGATTATATTTTTCACTATCCGACACCTTTATCCATACTAATGTGGGATTTTAAAATGGTACACATTTTAAAATCCTAGTAATTTTTTTAATTAGTAGTTATAATAATAAGCATGAGTGAGTGTAAGCGAGACGACATATGTGTGTGAGAGAGAGGAAGGATGGAAGGGGAAAAGTCAAGATGGCGATAACCGTAGAACCGATAACGTCTACCCTGTGTAATTTTAAATTAATAAAGGTCTAAAATAGTGATTCTGCTATTATTTCACCGCCTCAGACCTACACTAATATTATAAATGGGAAAGTGTGTGTGTCTGTTTGTCCGTTTTTCACGGCAAAACGGCGCGACGAACTGACGTGATTTTTTAAGTGGATATAGTTCATAGTTCAGGGGATGGAGAGTGACTTTTGGTCTCTTTCTAACCCCCCACTTCCTAACGCGAGCGACGCTGCAGGCAAAAGCTAGTAAACGATAAAAGCGTGTCTAGAATATGTCTAAAAAATAAAACATCTGCTCATCACCAAAATATTCAATCAAAACTACTCCAAACTTTGCAAACAACATTATTTATTCAACTAAGTGGCTCAATTTAAACAAAATGCATTAACTGAGTCCATAATATATAGAAGTTGTAACGCCATTAGCGTATTAGATGCTCAAAATAATTAGTTCTTTGATACTTTTGCTGCATCCAATTACATAGATGCTTATTGTTCATACATTTTAGATGAGACACGCGAAGTTTATTGCACTTTTTAGGGTTCCTTACTGAAATTTGCCAACGGACCTAGTACTTAGCCTCTGCTGTCCGTCCGTCCGTTTATCTGTTAGTCCGAGGGCTCCACCTCAGAAACCGTAATAGGTAGACGGTTCAAATTTTTTTAGCTGCCTCATTGGTCTAGTTGTCCCAAGCCCGACTGCTGAGCAAGATCCTGAATTCAATTCCTAGGATAGGCAAAGTGTTATTGAGTTTTTGCAATGGGAATTTTCGCTTTAGCAGTCTGGAGTCTGGATATGTACCCGGTTGATGGTAGTAGGCTCCCCTCCTGTTACATGGTACTTAAATATAATTGGTGAAATGTGATAGACGCCGACGCACCTCAGCCCAAACCTTTGAGGAAGTTATTTTTTTTACAGAGTATGTATTTCTTTCGCAATGGAACCCTTGTAATCCTATGCGATATGGAACCCTTCGTGAGACTCAAGCTCCGATTGACCAGTTTTTTACTTTCAATATTATTTATGCAAACTGATATAGTAAATTACAATTTCAAACGCAGATGGTGCTTGAAATTTGTGTTTGGTGATCATTACTTTGGAGAAAACAATAATATGACACTTTCATGTTTTTTTTAAATGATGAGTTCATTGACTTTCAAATTAGATTGGGTGGGTCACGTCTGTTGTGTGCATGATCTCCGCTGGGCAAGAGTTTCCACGCAATGGATGCTAGACGCTGGCCTAGGAAGTGGTGCAAGGATGACCTGGACGTGTACTATGAAGACTGGTTTGTGGTGGCATAAAAATGAGGCCCTAAAAATATATTATTATAATCAACACGCATCACCATCCGTCTAGCCTTTTCCCAACTATGTTGGGGTCGATTTCCAGTCTAACCAGTTGCAGCTGAATAGCAGTCTTGTAGCAGCTGTCAACTGCAACTGCCATTGAGGTGTCAACTGCAGCTGCCAGGTGTGACTGGGTAACACAACCCTTGCTAAGACTGGTTGTCAGACTTTTGGGCTTCAGACTACCCGTAACGACTGTCACAGGTCTATGAATGACGTTCAAAACGATTTAACGTGCTTTACGAGGTACGTACATAGGTGTCCCATTATGTACTGGAAGGCCAACCATCAACCACTTCGATTGACCCATGTGACTGATATTTTGTAGCCATGAGCCCTTCTCATCAGCACGTACCTTCTGCTTAGCCCAGTGCTTGACCATTCTTAGAACAATCACTATGCTTATCAACTGAATGTGTTTTCTGCTAGTGTTTTCTTAACTACCAACTGAATGTGTTTTCTTTTCAGATAGCTCGTCAGGATATGGTTACTTTTAATTGTCTCTGTCTCATAAATATCCTCACTGCCTGCAGGCCATTTCAACCCTTCATGACCTTTCAATGTTAATAAACGTTGGTACCAATTCCCTTGTCGAGAAGCTAAACTAAATTTGGATTATTTCCATCTTTATCTTACTTATAAAACAAGAAAGGGATAGACATATATGACTGCTGTCAATTTTAGTAGAACTTAAAGCTTCCGTACAAACATAGATCACATCAACTAAAACACGGCGAAGTTCAGGCGGTAAACTAATTTGATGTCTCTAACTTACTTTTTTTCTACCGTCCTTTTTTCGAGTTGACTGTCAGAGAGAGATATCAATTTTCAAATTTAAGTTTTCAAATTTGTGTACAAGGAAATCGCCGCCATTGTTACTTTCCTTTCAAATTGCTTCCGATCTTTGAAAACGAATAGAGAAGAAGCTATTATGTCCATTATAATATTCTTTCAAAAGACTTTCTTTGTCAAGTTCAAGATAGAACTATGTTGATTCTTGTTCTGATCCGCATATATCTCAGATAATAGTGGAGACTTATTACTTTTATATCAAAAGGTCATGAAGTTTTAGCTTAGCAAACTAAATCAAACACGTTTAAGAAGGACCATACTATGGACAGTCACGGACATCAACGTGTATCGCTTCAATTGTTACAAACAAACAATTTACAAAAGTTTTGTGTGGAGATGGTATACAGGGTGGAAAGTACATCGACCGGTATGTTTGCATCACGCCCGTATCAATTGGGCAATGCGAGAAACATTACAAGACTAATCAATTTTCCAAGTCAGTTTTGACCGACCTATCTTTAGCAAAATAATAAAACAGATGAACGTATAGTGTTTTTGTTTATTGTATGAAATGAAACTGCCTATTATACTCGTATTTGCAAGCGCTCATAAGAAATTAAATCGCTATCCATCGCCTTAAACATAGTGTATTTTATAGTAATAAGTGTTGATCAGAATATTAGTGATTACTAAATTATTTTTCTTGTTATGTCTGATGGGGAAATCCCCATCAGACATAACAAGAAAAATAATTTTGCATTCAATCTGCACTTGCATCCTTATTTTTAAGAATGGGAAATCATTAAATGACTTCTCCCGTTTCAGGAAGGCATGTCAGACTTTTACTGACTAAAACCCATCCGTCTTCCGTCCTTGCCCTTCCCCCGCCAGTCCTCAACTGCATCTACATGTAAAATGTGCAATCAAAACAAAAACCCTACATATTTGCATGTATATCCTAACTAGAATTGAATCAGTAAACAACAGGCTTACACAGATACCTCCCACACACAATACGGCTCAGAATATCGAATCTATAGCGGACGTAACCACCGAACGTGCCTTGAGTGGCATTACCACTACCCAGCCGTGAATTGTGTGGGACACGGGATCGGCAGCAAGGGTCAAATCTCTTCAGCAAATAGCCAACTAGCTTTTGCCTATGGTTTTGCCCGCGTTTAGGTTGGAAATGTACTAGCCTGTTAAAACGTAAACGTAAACATAACGTGTACCCTGTTCTGCTCTGTACGTGTGTCAATATACGAGTTTCACACTTTTTATAAGCCAGCTGTGCCCACGATTCCACGCATGTGGAGTTTTACAACATATCATAGTTTATTATTTCTTGCGTGGAACCCTAATTTTTATTCAAATATAAAAGTAGTCTTAGTTACTACAGACCAGCTATTTGCCGGAGAAAGTCTCGTCTAAATCGGTCCAGCCGTTTCGGAGGTGACCTCAAACAAACAAACATTTTTAAACTCGTTTTTTTTATAACTGCTGTAAAAACTTACATATGCATTTAGTAAAAAGCTGTTATTTGGGCATTAGAAACATACACTTCAATTTGATTTATTTCTATAGATAGTATGGATGTATGTATGTATAAGCTAAATATAAATACAGAAAAATGTATTTACATTGCATATTTACCCTTAAGCTCACAGTACACTATAATATCAACTCGTGTTAGTATAAGTGTACGACAATGATGTTGAAAGAGCGGAGCCTCATATTCTAAGAGTGCTAGTTTCCCTACTGCTCTCCTGGATGACGGTTATGTCGTCGTCTGGCTCGACTAGGGTATGCCTTGGGCGGCGAATCTTACCAATTTTAGTAGGGAAGTATTGGGAGGCCGAGACGACAAGTGGGTTTGGGTGTCGCTCGGCTGATTCGAAAAAGCGCCCAGTGAGACGCTTCATGAATTGCTTGATGGTGGGGATTTTTAAATCTACGTGGAGTCTTTCATTCCTAACGAACCAAAACTATTTTGTATTGTATATTTTTTGTATGGATGGAATTGCTAAGGCACGTTGCACAGTCGGCGACAAAAAATATTAATAATTTCGAAATAAGATTTTGTAATAAAGTAGAGCATTTTTATTTCGAAATTACTTTTTTTTTAATCAAGCATGGTACAAGTATAAGTAACAATACTGGTATTATTTTAATACGCAATTCTAAAGTCTCAAACTTCTGAGGCTTAGCCGTTTTAAAAGTCAAAGTTCTACGAAGAGGTTGTTCATCTTCAACCAAAAAAAAAAAAACGATTTCAATCATATTAGTTTTGTTTTCTCAAATCACGTTTATTTAAAAAAACCTTTAAGAATATTGTTTGAAGTACACACTGAGATATGCATGTAGTTTCAATTTCACAACGAATCATGCTTTTTTACATTTTAAAATACTTTGACAAATGTTTTGATGTTGAAGATATTTTTATTTGTCCTAATAATTTACAATCCATTTACATGAGAACACTTTCATTTGTTACAATGTCAAATGTCATGCAAGCGAGCAATGTCGTACAAGTAGGTACCTAATTAAAAAAAATAAGTGTGCTTTAGACCACACAACTGAAGTGAAACTATTGTAGCTCCATCTGTATGTTTTATTTTTATATATGTTACATATGTATATGTTTATATTTGTACATATGTATAATATATACATGCATGTACGTACCTATAGGTACATATTAGTTTGGTAAATTTAGTAAGTTATTATTAGAGTCATGAAGCCGTTCCGCTTCCGTTCGCCTCGCCCGATCACATTTTTCGTAACGCAACCGTCACGCATTTACCAGCTTACTCCCCAAGTCGAGCGTGCCTAAAGAAGTTTCACTTCAAAAAGGAGATACATTAAAACTATTCATAAACGTCAAAATTGCAATAGAATGTAGACTGATAAATTAAACAGAAAGATTTTACATTCATTTTCTGTTTTAAGCGCATGCCTATGCCACCTATACCTTTTCATTATTCGTCTGTATCAATATCAGTATGCAATAAAACACAAAAGTTGATAATAATTATGCCTAATGAGCTCCTGGGTTCGATTACCTGTACGGGCAAAGTGTTATAGAACTTAACTTCTATGTTAGCAGCCAGTTAATGGCAATTAGCACCCTATTTTTAATCAAGGAATAATTAATACTAGAAGGCACTAAACTGTCTGCAAAACCTACAAAACAAAAACTAGATTTGCACAAAAATTCTATTACTTTATTGGACCTAAATTATACAATCATATAAAAATTAATAAAATTAAGAATATGTTTAATGACAGCACTTTAGAATGTAAAAAGAAGGTGACTTCATGGCTATCAGTATTAAATTATCAAAAAACTCCTCAAACAAAATAAAGGAATAAAATTGTAAATAAAATCGTACAAAACGTTTAGTAGTAATTATAACATCTGACATATCACACACAACAAAAATTCACCACACACCGCACATTCACCACACACACACATTACATATAAACATAATACTCATCACACAACACATACACTGTCACAATGTTCACTAACTCTTTCACTCACATGTATTTTTATTACATGGGACTTAAAACTGGTGAAATATGGATGTTGCAATAGGAACTCCTGTGCCCTACCTTTCAGGCAATACAGGAGTAATTTTATGTTTTATCTTCACAATAATAAAGGTATTTTACGTCAGCTACGTTACAGTAAAATAAAATCCCAAATATACAGAAAGAAATAAAATATCATTATTAAAAATATTCTTAACATCGCGGCAGCCATAATTCTGCTCAGACGTTTATTCCAAATTAAATTTGGTGGAGCAAACTGAATTTTAAACGGAAAATGAGATATTTTTTATAAATTCACTCGCGCAAAGAATTTTATATATTTTTTAAATTTAGGTTCATTCCGTTTTATTCGTAATATTTTGGCGCGCAAATTTTTAGTAGATGATTTATAATCATAACCTGTGTATTTTTTGCCATTGCAGATTTTAAGGAGGCAGGGGGTCAGAACTTAATGAACCAAAGTTACCGACATAGCTCAAAGAATTAGCAACTTGAAGTGGCAGTCTTTTTTTACATGCCTATCCTCATAAAGAGTGGGGTTGCGTATTCAAACTTATATTAATTACAAGTCCCGGTTTCCTCACGGTGTTTTTCTTCGTCGATGTCAGTGATGTCCAAGATAAATATTAAAAAATATTATGAAAAAGTCACACTAATACTTGCCTGGACATAATGGAGCTAGGGAATACAGAACCGGCTCTGTTTTAAAGAACCGGTATTTCGGGACCTTCTGGGTGAAGAACTGCCTTTAAAAAATCTAAAATTGAAAGACTTCCAAAATAGTTGAATTGAAAGTGTTGAAACGGAGAAAATAACAGTAAGAAACAGGGCAAAATCGTCAGATTTTGCCCTGTTATTTTGTCTTTCTTGATCCCTGAGAAGATTTTTACGTTCGCGAATAACTTATTAAAATAAATAAATAAATAATGCTGGACAATCCACACAGCATCATCTAGCCCCAAGCTAAGCAGAGCTTGTGTTATGGGTGGTAGATGACTGATATACTCAATACAATATATTACATAGATAATGATTTTTATTACACGTAGCTCATACCCAGAACACCCGGAATAAATGTTTGTAGATCGTACAAACATTTGTCCCAAGGCGGGAATCGAACCCGCAACCTCCTGCGTCGCAGGCGGACCTTCGCCCGCTGCGCCACATAGGTCGTCGAATTATGTGTAATATTACGACATACGAGTACTATGAGTATAATTAAAACAATATCTTTTTACTAATTTCTCCTTCCATTCCATCTCATTAATCACCAGATTAAGTTATGAAGATGTACGGGTCTCTAACTTCCCCGTATTAAACTCCGGTTAACGAGCTTCCAACTTAACGTATGAACTTTGATGCCGAAGTTATCGTAACTTCGATGTTTCGGTAAACGTATTATAATACAAGAAGTTGTCTGGTTAAGTTAAGTTTTACTCGTTTTTACAAATCAACAATCAATACTTAATACTCAATATTTTATTGCATTCCATTATGTGTACACATAGTTGGTATGTTAAAACATCGAATCAATTATGAATCCTGTCGGGCACAGAAAAGTTAATTCATACTTTTTTTTTTAATTGAAGGATACTCCTTTAATAAATAAAAAACAACAAAAAATATTTCTTTAGGATAGCAGACAATTGCTTCATACTAATATAGAACATTAAATGTATACTTAAGTAATCATGTGAATCCTTGTTTCCCTTGACGACTTTACCGATTTTATTTTATTTGTTTTTTGATTTTCTTATAGTTTGTAGAAGGTTCTTACCAAAAGAAAAATTAAGACAATTACACAGAAAATAAATAAATTTAAGAACACATCTGAATTATAATTTCAAGAAATATAATTTATATACATTTTTACAAATCCAATCAATAAATTGATAAACTGTCTGGACTCTGAGATGCAATCTAATTAAATATATTTTGACTCTAAAATATAATTAATAAAGTAATTTAATTTAATTTAATGTGCCTAATCAATATAAACGGCGCGAGACTGTACATTTTTATGATGATTATGATGATGACAATTATTATTATGAATGCACTAGTACTACGCACCTGACCTTTTTGAAGAACATCACTAATAAAGCCAGTGTACATAAATAAATAAAATAATAAATAAATAAAAACAAAAAAAAAACAAAAAACAAAAAAAAAGCCGACAAGGACACTCAGGCGTCAAAGTATTCCTCCGCATCGCTGTCATCTGGAAACGTGCCCAAAAGACTGGCACCATTGCCACGTTGGATGGCAATACTAATTCTTTGGGCAAAGAATGAGCCAGCCCTCTGGTCACGCGAAGTGTCGATCAGACGTCGAGAAATTTCTTTATAAAGATGACGTGCACTCGGACCCCATGACCCGAGCGTTTCAACCCCAAACGGCTCAAAACTGTAGTTACCAATAAGGTTACAGTATTTGCGCCGTTTGAGGGTCTCAGCACAATATGTATATACCTAGTTAGTTTTATAGTATAATTGTATATATGTGAATAAAAACGATATGGATAGTTGAATAGTAAAAATAAATAAATATTGCTGGACAATCCACACAGCATCATCTAGCCCCAAGCTAAGCAGAGCTTGTGTTATGGGTACTAGATGACTGATATACTTAATACAATACATTACATATATAGATATTATTTATTATACATAGGAAATACCCAGAACGACCGGAACAAATATTTGTAGATCGTACAAACATTTGTCCCAAGGCGGGAATCGAACCCGCAACCTCTTGCGTCGCAGGCGGACCTTCACCCGCCGCGCCACATCGGTCGTCAAATAAAATAACAGTTACAACAAAAAGCTAAGTAATAAGGACCAAGTAGCTCCTTTAAGTCGGGCCGATTTTGATTTGATCAAAGTATATTTTGACGCCTTTCAGTTAAAAAAAAAAAATCGTTTTAAAATATGAAACCTTATCTTAATGATGATCAATAACCTGTTATTCTGTGAAGAAGGTTAAAAAACTTGTAAGTAGAAGATCTTTGATATTTGATACACTTATCACTCAGAACGATTTCTTTGATAAAAAAGAGACTAAATTAAAAAAAAATAACACTCAAACGTTTTCTAAAAAAATGCATTTGTAAAAAGAAATAATGATTAAAACAGGTTTAAAGTTTCTTGAGAATTGGACTTGATCAAAGTCCGTTTGTTTGTGAAGAGGTTTCACTCAAAATTCATTTTAATAACAAACAAATAACTAAAATTGAAGTAATTTAATATTCTCAAGAATAATCTAGGCTGTAAACATGTATGTATGTTTCTCATACTTATTTTACTTATGTTAAATTAGTTATATTTTATTTTTCCATTATTTACACATATAGGTACAATTATAACATAAAACTAACTATAAACATACATAATATAAAAAAAAACAAAATCAAATAAAAAGCCGACCAAGATACTCAAGCGTCAAAGTACTCTGTTTGTTATGTCAAAATAACACACACAATGAAAACTAAATTCATAATATGAAAGTATACACGGTAGTGATACTAAATATATATTTATATTTTTTTTGTCTGTCTGTCTCTTTTTTTGGCCTATCTCAGAAACGGCTGGACCTATTTTGGCGGTATTTACACTGGCAGATAGCTGATGTTATAGGGAAATTTTAATTAAGAAAAATAATTAGGGTTCTGGGCATTAAAATAAAACCTATGAACTTCCACGCCGACGAAGTCGCGGCCAACAGCTTGTTATAAATAAGACTTGAATTGATATCGCATTCACCAAATAAAATTCAATTATTTAAAAGAACATCTTGAGACTAGTTTATAGAACGAAGGTCTGTGCCTTTTAAAATTTTCAAATTCGCTACTTAGTCGAGATGACCATTACCGAGGTTTAGGCACTCAAGAGTGGCGATGCCTAAACCTCACTCAAACTCACTACCTCTTGCAAGCAAGAGGTAGTGAGTTCAAATCCAGGTAAGTACCAAATTACTTGTATCGTTTTCAACTCATATGTAATTTCTAAGTTTATCTTGGACATCACTCACATCGGTGAAGGAAAACATCGTAAGGAAACCTAAACTTATGGAGCGTGGAGATCAATGCTCCTACCTTCTTTGTATGATGAAAGGCATCGAGACGCTAATAGGCTGCTTTATATTATATGTATATATTGCGCGGATTATCGAATTGCGATTTACGTCATAACTTGATTTGTTAATATTGTTTTACTTTATTCTAAAATCAAAAATATTTAAAAGTTATTTATTAAAGCGGGTAACCCCAAATAGAGTAGTGGGTGTCGCCACGAGTAATGGCGGTCGTCAATCTGTTGACAGCTGCCGCACGAGGTGCACACCGTTTAACCTATTCGTTCGTAATCCATTTTCATCTGGTTTATTGTGCGTGATTTTGTGTTGAATTGTGAACCAATCAAATAAAAGATCGTTCGACAATACAAGTGTTCTGTTATTTTTAAATTCCTGCCGATATAACGCCCACGATAGATGGCGCCACGACAGCCAAGACCGCTATGAAGCCCCGTCTGACGCTCTTGCATATATTTAATACGCTAAACCATAATTATTACACGGCTTACTATTTTTCTATGGTTTAAAGTACAAAATTCATATAAGCTACAGGCAAGGGCTAAGTTATAAAAGACTTTCAAACTGCTATAATTATGCATTAAAGACATACCATAACATCACGCCTGTGCAGCAGAGGTGAACATAACTATAGTACGCTCACATTTTGACAGTTCAATTTAAGTGCCATATAATAGGGAATACAAATGTAATAGAATTGATATTTGCAATTAATATGGATACGAATTAGCACATTCTGCGTTATTATAAACTTACAAATTTGTATACAGTTAGTTCTAAATACAAACTTATAGGGAGCGAGCGTATTGTCATCAAGCGGGCACTGATCCAGCCTCTGGGATGCTACTGAAAAACACCAGAAGGATAAGCCACATAGCACTTTGCTCAACCCAGGAATAAAACCCACAACCTCATGCCCAGCAGTAGCGCTTGCAGCCATGAGGACCATGATATCTCAAGTAGGTACTTTTAAATTTTTGATTTGAAAATTTTATAAAGTGTAAATTGATTAATAAAATTCAGTTGATAGATATGCGTTCTTAATTTATTTTCAAAATGTTTGATTTGAAAATTATATATAATATAAATTAATTACTAAAATTCAGTATGCTTAAACTTTTCCACACACAACTAACTTGAACAATAGTAAAAGTTTCATAAATAACGTTATTTTAACGACCCACGTCGAGTTTTGAACACAGTCAGTCTTGTTATTATTAAGTTTTATTAAATAAATTCAATGTTTTAGTTTTAAAATTATAATTTAAACATAAATTAAAATTATGGTGTTTAACAAAAGTTCAATGCAAAGAAAAGCAAATTAATATGCGTGTGGTGGTATTTACTTGTATTTATTTGTAATTATTTACTATATTGTATGAACATGAGATATTGGTAACAAACAACATACCTAGTTCTAATCAACTACCTCCTTACAACACAGCATAACATCACGCCTATATTCCCTAAGGGGCTGTGCAGAGGTGCACCTATAGTAACACCCACATTTCGCCAGGTATGTATGGTTTAGCGTTTAATTATAAATCTTACGAATTGGTACTCAAGATACTGCCTAGTATAGGGACAATGTCGATACCTTGTAATGGGTACCAGCCTGACACTGTGCAAGTACAAATATGACTACTCAATTCATAATTTGACGACACGGTTGGCGCAGTGGTTAATAATAAAGTTGAAGAGTTTGTTTGTTTGAACGCAATAATTTGTAGAAATACCAGTCCGATTAGAAAGTATCTCTATCAATTCTTGAGTTAAGAAAGAAAAAATATATAAAGTAATCTTCTGCCTAGCCTTTTCCCATCTATTTTGGGGTCGGCTTCCAGTCTTACCGGATGCAGCTGAATACCAGTGTTTTACATGGAGCGACTACCTGACCTCCACAACCCAGTTACCCCTTGATAAGACTGGTTGACAGACATCCGGGCATCTGACTACCCGTAACGACTGTCAAAGATGTACAAATGACAGCCGGGACCAACGGCTTTACGTGATTTCCGAGACAAAGAAGAGACTCGATATGTAATGACCGGTCAGCCATCCATAGACTGACCTCGGCAAGTTTTAACTTAACCTTGGATTTACCCGAGAGGCCGTTATTATTTAGCCACGAGCTCCTCAGAATTAATAAAAGTGATTTATGCTCCTGCCTTCTTTGTATGAGAAGTGACCTTAGTCCTGCAGTGAGACCTTGTAATGGTTTATAAATATTTTTTTCATAAACATGTTGAGCTGGCTGGCTTTCCACAACAATAAGCTACGATTGCATTACATAGACTCCTACAAGACCTTTCCAAACAAAAGGAAACCTGCCTATAGCCATCGCTTAAGGCGAATGCGTAGAGGCAACCCACAAATTTAAAGTTTTCTTAGGTCTCGTGCTCACCAGTAGCGCTTCCGACCACTAGACCAACAAGGCAGTCAATTCTAAAAGCTAACTGAAAATTCTTAATACTTCGTGAAATACACATTCAACCTAATACTGAACTGGACCTTGTTTTTGGGATAAGCCCGCCACACTATTCCCAAATCACTGCAACTCCTCAAAACCAGAATCAACAGTGGCGACCACCAGAAAATTGTCGAGACAATGACGCTCGACGAGTCCCCGAGAAACGATTCAACTGTCTTGGATGCAACGAAATTAATCAGGAAATAACAGCGAAGGAATTAGAAAAATACATAATTTCCACTTCCCTCCATATCAAACAGGGGACAGAACAGAGCTAGGCCAATGTGCCTATTGGCCTAGCTCTGTTCTGTCCCCTGTTTGACACACACACACAGTTTGTTGCACAGAGGGACGTTTACAACTGGGTTAGGCTCAGTTACCTAGCGCCACGGATTAAAATTAACACTGACATTAATGGGTACTAAATTATGAGCACATTTGACCTTGTCTCAAAAGTACTTAAATTAGGTACTCATAATAATGCTACTCCTATTCTCTATCCTCCTGTCTTCTGAGCTGACTGGAAGCTGACCCTGGTATAGTAGGGAAAAGGCTAGGCAGGTGATGACTTTTAAATTTCCGAAATTCACCCTCTTAATGTTCTATATACATCTATACAAGTCGACACAAATAAATACAATTTAAATATCTGTTTGTAATGTCCAAATTACAGCTTTTCTCTAAATGCAGTAAATATACCAAAAACCTAATTCAATAAAAATATCAGTCTGTTTGTTTGTTCGAGGTAATCTCCGGAACGGCTGGACCAATTATGACAGGATCTAGTTAATGGTGATAGTTAATGTTATAAGGAGTAACATATGTCACTTATTTTACAAAATGAATTGTAGACCACGGATTATACTCTGGGCACATAGATTAAATCCGAATTCAAAAACTAAACTTAAGTTTAAAAAATATTCCAAGCTCTACAGAAAAATAATAAAATTAACGCAAAAATCCCAAAATAACCATTTTATTAATGTTTCACAAAATAAGTCAAAAGCAGCCTGGCAAGTAATAAATAAATCAAAATATTGTCTGCCCGAAGAACCAATATTATCTATAACAAAAGATAACTTAATTTTAACGCACCCCTTAGATATAGCAAACGAATTTAATAAATATTTTATTGAGGCTGTTGAAAAAAATCTACAAGCGAATTGCACTTCGACAAAACAACGGTCTAGTGAAAATCTGACATCACATTCATTATTTATGTTACCTGTTGCGGATGATGACATAGTTAAAATAATTAACAACCTTAGGAATACAAATACTGTAGGACACGATGGCATATCAACCAAAGTAATAAAATATGTCAAGGAAGTTATAGCGCCACCGTGATCGTATGTAATCAATCTCTGTATTGCTGATGGCATATTTCCAAATAGTTTAAAGAAAGTAATCATTAAGCCCCTTTTTAAAAGAAATGACAGAACTGATCTAAAAAATTATAGACCAATCGCCAAAATTCCTATATTTTCAAAAATATTTGAAAAAGTAGTTTATAATTTGCTTAATAGTTATTTAGAAAAATTTAAATTATTTTGTAATGAACAAAAGGGGTTCAGAAAAAATATCAATATCAACATGGCACTATTTGACCTACTATCAAGTGTCTTAACATCTGTCGACAAAAGAAAACATGTTTGTGCGATATATACAGACATGACGAAGGCGTTTGATTTTGTGGACCATACAATTTTACTGCAAAAACTACATGGCTATGGCATTAGAGGGAACATTCTTAAGCTGTTAGAATCATACCTAAGTGACAGATTACAATGTACGGAAATATCTAGAATATGTCCCACAACTAAATTAGAAACCATATATACCTCTGAACCAAGATATATTAAATATGGCGTGCCTCAAGGTAGCGTTCTTGGACCACTGCTTTTCCTGATATACATTAATGACCTCCCAAAATTCATAAAGCAAAAAATGGTACTCTTTGCAGATGATAGCACAGCTATAATAGAATGTAATAATCCAAATAATTATCAAAATGACATTAATAATTCTTTAATTAAAATAATAAATTGGCTTAATGAAAATAATCTTATAATTAATTTAAATAAAACTAAAGTAATGCATTTTCACCAACGGCTTGAGAAACCACTAGTAAATGTTGCTTATGAAAATAATGAAATTGAAACAGTTAGTACTGCAAAGTTTTTAGGTATAACTATAGATGAAAAGCTGACTTGGAAACCTCATTTAGAAGAAATTTGCAAGCGATTAAGTAAATCAGCATATTTGCTATTCCAACTATCAAAGAAAGTAAATATTGACACACAGTTAACAGCCTATCATGGACTGGTCGCCTCAATTCTGCGGTATGGCGTTATATTTTGGGGACAGTCAACAAATAGGGAACTTGTTTTTAGGATGCAGAAAAGATGTTTACGGTCAATGTGCGGTTTAAAAACCACAGATAGTTGCAGTCCATATTTTAAAAAGTTAAAAATATTACCTCTACCGTCTTTATTTATTTATTTATTTATTTTATTTATTTCACAACACATATTTCCTTTGCCATTACAGAGTAAATCTAATGCGACAAAGTAACTTAAAATATACTTAACTTACATGCTACTAACCTTACATGCTATACAGTACGTGGCCCTTGTGAACTCACCCAGTGTACAGGTGAATATATTAGGTCTTTACCTATGAAATTGCCGTTCTGCAGTACTGGCCATTTCAAATCAAAATATTTTTTGTTTGGCTAAGAATTCTAATTTCAAATTAATTTTATTTTAAAAACATGGTTTTTTTTTTCCAAAAGTAGTCATTTGTTTATTGATTAGTGTTACATTTTCATCGCATTTAAATCTTTTTCGTCATCATGGATACGTTAAAAATTCGAGTAATTATGGAATATGAGTACCGTCGTGGCAGCAACGCGGCACAAGCGGCACGCAACATCAACGACGTTTACGGAGCTAACACTACAAACCAACGCACTACCTGTTATTGGTTTGCTCGCTTCCGTTCTGGAAATTTCGACCTGAAAAATGAACCTCGCGGTCGTCCGAAGACTTTGGTCGACAATGACGAATTAAAGGCGATTGTGGAAGCTGATGATACACAATCTACGGCTGAATTAGCAGCAGCTTTCGACGTTAGCGTCAAAACAATATTGGTCCATTTGCGTCAAATTGGCAAGGTAAAAAAGCTTGACAAATGGGTGCCCCACGAACTCAATGATCGCCAGCGCGAAGTACGCGTCGAGACGTGCCTTGCACTGCTCAACAGACACACAAATGAAGGAATTTTGAACCGCATTGTTACCTGCGATGAAAAATGGATTCTGTTTGATAACCGCAAGCGCTCAGCAAGTTGGTTGGATCCTGGTTCAGCACCTAAACAATGCCCTAAACTAAAACTTACCCCAAGAAAAGTGATGGTCACTGTTTGGTGATCTAGCGCCGGTGTGATTCAACACAGCTTCTTACCAAACGGGGTGAGCATTACTGCAGATGTGTACTGTGAAGAATTGAACACAATGATGGAGAAGCTGGCACATCTCCAACCAGCATTGGTCAATCGCTCGTCTCCGCTGCTCCTGCACGACAACGCGCGACCTCATACTGCACAGCAGACGGTCTCCAAGTTGCAAGAACTGGGGTTGGAAGCTCTCCGTCATCCGCCCTACTCACCAGACCTTGCGCCTACAGACTACTACTTTTTCCAGAATTTGGATAACTTCTTGGCGGGAAAAAAATTCAATACCCGAGAGGCAGTACAAAATGCCTTTGAAGAATTTGTTGCCTCCCGTCCAGCTGATTTCTTTAAGAAGGGCATCAATAAACTGCCACTGCGTTGGCAAAGATGCATTGATTGCATGGGTGATTACTTCGATTAATACAAATAAAAAATACATGAAAAAAATTCATTTAAATTTTTTCATACAAAACGGCAATTTCATAGGTAAAGACCTATTATCTATGGCATTCGCCACCGTGTTGAGAGTGCGTAGCGCACGAGTCAGCGGTGCGCGCCCCAGCAGGTTAGTGCGCGCACTCGGCACCACCAGCAGCTGCGGCTTGCGCCGCCGCGCCACGTACCTATCCGGTAAATTAAACCCTATTTCTGATAGTATATCGGAGTTTTGTATACTACCTCTTAAAACTTTGAAAAGATACGTTGCCAGTGTCACTTCACGCCTAATTTCCAATTTGTAGTAGCCCACCATACCAAGACAGAATAAGGTAGGATACAGTAACGGGTATCCCGGGTATCTCCCATACAGTTTTAAATAAATAAATCTGACGAATTTGTTCTGTATCCGTTCGAGCATATTTTTGTATTTTGTTTCACTCGGGCTCCAGACGACCGCATTGTATTCCAGATGACTCCTCACAAGAGCCTCATACAAAGCCCTTAACGCTTTGATGTTTGTGAAGTCATTTGCCTGACGCAGCACAAATCCCAGATTCCTGTAGGCCTGCTTACAAACTTGCACCAATCGTTTGCGAAACTGCAGATCACTGGCGAAATGAATGCCCAAATCTTTAACATCCATCTGTACATCCTGGAAGCTGCATTATTTGTAAAAATGAACCCACAATTGTTTAGAACATTTTGTTCAATAAAGAAAACTCCGATGCGTGCCCAATATAAGAATGATTTATGCCTTGTGCAATGTAAAACTTCTCTAATGAAGAAAAGCTTCTTCGGTGCTGCTCCACAGATATTTAACAAAATACCCAATGAAATAAAATGTTTACCATTGCTGAAGTTTAAAAGAACGCTTAACGGGTTATTGCTTGAAAAATGTTATTACACTGTAGACGAATTTCTTAATGACAAATCTCTGTAACTGGACAACGCGGACAATTGCTTTTTATTTATATTTTTATTTTATTTTTTATTCTACATTAAATATTTTAATCTTTTCAATTGCATTGACATTCAATTTTAACATGTAATGAGACTGATTATGAATAATTCTAGATACGAAATAAGATAATAATTATATTGTAATAAACTCATACTATAATTTCACTTTATTATATAATTTGTATGCCAAGCGGCAAAACATAGCGCACTTCCTAATTTATAAGATCTTGCATGTAATGATTACCTACCGTTTTACAAATAAACGATTATTATAATTAACACTAACATTAATGGGTCCTAAATGATGGGCGATCGGAATGACGGAAATTTGATCGATTTTATATAGGTCCGTGTAGTAAACAACTCCGGATGCAACGTGCACACTGAAATAGACCTATGAAAATTTGAATTTGGCGGTCTGCCCCTAGACATTCACCTTAAATACAGTAAGCCATACATGCTGTGTACATATATATACCTGAGGGTTCTGTTTGGTTGCCGGCGGTCGACCCCATCAACGTAATTAATTGTTCGAAACATCAAACAACCGTATCTTGTTGGACATACGGAGGTTGGCTATGAAATTAAACCAATGTCTATGACTCCCTAAGATACCTACACATTATAAATATCTACATTATTATCATAGCACGTTTAACTCATATTTCACTGTGCAAAAACGGATGTCACTCCCTGGTCTTTTCCCCCAAAGTCCAGTCGCCTTTTTAAGGTTTCTCCCCGTTAACAAAAAAAAAGGTATGGACAATCCGGAAAAACAGTAATAATAAATAGATAAAATTCAGTTTTTCACGAAGTCATTGTATTTATTATTGTCATCCATATTATTTATGAAACAATTTACACTTTTGTCAATTTTACAGGCGTCGCTATCCGTGCAATAAATAAATAATAAATCATTGATAAAATAAAGTATACAAAAATAATTAAATGGCGTCAAAAAAATGAGAAACTAAGAAATGTCAGATCAAATACTTTAATGTCAAAAGCACGAAACTAATTGCAAATTATTGATGGCACGGTTAGCGCAGTGGCTGCGCGATTGGCTGCTGCGCTGCGTGTCGCGGGTTCGATCCCCGCACGGACCAAATATTTGTTTGGTCTACAGATAGTTGTTCCGTGTCTGGTTGTTTGTGTATGTGAGTTTATGTTGTAAAACGCACCCACGATACAAGAAAAGATCCTCGTGTGGGGCAACAGCTAAATTGAAAAAAAAATGACAATGAAGTAATATGAATTAATTTATTAAGGTTCCAAGTTAAGTTCAAGTACAGTCACAGTTTGAACAATTGGAAGGATTCGCCAGTGTGCGTGCGGGTTTGAGTTTCACTTGTATTTCTTTCGGTTTTTATTGAATCTACTATTTCATTAACTCAATTCAAGAGGCAGTCACAAAAAAAAAATGGCGCGATGACCCGTGTCTCGTTCTTGACTAATATCACAATGGAAAAACAAGGACGAGGAGGAGACTCTCCATAGGAGACCTATGAAGGCCTAAGGACCTATGCCCAGGTGTGTCAGAATAGATTAAACAGAAAATGATTGCAACAAGCATAACAATATCATGGGATTAATAATTAATCCCATGGTTAAAAAAAAAAGATGTTATATTAATTATTAATATACTTAACATCTTTTTTTTTAACCATGCCCCACTTTGGGAATTTCTTCTGTATCGTGGGTGCGTTTACAAACATTTATACTCACAAACACAAATAGCCAGACCCGGAACAACTGCCTGTAGGCCATACAAATAATTGTTCGGTGGGGGTATCGAACCCACGACACGCGGCGTAGCAGTCGATCGCTCAGCCACTGCGCCAACCGTACCGTCATTAATTAGAGTAGACTCACGGCTGTTACAGATGGAAAACCTCAAAATCACTGTTCGACCCAGGAATTGAACCCAAGACCTCATTGTGGTATCAGTAGCGCTTGCTCAATTAAGAATTAATTAATATTCCGAATCGAGAATCAAATTTAGAACACTGCTCAATTTTGAAACCCCATCACTAATGAGATGTTATCAAATAGATTAACATATTGTAATTGGGTGACAATCCGGTAGTGACCACAGATCATCGGTAAGCCGTAATACCACTACAGTAAACCGCTAATTAGACATAGTTGCAAATGTGTGGTCGCTGTCTAATGGGAAGGAATTTAATTTGTGTGTTGGCTCAGGTGGTCTACCGCTTGCGGAAGGGTCGTACGTTCCCGCAACCCCCGGCGTAGGTGTGAGATGGAACACCGGGGTGGTTTTTAGTCAGTCTGACAGACCCCTCTACCAACCTACAACAGACTTTCAAATTTATAATATGTGTAGGATAGTAGGATAGTACTGTAGAGGTTATGTACAATGACAGACCTTATTCTATACAGGCTGGTAAAACATTAGGACTCTCTGATTTCAACCACTCAAGAAATATTCGAATAGTTTAAAATATGACACTGGTCTATCAAAAGGATTCTTGATAGTAGGATAGTGATTTAAAGTTCTATACTTAATAAACACCAAAAAATATTCTGAATCCTATTATTTAAGACGACGAAGTAACCCTGTCTATAGTACCGATAGAATTCATACTGTGGCGTTTGCTGAAAGATTCAAAATCCCGACACGTCCATCTTGTTTCCTTGATCGGTAATCGAACCTATAATTGTTCGCTTAATTAGGTCGACCCGCAAATGTGTGGTGGACGCAAATAGTGCAGTGGCCTGTGCCCTAAATGCATACTGTTTGTATAATGCCTAACGTAGGAATTTCATATTAAAATTATCGATACTATTTAAGACCCATCACAATTTTGACGTCTTTTGAATTCTGGTGCTGGTGGTGAAGTGCCAGGAGCACTCCTCAATAATTACAGTCTCTACATCAGGACAATCAATGTTTTTGTAAATGCTGACGAGCAGTTAACATTAGGCTCTTGTGTCTTAGATACCGCACTAGTCACCTATTATGCCTATGCACGTGCGTGGCTCAGTTACGGCGTGATTTTATGGGGAAACAGCACGGAGGCACCGAGACTGTTCACACTTCAGAAAAGACTTATAAGAATACTAGCGGACCGAACAGACGTTGTCCTGCCCGTACAGCGCCACCTACTGGGTCCAATTGTAAATCTAAACCATTCTCGAATCTCCACGAACACACACAAAAAATTTCATCAAAATTGGTCCAGTCGTTTAGGAGGAGTTCAGTCACATACACACGCACACAAGAAATATATATATTAAGATTAGTAAATTTAGACGACACTGACAGCTGCAGACCCCATTTCCTAAATCAAAAAATATTGACCCTCCCCTGCCTATACATTTTGGAGATATTTAAATTCGTGCGAAATTACCCACACCTGTCCACATGACAAGGGAGGACTTACAGTCGAAATTTACACTGCGCCATAAAAAGAGTTTAAACTTACAAAGCTCTAAACTAAAAATTCACTGAACGAGTGGCCTTGTGATGTCAATCAAAATATATAATAAATTACCCGATAAAATTAAAGACATAGAAAAGAATATATAGTCCATAAATAAATTAAAACAATTTCTACTAATTAAATGCTATTATAATCTCAATGAATACTTTAATGATAAATTTAAATTAGATAAATACATATTTTAATAGATAATTAGATTGACTTTCTACAAGATTTTTCAAAGCAAATCGAAATAATTAAGCTACAAAGAAACTCGTCCGCTTTCCACTACGTCCGACTCTGATTCACTATTGTGCAGCAGACGGCAGAGAATCGGCTTAAACGGGCGCTGAAGACTCATTAGAGCGATGGGTATATAGTTATGCTCTTGTTTCGTTGCTGTGTCGGGTGGAGTGGACAAGCGGGTTTTATTTTTAATTCCTGGAAAGTGTACTGTAACGAACGTCATGATTGCATCGATACTTACTCATTTTCTAACCAATTTTATAGCATTTTAGCAGAGTCTGTAAGTATTTGTTTGAAGACCATTAAAGAACTTCCCACGGAAGCCATTGTATCACATGCCTATACCATGACAACTAATTCCCAAACAATTTTTTTTTTTTAGGCTTCCTCTTTCTTACTCACTACTTATTCACTACACATGCTGGCTCTCTCTTTATCTGACAGAATTAGAACTAAAAATAAGAAGTTTACAACTCTTGCCCTTTCGTCTGCATTAGTTAAATTGCTTAGTAAAATAATTTAATCATATTACAATAATTTAATTATATAGTAAAATATTTTCATTTAGATAAACTATTAAAAGCGCAGCAAAAATTCGTATCTACATATTTTCTAGTCGTGTAAAGGTGCCTGGGTCTCACAGAGCGCTTTGTCTCAACGTGGCGGCGCAGCCCTTCGTAACGAGATCAATTTACATACTACACTACTAACTGTAAATGAGCTTCAAACAATAAAGAACAAACAAGTTCATTTTGGAGATGGAGAAGTCAGATTTGACAAATTTTAAACACTTTTTGATGATAATCTTGATCACTTTCTTACTTCTAGAAGGGATGTCCTTACTATAAATGTGTGTGTGTGTGAGTTTGTGTATGTGTGAGTGTGTTTGTGTGTGTGTGTGTGTGTGTGTGTGTGTGTGAGTGCGTGTGTGTGTGTGTGTGGGAGGGTGTTAGTGTGAGGTATATGATGGAAGTGTGGGTAAGGGTGTGTGAGTGAGAATTGTCACTTATTATTTGATGTACAGACGCCAACACATCAAGCCTCCCCAAATCTTTCAATTTTCTTTGATAGTTTTTCAAATTTATTACAGTATAATAAAGTTGATGTTCAATTGGGAAAATTTTATAGTTTTGGATAGCTTGATGTGCCTATGTACCTAAACTAAATACCCATCTAAAACATAGATAGTTTGCACACCTAGTAAGTACTGAAGACACAAATGAAACACAACAAATAGTCTCTGGGCAGTCTGCGGTGAACAACACCGACCTGCTCGGAATACTTACTGTCAACGTCTCCTGAACTAACTTCAGTTTCCGAAGTCACATTAGTGTTTATTAAAGGCGCTCCTAGAACTAAAGGTTTTGTGGTGAAACTTGGAGGAGGTATGTCCAGCGGTAAACTGCGGTAGATCGACATCATTTGAAAGTCATCATCTGCCTAGCCTTTTCCCAACTATGTTGAGGTCGGCTTCCAGCCTAACCGGATGCAGCTGAATATCAGTGTTTTACATGGAGCGACTATCTGACCTCTACAACCCAGTTACTGGGTAACGCGATACCCCTTGGTAATACTGGTTGTCACACTTTCGGGTTTCTGACTACCCGTAACGACTGTCAAAGATCTAGAAATGACAACCGGGACCAAAGGCTTAACGTGCTTTCCGAGGCACGGAGAAGTCTCGATAAGTTAAGAACGGTCACCCATCCACATACTGACCTCGGCAAGCGTAGCTTAACGTTCGATCAACCCGTGCGGCTGTTTTTATTTAATAACTAATACCAGCCTGTTTCTGCAGGGCAAAAGCATCTTCTCGTACAGAGAAGGCACGAGCTCTAATCACCACGTTCGGTCAAAGCGGGTAGACGATTTAAGTCTTGTTTATATCAGTTATATTTTACCTCCTTAGTTCTGAGTTTAGGTCTACAATTTCTGACAAATTCTTAAAAAGGTCCATTAATATCTGCATGGGTCCCCACATGATTTGACCAAGATTATGTCTGCATTTTAAAAGACACTGTGACGTCTGAGTTTCTTTTGGTTTTCCTTTTCAGATAAGTCAGATAGGAAACACCGACTTAGTTTAAAACATTTCATTTTCTTGTGTGTAACAGTGTTTGTAAAAACAAACTTACAGACATATACAGCAAAAGTTGTTTTGCCATATAGATGTTTGGGGCGGACCACCTTTAACATTTAGGGGGATGAAAATAGATGTTGTCCGATTCGCAGACCTAACCGATATGCATACAAAATTTCATGAAAATGGGTCGAGCCATTTCGGAGGAGTTTCATTACAAACACCGTGACACGAGAATTTTATATAATAGAAATAATAAACTTCATCATTTATAAGTCCAAGTTTCCTTTCAATGCTTTTCTTCACCGATGTCAGTGATGTCTAAGATAAACGGGTGTATAAAAGGGTGGTGGTTAATGCTCGTGCCTTCTCTGTAAAGGAAGAGGCCTTTGCAATTCAGAGCATTTGAAACTGAACGTCAATATTAACATAATAAATAAATAAATAATGCTGGACAATCCACACAGCATCGTCTGGCCTCAAGCTAAGCAGAGCTTGTGTTATGGGTACTAGATGACTGATATACTTAATACAATACATTACATAGATAGATATTTTTTATTATACATAGCAAATACCCAGAACACCCATAACCAATCTTTGTAGATCGTACAAACATTTGTCCCAAGGCGGGAATCGGACCCGCAACTTCCTGCGTCGCAGGCGGACCTTTGCCTTTGTGTCTATTATCTAAATAAACTAAGCTAGTACCCCAGCGCCAGTCTACCACTTTACATAAAACAATGCTTATCATTTAATTCAATGAAAGTTTTGCAAGATTTACCGTTCACATAAGTACCAAATTTGTCTGCCGTCGAATAACAGATTTCCATTAAATTTGTTTATTTAACAAAAATGCGTTGTATTTTTTGGTTTGCGTGGCCAATGACAATGTGGAAATTTAAACAGTAGCTCAACACCGTGAACTGTTTCGTTGGCCTTTATATTAGGTAAAATAACATAATGAATAATACCAGCCTGTTACTGACCCACTGCAGGGCTAAAGCTTCTTCTCACACAAAAATACATGATCATTATGATTAATGCCAAAATGATTAAATGCCAGACTATTTTGTCTTACAAAATTGCCAACCTGCTGGCAATTTTTTAAGTTTTGAACCCCGTTTGACGTGTAGATTGTAGATTGAAGGTCCCCGTTTGACGTGTAGATTGTAGATTGAAGGTCCCCGTTTGACGTGTAGATTGTAGATTGGAGGTTCCCGTTTGACGTTTAGATTGTAGGTCCCCATTTTTTCGTGCAGATTGTAGATTGAAGGTCCACGTTTTTTCGTGCAGATTGTAGATTGAAGGTCCCCGTTTGAGGTGCAGATTGTAGATTGAAGGTCCCTGTTTGACGTGTAGATTGTAGATTGTAGATCCCCTTACTAACTTGTACTTCTGACTTCCCTTATTCCGCGTAACAATGCGTGTTCAATACAATTTTATCGCCAGTCCCCACAGACCGCCGACAGGACAACGCACGTAACGATAATTGGATTTTGCCATTTGTAATTCAAATTGTAATTTTTATTCGAAAATGTTTTCCAAATTTTACCTGAAGTGGGAATAACAGCTGTAAATATTTAGGGTACGATTGGTGGGTTTAACATTATTTTTTACTAATTTACACAAACATAAAACATAATATCACTCCTGTATTCCTTTAAGGGTTGGGTAGAGGTACCTACAGTACACACATTTGACCAGTTATGTTTAAGTGCAATTTAATAGGGGGTGGTGCCCATATCCAGACTCCGGGCTGCTGCTGAGAGATGCCTTATGAAAACTCCCAATAACACATTGCTCGACTAGGGAATCGAACTCACGACCTCATGCTTATCAGTCGCGTTTACGATCACCAGACCAGTGAGACAGTCAGTGAGTGAGTAATTATTGATTTATTTATTTAACTATATACTGGTGGAAGGGACATAATGGGACCCCTGATGAAAAGTTTCAACAGAATCATGTACTGTACTAGTGGTACGAGTATCAGGTTCTCGTCCACCCAATTAAAAAAGAAAATCATACACTACAAAAGTGAGTCATGATGGTCCAGTGGTTTAGGCCTCGCTTCTTGTGCATGAGGTTGTGGGTTCAAACCTGGGCAAGTACCAATGTGACTTTTTCAATTCATATGTACTTCTAAGTTTATCTTGGACATCACTGACATCGGTGAAGGAAAACATCGTGAGGAAACCTGGACTTATATAATAAATATATAAGTCTGAAATCGCCAAACCGTCTTGAGCAACCATGGTAATTAATGCTCATGCCTTCTCTGTATGAGAAGAGCCCTTTGTCCTGCAGTGGGACAGTAATAGGCTGGTACTTTTTACTTTTTTTACACTACAAAACATGCAACGGGCGCCTTATGGGATATGCTTATTACAGTATGCGATCTTTTTCAGGCAACCTGGGATGAACAGTGATTGTATTGACATGAAAAGTAGTGCAGTAGTAGTAATGACTCGCGACCTATTACATGGAACTTAAAAAAAATATCTGGCGAAATGAGAGTGTTGCTATAAGTGCACCTCTGCCCGACCCTATTGGGAATACTCGTGATGTTATTAAAAGTCTATCACTCATATTGTGCAAATTCTCGCTAAAGTCTCTAGGTACAAGTGTTTCTTTTTTTTTATGGGACAAGCCTGCCACATTTTTTCACGACCTATGTGGCGTAGCGGGCGAAGGTCCGCCTGCGACGCAAGAGGTTGCGGGTTCGATACCCGCCTTGGGACAAATGTTTTTACGATCTACAAAAAAATGTTCCAGGTGTTGTGGGTATTTGCTATGTATAATTAAATTTTAACTAATCAAATTTTAGCCCCCTCCTTAGTTTTCTCTGAAGTGCCGTGCTTGACCGATGCGGTGAACGCCTGGAAAGTGGCTTGTCCGGATACAGATAGGCCCGTGAACCCATCTTCCCAGAGACAGTGGGATGAGCCGCTCTGCAGTTTGGTACGGAATAATCTTATTAATACGTCCACCAATACTGCTGAGCGTGCCCGCTTGCTGGCTGTGGGTACGTGGGAGTCGGGCCTTTGGCTTCAGGCTTTACCGTCACCCAACATTGGCACCATGCTGGGTGACACTACCTTCCGGCTCGCTACATGTCTGCGTCTGGGCGCTCCTTGCGGAGCTCCACATCGTTGTCAATGCGGTGAAGCAGTCGATTGCCTCGGACACCATGGCCTATCCTGCAGTAAAAGTGCAGGTCGCATAGCCCGACACGCTAGTATTAATGACATCATCCGTCGTGCTCTTGCCACCGCCGGGGTACCAGCTATTTTAGAACCCAGTGGCTTGGCACGCGACGATGGTAAGAGACCAGATGGAATGACCATAATACCTTGGAAGATGGGTAGGCCTTTGGTGTGGGATGCAACATGTGTCGACACCCTTGCGCCATCCCATCTTCCTAGTACGGTGGATTGTGCAGGTGCGGCTGCTGCAGGTGCAGAAAACCTCAAACGGCGAAAATACAACAACCTAACTGGAAGTTATATGTTTGAGCCGTTTGGGGTTGAAACACTAGGGCCATGGGGTCCGTGTGCCCATTTAGTTTTTCGAGAAATCGCGAAACGTTTGGTCGACTCTTCACGTGACCAGAGGGCTGGCCTTTTTTTTGGCCAAAGAATCAGCATTGCCATTCAACGTGGCAATGCTGCCAGCCTTCTGGGCACTTTTCCCGTTGACAACGATGCGGATGAATTTTTTGATGCCCTATGATTTTGAAAATGTATAATAAAAAAATATCTATCCATGTAATGAATTGTATTAAGTATATCAGTCATCTAGTACCCATAACACAAGCTCTGCTTAGCTTGGGGCTAGATGGTGCTGTGTGGATTGTTCAGCATTATTTATTTATTTAATTTCCCCAAACCACTGCGAATCCTGAAAACCAAAATCAACATTAGCGACCACCAGAATAGCGTCGAGACAATGAAGCCCGACGAGCCCTGGAAAAACGATTCAAATACTAAACGGACATACGCCTCTGCCTTATTAATTATTCCATAATGTCCTTATTGTCAGGCAACTAAGGCCCATAAATAAAATTCACAATATTATTATCTTACAAAATAGGCAACTTATACATTATAAACTAAGTTCAATTAAAACACGTTAGGTCGACAACGTATTACGCTGAGTCAGATTAGATTAGATTAGATTAGTCTTCCACGATACACAACTCCTTTCGGACAAAATTCCTCCTGCCTTCCTAAAAGTCTCCAGAAGATGAGCTCGAACCCGCACCACAAAATACTAGAAACAGGGATGTGTCCTGTGTAAAAATATAATGATTCTATTTGGTCCGTCAGTTAGATTACCAAAAAATATTGGACACGTATTTTTTGCTTACTCAAATCAATAAAAAGTGACAAAGATACAGCACATCAAAGTTCAGGAGAAGGGGCTTGGACGTCACTTTTACATAAATTGCGTGACGTCACGCGAAATTTTAACGCACTATATCGTCGTCATTTTTGGTTTACGTGACAAATTGAATGACAAAACATTATTTTTGAGTAATCCAACTATCGGACCAAACGGAATTTTTGAGGACACTACCCTATTAATCTTGTGGCTACTCCAACTTCTCGGCTCTCGGGGTGAAGTTGGTCATAATCTTTATGTACTCCACTACTACCTCTACCTTCGTGGAGAGCCAAACCCTAAGAGGATTACAGGCATGGTGTTATTATCTCTAGCTGCCTCTAAAACTTCAAGTAGAAATTAAAACGTCCCCAACCCAGCTCAGATAAAAGTGTCTGATTAAAATTGATAATCCGCCACGCCACTCTCGGACGGACGCCTGCGCCCGCCAGCGGATGCTCAGCAATTATAAAATGTTCACAACAACACGCGGCGTGCCGGGAGCGTGGAACAAAAAGACAGAGACAGCAAGGAAACTTAGCGGTAGATTTGCTTTTTTTTTTATTTGCGACGCTCTGTCTGTGATGCTTTTTTGTTTTTTGCTTTGCAAGTTTGAAACGGTTCTAAAGTGCTTTTTTCAACAGCTTTCTGTTTCAGTCCGAGTAGGGTTAATTTGTATTGGTCGATGAAGTTTTAGGGATATGAGACATGCTTTCAATGAACGCATGTTAGCTTATATAGTATTTATATAATATAAGTCCTTGGTTTCGCAACGATGTTTTGCTTCACCGATGTAAGTGTTGTCCAAGATAAACTTCGAAAGTACTTATGAATTGTATAGTCATATTTCTACTTGCCCGGTATCAGGCTGGTACTCATTACAAGTTATTAACATTGTCCCCGCACTAGGTAGTATCTTGAGTGCCAATTCGGAAGATTTATTTATAGATTGATTTATGTATTGTTCCTCATTCACCATTGAAAAAGGAGCATCCACCGACAGACGGGTGTTGTGTGTGGTAGGCTACTGCCTGAATTGACAGGTTCTTGTATGTAGGTGTATGTATGTTCAACGGAGTCCAAGTCCTTGAGGAAGGTTGTAGGCTATTAACGTGATGTTAATAGCTACGACCCACAAGAGTGGGTACACAACACGCGGGTCACAGCTATATAAATCACAGCATATTATAAGCTAAAAATAGAACTAAGCTTTTTTTTTTTTTTTTTCTAGAATCTCCTTTACAGCTATCATTACAGGTAACCATATGTGATAAAGTGGCCTTAAAATTAACTTATTAACATTATTAATAATAATTAGAAAAAAAGCAAAAAAGAAACAATATTTAAAAAAAAAACAACTTATAGCTTTAATCTACTCCATAACATAAAATAAACAATAGCTACAATTCTTCAGCGTTCTTCATACAATCTAACTCTACTCCCACGTTTACTTAACATTGGTAAAAACAATGAAAATATAACCGAAGAAAATGTGTGAATCGCGTGTCTGGATCAAAACCCTGGACAGAGCTTTGTTTCAACAGTAAGAAATTCGTTAAAATGATACTGAATGGATATTAGACGGGACTGCCTCGTCACTCGTTAGTTTGGTCGTCGGTTCGATTCCAAAGTCGGGAAAAGTTTAATTGAATTATTCCTGAAATTTTCTCAGTAGCAGCCTAGAGATTTGATTCGTACCCGGATGACGGCAATAGGGTCAACGTAATAGAAGCCTACTGCCAGATCTTATCTGCTGATCTTATTTGGCAAAATGCGGTTGTATCTATAGCTGCACGTCTGTCTTTACCTTCGTGGAAGACAGGCATGATTATATGTATATTATGTCCGTTTCTAATATTAGAATCGACCGTTCGAGAAGTTTAGCATAGAGGCTGAATATTACAAAAATATCAGCAATATAGCCAAATCCTATTCACAAAAAATGCTCATAAGAAATTCTAAGAAGCCATAGAAATTTATTTTTGTGATAAATTCTTCTGTAAAAGATTTTTCCACAATATCATATTATTTATTTAGGACCGGATATAGGGGATTCCGTCCTTTATCCCCTTCCGAAATATGGGTTGGCTTTACGGTGTATTGTTATTTTATGTCTAAATAAAAATATTTATTCAATGGCGGGAATTCATAAATAATTATATTTATTTTAGCAACAGTTTGTTACTGTTATGAGTGTTCACTTAACGCTCACATTCAATTCATGTCAGTCATCACAAAACGTGAGAGTGAGATGCCACAACTCACTACGTATAGGTACAGTATTTTAGCCTCGCACATTTTATGACCGGTACTGCCGCGAATCTTGGCGTTTAGTTTGCTTAACTCATCATCATAAAAAAAGGAAAGAAAGAGTATTTATTTAGCACAGGTTCCAACTGCAACATTAAAAAGAACTACCAGATAAATGGTTCAGCAAAAATACCAGACAGCTTTACTAGTGCCTGACTGAAATATCTTCCTGTCCTTGAGTAAGCAACGTGACGAATTAACGGCATGAAGAGTAGCGAACCCCGCCGCTGCAAATTTATAGGTAAATAATAATCTTCATCTTTATTGAACCATTGTTACAATTGTTGCATTAACTTAATTTCGATCTGTAACTGTCAATGACGTTCATTCGGTCTATACAATGGTTCACAAACTGGGCAGGGCCTGTATCTTGGGCTGGTAGAATTGCGAACATGATGCATTTCAACACTGAAGTTGATGTGGAAACTGGTTATACCTAAGTGCAATTTATAACAGCAAATTAATTGCTAACATAATAATATTTAATTAAGTAAGTTTATATTTAATTAACATATATACAATTATAATATAAAACAAACTATGTATAAATAATAAATAATAAATAAATAATGCTGGACAATCCACACAGCATCATCTAGCCCCAAGGTAAGCAGAGCTTGTGTTATGGGTACTAGATGACTGATATACTTAATACAATACATTACATAGATAGATATTTTTATTATACATAGGAAATACCCAGAACACCCGGAACAAATATTTGTAGATCGTACAAACATTTGTCCCAAGGCGGGAATCGAACCCGCAACCTCTTGCGTCGCAGGCGGACCTTCGCCCGCCGCGCCACAACGGTCGTCAAAATATATATGTATATGTACATTTATACAAAAACAAAATTAAACCTAAATTAAATTTTATTTTATTACCTACAATAATTGTACCTACAAGAAACACTTATCTAGCCACTATGCAGCGTTACAACTAGAGAAAAGAGTGTTTTCGATGAGCTCTGGCACCCAATGTAAGATTTAACTTGTGTTTAGGGTGCCAGCGTCCTCGCCTATGTGTTGAACATTAGCAGTTCAACTCATATTCAAAATGAGATCAAAGTTAAAACTTAAATCGAACTAAACATAGCATAAATCTTACTGTGTCTCCGTAAACAAGGCCTTTCACGATACCCGTCGGCGGTATGTCTGACTACCCGTAACGACTCTCACAAATCTACGAACGACAGCCGGGACCAACTGAGGCACGCGCTTAGAGTATTGTGAATAAATAATGAGCCATATATGCTAATATAATCAATGGATTAATACATTATTTAGTGACAATTATGCGTGCATTCATGCTGTTATGGACTATTGACATATGGGGACCTAATTGGTAGGATAATGAGAGCAATGCAGTGGTGTAATAATTACATATGTCCCTATTACTCCCCTTATGCGTAAATTAGCGCCGATTCATGGCGATTGTATTGGATAACAATGGTGATCAGTTGTTCAAATCATAGGTATCATATGCCTAGCCTTTTCCTAACCATGTTGGAGTCGGCTTTCAGTCTAACCAGATGCAGCTGAATACCAGTGTTTTACATAGAGCGACTGCCTATCTGACCTCCAGAACCGATACTGGGCAACACGATACCCCTTGGTAAGACTAGTTTTCAGACTTTCGTTCTTCTGACTAGCCGTAACAACGGAGGAGTCTCGATATGCTACGCACGGTCACCCATCTACTGACTGACCTTGGCAAGCGAAGCCTAATCTTGAATCAACCCAGGTGGCTGGTATTACTTGTATTACTTAATAGTTCTTTATTTTTGTGTATGTTTCTTTTACTGTCCTTTTTTATGTTATTGACATTATCCTCTCATTACATTGTATGAATGAGTTGTATTGATATAATTCAGCATTGCACATGTCAGCGGGCACGCCCTTGGACTGCCTTGGAGGCTTTTTATGTATTCAGTTTAGCAGGCTTTGCTTGAGTTAATTGTCGATTTTGGTATATATAACTTTTTATTTATTTATTTTGGCACATTGGTGTGTGCTAGCTAACATGTAGCAAATTATTTAATTGAATGATGTATAAAGATGATTGACATAATTATTATTTTTTGACATAATATGTTGTATAGCTTCAAGTTCTTCAAACCTATCAGACAGACGTGTTGCTGGGGAGTTTGTTCCTCCACTTCTTCTTCCCAGCAAAAACACTAGGAAGTGGTGAAGGGTGGGCGTTTTGGGGGACTGTCTTATGTAAACGTTTTTGACGTTCAAAAAGTGCTGATTCTCAGCCTAATTTGAATAAATGAATTTTGATTTGATTGATTGATTGTTGTTTCTTGAATCAACCCATGTGGCTGGTATTACTTATATGTTGATTAAATATGTGTGGTTACTATTCAAATTCTTTTCCCCTCTTACAAAACAGCAAATAGACGGATATTTTCAAGACCTATCAACTTTAGTTAAACTTACTCTTCCATACAAACGTAGCTGACATTTCAAGCGCACAGCTCTAATTAAGTTCTTATCTATCAATAAATAATTTATTTGTTCACTATTACAAATAATACTACAAACATATGATCTTACGACTGCAACAAAATTATCTGTAAGCAAATAAATAAATAAATATTGCTGGACAATCCACACAGCATCATCTAGCCCCAAGCTAAGCAGAGCTTGTGTTATGGGTACTAGATGACTGATATACTTAATACAATACATTACATAGATAGATATTTTTTATTATCCATAGGAAATACCCAGAACACCCGGAACAAATATTTGTAGATCGTACAAACATTTGTCCCAAGGCGGGAATCGAACCCGCAACCTCTTGCGTCACAGGCGGACCTTCGCCCGCCGCGCCACTTCGGTCGTCGCTGTTGATTCTTGTTTTCAGGAGTTGCAGTGGTTTGGGAATAGTGTGGCGGGCTTGTTGCCTGCCCTCCTGAGAAAAAGGCAGAAGTTTGTGTATGTGTAAAGTTTCAACCACTGCAATATTTATTTACATGGCAAAATGCTTTTTGCTTGAACCGTTTGAAGCAAAACTTTTACCAACTACGAGGTACGAAAATCGAAATAAAAAACCTACGAGCGGAACTTCAGCCATTCCATTTGCTTTCCATTTTAATTTTATTGCTTTGAAAGTAATATAAGGTACCTAAGTTGGAAAGCTAACGTTATTGTTAAAGTTTTAACTTTTACTTCATGTTACATATTTTTTTTTATAATAAGTTACGATCGTTTACTGTTTGTGGTTAAGTAGGTGTTTGAGTTTAAGATTTAATTCAGAGCCTGCTTTATACATCTAGATTCTGTAAGAAAGAAATGGAAATACTGATAATCACAGGCATCTTTATATTTTTCTATATGCAGTATAAAATACTGAAAACTGGTATTCAGCTGTATCCGGTTAGACTGGTAGCCGACCCCAACATAGTTGGGAAAAGGCTAGGCAGATGATGATGCAGTATAAAAAACAATTGCTTACTTTAGAACGACTCAACCGATTCGTCTTTTTTTGTTTTTTTTTGCAATTCCGGTGGATTTTCTAAAAAAAATCTTATAAGCAATGAAGAAAAATTTAGGAATATTGGCCCAATGAATCAATGAAATATGTTTGTATCCACGCGAAGCCATGGCGGGTAGCTATTACTTTACAAAAAAAAAATGGTTAGCTTGTTATCATCGGAGGGATAGACATGTATAGTACATCCTCCTCTTTGCTAATAACTACAAATTACTATCAACAATCTAACACGATACCCCGTGATAAGACTGGCGGTTTATACTATTGGGTTTATAACTACATCAACTGTCAAAGATCTAAGAATTATATCCGGAACCAACGACTTAACGTGCTTTCCTAGGCGGGGAGGAGTCACAAAATACATGTTACACACGGCCTGATCTCGTCAAGCATAACCTAACCTTGGTCGACCAATGCGGCTGTTACTATTTAGCCACGAGCCCCTCCACCAACAATCTATCTGCTATAACGGAAAGGAGTTCTCTTTTTGATTATATTTCCTATTTTAGGTAATAGATGTGCCTTGTGGTTTCACCTAAGGGTTGGAACTTGGTATCTATTTGTTATTCTGTGGTGGTGTTGAAAATGGGGTATATAATATCAATTGTAAAATGCAAAATAGCAAAATGTTTAAATCCAACACTTGAGAATAGCGCATTGAAACAAAAATCCAAACTCTTAGGCTAAAGACTTTGTAGGTTTATAATAAGTAGTACCTATGCACACAGAATAAATAATAAATATGGAGTATTCTTGGTGATCACAAGTCTACATTAAAAAATCATCAATATTATTCATTCGTTTCGGTAGAAATTATGCGAGTATACCTCATATCGTTGAGAAAGATAAGGCAGTCACCGGAGGTGCGACGCACTTCAGGATCGGGTTAACGCCCTAAGTCAAACCATAAAAAAATGATGAACATTTTAGTATAAGTAGAAACATTATAGTGGAGTTCACCCAAAAAGTTCAGCTGTGTATAGTTCACCTACAGGGCAACAATGCAAACTTTATGGAGGCATTGTACTCTATATACGTGATCAACCCGGTGTACTCTGCATCAATTTCTACGTAAAGCAATGTCCTCTTGAGTACTAAAGTTTTACATAGTAGCGAAATATGACTATATAAGCTTCATACAAAGTTTGCAGTAAAAGGTTACTCAGAGTACCTAGCTATATTAAAAGGATACCTAGTTACAGTCCGCTCGCGACTTTTGGATGCGACCTTTGTTGTAAAATTGACACGTCCTACCGTCTTGCGAGTTTGCAGACGCTACCGCTACTGACCTACTCGTTTCTCAGTTTCAAAAGATCGCATCCCATTCTTTCTTCTAGCCTTTTCCCATGTGTTGCGGTTGACTGTATTCTAACCGACTGCAACTAAATTCCAGTATTGTACTTGGAGCGACTGCCTGTCTGACTTTCATAACCCAGTCGCTGGGTAGCTGTGTGCTTGGTAAAGCTGGTTGCCAACCCGTCAGGTTTTTTACTATAACGACTGCCAAAGATCGCAGCCCGAACCAATAGGCTTAGCATGCTCTCCCAGACCAAGGACTCTCGACATGTAACAGACAGTCAGTCATCCATAGATCAACCTCGCCCAGCGTTGCTTTACCTTCAAGGTAACCGTGCGGCTATTATAACTAAACCATAACTATACTACTTTAACTAGTAAACGATGTGCTTTGTTCGAACTAGACTTTACAGAATAGTATTACAGGTCCAGCAAATTATGCTAATTGTGAGCACGGTATCTACACTAAACATTAAAATAATTTCCCTGTTCAAACACAAAGCTAAGCATTTGCAATTCAATTGTCCACGGTATCAGGACGAGCCTCGGGCTAAACGATTTAAGGCTGGCACACACGGGATGCGGCTGCAGAAGATGTACAAATGCGCAGCGACTGCATATTGGATGAGTGAAATCTACACCTAACATTGATCTTATTAATAAATGTGTAGTGCTAAAATCAAACAAAATTATTCCCAATCAATGTTGTGATAACAATTCCATAACTTACATACATAACATTGTAAATGCGAAAACATCTCTGCTTGTTTGTTAACTTTTCACGGCTGAACGGCTGATAGAGCGACTTCCTATCTGGCCTCCACAACACACTTACTTAGTACCTACATGATACACTTTAGTAACACTAGTTGTCAGACTTTAGGGCTTTGCGAGGCACGGAGAAGTCTCGGTATGAAATGGATCAGATCAAGCTCGGTAAGCGTATCATAACCTTTGATCGTCCCATGTGGCTCTTACTATTTATACACAAACACAGCAGTGTAATGTATGAATTTAAATAAAAACTGAAATAAAGACTGCCTTGTTGCTCTAGTGGTACCAAGAGCGACTGATGAGCGTGAGGTCCTGGGTTCAATTCCCAGGGTTGGCAAAGTGTTATTGAGTTTTACCAACATAAATTTTCTTATTAGCATCCCGGAGCCTGGATCTGTGACCGATTAATGGCAATAGGCGCGTTATTACATGGGACTTAAACGTAACTGGTGAATGTGGGTGTAACTATAGGGGCACCTCTGTCCAACCCTTCAGGGAATACATGCGTTATGTTATATTATGTCCGTTTCTAATATTAGAATCAACCGTTTGGAAAGTTTAGCATAGAGGCATATTACAAAAATATCAGCAATATAGTATAAAGATGCTATCAAACTCAATTTTTTTTATTTAGAAGAGCGACTTGCCACAAAAGCAGGGCCACAAATGCATCCCGTGTGCCCCAGCCGTTAGACCTGCACCCAACGCTTGCAAATTATTCAGTTAAATTGCTAATGCGTACATTAAAATAGTATGTGTGTACAAACTGCTCTAATTGTGCAATTTTGAATACTACACGCTTGTATAATGAGGGTTTAGTCGGGGTTATTTACCGGTTAATTTTAGTATAATCGTTTTTTAACTTCACTAGCTGCGCCCCCGAGTGTTACCTGCGGTTAAAAGTCAACATGAAAGTAGTTTTCTAGGCTTTGAGGAGTCGCATATGTGATGAGCGGTCACCAATTCTAGACTGACCTCGGCTTTACCGTTAAAAATGTCAAAATTTACATCAAACAGACCCCCATAAACCACCCCACGGTTTCACTTTCTAGTGTTTTTGCTGGAAAGAAGAAGTGAAGCAACAAACTCCCCACAAACATGCGTAAACTCACGCCTTTTACCTATGGGGGTAGGCAGAAACTACAGAACGCCTCTTGCTACGATCCTTACAAAACAAACCAATAGTATAATATTACCTTACTTTACTCAATCATTGTATGTGAATCACTTTAAGTTTAGATTACCTCTTTCGGACATATCACTTCTAAGTTTCCACGGCTAACCAAGAGTAGAGATGCCAACCGTCCTGCTTTTCAAGGACATGTCCTGGATTTTGTGGTGTCCTGGGATGTGCTAGATAGCTTTTTTAGCAGCGTTCTGGGTTTTTTAAAGCCATCTCATCCATATATCACAATATTCACACTCCCTTTTTGCAATCCTCACGTTACGAGTGGTCCCACGTCTATCTACTACCTTACTTGCATTTTTAGGCATACTGAGCTGGCCAACTATTGCTACTCTATTACAGCGTACTGTTTGATTTTTCCTGATTTTTCCAATTTCAAATCCTACTTTTTGACTTTTGTCGTTGGCAACCCTAGCCTAGAGCCAACCCTATAGCACAATGAACGCTGTATCCGGAAAAGCGAGAAGTAGTTAGGTAGTTTCAAACTCCAAGAACCACTTTTGAAAAATTTTCAAAGAAATGAATTCAAAAGATTTCCATTTCACCGTTGACAAAGCTTTGGTAAGTTTTACGCCCAGGGAGAATAGAAGCAATGCCTTTTATTTCATAATATGACTTTTGTAAATGGAATGTCATAAGATTAATTTGAAGATTTCTCTGCAAACCTTTTTACTGAAGATGCGATCGACATCATCATTCTTCTGTCCATGGTCCGTATTAAATTAAGTATTGTTAAGTTGTGATAATGTATGCCAAATACATTTCGATATACGTATGTCGGAGAAAGCTATGAGTCGGGTTGATTGTTGAACATTGTCTGCTTATAACTAATTGGAAACGTCAAGTAGAAAACCTACTTGGGTGAAGTCGATACAGGAAGTGGCAACACTTAGTTTGTGGTAAAGTCCCCGGCAAGTAACTTGGCAAGAGTCGTTAGATGCGCACAAGTCGTTTTTTAGGTCTCTTTGGTAGTCAAGCGGGACACGGGATATGAGGTAGAGTCAATCCGAGCGCGCGATTGGTGCAACAGTCTGTTACCTCCCGAACTCCCGATTACACTTGCGTGCACGCAAGTTGTACCCTTTGTTTTTGTTGTGTTTATGTTAAAGAGTTATTGTTATTGTTTTTAAATTTAGTTTTTGTTACGAGTTGATATTATTGTTGTTGTTTTAAATTAAATAATTAAGGCGAAAAAAGGTATGGCTTTTTTCGCATACTTTCGTATGCATATTATTTATAACTCCCAATAAACTTTACGAATTCCACTCCCTTCTTCAACTTTCTTCTAATCAGATTTTATTAAATATAAATGATGGCAATAACCATAAAATAATGACGATCAATAAAAGTCACCACTTTTTTGTTCCACTAGGTGCACGATGCACGAACTTACCCCCACTACGCCAAAACCTTGCCAACTTACGTGCCGGTGACTATAACACTAAATTGACGGTTGCCATAGGAGACATGGCTGTTTGATTGAAGTGGTGGAACGTTAATGTTGGAACGTTGAATGGGCTTAGGATTTTGATGAAGACGCGGGTGCGAGAGGTTATTCTGCCATCCTGTACCGAACTCACTAGTACTAACTACCATATTGTAATCCGATTTTACCTTCCTAATCGAGTGATATTGCTAAATTAAATAAATAAATAAATAAATATTGCTGGACAATCCACACAGCATCATCTAGCCCCAAGCTAAGCAGAGCTTGTGTTATGGGTACTAGACGACTGATATACTTAATACAATACCTTACATAGATAGATATTTTTTTATTATACATAGGAAATACCCAGAACACCCGGAACAAATATTTGTAGATCATACAAACATTTGTCCCAAGGCGGGAATCGAACCCGCAAACTCTTGCGTCGCAGGCGGACCTTCGCCCGCCGCGCCACATAGGTCGTAAAATTATGTTAACCTTAGTGGATTAAAAGACATCTGTATGATCATCCTGACGACGAGGTGTTTCCATGTGCTTCCAACATGTATAACATTTTGATAAGTGGTTATATCTGAATACAAATATCGAGTACTAAAAGAACCGTCTTCTTTTTTTTCGTCAGAAAAAAATTGTTAGTTTTTAAGTTTCGTTTTCATCAAGCGCACGTGCTAGGGGTATTTATTATGCAACAGTTAGCTAACACTACTCCAAAATTCTTCCAAGACACCACGCACTGACGAATCGAATTACCAAGTGGCATTGAAAACTTAACTTAGCCACCTCGACTCGACTTTGAAGAACTTTATTCACAAAGTAGCTAATGTAAAGTAGAATTAGCGGGGATTCAATTAAGCCAACACCACTAGCTCCCACTAAAGAAAGTCTTGAGCGGTGTAAGTTAGTTTTAAGTTAGAAAGTACGTACTTAGTTGGCGAATGGAAACAGTCAGACGCTAAGTCATGACCGCAATGCGCTGTGTCTACGTTATATATGAGATCGAGAGTAGAAGTACTCGTGGTTAAGTCTTGATAGCCGAACGAATCGTTCAAAGGTTAAGCTATGTTTAATAAATAATAATGCTATGTTTAATAACATTCGTTACTAGCACTCAGAAGCCCGAAAGTCTGTCAACCAGTCTTAGCAAAAAGGGTATCGTGCTACCCAGTAACTGCGTTGTCTAGGTCAGATAGGCTGTCGTTCCATGTAAAATAATGGAATTCAGATTCCGGTTAGACTGGAAGCTGACCACAACATAGGTGGGAAAAGGCTAGGCTGATGATATTTAGAATACTTAGTATTCTGATATATCTGTATGATTACTTATAACCCTTTTCACTAACATCAAGCGGCACTTAAAAGATTTACGTTGATATTAATTTAACGGTACGGTTGGCGCAGTGAGCCATTGGCTGATGCGCTGTTTTCATGGGTTCGATTCTCTAACAAAACAAATATTTGTATGGCCTACAAGCTCCGGCTCTGGCTGTTGGTGTATGTGTGTTAATGTTTGTAAACGCAACGCCGCCAACAAAATTCCTAGTGTGGGGTAAAAATATTTAGCAGTTATCTACTTAGTGCAAGAAAACATAAACACACAAGGCGATGATTAAATCCGCACTTACTGCAGTGAGTGAGTGCACCGACTAGACAGGTCCACTCAAATCTGCGCGGTTCTGTCCTAAAAGGACCAAGTTAGACTACAATCTGCATGGTCCTCAAGCGCTTTATCCAACCAAGATAATGACCTCTGAGTTTGTTTCGGTGGTTGTTCTAGAAGAAACGCCCAGAAAACACTGAATTCTAAGTAACTAATGCGACAGTTTTCGAAAGCGACATTCTGTGAAAGAGGCATTGTGGGAAAGCGGCCTTTTGAGAAAGAGTAATTCTGGGAATGCGACATTTTACGACAAGTAGACATTTTGCGACTAAGCCACACTCATCTAGTTTAAGTAAAAACATTGACGTGTGAAAGTGTTATTTTAAACCGAATTAGACAATAAATATCATCTAGGTACCATTTATCTAGATACTAATCTACACCAATCTAATAAAGTTGAAGAATGATGTTTAAACGCCCTAATCTCAGGAGATACCAGTCCGATTTGAATAATTCATTTTGCTCCTAATAGCTCAATTCTTGATGAAGGTTATATGGTATTCAAAATCACGCTACGACTCCAAGGAGCGGGTCAAACCGCGGGGCAGAGTAAGTCATTTATATATAAATAAACAACTAAAACTGAAATTCAACAAAAGGCATCCATTGCCCTTGGCTCTCTCCCCATAACTGAGCCCATAATGAAAATTTTACTATGGCTATGAACCCAGAAACCCGTTAATTTTACATTTTACGATGTAATGTATCAAAATCCTAATATTGTGCTTCGTTTTATGTTGGTTTAACAGCTGAGTTCGCAGAGGTTTTATAGTACTGAGCGCGAAAATCGTTCGCGTTACTTCGAATTACCGACCGACACTGGTGTTCTAGTGGTAACAGTTACCTTATCAAGGTGTAGCGAGATTTTCTGTCAACGTCCTTTGGTCAGAGCTTTTAAACCAAAATTTGTACTATCAAAAAATAAACCATTTCGTCGTTGACGTCTCTTTTGGCGGTGACCTCTCGCTCTATCCTAGAATCCGCTGCTCACAGTTCCAATTTGCGAAATGTATTTCGCGAGTTCAAAACTTGACATCCATGATGCAATTTATTAATTCAACACAGCTCTAAAAAAAGGCAGCCCACCATGGGGACGACCTGTTGAGTGAAAACTAAAACTAGAAAATAGATATTTTTTTGGCGCAACAAGTTACGTTAATATGTCAGTGACGCGAACTCATAAGTGTTGCGCCCACCAAAACTCCGTCAACGCAGCTAAGGAGGTTTTTACTTTAAAAAGCATAAGTACAGCATCTGCTGGTGGATTGTGTTAAGAACCAGGATGTGAAGAAAATCTTAATCAATGAGTACCTACTAAATAAACATATTTCAGGTAGGGCTGGTAGGTACAAACCAATTTGGCACAGACAACTTCAGGTGTTGCTAAAAGAATTTATGTCGTATAGTATACTTCATTGATTTAGACTTCTATTTCTATTTCAGATCTGAATAGAAGATTATGATAGATTAAATAATGCATGAAATGGTTGAAGTATCCACATGGATAGTAAAAACATGGATTAAAATAATAAAGATTAAAACTCTACAAACGCTGACATGTTCAAACCCAAAAATTTGAATACCCAAATTATCTTATCTCAGAAAAGATTGGCATTAGGCGTAACGACTTTTGATAGTATTTCAAACTAGTGTTTCTACATTTAAATTAGTCTGTCACCGATTATCCAGCGCACACCTTAACAATTAAAAAATATAATTTAAAAACAGTAGAAAAAATACGTTTTAAGGTGCCAACAGTGCTGCCATCTAGTCTGTTATGCTAGCACTCCGTGTGAAACAAACGAGCGCACTCAATTCAAGTTGCCCTAAGCTTTCTATAGATGTCGCTTAAGAACTTTAAGGTGCAATAAGGTGTATATAACAATGCATTGTTAATATAAAACACATAAGGATTATTTACCTTCATGATATCGACGGTTTCACGGTCAATTGGTCTAAAGGATATTATTTTACAGTTACAGATAAGAGGTATTAGGTTTCGTTATTCGGTAAATAATAAACATTATAAACCATTTATTTAATAGATATTGACACAATTAATTCAGTATTTTCATAAATACATCCCACAGCTTTAAGAACGAATCATGATTATTTGGGTTTGATTAAATTTTTATTGGGTAAGTAGGGTATTACATTTTATTTACATTAATGGGTTTGAGCCACGTGTAGGTACACATGTTTTTTTTTTAATGAATATGTTATATTCTTCGGTAAGTATGCAAAATTGTTATCATACGTTTAAAAAATTCAGTCTTTTATCCAAGGATGTCGGACACGTTCAAATCAGCTAGAAACTCGTTCCCGACCTCCTGCACGGTGTCACTCAAAAATGTTGTAATATCGTTCTGAAATGAAAAAATTAAAACATTTGCAGTGCTATTTTGTAAAAAAAAATCCGCGTGCAGACTTGGGTGATGAAAATGATGACTTCATCATTCACATCACCCAAGTTTGCCACCAGGTGGGGTAGATGCTAGAGATTGACAAAGAAAATTTACACTAAACTTCTTCTTTTTTAATTAAAAAAAATCGCTTCCCCTCACTTGGAGCTTACATCACATTCTTACAGAATCAGGACCAGTGTCCAAATTCTACTTAATCAGGCAGTACAATATCAGTTTTCTTGAGTCTCTTAGTCTGATTTGGCATCAATAGTGGATGTGAAAGGGATTGGGATGGTTGGTTAATCTACTTTTATATTTCGCTTGAAAGCACTTCGCTTCTTCTAGGATTGTTGGAATTGTTGGGATTTCCAGGTGGTCATGAATTTCTGTGTAGCGAGCGTAGGTACCAGGAAAGGTAATTTAAGGATTATTTCTTTTGCCCCTAAAGCTTGCGAATTGTAGAATCTGCTTTTGTATTTTTTTTTACTGTATTAGATAACTTATTTGCTTTATTGCTATTCTAACGTAAAAAAACATTTTTTTTTTTTATATTAGTAAAAAATCATTGATCTCTTTGTCATTTTTTTTTGGTTGCATGTTTTTCTCTCAAAGAGGCAACGTATCCTTACCTCATACAGCACCAGTAACTCCGGTACGAAATGACTCAAGAATGTATTTATGAACTCCGACATTGCGGCGTCATTCATCAATCCATTGATTTGAGGCTGTAAAGAAGAAGGAGATATTAGTATCATTAAATAATGATATACCAACAACAACCGTGTAATGGAGGAGCTCGTGCCTAAATAAAAAAAAGCGTCACGTGTTGATCTACGCTTGCCGGAGTCAGTCTGTGGATGGGGACCGTACGTAACATATCGAGACTCTTCCGTGCATCGGAAAGCACGTTAAGCCGTTGGTCCCGACTGTCATTTGTAGATCTTTGACAGTCGTTACGGGTAGTCATCATCATCAGGCTATACTAGTCCACTGCTGGACATAGCCCTCTCCTAATGAGCGCCATAGCGCCCTGTCTTCAGCTTGCCGCATCCAGCATCTGCCTGCAGTCTTTCGCAGATCGTCATCCCACCTGGTCAGAGGGCGTCCTACACTACGTTTGCCGAGTCGCGGTCTCCACTCAAGAACACGTTTACCCCAGCGGTTGTCGGTTCTTCGCGAGATATGGCCAGCCCACTGCCACTTCAACTTGCTAATTCTTTGAGCTATGTCGGTGACTTTGGTTCTCTGTCGGATGTATTCGTTTCGAATCCTATCCTTCAGAGAAACTCCGAGTATAGCTCTCTCCATAGCTCGCTGAGCGACTTTGAATTGGTGGACCAACCTTACCGTGAGTGTCCATGTCTCGGCTCCGTAGGTCATGACGGGTAGGACGCACTGATTAAAAACTTTCGTTTTTAAGCATTGCGGTATGGATGACGAGAAGACTCGGCGCAGTTTCCCAAACGCTGCCCAGCCCAGCTGGATCCTCCTCTTGGCCTCCTTCTCGAAATTGTTTTTACCTAACTGCAGAATCTGCCCGAGGTAAGTGTATTCAGAAACGATTTCGAGAAGGTGGCCATGTACGACCACCGGAATTGGATCAATGTGGCCATTGATCATGACTTTGGTTTTATCCAAATTCATGCCAAGACCGATACGTCGCGAGGCTGAAGCTAGGCCGTCCAACATCTGGTTCAGCTCCTCTAGCGACTCCGCCATTAAGACTATGTCACCTGCGAATCGTAGGTGTGAGATGTAGTCGCCGTTTATGTTAATGCCCTTTCCTTTCCAGTCCAGCGTCTTAAACAAATCTTCCAACGCGCTTGTGAACAGTTTCGGGGATATAACATCCCCCTGTCTCACTCCCCTGCGCAATTGGATGGGTTTAGACTGCTGGCCCTGTACTGGGACACACATGGTCGCGGCTTCGTACAGACATCTCAACACCTCGATATAACGATAGTCTACTTGGCATCGCTGTAAGGATTCCAGAACAGCCCAGGTTTCGACAGAGTCAAAGGCCTTCTCATAGTCCACAAAGGCTAGACACAGGGGCTGATTATACTCCTCGGACTTCTGTATAATCTGCCTCACTGTGTGAATGTGGTCTATGGTGCCATATCCTCCTCGAAACCCGGCCTGTTCCGGCGGCTGGAACTCGTCGAGTCTCCTGGCGAGACGATTCGTGACCACACGTGAGAACAACTTATAGACATGGCTGAGGAGCGAGATGGGTCTATAATTTTTAAGAAGGGTTTTGTCACCCTTCTTAAAAAAGAGCACCACCAAACTCCCGCTCCATGCCTTTGGAGTTCTCCCACTGTGAAGGACGGTGTTGAAGAGGTTCTGTAATTCCTGTATAACAGGGGCTCCTCCAGCTTTCAATAACTCTGATTTTATTCCGTCCTCACCGGGGGCTTTTCCATTTTTAAGCTGCCTCAGAGCTAACACGATCTCGTCTTGACTGATGTCAGGCAGTTCGTCGGTGTAGTGGCGCATCAGGGTGGCTCTGGAATCGTGGTCATCTCGTCGGGAATGAGGGGCATGTGCAGCGTATAATCGGCCATAGAAATCCTCTATCTCGGCGGAGATCTCTGGCTTTGACAATACGGTCCTCCCATCGTTCGTTTTAAGCTTCGTCAGGTGGCTCCTACCAAGCTGCTGAGTGAATACTTTGGACCCTCGGTTTCGCTCTATCGCCTCTTCGATGAGGCGTGTGTTGGAGCTCCGAAGGTCGTGCCGTACCATCTTCGCATTTCGCTTGTTCAGGTCTGACCTCTCCGACGAAGTCGCTAGGGTGGTTTCCCGTCTTTTTGTCATCAACCCGGGTACGTACGGTACGGGTAGTCAGAACCCCGAAAGCCTGACACCCAGTCTTACCAAGGGGGTATCGTGTTGCCCAGTAACTGGGTTATGGAGGTCAGATAGGCAGTCGCTCCATACAAAATACTGGTATTCAGCTGCATCTGGTTAGACTGGAAGCCGACCCCAACATAGTTGGGAAAAGGCTATACGGTTCACCCGGAGAGGCCCGTGTGATACGCGATACGCGCGTAACTTATGCTACGTGGGGTGCTAGACGGTGGGTGTATAAAAAGGCTAAGTCCGTTAGAAATACGCTGTAGTTAACTCAAACACGTAGAGATTGGTTAATTTGAGCATAACATTAGAAGGGCATTGCAGGTTCTACCTACAAAGTCATTCTGAATACACAACTCTGCAACGTGGATATCACATGAATATTATAAATGTTCGTATGTATGTGTGTATGTGTTTCTTACTCCTTCACAAGTGAAGTATTCGCGTGGCAATTTCCGTCACAAGTTGACTTTTAAATCGCGGGTAACAACGCAGCGCGCAGCTAGGTTTGTATAAGACAGAGAGATTTTAAAGTGTTCTTACCTCAAACGCTTTCAAAGATACTTGAACTTTGCTGCTAGTGATTTGTAGGAACAACCCATTCCCAATAGTGATCCTTGGACCCACCACTAAGGAACCCGTCACTCTTGGCTCGATTAATTTGATACTGAAAAAAAAATCACATGGATAAACTACATGAGCCACGAGGCGATGGCCCAGTGGTGAAGACATCGCCTCTTATGCGAGGTTCTGCGTTCAAATATGGGCAAGCGTGCAATGTGACTTTTTCAATTCAGATGTATCTAAGTTCTAAGTTTTTTAAGACATCGCTGACATCGGTGAAAAGCAACATTGTGAGGAAACTAGGATAGTGTGAAATCGCCAAACCGCCTTGAGCAAGCGTGGTGATTAATGCTCGTGCCTTCTCTGTATGAAAAGAGGCCTTTGTCATGCAGGGGGGCATTATTTATTTAGAAAAGGTTACTCTGTTGTTGTACAATAAAATAATTCTAATAGGGATGATGCCTAGGTAAATAAAAATAACTTATATTTAGTCATCAGTCAATAAAAAAATATTGTACACGTATTTTTCCTTCATGATATTATAAACAAAAACCGACATAGCTAAAATACATTAAAGCTGGCGGAGCGAGGGTCTCTATGTCACAAGTATGTATAAATTCTACGTACAAGTGACGTCATGCAACATTTGAACTCAATGTATCGACGTAATCGTGTCCAAAAATTTTTTATAATCTACCTGAAGGACAAAAATAAATCATTAGTCATCATCCCATTTGCTGTTAATGGTCATGGTGAAACCTTTCAGTAGTACAAAGAAAAGGGACTTACTGGGCATCCCCGTTTCCGAATATATTGGTACCAGCTGCAGAAAGTAAGAGGTCGTAGTTGGCTGAAATAAGAATTAACAACTCGTTTAAGAATACGAAAAGGGTTTATACTAAATAATATTGGCCTGAACAGACTGGCGTAAGGGACGGCAGAGGATTCTAAATTTATCAATTGAACTTAATACGTATGCAATCGAAATAAGGTGTATATTTCAATGTTCGGTGATCGGCCGACCATCCCAGCACAGTTTTGAGGTTAAAAATATACACCCAGACTATTGGATAAGTATTAAATTCAAAATCCAGTGCCGCCAGTGTGCGCAACCCATATAACTACTCGTAACATCTTCAAGCCTCATTCCTAGAAGGGTTAGGCAAAAGTGGACTCTATAGTATGCCTACATTTCGCCCAATAGACTCGTCTATTGCCTTGAACCGGCACAAATCCAAACACAGGGCTGCTACTCAGAAATTACTGATGTGAAAATCTAATAACTCTTTGCCCAACCCAGAAATATAACCCTGAGCCTCACGCTCAGTAGAAGCGTTTGCACCCGTAGACCGACGAAGCAGTGTAGATAAACACAAAAATAACACTATAGATGACTATAGTGTTATTTTTATGCTTATCTAATACTTGATGACATGCACTCGTCACAGAACAAAACATCACGCCCATATTACCCGAAGGGTTGTCCAGGGGTGTACCAACCAGTCTGCATGTAAACTAAATTTTTAAAATTAGGTCCGCTCGCCGTGACCACATTATTCATCACGTACGGACGCACTAAAATCTTTCTTTCTTTTCTTTTCTTTCCCTCGATTCACAAACAAACCAGCAACCATTCACTCCGACTAATATTAATATTATAAATGGGTAAGTGCGTGTGTATGTTTGCCGTCTTTCACGCCTATTCGCGTATATAGAGATAGATTTCACCCCGGAAAAGGACATAGGTATACTTTATTATCAACCAACCACGCTGGCGAAGCCGCGTGCGGAAGCTAGTACAAAAATACAAACCAGCGTCAACATCCAGGACAGGAACGTGTATGTCGAAGTCAAGGCGATACCTGACAGGGATCAGGGACGCACTGTTGACCGTCAATTTGTTCACCACGAATGTGCTTAACTTCGAGACTTTCAGGTCTTTGATATCCACGTGAGATCTAGAAGAAAAGTGTACCGTAAAACGAGGTGAATAGCAAAAGAATAAAAAAGGCCCCACTGAATGATATCTCAAACTGTTCCATTTCTGTCTTTGTGACAGAAATATAGTATCAGTAAAAAAAAGTTCGGCATGTTATGCTCTATATTGTATAATAGAATCTGATTTACTGCTTTACCGACTCACTATTGACAACTTCACCTCTTCATTAATGAAAATTTCTTTTGTGGAAGAGCCACCATAATTAAGACAATGTCGCGTAAGTACCATGATAGACCACAAATCGCTAGAGATACTATCAGAGATAATTTTTATAAGAAAATACAGAGAAAAACTAAACGACTAAATTAAAAAAAAAAACTTCTTATTTTCATGATCTATGTAAATAACACAAAATGCCAGACATTGGTAACAGATCTGAAAATAGTTAAACAGTTTTTACTTATGTTTCATAAGATGGCCGGTCCATTGAAAAGGTTATAGATTGATGCCAACTAGACATTTGAAAAGGTTTATGCCATTTTGACCATTGTTTTCAAGTGAATAAGTAAAGTTTTAGTATTTCGTTTCCTGGCTTCAAACTGGAAATAATTAAAAACTTTCGAAGATATAAAAGTATAAACGACTCGAGTGAACATTTTTATTGATGAGACAAGTACATATATTGGGAATGGAAGTCTGAAAGTGGTACCGTTAGAGAAATTGTGTGACAATTGGTTGTCATTATACGAGCTTGTGATGCGAAGGATCGAGAATCATGCTGTGAGGAAAGGTTTATGTATGAATGTGGAGGGTTACAAGAGTAGAGGATGACCAAAGAAACGATAAATGGATTATGTAAAAGATAACATGCTTATCAAGGAGGTTACTTTGGAGGTAGCGGGAAGTAGAGATGTATGGAAGAAGAAGACATGCTGCGCTGACCCCAAATAAATTGGGATAAGAGCAGCAGGAGGATGATGATAGACATGTAAATTTAATGAACTATCAGTCTTCGCCAGTTTTGTTGCTGAAGCTCATAGGTATTGGGGGTCGGATAAAAACACGTTAAGTTATCTCTCACCCGGGTATAGTTAGAACTTCTTCATCCAGGTGCAAATGTTCGATATCCAAGGGATCCAGAACTGGTACGTCGTCTGAACCAGTTAGCATAGTCTTCCTGAAGTCTTCCAGCAGATCGTGAATTATATTCTCCAGGCCACTGTTCCTTGCAAATCCATCTGTAATTAGTTTCGTTATTATTGTTATTTTTACTGCCTTGTTGGTCTAGTTGTCTCAAGTGCGACTGCAGAGCGTGAGGTCTTGGGTTCGATTCCCAAGTCGGCATAGTGTTATTGAGTTTTTCCAATAGGACATTTCTCATTCGCAGCCCGGAGTCTTGATTTGTGCCCGGTTGATGGCAATAGCAAAATTACTAATGAAAAATCCTAATATCACATTGCTTGACCCGGGAATCGAACCCGGGACCTCATGCTTAAAAGTCGAGTGTATGTACATGCATGCGTGCATGTGGGTGTACAGTAGGTACATCTCTGCCCAACTCTTAGGAAAATACAGATGTTATGCTATATAACTTTTGAATTAAACTTACCTTGTCTTAACAAGATTGCATTGATATTGGTGAGATCTATCGGAGTAGCTACTGCTAAGCCAAGGACTGACAGCAATACAAGAGGTAACTGCATTTTAAGACCTGAAATTAAGTTACACCAAAAATTTCTACAAAAAAAGAAAAAACCATTTCCAAAAATGCTATGTAATTTTTTTCTCAGATATAATATTGAATCGTCCTTACACAGATGTTCCGGAGATGTTTCAATATTTTTGTACTACACAAACATTGTTTTTGCAACAAACACACACAAAACTAATGATTTAATTATTTGTTTCGTGTTAAAGGGCACCGCATTTTTTGTCAAAATCATATGTGTGTTGTACATATGTATGTATTTGTGACAATGGCGTCCAAAAGGCTAAGCATGTTTTTACACCCATCATCATCATCATCTGGCTAGCCTTATTCCAACTATGTTGGCGTCGGCTTCCAGAGTAACCGGATGCAGCTGAATACCAGTATTTTACATGGAGCGACTACCAATCTGACCGCCACAACCCTACTGGGTTGCTGGTTGTTGCCATGTAAATTTACTGGGCAACATGATACCCCTTGGTAATACTGGTTGTCAGACTTGCAGGCTTCTGACTACCCGTAACGACTGCCAAATGACGACAAATGACAGCCGGGACCCTGTCCGAGGCACGAAGGAGTCTCGATATGTTACAAACGGTCACATTTTTACACCTCTTTTATGCAATAAGCAAATCTACTGACAAATTAAGGACAGGGCTTGGCCGTTAGTCACACAATTGGACTGAAAGAGAGATATCCTTTACAAACAAATTGTTATGAGAGACGGCCAGTATTAATGGAATTAGTTACAAGCGGCCGAACAGCGGATACACAATACTGTGACGTCATAACGAAATTATTTTTAATTATTATCACAATGATTAAGTGATTCATGGACATACCTGTTTTTCACGTGCTGTTCACTAAACTGCTAATGAGAATCTCTTGTCTATAGATAAATACTAAATCAACTATTGACTCAAACGATAATGATATTTAATCTTAAGAAAAAATGGATAATATCTGATTGCTGTATTTGTTTCGTTATTGACACTGATTTCATTACTAGTAACAAAAGAGGAATGTTTTGTTTGTTTGCATTTTTTCTATTCTTCCTTAGGTGTTCCATCATCATAACACAACATCATAACATCACGCCTGTAATCCCCAAAGGGTTAGACAGAGGTACGAAAAATCTGACCAATCAGATGACCCGTACTCAAATGATCATCTTTCATACATGCGGCAATTGATATCTACTTATTTAGATGATATCCAAAGATGATGATAGTCTAGTGGTCGCAAGCGCTACTGCTGAGCACGAGGTCTTGGGTTCGATTCCTAGGTCGGACAAAGTGTCATTAGGTTTTCCCATCTGTAATTTCTCAAATGCAGCCTGGAGTCTGCATTTATTCCCGGCAATAGACTCACCCCATTTTACAAGGGGCTTATTAAGCATAATTGGCGAAATGTGGGTGTACAATGGGAAGGTACGCCTCTGCCTTACCCTTCGGGGATTGTATGATTACGTGATGTTATAATGTAGTAGGTATATCGGGAATATTTGAAGTTGATGTGCCTATTCCTATTTTTGGTGACCTGAAATACAGGCCTTGAGCCTAGTTTAGGCACCAGTCTCTCACAATATAATGCCCCTCCTGTATGTCACCGTAGAAATAAGGCTATCAACTAAGAATAATACTGTGGAGAAATTAAACTATAATTATTATAAAACTATTATTATTTGACGCAGCCACAAGTCTCATAATTATTATTGTTATTTTTTCATTGTTTCTTTAACATATTTTTTTTTGTTTTTATTTATTTAGTATTGTGTGCCTGACTTTTGTGCTATATAAGTTGTTTTTCTTTCATTCTCTCTTTATCTATAGAATATAACAGAAACATATCCACTCGTCTACTGCTAGCTATAATCCTTGGGTAGGTAAAAGATCTTATCTTTAAACGGATTGTACAAATAACAGATACAATGAATGGACATATCGAGATCCTTTGTATCATTCAAGTGGGTGGAATAAGGCCATCATAATATTGTTATTAGAATCACAGCTCTCTAGGCGCTTCAGTGATTAAAAGGGATATTAGACACTTGAAATAATTTTTTTCTTCGCTTCTTAGCATGAGGTCCTAGTACAGCAGTGCTAGTAGCTACTGGGTTTTAAAATCTGTAATTTGTTAGCAGCAGCCTGGAATCTGGATCTATGCTAGGTTGACAATAGGATCACCACCTCTCATGGGAAATAAACATGACTGGCGAACTGTGGGTATACTATCGTTACACTTCTACCGGACCCATTTACGAATATAGGCCTGATGTTATGTTACTAATGTCTCTTTTAGAGCCTCTTATTCTTTTCACATTACAAAGCGAAAAATCTAAAATAAATCTAGCAAACATTACAGGATAAATAAAACGATGTCTCTAACTACATAGAACAGTTTTATAAACTATCAGCAAGAAACGTATACAAAAAGACTTAGTTAAGCAGTCGAAAACAATGAAAATGTAACATTAAAAAATTAAAATAAATATTTTCCTACTAAGGTACAGAGGCCAGCACATCAAGCTACTCCAATCTTTCAAATTTCTTTGATAGTTTTCAACTTTATTACACAAGAATAAGGGTCATGTCCAACTGGGAAAATTTGACAGTTTGCGATACCTTGATGTGCTGACGTCTGTACACACCTTTGTCGTGGGAGTACGACCCGCTCTTTGCCGGCTTTCTTCCCATTTTTTATATTCATGAGTACAATGACTTCTTAAAACGCACATAATGACACTGTTGGCACAGTGGCGGAGCAATTGGCTGCTCCGCTGCGTTTTGCATGTTCGATTCCCGTACGTAACAAATATTTGTATGGCCTACAGACAGTTGTTCCGGGTCTGGCTGTTTGCGTATGAAATTTAAAATGATTGTAATCGCACTCACAAAACAGGAAAAAATCCTAGTTTAAAAAAAAATCCCCCCCAAATTTATTTTTAAAGAAACTAACAAATAAAAACTAATAAAGCAAATATTTGGTGTATACATCGATACACCTTATTTGAGATTATTATTCCGGTTAAAACTAGTGCAAATGCAGGCTATAAATTGCATTGGCTAGAAATATCTCGAATATTGTCGTTTAAATACTTTTTAATTTGTTCTTTCTGACACACAAAGACGGCGTTCTGAAACAAAGAAGTGAGTTACTCAAAGTTAAAAATTTATCTGAAGGTAATTTGAAAAAAGAATGGAAATAGTGTAGGAGTTGCTATACAAAAACAAAAGTCTTATACCTATCCTTTAAGTAAAAAAAGTACCTACCTATTACTTTATTTTACTAAAGAATGCAACAATATACAACCTTATTTATGTTTATTGAAAACCTCTTGAGGTGCTCATTATTTCAATTTTTATTGAGAGACCAACCAAATCGCGAAAAAAATGAGTTGCTTCATACAAATATTCGATCTAAGAAACAAGATTACTGAACACCTGTTTATTCGGAATTCAGCTCCAGTCCCTTATTAAAAGTTATTTATAAGGATGAGTATAATGAGTCCTTGAGAGGTTTAGGAAAAATAAAAATACACAATAACTTACAAATGTATGGTAATTTTATGATACCGACATGCTAATGACAACACATAAAATAACAAACATTCAAAAAGGGACAGCCTTAGGCCAGGTTTTTCAAACACCCAGATATTGCAAAATAAGCCCTTAGTAAAAACCGTAGTAATTATCAATAAAAACGGCAAAAAATTACGTATTTTGTAAATATTTATGTTATTCTGTTTATTAGTATTCGTGTTATAGTGGCAACAGAAATACATAATCTGTGAAAATTTCAACTGTCTAACTATCTAGGTTCATGAGATATAGCCCGGTGACAAATGGGCAGACGGACAGACCAAGGAGTCTAAGTTATAGGGTCCAGTTTTTCCTTTTGGGTACGGAACGCTAAAAAAAGAAAGCCCTTTTAAAGGAAATCTGCGCTCCTTACAATCTGTCTCTGTTAAAATAGTCAATATGCTTACCAACAAATTACTAGCTACATCGGGGTTGTCAGTAGATAGTAAAACATTCGCCAATCGAGAATGGTCGGTTCCATTGACGTGCAGCTCTATTTCAGACTGAAAAAATTAGTTAATGTTGATGTTATTTATGCAAAATAAGTCAATGCACTCAAGGCGGGATTGCATGCCGTACCGAAAACAAGGATGTAATGGAGCCGAGAGTGCAATGAAAAACGCTCACACGTCAAACTTTGCTATTCAAGACACACCGCAAGTAATAATAATAAACAAACAACGTTTTGGAAGAATTATTTGGAACATATGGTTCAAAATCGTCCTTTTTTGAAATCTTGCTACAACTTACCCCCCTCCTATCCCTAATTTTTTTATTTATTTATTTATCCATTTATTTCAGGCATCACGGCCCATATAAACATATACAATACTATATTAACAATATAAAACTTAAAAATACTATAAATATATATTTCATAACCCTGACTTTGAAAAATGTATCTATAGTTACTTATTTTTTCTCGTGAGAACTAAAACCAACGACCAGTGGTGCACATTAGCCCTGGATCGAAACAACTGGAAGGCATGGGGAGAGTCCTTTGCCCAGCAGTGGTGGGTTGACGCAGGCGCAACAGTGTGAGTATCGAGAGAACCTGTTGATGGCTCTATGTCACTGTGCAATTGATATTCGTCTATTATAGCTGTCGGTTCTCCTACTTATAGATAAATAATACCAGCCTGTTACTGTCCCACTGCAGGGCAAAGGAATCTTCTCATACAGAGAAGGCGCGAGCGTTAATCTAAATATAATATGTATACCAAGTTGAATACTGCAATTATAATTTCAGCGTATTATATAATCGGGATCCGAAACACGTTAAAAATGGTGATTATTTACCTACAGTTTTTCTCATAAATAGGTAATTAAGTGGGTATTGTGTGCAATAGCAACTAGCGGGAAGGATATTAGATATTATTAACAAACAATGAAGGATCAATCATAGTTGTAACTTGTGCAACTACATATAGCAATAGGTATGACTTTGTGTACGTGAGTTTGACGCCAATAGGTAATTTACGTAAATAAACCTATTACAAATGAATAACGTTCAAATCATGTATGAACAGTTTTTTTTCAAGTATGTATGTACCTAAAGAAATAAAAATTTAAAATAAATTTACTTGAAAAATGTTGTATTATCAACTATTCATTTTGCATAAAGTCTCAAAAATTAATGTATATTGTGTTTGCAACAAATATTTCTAATTTTAAAATCCGTTCTACATTAATTTACGTTTACGTCAAGCGTTCGTTGTAAAAACACTAGTCGAACTCTGAGTTGGTTTCGGTGTTTCTCCTCAGAGTAAGTAGTCAGGTAGGGCAACATCGACCTAATCCAATCTCATTTATTTATTCCATTTGATGATGATGATTCCATAATGCGTAATTTTTTTTTAACCTATGTATTAACAGAAATAAATATCATTTCATTTCAACAATGAGTTTTTATTGGTGCTCCTTTATCTATAGATGTCAATGCACATGCGTAGCATTTAGTGAGTACCGAGGCCAGCACATCAAGCTTCCCCCAATCAGTCAAATTTCTTTGATAGTTTTTCAACTTTATCACAAAAGAATAAGGTTTATGTTCAATTGGGAAAGTTTGACATTTTGGGATGATAGCTTGATGTGCTGCCGTGTGTATCTAGCCGAGTGGCTTCGACCCAAGATGTCATTCACCTTAATATTCTTCACTGCAGCTTTTGAGTCAATATCAGAAACTCTGATTCCATTTTCAAACGTTGGAGTAAACGACAGTGCCACGACCACGTCAAAAATAGTAATTCTGAAAAAAAAGAATGTAATATGTAATGAAATTAATAAATAAATAAATAATGCTGGACAATCCACACAGCATCATCTAGTCCCAAGCTAAGCAGAGCTTGTGTTATGGGTACTAGATGACTGATATACTTAATACGATACATTAGATAGATAGATATTTTTTTATTATACATAGCAAATACCCAGAACACCCGGAACAAATATTTGTAGATCGTACAAACATTTGTCCCAAGGCGGGAATCGAACCCGCAACCTCCTGCGTCGCAGGCGGACCTTTGCCCGCTGCGCCACATGGGTCGTAAATATGTAATATAAATGAATATGTAATGGTAAATTTTTCGAATCGGAACCCAAGATACAGGCTTGCCTTGTTTGGGGCCAATGTCAAGTTTTGTAATTAGAAATAAAAGTTTCATTTATAGGGTTCCGTAGTAAACAAGTACCCTTATAGTTTCGCCAAGTCCGTCCGTCCATCCGTCTGTCCCGGCTTAGCTCAGAGACTAGTAGTTGGTATTAGAAAGCTGTAATTTGTTATTGCTCACACCAGCAAAGTGTGTACTGTACCACTTTATTCTACTTAATCCAATATATTGTTTATAACGTTTCTTTGAGAAATGGTACATAAACCTAAATACAAACATATTTTTGCAATCAATAAAGTGAATGCTGTACATGCCTACATAATCATCCCGGCTGTCCCGTAGCCGGGATGATTATGTACGCATGTACAGCGCCTGTGCATGACCCAACACTTACTTGATCGGTTTTTCTATGATGGTTTGTAGAAACGATTAAAGAAAACAAATGATTAGTGATAATTTCTGATCATTAAAAAAGTAATTAATGTTATCACCTTCCTGTTATACAAAAAATATAACCCAGATCATCACATCTCACAACTGCTTCACCTAAAAACAATAAAATATTTAATTAATTTTCAATATTGCATGCCTTGTTGGTCTAGTGGCCGCTAGCACTACTGCTGAGCATGGGGTCCTCGGTTCGATTCACAAACTGACACACATTGGACAATTTGTGACTGGGTTTTCCATCTGTCATTTCTAAGTAACAGCCCCGGAGTCTGGATCGGTGGTCGGTAGATGGCAAGAGGCTCACCCCTATCAAAGGGGGGTAGTAATCGGTCCCGGATGTCATTTACTGCCAGTTGAAAGTCGTTACGGGTAATTAAAATTACTCGAAATTGTGACAACTTGTCTTATCTAAGGATCCAGGTTACCCAGTAACTAGGTTATGGGAGTCAAATAAATAGTTGCCTCATGAAAAATACTCGTGATTAGCCGTACCTAATTGTTTTTTTTTTATTTAAACAAATTTCTCCTGTGTCGTGGGTGCGTTTACAAACACTTAAAGTCACATACACGAATAGTCATACCCGGAACGACTATCTGTAGCCCTTATTAAATATTTGTTCCATGCGGGAATCGAACCCACGACACGCGGCGCAGCAGTCGATCGCTCAGCCACCGTGCCAACCTTACCGTCTACTACGTCTACAGCTGTAATTGATTGGAATGGAACTTGACGGAAACAAAATTAAGCAATGCCTAGTAATATGTGGGCTATAATATAGCAGAAATGTTGAATTGCCTCATAGATTTTTACCTGAGATGTAAAGATTTATAGTACATACCAATTTCAATAATAATCTTCGAAATTTTCAAGCTTAGAGGTTGACCGTCACAACAAAAATCCTGACATTGTATAGAGGTATTTTTTATATACATATGGCATTTTGGAGCAAAGTCGCTTCTGCAAATAAAAATAATAAATATTTATTCAAAATTAATATAAATAAATGATAGACTATCCACGTGGAATTAGACATAATTTAATGGGTTTTAATTTTTTATTGCGTGGAACCCAATAAATATTTTTCTAAAATAAGTAGCCAAAGTGACACCTTATAACATTACAATAGCAATATCCAGTGAAAGTCCCGTCGAAATTAGTCCAGCAGTTTAGGAGATTACCCAAAACAAACAGACAGAAAAGTAAATTGGATTTTTGGTATGACTACCGTTTATTTTACAAACAGACACTTCAATTTTATTTATTTGTTTTGATATGAAATATTTTGACGACGATTGTACACTATGCAACACCACCATACATTGTTTTTTTTTATATAAGTACACAACTTACCCAGGTAATTTATTTAAAGTGAATTCCCTTTCGTATTCGTCCAGGGTATGGCCGTCTTGTCCGTCTTCCTGGAGTGACTTCAAGTGTTGTACCAGCCAGGAATTTATTGGTGTAGATAACAAATGACCCATTTTTCAATCCTGAAACATTAGTAGGTACGTATTCTAGTTTATCCATTGCTTAAATCACTGGTTAACTTAGCCAGCCAAGCCTCGACTACTTAGACACAATTTTAACGCCAAGTGACCGACCAACGATACATTTTCTATTGTGCCTAGTTTTCTGGCAGTTAAGGTGTTAATAGCGTTTGTATAGAAAATACTTAGGTTAATAAGTCAGATCGCCATACTTTTTCCTTCAGATTAAAGTTAACTTACGATTTAAAAAAAAAACGATTTTATGAATATGGTCACGAAATATGTCAATTGAAGGATCAATATATATATCTGTTTTGTTTTATTTTTCTTCTAAAATACGTTGCCCCACGATTGTGCCCCAAATATTTTTTCCGTGCGGGAATCGAATCAGCGACACGCAGCGCGGCAGCCAATCGCTCAGCAACTGCGTCAACCGTGCCGTCAAAATTATAATTATTAATAATTAATTATTTACTAATCTGACTTCCACAACCCACTTTCTGGGTAATACCCCTTATAATTATACGATAACATTGACGATTCGTCATTAGTACCCAATGAATGATGATGATTGATGCTTACATTACATAGGAAGTAGGTACATAGAAATACATATCATGCAATAACAATGGAAGCCAAAGAAATCAACACTCTTATTTTATTAACACACATAGTTGCACAGAATACTTCAATATTGTGGTCTTAAAATAAATATTGTAGAGTCAGATACACTGTAATGTTAATTCTAAGAATAAGTAATATTTCGTCTTTTTTACAATGAAAGGAAATAATGGAAGGACACTAACAAAAGGTATTTGTATGGCTGAATGATGTGAGTGGAAACGCCTGGATGGGACACCCGAGAACCACCGGCACGCGCCTGGATGACAAAATAACTAGGCATTTTTTTAAATGTATAATTAAGGCATTTGATGGAAAAAAAATATGTTGAGTGTACGGGACATCAATGCACAACCTGATATCACGAGTTCAGTATATAATTCTGGACCCACAGCATTAAACAATTTCATCGATTTTTCCTAAGTTCTCCTTTTTTTTCTGATAAACTCTTTTATTAATTTTTTTTATTAAAAAAAAAACGTTGCCCCACACTAGGATTACTCCTGTATCGTGGGTGCGTTTACAAACATTTAAACTCAAATACACAAACAGCCAGATCGGGAACAACTACCTGTAGGCCATACAAATATGTCTGTATTCTACTCTGTATATCATCAGAAATAAATAACATCAAAAGCTGGCATCGAAACAGTTTGTGAAATTACTCCAGTGCAGCCACATTCTTCTAAAAGTGATAAAGTATGAGCATTATATATTAGGTCTTTACCTATGAAATTGCCGTTCTGCAGTACTGGCCATTTCAAATCAAAATATTTTTTGTTTGGCTAAGAATTCTAATTTCAAATTAATTTTATTTTAAAAACATGGATTTTTTTTTCCAAAAGTAGTCATTTGTTTATTGATTAGTGTTACATTTTCATCGCATTTAAATCTTTTTCGTCATCATGGATACGTTAAAAATTCGAGTAATTATGGAATATGAGTACCGTCGTGGCAGCAACGCGGCACAAGCGGCACGCAATATCAACGACGTTTACGGAGCTAACACTACAAACCAACGCACTACCTGTTATTGGTTTGCTCGCTTCCGTTCTGGAAATTTCGACCTGAAAAATGAACCTCGCGGTCGTCCGAAGACTTTGGTCGACAATGACGAATTAAAGGCGATTGTGGAAGCTGATGATACACAATCTACGGCTGAATTAGCAGCAGCTTTCGACGTTAGCGTCAAAACAATATTGGTCCATTTGCGTCAAATTGGCAAGGTAAAAAAGCTTGACAAATGGGTGCCCCACGAACTCAATGATCGCCAGCGCGAAGTACGCGTCGAGACGTGCCTTGCACTGCTCAACAGACACACAAATGAAGGAATTTTGAACCGCATTGTTACCTGCGATGAAAAATGGATTCTGTTTGATAACCGCAAGCGCTCAGCAAGTTGGTTGGATCCTGGTTCAGCACCTAAACAATGCCCTAAACGAAAACTTACCCCAAGAAAAGTGATGGTCACTGTTTGGTGGTCTAGCGCCGGTGTGATTCAACACAGCTTCTTACCAAACGGGGTGAGCATTACTGCAGATGTGTACTGTGAAGAATTGAACACAATGATGGAGAAGCTGGCACATCTCCAACCAGCATTGGTCAATCGCTCGTCTCCGCTGCTCCTGCACGACAACGCGCGACCTCATACTGCACAGCAGACGGTCTCCAAGTTGCAAGAACTGGGGTTGGAAGCTCTCCGTCATCCGCCCTACTCACCAGACCTTGCGCCTACAGACTACTACTTTTTCCAGAATTTGGATAACTTCTTGGCGGGAAAAAAATTCAATACCCGAGAGGCAGTACAAAATGCCTTTGAAGAATTTGTTGCCTCCCGTCCAGCTGATTTCTTTAAGAAGGGCATCAATAAACTGCCACTGCGTTGGCAAAGATGCATTGATTGCATGGGTGATTACTTCGATTAATACAAATAAAAAATACATGAAAAAAATTCATTTAAATTTTTTCATACAAAACGGCAATTTCATAGGTAAAGACCTATTATATACTATAATCATTATATCCATACATATTAGGTATTTAGTATCTATTTTGCAACACCTGAAATCACACTATACTTTTATTTCATGTAATCAAACATTAACATTGTCCTTGGTGCGCAGGGTGCGGGGCAGCTCCAATACAGTTCTGGCGATGATTGCTGGCAGAATTGATTGCCCTTATATCGGACATTGCTGTAGCAGACATGTTACTAACTATGTCCGATAGTGTAAATGTATTTGTCTATGTGTGTGTGTTCTGTTTTGTGATTGTTGTATGGGTGCTATTAGTTGCCTGAAATAAATGCTTTTTATTTTTTTATTATTTATTTATTTTTTTTATTAAACAGTATGACCTAACTAAATTGGGGTCGGCTTCCAGTCTAACCGGATGCAGCTGAATACCAATATGTTATATGGAGCGACTGCCTATCTGAGCTCCACAACCCATTAAATAGGCAACACTTGGTAAGACTGGTAGTCAGACTTTCGGGTTTCTGAGTACCCGTAACGACTGTCAAAGATCTACAAATGACAGCTGGGCCCAACGGCTTAACGTGTTTTCGGAGGCACGAAGGAGTCTCGATTTATTACGAACTGTCACCCATCCAGAGAATGACCTCAGCAAGCGTAGCTTAACCTTTGATCAACCCGTTCGGCTGTTTTTTATTTAGCCACGAGCACCGTGTAATAAGTTGCTTACAGTATTATTCATATTCTTCCATCACTTAACGAGCAGTTCATTCAAGAATACATTAAATTACACACACTAACCTTTTTGTATTACGATTGTCTCACAATTCACTTATTTGTCTTCCGATATTAATTTCACACTGATTCAAGCTACCTGAATATGTGTATAGGTACTAATCCGAACAAAAATACGCACACAGTGTTTGCGTGTACACTGTACACAGTACACGAAGGAAAATCTTCATTGGATATGCTCAATATGAATGAAGGTATTCCCCTGTCATTAATGAAAAGTGTTGCCAGTGGGTGAAATAACGTTTCGTTCGTCATAAGCAAATTTTTTTTGAAGTAATTTCAGGAAAATGTTTTATAACAGACAATTGAATAACGTTGCATTATATTTAAGCAATATTTTAATTAATATTTTTAGTACTAGATGTATCTAGTACTAAAAATATATTAATAATAAAAAAAATATAAATATAATTGACAACCCGGTAGATATGACATGATTATAATATAGGTTTAATTATCTAACCCAAAGTAGCCAGGTTGCTTGATAAATATCACAGATTGGGATAAGACCGCCCGTTGTATGTGTATGTGTGCCCGTTGTACATATAATTTATATTTGTTATGAACTTTCTGGGGTAAAACATAAATAAATAAAAATACGGAAAAAATCGTTGAACAGTTCAAATTGTCTGCAGTCTTAACTGTGGAAAGTTTTTTGTGGAAAGAAATCCACGTTGATTCTAATTATATTATATTCTATTTAATGTGCAAAACGAAAGGATTTTTTTCTTTTAATTTACACAATGTTACGATATCTACAGGACTTTTATTAAGTCTAGCAACACTGTTCTTTACAACATGAGATGCCGATACGACGACCTTGATCAGGTAATCTCAGATATTTACTAACACACATTGGTGCAACGGAACCAGTTATTGTGCAATTGCAATGTCTATTCTCTATTTAACTCTAAAACTGAATCTTTGCGCGCAGTTACCATACCCTAAGGTACAGGTATACGCCGTAAAAAAGTACAAATATATAAATCGTACAAAACTCGACTTAAAAAAAAAACGAGTAAGTAGCCACAAGGTGCCAACATAAAACAAAAACAGAAAAACAGACATTATTGTGATGACACTACGGACTATAACAACGAACATACAAAATGCGATGTGCTCTCCAGGTTGCACCGAATTCGAGCACGTGTCAGGCAAATGTACCCGTCGCCTGACATTCTGCAGCATCCATGCAGTGGAATACGGAAGTCGAACAGATGATTTATATATCCACCCGAGTTATTGGTGTCGTTGAAAGTGGATTGTATGTATTAAAATTATCTAAGTAAACCCGCAGTATAAATAATGTGTTTTTTTAGCTTGGACAAGCAATGTATAACTTTTGTTCACCCGTTTGCTCCCTCTACATGTTGGCCCAACATGCGCCAATATTGGTTACAGTATTTTAATATTTCATCAATAAGTGCACTCAAATGATGGTAGGTAAATGTTCTGAAGATAGTTTAAGTATACTGTCGCGGACATAGGCTTATGTTGGCCCAACGTGTGGCTTTAGACATATTATTCAGTCATTATGTAGAACTTTGCAAATCGCCTCTTGTGCACGAGGTTGTGGGTTCAAACCTGGGCAAGTACCAATGTGAGATTTTCAATTCATATGTACTTTCTAAGTTTATCTTGGACATCATTGACATCGGTGAAGGAAAACATCGTGAGGAAACCTGGACTTATATAATTAATATAAGTCTGAAATCGCCAACCCGTCTTGAGCAAGCGTGGTGATTAATGCTCGTGCCTTCTCTGTATGAGAAGAGGCCTTTGCCCTGCAGTGGGACAGTAATAGGCTGGTACTGGTAGTGGTACTGGTTGCAAATTGGCGCATCGAACTAGCGACTTGCGATCACTGCTCTTCAGAAGCTTAAGGCGACGAATTGTTCAACAATAATTCTAAAACCAGGCGCGCGCACCCCGCAACCCGCACGCACCCCGGTAAGTAACGTATGCATTGCAACAGGCGGCGCTGGCGAGCGGCGCGCGGCGGTGGCGGCGCGGAACATAGACACCTTAGAGTTGTCTTATATTTTTTTTTTATGAATTTACCTATGACTTTTTTTAATTGATTGTCTTTTCGGAAACAAACTAACACGTGCTAGTGTTATTCAAATAACGAAATTAAGATTTTCGTGATTTGAAACACACTAGCACATCTCTTTTTAAAGTAAAATATTTTTAAAAATCATATTTTTTTATAATATTTTATACGATCAAAATATCTTTATTTACTTTTACATAAGTATTCTAAGGCTGGAACCTTTTCCTTGTAAGTATTAAATTATTGTGAGTGTGTGTGTGTTTATTTATTTTAACAAGGAACATAATTTATTCTACATTGATATTATCTTCTTATATATAAAAATGAATCGCAAAATGTGTTGGTAAGCGCAAAACTCGAGAATAACTGAACCGATTTCGCTAATTCTTTTTTTGTTGTGTTTGTTATTGTCAGGAGAAGGTTCTTATGAAGAACAAACATTAGGGTATATATAGTATGGGAGAGTTGGGTAGAGTAGGGTAGGATAGGGTATAGTAGTCAGTTCACGGGAGCGAAGCTGCGGGCAAAAGCTAGTTTACAATCAAACACATATTACACTTCGTGTGTATTATTATTATTATTATACAATATTTATTTTTGACGCACAGATATAGTACTTGGCCGAAACGTCTAAAAATTATAGCTGCACACCCTGATAATGCCGCATAATTAGTCCGGTAAGATCGCTGACACCAACAGCCATCTACAATGACATCTATTAGCGGTATACCGTCTTTATTGACTCTCCCTTCCTTTATTGCAGCTTCTTTTTCTCTATCGCCAGCCTTTTATATCTCATCCCATGCAGTCTCTTCCCAGTCATCACAGATATCGTTATGCAATTTATTGTAAGTAAAATCGGACATGTTGGGTAAACCTACTCCAGACAAAAATTGATTGAGTTGTACTTGACCACAACCAGCAGCCATAACTCCAGCGACGGCGTCTTTGTTTACATCAGCCAATGACAATTTTATTTTATTTCTGTAACCACACAATGAACAAACATATGTAAATTCTGATTGCAAGCCTACGTGATGTTAAGACTCAAATTTTAATGTAATATACACACTGTAGCTGCAGGAATGCCCTCGTTTTGTGATATATTAGTTTCATTAGTATCAGCATTTCTAAAATAAAAGAAGCCCTTTAATTTTAACTTCATCGTTGAATTAGGTATATTGATTGTAATATTGAATAATACATAGCAACAAAAACTTACGCGGGCAACACATTTTGCAACTCTGCATAATTCGGTAAAGCGTCGTTTTCATTTCTAGAAAATACCAGAAAAAGTGTTTTAGTAATAATAATAATAATGCCTATAGCTTTTATAAAACGTTAGGAGGTTTAGGAATTTTTCATACGTACCCTAAAAAGGAAGCTGTCATTTCTTTATTTTTGTTGCAAGTTGACGACTCCATAGTTTCATGAACATCATTGAAGTTACAGTCAAAGTGACTTTTTGAACGTCATCTTTTTTAGTAAACTACCACCGCTTCACATTTCAGTATGAAAACTTACTTTCTTTTCGTCATATTAGCACATTTTTCTAAAAGACATGCTCTTCTTTTCCTTTTGGAACATCTTTCTTTCTTATTTCTCATTTTTATTTAATAAAACCGCTAAATTTGATCACGCAATCGCCGATGCAGTCCGGAAGCCGACTAGCACAGACCCGTCGCTGACAATGGTCAAGAGGGGACTGAGCGTCTCCGCGGGGCGAGGATTGCATATGCGCGTTAGCTTATAACAAAACGACGTAAACGACAAAATGCTTTTTGTTATTTTATTTAGTCGGAAATGATAACTTGAGAAATTCCTTCTACAATTTTAAGGAGTATTTATAGACTTGTCTACAGAGCAAGTTGAGAGGCTAAAATCGGTCACGTTTGCCCATAAAATGTGAATCTCTATTTAAAAAGAGGTATGTTTGATATTTTTTTCTCTGTTACAAAAGTTACTTAATCATGTAATGAAAACTAACAAAATAAGGTTTTCATCATGAACTGTTCAGGTCACCAATTCATATTTTTATTCGTTTCGTAATTACTGACAAAAATAGAGATCACTGATGCCAAAATTTCCAATGCGTCCTCTTAACTGCCTCGCTGGTCTAGTGCTCCTACTGCTGAGCCTGTGGTCTTGGGTTAAACTCCCGGATCGGGAGAAGTGTTATTGGGTTTTTCCATCTAGATTTTCTTACTATCAGCTTGCAGTCTGAATTTGTTTCCGGTTGAATGCAATAGGATCGCCGTCTATTCCATGAGTCTTAAACACAGCTGGTGGCATCTTCGTTTTAGTGGATTTTTACTAACTGATACCTTTTGTTTTACAAAATTCACTGGTCTACAATATTTTTTGTTCTCAGAATCATATACTGACTGTAAAAGTTTACATGTTGTATAGACTTTTTGATGGGTGTATTTTTTTTCTAACTTTTCCCCACACTAGGAAGTTTTCCTGTATCGTGGGTGCGTTTACAAACATTTAAATTCACATACACAAACAGCCAGACCCGGAACAATTATCTGTAGGTCATACAAATATTTGTTGCGTGCGGGTATCGAACCCACAACACGCGGCGGAACAGCCGATGGCTCAACCACTGCGCCTACCGTATCGTCAATATAGTAGTCAGAACGTTAAAAAAAATACTAATAAGTATGAGTTTCAATAAATTATTTAATGAAGCTTAGCGTTATCCACATTTTATGAGCATTGAATTAACATATCATAGATGTTCGTTGATGGTGTCCAAAAGGATAATCTCGATGAGTTCGTTGATCTCAGCCTGAAAAATAAAAATAGAATTTAGTAACGTTGTACGAGTATTATTGATATTTAATGGGAAAGGTTTATTAACTCTACCTATGTCTATGTGAGTAAATCATTATCGCCATCTTGTTTCAGTCAAATGACGTCCATTTCTGGTCATAGGCTTCCACCAAAGATGTCCACAATAACCTGCCTTGTGCCCTTATCTATCGGCTTCCTGCGATCGTCGCCAGATTATCAAAGAACCTTGCGGAAGTCCCACGCTGTCTTTCAGTACGCTGGCACCAAACAAGAACCTTTCTACTGTCACGGCCCGCACTATGCCTTAAAGGTGAATTCCACCAATGGCACTGAATGCGCTCAGCTCATCCACACCACCTTCATGAGCGCACGCTTCGCGTTTCGCTAGCTACTCATATTTGTTCCTATACATTCTTGTATATCCTACGTAAAACAATTTATTTCAATCTATAACTTACGTTGAATTCTTCCATGGTAGCTGGGACCGTTTCGCTGATGAACTCGTTTATCTCCGGAGAGTAGTTGTTACCCTGGATGGCCAGCCTGATGGCAGACTGCAAATGGGAAACATTACAAATTTATCAAGTGAAGAAACCATTTATGAAACCTTACTTATTCATTTGTTTAATACTTTAAGTACACAAATGTACAGAGGCGGACTTAATGCCATAGGCATTTTCTACCAGTCAATCTTTGGGTGATGCAGAGACAAACAGTGGTAGGTGCAATTACTTTTTCCTGGCTTATTGTAGTTTAAAAGCCAACTGTACAGAGGCTAGCATATCAAGCTACCCCAATCTGTCAAATTTCTTTGATAGTTTTTTTACTTTATTGGAAACTAATAAGGTTCATGTTCAATTGGGGAAATTTGACAATTTGGGATAGCTTGATATGCTGGCGTCTGTTCTTTGGAGACCATTTACGAACCAAGAATATGCATTAAATTATTTATTGTTATTATTCATGGTTCGAATGCTTTATAGACGTCAAGTTAAAGTTGATTATTACACACAGCTGACTATTTATACTAAAACGAGGTACATAAACATAGTTTTTTTGGCAACTGCACGCAGGAGAAATTCCTACTGTGGGGCAACAGTAGGAATTTGTCCTGTGTCGTGGGTGCTTTTACAAACATTTAAAGTCACAAGCACGAACAGCCAGACCCGGAACTACCTGTAGGCATACAAATATTTGTTCCGAGCGGGAATCGAACCCACGACACGCCGCGCAGCAGTCGGTCACTCCGCAACCGTGCCGTCAAAATTAAAATTAATACCAGGAACACTTAGGCATCAAAGTACATAGGTGCTCCTCCGCATCGCTGTAATCCAAAAATGTGCCCAGAAGACTAGCAGCATTGCCACGTTGAAAGACAATCATAATTCTTTGGCATTGCCATTCCTGGTTTTTTTTTCCTTTTTCTTCCAGTCTTCTCTCCTAAAGAGAGCCTTTGGACAGAAGACTGGAAGGTTATGGGGGAGGCCTTTGCCCAGCAGTTGGACAATATAGGTTAAGGAAAAAAAAAATCTCATATTTTTTTTCATTTTGAAAGTAAATCTGCAAAAGAACTCAAGAACTTACAGTAATCCGGCCAAGCTTCAAGTCCACGTCCACACTTCTGATTGAGATACCCGAGATGATTCCAACGTATACGTTGACCCGACCTACGATGACCGTGCCACGGACATCAACTCTGGATGGAACGGAAAATCTCATTAATACAGTGTTTGTTGTCTAGATAGGCTATGACACCCCTTTTTGCCTTTTGCTACTAAACCACACAACAAAAAAACATTCCTCCAATGTGTGACTTTTTATTATTAAAACGTTGCCCCGCACTAGGAATTTCTCCTGTGTCGTGGGTGCGCTTACAAACATTTAATGTCACATACACAAACAGCCAGACCCGGAATATGTGTTCCGTGCGGAAATCGAACACACGACACGCGGTGCGGCAGTCGAGCGCTCAGCCACTGCGCAAACCGTGCCGTCAGTATAAATAGACTCAAATGGAATTTGGCGGGTTACGTGAGCCGCATGAACTGTGACCGTTGGGTAAAAGTCTCCACACAATGGGTGCCCAACGATGGACAGTACCGCCGAAGCCGGCCCAGAAAGAGGTGGCGAGGCGACCCGGACGCGTACTCCGAGGGCTGGCACGAGGTGGTGCGGGAAAAGAATATTTGGTTGGACTTAGGAGAGGCTTTTGCCCAGCAGTGGGACAGTACAGGCTAATAAAAAAAAATGTCAAACTTTCATATCTCGCGCGTAATTTGACGAAAACGCTGGACGCAGTGGACGCCATATTATTCTGTGGTCATAACGTCAACTGTGTAAACAAATACGATTTGTTGGTTACGGAAATAATAAAAGTATCAGTTGAAAGATGACAGATTGAACACAGTTACAAAATCTGAAAACATTGAGCAAGTCATCATCTGTTTATCCTTTACTATGTCGTAGTGGCCCAGTGGGTTATGATTCGCCTCTCTGATGCATGAGGTTCTGGGCTCAAATCCGTTGCAAGTACCAATGTTATTTTTTGGAATTCATAATTACGTAGTTTCTAAGGCTATCTTAGGCATTACTGACAAAATCGTAACGAAAACCTAGACTCAAAATTAAGTCTTAAACCGCCAACCTTCCTAGAGCTAGCGTGGCGGTTAGTGTTCATGCCTTCTCCGTGTGAGAAGAGACCTTTGCTCTGCAGAAGGACTAAAATAGGCTAGTGTCATTATTTATTATCTATCTATTATATTCTAAAGTATTTTGGTGCCGGCTTCCAACCTGTATTAGTACTTTACATTCAGCGAATGCGTATGTATATGACCTCCACAACCCAATCACTGGGTAACATTGGTAAAACCAGTTGTCCGACTTTCGGGTTTCTGACTACCCGTAGCGACAGTCAAAGATGCGGAAAGAAAACTAGGACCAACTGCTTTCCGAGGCACGGAGGTGTGTAATACTGTGTGTGTAATGGATGGTCACCCATCCAGGCAACACAACTCGGCAACCGGAGCTTAACCCTCGATCGACCCGTATGGCGTTTATTTTTAAGTAACAAGCTCTGTCTTGTTCGTTAATCATTTCTGTGAAGTCTCATAAATCATATCATATGAGACATAAATCGTATCGCAAAATGAATTCCGACGTAATCTTAATCTACCGGATTTGTTGTACAAGTAATTAGTACACCGAGATTATACGTTTACAAATTCAATAAAAGATAACTAAATCACTGTCATTATCCACAAAAATATGTTACTTAAGCGTGTCAAAACAATGAAAATAAAACCCCACGATGATGTCACATCTGAAGTCACGTCGAATCAGACAAGAAAGTTTCTATCCGACAAACAACAAAACTTTGGCGCGGATAACTGTGATTGTGCGATGTAGGATTTGTGTGGCCGGTACCGGCTTACCCAGTTACTTGGTTTTGGAGGTCAGATAGGCAGTCACTCCATGTTAAATACGGGTCTTCAGCTGCACCAGGTTAGACTGGGAGCCGACTCAAACAAAGTTGGGAAGAGGCTAGGTATTTGACGTATGACATCAAAATAACACATAGGCTTTCATTTTATGAATGAAAGCCTATGTGTTATGTCGATGTTCTTCGTCTGCGTACGTTTCTTTATAGAAACGTACGCAGACAAAGTGGCGGTTGGCTGCTTGTAAAAAAGTGTAAAATTATTTTGCCCATTTTTTAGGATCGCGATGATCAATTTTGATTCAAGATTAGGATAGAAATTAAACTTTGCCCATGAACAAACTTCTTTTTTATATAATTATATACTTAACTACTAACTCTTTTTATTAACGATTTTCTTTTGAGTGTTCAACCTTGAGGATCGCTCGTGTTTGTTATCAATACCAATAATTTAATCACTATTTTACCTCGAAATCAAAGTAATCTTTTCCGATACAATAATCATGATTAATCGCATGTTTGATTGCAACAATCATAATTAACTTTCGCAATAATAAGATAATAACAAAACGCTGTGGTTTTAGTTTTTCTAGTTAAACTACTGTTCATAGACAGTAGCCATCTAAATATATAAATATTATCTATCTTAGATAAAGCTGAAGAGGACGTGTGTTTTTTTGTTTCAACGCGTTAATCTCTTGAACTAATACATCCCCCATTCCGCAAAACTGTATCAGGATCCAATTCCACCATTCCCAGAATTTGCAGACTTCTTAATAATTGCGATGAATCAATAGAAATATTTTCCACAACACTTCAAAAATTCAAGCGCCAAGTACATCAAAACTAACTAACAACCATTATTACTTTTTATTCTTTGTCTTGTCATCTTTGTATTTACTGTGTTTGTAAAACTTGTTATTTCTGCCCTTATATTGTAATTTTATTTTTGTTATCAATTTTTTTTTGCATGCTTTGTGTATCGTATTATATTGTACACTATTCTTATATCATATTGCTTGTTTTATTAGGATAAACAGTGTGACAATTGTAGATAGGCCAATAAATAAACTACTAGTCGGATTTGCATTTGATAGCCCTATTTTTAAGAAATGTTATGGGCTATTTTCTGACCCCCAAGAAACAAGCTAACGCTTAGTTTGGGGTCATCGTCTTAGCTGATCTTGTCTATGTACAATTGTTTTATAAATTATATTCATTTTTTATTTAACCTCTTTGAACGACCATTACGAGCGGTTAAAGTGACCTCCCTTTAACCGCTGTAGTGTGACCACACTTTATGCCAGATTTAGACTAGTATCGTAAGTTTCAACAGAATGCGAAACTACTACTATAAGGCTACTCCTTCCTTCCGGTCCTTTGCTGATCGTTAACTAAAGAAAATACACTTTATTTCCACAAGAAAATAGTTCTGCCTCTGTCACTCATACCTATGCCCGTGTAAAAGAGATTGTCTCTTTCTATAGCTCGATGTGTCATATTTACATCCGGGTTCAGGCTGTCCGGCTATCGACTGCACAAAGTTTTACAGAAGTTACTTCTCAAGTTTACACAAGTAAGTTAAGTTTTGTTCAAGATATCACACAAGTGACGAAAACGAAAAAAGAATAGTGCTCCATACGTTAGTTGCGTTCGTATCGCAGCTAACGTTTTTTTTTAATTTATGGTAGTGGTTTCTGTTGTCTTACCTGCCATCTCCCTCAGCAGTCAGCTTGTTCCCGAAAACGCTAACCTCACCGTTAGCAACGCCTGAAACATTATGATAGAATAAAATTAGTTTTACGAATACTTGGCTAGAAGAGAAGATAAAAGTTGGGTAAAAATAGGTAGGTATTTATTTTACACTCTCTGTACATTTTTAAATATTGAGATTTAAAAAAATATCTGCAAAAATAAAATGTAGTTCACCGTCATCGAACAAAATCCAAGTCATTAATAATTATGACCTTAATTTATTTAGTACACATATTTATATTTTTTTTTATATTTGACAAAAGGGTACAGACACCAGCACATCAAGCTTTCCCAAGCTGTCAAATTTTCCAAATTGAAATTGAACCTGCTGTTCTTGTGAAGTCAATAAACTATAAAATAAATTTGACAGATTGGGGTAGCTTGATGTGCTGGCCTCTGTACTTAAAAATATAGAAAATAATAAACCACCGGTAGCTTGGATACCGGTGGTGTAATATTTTCTAGAGATTAGTATTAATTGGTATAATGATTATCTTACGGGCAGAGAAATGGATGTGAGGTAACTCAAGTGTGAAGTCCATACGGGAGAAAATAAGGCTGTAGTTCATATAGTTGATGACGATGTCACTTAACCCTGTGCTTAGCACCTGCTCCAGAAAAGCAGCCGCGTTGAAGATCCTGCGGATAATGGAAGGTTTATTATCAGTGATTGAAATAGGTAGAGTATATTTACCTAAACTTCAAGGAATTATTAATATAGAGTGCATAATACCACCTCTGAAATCCGGGTACAATAATCGTGACATTATAAGACTAAAACAGGGTAATACAGGCGTAATATTATGAATAAATCAATAAATAATTCTGGAAAATCCACACAGCATCAGCTAGCCCCAAGCTAAGCAGAACTAGGTGTTATGGGTAGGTACTAGATGACTGATATACTTAATACAATACATTACATAGATAGTTTTTTTTTTTTACTATACATAGGTAAATACCCAGAACACCCAGAACAGATATTTGTAGATCGTACAAATATTTGTCCCAGGGCGGAAATCGAACCCGCAACCTCCTGCGTAGCAGGAGGACCTCCGCCCGCCGCGCCACAAAGGTCGTCAATATATGGATTAATAAAGGAGTGGGTAAATGAATGTCTTTATTTGCCAGAAACAGATACCATAAATCCGGGTTAATAGAAATGCAAAAACCCCGGAATGTAAAGGGCAAGGACGGAACCCGGATGGGTTTTAGTCAGTAAAAGTCTGACACGCCCTCCCGTACCACCCAGAACAGGAGAAGTCATTGGATGATTTCAAATCCGTTAAAAGAAAGGGGGTGAATAGAAGCAAAACTTTGCAGGGGATTTTCGCGTTAAATAAACATTGTTTGTTACTACAAAGAAACTTTTTTTTATAAACTTTTTAGTAATCAATAATATCGAACAATAATTTTACACAAAAGTATCAAGACTTACGCTGGTACTGGAAGTTCGTAGAGATAGTGCTCCTTCTCGATGTAGAAGGGATCTAGTCCATCATCTCTGATTGCTTGACTGATCTCCTCAATGCCTTCTATGACCTGATCCTCGATCGGGCCGGTAATAAATCTGGAGTCCCGTGCCCCTACTAAGAATTTAATTTAAAGGTTTGTCAAATAAACAACCTGCCATTCCTATCAAACCAATCTTGATTGGAAAAGCAGAAATGGTCTTAAAAGGATACTTAGGGCGAATTCACCAAAGAAACTGAACGCAATCAGCAGATTTGGTTCCCAAAGGTTGTAGACGTAAGCATAACTTTGTAAATAAATTTAAAATGTTTATGATAAATACAAATTTTAACTATTTATTTATTTATTTAAACTAAGTTCGAAAACTGTCAGTGACAAAATTCCACAAAACCGATGGCACTGAAAGCTCTTGAACTCAGTTTAGATATGCTGACCGCGATCAGTGTCATTGGTTAAATTCACCCTTAGTTGGTTACTATTTTGTTGAAGATGCTGTAATATTACAACCCTTGCTGCAGCTGTTCCATGAAAATACCCTTTTTTAGGACGTAGGTGAACTGTATACTCTATTGTCATCCTTGTTTCCAAAACGGTATAAATTTCCACTTATAGGTATTCGTGAAAATTTAGTCAATTTAGAATAACTAGCACTATTTAAAAAGTCATATATATTTCATATATAGTCTTTGTGCATATGTATTAAAGTTCTTTTTCCAAAGACATGTACGAGTATTTGTTTACATATTTGGAAATCAAATTGCAACTACGAAAACCGACCTTAAAGACTATTTCAAGGTCAAATTGTTACTTAAAACGTGTTGACTGTAAGTCTTTATAATTTTAAGAAATATAGTCTTACCTGGTTCGAACGATGGCTCTGGTACGACGGAAGCACAGATACCCGCAACAAGAAGGGTGAGAGCAAGAACGATTCTCATTTTGAATTAATTTCTGAAATTGAAGAAGAAGCTCATTTACAGCATAAGTTTCCACTGCTGAGACTCAAACCTCGTTTCTGTGAGAGGTAGTGAGCCACTCGGGCCCAACGCGCGTTCAGAATCAGAATCAGAATCAGAATGCTTTATTTGTTGCAGTGGCGAGGCGTCATTTTTTGTCAGAGGAAAGTCAAAGAAAATTATTAGGAAATCTTTGGGCCCTAGCACGAATTTCTTGCAAGATGTTTACGTCAAATTACCTAGTTATTACTCAAACGAAATTATTAACACGTACGTAATGGAGAGGTGTATTTCAATCTTATTCCAAATGCCTGTGTTGTATCGAACCACGATCCATGACACGTGTGTCAGGTTCGTTATCACTGGGCCACCACTGCATAATAAAAAGGTCATTCATCATCTGCCTAGCCTTTTCCCAACTATGCTGGGGTCGGCTTCCAGTCTAACCGAATGCAGCTAAATGCCAGTATTTTACATAGGGCGATTTCTTATCTGACCTCCACAACCCATTAACTGGGCAACACAATACCCTTTGGTAAGACTGGTTGTCAGATTTTCGGGCTTCTGACTACCCTTAACGACTGTTAAAGATCTTCCAATGACATCCAAGACCGTGCTTAGCGTGCTTTCCGAAGCACGGATGAGTCTCGATATATTACGAACAGTCCACTTACTGACCTCGGCAAGCGTAGCTTAACCTTCGATCAACCCGAGCAGCTGTTTTTGTTAAGCCACGAGTTCCTTTTAATTAGGTAATTATTGCATTTTTTTTTACAACGTAACACAATCTTAAATACCTCAAGGTTCATGCTCACGTCCCTTTAAAAGAATTGAATAGTACTTTGAATAGTATCAAAGAAATAGTTTTTTGAAACTATTATATTCTTTTATAAATTTTAAAATAGTTCTTTGAAAATAGTTAAAAAAAAAAACAAATAAAGTAACCCTATTACACCTAACAATATGAACAAAAACTTAGCAATATTCACCACACTGCACTATTTAATAATATTAAAAACTAGGTCTGGATCACCAAGACTGGCTTACCTTTCAGACGATCAAGTGTGAACTATAAAAAACTGTATACTGTTACAAACAGAATCAATATTATAATTATGATATTTTTAAATAATTAAGAAGTACTTACGATAAAGTTATAGATAGTCAAAATAAGCAGTTAATCCTCAGTAATCAGTTTAAATTGCATGCGTACTGATTGGGAAGGATAATGCGTACTTATTAATTATTTATTTAATACAATTTAAACAAGCTGTCAATTTCCTCTTTCTTTATTGAAATACCAATCACGGATTTATACTGACTCATAGACAACTAGCTTTTGCCGGCGACTTCGTTCGCGTTAATGTCGATTATCGCGGATGCAGACTAAGTCACAGAAAAAGCTATCCTATGTCCTTCCCTATATAATCTATCTCCTTCCTAAATTTCGAAACGATCCGATCAGCCGGGTATTCTTGAAAGGTAACAAACAATCAGTTACTTTCGCATTTCTATTAGTAGTACCAGCCTATTACTGTCCCACTGCAGGGCAAAGGCCTCTTCTCATACAGAGAAGGCACGAGCATTAATCACCAAGCTTGCTCAAGACGGCTTGGCGATTTCAGACTTATATTAATTATATAAGTCCAGGTTTCTGTGATGTCAGTGATGTCCAAGATAAACTTAGAAAGTACAAATGAATTGAGAAACTCACTTTGGTACTTGCCCAGGTTTGAACCCACAACCTCGTGCACAAGAGGCGAAGCCTAAACCACTGGGCCGTCATCAGTTTATATTAGTAAAGTATGGATATTCTCAAGTCTGAAAGCGACAACCCGCCTCCCGATTGATGTTCGTACCTAGGCTGAAGGAGAATCACCCTTTGCCCGGCAGTGGGAGAGTAACAGGCTGGTATAATTACTTATTAGGAATGATAAATGAATGATTGGAATAGTTAAACGCTTGTGTCGTGCGGCCCGAGTGTTTGCCTCCTTTTCTAGCCCATTAGTCGCCACTTCGCGTGACCTGAAGGCTGGCTAATTTATTGGCCAGAAAATTAGCATTGTCTTCCACCGTGGTAATGATGCCAGTCTTTTGAGCACCTTCCCAGATGACAGTGATGCAAAGAAGTACTATGACGCCTGAGTGTCAGTCGGTCGCCAGAGGTTGGGTTTTTATTCACTATTTTTATTTACTAGCCGCGCCAAGCAGTGTTACCCGCGGTTAAAATTCTCACTCATCAAAGGCGCGAACTGTCAAACGCAGAAAGTTAAAATCACCGTTAAGTTATCTTACATTTTCAAATGTTCCGCGCAACTTTCTTAGATTTTCTTTCATAAGAACCTTCTCCTCACTATAACAAACACAGCAAAAAAATAATTAACGAAGATGGTCCAGCCTTTCCTGCGTGATACCGAGACCAAGGGAAATAGGGATTCATTTAAATATATATAGATGTAATCATTGACTTATACTGTAAGGACCAGGCTAACCGCGCGACGGCGATAGACAGTCAGATCTTTCTTGTCATAAAAATGCCTAGTTGATATGATGAAGGCTGCATAAATTACGATAAAAAAGTTAAAAAGAATGTGTGTACTATGATTTTGGCGTCCCTTGAAACTGTTGGCCGGGGCAGGTGTCCGATTTCCCCCCTAGATCCGGATCTTGGGGCGGGGGCGCAACGGTTCACCTGCTCCGGGGTTGACGAGGGTTGAGAACGTAGATGAGCGACGAGTAGAGTCTGGCATTCTTGACAGTAAACACGGCTATGTGCTCGATTGCCTCAATGGCTCATGTAGGCTTCTATACTTTCATCATCCTCTTCTGGACGCAAATGCTTTGAAGTCAAGCCCATTGATTTAGTGAAACCTTCATGCTTCGGTCGATGGAGCCCTTTCGTTAGAGCGTCGGTTACCATGTCTTGAGTTGATCGATATTAAACAGCAATTTAATTAGCAAAAATCTTTTGTGGTACAAAGTGATATCGGATAGCAATATCATGAGAGGTCATCGAACGCTGTGAGTGACAAGTGTGCGAAAGGTGTGAGCGAGACGCGTAACGATACCATTATAAATGGTAGTGTCGTCTCACCGCCGCCGGCGCCGGCGCAAGTAATTGTGGATAGTTCCAGTAATGACGAGTGTGGGGAGGCCAGCACCGCGGTTTCGACACAAGCGGTCGTTGATGTGACAGAGACGACGACTCCAAAGAGGGCGTTAGGAAGAGATGGAGCGATGAGGCCTACGGCGGAACCAAATATCGAGTCTTCTGGCGGTAGTGAACGAAAATTATTAGTGTCAGATGTGTTAAAAAAAGGCGGTGACTGGAAAAATGAGTTGCCAACTGACGGTTGGGTTAAAGTGCAGCGTAAAAAGTTGCGCAATCGTTTTATTGGGTTGAAAGGGAAGGCAGATAACTCGCCTCAGTGTTCTTTTAAAGCGGCGGATGTCAGTGTTCCTTTTTATATTTATAACGTAAATGTTGAAACGAAGATGGTAGATATTGTGTCGTATATTAAAAATAGGACCAATGTTGAGGTTTCATTGCAAAAAATGGATATGAAAAGGAACAAAGGCTACGCGGCTTATAGGTTCTTTATTCCGAAACGAGACTTAAATGTTTTTATGGATGAAAACTTATGGCCTACAGGTGTATCTTTCCGTAGGTTTGTATATCATGGTGGTACATCCGAGCGGAGTCACAGTGATTTGCGGCCAACCGCCCGTGTGAATAATAATATAGCTTGTTAATGGATGATTTAAATTATAAATCTAAATCTAATGTTAATGTATGTGGTAATTTTGTGAGTTACAATTGTAAGTCTTTGAAAAGGTCGACTGTATGTATACATGAGTTGTGTAAAACTGCGGATGTCATTGCGTTACAGGAGACATGGTTGTTACCAGGTGAAGTTTCTTTACTTGGTAATATCGATGTAAATTTTGGTTTTTTCGGTAAATCAGCGGTGGATGTGTCGGCTGGTATATTGAGAGGTAGGCCCTATGGAGGCACAGCGATTTTGTGGAGGAAGTCTGTATTTACATCTGTTACGGTTATACCTTGTATGAGTGATCGCTTAGCGGCTGTTAAAATGACTTGCGCTGACCGAACTTTGTTATTGTTTAGTGTGTACATGCCGACGGATTCACATAATAACTTAAACGAGTTCTGTGAGTGCTTAGGTGAAATAGCGGCTATTGTTGAAAGTGTAAATGTAGAATATGTTTATATCTTAGGGGATTTTAATGCTCACCCTGGTGAATTATTTAATAGGGAATTACTGAGTTTTTGTGTGGAACAGAGTTGGATTTTTGCCGACTATGAGAAACTGGGTATTGACTCTGACACATATACCTTTGTCAGTGAAGTGTGTGGAAGCAGACGTTGGTTGGATCATCTCCTGGTCTCTGAGATGGCGTGGAAGACACTTAAGAAAGTTGAAGTGTATCATGATATATATTGGTCGGATCATTTTCCATTGTCATTTCAAGTTGATCTGGGGATGGTGACGCCAAGGGTTGCTTCTTCTTTGTTGGTGACAAATAAAAACATTGATAAGGCTATATGGGGGGAAAGAAATGTATCACAAAGAGATTGCTATTATGAATTGTGTATGGAAAAACTAAGGAAGATAGATTTTCCCTCTGAATTAGGCAAGTGTTGTGATCTTTTTTGTCAAGATGTGAGTCACAGATCGATTATTGATAATTTGTATGAAAGGTTAGTGACATCCCTTCGGGAAGCGGCAGAAGGTAGTTCTGGTTTGGTAAGTAATGGTAAGAGACGGCGTGCAGTGATCGGTTGGAATAAGTATGTTAGAGAGGCGCATGGGGATGCAAGGAAGGCTTTTCTGAACTGGGTGTGGCATGGAAGACCTCGGAATGGTAGGGTATATGAGGAAATGAATGAGACGCGCAAGGTGTTTAAGCAAAGGTTGAAATACTGTCAGGACAATGAGGATCAAATCAAAATGAACATGTTAGCGACTGAACATGGCCGCAAACATTTCCAAAACTTCTGGAAATCCACTCAGCGTTTGAACCCAAAGTCTACAGTTCCAGTCAGTGTGGGTGGAGTGGAGAAACCTGAGGAAATTGCGAACTTGTTCAGGAAGCATTTTGCGGTAGCTCCAGTTCAGGTGGAGGAACAGGTACGGGTCGCTGGGGACATCATGTCTGGAGAGCCAATCAATATCTCGGCCCGGGAGATAAAGGATATTATTAAATCTATGACAAGAGGTAAATCCCCTGGACATGATGGCCTAAGCATTGAACATTTTCAGTATGCTGGTCCTCATCTTCCTATGATCCTATCCATGTTTTTCAACTTTTGTGTGAGACATTCCTATCTACCTGTGGACCTGATGAGAACGATAGTTGTGCCTATAGTGAAGAGTAAAACGAAAGATGCGACGGACAAGGACAACTATAGACCAATTTCGTTAGCTACTGTGACAGCTAAGGTGCTTGACCGTGTGTTTGAGCGTAGGATAAGTGCCCAGCTCAAACCACATGATGCTCAGTTCGGTTTTCGAGCCGGGTTGTCCACTGAGACTGCTATTCTGGCGCTTAAGCACACGGTTAAGTACTATACTGATAGGAATACTCCTGTGTATGCTGCTTTTCTGGACCTCTCCAAGGCGTTTGACCTGGTTAATTATAATATTCTGTGGTCAAAATTGAGACATAATACCATACCCAATGAGTTGGTTAACCTCCTCGAGTTTTGGTATAACCACCAGATTAACCAGGTCAGATGGTCGGGTGCATTGTCTGCTGAGTATGGGCTGGAGTGTGGCGTGAGGCAAGGTGGCTTGACCTCTCCAGGCCTTTTCAGCCTATACGTCAATCAGCTGGTGGAGGAGCTCGGCAGCACTGGAGTCGGATGCTCTATTGATGGCAAGGTCATGAATAGTATAAGTTATGCTGACGACATGGTGCTGCTGAGTCCTTCGATTGATGCACTCAGACGGTTGCTTGGACAGTGTGAACAATACGCTACGGCCCATGGACTCCAGTACAATGTCAGGAAGAGTGAGGTCATGGTTTTTCGTGTTGGTTCCCGAAAACCTAAGGCGGTTCCTCCAGTCTTCCTTTATGGGGAACCACTTAAGAGAGTGTCTCAATTTAAATACCTTGGGCACGTTTTGAATGAGGTTTTGAGTGATGATGATGATTTGGAGAGAGAGAGAAGAGCGTTGTCGGTCCGATGTAATATGTTGGCCCGCAGGTTTGCTAGGTGTACTAAAGAAGTGAAACTTACACTGTTTAAGGCCTACTGCCAGACTTTTTACACCTGCAGCCTGTGGATCAAGTATACGCAGAAGGCCTACAACGCTCTTCGTATTCAATATAATAACGCCTTCCGGGTGCTGCTGGGGCTTCCACGGTTTTGTAGCGCGTCGGGCATGTTTGCTCAAGCAGGCATAGATAGTTTTGAAGCTATCATGCGCAAAAGGGCGGCCTCCTTGATGCGTAGGATACGTGGGAGTCCCAACAGCATCCTTAGCGTTATTGCTGAAAGACCGGACTGCCCTTTCCTGGCGCACTGGTCCCGTAGGCATGCCTGCTTGCCCGGTGCAGAGGGAAAATTTATGAACTAAATTTATGAAGTAGATAAACTTTTTTTGATTAATTTATTTTGTCTAAGGTTACTAACATAGTTGTAAGCTTTTCTGTTACTAACTCATTATGGATTTTAATTATGTCCGAAATAAATGATTATTATTATTATTATTAATATGTTTGCTGCGTGAATAGTACAGAGGCCAGCACATCAAGCTACCACAATAATTCAAAGTTCTGTGATTCTTTTTTCAACTTTATCTCAAAATATCAGGTTCATGTTCAATTGAGAGAATTTGAAGGTTTGGGATAGCTTGATGTGCTGGCATAACCTGAAAGACTTTTGATTGCACCATATTGATATATTGATATAGGTATTGATGATGATTGATCTATAGAAGAATAATATATAATAGAAGAATTCATCAATATATTGATATATTGATGACGTCAGTGGCAAAATAGAACCGTCGATATGAAAAATATGTTTTTTATTTTATTTAAATAGGTAATGATTTCTTTGCAGTCCATTCTATGGTGTGAGGCGTCGTTGGAAAGGTCGTTTAAAAATAATTCTAGTGTGGACAGACCATTTTTCGATTCAGGGATCCTTTTGCGAAATACTCGTATTTAGCTGTAACAAAAACTAGCACTTTTATAGTGCTAGTTTTTGTTAAGTGAATTGTATTTTCTTGTTGTATAACGTGTAAGCTATATGTAGAAGAGAGCTCGAGGCTAAATAAAAAGGGGCATGGGTTGATCGAAGGTTAAGCTACGCTTGCCGAGGTCAGTCTGTGGATGGGTGACCGTTCGTAACATAACGAGATTCCTCCACGTACTCGACACGTCATTCTACACGTCCTCCGAAATCACGTTAAGCCGTTGGTCCCGGTTGTCATTTCTTTTTTTTTTTTTTTTTTTTTTTTTTTTTTTTTTTTTTTTTTTTTTTTTTTTTTAAAAAAAACGTTGCCCCACACTAGGAATTTCTTCCTGTATCGTGGGTGCGTTTACAAACATTTAAACTCACATACACAAACAGCCAGACCCGGAACAACTACCTGTAGGTCATACAAATATTTGTTCCGTGCGGGGATCGAACCCACAACACGCGGCGCAGCAGCCGATGGCTCACCCACTGCGCCAACCGTGTCGTCTAAGATTTGTAGATCTTTGACTGTCGTTGCGGGTAATCAGGAACACGAAATTCTGACAACCAGTCTTACCAAGGGGTATCGTGTTGCCCAGTAACAGGGTTGTGGAGGTCAGATAGGCAGTCGCTCCATGTAATACGAGTACACCGGTATTCAGCTGCATCCGGTTAGACTGGAAGCCTACCCCAAAATAGTTGGAAAAAGGCTAGGCAGATGATGAGATGTTGTATAATAATAGGTCTTTACCTATGAAATTGCCGTTTTGTATGAAAAAATTTAAATGAATTTATTTTCATGTATTTTTTATTTGTATTAATCGAAGTAATCACCCATGCAATCAATGCATCTTTGCCAACGCAGTGGCAGTTTATTGATGCCCTTCTTAAAGAAATCAGCTGGACGGGAGGCAACAAATTCTTCAAAGGCATTTTGTACTGCCTCTCGGGTATTGAATTTTTTTCCCGCCAAGAAGTTATCCAAATTCTGGAAAAAGTAGTAGTCTGTAGGCGCAAGGTCTGGTGAGTAGGGCGGATGACGGAGAGCTTCCAACCCCAGTTCTTGCAACTTGGAGACCGTCTGCTGTGCAGTATGAGGTCGCGCGTTGTCGTGCAGGAGCAGCGGAGACGAGCGATTGACCAATGCTGGTTGGAGATGTGCCAGCTTCTCCATCATTGTGTTCAATTCTTCACAGTACACATCTGCAGTAATGCTCACCCCGTTTGGTAAGAAGCTGTGTTGAATCACACCGGCGCTAGACCACCAAACAGTGACCATCACTTTTCTTGGGGTAAGTTTTCGTTTAGGGCATTGTTTAGGTGCTGAACCAGGATCCAACCAACTTGCTGAGCGCTTGCGGTTATCAAACAGAATCCATTTTTCATCGCAGGTAACAATGCGGTTCAAAATTTCTTCATTTGTGTGTCTGTTGAGCAGTGCAAGGCACGTCTCGACGCGTACTTCGCGCTGGCGATCATTGAGTTCGTGGGGCACCCATTTGTCAAGCTTTTTTACCTTGCCAATTTGACGCAAATGGACCAATATTGTTTTGACGCTAACGTCGAAAGCTGCTGCTAATTCAGCCGTAGATTGTGTATCATCAGCTTCCACAATCGCCTTTAATTCGTCATCGTCGACCAAAGTCTTCGGACGACCGCGAGGTTCATTTTTCAGGTCGAAATTTCCAGAACGGAAGCGAGCAAACCAATAACAGGTAGTCCGTTGGTTTGTAGTGTTAGCTCCGTAAACGTCGTTGATGTTGCGTGCCGCTTGTGCCGCGTTGCTGCCACGACGGTACTCATATTCCATAATTACTCGAATTTTTAACGTATCCATGATGACGAAAAAGATTTAATTGCGATGAAAATGTAACACTAATCAATAAACAAATGACTACTTTTGGAAAAAGAAATCCATGTTTTTAAAATAAAATTAATTTGAAATTAGAATTCTTAGCCAAACAAAAAATATTTTGATTTGAAATGGCCAGTACTGCAGAACGGCAATTTCATAGGTAAAGACCTAATATGTAGGCAGTAGGTTTTATCGTGAATTATTAGTTGTATAAATATTGTTTTACTTAATAATAGGACAAATTCGGTTTTTAGAAATAAGTAACTGAAACTACAATCTGGAGCTTGTTTAAACTTTAATTTTAAAACGACCAAACAAATATTATTATTAAATACATTGTTTTATTCGATAAAAATCCACAACATTTGGATGTAGGTTTCCCAAACCTAATTCTTCTGTGTATTCAGATACTGATTGATGGTATCCTTCAACATAATTCCCAATAGCTCGTTGATTTCAGACTGAAAGAGAAATTAAAACGTATTATATAGGAATGTCCTGATGGCCCAGTGGTTTAGGCCTCGCCTCTAGTGCACGAGGTTATGGGTTCAAATCTGGGAAAGTACCAATGTGACTTTATCATTTCATATGTACTTTCAAAGCTTATCTTCGACATCAATAGCATCGGTGAAGGAAAATATCGTGAGCAAACCTGGACTTATAATTAATATAAGTCTGAAATCGCCAACCCGTCCTGAGCAAGCGTGGTGATTAATGCTCGTGGCTTCTCTGTATAAGAAGAGGCCTTTGCCCGGCAGTGGGGCAGTAATAGGCGGGTATTTTTTTATTTTCATTATTATCAACTACATTAGTACCAACGAAAAACTCTATGCCTAGTACGAATGCTTGAAGTAAACGTTACGTTTTAGTTACGTTTCGAATAGAATAATAATTGTGCTTTACTCGTAAATTGAAACGCAAATGGTATAGTTTATTTGCATTTCCAATTTTGAAATTCACCTACCACTGTTTGTCTCTACATCACCCAAAGGTTGACTGGTAGTAAATGCCTTTTGCATTAAGTCTGCCCGTGTACATTTGTGTGCTTAAAGTATTGACTTTAAGCACACAAATGTACAAAAAAAAAACGTTCGAATTAACGTGTTACGTTGACGCCAACCAATCTAGGCACACATACTGATTAGTTCTAAAGAAACACCGTTCATGGCTTCCTTATAAGAGTCTATCATTAAGTCTATAGTGACTGCTTATTAATAACAAATTGTCCACATCCAACAATGGAGAATATCATCTATTCTCGTGATGAACAGAGACTAGCATCATTGGACGTGTAGGTACCGTTAAATTAGGTGATATACAAGTAATAGTAACTTACACTGTAAGCTTTGAAAGTTGTTGGTATTCTTGAAGAAAAGAGCCTGTTCAAATCGTCAGAATAATCCACTTCCTGGACGAACAGTTTCATATCAGACTGCAAAGAGAAAGCAAGAGAATTAATAAATATCCTACTAATATTGTAAATGTAAGAGTTTGTGAGCCCCTCATCAAAAACTACTGCACAGATTTAGATGAAACTGTATTGTTTCAATGCTTCAAAATAACATTGGCTACAACTTATAAAGATACTATGTATCGCAGGCATTATAATATGTATTAGAAGAAGAGGAAAGATTGGTTTGTTATGTGTATAAAGACAAAAATTACTGAAGCAATTTTGTTTATAATTTTACATTTATACAATTTTGAAGGGAGTGGAGGCGATGTCAAAGTTCGAAGGGAAAAAATAAGAAATCCACGCGGATAAAGTCGGGGTCGAAGTGCTTGTCTAAACTAACATTATCAAGAGGAAAGATTTGCATATTTTTAATTTTGTATGTTTGTTTCTAATGGATAAACTCAAAAACTCCTAATCCGATTTATAAAAATCTTTCACTTATAGAAAGGCTACATTATCAGCGAGTAGCAAAGGCTATATTTTATTTTTAAAAGGATGAAGTCTCGGGCGCATTTCTAGTATCTTTATAAATTGTGCGTAACTGTGAGTACCAAAGTCGCGGGAGGCTGCTATTAAAGCAATAAATCTTAGACTATAGTTCTTATATCCAGCAATGGGTGATCTATTCTGATGATGATTCAGAACTCATCGAAGGTAATTCTGTGTTGATACACACATTCAAACACACACACACACATCTAGAAGTGACATCCAAAGGTTGTCTGTAAGAGATCACTTTTAGCAATAAGGACGCCCATAGTAACACCCTATGTAGCTCTTAAAGTCATTATTTGTAAGTTTTCATGGTGTACAATAAAGAGTATTCTATTATATTCTATGCTGGGATTAATCTCCCAGTCAAATAATACATATAACTGAAAAATCAATTCTATTTATCTCACAACTATATTACTGATCTGCGACCTTTCCAAATGGCCTATATTTTGTTGAAGTTGATTCAATACAAGATGAACAAACACATGAATGACGGAATACTCACTTCTATTCCTCCCATCGTAAAGGTCACCTTTGTACTCCGAATAGTGATACCCTTGGTGAGGCTAATATGTATGCGGATCTGGCCGACGAAGCGCATTTGTTGGACCTCGACCCTAGATAGAATAATAAATAAATATTGCTGGACAATCCACACAGCATCATCTAGCCCCAAGCTAAGCAGAGCTTGTGTTATTAGAAGAATATTTGTCATATTACAATGGGTTTTTCTTTAGTTTTCCACATTGGTAGATTTGTATGAGAGAATGTATGGGAGGCTGGATTTATGCCCGCTTGATGGCAATTGGTTCGCTCCCTTTAGAATGGGTTTTTTTTAGTTTTCCATATTGGCAGGATTGTATGAGAGATTGTATGGGAACCAAGATGCGTTCCGGTTTATGGCAATAGGTTCGCCCCCTGTTTATGCGACTAAAACATAACGGGCGAAATGTGGGTGTACTTTATGTATACCCCTGTATAACCCTTCGGGGAATACAGGCGTTATGTTATGCTATGTATGAGAGCAAGGTTCTTACTTCCCAGACGAATTCATTTTAAATGTGTTTCCAAACACAGTTGTCTCCGTTGATGCGGCACCTGCGATGAAATAAAGTGAATCTTTAAGATTTGAAAGCCCTTGGGCAATAATACACGATTCGACCAAAATTTAAATGGATCAAAAGGCGTAGTATTGGTGCAAGAAGTGATAGGCTAAGGTTTTGATGCAGGGACGTCTCTTGTCTTGAAGTCCCTAGTATTTTTTTTTTTCAATTTAATTGTCTTTGATAGCGAGAATTCCGACTCAAGACTCGAACCACACCTGTTAAGCAAGTAAAATAATAATTATTTTAAAAGGTCATAATAAGCTTCATTAGCTTCACACTCTCTATAATGGAGAGCGTCTGTTGGCTTAACGAACAATTACTTGATGCTCGTACGCACTTACTGACTAACTGCCAATTTCAATAACGTATCGTATTCAAATCTAGGGATCGATTTAGTTTGTAACCAATCAATGGCCAAGTTTGCAATCGAACCTTAAGATCGCAGATTAAGATTGAGAAACGTCATTAAATTTGGCTATAAAACACGTCGTAATTCCATGCAGTACGTTGACGACGTTGGCAGATCTAATGTCACATAAAACACTGAAAAATGCACTATGGTGGTGTATAAATAAACTACCTGGATGACCGAGCTTTGCTCGGATAAAAAGACGTTTTCAAAAAATGAAACGTAGCTAGACCTATTTATCGCCCCCAAAACCCCCTGCATACTAAATTTCTGGAAAATCGTTGAAGACTAACCTTCTCGCCAAAACACCATTGACCCGCGCAATTCGGGTTATTAACGAGCTTCATCTTAAAATCGATGTCCTTACATGCCATTTGAGTGAATTCGCAAAAATGCTATTGTTTATTTTATGTTACGTAGTAGATTAAGGTATAGGCTATAAGTTGTTATTTATTTTATTTTTTTATTTTAACTATTGTTTCTTTTTTTTCTAATTGTTTTTTTTTAATGTTAGATACTAAGTTAATTTTAAGGCCACTCTATCGCATTAGGTGTATACCTGTAATGATAGTTGTAAAGGAGATTTTTCAAAAAAAAAAAAGATTCAGATTGTATATATATGTACATATGTGAATACAAGAATTGCTCATTTAAAGGTATAAGATAACAAGCAATGTCTAATTTTCCCAATTCAACATGAACCGTATTCTTTTGTGATGAAATTGAAAAATAAATTTGACAGTAGCTTGATGTGCTGGTCTCTGTACCGTACTAGATTCTACTTTATAGATTTTAGTCGTGTCATCAAAAAGATTCAAAATGTTTAAACTTAAATGAACTAAACTTCAGTTTTAACTGATACTCTGCTTCGTCTCACTAAAAACAAGAAGACGTCTACTGAATTTTTCTTACCAACATCGCAGTTAATGAGAGGCAGTTCGATGTCAAAGTTAAATCGGGATCCGACGATGCTGTAACTGGCGCTGTGCACCACGATATTGCTCATGCCTTTGCTCAACAGCTCTTCGATGAAGTAGGCGCTATTGAAGATCCTGTAAGAGAAGTAGGTACATTATTGATAATGCCCAAATGTGCAGTACTTAGATGTGAATTAGAAACACGCAAAAAAGCAAATGGTTTTTCATATAATTATGTGCTAATTAAATTAACAGGAACTTATCATAAGATTACATAGTGCATGTAGTACCAAAGGATAGGCGGTTGTAACTACAGTACAGTAGGGTAAAGGGCAGGGTCGAGCCTATTGCATCGACCGGGTATTTACCCCTACATAGAAACTTACAAACAACCATCTATACCAGTTTACTATTTATACCAACGAGGTAAAATTGGTTCACTCTTAGAAATTTACATTATTCTTGAGTGCTATAGGCTATTTTATTTTAAAAACTATGCTGTAAAGGGGGTGGACACGATGTTACAGTTTAAAGGGAAAAGTACGAAATCCACGCGGATGAAGTCGCGGGCTAAGTGCTAGTATACAATGTTATTACCAAATTAGTCTCTTTATTCATTTTATAAACATATAAATTACATTTGACGACCGATGTAGCGCGGTGGGCGAAGGTCCGAATGCGACGCAAGAGGTTGCGGGTTCGATTCCCGCCTTGGGACAAATGTCTGTACGATCTACAAATATTTGTTCCGGGTGTTCTGGGTATTTCCTATGTATAATAAAAATAACTAACTATGTAATGTATTGTATTAAGTATATCAGTCATCTAGTACCCATAACACAAGCTCTGCTTAGCTTGGGGCTAGATGATGCTGTGTGGATTGTCCAGCAATATTTATTTGTTATTATTATTATTTTTAAATATAAAAAATACAAAAACATTTAAAAATATAAAAAATAGTAGTCCACCGATGGCGGAAGCAGGGTCCAAGCTACCGGCGGTTAGGGTTGCAGAGACAGGAACCTCCTCACAATGCGAGCCGTATCGAGGAGTACTGCCTTCTGTATCAGGCCTTTGATCCAACCGTGTAACGAAAGCCTCGACAGATGGTCGTCAAGGCTTTTAGCCAGTAGGCCATTGGCCGTAACTACGATCGGCACAATGACAGCCGAGTCCACATTCCACATGTCGACAACCTCGTGTGCTAAGTCAAGATATTTAATCTGTTTTTCTTTCTCGGCTTTCACGAGGTTCTCGTCATGTAGGATGGTGACATCCACTATCATTGCGCGGCGCGCTAATCGGTCTATCACTACTATGTCAGGCTTATTGGCAACAATAGTCCTGTCAGTAATGATACCAAATTAGTCATTTTTAGTTACTAGTATAGATAGATTTACTCACACAGGCACAGGCAGCGTGTAATTACGTTCTTGATTCTTGATATACAAGGGATCCATACCAGCGTCCTTGATGGATTCGCTTACTTCTTGGATCATGTTCAAAACGTAGCCGCTCACCGAACGTTCATTATTGAAGTCGACTGCAAAGAGAAAGATAGCATTGTGTCAATATACATTTGAAAGTAGGCGCATGTTCCTATGGCGTATTTGAAGAGTTCGTGGTTAAATAAAAGCGGCCTCACGGGTTATATAGAGGCTTTCCGTGCCTCGTTAAGCACGTTAAGCCGTTGGTCCCGGCTGTCATTTGTCACGAATCTTTGACAGCCGTTACTGGTTGTCAGAAGCCCAAAGTTATAAGTAGTAAATGCCTATGGCCTAAAGTGTGCTTCTGAACAAAAGTATTCTTTAAGTAAGTATTAAATAAATAAAAAGGAAATACAGGCGTATTAAGACGAAGCTGCTTTGACGGCACGGTTGGCGCAGTGGCTGAGCGATTAGCTGCTTCGCTGCGTGTCGTGAGTTCAATTCCCGCACGTAACAAGTATTTGTATGGCCTACTAATAAATTTTAAACAAATAGTTAAATCTATTAACTTACTTTCGGTAGCATCAAACTGTCGCAGAGCATTGACGCTCATAACAAGGAAGCTGACAGCAATGATAAATTTCATTTTGTAAATCTGCAAGAGAAATAAATTAATATTAACAAAACAACTTGGCAAGAATTTAGTATATAAAATTATTTTTAACTGGTTTTAAATGTACAGTGGACAACCGGTAATCCGGCCCCTGTCTAATCCGGCGCCCTTAGTAATGAGACATGCCTATCACTGTTGAATATAGGTACAGAGGCCAGAACATCAAGCTACCCCAATCTATCAAATTTCTATGATAGTTTTTAAACTTTATTACAAACAAAATAAGGTATATTTGTATGTATTTTTGTATGCTGTATCATAAAAAAATAAAAACAAAAAAAATAAAATGTATGGGTCGACCACCCTTAACATTTAGGGGACGAAAATTAAATGTTGTAACATTCGCAGAACTAACCGACATGCACACAAAATTTCACGAAAATCTGTTGAGCCATTTCGGAGGAGTTTAATTACAAACACAACCACACGAGAATTTTATATATTAAGAAAGAAGATAAAATAGACCAGCAATAACAAACAATGACTTACCTAGAAACACTCAAACGTTGCAATGGTCTGCAGCGCATATTCGCTTAGTTTATATATCGATCCGAATTAATTAGTGGGTAATTAATGTTTAATGTTGACACATGGGGGTAGCAACCATTGACATACATAGGTATCTAAATTGAGGATTTTTTGTATAACAAATCAATAGATAAGTAGAAAATCAACAATAAAGCCGTTATAGAAGAGAGAGAGAGCTTATCAGGCTAATTTATAAATGCGAAAGTTTTTCCGTATGTGTTTGTGTGTGTGTATGTTTTCACGCTAAAACGGCAAAAGGATTTTTTTTTATGAAAATATGTCATACCCTGTTGTATACTGTGTCTCTGTCATTTTCCTTTGAGGACCTTTTCGTAAATCATGGACGCAGTAGCCTTGTAATGACTTAGAGAACTTAGATTACGTTTTATTCGGTCTAGCCGGGGGTTCCGGAAGGATCGTACGTTCCCGCGACCCCCGCTGTAGGTGAGAGATGTAATACCGGGTGGTTTTTAGTCAGTAAGAGTCTGACATCCATGATATTTTTCCACCTCGGAAAATAATGTATGTCGAGTATGATTAAATATATTAAGTACCTACTACTAACTTAACCTGGCCACGCTCCCCTATATCACATCCTAAAATTAATTATTAGGAAAGTAATTTAAAGTATTGTATAGGACGCACATATATATACAGTAACAAATAAATTCACTTACGCATTTATAATATTAGTTAGGAAGTTTTATGTTTATCTAAGACATCACTGACATCGGTAAAAGAAAAACAAAGTAAGGAAACCTAGATTTGTATTAAATATAAAAAAGTCTAAAATCGCTTAAACACCTCGAGAAACCGTAGTGGTTAATTCTCGTGCCTTCTCTGAATGAGAAGAGGCCTTCTCAGACCCTGTTTTAATGTTAAAATGGTCGATAAATCACCGACAAAACTGAGTACAGTTATCAAAAACAATTATTACGATACAAAAAAATCATTTATTCACACAAAAACCTAGACCTAGCCTTATTAACAATATGAGTATACGTATCCTTTATCTTAATTAATTTTTAAAACTTTATAAATTGGCCTCGATGAGATCCAGCAGGACAATCTCCAGAAGCTCGTTGATTTCTTTCTGTAATGCATAAAAATAACAAAAAATATTATAAAGTATAAACAAAATATCACGCCTGCAGCTATTGGCTAAATAAAAACAGCCGCACGGGTCGATCGAAGGTTAAGCTACGCTTCCCGAGGTCAGTTTGTGGATGGGTGACCGCTCGTAACATATCGAGATTCCTCGGTGCCTCGGAAAGCACGTTAAGCACATGGCTGACATTTGTTGATCTTCGACAGTCGTTAAAGGTAGCCAGAAGTCCGAAAGCCTGACAACCAGTCTTAGCAAAGGCTATCGTGTTGCCCAGTGACTGGGTTGGAGGTCAGATAGGTAGTCGCTCCATGTATAATACTGCTATTCAACTGCATCCAGTTAGACTGGAAGCCGACCCCAATATAGTTGGGAAAAGGTCTAACTCTTTGGTCTAAATCTCTTTGGCCCAACCAAAGAGATTTAGACTTTATAAACATCTAGCTACGAACCCAAGGAGCGGATAAAACCGCGGGGCACAGCTAGTTCTTCTATAAAACTGGTTTTATTAAAACAAAAGACAACTACCAATTCACTTGAGGAGTTACCTTTTGTTTTCAAAGATCCAGACGTGACAATTAGTACTTACATAATGATCCTTGATAGTGTCAGGGACAAAAGATCCGACGAAATCGTTGAACTCATCGGAGTAGTCCTCGCCCATGACGACAAGTGTCACGTCGGACTGTAAGAAATGAGAAGGCAAATCATTAATCCTACTTAATAATATAAATTTTATAAGTTTGTGAGGATGTGTGGATATTTGTTGGTGTTTCACGCAAAAACTATTCAACGAATTTTGGTGAAACTAGACACAGTATTATACTTATATACATATGCCGGAGAAAGCTATGACTCGGATTGATTGTTGAACATTGTCTGCTTATTAGTAATTGGAAACGTCAAGCAGAAAATCTACTTGGGTGAAGTCGATACAGGAAGTGGCAACACTGAGTTGGTGGCAACACTGAATTGACGGTTGCCATTGAAGACATGGCAGTTTGACTTTTGAAGTGGTGGAACGTTAATGTTGGAACGTTGGATTGGGTTTTTTGATGTAGACGCGAGTTCTAGACGTTATTATGTCATCCTGTATCGAACTCATGGCGTTTATCATATTGTAATCCGATTCCACCTTCCTAATCGAGTGATTTTGCTAAATTATGTTAACCTTAGTGGATTAATAGACGTCTGTACTGAACACCATGTTGTATTCACCATGTATGATCATTCGGACGACGAGGTATTTCCATGTGCTTCCGACATATATACTCGTATTACAGTGTTATAGCTTATTTAAAGCATACTATGATAAACAAAAGGGATTTATAAGGTAAGCGGAAAAGCCGGGAGAGGGCGCCCTAGAATCTAGACATCTGTATCAATGGTTGTCATTACATCTTCTTTTAAACTCCAACCTTCTTTTATCGCATAATTCCTAGATCTATAATTTTAGCCACACCACATATCATCATCATCATCAGTGCCAAAAGTGAGTGCTTGAGTGTTTGACGGCACGGTTGGTACAGTGGTTGAGCGATTGGCTGTAGCACAGGGTACGGAACAAATATTTATATAGCGTACAGGTATTTGTTCCGGGTCTGACTGTTTGTGTTTGTGACTTTAAATGTTTTCTAAACGCACCCACGACAGAAAAATAGCAGAAAGACCTAGAGTGGGACAACGTTAGTCTTAAAAAGAAATAAAAAAGAAAAGACGTCCACTGCTGGACACAGGCCTCCCCAATGATTTCCTCAATAATCGGTCCTGCGCTGCCCTCATCCATAGTCACACTACATATTCTTCGCAAAAAAGGGGTTAAATATTAGAAAAAAGCTTACGTTAATGTCTCCTAATTTGAAGTCGATGGAAATACTGCGGATGGAAATTCCGGAGATAATTCCGACGTTGACACGGACCACGCCAGCCACACGGACACTCACGACGTCGATTCTGGAAAAAAATAACAAAATCAAAATCATTTATTTCGTTTGTGGATGCAGGGAATTCAAGAACTTGTGTTTTTACTCTTCACGGCAGTACTACTAAACGGATTTTGAAATATAGAAAATATTCACACATAATGCATACAAAATAGGGTAAAAACATATTTCAAAACAGTAAGTGTTGCCTCAGTGTTTTCCATTCTTCTCCATACGCTACCTTTTGGAAGGGGAAACTAGAATTATTTTAAATATTACGTCCAAAAGTGCCTTTACCATGGATTGATTGAAATAAATGATTCGACTTGGACTTTGATGAAACTTTACATTGTTATAGCTTAAACTTCAGAATGACACAAATCTATTCTTCTGAACTAGTTTATACTTAAACTCTGTCTGTCAGATTGTCACCATTTCACGCATTAACCGCCGAACAGATTTGGATAAAATTTCTCACATGTGTAAATCATGATCTGGATCAAAGCATATGTATGATACTTGTTATCCTGGTAGTATGTTCCCGTGGGGTAATGCGCGGGTGACGCCACGGGAAAAAGCTAGCAGACCTCGATTTATATAATCCTGGGAACCTGGGCTTTTGGTACCTACATATTTTACTACACGCTAAGAATAAAATTTCCCCGTCCCACCATCATTTTCACCATTCTTGTATATTATTGGAGTATATTGTAACTCATATGAACGTGAGCAATATGATTGATATGAGCGTTAGCGTAGCGGGTGGCGTTCTGTGGTTTCTGCCTACCCCCATGAGAAAAGGTGTGAGTTTATGTGTGTATGTATGTATTGTAACTTACTTTCCAGAAGCCTTAAAATCCAATTTGTTGCTGAAGAGTTCACCTTCGGCCTTAGCAGATGCTGAAATAGTTAAAAAACTTATGAGACAAAACATTACAGTTCAAAATAAAGTACCCTTAGTAGTTAAACTAATCACAAAAAAAGCAATTAAGAAGTACACCAATAGAATTTAAATACGAGTACGTTTCAGATAAGTTAAAAGAATATTTTTTAAATATTACTCGTTATGCACAAATTATTGGCGTACATTATGTAAATATGTATAAAAAGGACAGGACAGACTGAAGCTGCATTCCTCTCGACCCTTTGCTCGAGTCAGCCCGCGTAGCTAAGCCAGTAGTTGTTTAAATTACTCCCTAAATAATATATCTATTAGATACAGCCCGTCCCTTGCTGTCCCTCTACCAGCGACGTCCTAAACTGAGGTTCGTACCCCGCAGGGGGTGCCCTTAGCGATTGGTCGCTTAGCTTTTAATTTCTAATTAAGTCCCCACAAGAAAGTTCTTTTAAGCAGTAGGTATCCCTGAAGGATAAACTGCGAGATGCCCATTCAGAAAAAAAAAGAAGCTGCAATCTAAACTAGTAATAAAACTAAAATAAAAGCTTAATAATAAAGACTAAGTACAAATTTCTGAAGGGTATTTAATGCTATGTGAACAAATGTCATAGGGCAACAAATCTGTGAGGAAACTTGATCTAATCTTCTCGTCAATCAAAAAATTGCATTTAGATGAGAGACTGTTTAAATGGTTTGGTTTTGGTAGTATACAGTATATTAAATAACAGGAGAATTCTCCTAAACTCTTGAATTTACTTTATTAATACGAGTATAATAAAGTAAAAATATCAGCATAGTAAAATATTTATAAAAAACAGAATTTAAATATATATACGTATATATTTGACAATAAATACGCTTCAATTGGACCGTCACACACGCGGCCCGTCTTTCATTAATAAATGCGGTCTTCCATTTTCAAAGACAAGACAGTACGCGCGTGCACAGAGTGTTTCTTTTACGTATCCATTGAATAAAAAAGCATTTTGGTTATGAATGGCAATCATTTTTTAAGCATGGACGCTATACTATTGTGGGTTAACGGGAACGCCTTTCGTTAATTAACATAATGACTACTATTTATCAAGTTAACTTACCAGCAGAGAAGTGAATAAGAGGTAATTCAATGTCAAAGGTAAGGCGGGAAGTGATAAGGCTGTAATTAACTCTGTGAGTCTTGATTTCACTTAGACCCGTACTCAGTATGTCCTCGATGATGGCTTCATAATTAAAAAGACTGAAAAAAATAAATACAAAATGTTTGATCATCATCATCATCTGCCTAGCCTTTTCCAACTATGTTGGAGTCGACTTCCAGGGCTTACTGGAAGTCGAAGCACCTGAATAGTAAACATCAGTATTTTACATGGAAGCATCGGATATCCGACCTCCACAACCCGATTAAAAAATACGGCTATTTCATCTGCCGTACTATTGCACACACTATTAACGCTCTCCTGAACTCAAACACAGATTTTGATATGTTTGCGAATGAATGGAAGGTGATATTGTCGGAATGTTTGAATTTTTGTGAGAAGAATACATGACCGTGTTAAATAAATTATATGTTTAAGTAGTGAAATTGGCTTCGGTCGTTCTATTTAAAATAAATAAATATTCCAAGTCTTTTCCCAACTATGTTGAGGTCGGCATCCAGTCTAACCGAATGCATCTGAATACCAGGATTTTACATAGAGCGACAGCTTAACTGATATCCAAAACCCAGTTGGTTACCACGATACCCCTTTGTAAGACTGGTAGTCAGACTTTTCTTGACTGATTGAGTTAACATACTCATATGTAATCCCTAAGGGTTCGGCAGAGACACACACATTTTTGTTAGTTAGGTTTAGTCATATGTAAAAGGGGCGAGCTTAATGCCAACCGGGCACCAATCCAGACTGTGGGAATATGCCTGACCTGGTAATCGAACCCAGGGCATCAAGCGATATCTACAGATGATTTTTAGTCACTTACACAGGGACTGGAAGCTCGTAGCTCGAAGTTTCCTTCTGGATGTGGAAGGGGTCCAGTCCAGCGTCTTTGATGGCCTGGCTAGCGTCTTCAATGGCGCTTTCTATTTGTCCGCTGACTAAGCGCTCATCAGAAAAGTCAACTGAAACGAATTTGATTATTCATTTGTTTTTAGCCTATAAAGCCGTTATATTTTTTTCTTAAAAACGTTTCTGCACACTAGGAATTCCTCCTGTGTCGTGGGTGCGTTAATAAACATTCAAACTCACAAACACAAACTGCCAGACCCGCAACTACCTTTACGCCATATGAATATTTGTTCCGTGCGGGAATTGAATCCACGACACGCAGCGAGCAGTCAATCGCGCCAATCGTTGCGTCGTTTGTTTTTTTTGTTACCTTTTCACGACTAAACGACAGATCGGATCATAGCGATATTTGGCAAGGAGATAGATTTTATCCTGGGGAAGGACATAGATAGGATAGTTTTTAATTTCGTCTGTGGATAAAATAACCGACGTACACACGGAGAAAGTCGCCGGAAAAAGCTAGTTGATCAAGCAAGTTGATTGCTTGGAAAAACTTACTTGGTATTCTCCTGTCAGGGTATGACATAGCACTTATGCCAATGATGAGGAAAACCAAAGCAAGGATGACCTTCATTTTTGATTTAGTTTCTGTTCTTTTCTGCTAGAAAAAAGAAGTTAAGATATTAATTAAAAAACAAAAATATTGACGGGATACTCGATGAAAGAGACATCACCGCACAACCTAACACCTTGAGCTCAGTACCTACATGATTCTAGACTCCCTAGTGTTGAAATTTGAAGTCACATTTTCCTATTTTTTACGTTTTTTTAAAAAATAACTTCATTCCCATAAGATTATTAATCAAAAATAAATAATTCACTTATTTGATTAAAAATCTCCTTAGGTTATATAGTGATCATGAATTTTTACAGTTAAAAGTTAAGGAATACACCAGGTAGAAACTTAAAAATTAGGAAATTTTTGCCGAAAAATATAAACAGAATAAACGTTGGGGTATCCAGAATACTCAAGTCATGGTATCAGGTTCCATGGTATCTCCCACCGTCTTATCACGACATACCCTATATACTCTTGTCATGTCATACTCTTGTACGAATAAAATGATATTCTTTTTTTTCTACATTGGTATTACATGTCTTACCTTGCAATACTTGCGAAGTGAAATAACATACATTGATAAAAACCATATCGTTTTTATACTATTCGGAAGCAATGTGGTCCTTAGTCGATAGCTAATCTAACTGTCTCATCTTATAGATAACATATTTAATTCTTAATTTGGGCCCTTTGTTCTCGTGTAATCGTGTAACTTCATGATAGCGCTGTGGTTAAGGCCTCGTAGTTTATTCACGAGGTTACAGGTTTTAATCCGGGAAAGTACCGATGTGACTTTTTCAATTCGCCGCACCTTCAAAGCAAAAAGCCATGACCTGATTTCAAGCTATGATGCAGTGAAATGATTGTTCAATTAGGTTTACTAAATAAAATAATACCAGCCTGTTACTGCCCACTCAAGGCAAAGGCCTCTTCTCATACAGAGAAGGCACGAGCATTAATCACCACGCGTTTTCAAGACGGATTGGCGATTTCAGAGTTATTTTAATTATAAGTCCAGGTTTCATCACGATGTTTTCCTTCACCGATGTCAGTGATGTCCAAGATAACTTAGAAAATACAGAGGCCAGCACATCAAACAACCCCAATGTATCAAATTTCTTTGTAGTTTTCAACTTTATTATAAACGAATAAGGTTCATGTTCAATTGGGAAAATCTCACAGTTTGGGGTAGCTTGATGTGAGAGTGCTCTTAGAGAGACCTCTGATCTCTGACATCGGTAGAAGGATATTTCGAAGAAACCTGAAGTTATAATTAATTTAAGCCTGCAATCGCCAACTTGGCTCGAGCAAGCGTGCTGATTTATGCCTTCTCTGTATGAGAAGAGGCATTGGTCTTGCAGTGGGACAGTACAAAGCTAGTGTTATTGTAGCGACATCTATCTCACCACATACGGCATCCGATTTCGACACACTTGAACATTCCACTGGCCCGGCAAGCATCACCAAATATACGAGTACCGGTCTGGTTGCAAAATCCTTACTTTCCCATGAGGAATGAGGAACTTTGCACCCTGTTCTTCTTACCACCAAATTATGATTAGTACTCTAGTAGTAAAAGACTGTAAGACATGGGTTTTCTATGGTGACAGTAAGTACGGTGTTGTTGCTACACAGTGCCATATATTGCTCGCACGCCCTCTCCTCCGCCGCCCGCGCTTGTCGCCGCATGCGCAGGCGACAGTGAGAGAGAAGCACAGAGCACTATAACTCAGAGAGGAGAGAGTCCCGATCGCTAAGGGGAACGGCTGAAATCTTGCGATCCTCCGCCACGCCATATTTTTTCCTTCTATTGGACATTTTGTACTGTGCCATGCTCAATTGTATGTTAAAGGTACAAATCCCAATAAAATATATTAAAAACATCTCCTTGTATAGGTTCATCTCCCTGAGTGGTCATCTTTGAAATTCTATTTTTGTGGATCTCAATCGCGAATGAAAATGTTATGCCATCAAGTTAAGTATTGAATAGCATCACAGCGGAACCTATCAGAATACAGCTGGGTTTTTAAATAAAAGTAGGAGAAGAGCCTTCTTGGCCTCACACAGGTCCTTTTTAATTTGTAGGTAAGTATGCTTCTTTAACCTTACATACTCCTTTTGCTTCGTTTGCGTCCATACAGCTGGTCACACACGCACGCCAGTTGCAAGTACTACGCATCTGACCTTCCTGAAGAACATCACCAATAAGGTCAGTGTATGTCCTTCTAGGATGTCCCCTCCCCTAGGCGTAAGGCCAGGGTAAACTGTTCCATATTAACATATTAAAGTATGTACCACACCATCCTAATTAGATGACTATCAGGAAACAATTAAATGTGATACAAATCTTATCATTTTTACATACCGCACGACGATAGCTATATTTAGGAGACCTACTTTTAACTGAATGATAAACTAATTCAAATGTGAATATTGCCTGGACATTAGAAATAATTTAAAAGAGCATTCTTAGATATTTGGAAAGTTGAAAAAAAATTACATGTCTCGTTGAAAGAATGAATAAAGGGTATTTATAAGGCAGATGTAAGTGGAAATTCCGTAAGGAGAAGCCCTAGAAGGGCATGCACTGGGCTTGAAGGTGATGTTCTTTAGAAAGATCAGGTGCGTAGTGGGTACTAGCAAATAGCGTGTGTGTATGACCAGATGTATGAACAAATACGAAGCAAAAGAAGTATACAAGCACCGAAGCAGGTGGCGTTCTTTTGTCTCTGCCAAAAGGCTCTGGAAAAAGGTAAGTGTATGTGTGTATAGGAAATGCGTTAAAACGCTTGTTTCTTCGCGACATAGTGGCGTTGATTTATCAAAATATTGATCTAAGCTTCAAGATCTTAACTAATCGTACAAAGATGTAAAATTGTTTTTGTTTTTTTATTTGTTTATATGATTGTAAAAGGTTATAATCTCTGTAAGTACTGATCCAATTACGAAAATTCTTTCACAGATAGAAACTACACTATCGCAGAGCGCCATCAGATATAATAACTCTAATTATTTCTTAATCAAGTCGGAGACAAATTAACCCATTAGCTGCCTTATCGGTGCATGCACTGTATATACGAATTCATCATTCATAAATGTACACAATCATCATCCTTCTGCCCTTATCCCAATTTATTTGTGGTCTGCACAGCAAGTCTTCGTCTTCCCTACACACTTATTTGGACGTCGTCTCAAGTCACCTCCTTTCTAGCCATATCATCATTCAGACAATCTATCCATCTTTTCTTTGGTCTCCCACTACTCTTGCAACAGCACTCTCCTGCACATTCATACTCAGAACATGCCCATACCATGACACAATACAATATTCATATATGTGTAAGCGATATATAGCTAAAATATTGGCCTTTTTGACAACATGTTCCAAAAGGATGTTCTTGATAAAACTTTTTTTTTTCTCATGACATTTATGGTATGGTATTGAATACTAGGAATTTTTTGTTTTTTTTTTTTGGTATGGCCACTCGCAGTGCAGCACTAGACGGCGGTTTTAACCGGACGATCCTGTGGTGACCTTTAAATTAAAGCCCCCAGACAGGGCTACACTATACTAACAAAAAAATATATTTATTTAAAAAACAGTGGACCCTGGAAATCCGACATACTTTTGCGGGGCAGTATCGAATTTGTCGGTTTATGGTGTACCTACTCCCTCAGTCCCCATATAGACCGGATATTTAAAAAAACAAAACTACTTTTTAATCCTACAAATCTTAGCTCAAAATGATAAGCATGCATTACCTACATAAGTGAAGATTTGCTAAAATAATGTTTGCGTTCAACAGAGATAGGCATGTTGGATTACAGGGGCGCCAGATTAGATCCCGCTCGGAGAAGAAGGCGTCGAGGAGGCAACCGCCTTGATGCCTAACATGCCGAGAACCCACCGGCATCATTTAACGCAGGCTGGATTCTGGGGTCGCGGGTGCTTAGAGTGGGGACTCTGTTCGCCTACCGAATGACCTCAGGGAACACGGTGGCATAGTGATCACGTGTCGCCGTGCACAGCGAGGTTCAGGGGAGACCTCTTAACCGTCTCCTCAGGGATGTGCCCTAACAGGCGTTGCACAGGGGGTCCCTGAGTGGTCTCTTAAGAGGTAACGGGGCCCCTTCCATGTGCTGATGGTGATCACCGGGGTGGTTTTAGTATGGTAAGAATCCCACACTCCCTGGTCTTTTTTCCAAAAGTCCAGGCGCCTTTTGAAGGTTTCCCCGTGTAAAAAAAGGGGCCAGATACCCATAATAAAAAATAAAAATATCGTAGTGATCGGGAAGTGTAGCTTAAATTAGAATAAGTTCAAAATTCTATATCGCTTGTTGTAACTTACAATTACAATAGTGCCTTCGTGAAAACTGTTCTAGTTTTTTGCATTAAGTCTCCCGTCTCTACGGCCTGTACGGTCTTAGCCTAAAGACGTTCTTCGCCCACTTACCTTCATCTAAATGTAAAAATTTATTGCCCTTTAAACATGTATATGTTTAAAGTCCAATGAAAAGACGCCAGCACATCAAGCTACCGCAAACTGTCAAATTTTCCCAATTGAACATGAACCTTATTTCTTCTGCTATAAAGTTTAAAAACTATCAAATAACTTTGACACATTGGGGTAGCTTGATGTGCTGGCCTCTGTACAAGTATATGTATTATACGAGACCTCAACCGGGTCACAGATAACGCAATTTAACTGGGCCACCTACTGGTCTAAACTCAATTCAATTAAGTAACAAGATAGGCACCACTAAAAGATAAGAAAACAGGACTAGTAGCTCCTTGCTCTCCCGTGATACAACAAGGGAAATACTAAGGTAATACAGTAACACAGCATACTGTAAGGCTGTTTATTGTAGAGCACTGTCTCACAGGACTGGGTCGAGACTTGTTTACCATAAATGAAAAGGCTTCGCTGATTCAAATATATTTATTTTGCTCATGCTCTCACCATAAATAAACGGCACGTTCTATATTTTAAACTATTCTAAAAACGGTTGAGTGATCAAAACCAGCCAGCCCTATGTATATTATGTACATATGTATGTATACTAGCTGACCCGGCAAACGTTGTTTTGCCATATAGGAGTTGATCGTAGAAGGGTGAATATTTTAATTTGTATGTTCTTTTCAATGCTAAATCAAAATGAAATTTAAAAAAATATATATTTAAAACATTTAAAAAAAGTATTTATGGGTTCCACCCGTAGATATTCATTTAGGGGTATAAAAATAGATGTTTGCTGATTCTCAGACCTACACGAAATGCACACAAAATTTCATACAACTTGGTGCAGCCGTTTCGGAGGAGTTTGGTAACAGACACTGTGACTCGAGAATTTTATATATTAGAAGATATATTATTCAAGCCTGTATGCCATTAAGTTTTATTAAGCATACAAACGGCATCATAACACGTACACATACTAGCAAAAATACACGCACACACATATACGCATCACGTACAGAGAGTGCAAGTGTACTGACTAGGAATCGGCTGAAATAATAGGTCTTTACCTATGAAATTGCCGTTTTGTATGAAAAAATTTAAATGAGTTTTTTTCATGTATTTTTTATTTGTATTAATCGAAGTAATCACCCATGCAATCAATGCATCTTTGCCAACGCAGTGGCAGTTTATTGATGCCCTTCTTAAAGAAATCAGCTGGACGGGAGGCAACAAATTCTTCAAAGGCATTTTGTACTGCCTCTCGGGTATTGAATTTTTTTCCCGCCAAGAAGTTATCCAAATTCTGGAAAAAGTAGTAAGTCTGTAGGCGCAAGGTCTGGTGAGTAGGGCGGATGACGGAGAGCTTCCAACCCCAGTTCTTGCAACTTGGAGACCGTCTGCTGTGCAGTATGAGGTCGCGCGTTGTCGTGCAGGAGCAGCGGAGACGAGCGATTGACCAATGCTGGTTGGAGATGTGCCAGCTTCTCCATCATTGTGTTCAATTCTTCACAGTACACATCTGCAGTAATGCTCACCCCGTTTGGTAAGAAGCTGTGTTGAATCACACCGGCGCTAGACCACCAAACAGTGACCATCACTTTTCTTGGGGTAAGTTTTCGTTTAAGGCATTGTTTAGGTGCTGAACCAGGATCCAACCAACTTGCTGAGCGCTTGCGGTTATCAAACAGAATCCATTTTTCATCGCAGGTAACAATGCGGTTCAAAATTCCTTCATTTGTGTGTCTGTTGAGCAGTGCAAGGCACGTCTCGACGCGTACTTCGCGCTGGCGATCATTGAGTTCGTGGGGCACCCATTTGTCAAGCTTTTTTACCTTGCCAATTTGACGCAAATGGACCAATATTGTTTTGACGCTAACGTCGAAAGCTGCTGCTAATTCAGCCGTAGATTGTGTATCATCAGCTTCCACAATCGCCTTTAATTCGTCATTGTCGACCAAAGTCTTCGGACGACCGCAAGGTTCATTTTTCAGGTCGAAATTTCCAGAACGGAAGTGAGCAAACCAATAACAGGTAGTGCGTTGGTTTGTAGTGTTAGCTCCGTAAACGTCGTAGATGTTGCGTGCCGCTTGTGCCGCGTTGCTGCCACGACGGTACTCATATTCCATAATTACTCGAATTTTTAACGTATCCATGATGACGAAAAAGATTTAAATGCGATGAAAATGTAACACTAATCAATAAACAAATGACTACTTTTGGAAAAAAAAAAACATGTTTTAAAATAAAATTAATTTGAAATTAGAATTCTTAGCCAAACAAAAATTATTTTGATTTGAAATGGCCAGTACTGCAGAACGGCAATTTCATAGGTAAAGACCTAATAGATTGCTAAATCTTTAATTCGATTAACCCGTCTCTTGTTGCCCTCCAACCAAACTGAGGTCCGTGCCTTGCAGATGGTGCCCTTAGCTCGTAGTTGCTTAGTTCTAAAGTTTTTAATGCCCTGGCTGGTACCTTAATTTATTATGAAAAAACAGGATAGTCCGGTTAAGCAGCGGACAACCTCATAGGTTGAGTTGCCAGAGGCCCTTCCAAGTAGTAGTACGTCATAAGTGCTATTCAGGCGTGCGCCAGCTTTAGCTAGTTTGGTTGCTGCTGAGAAATTCTAGATGGAAAATCTCAATAACACTGCCCGACCCAGGTCCTCATGCTCAGCTCAACTTTCATTTATTATAAATATATATAGTTCGTTATTGAAATGTGGTGATGAAGGTAAAAATAAAATAAAAAACTATTTTTATATACAAGCATTTATTTTTATAATTAAACACAAATGTTGCAAACATTCAATAATGCAATCATAGCACTAATGTTATTTAACTTACTTGAAACGCTAGTAGAATTGAAAAAAGATAACTCTTGTATGTAAAACAACAGTACGGAAAATTGTCGTAGGCCTCAAAGTCGTACCTTCTACCGTTTAGGCCATTCGTAATACATTGATTATTTTATTTTACATTTAACTTTATAGCCAAGCGGAGTCCCAAGCGAAGTATCGGTGTGTGAAGAGCAACGGATTTTTTTACATTTATTTTTTTGAATTTTACAAAACGTCAAGTGGGGCTCTATTTTTTTTTATAAAATGAAAAAATATAATACAGACATTTTGAGGTTTAAACAATCGTACAGTCGACCGTATGGCAGTGGTAATAAAACCAGTACAAGCAGGCCTCTTATTTTCTATTAAATATAAGGCCAGCTCAAGATCAAAGATCACCAAATCATTTCCTGTTTCTTTATGCTCTTGAAGATCTATAACAAAATTTCTGTACAATTATGTTGTATTTATGCATTGACTTAAAATTGGACGTGTTTTTCCATATGTAATTTAATTTTCTTCTTATACCATGTTATTTCAGATGTAATATATAGTTCATGACTTAGTACTCAAAGTTTTACCACTGATGTGCGGTTGACTGTATCGAAGATATTCTACCTTTTAAAACAAAGAGAAGATAGTAACTTGAATTTAAGGATAGATAAAAGTACAAGAAGGAATTTCCATTAAATAAACTATTTCATAATATAACTAAAGAACTTAATTTTAATTGTAGACATTTAAATGAACACACTAACAATAAAAAATCACGAAGCAAAAAAACAACAACAAAACATTTTTTTTCTTTTACGCCTAGAATGCGAACACTTATGTTTTGTAAAATCAACTGCATATATTAAGGATAATCTAAGATCAGTTAGGAAAAGGATTAGAATTTGACAAGTTTTATCGTTAAAAACAAGTTTGCGTAAAGTATTTTATTGTCATAGCAATATTTTGTAGTGTCTTCAAAAATGTTGTATCATTTCAGGGTTGTAATGTAAGAAATTACCAGACTCTTCGTGAATTTCATCTGTTTTTTTTCTCTATGTCTCTCTTTTACTCTGTTTCTCTTTGAATATTTAATACAAGGAAACTGTTTCATCTTATTAGTTTCATCACGAGTGTCATACATTTGTGTTGTTTGATGCAAACCCTTCAACTCACACTACAACCCCAAAATAACACCCGCCAAATTGAAAAGCATTAATTTTGAACAAACCATAATCGTTATCATTCGATTTGAATGTTTGAAAAATACATTGCTTATGTCAAAAGCATATTTTATATCTGTATAGCAAAATTCAAACCTATATATACCCTTTTCAGATTACACAATCTCATTTGGCACTACGCGTCTGTCTTGAACAAGTAATATCAAACAAAAATATACAGTGCATTGAGAAATAACGCGAACTACATCTACCAGTATTACCTATGTATCAATATATATAAAAGTGAATAAGAGGCACTCTATAGGTTCATATACGCAGATCTAAAATAAGCGTAATCCGTGAAACATCGAACGTGGAAATAGAACAAGAATCGTTACAGACTATACATTAACTAACGTAGCGAATAAAGACACCGTCCATCCAAATTTACGATCACGTAGCCTATCAAATGATACAACAGAAGCTTCGAATACTACATAAAAATTACATTTAGCATCTATATTTCATAGGTATCGTCCTTCACAACAGGTTAATATTTTTTCGATAAATACGAAATAGGCACCCGTCTGATCGGCCCTTTAAAAACAGAACTAAGGGCGTCACGAGTCCCGTACATAATGCTAACACTCATTTATTTACATCAATGAAGTATTCAGTTGTCTAGTCGGCTGTCGCGAGAAAACTTACAGTAGTGTACTAGTTATATCTGTTATCTTAAATCTCGAATTGTAAAGATTCATCTATCGTCCACCAATATTTGAAAGCTGATCCGCTGGCACTACGATCTCTAAACTAGATGTATCGCGCCCTAAACGTAATGTACTAAGTTTTGTATTCCCTAATACATTTAGTATACTACTTTCTGTACATCTTCCACTCCTATGGATTTCGTCTTGTGTCTCTTACTTGGGCTTCCATTACTTTATAATATTGTAACATTATTATGAACTTTAGTCTTATTCAATTTTGTATCTATAGTTTCATTGGTTTTGTCGTGTATATCGTAACTGTTGCTTTGATTCGTATTAAATCATTCTGTTTGACGATCCTCTTTATTCCCACCGATTGATTTACATCGAACCATTATAACACGTACAACTTTCTAATATTGGTCCTCTACAGAGTTGTGAAATGATCTAGCTTATATTAAACTTACCATCTAAGGCTATGATGAACTTAAATTTGTTTATGCCTTGCGTGATATGTATTGCGTTAGAGGCGATTTAAAGCTAACATTTTTAATCATTTTTTTCTCATATCTACGCCCTCTTAGAACTCCGAAACACACCGCAGACTCAATTTAAATAACTTGCCCCTTAGCATTATGAAGACAAATATGACGATGACGTCACACCACATGGCAGAAATTCTTTAACCTACAGAAGATATGTAGATAGGTACTTATACTATGACGAAATTACGACTACCAGTAATCTATAATTTGTTATTAACAAGTGATATGTAGTAGGAGAGATCACTCCTTTTTAAAATATAACATTAAAATTTAAACAATATGTTTCATCGCTTACATTTAACTATTGAACTTAACAGATATCTAGACGAATATTAATGGACTCAGCAATTCAACACTCGAGGTGGCTTACAACTAAAATACTCTACATTATAAAAATAAGTTGATAAGAAAATATCCCAGAGATTCTTTGGCGGCAACACATAATATTATACAAGAATTAATTGCGTCTTTAATAGTAAGATTCTGATTACTAGAGAAACTGCAAGATAAACTCTTGCAAAAAGTAATGGCTCCAAGCTACTTCCTTCTTCTTGTCTGAACAGTAAATGAACTGGCAATTTACACAAACTAAGCAATAGTAACTTAACCAAATTATATATAAATTAACAATAATAAAAATTTAATTGATAGAACTTTCCATATTTAGATATTATCCTTCCACAAACTTTTTCGTTAAAATGAAAGAAAATTTAAAAAGTATGATCACAATCTCAAATTCTAATATTCAGAATCTTCTTAGTAAAGAAGTTATAGACGAAGCAAATAAATCGAAGAGGTTCGTAGACCACATAACAAACTCATATGATATACATGAAGGACGTCCTGGCCAGACCAGTTGCGATGAGAACGCCAGCTCCGAAGATTTCGTACGGGACCTTCACGGGTGCTGCGCTGTTCGTACAGTTCTTGGGAGGCTCTGGCTTATCTGTAATAATAAAAGTATAATCATTAAAAGAAAAAGCCATTTATTTAAATAAATTAATAAATAATACCAGCCTGTTACTGTCCCACTGCAGGGAAAAGGCCTCTTCTCATATAGAGAAGGCACGAGCATAAATCACCACACTTGCTCAAGACGGGTTGGCGATTTCAGACTTACTTAAAACCCATTTACATAATAATAAATATATCAATGCAGATAAATAAAACTCCAGTAAAAGTGTGAATGATTAACATAAAATGGGATCAAGAAATGAAAACTCACACACACAAGTGGACATTTTAATGGTGAAGAAAGATGTCAAAGTGATGTCGTTTTTTAAGCAAGTGGCAAGTAAGATATGCAAAGAGAGAGGTTGCCATGGAGATGGTGAAGGAGGACGTTGAACCGATAGACGTGAATATTGTTTTTCTTATCTCCACGTATCTTAAAGATATAAAGTTAATAAACCCAATGTGTCTGATCGATAACACTATCAAGATTATTCCAATTAGCTCATTGTACTATCAAGATCAAAGGAATTGACTCTAATTTACGTTCATCACAAGTCACAACATAAGAAACAAAATATTATGCAAATAAAGACGAGGATTTTATTTTTATTTTATTCTATTTTCTGACGGAATTGCATCGACCACTGCTTGTCTCTGTATCACCCAAAGGTTGATTGGTAGAAAATGCCTACGGCATATCCACCTTTGTACATGTATCTGCTTAAAGTATCAAATAAATAATAAGAAAGGAAAAATATTAAAAATCTCTGCAAATCAGATGATTGTTTTTATTTACTGTAAAATGGACCCTTTGAAAAAGCCAATTCATCTTATTCAGTAGATAATATAGAGGGAGATGTTACTAAGAGCCGTTACTAATATCCGTATGTATATGTCATATTACCTATGTGGCGCAGGAGGTTGCGGGTTCGAATCCCGCCTTGGCACAAATGTTTGTACGATCTACAATTATATTTGTTGTAGGTGTTCTGGGTATTTGCTATGTATAATAAAAATTATCTATCTATGTAATGTATTGTATTAAGTATATCAGTCATCTAGTACCCATAACACAAGCTCTGCTTAGGTTGGGGCTAGATGATGCTGTGTGGATTGTCCAGCATTATTTATTGATTTTTATACAGCGGTCCATAGTTTAAGAACCATTTATAAGCTCTAAAGATAATTAAATAAAGAAAATCATACTTACTGGTAGCAGCCATCAATTGTGGCAAGTACTTTTGCCAGAAGGCGCACTCCTTGACCCGAAGCCCGTGACCTATGGAGCTTGAGTTCACTGCCAGGGACAAGTACTCTCGGCCATTGGCAGAGTGAACTGGCCAGTGGATCTTCGTTGATTCCCCACTCGGATTTATAGACGGATTACTGAAATCAGACAAATGGCTAAATTGAAATTTTGTTATCAATATTTTGATGGCAGTGATACGTAAGTGCATTTTGATTACATTATAAAACATGAAGTGAATTGACCTGTACATATAAGTATATATCAAGCCTCTTCAATGATACAGATTGTATTATGATGAAAAGATAATATCTTACCCGCTTCTTGCGAAATTTGCCCAATATCTCATCAGCCGTTTACTAAACTCCACCTCTTCAGGGGAATAATTCTTCCCTGGATTCAATGGCTCTCCAAATACGTAGTTAATTTCATCGGCGTGCATCACTCCTGTCCAGGACGGCCAAGGGTTGTTCTTACTACGATGTTTGTAATAATATGTGAAAACATTGTTTCCAGTTTCTGCATAGCGATGCGCAAATTCGTTTACTCCACACGTAAAGTGATAATCTCCTACCATCTTGTCCAAAGAGTTACGGTTCCTTATGGGGTCATCTGGGTTCAACCAGTCAGTATACTCGTACACTATAGCCTGTCGTCCAACTTCATTGACATAGGGATTCAATTCTCTTACCGCCTGTAAATACTGCTCCCTGCTTATCCCAACATTCTCTTCTTTCGGGAATAACTCGGTCAGGTAATAAAGTATAAAGTAGTAACCTTCTTCTGTATTCGATCCCATCAAAAGATTGGTCTTCTTAAAGTTCTGGTGAACTAACGATCGAACAGGTAACTCGTCTAGAAAGGATCCATCTATGATTGGAACGAAAGGGAATTCGCAAATGCCAAGGGTCCCCCACTCGTTATTGACTAGTTCATCGGGGTTCTTCTTCCTGAGACACTCAATCATAGGTCCCATATCTGTTCTCGAGTGTGGACAATGGACAGCTTCTGCTAAACGAATGCCTCTCAAAATGCTTTCTTCTCTTGATATTATAGCCCAAGGAGCGGTGGCTGCTCCTGACTGCATTATTGCCTGAGAGAACAGGTTCCTTGACAGAGGGGAAAGTAAATGCAAAGACACCGATACAGCCCCAGCTGACTCTCCAAACAATGTTATATTATGCGGATTTCCTCCAAAATAAGCTATGTTGTCTTTCACCCATTGTAATGCCATGAGCTGATCAAAAAGACCAGCATTGCCTGGGACGTCGGGAGTATCAAAGAACAGAAAACCGAGGGACGCGACTCTATACTGCATAGATACATATACAACTTTCTCTTCTGAGACGAGTATTTTTGGATCGTAAACATCTAGAGTAGCTGTTCCCGAATAAAACCCGCCGCCAAAGACCCACAGCATGACGGCTGCGTTTTTGGGTCGAGGTCTCGGCGTCACTATGTTTATAAAGAGACAGTCTTCCTGCATGTCCGTGTTGGGATTCCACATCATCGCACCAGGGAAATCTCCGAACACAGTATCTATAATTTGGACGCATGAGTGTGGCAGTGTTGTAGTATTCAGTATTTCGTCACCCCAGCTCTCTGCCGGTCTGGGGTGTCTGAACCTCAAGTCACCTAAAGGTTTTTGAGCGTAAGGAATGCCGAACCAGGCGTCGACTTTCTTGCCGGTTGCGGCAGTCAGCGTGATGCCCCGGACCCTTCCCTTCCTAGTGCGGACGACAAGCGGATCCTCGTCCTCTGGCCCGAGCTGCGGCTCGTCGGCCATCATTTCCTCATCAGCCCGCTCATGGTTTGAGTACAGCCTCTCATCATACTTGGCTCTTTTGGACGAGGTTTCCGCGTCTTCAAACTTTGCTCGGTTTGAGGAAGTCTCGTGATCTTCAAGTCGGGGTAGAATAGTGTCTAATTCGGGGTTGTATCGGACTGCCTCGCCGTGTCCGCGGTAGGGCTGCGGCGGGGCCGGCGCGGGGAAGTGCGGGGCGTGGTCGGGCGCGTGGTGGCGCGCGCGGTGCTCGTGCGGCCCGGCGAGCGCGCGCGCCGCCAGCGCCGTCAGCGCAGCCAACACCACGCGCATACCGCCGCTCCTCCCGCTCCCACTGACACCACCTGCAATTCAAATAAGCTTACATAAGTAAGCGAAAACCTTTAAAGCAACAGCATCATATCTGTAATAATCCGCTAACAGCGTTTAGGAACAATGTTATTTGTTTTAGTATTTATTTAATTAACAATATCAGTCAACGCAATTCAATGCAAAATCTCGATACAAATTTCGCAAATACCATTGTCTCCACCGTCAAATACCAAAGAAAACCTCCAGCATTGTGGGGAGCTTCAAAGGATTTCGGGACAGACAACCTATGACAAATTGGTTCCCGCACAATATCCCGACATTGTAGGTAAAGGTACATACGTATAAATGCAAAACATAACCCGTCATTCATCAAACGAATACAAAAGGACAACATTTGGATTTCGAACGAGAAATTATTTAGGGTCGACAAGCGAGAGAATTGAAAATTGTGGACACAGCTGAAGCGACCTCTTTCTTATCTAATATGAACTAAACTGACGTATCCTAAATCGCGATATCAAAGTTATCCTGATATTCAGCTGCATCGTATAGACTGGAAGCTGACCCCAACGTATTTGTGAAAAGGCTAGGCCGATTAATGATTTGTGAAGGTCTCGTATCCAAAATAAACCCTCCATATTCATACCCTTAGTTCCGTCAAATAAAGCAATTCAGAAAAGATCTATTATAGCATGGAACTATGAACTGGAATAGCAATAGAATCGATTGATAACGTCCTAACATAGGCTGTGTCTGCACCAATACGGAGCGCTGAAAATAGCTGACCCTCATGCATTCCATTCATAGAGCCGACTTGATTAGCAGAACTTTCGCCTGAGGGGATTTCACATTGTATTCGTACTGCGACATTGTACTGACGCTAGCACATCAAGCTATCTGTAAAATTTTCCCAATTGAACATGAACATCCTTTTTTAATAAAGTTAAAAAATATATTTAAATAAAATGACATACTCTGTACATTGACATTTATATGCTAAAGGAAACTTTATGGCATACAGGCTAGAAAGATATTAGTTCTGGCTGGTTTGAAACACTCAAACGATTCTAGAATCGTTTCAAATATAGAACGAGTCACGTAACGTCTAACGTGTGTGAAACAGTACCTATTTACGTATCTGTAGTGTTATATTTCTGCGTCCTTCGAAACAGTTTCCCCGTTTGCCAGACTGTCTGAAATGCCGTGGTAAGCCAACATCTTCCTAGACTTCTCCCATTATATATTGTGGGTTTTTTTTTCCGGTGGGAAAATCATCTTATGACATCCCCCGCTCTTGGGCGGGGCGGGAGATAGTGTCAGACTTTTAGTGACTATATTGTGGGTGGCTAACAGACTTACCGAATGCAGCTGAGTACCAGTATTTTACATGGAGCGACTGCCTACCTGCTCTGCACAATCCGGTTAATGGGTAAAAAAAAAGTAACATATGGACACGTTAGTCTCGTAAACAGACTTCTTCAACGGGCTTCTGAATTGGTATTTTAACTACTTTAAATAACTGCATATATTTCACCACTGCAGGGGAACGGTATAACATAACTTCACGCCTGAATTTACCGAAGGGTCAGACAGAGGTGTACCTTAGTAAACCCACATTTTGCCATTTATTTTTAAGTCCTATGTAAGAGAGAGCGAGCCTATTGCCATCCACCGAGCACAGTTCCAACTCCAAGTTGCTACTGACCAATTTCAGATGAAAAACCCAATAAGACTTCCCCCCAGCCAGGAATCGATCTCATACTCAGCAGTAGCGCTTGCGACCACTACACCAAAAAGTTTGAAATCGTAAGAAAAAAATTAATCGCAGCTCACTTTTTCTGTTCTACTCTCAACTTATAAAAAACCTCAAAACAATACTGTTGTCAATAGCATCCCAATATTAAAATACACAACGGCTTCAACTTCGAAATTAAAATACTCCATCAAATTTTAGTGAACAGCAAATATTTGTGTGTGGGCTTCAGGGCAATCCGGAATATTTATTGGTACTGCTCTGTCAATACAAACAATCGAGCATCCGCTGCCCGGCAAGGGGGACTATCTGGGGACATGGGGGTAAATATTGGGTACATGGGGGTAAATATTGGGGGGAATGAAGCGCTAGAGTTAGTGTAGCACTGGATTACTAACCCGAGCAGATACTATGTTGTACTTTGTGTGGCTTTTCATACTATGTTATACTTTGTGTGGTTTTTGTAGTGTCGCTTGGTTTTTGTTTTTTCGTCAGTTGGAAATAGCTTGCGATATATCTTTTAAAGGTGGAATTATGCGGGTCCCGGCAGACGGCATGTGCCGCGATGGCAGACGGATTTATTTTGCAGTAATCATTTGTATGAGACGAATACGCGACAGTTGAAGTCGTATGTCGACAATTGCAGTCGTATTACGTAATCAGTTTCATACAAATTGTAATCGCACCTTCATTATATAGCATCTTCACGCATGTTTCTCCTAGAGGTTAAGCAGATGTGTACCAATACATCATTTAATAATAATAATGCGTCTGTTTAATGACTACAATGGTCCAATGGTTAGTATCTTATCAACTATAACTTATCTACTAAGGGTAAGTAATTCTTAAAAGCTAAATGTTTGCCTCACAAGCAACGCCGTCCAATGCCTAATCACCGGCGCATCATTCTTGTCAGCCAAGACTTGTAGGATGCTGTTAGCGCTGGTCCTAGATCTGCTTAGCAACTAGGCAGCCTTGTTCCTCATGAGCGTACACACATACAAAACCTCGGCTTTTCTTCCCATAGAGGTTAGCAGAAAGTACAGAACACCACCTGCTACGATCCCTACATACTCCTTTTGCTTTGTTCACGTTTATTCGTTCATCATCTGAGTACAATACAATACGAATACGTCGTAATTTGCAACTCCGTCCAATCTGTTACAAGTTTCCGTAGCATACATCTGTTCTCAACAATGGAGTCCCGGCACCCGTTTCACAACGCTTAAGAGCATGTATAAATGCAATATTCTCCATCGGTAATTTGATTTCACATAAAATGGGCTAAACCAATGCGAATAAATTTAAATTGTATTACTAGATGATAATTATGTTGAAGGGAGCCTCATAAAGCAAAAACATTAAATTTAAAAAATAAAACATATTTTCAAATATAAATTTCGATAGAACGAGTATCTCTCATGAAATTATAAAATTAGCTGTTTTAAATAATTCTACAGAAGTTATACCAAAAGCTATAAAATTGTTACCAATTTGATTTAATTTCTATTACATAGTTATAAGTACTAATTTTTGCATACTAGTAGCATAGCAGTACATAACTGGTAGACACTGGAACCATTTTTGATTACTCACTTGTACATTACACATATTCTATAATTAACTTCTTTATTTCTTTAACAGCGATAAAAGTATTAATAAATGAAAAAAAAAATACAGGGCGTCGAAAAATTCATCAGCAAATATTTTCTTATATCCTATTGTATAACATTATGTTGCATATTGCTTTAGGAACTACAAGCATATTTTTTTCACAAATCAGGGTGTGTGGAAAGTCCTAGTTACTTCCTTTGCCAAAGAATTTTATCAGTCTGCGCACTCTTAACGGCAACATACAGGGTTGTGACAACGTAAAGTTTCAAACGAGGTTTGCTTTCTATGTAAATATTATTTTGCAGAGTGTAATGCTTCCTTCCTGCCTTGAATCAATTTGACGACACGGTTGGCGCAGTGGCTGAGCGATTGGCTGCTGCGCTGCGTGTCACGGGTTCGATCCCCGCACGGAACAAATATTTGTATGCCCTACAGGTAGTTGTTCCGGGTCTGGCTGTTTGTGTATGTGAGTTTAGATGTTTGTAAACGCACCCACGATGCAGGAAAAATTCCTATGGTGGGGGAAGGTTTAAAAAAAAACACTTAAAATTCTGCAGCGTAAAGGTATCAGGGCCCACAGGACACGTTATCAGCTGTCCCATCGTTGGCGGAGAAGCACCACACTTGCACACCAGGCTGGAGTCATCTATTAATTTCCACCAGAGCTGGTTTGTCCTGATTGGACCAACCTATATCCGGAGTCTGTTAAAAGACTTCCAGTTTAGCCACGGCAACTCACAACTCGTGCTTTTAGTTTGTCCCTCGTCTTCCCTTACATAATGTACGCAAAATTTTTAAACTTTCTTTAGTGATTCCTTGTATTGACTTTTTTTTGACGACCTATGTGGCGCAGCGGGCGAAGGTCCGCCTGCGACGCAGGAGGTTGCGGGTTCGATTCCCGCCTTGGGACAAATGTTTGTACGATCTACAAAGATTTGTTCCGGGTGTTCTGGGTATTTTCTATGTATAATAAAAATATCTATCTATGTAATGTATTGTATTAAGTATATCAGTCATCTAGCACCCATAACACAAGCTCTGCTTAACTTGGGGCTGGATGATGCTGTGTGGATTGTCCAGCATTATTTATTTATTTATTTATTTATTTTCAATCAATCATTTTATTTGCCTAATATGGATTTACAAAGGTGTTACACAGGTAGGGTTTCACCATATTCAGCTTATGGTTACCATGCAAATTTACAGTGTCACACAAATAATTATGAAATAAAATATAAAAAAATATGAATACATTGATATTCAATCATTTTCGTAGTAGTCATCGTGATGTTAAAATTAATGGTCAAATTTAATTAAATATATTTTTTTATGTGAAACATCTATCCGCGTGGGTAAAACCGATTGTTGGCGAGATTATTGGCGAAGTCGCGTCGCCAAGAAACAAATGAAAAAAAATAGAAAATAGAAATTTTTGTTTCTGGTATCGATACCAAACATTCAGTTGTTTTATACATATTATTACTTGTACAAAACAGTTTCGATGCTCACAATTTGGTTTTCTCACTTCATAAGCACATATGTTCTCTATCGCAAAAACATATTTTCTCTTTCTATTCTTTTCTCTTAAGGTACAAGCATTACCGGAAGCTGTCACTAGTTAAGTCAATCATGGCACTATTACTATAGCAAAAAAAAGATTTCTAGACAATCTTCATAAAGATCTATGTAGGTCAAAACTGAAGGACGTCGTAGATATTTTAATTACGCGATAAAAATGTGGTACTAATTAACAATGCTGATTCGGTCTAGTTCCCCACTGGCGTAGTGCCCTCCCAGTGTCCTCCTAACCTAATCTCAAACAGTCATATGATGTTTTTACCAGATATTATTAACAGCCGTACGGACCGATTTTCAAGGTTAAGCAACACTTGAGGAGGTCAATGCGTAGATGGGTGACTATCCTTTCTGTACCAAGCTCAAGTTATTTGGGTTGCGATGCTGATTAAGAAGACGGGTGGACACTTCATACGATTTTTTTTTGCATAATATTTGAAAATGATATTATAAAGATATATTATAAGATAGATACATTTTTTGGGAAGGTAAATGAAAAGTTATGAAATTCTATCATGATCTTCTAGGCTTTTCCCATCTATGTAGGAGTCAGGTTGCAGTCTAACCCGACACAGCTGAATATTTAAAAGCAGCGCCTGTCTATCTGACCTCCACAACCCAGTTACTGAAAAATCCGATACTCCTTGGTAAAACTGACAATTAGAATGTTGGGCTTCAAACTAATCCAAAAAGAGATGGAGTTATTGAGGTTTTATAAAAGGAATTTTCTCATTAGAAGCTCAGAGACTGGATTTGTGCCCGGTTGTTTGCTATAGGCTCGCCCCCTATTACATGGGACCTAAACATAACGTGCGAAATGTGGGTGTTACAATAGGTACACTACAGCACAACCACATGGTATACAGGCATGATGTTATATTAACTACCCGTAACGACTGTCAAAAATCTACAAGTTACAGCCGAGACCATTGGGTCTCGGAAATTACGCTAAGCCATTGGGCTTAACGTAATTTCCGAGGCATGCAGTCTCGAAATAGGATGGACTAAAACTTCAACATCACGAAAATCCCCTCAACCCCTCTATAGCGTAGTTTTGAGTATAAAATATAGTATATGTTACTCGCTGATAATGTATCTTCCAAAAGTAGAAAGATTTTTTAAAATCGGTTAACTATAACGATTTTGTGATAATCCAGTACAAACAAACAAATCTTGCCTGTTCATATTTTATCTAGTTTCTTTATTTTTTCTATTTCTTCGACTTCATTAGCTTGAGAATTCTTGCGTTTTGTTTTTTTTTACTTGAATCCCTATTTAAAAAAATAGCCTAAGTCACCCTTTGTAACATCAACTATCTGTCAGTGAAAGTCTCGTCAGATTATCCTAAACAAACAGACAGCCCAAAAGGTTTTAAATTGTTATTTTTTTGGTATAACTACCGTAAAAACTTTCATATGCATTTAGTAAAAAGAGGTGACTCTTGAGATGACAGCAAGTACATAGATATGTATGGAAGATGAAAACATGCTGATCCGACCCCAAATAAATTGGGATAAGGGCAGGAGGATGATGATGATGCTGCATTTACTAAAAAGATGTTCTTTTGTCATAACAAACAGACACTTCAATTTTATCTATTGGTGTTTCTAGATTATGTTTCTGTTGTGGTCACTCATCCACAGAACCTCAGCAAGCGTAGCCTAATATTTGATCGATCCGTGTGTCTGATAACATTTAGCCATGAGCCCCTCTATTCAAACTTTACCACGTAAGAATAAAGTTATCGTAAAAATACTCGACAGCCGAGATATTTCTATTTTAAGTCATGCCCATGATACGAAAATACCGAATGTAACGATGTGGGGACCCGAGCGAGCCGCTTATGCAAATGGCCACAGAATTAATTATTTATACGTTGTTTTTCTTCAGTGATTGTATAAACATAATTCATGTACCATGATTTGTTTCATTTTAACCGGTATGACGCGTATTACGAGTATATACTGATACTGTTAGCCTGAGCCATCCCACTGCTGGTCAAAGGCCCCTCCACATGACTTCCAGTTGTTTCGATCCAGGGCTAATGTGGACCACTGGTCTTTGGTTTGCTCCAGCCCGTCCCGCCATCTTCTACGAGGTCTGCTGCGACGCCTTCTGGGTGTGTCAGGGCTCCAGAAATTGGTTATTTTGGCCCACAGCTCATTCGGCATGCGGCAGACACCGCCAGTCGAGTCCCCCGTCAGCTCAGCGACTTTTTGAGCAACGTCAGTAATTTTTGTTTTGGAGCACAGTGTGCATTTAAAAGTTGCTTTTTATTAACACCTTGACTGCTAGAATACGAGACACTATAGAAAATGTATTGTTTGTCGGTCACCTGGCTTTTAAGATGTAAACCACTAGTGCACGTTAAGCCGTTGGTCCCGGTTGTCATTTGTAGATCTTTGACAGTCGTTACGGCCAGTCAGAAGCTCGAAAGTCTGACAACCAGTCTTACCAAGGGGTATTGTGTTGCCCAGTAACTAGGTCAGATAGGCGCTCCATGTAAAATACTGATATTCAGCTGTATCCGGTTAGGCTGATAGCGGACCCCAACATAGTTGGGAAAAGGCTACGCAGATGATGATGTTGTATTTAACCGAAATGCATTTATCTTCGGTCTCTGCATCACCCTAAGTTAGACTGGCAGAATATGCCTAAGGCATTTAGTCCGTCTTTGCACGGTGTTTTTATCTGTGCATAAAGTTTTAATAAATAAATATTGACAAACTTTGACTTTACAGCCAGTACGATTGAACGATAAAATACTTTTTAACAACAAGTCAACAACAAACGAGTCGGTCATAGATAAATGCAGAGGCCACGAAAGTGGAGCGCAAAAGAACCTATCACCTCAAAGAAGTGCCAAGGCGACACCCAATCACAATTACGGTACCAATTAAACCTCACCAAGGCCATAGACGAAAGCGGCTGATAGCAAGAGCTGTCGCATAGCCACCACTCACCTTCTACTTTTGAATTGCAAATCGTCTGTATCTGCACTGCCGACCTTCGGTCACGCGAGCGCGCGATATCGCGAGCCTCGCTGTGATTTTCAAGAGAACTTGAGTATTTTTTATCTTTTTTTCTTGTAAAACGTGTTGGAGTTCTACTATGTTTTGTTGACATCTAATTTGGTTAAGTAGGTGAAGAATAAATCACCTTGTTTCGGGGCATATTCAAATTAGAACAAAAATTAAATCTGAATTTAACTCTTTTTTCTCTTCCTTCAAAAACGTTGCCACGCACTAGAAAGTTCTTCTGTATCCTGGGTGCCCTTACCAACATATTTTAAACTCACAAACACTCACATATTTTTGCTGGGTCTCTACAATTCTACGATAGACACTTATCTATCGTTATATGGGCAGTCAGCCCTACCCAACCACTTCGTTGACATCTACTAATTCTAACACACCATGACTTATTCCCGCAATACCTCCCAAGAGCCAAATACCTACTTTATTTTCAAATATTGTTTATCAAAAGTAGGCCATAAGATCCAAGACTTATCAATCACTATCCACCATCCTATATTTCAGCCATTATTGATCACCTGTCAAATCAACTTACAGAATACCCTCCAAAGTACATGTTCAATTTGATTACGACACTCGTCTCATTTCAGCAGTATATTGTGAAAATATAAGGGAATATTCGACACGTTATGGCACCGATATCGTCGTCTTCAACGGCGAGAAGCTCAAAACGAAATTTATAGGCGATTTTATACCCCAAGGGAGCTTATTACAGGGCAACCGGCCAGCGTAGCAAGAACTCTTGAAGTGGGTTCTCCATGTATTTGGGTCAGCCCGAGGATAAATTTAAATGTTGGTTTTTCATTGTAATATTTGAGTTCAGCTGTTGGAATTGTAGATTATGAGAGAGAGATAATGTCGCAGTTTAAAGGCAAGGTAGTGTTTTGATAGAATTTGGAGGTACGTGTTTTATCAAAGATTGAATTAAAAAACTGTTTAAGACGACTTAGAATAAAAACCACTGTATTTTGGTATGGTGGTTTTGTTCTAGGTACTTGCGTCTTCCCCACATATAATTATCTGATAAAAGTGTTCAAAATATATTATTGTTAAAATACTATTTTAAAACAGTAAGTGGAGTTTCTTCCCAATCTTCTCCACACGAAACTAAAAAACATTTTGGAAGGGGCAAGTAGAATCATCTTAGTATATTATTTTTATTTTAAATTTTACGTTTAAAAGTGCCTTTTTAATAGTCTAATTGAAAGAAATGATGTCTTTGACTTTGTTTCCCGGCTTGCTACAGTCACTGAGTATAAAATGGAGTGCGATTGAAGACACTACTGTCCAGCACTAAACTGGTATATGCTGAAGATAGTCATGACATAATCGTGACTAAATAATGATAGCCACACGGGCCGAAAGAGGGTTAAGCTACGCTTGCCAAGTTCGGTCCATGGATGGGACTCTTGTTCTGTTCAGTTGCTGCACCTTGTTCCTGGTCATCCATTACATAACAAAACTCCTCTGTGCCTTAAAAAGCACATTAAACCGTTGGAGCCGGCTGTTATTCGTAGATCTTTGATACTTTGATAGTCGTAACGGGTAGCCCGAAAGTGTTACGATCAGTCTTACCAAGAGGTATCGTGTTGCCCAGTAACTGGTTGTAGAGGTCTGATAGGCAGTGGCTCTATCTAAAATACTGGTATTCTGCTGCACCTGGTTAGACTGGAAGCTAACCCTAACATACTTTGGAAAAGGCTCTGCAGAGGATGATGATGATGATACCAAAATCACACTGGAACGCAATCAACCACACAACAAGAATATTGTTTGGGTTTAAAAAATCAGGTGGACAACATATACCTATGCTATATTGTTTTCCATCACCATGATGCTTTCCTGTAGCCTCCGAAAGGTTAGGCGAAGATGCACACACATTCCACCAGTAATATGATAGGGGGCGAGCCTATTACCATCAACAGGCACACATCCTGACTATTGCTGAGAAATCTAAGTAAATCCGGAACAAGCTGGACCATAGTCACCCTACAGCCCGCTCCGTATATTCGTAGAGAATCCCGCCAAAGGCTGGGAACTTGTCGTATATTTTCTGAGGACGAAATTACTGGCGGGTGATGAGTGGCAGTCGGTGGCTTCATAAATTTATAAAATGGCACCTTCACGGAACCCGCGAATTACGGCCGCGGAATATTTACTGCCGATTACATAGTTTAACGACGGTTAACTTGAAGTTTAAACATTGGCCGTTAATAAGGGAAAATCGGACGGTTCAGAAAAGTAGGCTCATATTTTTGGTTCTGGACGTGTGATTAGGCGCTTCTCCCAACTATTTTGAGAGCGTTTCCTATCCAGATATTACGAAATACGAACTAGTGGTCTTGTAGTGGTCGAAGTCCGGCCATTTTACCATTTTGCACTCCTCGTCCATTCAACTTTAACTGTGCCAATTCTCATAACCCTCGTGCGCGCAATACTCTTGAAAAGGGGGATCCCTTTTCAAGAGTAGAAGAAGTTTTCGCTTGACGTATTAAAATAATAATAATTTACACACAGCAACTTTTGTTCGACTTTTTGGTACTTAACACTATTATCACTGCACTATACTGACCGCCGAAGTTACACCGGTAAGACCGCGGAGACCAACGGCAACGAATGAAAGAGTTCTGTATGAGAAAAGAACTTTCACAAATTCTGACTGATTTCTGAGAAGCAGAAACCGAACGTGTTCAGCGATGCTTTATCGACACATAACTAGACAAATGCCAAAAATAGTATCTATTATGCTATTATGACAATGGCACATATGCTAATTATAATTACATTAAAAGAAAAATAACATCACTCCTGTTATTTCTGATGCGCAAATTGCTCCGACAAAATAAGTTGTTTGCGTTAAAAAGTCATCAATCAATATCATTTATTATTCTGCGTCAGAGTAAACGTGTATATTGACGTACACATGGACCTATATCATAAACATAATGGATTTCCCCATTTCCGAAGGGCACCGTGATTTAAAAAAAAATCTTACATACAAGAAATTTTATTATATAACTGTTCATCTTCAAAACGAAGGCACGACACCACAATTTCAGCAATGTCGCGATCATATCAAGAAAATAGGTTAAACTCAGTTTAAAGCCCCAGTTAATGGAGCGCGGTGTAATCCGGCCCTAATAACCGCACTAATGAGTTTTCATTCTTTCCTCATTTCCGTGGTTGAGAGTATTTCCGAGCCCCTGAGTATCTAGGATAAACTGTAGAAATTGCTCTACGGGTGAATGAGATCGCGTCATTCTTGGGAACATTTTGCATAGGGAGCAAGTGAGATGACAACAGGGTGCCGGATGGCTGGGATTCCTCAAATTCAAATGTCTTTTCCTAGAATGTGCGGTCTTGGTGTGTTTGTTAAATGGAATATTTCATGTCGTTCATTCTTAATGTAGTTTCTTGGTGAAGTTTCAACTCGAAATAATAGTTTTAAACTTGTATGTGACTTCTTCAATGTTACATGTTGTTCGTTAAGAGGGTGCATTTTGAACGTAGGCAATGTCGCACTGTCAAATATTTCTCTGTTTTGATTATTAATTCCACAATAAATGTCGTGATGGCCCAGTGGTTAAGGCGCCCGCTTATGAAGCACGAGGTTGTCGGTTCAAAACTGACTATGAACCATTGTATCCTTTTCAATTCGATATGATAGAAATATGACAATGATTAAAAGTACTTGTTTAGTTATTGGGCCACCCCAGGTGTCCGTAAGAACAGGGAAAATGTATTTGGACAACACACAAGCTCGAACTACCTCAATACCAGCCGCATAGCAGGATTAAGACCTCTTCTCATACAGAGAAGGCAAGAGCATTCATCACCACGTTTTCTCAAGGCAGTTTGGCGATTTCAGACTTATATTAATTATAAGTCCAGGTTTCCTCACGTTGTTTTCTTTCATCGATTTTCATGTAACTGTCGAAGAATGTCAGTTGTGCATTTAAATATATATTTATTTAGCTATCATCATCATCTGTTTAACCTTTTCCTCACTATGTTGGGGTCGGCTTCCAGTCTAACCGGATGCAGCTGAATACCATTATTTGACATGGAGGGACTGTCTATCTGATCTCCACAACCCAGTTACTGGGCAACACGATACGCCTTAGTAAGACTGGTTGTCAGACTTTAGGGCTTCTGACTACACGTAACGATTGTCAAAGATCTACAAATGACAGCCGGGGCCAACGGTTTCACGTGCTTTCCGAGGCACGGAGGAGTCTCGATATGTTACAAACGGTCACCCATCCACAGACTGAACCTTCGATCAATCCGTGCGGCTGTTTTTATTCAGCCACGAGCTCCTCCTCATATTAAATAGTATATATATATATACTATATTAATTTTATTAAAGATCCAAATTTTAAAACGGGTAAAAACGGGACCAACCATCCTTAACCCCTGGGCCATCTCGACATTCTATAAGTTGCCAACGTTCTTAATATTCCTAGTTTCAAGACTAGATATTCCGTCACGAGTTTCCGTGAGAAAATATAAGGGCACATAGAAGCAAAGTTGTTATTAAAAACATGAGACATGGCAAGCTGAGATAACGTAGCGTGAGCTACAGCGTCATGATTAGTGTTGTGCTGGGAAAAAAGTATCGATATTTTAAAAGAGCTTTTTTTTTACAAGGAATTTTGTGCATAAATGTGACGATGTCAATCTCATCGCACTTTTACAGATAGGAAGTTATTGGTTTACTTTCAGTAATCTTAACTAATTCTTACAAGAAAGAGAATAATCTGATTGCTTATTAAAATGCAAAATTAATGAACTACCGAAATATATAATCTAATCTAGTCTATGTCATTATAATATTAGTCTTGAAGATTTCTAGACTAATATTATAAAGAGGTAAAATTTGTTTGTATGTTTGTATGTAGGGGGTAATCTCCAGAACAAATGATACAATTAAAAAAAAACACTGTTAAGTAGTACGCTATGCTATTCGTGAGTGCTGTAGGCTTTTTATTTTAAAACTAAGCTGTAAAATTGATGGAGGGCATGTTAGAGTTCGTAGGAAAAGGAACGAAATCCACGCGGTTGAAGTCGCGGGAGAAGTGTTTACTGTGTAAGAATATAATAATTATATTTGCTACTTCAGAAGTAGGAGCCTTTACATCGCTACACCCGAGAATATTAGAGAATCTCACGAAATCGACGGGGAACTTTCTACGGATGTTTTTCGGTCTATCTTCATTAATAGAAACATTAATATTTGTATGGCCTATAGGTAGTTGCGGGGTTGGCTGTTTGTGTATTTAAGTTTAAATATTTGTAAACGCACCCACGATACAGGAGAAATTCCTAGTGAGGGGCAATATTTTCAAAATTTAAAAAAAACTTCCAATCTAACAATCGGCCTTATATCCTGAACTTTTCCAATTGTTGCCTTCATTCTTTTAACATTTAAGGAATTTGTCTCAATTCACTGTGTCTTTAGGCTTGGCCTCCTCTCCTCTTGAATCTTCCATTCATTTCTATCTCTGGATACTTGTTCAGCTATCCGTAATTTAATACCCGGTATATTTTACATGACATTAATGCAGTAATTCCATCTTGATTGAATAAGTAGTTTATCGTTATCTTTTAGGCTACAACAAACTGAAGCTTAAATCACCCCCACACCAATGAGTATCACGAATTAATTATACTTCATTTAACCAAGCTAACCTAGCTATACTACTACGGCGGTTCCAAAAAAATATCGATGCCGTGTCACATCCCTACGGTGAACTCCATAAAGTCCCAGCACGCTTGCCGCCGTGCCTGCACATACGAACGACTTAATTATATTTTTCTCTGTCCATCCCGCACGAGATACATCGTGTTTACCCTAATATATTATAAAAAGTTATCTACAAAATATAATACCGCATTGCCTTGGATCATTATTTTCGGGAATTGTTATGGATCCCGATATTTTACCGGTACCCGATATGTTTCGGTTGACACAAGGCTCTTTTTGAGTTGCGGAAGGATCGTACGTTCCCGCGACCTACGGCCTAGGTGTGAGATGGAACACCGGGGTGGTTTTTAATCAGTTAGAGTCTGACATACCCCCCAGGCCTAGACCGTATACCCCCCAGGGAGGGCAGAGGACATCCATGAGGATTCTCAACCTCGTATAAAAATGCTCTATTTGTGTTGAATCAAAATCAAATCAAATCAAAATCCTAATTCATTAATTCAAATTAGGCTGAGAATCAGCACTTTTTGAATGTCAAAAACGTTTACAAAAGACAGTCCCCTAAAACGACGACCCACCCTTCACCAGTTCCTAGTGTTTTCGTTGCCATAGCATTGTCCAAAAATTCCCTATATACCCGATACTCCCCAATAACAAAACTCATAAAGGCACACATTTGCTTTGTTATAGTTATCATTATTTGCTTCTGGTGAATGAGACCCCATATCCTAGTATTTAAAATATGTAGCAGAACCTTTGTTAAAGTTCCGTTTGCGCAGACGCCTATTTGAATACTAGAATACGTCACCTGTCACCATCTGGGTCACTATGATCACTGTTAGTGGCTTAAGTGCAACGTGTGTAACACTACTTCACTTCCTATTCTCATACTGTACAGTTAAAGACAAGTATAATAATTAATATGGACTCGGCTGTCATTGTGCCGATCGTCGTAACGGCCAATGGCCTGCAGGCTAAAAGCCTCGACGACCATCTGTCAAGGCTCTCGTTACACGGTTGGATCAAAGCCCTGAAACAGGAGGCAGCACTCTTCGATACGGCTCGCATTGTAAGGAGGTTCCTGTCTCTGCAACCCTAACCATCGGTAGCTTGGACACTGCTCCCGCCTTCGGTGGAACACAATTTTTTATATTTTTAAATGTCGTATCTACATATTTAAAATTTTAATTTATAAGAATGTGTATTGAATAAAGGAGTATAATAAGACTTATGATGACGATACCTGGTACTATCTCTCTAGGTCACCATAACCACTTCTGGCTTCGCATATGCAGCATATGTAACCTTCCTAATCCTACTCAACAGTTAATGGCAGGTATTTTTTTTTTATTAGAAAAAACGTTGCCCCACACTAGGAATTTCTCCTGTATCGTGGGTGCGTTTACAAACATTCAAACTCACATACACAAACAGCCAGACCCGGAACAACTACCTGTAGTATGATATGATAGTTATGATCATCATCATAACTATCATATCATACTACAGGATCGTTGTAGTACCAGGCGTCATCACGCCTGGTACTATATCTTGGTCACCGTGACCACTGCTAGCGATCAGGACGGGTTTCGCTACTTCATTATTATCCTGTTCTTATTATAAAAAGTTAATGACAGCTATGACAGTGATGACGTCACCTGGCACTATCTCCGGGTCGCCATGACCGCTGCTAGCGGCGCGTGTGCAGCTCGTGTAACACCACTTCACATCCTATTCGTCACCACCTGGAACAAGCGTGAACATTTCGATTGAATGATGGTAAAAGAAAATCGGTTGCTCATAGATAGTATTTGTTTAAGTTTCGATACCAGTCATCAAAAACATGGCCACCGTTTTCTTTTCGAAAACTTTAATTTCTACTCACAGAAATAATATTGGTAGATTTAGTTACGAGTAACTTGATGAAGCTTCTTAAATTACTATCGTAACCTGATACTGAAGGCATGCCTACCAAACATAACGTTATAGGTATACATTATACCTTTATATACAAAAATCTCATGTCACGATACTTGTTCCAGATAAACTCCGAAACTAAATGAATATAATTAAAAATTTGGCTTACTGTGTGTTATTTGATCACATTAAAAGATAGGATAGTTTTTATCTCGATAATAATTGATCTCATTATTTATTTAAGGCGGTATGAAGTTCGCTGGATCAGCCAGTACATTCATATATTGTGAATTTGTGTATTTGGACCGTATACTACCGTACACATATACCCCAACAAAGTAAACCAAAATTGACCTACAAATACGAACAAATCCAGTGTCAAATCTCAACATACCAGATTACCTAGCCCTACCTACCTCTGGGAATTCTATATATACCTGTAACTCTATAACCATACCATATTTGTACCGGCTCGCCCCTTACCCTGTATTCCATAGTAACAAGTACCGGCCGCAATCTTGTAGCACTTAACTGATTGCTAGCTGGACGCGACTGTACCTGTACCGAACAAATGTATGCTTTTTGTGTATCATTGTACTATTCGCTGTTGATTTATTTTCTTGGGAGTAGCTTTTCTTTTGTTTTATGGGTATTGTGGGGTTGAGCCGATTGGTTTAGGTGTTTGATTAGTAGAATGTTTATTTGTTGGTCTAGTTGGAGTATACGCTACTGCCGAGCATGAGATCCTGGATTCGTTTAAGGGGTCAATAGGCTTGCCCACTATTACAAGGGATTTTAACATTTATAAATATGGGTGTACTATAGATAAATCTCTACTAAACCCTTCGAGGAATTCAGAGGTTATGTTGTGTATATTCTTAAGTCATCTCCTGAAGAGTGGCATAAGAAAAGTGGTCCAAAAAGGAATTAAGAGTCCTCCCGAAACGCAGTTATGTATCAGCTATCAATTTATACTACTCTGGGTCCACTGACACTCGACACGTCTCGACACGTCTTTATATTATGAGTTTCTGAAAATCTGCATCAAATTTTATAGAGAAAAAAATCTATTGTGGTGTTTCAATAACTGTTGGGTATACCAGTATTTCTGTCGATTTTAGACCGTGTGTTAAGAATTGAAGACGGTGAAAACGAAAATGAAAAAGAAAATGTTGTAAAGTAATTAAAATACTTAGTAGTCGTTAGATTTATTTTACAATTTTAACTGCTGCGCCACAAACAGGAAAGAATAACTATTGTTTACACGAGTTAACCAGTTGTTTGACACTTAACATGTCAAATGGTTCAGTACAAAAATTACTAGACGAACGTATCCTACAAATACTGATGAACCCAGATAAGACAACAGAAACCGATCCAAACGCCGATAAAACTAATTAACACTTACATTATCATAAGCTCCTTGACATACTAATTAAGATACGGACAACGCCATCTATCAGGATACCGCGAAATTATTATGAACGAAATCCATTATTCAACTATGTTGGGGTCGGCTTTCAGTCTAACCGGATGTAGCTGAATACCTCCACAACCCAGTTTCTGGGCAACACGATACCCCTTGGTAAGACTGGTTGTCAGATTTTTGGGCCTCTGACTACACGTAATGACTGTCTAAGATATACAAATGACAGCCGGGACCAACAACTTAACATGCTTTTACGAGTCACGAAGGAGTCTCGATGTTACGAACGGTCAAACATCCATTGACTGGCCTCGGAAAGCATAGGTTAACGATCAACCCGTGTTTTTATATAGCCACGAGCTCCTCAATAGCTATTCAGAACCATAAAACGGAACAGAAATAGATTCTTCATCTCAAACTTGACATCGATTGTACAAATTCCATGCTCTTTGAGCACTTGGAAGCTGAAAGCATTGTAAAGAGCTCTCTGAAGGAGTGCCACTTGCCTCTAAAACGCCAGAAAACCTTTTAAGCAAGAAAACCTAGTAATGTATTGGGAGCGGTGATGATGGAAACGTCATTGGCTACGAACTCACAAAACTCACTTTTACTTAATTTCCCTAAGAAAAGTAAGCGATGCATGCCAATATAAACCATATTTTATAGTGTCAAGGTCCATATTCGTATTGAACGTAAGCTCACAAATGCTATTGCGATTATGAACATAGAAATTGTTGGTTTAAGTTTTTTATTCGTATTTTATATGTCAATCATCAGAAGCTCAGTCATGAAATATGGGAACTTGAGAAAATTCTGCATACTCTTGAACTAGGTCACTAGAATTTCTTAAGGTAATCTAATAAATTGAGCGCAAAAAATATAGACCTATTGTTCATATATCATAATAATTATCTGCCTAGCCTTTTCTCAACTATACTGGAGTCGGCTTCCAGTCTAACTGGTTCAAGCTGGTACTAATGTAGAACCTATAGAAAATTTAATCATAATATGTAGAAGAATAAATTCAGATGTCCAATTAATTCAAATCGCCAACTCCTTACTTTTTGTTTTTGCAGTAACATATAACACACATAAACAATTTAATAAAGGGCCCACCGTTCCGTAACGCTATACTACAAAAAAAAAACTTGGCAACGTCTATTATTCCCCAAATAAATAAAGTAAATAAAAAAACATGTCTGAATTTCCGGCGAAGAGGGAAATATAACACTTAAACCCGTGGAGAGTCAGCATAGCATTTGAAATTTAGACGAACGAATGCGGAAAATGGGGCTTACCGTATAAACATACGGGGGCATATCACGTCCGGGCCCGCGAGGATGAGGATAAATAAAAAATAAATAAATAATTTAAAAAAATAAAAATGCTACCAGGATGTTGTACTAGCCTCCGTCCGCAGCTTCGCCCGTGTGGTTTGTTGAAAAAAAAAGTAGCCTATGTCCTTTCCCGGGGTGCAATCGATCTCTCTGCCAAATTTCAGTGGTTCAAGTTCAGTGGTTTAGACGTAAAAGATGGACGAACAGATAAACACACTTTCCCATTTGTAATATTATAGTATATGGTATGGAATAGTCTTTAAACATGCAAAGAAATGGTTGACAGGGTGCAATAGTTACTTGCCCGCTGGTATTACTACTCTGCGGCATGATTGTAAAGAAGCAACCACGTACACTAATTTTGTTAAGAAAAGAAAAAAGTACTTCCATAAATCTCCTGTTCGACATATAGATCACGTAAGGAAATAGCAATCCCAACAAAATATTATGTTAATGTAGTGTGTGTTGCATTGTGATGTGTATGTGTAGTATTATGTTATAAATAAACAACACAAAAAGCGCGGAAAGATATCTCTAGCGATTGATGTAAGTACGACGTCTTTTGTTTTTCTATCTGCGGTAGGCAAGTTTGGACCAACGAATACACAACGAACCGTGTCGTCTTCGGTCCGAATTTCCGGGCGAGGGTCTTCAGCCACTAGAGTGCAATTTGTCCAAGCCAGCCGGTCGAGTACCCTCGCCGTTGAAACTAAACTGAACTTGTAGTTTTATGAACGAACCGACTCCGGGTTTTTTTGCACTTTTTTTTAACTAGCTCTAAAGTACTCGGTTGATGAAAATATTCTGCCAGCTTTTTGCAGTGGTGGAGACGGGCGGTCGATTTTTATAAAAATATTTGTAGCTGTAAAACGTTTTTGTTTTCTTCTTTATTTTTGAATATTGCAAGTCTAACAAGCGATATGTCAAGGCGATTTTTTTACTTATAAACTTTTATAAATATTATAAAGCTCAAGAGTTCGATTCTTTGAACACGCTTTCACTAGAACTACCAGTCTTCAGGATTTGTAAAATTCTGTTTTACATTTGTTAGCCCAATTCTTGAGAAAGCTTGTAGGCTTTTTAACATCACACTACGACCTTTAGGACTCAATTACATAAGTGTTTCAAAATACCATTAAAACTTACCAAACGTTTAATGCAGTCAAAGCAAAAAGAAGATTCACATCCACACAAAGATCACTGTTTAAAAAATATAACTTTTCTCTTTTAACTATACCCCCAAATCTACCTCGATATAATTCTAAACCCAACAAAACATTAGCTGCCTCGTACCACGAAGTTCGCGGCCTTGGACTCGTTCAAGGACCAAGCGAGGCAGCCTTGCTCAAGGACGCGCCTTGTTCGTGACCACACACTATTGCGAATGTTTGCGTTCTTCGAATGTGTACGCAGTCTAGTCAATAGTTTATAGTTAGCTTACTGTAGGCACTTCTATGTGGTGTGTGGTGGTTATTAAATCAACTGTAGCATGATTTTTTGAAGTGAAAACTTCTTTTGCCGCGTCGAGTGATTTTTGTTTGTGGCAATACTAAGGAGTTTGTGTCAACAATATACTAAGGTGATGTGTAGACAGTTGGTCCAAAGTTTTAAGTTTTTTCTTCAGTCGGGAGTCCCACGCCTGCCTACTTTTGTTCAAGCAATTTTACTACTTTATTCGTGTTCTTAATTGCCTTGTTGATCTAGTGGTAGCGAGTGGTACTGCTGCGAATGTAGACCTAGGTTCAAGCCCCGCGTCGGACAAAGTGTTATTGGTCTTTTCCATCTGAAATTTCTTAGTAAAAGCGGAGTTTGGATTCTTGTCCGGTTGATGGCAACAGGCTCGCCGCCATGCCCCGCCATTACATGGGAGTTAAATAACTGGCGAAATATGGCTGTACTTTAGTAACACCTCTGCCTAACCCTTTGAGAAATAGAGGCGTGATGTTCTGTGTTAATTAATATATCTTGCGTTACTGTAGATAAACCCTTGGCACATTACTGTCTTGAATGGTTTTTGGTTTCAAGCATAAAGTCGCCTTTATAACAAAAAAGCATATCTATATTACACATCATCTCATTATAATGATGTATCACATCCTGTATAATGTCACGTATTCACACCTTGTGTAATACTCGTAACATAACATATTACATCCTGTATAACACGTGCGATCACTTGTCAGTTATTGATTTCGGGCCGCGCCTCCCGGTCGGAACAAACACGGAGATTTTACTTAACTGCGTAACTCAGGTGCGGATGTTGACTGTAACCTTCGCATAAATCTACGGGATCTACCTATACATACATATATGTACACACATCTATTAAAAAAGGACAGTACCAAACATTTCCTATTAAAATCATTTAGGCCTATACGATAATCACTCATTTATTTTATGATATTCATGCGATTTATTATAATTGAAATGGATTGGATAGTTTTGTTGCAAATAGTTGTAGCGTGTGGTTTTTGGAGATTTTCTTCATTTTAGCACAGCATAAAAATTATTTCATGTTAGACACCGGAACAGCATGCTTCAAGCCACACATAACTGACGTCAAATGAATCGAGAACCATTTTTTTACCATCCATCTAAACGGGATGGAAGCCATAGACAACCATCCTCTATCCTATCCTCCTTGGACTAAAACTTACCGTTGCATATCCAGTAACACGGAGTAAAGCCCCTTAGGACTTTGCAGTTCAAATTCTCCACAGATCTATATCAGTGAGGAAGTTGAAAATCATATAAAAGTAACTTTGTTCCACGGATTTTTTTCTTAAAGAGTTTCTATTAAAAACTATTGAATTAAACCTAGATAGGACTCATGGACTGATAGTCTTCAGTACATTAGTTGTTTCATTTAATAGTAAATAAAATTTGTCCTATTTCGATGATTCCTTTTTCAATTCAATTGTTTTTGAGATACCAAGATTTAATGTTGCACAACAGAAAAAATATGTTCACAGTTTCTTAGAGAAATACTTTGAAAAACGAACTTAATCTTGTGGCCGCTAAAATCTACAGTGTGCGTGTCCCGACACGCTAATAGCCGATTTTTTTCTATTAAAGAGACTGGTACCCTGCTGTCGAATACTTACGCAGGCCGACAACGTGGAAGGTACACATACGCAAAACGTTGATTTTTATTATTAAGATTTTAAATTAAAAAGAAAATAAATCAGTATTCAACTTTCACTATCTCATCTCATTGGGTTGGATAGAAATCATGTTTTTTTTAAGTTTAAAATAAAAGAAATATCAGAAATAAACGTTAAATTAGAAAGAGAAAAGCCGAGGAGAAACTGCAACGCTGAGGGATCCAGAACCATGAACTGAACTCGTGGCATCAGGTTATACGTTGATGTTCTTCCCAGCCTGAATACCTTCATCTAATATATGTATATATATATATATACATATTTCAATATTTAAATAATATATTGTTGTTGTACCTTTAAACGAGCAATTATTGTAAAAGTATATATCTGAATCTCGGATACAGCTCCAAATATTTTCATGAAATTTAGTATGCATGGGGTTTTGGGGGCGAAAAATCGATCAAATTAGGTTACACTTTCAGAAAACGTCGTTTGTCGTCAGCGAACCTCGGTCATCCAGGTACTAAAAATTAAACACACATTCCTTCATTTAATATTCATTTGACCACGTCATTCCACACGCTGTCTACATCATTATGTCACTGACAATCCATATTTCCCTAGAAAACAATAGCTCATCTATTATTTGGAAGCATTTATTGTCCATAGTGATTGATAGCCAGTTAATGGTCCAACTATTGGCATCGTGTAATAGTTGTTCCACTGATAATGGATTCATGTGTGGAGTGGGCTTACGATGTTACTTACGTGATTTAAGGCGATATAAAAGAGGGCCTTGTGACTAAATGATAACAGACACATGGGTCGGTTGAAGGTTAAGCTACGCATGCCGAGGTCAGTCCGTAGATGGGTGACCAACCATTATATACCGAGAGTCCTATGTGATTCTAGCTGGCATTCGTAGATCTCTGACTGTGATTACGGGTAGTCAGAAGCCTGATAAATGGACAACCAGTCTTACCAAGGGGTAGCGTGTGACGCAGTAACTGGGCTGTGGAGGTCAGAGAGACAGTCACTTCATGTGAAATACTGGTATTCAGCTGCATCTGGCTAGACTCAAAGCCGACCCGAACATAGTTGAGTATAGGCTTAGCAGATAATTTATTTATTTGGGCGATAAACTCACGATTAGTTAACAGTCTAGATTAAGGTACGAAAATTATCGTTTAGTAAGACACATAGCATACCCATATTTCGCCATGAGTCAAGTCTCATGTACAGTCAGGGAAATTAATTGTTTCTCACCTTAAGGATGAATGTCACTTGCAGCCATGAAACGATAAGCTCTATTCGTCCATGTGACAGTCAGATAGTTTCACCTTAAGTAAAGTTTTAATTCAAGCGATCAAGTCAGTCACCGGCCGTTTCTACAAACTACACAGTTCTAATACAAAAACGTAAAATTTCTATGAAATATACCGTTTGTGCTTAGTAATTGTCCAATACTCGCTACATCTCTGTATGAGAAGAGGCCTTTGGCCTGCATTGCGACAATTACGAGCTAGTATTATAGTCCAACGGCTTAATTGATTGGTGGTCGAGAATAATGACGGCTGGATTGGCCCCAATATGGTTGACTAATTGGCTGATTGGCCACTATGTATCTCCACCGGACAAATTCCGAATACTACTGTTTGTATACAGAGTATGATCTACACAAACTTTGTGTGCCAGTGAACATGACCCATAGTGGTACAATGTGAGTTAAATCTTTGGTATTTTTTTATTCATGATTTTAGTGCCATGGTATTTATTTACAAACTAATAATCTGCCAGCATCACCACATAAACGCTGTATTTTCAAAAGGGTTAGGCAGATGTTCACCCCCAATCCGCCAGTCAGTTTTTATTTAATCACCAAAAAAAGGAACCAACGCCCTTATGCCTTAAGAAAAACAACATCTAACTTCACGAAGCATTTTCCTTCGAGACTAACGAGAAGAAATATGAAAAATAAAACAAGAGCGACTGCGCAGGAAATTAAGGTACCACCGCCGTTGGATTTAAGCGATTTCCAAGTTATTTACTGGCTAACACAGCTTAGTGTTTACATAAGTTCCCTGATCGAAGGAGGTTGCTCTAGTTAAAGCCAGCAAAGAGGATTTTCGTTTGCTGTTCTTTTTCTTTATTCGACTGTTCATTTTAAATTGCGGCCAGTTCGTGGTTTGAGAAAATAAAAGAGTTGGTATTTGTGCTTATTTTGCGGACCTGTTTTAAACAGGTTTGGTTGGAGCAGTTATTTTTGTTCCAGTGGGTGACCATTGACATTTCGATAGACATACTTATCTATTTTGTATTTTTCTAACTCCTCCGCTGTTCTTTTCTGATTAATTTCGTTGCAGGATTCAATACAGTTGAATCTTTTCTCCGGGACTCGTCGGGCTTCATTGTCTCGACGATTTCTGGTGGTCACCACTGTTGATTCTGGTTTTCAGGAGTTGCAGTAGTTTGGAAATAGTGTAGCGGGCTTGTCCCAATTTAAAAAAAAAAGACATACTTATCTAATACCTTTAGCAACTCTTGTATTTATGTATGTACATACATATATAATCTGAATCTCGGAAACGGCTCCAACAATTTTCATGAAATTTAGTATGCAGGGGGTTTCGGGAGCGATAAATCGATCTAGCTAAGTTTCATTTTTAGAAAACGTCTTTTTATCCGTGAAAAGCTTGGTCATCCAGGTACTATTTTATAATAGAAATGAATATATTGTATACTGTAAAAACTTACAAATATTATTTTTAAAGTGTTATATAGGGTCTTATAAGGTGGTGACATCCGTTATATGAGGTCATTTCTCTTATTAGATAACAAAAGTTTTGAAGCTAATGTCTTAAGATTAATTCTAACACCAAGTCAGAATCAGTTTGACGACACGGTTGGCGCGGTGGTTGAGCCATCGGCTGCTGCGCCGCGTGTTGTGGGTTCGATCCCCGCACGGAACAAATATTTGTATGGCCTACAGGTAGTTGTTCCGGGTCTGGCTGTTTGTGTATGTGAGTTTAAATGTTTGTAAACGCACCCACGATACAGGAGAAATTCCTAGTGTGGGGCAACGTTTTCTAAAAAAAAAAAAAAAAAGAAAAAAAAAGAAAAAGTTACTTTTCCCCACCATGTTGGGGTCGGATTTCGGTCTAACTGGATGCAGTTTTTTACAAGAAGCGACTGCCCGTCTGACCTCTACAACCCAGTTATAAAGCAACACTATACCTCTTCGTAAACCTTACGAGGCTCTGACTACCCGTAACGACCGTCAAAGATCTAGAAATGGTAGCCGAGAAAAAATTAACCTGTTCCATGCATTCCGAAGCACGGAAGGAATTCAATATGCAATGGATGGTCACCCATCAATCCACGTGCTGACCTCGGCGAGCGTTTCTTCGCCTTGACAATCAACCTGTACGGCTGTGTGACAAGTGACTTCGGGTCCCGTAGGACCTATGAAACTTAGCAACACATTTCATTTCTCTGATATATTCCTCGCTTTCGCCCAAACGAAAACAATATCCCAATACACTCATATCTAACTCCAAGAAAAATAACCGTACCAATACCCTATATCCCTGACCCAGACAAATACGTAAGTACACATCAATGTTATTCTCCTACAAACCCATTTTTTTTGCCGTACGGACGGCAAACTGTGCCGTTGCGTCATCGCACACTTCATCGGACGGCAAAAAACAAAAGATAAGGCCTTAAACCTTAACATATTCAGTGGAATACCAACCGTGGCCCGCACGCGACCTATTGGGGCCAAAGGTTGAGCTGAGCGAGGTGTTGGTGGGGCAAGGGCGAGCTCTTCACAACCGGCAAAGATATCTGAAAATGGGAAGCGAGTTTATCCCCATATTAGTTATTACTATGAATTATCTGCAAGGGTATCAATGCTTGTCCAGTAGATCCGTGTTCTATATTTGAAATGGTTTACCTGACGAATTACTGATCATATTTCGAGTAGCTATAAAGATTAAAAAAAAATGCACCAAAATTTATTGTTAGCAAATTAAATCAAGAACATGAAAAGAAAAAAGTATAATACCAACAGACTCACAGTAAGATGAGTTGATTCCCAAGGACTTAAGTAAAATATATAAATAAAATAAAAACATATTATTTAACTTTCTCTAATTTCTAAGCTAATAAGCTTTTTTATGACATTAATAAAAAAAAACAATAACTGAGAGAGTATTTTTTTAAATAGGCACTGCATGTAATGTAACGCCTGTGGTACCATACAGGGGGCCTAGATAAAATCCCTTTTCTATTACCGTTAACGCCAATGGAAAGATCAAATTGAATTAGCTTTAGAGACGTCACGTGACTCCTTCCCACATTTGTAATGTCATTGTTGGACATTTTGACGTTTTACGCTACAGATTCTTTTTGTATATGCCTGCAGGGCCCCACGACGCCAAAGTAGTGTTCATTAGTCGTAGTTAACAAAAGAGGTTAAGATAAATAATAATTACTGAATAACAAACCTACCCAGCTAAACTGGACGGAATGTTTTCGTCCCAAAGATCTTGTGTTCAAGAGGCATAACAAATGATATGGCTAGAGACGTTTGTACGACCCCGAATGTTTGAGCTTCTGAACCATCTGAATAATATATACTATCAACGTCACAGGGAATGCTAAAGGGAAACCCGTATATTTGTAGGTTTCTAATAATCTTTGTTTTGCAAGAATAGTACTTATAAACTGTAAATTGTAGAATTGCTGGTGTTGCCAACTCAGAATTGATTATTGAAGTTGTATGATTGAATCATAACACTCATCGTCACCCTCCTGCCCTTATCCCAATTTATTTAGGGTCGGCGCAGCATGTCTTCCTCTTCTATACATCTCTATTTGCCGTCATTTCAAAAGTCACCTACTTTCTAGCCATATCATCTTTCACACAATCCATCTTTTCTTTGTTCTCCTTCTACTCTTATAACACTATCAGGGGAAAAGCAATAAATAAATAAATAAATAATGCTGGACAATCCACACAGCATCATCTAGCCCCAAGCTAAGCAGAGCTTGTGTTATGGGTACTAGATGACTGATATACTTAATACAATACATTACATAGGTATATATTTTTTATTATACATAGCAAACACCCAGAACACCTGGAACAAATCTTTGTAGATCGTACAAACATTTGTCCCAAGGCGGGAATCGAACCCGCAACCTCCTGCGTCGCAGGCGGACCTTCGCCCGCTTCGCCACATCGGTCGTCATATAGAACATATACACTCATACATATCATGTACCTTTCTAGTACAATATCTTTATTTTTTTATTGACATACACATAAACTAACAGGCTAGACCCAATTCGATATTGTTTGCAAATTTTATAGATCATCATTTCATCTGCCTAGCCTTTTCTCTACTATGTTGGGGTCGGTTTCCAGTCTAACCAGATGCCACTAAATACCAGTATTTTACATGGAGCAACTGCCTATCTTACCTTCACAACCCAGTTACTGGGCAACACAATACCCCTTGGTAAGACTGGTTGTCAGACTTTCGGGCTTCTTACTACCCGTAACGATTGTCAAAGATAATATTAATAAGATTTTATAGATTGTAACTTCCTTGTAAATTCACTCAAAGCACAACCGAATATAATTAACGTTATCAGCAACGATCTTATGAACCTGTGGTACACAATATATCATTGATGAATTTGGACAAGAATATGTACAGATTAGATATTAATACATTAGAAAAAAAGAACCGATAATTATATAAAGGCAGGTGTACGTATTACCAACTGTTAAAGTATGTTGTTTTATATATCGACGACCGATGTGGCGCGGCGGGCGAAGGTCCGCCTGCGACGCAAGAGGTTGCGGGTTCGATTCCCGCCTTGGGACAAATGTTTGTACGATCTACAAATATTTGTTCCGGGTGTTCTGGGTATTTGCTATATATAATAAAAATATCTATCTATGTAATGTATTGTATTAAGTATATCAGTCATCTAGTACCCATAACACAAGCTCTGCTTAGCTTGGGGCTAGATGATGCTGTGTGGATTGTCCAGCAAAATATTTATTTATATTTATTTATTTATATAAACATAAATAAACAACAATAGCAAATAACAGTTAGGAGTATTTGCAACGAGTCAAGCGGAGCTAGGCTAGAAATGAGTTGAAGCCGGCCACACCCCTCGGTGGCAATCGGAAAGTTTTTATAGCGGCAACCGTAGAAAAACATCTTATCAACACGCCCTGAGGTTCACGGTACAGGCGGCCACACAAGTGTTCAACCACAGCTGTGAAATTAATTTCTAGTAACGTTGTGGTCGGTATTTTTAATAACAACATTTAACATAACATCAATACTGTATTCCCCGATGGGTTAGGCGGAAGTTAACATACATATAGAACACCAACATTTCGCCAGTTATGTTTAAGTCCAATGTCATAAACTGCGTCCAAATCCAAACTCCAGACTGGTACCGAAAAATTTCAGAAAAAAATCCAATAACTCAGTGCTAGACCCAGGAATCGAATGGCCGGATCTCTTGCTCAGCAGTAGCGCCTGTAACTACTAGACCAATGGAGGAGTTGGGAGCCAAAGAGAAAAAGAACCATAAAAACTACACTTATATTGGTTTAAATTAAACATAACGATCCCAAAATAAAGGCACGTATAGTTTCGTGCGATTTTTATTCTTGCACCAAAATCACCTAGGTGTGGAATGTGGACGTAGTATATTACGAATTCATATTTTTTATCTGTTTCATTCCCATCAAGATCTATTTTGAGAGCAACTATTTTAATCGAAGAATTTAATTTGAGCCTATAGTTACTTTTGTTTATTATGCACTCTTGCTGTTAAAATTCATTTTAGACATCAGAATGGTCGTTTTTGCTTGCCGTTTCAAGTAATCTAATAGAATGGAATCAGTCCAAAACGAAAACATTTCTGTCACCGTCTCTACTGCCTAATAAAGTACTCGAGCCGTTCCGAGGCGGGTGTAGTGAGGTGGGGCCACCTCGTCCGACTAAATGTTACACTGACCTGATAACTTGCCGCACTTAGCTCAAGTTTTTGTGTGGCACTGTAAGAATAGGTAACTTAGCCCACTTTATAGTGTTGGTAGTGTAACTTACTGGGGCACTGGCAAACTGGCTTGTACGCAGCAGGACTTTTGACAAAATAAATTTGAAACTACATATATTCTTATTTATTAAATAAAAACTCGATCGTGTTGATCGAAGGTTAAGCTACGCTTGCAGAGGTCAGTCGGTGGATGGGTGAACGCTCGTAACATATCGAGACTCCTTCGTGCCTCGGAAAGCACGCGAAGCCCTTGGTCCCGGCTGTCATTTGTAGATCTTTGGCAGTCGTTACTGATAGTCAGAAGCCCAAAAGTCTGAAAACCAGTCTTACCAAGGGGTATCGTGATGCCCAGTAACTGGGTTGTGGAGGTCAGATAGGCAGTCGCTCCATGTAAAATACTGATATTCAGCTGCATTCGGTTGGACTGGAAGCCAACCCCAACATAGTTGGGAAAAGGCTGCGCAGATGATGATGATTCTTATTTATTTCATACTTTTAACACACAAATGTACAGAGGCGGACTAGAGGTGACGATGGGGAAACGCGTGATACAGTCTTAAACATTTAAGTGATAGTCTGACTTTTGCAACTGCAAGACCTCGTATATCACACTTACTGCGTCAATATTATGTCATTGCGTAGCGCGTTACCTGCCTGCCCCGTTGTTAAATAAATAATAAATAAATAATGCTGGACAATCCTCACAGCATCATCTAGCCCCAAGCTAAGCAGAGCTTGTGTTATGGGTACTAGATGACTGATACACTTAATACAATACATAACATACATAGATTTCTTTTATTTTACATAGCCAATACCCAGAACACCCTGAACAAATCTTTGTAGGTCGTACAAACATTAGTCCCAAGGCGGGAATCGAACCCGTAACCTCCTGCGTCGCAGGCGGACATTCGCCCGCTGCGCCACATAGGTCGTCAATGTTCTAGGAGTCGTAAGTGCTACTGCTGAGAATGAGGTCCTACAGGCCGTTTACAATTATTTTGTCTCTGACAGCTACCTTATAGTTACTGGAATAAAGATCACTTTAATCTTAATCGGAGGTAAAATAACTGTGAATGGACTGTAGGTTCGATTTCTGATTCGCGTAAAGCTTGATTGGATTTTCTCATCAGTAATTAGTCTGTAGCATCCCGGAGTCTAGATCCGTGCCCCGTTGATGGCAATTGGCTCACCCTCTATTACATGGGACTTAAACGTCACTGGTGGAAAAAGGGTGTACACCTCTGTCTAACCCTTCGAAGAATACAAGCGTGATATCATGTTACGCTAAGACCAAGTCCTTAAAAAGAATACACTTTAAGGGACAGCAATAGAATCGGATATGGCGATAGCACTTCCCATGAAAATCTACTGCGGAGAATCGATACAGCATTTGGTGATGTCAATTTAGCTCCTCGGATCGCATGTGGCGAATCAAATAACTTTTTGAATGCCATAATCATATTTTTACGAGCAATGACTTCCGCATTGCGATATGAATGTCGAAATTATACGACAGACAGTCTCCAAAATTGTTTGCCTGCTTTATTTTATTATAAGTTTCAGTATGAAGTAAACAATCGTATCATGTCGAGAAGCAGTGGCATTGTTTTTGATAGAATATGTTCATGTTTACTTTTGAGGGCGTCGTGATTAAATAAAAACTGCACGGGTCGATCAAAGACTAAGCTGCGTTTGCTGAAGTCAGTATGTGGATGGATGAACATGCATTACATATTGAAATTCCGCCGTTTGGTCCAAGCTGTTCTTTGTAGATTTTTGACAGTCGTCACGGGTAGTAAGAAGCCCGAAAGTCTGATAACCAGTCTTACCAAGATGTATCGTGTTGCCCAGTAAATGGGTTGTGAAGGTCAGATAGGCAGTCGCTCCATGTTACACTGGAACTGCATTCGGTTAGACTGGATGCCGACCTCAACACAGTTGGAAAAGCTAGGTAGAAGTTCATGATAACGGTTACATGCATCGATATATCGGGCAGTTGCCTTTTTTGGCGTATTTTATACTGAACATGTCATTGTATGCTAAATTAATGCTAAAAGGGATGTGTGGTGTTGCGAATGGATAGAATGGGAAATGAGAATGTAAGAGGAAAACTGAAAGTAGCGCCGGTAACTGAGAAGTTGTGTGGTAATCGGTTGTCATGGTTAGGGCATGAAATGCGGAGGAATAATCAAAAGGTCTTGAGGAAAGTTTTTAATAATAATAATAATAATAATAATAATAATAATAATCATTTATTTGTCAGAATATGGTACATTATATGGTCTTAAGATTAGTCAATGGTATCTTCACATTCTGCCAAGTGTGGCGTGCAAATAATAGGTACATACATTTATTACAGGAGAGAGACTATTAGATTAGTATTAACATTATTGATACAATTTTAGGTATGTCAATAATAATATCGTAAAGACAAACAATTTATTTGGGATGTCAAACTATCATTTTAATGTCAGAGTAGGATGTCAAAATATAAAAGATTTACAATTTAATTAGGATGTCAAAGTATCATTCAAATAGTCGTTTAAATTATAATAACATTTAATACATAGCAAGTCTTTCAGTTTCTTTTTAAATCCATTTAAATTTAACTCTTTAATTGATTTTGGAATTTTATTATAAACTTGCGGGGCTATGCAGAATATGCTTTTCCACATTAAGGCTGTAGTTTAGTCTGTATAGAGATGGTTAGGTATAGGAGTAAAGGAAGACCAAAGAAACGATAGTTGAATTGTGTAATAGATGCTATGGCTAGAAAGGAGGTGACCGCAAATAGAGATATATGGAAGAAGAAGAAATACTGGGCCGACTATATATATATTGGGATAAACTGGAGGATGATGACGGTGATGATGTTGTGTTTTGGGCGTTTGGACATTTAGTTTCATCGTGGATAGATTTATATTAATTTGCTTATCCTAGTGTAATTTTTTTACTATTTTTCGCAAGAACCCCGAATTTACAGGTGAAGGCCTCCTCCAAAATTAGCCAATTGTCTCGTGTGTGACTTCCGTCCAGTGTGCTCATCGGCTTTCTTTTGCCTCTTTTACCCAGCGGGCCCTTCCATGACGTCATTTTTCTAGTCCAACGTTGATCTAGCAGTCATGCTACATGGCTACCAACATATAACATCCCAACTTGGCCAGCAAACTTTTTAAATATCGAACGTACCGCTAGTGCGGCCAAACCATAAAGATTTGAACGCCGTTCCAAAATTTTACAATGTGATTAATAAAAATCAAATTAGAAAGGCTGAAGTGGGTCAGTTCTGAAAACACGTGGCAAGTTAATTAAGCACGAAACTAACTTTGTTAAATTTCTCTTAACAATGGAGTTTAATATGATTGTAGCCGGGAACTAGATGTTAGCTTGTAACATTGTTATTATAAAACTAACGTACCTACACGTAAGTATTTGTTAGAGTTTACGCCTTGGTATAATGGGGTTATTAAAAATAATTCCACCTTTTTATTTATCAAAATTCGCTTTTAATAATAGTACCTACGTTTTGATACTAGTCAGCAAAGTTTTCACTCGTAAGTATTAGTAAGCACCCGAGGCGGAATAGATATATAGATACTTTTTGTGTAAAGAAGTTGAGAATGATAAATTCTAACGAGTAAAAAAAAAAAACTAGTTGCCCCTCCCAAAAAGTAGTTTCGTATGGCGAAGAATAGACAAGAAACTCCATACCTACTTCTTTGAAATAGACTTTGCAAAAGTCTATCTTTTGTATAGTATATAATTTTATGTGAATTCAATGTACCTGGAATAAAACTACTGTGCTTAAACAGGTAAACAATGTAAAAATGAAGAAATGCAGCTCATCTGTTAATTATTATATTGACAGATATGGGTACACAGTTATCACAAATTTACTAATATTGCTACCGATAGATTCGGAACGTTACCGATATATTTCTCTGGTTTTTTGAATAGAAATGTTGGTAGGTCAATGACCGCTTATTCCATGCTAAAATGCCGCAACTATAAGCAAAATTTTTCAACATTTCACGTTACGTTTCACGGATGTGTACCCAGCATAACTTTTTAGAGGGAGATCTCAGGGTCACGTTCTCGCCATATGATTTGGTAATACAATTAAAAACGCCCTCAACTTAAGGCCTTGATGCCAAAACCGCGAACGTCCAACTTTTTAGAAGTCTGCTAACATAAATACAAATTAAAAATATCCAATCTTGCCAACATAACAATCCACCATAGACAAATAGCATCAGAGATACCAACATTCGAAGTTTAACTGTTTAAAATTAGTTCCAGACAATGGCGCTAGTTGCAATAGACACGTTACCGGTCCGTGTCGGCCTCCGGAAATTGGCCCCGCAGAGGGTTGCCTTTGCCTCGGTCGCTGCAAAGAGCATGTGTGGCTTGACTTTTGACCCATTGAACTTAAGAGTGGACTGTTTAAAAGGCAAAATGTAAAGTTACTTTGAGTATTTTTAGATTCACCCTATTTTACATGCACTTTTTCTGTCGTGGTTGTAGTAAACGTTGCGGCAATTTTAGCACTAGGCGCTGTAGAATTTTGACTTTTGGTTGTTTTGACTGTTGGCTATTCTGCTAATAATTTAGGTTCTTTGTCTTGGTTTTGAGTTGAGTGAGTTTAGTTCCTTCTTTAACTTAAACTTTAAACATAAAAACATAACCTCACACCTGTATTCACCGAAAGATAAGGGGTGTACCTATAAGATACCCCCATTTCGGAAATTATGTTTAAGTTCCATGTAATAAGGGGTGAGCCTATTGCCATCAACCGGACATAAATCCAGGATCGAGCTGCTACTGAAAAGTCCCAGATGAAAGCCCAGTAACACTTTTCCAGATATATTAGACGCAACGAAATTATGTACCTACCTACCTTCTTTTTCTTTCGAAACACTAGGAAACAAACCCCAAAGTACAAGAAAAACTTATCGAAAAGAGCAATTATCAGCTATAAAGAAAACAATGCCTGTCAGAAGTCATTAATAACACACAAACTATTAATTATCAAGTAATTTCGTGGCAATAAAAAAGCTGTGAATTACTCATATTAAGGTGAAAATGGTTATAATTTATAAATCGCACCTATCGTCGTTCGCGTGACCTTTCATTTCTACATAACTACCAATTTGGTAATACCAACTCATATTTCTGTACCAAAAACTAATATACAACCATGTTGTGAAGACAATAAAGCTGTAAATCGATTGGTTAATACCACAGACATTGTAGAAAATAAGGTTGTATTAGTAAAATACAGTTTTCAAACTTTATTGTTTCACTATTACCCATCGGAAGTTGTAAGTGGTTGTAAACTGTTGCATACTATGAGAATATGAATTTTAATTTCAAAACTATCTTTATTAAGCTGTTGTACTGGTGAAGCGTGCCTCAGAAAGCACGTTAAGCCGTTGGCCCCGGCTGTCATTTGTAGATCTTTGACAGTCGTTACGTGTAGTCAGAGGCCCGAAAATCTGAGAACCAGTCTCGCCAAGGGGTATTGTGTTACCCAGTAACTGGGCTTAGGAATATGTAAAATTCTGGTATTCAGCTACACCCGGTTAGATTGGAAGCCGACGTCAACATGTTTAGGGAAACGCCAGGCAGGTGATTATATTTAAGTCCATAACGACAAAGCAAATTTTGGAGACTATTCCGAAACCACTGCAACTCCTGAAAACCAGAATCAATAGTGGCGAACACCAGAAAAGCGTCGAGACAATGAAGCCCGTTCCCGGAGAAACGATTCAACTGTCTTGGATCCCGCAACGAAATCAATAAGAAAAGAACAGCGGAGGAGTTAGAAAAATACATAATATCCACTTCCCTGAACATCAAGCAGGAGCCAGAATTGGGCAACGACTTCGCTAGCAATGAAAAACCTTCCAGAAAAAAGTCCAAAGCCATAGCAGCACTCTACCTACCCACTTAGACCACAAACCACTCATAACATCACCCAAAAAACTTAAAAAGATAAAAAGAACATGAAAAGTAATCAAAATATCTTCTAACATCTTACGAGTATACTTGGGAAAAGTTAGCCAATTTAATATTAATATTCTTGGCGCGTAGAAGGACTTCCACCTTAATTGCTGAACAGTCCGTTGTGGGCTTAGCGCAATGATTTGTGGCTAAGAGCTGCCGGCACGAATGCCCTGGTAATGAAACACAGTAAATTGTGTTAGAACTGTGGATTTAGACATCGTTTTTGAGGACTAGGTGACCTTCGGAACAGGGAAGAAAACATAATAAATATTTTTTGAAATTGGACATATATAACTGCTGACATAATGCACATAAATATAACATCACGCCTGTAATCCCCAAAGGATTAGGCAGAGGCGTACCTATAGGACATTCCAATTTCGCCAGTTATGTTAAAGTCCCATGTAATAGGGGGTGACCCTACTGCTATCAACCGGGCTCAAATCCAGACTCCGGGCTACTACTCAGAAATTCAAGATGGAAAAACCCAATAACACTTAGTCCGACTTGGAAAAATTAACCAGTCTTAATAATACCAGCCTATTACTGTCCCGCTGCAGGGCAAAGGCAGCAGCAGAGAAGACACAAGCATAAATTGTCACGTTTGCTCAAGGCCAAAGGGCGATTTCACACTCATAATAAATATAACATCATTCATAAATTGTCACGGTGTCCTTATGGTGTTTTCCTTCACCGATGTCAGTAATATCTGAGATAATCTTAGAAATTACAAATGAATTAAAAAGGTCACATTGGTACTTGCTCGGATTTGAACCCACGACCTCGTGCATGAATCAGAAGCTGGTGCCTGGTGACCACTGGGCCAATATAACATTTTTTATTAGAATAAAAAAACAAATGAAAATCAACACGCCCATAGCGGGTCTCCCCAGTGTATACCACTGCAGTAGATCCATTCTGTTTGCCAACTATGACGTCGAATGCAACGAGAAGTAATCGGGTCAGTGATTCGCCCTGGCAATACGCCACAGTACATGCAGTACCGTATGTTAACATGTATGTGTGAGCAGTGTTACAGATGTTTTGTAATTTGATCAAGTATCTTGGCAAGGCGTTACAGTTTCCCTAAGGGAAGCCAAAAATGTTTTCAAGAATTAATAGGATTTTTGGGTTTCCAGAATTCTTGGTTTCCCATAGACTACAGACTTCAGCATTATCATTTACTATACAGATAATAAACGTCTATTAAATATGTACTTATTGCCCACCCACAGCAGTCTCTAAGTTCAAAATGGAGGTTCAATTAGAACTTTGATAAAAAGTGCAAACAGCACGTAAAGCGATCACATAAGGTGGCCTTTGACGAGGTCAGTGTAAAACGTCAAAGTTCACACAAGATCCTCCATCAACTTCAAGATTATCATCACTGCAGACTCATAACCAACTTGATTACCATTAGAATTTGTAATTTGACCTTGAACAACATTTTATAATGGTACATTTTTATCTTGTATAGAAATGTACCATTATAAAATGTTGTGCTATATTGTACCCTCGGGTCCATTACACCTTCGACTTGGGCTGCAATCCCGTCTCGAGTGCAATGATAACTGCATATATTATTATCAAATGACGAGATGTTTTTCAACACACAATAAATAAAAAATCATGAATATTGTGTCATGATTACATTAGGTATATTAGGATATCTTCACTAACTTAGTTAGGGCAAGATTCACTGACGGCGCTTAGACTTTACCGTGCAATCTATGAATCTTACTCTAAACTGTAGCGCGTGCAACCTAAATTGATCTTTATTTAGACTTGTAGCCGGCGGTCTCCTTGGCCGAGTACAAAGCTAAAAGATAAGAAAGCTTCAAATACCACCTGCTTTGTGTACTCTCATATGTATAATACGTTATAATATATCATCATTATCTATCTAGCCTTTTCCCTACTATGTTGGGGTTGACTTCAGTCTAACTGGATGCAGCTGGATACCAGTATTTTATATGCAGCACCTGCCTCTCTGACCAGTTACCGGGTAACACGGTACTCCTTGGTACGACGTTTTATTAAATGTCACATTTGAATTGCATTGCATTTATTACAAGTTAAATAAAGCGCAATTATACTCGTAACAACTGTATCTACCATTCAAAGTTCCAGCAACCTAAAAACAAAATCGCATCGCCCCTCAAAACTTTGTTCTGTATAAATCCACGAGCACAAAGTTCCACAATAAATTAGTTTCTGTATCTTATGCATCACTGTGACCCCCTGACCTTAGATTTCAAAGTCGGCACGCCAACCGCGACTGCAGATAAGCCCGAATTCATTGTATACTGCATTATAACGGGCTAATAAAGTTTAACTGGTACGTATGACCTCGTAAACTAGGTTATTTTCAGTTTTCAGGCATAGATTTTGGGTGCAAGGTTAGCTATGAATTGTATAAGTGGCCTAATTGTTTAACCGTTGCAGTGAGTCTGCGGGCTTATGGATTGGTGTCTTGTTTTAATATTGTTTGTTTGTAGTCTGACAATCAGTTTACCAAGGGGTATCGTGTTGCCCAGTAACTGGGCTATAGAGACAAGGTATGCAGTCGCTCCATATAAAATACTGGTATCTATTTCATTCGATAATATGCTGTAAATACAAGATTGCGATGTCAACGCCTCACCTCACATTCACAAGATTATGTGTTAAAATCTGGGCAAGTACCAATATGACCTTGTCAATTGGGATGTAATTTCTGATTTTATCTTGGACATCACTGACATCGGTGAAGGAGAAACATCGTGAGGAAACTTGAACTAATAACCAATGTCATTGGTTGCTCAGTAGTCAAAATTCCACTGTTTTAGCTTTCCGCATTTCTTCTACATACAAGCCTTAACTATGCCAAATCACAAAGTCCTCAGTGCGCGTAAAATTCTTAAAAATGGATACAAAGTAGTAAGAAGTAAGAAATAATAAGTCAGAAATCGCCAATCCTCCTTGAGCAAGCGTGACGATTAATGGTCATACCTTTTCTATATGAGAAGAGGCCTTTGCCCTGCAGTGGGATAATAATAAGCTGGTATTACTCTTATACACGTTCTATGTATTACAAAATGACGATATAAGATGTACTAAAGCACCAAGGAAGTGACGCGGTCAATCGCCATACTTACTACGTCACTTCCTAGGTAATAGCTATTACCGTCATACCAAACTGTGCTCGTAAAGTAGTCAATTTGGACCAACGTACGCTAGTCAAGGTTGGAAGGGATTACCACGTTACGCTGTGAATGTCATGATTCATAAGGCAAAAGCATCTTCTCATAACTGACAACAATGTTTTAATTTTACTAGGAACATAAGGCACATTTCGCTCAGGACAACGTACCTACCACCATTATGTATTTCTGCCACTAAGCAATATTTCGTCACTTAAGTCATAACTCCACTTAAGTCAGTATTGGGTATTGTAAAAGACAACATGTCACATGTCAAAATAAACGGGTTAATTACAATGCTTTCCTATATATTAATGGTCCTATTTTTAAAAGATCTTATTTAAAGTGTACACAAAGTAAAACAGAATATTCTAATGGTCTGTAAGTAAAACAATCCAGTACTTTTACTCTCCTGGAAAGTTGGTCATTTTTGTTGACTTACGTGACAGAACTTAAGCGATGAATTCTGAGATTTATGTTTAAGGCATTTCTAGTAATCAATAACCCACTATGCCTATAATATTGGCAACTTACTATCACCTAACCCCGTAACAGGAAAAATCCGTATCCGTCTGGTAGACCGTGGGCAGGTTGGCCAACCTAAGCAAGATAAAAATGTTACAACCTAAATAATATTTGTAAAATGTATGTACTAGAAGGCAAACGTATTGGCAGATGTTTGCATACTGCATGTACTGTGGCATGTTGCCAACGAGAATCACTGACCCGTTTATTTCTCGTTGCATTTGACGTAATAACAGGAAAACGGAATTGGTCTACTGCAGTGTTGTTGACTGTGGTCTTTGTATTATTAGTAGGCAGTTGGTTAAGTGGAGGGAATGCTAATGTTGTCTTCAGGTGATTCCTTCACTTTTTGCAAATTGCCGTGATTTTGTGTGTGTTGAGGAGTATGCATGTATCGCTGGGGGTGTCGTTCTGTGGTTTCTGGCTACCCCCATGAGAAAAAGGCGTGAGTTTATGTGTGTGTGTGTGTTACAACGTTAAACATCAAAGTATGATGTTTTACGTTGTCAGTTGATCAATATTCGAGTTTTCAAAATGACTACATTATTACCATTTGAAATATGAACATACTCGTAGGTCTTAAAATTATGTAATCTTAGGAATAAGGCTATTTTGTAAAAATATTAGGTTGAGATTGTGCTACAAATATGGAGGTATTTTAATGAAATATCAACAGAGATCAAGTTTGCAAGCATATACTTATTGGTGTAAGTGGTTTTAGGAACTAATTTATCTAGCAAGAACTCAGCGACAATCAATGTAAAAAATGTAGGTAAATTAGACGTATTTGTGATAGATTAAGACTGAGATTAGACTGTGACCGTTCTTTATAATACGGAAAATACTCCTCAGAAGTAACATATTGATCTAGGACATGAGTACCTCTCTCCCTCTCTCCGTCTGAAGATGATGACTGATGTAAATTTACCAACATACATTATGTTTAATTTAAATTTACTCACCAATTTTTTTTATAATCTTAAAGTAAATGTTGAACCGTGACGTGTCTCAGCTTTCATTTGTAGATCTTTGACAGTCGTTAGAAGTAGTCAGAAGTCCCAAAGTCTGACAATCAGTCTTACCAAGGTGTCGAAATTTCTTAGAGGAATTTTATCCCGAACGTAAACTATTTGCTATAACTATAATATTCCTACATATTTTAGAATTCAAACACTAAATATTGGTCATTCATTCTTAGTAAGAGCATACCGGAAAAGCCGTCTACGTTCGCAATAACTCAAACTGTCAGACGGAGACGCTTCCTCAGAGAGCAATTTGAAGCAATAAAGATGTTATCAAACTGTGTACGCGTTTCCTTGTGTTATTGACAGAGGATATGATAAATCATGGCCAATTGACCGCAAAACGGTTATATTCCAACAGAGAGTATCTTTATCGGAATTAGAGAAATGTAGCTACCAATCTGAAACCTTTCTTCGATAGTATTTCATCTTTATTCCAAGGTTCATGTTTACACCTTCAGCAAGCGTAATGATAAATGCTCATGCCTTCTCTGTGTGATCTTGAATATCGACCTTATTATTACTAGTTAGACAAAATTCCCAAACAGACACATTACTTGTTTTCAAATTAAATATTTTAGATAAAATAATAGATCCGCAGTTCACCCGCGTGGATTTCCTACTTTTCCCATCGAACTTTAACATCCCCCCTACCCCCTTTTAAGCATAATTTTGAAAATAAAATAAACCTCTGTTACTCGCTAATGATGTAGCTTTCTATTGGTCAAACAATTATTAAAATCGGTTATGGAGTTATCGAGTTTATCCATTACAAACATACAAAAACACCTTTTTTTAAGGATGGACAATGCAATGACTTCTCCCGACTTTTACTGACTAAAACCCATCCGTGTTCCATCATTGCCCTTTACGTTCCAGTGTCACGGTAAATCTTTCAAAAATCCACAACAACACACTAACAATTAAATCTCTTTATAACATTACTTTAAATGGATAGATCAAAAAGTTAGCTAATGATTCATATTGCATCAATTCGTCAAAACATAATATTCGAGTGGGTATCTCCGGTACATTTGGTACACTCACACTCCGCAGTGCCGTGTACACTTGTACAGTCATAAAGATGTCAATTGTAAACGGATGTCAGCGTGTTGGGGTTATGATTGCCATGTCAATTCTCCCGAACAGTCGCGCAACTTAAATTATATTGTGAACTGGTTACAACTGCTTTTTACGAGTTGTATCTGCTTCTGAATATTGGAACAAGAGACTCTGTTTTCTATGTAGGAAAATTAGGGAAATCAATTAGTGTGGTGAACTAAAAAAAATGTTTTCTCTTTGTGTTCGTTGACAGCAAGGAGGTCAGTTATTTGGTCAAGTCTGCCTCTCTATTCCCAAACCACAGCAACTCCTGAAAGCCAGAATAAACAGTGGCGATCACCAGGAAAGCGTTGAGTCAATGAAGTTCGATGAGTACGGAAAAATGATTCAACTGTCTTTGATCCCGCAGCGAAATTTAAAAAAAGAACAGCGTATGAGTTACAATTTTTTTTTTCATTTAAAGATAGACATTTAATTAATCTTGTTATATTGGCTAGCGATGTGTTGATGTACATTTTATTTTTAATAATAAAACCAGCCTATTACTGTCCACTGCAGAGCAATAGCCTTTCGTGGTTCGGGACACGTATGCCTTATGTCGGATGCATTATGTCCTTTTTTTTAAGGATAGGAGATCATCCAATGACTTCTTGAGAACGGGAGGGCGTGCCAGACTTTTACTGACTAAAACCCATCCGTGTTCCGACCTTGCCCTTTACGTTCCAGGGTCATGCTAACATTTTTTAACTTCTCGCAACCCATGCATTATGTCCTAAGACCATCGTAACGTGGGTCTATGAAAACGTCCAACGCATCGCGGAAGATAAAGCTGGTCCATATTGTCGCAGGATCGAATTGAGTTGATGGAACTTGTGTAATTCCTTTTTCAAATGGCAGTCGAAAACAAAAACTTCAACAGATTCACCGTATACTAGATTTCCTTTTCTTAATGACCAAATAATAGTTGAGTTGAATTTCGCCTAGCGTCATATTTTGCCCAGTCCTTGTTCCACACGTACTCCAAGCGTGCTTCTTTCAAATTGGGCTCATTACATACTTGTACCTACGTCACACATCGATGTATGGTGACGTACGAGGAACAAACGTTCATACATATGTAACTACATAAATACATAGCTACATGCATACATACTACACACATAGGTACATGCTTCATACAAAAAAATACGCCCTACCGTTGAAGCATCCCAAAGGTAGGGCTATTATTTTTTGTATTATGAAGCCCATTTTATGATTTTGTGTTATCAATGCATAGTCTGTTTGTTGGTTAATTTTTGGCTGCAAAAATTTGATTACTTAAAAGTTTTAATGCAGTTTTATAGTGTATACTAAAGAGCATTTCATCTTCTTTAGGTCAAAAAAAAGGTACATACTACCTTAAATTATGTAACAAAAAAAAACTCAACAGTTTTTGCTTTCAAACAATTGAAAACTACTAAAACTACAAGCAAAGCGCGAACGTTCCTTTAAAAAATAATCAGTGATTTAAAAATATAAAATGCATTCTCGGAAATTAAACTTCATTAAATCAATCGAAATGAAAGCCACCGCTTGAATACTTTTAATATGATAATATTATGTAAGAAAATTTTACCACCCTGCTTATACATAGGAACATACATACATATATCTATTCAAACGTACGTATGTACTACGAGAAAACGTTGACCGCCGAAACGAACGAAAAGAATTCCGACTTGGAGGTATTTTAGTAGAGAGAAGGGAATCCGTGGCTGAATATTTTATCTTCATGCTGATTCTATCTGAATACTGTGAAAGAGAAATAGTCTTACATTAGGATACCGGTGTCTCTAGCTGGGTAACAGAGTTAGGGCGGAGGGTCCGTGTACAATATTGAAATTCAGTATCATCGGTTAGGCTACGTTCACTTGAAAATTCAGGTATCGCGAGGAAAAGATTATTTGAACTACGAATGTTTCGAGATTATTTTTCAATAAAGGTATACTGGAATTGTTTAGATATCTGCTTTAAGATATTTATTTTTTCCTAATAATTGTAAACAATCATGGTTTCTGCCAAACCCATTTATTTTTGATAAACTTGTTTAGTAAAACTGAACTATTTTATGCGATGACATCTCTTCAACCATAGGTACATAGATGTACGCAACACAGCAATGTAAAGTCAGGGAAAATTATTGTTTATCAAATTGATATGTAAATAAAGTTCATCATCATCCTCCTGCCCTTATCCCAATTTATTTGGGATCGGCGCAGCATATTTTCTTCTTCCAAACATCTCGATTTGCCGTCATCTCAAGAGTCACCTCTTTTCTAGCCATATCATTATTCACAACAATCCATCCATCTTTTCTTTGGCCTCCCTCTACTCTTGTAACCTTGCACATACATACTCAAAATTTTCGTCACAACATGGTATTCATTCCTTCGCATCACATGTCCATACCATGACAACCCATTTCCACACAAGTTCTCGGTCACAGGCATCACTTTCAGACTTCTCTTACATATTTTTTTTTTTTTTTTTTTTTAAAAACGTTGCCCCACACTAGGAATTTCTCCTGTATCGTGGGTGCGTTTACAAACATTTAAACTGACATACACAAAACAGCCAGACCCGGAACAACTACCTGAAGGCCATACAAATATTTGTTCCGTGTGGGGATCGAACCCACAACACGCGGCGCAGCAGCCGATGGCTCAACCACCGCGCCAACCGTGTCGTCAAATTAGTTATTATATTAATAATATAATATATAATATATATTATATTATATTATATTAATTAGTTATTTCTTATTTCATCCATTCGCGTAACACCACACATCCCCCATAACATTCTCATCTCAGCTGCATGTAACTGCCTTTCATTCATCCCTTTTGCGGCCCAACATTCTGATCCATACAAGACAGCAAATTAAATTATCCATAGATTTAAATGCACAGCTGACATTCTTTGACAGTTATATGAAATGATTATGACACGCCAAATTGCCGTACTGTGTCAATTTGTTAAACAATTAATTTCCCTGACTATTCACACAACCCCCAAACTTTTCAAATCAAACTTCTGGCTCAGAATGTTTACCGACTGACAACCCTGAACACTCCCCTCTCACATACTACGTTCAAACACACACACACACACACGATATTGAAAATACCCTATATTTATTTCAGAAATTGGGTTTTTACATAACTGCAACTATTCATAGTTACATTCACATGAATAAAGAAAAGAGAAAAAATAAAAAAATATTTATCTATCACAGACTCACGCATACTAAATATCGAAAACTAATAATCAAGAACTAATAATGATGACAGAAGTAGTAAAAAAAAACATTATGTGCCTTACGGTTGCGCCAAACATGTCCAGTTCAGCAAAAATGCCAGACATCTAGTGCCAGACATGGCTAGAAAGGAGGTGACTATTGAGATGACGGCAAATAGAGATGTACGGAAGAAGAAGACATGCTGCACCGACCCTAAAAAAATCAGGATATGAGCTTTGTAGAGCGTTGTCTCAGTCACTTTTACCTGTATCAACCTGTGTTACTGTCTCCCTTTAAAGCCCGATGTGACATCATGACGCCCGACCACTGCAGATCCATATTACATAATTTTTATTTTACAATCATAATGGCGCGATATACCTACATTGCAATTGACACCCACAGGGAAACACTGACTAGACAAACTCGTTCCTGAAGTTTTGAATATAGTTTCCTGAAACTTCAGATTCTCACAAAAACATAGCAACATGCAAAAGTTTCGGGTCGTATTAAGGGTCGGCTCATGTTGTGGAATTTTCTTAAGTTTAGATAGAAAACTAAAATTAGTAGTCACACTATTCTAAAACAAAATATACAGTGAACTTTAGAAGAATGTAACACATATCATTACAATCTTTAAAAATGTCAAAACGCATTGAGTCCTGTAACATTTGAACGAGTCTCTAATGAATTTTACGCTACAAAGAAAACCGAATGAATTGCTCTGTTTTGTTTGTACAGGTACTAAGGATTAAAAACACAAATATTTATACGTAAAAGAAATATTGTTGAGGAAAACAAAAGCTTTTAGCGACTTCTCTGTACTTTGATGTCATGTGTAATTAAGTAAAATTCATTATATAGCTGGTATTTTGTGATCGGTTTTCATTTTGTTTTCTACATTCATCCACAAGATTTATACTCAATTCGATTATTGTAGGGAATAGTGAAATTTTTTAGCAATTCATACATTTAAGTATTTTACTTCTTTACTATTTATATTTAAAGGATGTTTTAAATTCCATATCAAGATTACTATGGCAATCTCAAATCAAAACGCCCACCCTTCACCACTTCCTAGTGTTTTTGCTGGGAAGTATTCCTAAGTCGAGCAACGTAATATTAGGTTTTTAATTAGGAATTTTGCAGTAGCAGCCCGGAGTCTCGATGTGTGCCCGGTTGATGGCAATAGGCTCACCCCCTATTACACGGGACTTAATAACATAACTGGTGAAATGTGGCTGTGATGCAAGTACACCTCTACCCAACCCTTTGGGGAATACAGGCGTGATGATGTTCAATCCAAGGTCTGTTAAATCCATCAATATTAGTGCGGGCTCTCTATTATAGGTAAGCACACGGCATAATATTTGGACCGCGCCCGTCCGTTTGCCGAAGCAAAAAGCCGTTTCCGATTATTTATATTGGTAAAGAATGGAATATGCGTATCAAGTGACAGGGTAGCTGTTGTCTCTAACCTGCCATTTTTTCAGTATATACACCGATATGGGGTCTGTCCGAAATACCGAAATTTCACACAATTTATCCACGATTTCTGACAATGCATGGAAATTCTCCAGAATCTTTGACCGATTTATAAGTTTCCAGTTGGTGAACGTTCCCGGTGTTACGAGTATTATGGATTTTTTCTAGTTGTTGTGATTCAAATGATTTGACATTATTTTGTAAAATTGAAATATAATTATACTAGCTTCCGCCCGCGGCCTCGCCCGCGCGGTTTGTTGATAAAACTAGCCTATGTCCTTCCTCGGGGTTTTATTTCAATTTGAATTTTTTTTTCTGTTTCAAAATTTTACCAAATGTGTTTTTATTTTAATTTTTGTAAGCTTTTTAAATGTCTTTTATTAGTATTTTAACGTTGTTTGCTTAGATGTAAGTATATTATGCATGCTGTGCTACGTGATACCTTTGTCGCCTATAATTTATTCCCCATGATTAGTGTACATTCTTTGTTGGAGATCCTAAATAAATAAATAAATAAAAATCTGTCCCTCTGGAAAATTTTATCGAAATCCGAATATTGGTTTAGGCGTGAAAAGGTAACAAACAAACTTACTTTCGAATTTACGAGTATAATATTTATATAGTTGTTAGGATTCTAATTGTGTTTAAAAAAATATATTAATTGATTATGTTTTGCATGCTCATGTGACGGCAGAGCCATTTACCCATTTTTGCAAGGTAATAAATGGTTTGATTTGATATCTGATTTGGAATACTCTTGTATACAAGTGCTACATTATCAAGATGTTTAATCAATTTCCAAGGTAATTTTTTTTTTTTTTTTTATAAAAACGTTGCCCCACACTAGGAATTTCTCCTGTATCGTGGGTGCGTTTACAAACATTTAAACTCACATACACAAACAGCCAGACCCGGAACAACTACCTGTAGGTCATACAAATATTTGTTCCGTGCGGGGATCGAACCCACAACACGCGGCGCAGCAGCCGATGGCTCAACCACTGCGCCAACCGTGTCGTCAAATTGCTTGTTAACAATGTCATTATCTATGACATAAACTCAAAAACCTGATATACAACACCTTAAAAACTTTTGCATCATTTTTTTAATAAAAACTTCTTTCGCTTCGATTTCATTTTCTTCGATTTTTGTTAGGGGTAACACATATACGTCCACGTTACCGACATATTAATGCGACGTCTTGCACCACACTGACAGTTATACCCAGGTTTAAATTTTCACTTCTGTCGGCAGTCCTCATGACTGATTTTTTTATTTATAAATTTATATAGTTTAGATTATTTTATTATTTATATTATTTCAAAACGTTTATTTGACGCGAGACCCAAGGGCTGGATTCTACTTTGACCAGAGGCTAAGCATTGCCATTCAACGTGGCAATGCCGTCAGTGGGAAATATTGCATGCCTAGAGCAGAATATGGTGACACCAACAACTTTCCTGTTCTTCATAAACACACCTGTAAAACTAGCCGTATTTGCAATAAATGAATTTGAATTTGTTATAATTTACGGTTAGGTTTATTAAGTTATGATAGTTCATTGTTTTTTTTTCAAATATAGGAAAAACCCAATGGAAGTATATAGATTGGAGCTTACCTTTAATAAACCGGAAAAGAGCGAGTCACTCGCTCATAGACGGTTCTGTATCGAAGTAGGAAAATATTTTACTATCGCGAAAATAAGTCTGTTTGATAAGGATTTTTGCTGGTTATTTTTGCTGGTTGCTTGTACATTTTTTTTCTAAAATCTCGCCTTCAATCCTCAAAGGGTTAAACAGAGGTGTACCTATAATACACCCAAATTTCAACAATACTTTGAGCCAAATCTAATAGAGGCAAGCCCATTGCTATCAAACTTTGAACGTAAATTCAAACTAAGCTACACAACCACAATTACAGTGCCATTCTTAGGAACTCATATGCCAATGCGCTATACTTGACCAAGTTAAGACCATGAAATACTTAAGCGAAGTAATCGATCAACGGCTGACCTGGACAGCCCAGATAGAGGGGCTGAGCAAACGAATTTAAAAGTGATTCGTAACATTCGTAACATTACAAATGTGATAGTAACTCTGTTGTCTGTCTATTATTATTATTATATATGGCTTTCACATCATTTCAATAATGTGACATGATGGCCCAGTGGTTTAGGCCTCGCCTCTTGCACGAGGTTGTGGGTTTAAACCTGGGCAAGTACCAATGTGAGTTTTTCAATTCATATGTACTTTCTAAGTTTACTTTGGACGGGCAAGTACCAATGTGAGTTTTTCAATTCATATGTACTTTCTAAGTTTACCTTGGACATCATTGTCTTATTTTTCAATTTACAAGTAACATGGTCAGTAAGTTAAGCAACGATTGACGAGGTCGGTCCATGAATGGGTAACCATCCACCACACCACTCTGTGCTTTGGAAAGCACGGTAAGCCGTTGGTTGGTTAGCTGGCTGTCATCAGTCGTGTTGTAGATCTTTGACAGCCGTTACGGGTAGTCAGAAACTCGAAACAGCCACTTTAACAAAGGGGTATCGTTTTACACAGTTATGGATTGTGGAAGTCAGACAGACAGTCCGGTCGTGCAAAATACTGGCATTCACCAGCATCCGTTTAAAAGAGAAGCCGAGAGTTAATTCCCATAATTAAAAATGATAAAAGTCTAATAGACTGCTATTAGACTTTTATCATTTTTATCATTCGCAGTCTCAGCGACAATGTCAAACTCAGAAACTTGACAAAAATGTGGGTAATTTTGACGTATTTTTGACAGATTGAGACGTAGATTAAAATACGAACGTTCTTAAATAAGTAAATTCCCCCTCCAACCCTAACGTAGTTGTAGAGAGGCTAGGCAAATGACGAACTTAGGTAATTAAACCCCTTTATTAAACAACTCTATCCACCTTAAATAAGCAAATAATAAAAAAAAACGAAAAATGCTTTTAAAACGAGGTTGTTATTAATAACCTTTTAACACGGAATACTGTTATTAAACCAAAGAAAAACGGTACATCGATAATTTGCCGCCATGACAGGTAAGCTTTATGAGTTAATTACAAAACATATCATCACGCCTGTACTCTGTAAGGGTTAGGCAGAGCTGCACCTATAGTACACCCACATTTCGCCAGTTATGTCTAGTGGTTGCAACTTCTACTGTTTAGCATGAGGTCCAGGGTTCGATACCCAGGTCGGTGAAAGTATTATTGGGTTTTTCCGTCTGGGATTTCTCAGTAGCAGCCCGGAGTATGGATTTGTGCCTGGTCGATGGCAATAGGCTCGCCCCCAATTACATGGTACTTAAGCATATCTGCACATCGAACTAACGCATCAATTCTCAAGGAATTAACCATCACTACCAGGTTCTCTACCATTATGTCTCAGGAGGGTGCTTCAATTATGCGGTTACATTGCCATGAAAAGTGATGATGACGAAATGTAGAAGTCAGTGTAACTCTAATCTTGTACGACGGTACGATGGTACTCTTCGTATGTCCGACTAGCATTTGGCCAGTTTATACTTTTATCTTTGAAATGATTTTTCGAGAGATATTTCATCGGGGACCGAAGTTGATTTGAAAAACGAAACATTTAAAAATAAAACAATATCATTCTGAATTTGAACATGTTTACACTTTGTTCGAAACAATTGAAACCATAACGTTATAAATGAGAGCATCCTCGCTAATAAAGTTTAATTAACAGTTTAAGCTCAAAAACACGTAGTAATAACCATTAACTCTAATTTCATAATCATCCTATTATGTCTATATTGAGCAATAAAGACGTATTTGAAAGTATACTAAGCCACATCTTCAACAGAAAAAGATAATATGGGAAGGATGTGACTTGTCACTTTCCTCTTTCATTCTTTGTTAAAGAAAAAATATTTATTGAAAACGGGTTAAAAATGACAGTAAATAAATTTTGAAAGAAGAAAAAAACCGGACTAGACCAAGTCTGACTCGCGTAACGATGGTTCCGTACAAACGTTGGGTTAACTACAACTACTTTCACCAAAATAATTAACATTGCCTATTGACGTTCGTAAACTATAAAAGCCCCGAACATTAATTATCCTGATGAAAAGATATGTAGGATTGAAGGACAAACTTGAACTTTGTTGTTCAAGAAATATTCTCCCAAACATCGGTAAACGTCCCGGTCAATTCTCCAACTGCAAATGTGTGTAATCACAAAAAAATATGTGATAAAACCGATCAAGGACCGAAACCTGATGAAACTAAAACCGGTAGCCGATTCTGATTCTGATTCTAATTTTGAAAAATATTAATTTATTCTATTCGGACTTTTTCCTTAACTTGTGCTGTGAGACCTTGCTTCTTGCCAATTTTTATTATTCTTAGTCAAAGAGAAGTACATATTAATTGAAAAAAAAAAATGAGAACTTGCGTACATTTAACCCATGAAACCTTTTCCATTGGTAAATCGCGACAATAAATATACCAAAAAACGTTACATTTGTATTAGTCTGTGGACCTAAACTAATTTGTTGATTATACTCGTAACTACTCTTAAGGTACGGCTGCTAACAGCCGTTCGTAAATTTCATGGGACCTCTTCTATTATTCATGTCAGAAGGATTTACCATAATGTTTGTGGTCGTATTTTAGTGGTCATCTGTGTAGACGATCGGGGTACAGTTGCTTTTACTGAGTAAAAGGCACATTACAAAGGTACAAAAAAATGTTGGGGATTTTAGACCGATCTGAAATTTGAAAATAAGATTTTTCGAGGTAGCTGCTAGAATTTTTCCCATATTTTATATCAATTATAAAGACCGCCCTTAAAGTTTTCTTTACATTATTAGTATTAAAAAAATACGATTCACGAAATTCATACATTTGTTCATTATGCATCTTTTCATAACATGTAAAGTGCTGTCTTGCTTGCACGTATATTCCAACGCAAACGCAACACAAAAAACAAAACACACGTGACACGTCGAGCATCCATTATTTAATTTCGCGCGCAAAATAAGGAAAAACAAAAAAGTATCGCGTCACTTATTAAATCTAAATTAAAAATTATAAATCCCTCCGGTGTGGCGGGAGCGGTCCTTTCGTCCAAGGTCGGAGGATCAGTGTGTCAGGGTATAACGTATAGCCCTTAATGTGATAAAACCTTTTTTAAATCGATATCTCGCTGGGTGATTCTGAGAATTTTTTGTGTGTTATGTTTCGACACTTTGTAGGTTATGGTCTGAGATGACAATGCTCTTTTGTTGAGTATGACTTATCATTTTTATATAAATGCTGTACCGTTTCAAGTATGTGCATATTAAATGTCTTGCATTATATTACTTTGTTAACAGGCTTGTTGTGCGGTAGTCAACAGCGTAATATGATAATAACGATAAAATGTACTGTTAAAAGAATAAACGCAAGCTCTAAACTTTGAATTATTTAAACTATAACCAAATTATGTCATCATCGTCATCGCCCTTAAAAAATATCGCAATTATAATAAAAAAGAAGCCAAAAAAACTATCCTCAGCCGATATTTATTTGTAGTATTTTTATAAAATTTCTGAAGCTATTTTTACACACGTAACACACAAAAAAATCGCTCCAGCTCCGGCAAAAATGTTCCAAAATATATTCTGGTTTGATATTCCTTCGGTACGGGTTGTCCGTACAGAACGGGCCGTGTGTACCGCAGTGCGGCGTTGCTGCGGCACTGAGCTGCGGTCGACACAACCCTAGCGAATCAACTGGTTATTTGGCTTTACATCGTTACTACAAGATACTGATACACTGCCGTATCTTTCGGCTGGTTCATTTGTTTCGAAGACCGGGGAACAAGTTGGAGGAAGCTCGAAAAGCTAGTAGTGGTACACACTTTAGAGTATTAGAAATAGCCATCACGTGTGGTGGCACAGGGGGGCTAGATTAAATCCTTTTTGTAGCTTGTACCTAAAATAAAGACAATTCAAGAAAAATCAAATTGTATTGGCAGTCAGGCTCTTAACTGTTTTGTTGATTTTATATATTTTGGGTATAAATAACTTAGCTGCGAGCTTTTTTTCACAGTTCATGTCGATGTGGTAACTAAGGAGCAGGGTTCTGGTCAGTTTTTAATTCCGACTAATAGTCTTTTAACTTTATTGATCATCTAAAGGTAATGTGTGAATGGTCCAGTTTTGAAGGGAATATCATCATCTGCCTAGCCTTCTCCCACCTATGTTGTGGTCGGCTTCCCTTCTAATCGGATGCAGCCGAATACCAGTATATTACATAGAGAGATTGCCTATCTGACCTCCATAACCCAGTTACTGGGCAACACGGTAAGACTGGTTGTCTACCTTTGGGCTTCTGACTACAATTCCTCTCCGGAACTAAGCGTAGTGATTAATACTCTATGAGAAGAGGTTTCTTCCCTGCAATGGGACTATGATAGGCTGGTATTGTAATTAAAATAAATAAATAAATAAATAATGCTGGACAATCCACACAGCATCATCTAGCCCCAAGCTAAGCAAGCTTGTGTTATGGGTACTAGATGACTGATATACTTAATACAATACATTACATAGATAGATATTTTTATTATACATACCAAATACCCAGAACACCCGGAACAAATATTTGTAGATCGTAGAAACATTTGTCCCGAGGCGGGAATCGAACCCGCAACCTCTTGCGTTGCAGGCGGACCTTCGCCCGCTGCGCCACACAGGTCGTCAAATTAATTAGTTAAAGGAAACGTTTTAATCACAAAAATAATGAGTTCGGCAAGAATGTTTTTGGACGTTGTACATCTCCATATAAGGAATTATATACTACCTCAATCTCGAATATAATAATAAATAATAGTAATACCCGTAGCAAAACTTCTCATCTTATTTATTTTTTGAATAAGCTAACAAATATAATTTTGTCATTCAAAATTATTTTATAAGTTGTGTACCTAAAGACCACTGCATGTCTTAAGACGGCCCTGTTTACTTCCAATAAACAAGGCTGACCGAGGACAAACGATGGGCAGTTTGTCCTTCTTGATAATAAACTATGCTTATGATAGCCATGAGCAATAAGGCCCTGAAACGTTTCGTAGAAGAAGTTAATAACACTGATCAATATTATATCAACCAATGTCATATTCAATTATTTAATTTATAACGTAGTATTGGACACGGGTATTCAGAAGCCCGAAGGTCTGACAACCAGACTTACCAAGGTGTATAATGTTGCTCAGTAACTGGGTTGTGGAGGTCAGATAGGCAATCGCTCCAAGTAAAATACTGCTATTCATCATACTGCTGCGGCATCTGGTTAGAAGGGAAGCCGACCGCAATATAGTTGGGATAAGGCTAGGCAGATGATGTACGAGTAAATGGTGACTAGTAAGAACAACAAGATCACTGTGCTATATCCTAACATAACATATCATCACGAATATATTCGGCATAAGGTTAGACTGAGGTGTTACTATAGTACACCCACATTTCGCTTTCAGTAGTCTTTAAGTCAGTCAGTTTAACAGTGAGCGAGCCTATTGTCATGGCAGTACCATAGCAATACCTAGACCCAAATCCAGACTTCGGGCTGTTACTGAGAAAGTCCAAATAGAACCCAACAAGACCTTGCACTACTCGGGAAACGGTCTTGCAACCGCTAGTACGACGAATTTATACCTAAATTAATAGTAATGTATTTTACAGATCCTTTCGGAGTAAATGCCCTAAGTGACGTTAAAAACTGCATTAAAATCCACTGTGTTGTTTAGAAGACCTAAGGGGCTTATCAGAATTAATATTATAAAGAGGAGGAAGAGAAGATTTGGTTGTTTCTTCGTTTGTTTGTAATGGATAAACTCAAAAACTACTAATTCAATTTTAAAAAGTTTTTCACGTATAGAACGGCACATTCACATCCTAATGTTATAAAGATAGAAGATGTGATTGTTTGTTTGTAACGCGTAAACTCAAACACTACTAATCCAATTTTAAAAAGTATTTCACCTATACAAAGGTACATGTGTTTTTTTATAGAGATCCCTACTAAAATTGCAACAACCCAAGGTATCAAAAATTTACTAGATGTTTGAGATCCATGCGAAAGAAGTCGCGAGCGAAGAGCTAGTGGTGAAATAAGGAGAATATGACGTCACTTCAGGGCTAGGGCCTCTTCTCATATAGAGAAGGCATGACCATCACCACGCTTACTTAATTCGAATTGCTTTAAGACTTGTATTAATTATAAGACCAGGTTTCCTCTAGATGATTTCCGTCAGTGATGTCAGTGATGCCTTAGATTATATCAAGGAATATTGTCCGTACAACCCTATGATGGCTTTATTCTTGTAAAAGGTAAAAGGCAATACCGTGAAAATGAAACGTGATGTTTGGTGATGTAAGAGTCTTACGTATAAGCCTATGGTCGGTTCCGTAGTGAGAATAGGTTACCCTATCTAACTGAATGAGTATCGTTACAAGAGATTAAGGGATCGCATCTGGCGGATGGACGATGACAATGGAAGGTCAGTACCTATTACTCTGCAAGAAAACGCCTTAGTTTTGCGTGCGTGACATCTCACAACTTCAGGCCTAGAAGAAAACCAGCGTCAGACACTAGATGTCTGGCATTCTTGCTGAACTGGACCCATTTGGTGCAGCCGTAAGGCACATCATTTTTATATATAAATTGTTTGTTATTATTTATAACTTCTGTCATCATTATTATTACTTCTTTCTTTGTTTTAGATATTAAGTATTGCCATTGTGTGCCTGAGTCTGTGCTAAATAAATGGTTTTTCTTTATTTCTTCTTTCTTGCAGTATAAGGACATATTTTGATTGAAATAATATGTCACAAACCAATGTCTGTACCTTTTGAGAGAAATAAATCTTCATTATTCTATTATCATATCATTATGTAAAACAGTTGATTGTCCTTCGAAATTCCGTAACGACTGCCAAAGATCTACAAATGTCAGCCGGGACTAACGGCTTCACATGCTGTCCGAGGCCAGGACGGGTCTCGACATGTGATGGATGGTCAACAATCTACGGGCTGACCTTGGCAAGCATAGCTCAACCTTCGATCGACCTGTGCGGCTGTTAATATTCAGCCTAAGTTTGGCCTAGGGCCTAGTTAAACTTCACAATATTACCAAAGATGCACTGAGAGTGTATCCTCTGCCAAAACACAATTAACTAGTTGAAATATAGAATGAGTTCCATACAACTTAAAGTACGACTAACATTTCAATTCTCCTTCCACCCAAACAACATTAAAACTGTAATCAGACCTCGACATAGTTCAGATATCGCAAGAAAGAAAAAAAAACATAATAAATGTTGGCAGGACTATCTACCCGCCAACAGATGATATATCGCTGCGACTCACGGAATCTGAAGGTCAAGTATGGTTGAGGAAAGAGTGGCCCATGATCTGTGTGACAGTGGAAGTGGCTCTCAGAAGGCCATTTGCCGTAATTAAAAAAAAACAATATCGAGTAATGTCTTCTCAGTGACAATCAGTGTCAATAACTTGTCAATAATGTAGGTAAATTAGACATATTTTTGAAATTAGAATGCGAATATTCTTAAAAATACGGGGATTGCCACTTAGATCTGTGACGCGTGATCGAAGATTAATGGAATATTATAAGCACAGAATTATAAATAAGGAATGAAAGGTTTCTTAGATATTTTGTTTAAGTCGCAATCATTTTAAGTTCTATATTTAAAATATTTGTGTTGTAGCTAGTGTCAATTATTGATTCTGCACTTGTATTTTCTGTACTGTAGAAATTCCAATTTTATTGAAAATTAGCACTTTGCCAGGAAGTTCTACCGCGTGGATTTCGTACTCCGACCTTCGAACTTTAATATCCCCTTTAGTTCTTGTGCCTTTTTGCCAGTTAATGTAACTTTCAATAACAACAATATATTTTTTAATCTTTTTTTTTTTTTTTTTTCAATATTAACAATATATTTTTTAATCGATTAAGTAGATTTTAAATATATAAACAATCAAGCCTTTTCTCTTTATTCATAATAGAACGAGCTGATGCCCTCGTCTTCGCCCGCGTGGATGTCGGTTATCGCGACCAAAAGTAATAACGAAATTTACGACGACACCTCCAACAAATATCATTATATTTTAGCCAATGTATACAAAAACTTGACAAATTATATACTGTATTGTATTTGTATTATACCTTTCTCGAAAACCACTCTACCCACTGGTGAAAACAGCGTGAAAAGACAGACAGACACGGCGGAGGACTTTGTTTTATAATTTATTTATTTATTTATCCATTTATTTCAGGCATCAAGGCCCATATAAATATATACAATACTATATTAACAAAACTTAAAAATACTATAAATATATATTACATTATAACTAAAACTAGTGCACACGCAGTGTCGGCGTCGTGTTTCGCTGACTAGTGTCATGTAGGCGGCCACGAAACCGGCGATACATAACACCTTTCGGCCAGAACTCTTCCTTGAGGAACTTCTCGAGATTGTGTGTCGGAACTCGCACCACGAACGATTTGAAGTTCGTGTTATGACGCGGCTCCAACCCCTCGACCCTCAAAGTCCAGTTGGTCTTGACGCGCACGTACTCCACGATCTCCTCAACCTTCGTAGAGTGGTGCAATCTAGACACGTAGAGCAGCGTTGTCGGTACTGCTGGTTTTAGCAGCATGTTAGGTCCTGCCAGCGCAGTACCGCACTGGTTCCGACAAGGAGGCTTCTTCTTCTTCCTCTTCTCAACCTTGATGAAACCATCCTGATAATGCGTAGTGATATTAGTATAGATAAAAATACTGTCTATCTTCAGTCCTACTAAACACGCTCACCTACTCCTGGAACCACAGCACACTGACCTTGCAAAGCCACTTCCATAATTCCTACCTCGGTGTCACATTAGTCGGCAATCAGACGAGCTTTCGTGGAAACTTTGTTGAACTCCTTCAATGCCAGACGATAGTAACAGCCTAGATTTAAGTGCCCATACTTTATAATACAATACGAGGAAACGGAAGGTCGATTTCTGCTAACTGTGTGTTCTTGATACAAAATTTTAATTTGATCGTGGAATTGTCATAGTTCCGTCTTTTGTTGCGAGCCGCATTGATTTTGTAATTAGAACTTTTTAATATGCATGTCAATTGGAGAAATATCGATCGTCATATGTCATTGAGTGATGTATTTTTTTGTAGGTAGGTCTTGATGCCAAAAACAATGTGAATAATACAGTGTGGAATCGACACACATCCTGATAACATGAGTTCCGTATACGATTCTGGACCCTCCAGAGTGGAAATTTTTGAGTGAGTGAGTTCAGAGTTCAGAGTTTATTTATTTGTCAGAAACATGTGTATAATAAAATAATAAATAAATAATGTTGGACAATCCACACAGCATCATCTAGCCCCAAGGTAAGCAGAGCTTGTGTTATGGGTATTGGATGACTGATATACTTAATACAGTACATTACATAGATAGATATTTTTAATATACATAGCAAATACCCAGAACACCGGGAACAAATCTTTGTAGATCGTACAAATATTTGTTCCCAAGGTGGGAATCGAACCCACAACCTACGTCGCAGGCGGACCTTCGGCCACACAAAGCATGCAAGATGTTAAGTACATTGCAGAAAAGATCATAGTCATGTTTTACCTTTACGGCGTACAAATATGTATTATATATATATTATTATATTTTCGTCGGCTTAATCCTAATTTTTATGATTTTTGTTTTTACTTTAATTAGTAAGTAATCATGAGAAAATAATAACTTCTGTCTAAGCGAATGAGATTTTTTATCGAAAAGAAAATAATTCACTTCTTTCTTTAAAAATCTCATTGAGTTATATATTATTTTGTACAGTTAAAAATCTTAGGATTAAGGTAAAGCCGAAAAAAAATTTTCTACGCTGGGTGTCCAAAATCATTTACTGAACTCATGGTTTCAGGAAAAGCGTCGATTTCCCTTTCACCCTGTATATTCGTTAAAATATTTTCCGCAATAATAGGGTCCATACAAATGTTTTCAGAAAATACCCACCATAACAAGTCTAAAGGCCCGAAGCCTTGTTTACTAAAGGAAATCTATACAAACGTAAACAAATACGTTTTCATTAGGATGTTCTCAGTTTTCCGTCAGCTCGTCGCTAATTGGTGGATCAGTTTCAGCTAGATACGGTGATTGGTCGACGTCGACGTCGGGTCTAATTAGCGAACTACCCGTCGTGTGGGGTTAAAAAACTGTAACCCGACTACGAGTCGTTTTCTCTGTTTTAAATATGTTGAGGGCTTTTTTATGCGATGTTTACATTTATTTATATTATCATTTGTTTGGTTTTACAAAAGCTTTATGGTTTTGCAAAATATGGCTTTTAATACGAACATATTTCTTTCTTTTTCTTTTGTATTTTTTTCTTCTTATTTCTAACTTTTTTTTTTCTTTGTTTGAAAAAAAACCAATCAGTTGAGTGTTATAAATGCATGAAATAGCTTAAGGCGCTAGATATCCAAAATTAAGTTTTTCGATTCGTTTGTTTTGTTGACTGTTACAGTTGAAAATATAAAATGATAAGTCATATACATTTATATAGTTCGTTGCAGTAAATGCTATGGATTTTGGATGTATGTCAAGAAAGGAGTTTTTTTGTGTAATATACTTATAGTTAAGGTCCTTTTAGCTCGAACAGATCTCAGGGTATGTTATTAGGTTCCGCACGTTTTACAGTGAGTAAGCATAATAGATCGCGCTTTTTAGGATAACCTAACCTAACGTTAATAGTGAGTCCAAGTCTGACAAGCAGTCGTACCAAGGGGCACAGACGCATTCACTTTTATTAACAACGTAGCTATAGTTAAGGTCCATTTGTATGAATGGAATTTGCTCGTCATGTTACCTAGCGCCCTAAAACTTGGTCGTAGTCAGATATCCTGCTGACTATCACCCCTAGATTCTAAAAGTCTACCAAATTACAATATGCAGACAGATCTTTCTTCCTTGATTGGGAGTTGATATTTCAGCCAAACAATCACAACAGATTTTAGCTTCAAAGTGCGTAGACTCCAGCTGGTCTATTCTGTAAAAATGCCCCGCGAAAAGCTGCGTGATATGAGTGAGACGTAAACTGTCATTAACTAGCATAAGAATGGGATGTCAGGTCACTTTCATGTCCAAAATTGAACAGAGTATGCACAGATGTTTTGGTCACGTTGAGAGGATGAATCAAAGACGACTAACAAATTAATAAGGCAGATGTAACATGTCCTCTTAGAACGTCCTCTCCAGGTAACGCCGGGAGGGGACGTGTTTTATTGGTGATGTTCTTCAAAAAGGTCAGGTGCACTTGCAACCGGCGTGAATGAAAGACAAGATGTATGAACGTAAACGAAGCAAAAGGTGTATGAAAGGATCGGCCTCAAGTCTCTGCCTACCCCCCATGGGAAAAAGGCGTGAGTTTATAAGTTTACTAGCGGACCGAACAGACGTCGTCCTGCCCGTACAGCGCCACCTACCGGGTCCAATTGTAAATCTAAACCATTCTCGAATCTCCACGAACACACACAAAAAATTTCATCAAAATTGGTCCAGTCGTTTAGGAGGAGTTCAGTCACATACACACGCACACAAGAAATATATATATTAAGATGTATGTTTACAGACTAACACTGCAGGACTAAAGCTGCTTACTATAATACTCTATAGTAAGGGACTGCTAGAAACTAGGTCAAGCGAATAATAAAGTTTATTATCACGCAACAATCAGCTGGCTGCGTGGGCGTCCACGAAAATAAAGCCAGGACGTAGGCGGGGCTGTGTCAAGGTTCGTCTGCCTACAAATGTTGGTGATTTACTAACTGTGGATAATAGGAAGTCTTCCTGTATCCTGCACCTGAAAGGTAGCAGTTTCTGTTTTTACTTTTCAGTTTTGAATTGTAATGGAGTAAGAGACGTAGCGTGATGTTAAGTAGCGTGACCTTCTTCGAGGATTGGGCTATCAAATGCATTTTTTTTTTGTAATTCCTGAGATACCCGCGTTCAAACATACAAGCTATTCAGCTTTATTATTTTAAGTTAACAACAATAGATAATGTATTTTTTTCGGTCATCTGGCGTTTAAGGTGTTCATAGATTAGACTGCCAATGTATTGTTCACAGAAGTATTTGGGATTACGTTAATGTTCTGTTACTGAAAAACACTTAACAACAGACTGACCGTAGTTTCGGACCTACTAATCCACATGGGCTGGGCTGCGCTGTGGATCATGCCCAAGAATAAAACAAATGACTATCGTTTTTACGTTTAAGTCTCATGTGGTGGAAACGGTGGCTAGAGGGGCTCGGGGCTAACTAATACATAGTTACAGCCTTAGGGGTCCATCATTAAGGTTAAGCAACGTTTGCCGAGGTTGAACCGTGAATGAGTACCTAGCTATTATTTACATGCCGTACCGAAAGCACATTAATCCATTGGTCAGTTGTTGTGTGGCAATGTTACTTTGACCATTTTTTTTTATTCGTCGTGTTTAATAATGTCAGTTGGTAAGTTTACCAACTAACACATTAGTACAATTTTTTCTTAATATTTGCTGTCATTATTGGTATAAGAACGGTTATTCTCCACCTCTGTTTGTGAACACTTTTTGCTTCGTCACCCTACTATATAACGTTCCATATTGAGGACGTCCTTCAAGAAGGTCATATACATAGACTACTAGCTGCGCGCATGTGCAGTGTACATAAGAAAGAATGCACGAATGTGAAGGAAGAAAGAGAGGTATATTAGGATCGGAGCACGTAGTATGTCGTTCCATTTGCCATGAAGGAAAGGTATGTACGCCATCTTGTAACCTACACAATGATCTAACCCACACTGGTTACTTCATTGTACGTTTTCCTGACGTGACAAGATTAAAAAATTGTGAGCCGTCACGGGACACCTGGCAGATGTGAAGAAAGATTGTTGGGTATCGATATCAAAAACAAATGAGTCAAAGCCAAATCTAAAATCTTTTTTAATTCGTTTCTTGGCGATGCGTCGCCACGCCAAAAATCTCGCCACGTCAACAATGGGTTTTACCCGCGGCTACAGATGTTCCACATCAAAATTAAAAGTGACAACGACCTGCATAATACAGATAATATAATCATACAGATGCGTGACGAGCTCACGCTGATGGCAAGGACAGAGACAATATTTGCGGATAACAAAATTAGACATTATTACAGACAACATTTGAAAAACGAAAAAAATATTTTTAAGTACTTATTCTTCTTTTTTTCTCAGTTCTGTTTTATTTAATATTCTGATCGTATTTACAGTTCCCGAGATTTACTGGAAAGGAGATTAAAGGTTTAATTTAAGAACCGCACGGTGCTTTATTATTTCATCAATATTTTCATACATTATTTGCTTTTAAACTGAATGTTATGTGCTGTAATCGTATGTTAATCGTCATTAAATCATGATGATTAAACATATATTTTTATGTATTGATTGAAACTGTAAATTTGACTGTAACTGTAAATGAGAAAATTAGTTAAATGTAATCTGGAATTCACCCCCTCAAGAGGCCTTCTTTGGGAAACTTCAACCGAAATTATCCTTACCAATCATAACAGTCTAAAACTACGTATGATTCTTTTCTTCTGTCTTCAAACCCCCAGTTTCAAAATGTCTACATATATTTTTTTATATTTTATGTAATTACATATTTATAAAAACAAAATAAAATAAACAGCCGACCAAGACACCCAGGCGTCAAAGTACTCTTCCGCATCGCTGTCATCTGGAAACGTACCCAAAAGACTGGCAGCATTGCCACGTTGGATAGCAATACTAATTAAATGTCTATTCGATTTAATATGTTGACAAATCTCACGTGAAGTGATTTGATTGCCTTTTCTTGTTTCCTGACTCAGTTCTCGTGTTAATCAGCCCATTAAAGCTAGAGTGTCCCTTATTTTCCCTCACAAATTCTCCCCGTACTTAGCCACAACTCCTGCCTTCACTGATAAACAAAAAAAATAAACATAACTCCGACCAACAACGCAGTAATAGCGGTTCATTGCAAATATTTGGACGGGAGCAGCGTCGTTAAACAAATGTCACGGCAAGCGGTAATGACCCGACGTAGGGACAAAATAACGACTATTATGGTGTTTTCGTGCAATGTTGCAAGGCCAACTCCTGACTTAGCATAGAATTATGGAAGATTTTAAGTGAAAGCTATGGAGCATGTAATGAGATGTAGATGGCGGTAATTGAGAAGAAATGGGATCGGGGACTAATCTTTCTTGTGTACATACGGCATACTTTAGCCCCCTATTCATTTTCTGGAGGGTTAAACAGGCAATGTTTTGACCTTCCGCCCCTGAGCACTGTTAGCTGCTCAAAACGTAAAGCGACCAACGTCCTTGAGCTTTGGCCCAGAATTTAAGCACGCTTAGACTATTCCCTTGGTCCTTGATTGTTAGCATTATTGAACGACTTCCTACCTTCTCGGTGAGTGTTTTCAGCTTACTTCTCATCATGACCAGGTTACACCTGTATATACTATAATAATGAAGCTGCAGAGTTTATACTGTTGAAAGCGGTAATCTAGGGAACTACCAGTCGAAAAAAATTCAACTGTCGAGGATTGTTTAGGGTATTTAACACGCTATGACCTTAGGAGCGAGTGAAACAGGGTATCTATAAGTCAGGTTCTAATCTACCCCTTTGAGCATAGTCAATAAAATTGGTCTGGTTTTCTACCGCGGGTACAAAAATAGAGCAAACAATTAGAAAACATCGACATAGCTAGCAGAATAAGCGAAGGCCCTAACTCCATTAATTTATCAACGTTTGTGTGGTCTGACCGCCTTGTTGGTTTAATGCTGCTAAACATGAAGTCTTCGGTTCGATGCCCGGGTTGTGAGAATTCTTATTCATGTACAATTTCTCAGTAGCCCTGAGTCTGGATTTGTGACCCGTTGATAAAGATGGGCTGAAATGTGGGTGTACTACAGGTGCATCTCTGTTAGATCCTTTGAGGAATACAGGCGTGATGTTACCTTTTGTTCTCTGGTCTGTCAACCGTGTGTTTTTCACACATTTTGTCCTACAAATCGTTCAAACACACACGCCAAAGACTTTTAAAACATTCGTAAATTGGTGAAGTTGCGAGTATCGAGCTTAAGTGGCAGATAGTCTGTTGTCGAAAGACTAAGGTCTGGAGCAGCCGGGTCCTTGAGTGGTGACCGTGAACCGGACTACGTAGCGTGGGACGCACCCCAGACAAAACGACTAACTGTCTACGAAGTAGGTAGATACACTGAATACGGAAGGCTGAGAATTGAGAATAGTGGAGGACTTTTGTAGAGGCTAAATCCTTAATACTTTGGTGCACTGAGTAGATTGGATTAATATTTTTTTAAGTTTTAAACTATCTGGTTTTTTTTACGATAACAACCGACTGTGACTGTGTAACTGTATTGATAGCTGTATGTATGTGGGTAAATAAATAAATAAATATAAAATGTATAATATTACCAGCCCGTAACTGGTCCACTGTAGAAACCTCATAATTTAATCAACACGCAAGTTCAAGGCTAGTTTAGTAAGAACAACAGTCAAGGCAAGGATAATCGTTCAAATCCAGCTAGTAGAATCCTGATATGTTCCTTCATCGATCTCAGTGACATCCAAGATAAACTTAAAAATTACATTTAAATTTAATAATCTTGCCCATATGAACCCACAACCTCATACATAGGAGGCGGGGCCTTAACCGCTGGACCATCACAACATTTTATAATCAACGTAAAGGACATTGGCAAGTCTTAAACCAAAAAAGTAGAACTCAAATAGGAACGTGCATGTGTTGCGAAAGGCTTTTTGGGTTCACCATTATTCGTGAAGAAACAGTATTTAAGCTATTTTATATACCAGAGTCCGGGACTTGAGAAAATATTCATTGATAATCATCATCTGCCTAACCGGATGCAGCTGAATACCAGTATTTTATGCCTATCTGCCCTCCGCAACCCAGTTACTGTGCAACACGATACCCATTGGTAAGACTGGTTGTCAGCCTTTCGTGCTTCTGACTACTTCTGTCAACAGCTTAACGTGCTTTCTGGGGTATGCTAGCCACTTAGCCACGAACACTTTCTTCTTTTAGATTATATGATGTAGAAATGGAACGTGACGAGTACTTGGCTGTGTGAAAGAGATAGATGCAAGAATGTGAGTGGAACTGACAATCAAATTAAGATATCATAGTTAAGATGTTGTGAATGGTATATAAAAAGTAGTAGTAAAAGGTAACCATGGAAACCGTGCCTAATAGCTGATGTCCGCCTGATCTCATTATTTAAGAGATACATGATTCGTGATTGGTTATGCGTCATTTGCGCCACGAGGTTGTGGGTTCAAACCTAGGCAAGTACCAATGTGAGTTTTTCAATTCATATGTACTTTCTAAGTTTATCTTGGACATCACTGACATCGGTGAAGGAAAAACATCATGAGGAAACCTGGACTTATATAATTAATATAAGTCTGAAATCGCCAACCCGTCTTGAGCAAGCGTGGTGATTAATGCTCGTGCCTTCTCTGTATGAGAAGAGGCCTTTGGACTGCAGTGGGACAGTAATAGGCTGGTACTGGTACTGGTACTGGTATGCTTCATTGCGTATATTGTCATTGTATTTTTGTCTATAGTGTTTTAGTTTTTAACAAAAAAAATAATGCCAGCGAAAATCGAAATTGCTTTGACATACGCAGAAATTCTAAGCTGAGTTGTCATTCTCTATGGAACATGAAAGGTTTCAGGCATTGAAAGAGAATTCTAACTTGCTCAGCCATGGTGTCTGCTTTTAGTAAAACTTTAAATATTTGTTTCTAGACTTCGTCTTGATTTCAAGCGTTTGCGTAAAAATCTAATAGAAGATCGCCATTTTTCTAATATACCTCATAAACAGTTTTTTTTTTATTTCAACAATGATAGCGCCATTGGTCTTTCCCACTGGAGGACAAATATCGTTTTCGTTATTAGATAAAATATAAATTTGCATCACTATGTTTACACACTACTAGATTCGAAGTCAGGTTATCAAGTCCGTGTTTTCCCAGGAGGTGCTCGTGGCTAAGGGGCTAGACGCCGTACTAGTCTTTCGGAAAGCACGTCAAGCTGTAAGTGCCGACTACTATTTACAGATCTTTGACAGTCGTCACGGGTAGTCAGTAAGCTCGAAAAGCAGACTATCAGTCTTGCCTCTGGTTAGTTTGTGCAATTTGGATGCAGCTGAACACCGGTAAAGAAGTATTGGTATTCAGCTGCATCTAGTTAGACAGGAAACTGACCCAACATAGTTGGAAAAAGGGCTAGGCAGATGGTGTTAATCCAAGTTTCCCCATATGTGACAATCCGCGCTATTCCCAAACCACTGCAACTCCTGAAAACCCAAATCAACAGTGGCGATCCCCAGAGAAGCGTCGATATAATGAAGCCAGACGAGTCCCGGAGAAACGATTCAACTGTCTTGGATCGTAACGAAATTATTCAGAAAAGCACAGCAGAATACATAATTTCCACTTCCCTCCATATCAAACAGGAGACAGAACAGAGCTAGGCCAATAGGCACAAAGAGACGTTTACACCTGGGTTAGGCCCAGTTGCCTAGCACCACGGTTAAAATTTAACAAAAGTAAAGATTTCTTTTACCGCAAATCTAAAGTGTTTAAGCTAAACAAGTACCTAAGGTATGGAATTTTAAAAACCCATGAAGCGGTATCTGTCTGGTTTTTAACCCGTATCCTTATAACTATGAGGTTCTTGACACCTTGGCCACCTTGACCACCAGTGGCTAAGCGATTGGCTGCTGCGCTGCGTGTCGCGGGTTCGATCCCCGCACGGAACAAATATTTGTATGGCCTACAGGTAGTTGTTCCGGGTCTGGCTGATTGTGTATGTGAGTTTAAATGTTTGTAAACGCACCCACGATACAGGAGAAATTCCTACTGTGTGGGGCAACGTTTTTTTTAGAAAAAAAAAAAAAAAAAAAATAGTTCGTTATTTTTTTTATGTGGATATAGTTATCATCAAATTGAAATAAAGAAATCATACTGAGTAGAAACCTTAAGTAAATGTTAAAAATTGTAATAAAAACCTATAACTATATCAGGTTTTCAACACGTAACCTGATATTTCTGTTTAACGAACCCCTTGTCCCACCATCGCGTCGATAGTCAATCTTGAAATATATTTTAAACAATCAACCGAAGTGCTGTTCGTCCGCTTCACGCAGGTGTATCAATACCTAACGTTAATCAATCAAAAATATTACCTGCGATGATTGATTGGCAATCAATCAAAAATCAATTTTACTGCTACGAGTTTAGAGATTATTGTTACACATTTATTTACTACTAGCTGATTAGACAGACGATCTAACGATTTTCTCTTTGCTTAATAACCTTATTACTACTAAAATAACTTTGAAATAATCAAAATTAGAACAGTTTTTTTTTTTTAATACGTAGAGATCCCTACGAAAATTTTAATAATGTAACCCAAGGAATCAATACTTGGCCTATAAGATTCATTAATCAGCGTGCGAAAATTTAAAAGTAAAATAATATTCAAGACAGTAGCTTCTTAACCTGGACTTATCTAATTAATATAAGTCTGAAATCGCCAACCCGTCTTGAGCAAGCGTGGTGATTAATGCTCGTGCCTTCTCTGTATGAGAAGAGGCCTTTGCCCTGCAGTGGGACAGTAATAGGCTGGTACTGGTACTGGTACTGGTACAGTAGCTTCTTCTAAAAGATAGTTTCGTATGGATGAGAATAGGCAAGAAATTCCACACTTAAACCTTAAAACCAACTATATACGTAGATAACCGATTTATTTGCATGCATTGATTTAATTGCAATAGACGTAATATCGCAATCAAGACTGATTTTAACAATTGCTAATTACTATTTGTTGGATTATAAAGGATTATGCACGATTACTGCCAACACGAATCGTATATGACGTTAACCTCATTCTGTGAAGTTGAATCAAAATATATGCACCATGAAGTCGCGAGGCATGCGCTGCGAATGCTTTGCCTCGCATGACAAATGCTTAATGAATCCTCATTCACACATCGCCGTCTACCCCTCAACATACAATTAAAATACGATCACAAGACAAGGCAACAGAACCAGCCCCAACCAGCGCAATAAACACTACATTAAGTTAAGAACCTGGAAAATCCTAAGCAAGTATTCCGTGCCCCTATTCTGGCAGTATTTTGGTCACGTACCGGACTAGCAACCAGCGAACTGAGTCTTAGTTCACTGAGCCTTTTAATGCAAACGGAGTTTCGCTAAAAATCTACCCGAGAGAAACAGAAAAATACTTGGTAGATTTTGTAGTGGAATATTGAGGTTTGTTTCTGTAGTTATTATGATACAAACTTTACAGGGTGGAAGGACAGCGACGTACAGCCAGATACTATGACGATTATTCTTGTATTTAATATTTATAATTCTATGTTAATTAATGTAATTTGACTTGTTCTGTTTTAATTAACTATAAATAAATAAATAAATAAATTGTACAAGATTCTGGACTCCCAGTGTTGAAGAACGTGTTGGCTTTTTCTTAAAATTTTCTTTTTCCTTTAACTGTGAAAAAAACGTTCTATCTAACCTGACATTTAATGAAAAAGTAAATAATTCACTCCTTTCATTAATAACCTCACCACGTATGATAAAGTACATGACTTTTAACAGTTGAGTTTAAAAAAAAGTCAGCATAAATTAAAAAAGAAAAGGACGAAAAATTGCGTGGAATCGGATCCAGAATCATGTATTGAACTAGTAGTGCCAGGAAGTGCATCGATCTCTCTTCCACTTTGTTTAGACCCTGGGTAGAAAGCTTGGCAATATAAGGTTGGTTGAAATAAGTCTTATAACGTACAGACACCATTTTAAAGGGGACACATCGCCCGCACCGGTTCTACACCAAAACTAACCGCAATTGTTCTAAGCTCTGCTTTGCCTCAAAAAACTGCACTTGTAAGTACATAACTAAACCAACTAAATTAACTTGAGGACGAAAGATACTCGATCTTCTCAAACAAATCCAAACCCATAGGCTACCTCCCGTTGACCCAAAATCATGAAATTTGACAAGACGCAAGTTCTTTTCGCTCGATATGGTACGGAACTCTACGCGTGGCTGCACTTGGCTGGTTTTTTGTTGTTGTCATATTTGCAATTGTAAATTAACAACAAGGTTTGTATATAAGACAAGTTTTAACCGGAAAATTCGAAAATATCCTATTAGTATTTTTGTGAGAAAGTGTCAATAAAACAAAAACAGTGTCACACAACACCAGCGGTGTGTAACACCAGATCAAAGCCGGGGTGGGTCGCCAGTTGAACATAAATTAAAGCTCTATTTTTTGGGACAAGCCCTTTTTTAGTGTGGTGCAATATTCCTAAACCACTGCAATTCCTGAAAACCAGAATCAACAGTGGCGACCACCAGATAAGCGTAGAGACTAAGAAGGGTGACGAGTCCCGGAGAAACGATTCAGCTGTCTTGCAACCCGCAATGAAATTAGAAAAGAACAGCGAAGGGGTTAGAAAAATACACAATAATAATTATTGTATTCCTCTTCACAAACTCGGACATCTCATTAGATCCCATCAAATCAAGAAAACCATTGACTAAAAAACTATCGCTATCGAAATGTGTATGTGTGTACATGCTTTTATCTGCTGCTAGGCTCCCATGAATGCAAGGCTACCCAGCTCCAGTGGCGGCTGACACATCACGGCTTAGATACGCCATCAGACCTCAGGCCGTTCTCTCTTGAACTTCGTTCTTATACTCAGACTAGCTGACCCAGCAAACGTTGTTTTGCTATATAAAATGTTTGTGGTGGACCACCCTTAATATTTAGGGGGATAAAAAATAGATGTTGTCCGATTCGAAGACTTAACTGATATGCACACAATATTTCATGAAAATCGGTCAAGCCATTTCGGAGGAGTTTAATTACAAACACCGTGACACGAGATTTTTATATATTAGAAGATATACGCTCATTTGACTGCCTTGTTCGCTAAGTCCACTGAGCAGCACCACTACTATCAGTAGTAGTAGCAAATCAGAATCTGGGACTCAAAATTAGGCCCTTATTCTAAGGAATGAGGGCCTAATTTCACAGGTCAGAAGTGTTATGGGGTGTTTCCATCGAAAATTTCTCAGTAGCAGCCCGGAGTCTGGATTTGTGCCCGGTTCACGGCAATATACTCGCCCCCTATTACATGGTATGTGTACTATAGCTCCACCCCTTTCCCTTCGGGGAATACAGGCTTGATGATGCGTTGCTTGGCTGCAGTACTAAGTACTAAAGTTTTTATTTCCCGGACGAGCTTCTTCACAATAAAATTCTCTACTATGTACAGCATATCAGACATTGGTGCCGATTCTGTCGTGCACAACCTCTTGCATCTTTTCCTCTTCAGTATACCAAGAAAGGGATGGATTACTAGAGCTGTAGGACTAGACTTAAAACTTCCATGAATGTATAGTCGACAAACAAATCGGACCTTTAGAAGAAGTTAGGAATTCGAGGCATAAACAAATTTGACATCTCTAACTAAGTCTTTATCTGTCACCATCCTTTTCTCGAGCTGCCTGTCAGAAAGAGATGCCAATTCTCTTATTTTAATTTAGTTTGTTAACAAGGGATTCACGGTATTGGTATTCTAGTGTTTTGTTTGAGTGCGTGCTCAAGGCCTTGAGAAGCCGATATTTCAATAACCTGACCGCTAACAGCGCAGTGGCAAGATTACTTGACTCATATTTATGTATGTGTAACGTAAATTTACTTTTACTTTTTTGTGTTACTAAAACGTTTGAGAAGACGAATTTGTATTGGTATTGTTATAGTACGTACTGACACGTTAAATTGAATTAGTCGCGTAAAAGTAACTGAGGATACAATCTTTGGTAAATCATGATGGAATATCATCACAATCAGCCTAGCCTTTATCCAGCTATGACTGGTCGGCTTACAGCCTAACTGGATACAACTGTTGACGACACGGTTGGCACAGTGGTTGAGCCATCGGCTGCTGCGCCGCGTGTTGTGGGTTCGATCCCCGCACGGAACAAATATTTGTATGACCTACAGGTAGTTGTTCCGGGTCTGGCTGTTTGTGTATGTGAGTTTAAATGTTTGTAAACGCTGGGTGCGATACAGGAGAAATTCCTAGTGTGGGGCAACGTTTTTTTTAAAACAAAAAAAAAAATAAAAAAAAAAACTGAATACCAGTATTTAACTGAGAGCGACTGCCTATCTGACCTTCGCAACTCAGTTACTGGCCAAAACGATACCACTTGATATGACTGGTTCTCAGACTTTCGGGCTTCTGACTATCCGTAACGACTGACGAAGATTGTGTGGAAACCTGGACTTTAAAATGGCTATACCACAATGAGCAAAGGTGGTGAACTCGCCATCAATGCTCACGCCTTATCTTGCCGGATTTTGATGGGGTTTTCACCATTATTTGGAGGATTTACTCCGAAAGGTTTACTTGCATAATGTATTAATATCTTTCCTAGCTTATAGCTTATATAATTATATCAATGTTCGGTAAAAAAATTTTTGTCTTTTCAGATAGATATTAATTAGAAATTAAAATATTTTAAGATGAAAATATCATCTTAGATTATTATTAGAATTCTTATCAAACTTTATTTTTAACCCAGCAAACTGGTAAGACATTAAAAACACCGCTAGTAGCAGTGTACCTCACGCTAGGAAACTATGATTTGGCTCAAACATTCAGTTGCCGGTTGTTTGGCAAACGTTTGGTTAACTGCCGCAATGGTGACCCTTCCCCTCCTCCAACTGTTACGGCCGTGACGATTGTAAATCAGCTGATATTAATCTTAATTGATTTTTTCCAGATCAACATTGACACAGCTAGACTTTGTAATAAGAATTAAATATGATTATGATTAAATCATAGTTCAACATCCTGACCTTATACAACGACGACTAGATAAGATAAATGAAACAAAAATTATATCCAAAATAAAAACAAGATAACAAACTCTAAGCAATATGAAAACAGTCTGCGGAAACAAAGAACTCATGGTGCGCTTACGGAACAAGGTCGAGGCTTTCAGGACAATTATGGTGAAATGACAGCGCTTGTACAAATGGTCGGCCGTGGGATAGCCACGCATTGTGACAACAATTTGATTCCATACAACATCACCCACCCCTCCAATGAAGTCCTTGATTTGACCGTGAAAAAAAAAATATATCGAACAACGACACACGGAGAGAACGCTCCTGTTCATCTCGCAACAATACCACTTCCGCGAAATTAAACTTCGTAGCAAATAAACAGGATCCCAAACGCATTGTTTTCTACGCCAGAGCTACGCCGCTACGGGAACGTGTAGCCGCGTAGCGACTAATTACAATTTTTCGGCAGTTACCGCGGTTCAGCTCGAATGGGATGTCGATATGATCTCGACGGTAATTAGTTAATATTATATAACTTTCATCTCGATATCTCTAGAGGTCAGTGCAAAAAACGGGAAAAATCCGGAACGTATCCTTTTTGAAAAAAAAATCTTACCTGATATAGATGTCTCGTTCCCACGGATTGAAGGTCGGAGTGTCAGTGTTTGTAGTGTAAGGGTACTGGTGCACTCGCGGACGCGTGCGGCTGCTGCGAGCGCTGGCAACTCACTGACTGGGCCCGGCCGGGAGCCCCGCCGCCCGCACCCCGCGCCGCACCCCCGCGCCCTAGCGGATAAACAACGTGCATTGTGGGCCCGATCTGTGGGCCTACCCTGCTTCACACACACATGCGCACCTCTCGCGAGATACACTCTAAGTGACCTCTCCATTGCGCGGTCTCCGAACAATACCCTTCCATCCTACCGGAATAAAGAAGCAATGTATTAAACATGCGGAACTATGCGATGGTATCAATCCGAAGCATAATGGTTATCAAATAAATTTTCCGCCCAGATAGTAAGTCTAGCGTTATAGATTTTGGATTTAAGTTCCATGATTGCACAGATCGGGGACAATGATAGGTACATGTACGTTATTGGGGCTTAGGTGGTCGGTATTGGGTACACCTAAGGGTTTTTGTCTTTTTGGAATGGACAATAGGTACCGACGTCCTCACAGTATTGGTAATCAATTAAATTGCATGATAGTGCAGAACGTACTATTCGTACTATAGGTTTGTATAAAGAGGGTGTGTCTCAGTATGGAGATACGCATTTGTTTACGATAAGGCTGGCACGCTTCTATAAGCGAGAGCGAGCAGAAGATTTATAATCGCTTGTTACTAAAGGATGCTGCATTCCTGCTTACCGGTTAGCATTGATCATCCTGGCTTCGCTGGCTAAAACATAAAGAGGGGCATTATAATCTCAGTCTAAATCTGTCAAAAATACGTCTAATTCACCTACATTTTTGACGTTGATTGTCACTGACATGACATTGCGATTAGACTTCGAACTTTTATAATAACGGGGATTGTCTTTTCAGGGCCATAATTTTGTTTCAGCCATTTTTCAGAGTTGCTATGCTTTATCAAATACGGAATATAATAGAAAGGTGGAGATGGGTATTGCTTATCTCTTAGCTCGTTGCAACTAGTGATAAATTATGTTTTTTACAAAAGTATAAATTATGATTTTGGTGCCATTTATTTTTCATCTTTTTCTGTGGAAGTATGTAATTTGAAAAAAAAAAAATTAAAAAAAAATGCTTACAATTCTTACTCAATTCTTACACAGCTTTGTTTGATATGACTAGACAGTATTGTCATTGAGTGCTGGAGACACCCTTATTTGCTTGTCTCCCCACACGTGGAGTTTCTTGACCATATGTCAGTTTTTTTTTTAACTTTGCCCCACACTAGGCATTTCTCCTGTTTCGTGGGTGCTCTTAAAGATATTTAAACTATCATACACCAACAGCCAGACCCGGAACAACTACCTGTCTTTGAAACCATATTGTTATTTGTTTAGCCTATAACGATCTCATGCCCTTGTAACCTCTTAACTAGTTAGTACTGTAGGAATTTAACGTTCTTGAGGTACCGGATATGCATAAAGGCGTATTTAAATAGAATAATAGCATTTTATTTCAAATGAACTACAACTGTCTGTATTTTTTTTTCTGTTCTAAATATGAATTAGTATTTTTCTCATATCTACATATCCGTTTAGTTTGGAAATCTCCAGAGTACTGAGGGATAAAAAATGCTGTTCAGCAATAGAAATATTGCGGTTGAAATCTGACATGATGCGACGTAATAATACAATCTTTAATTCAAGATACTATCATATGACTGACATTTCTCAACCATATCTCGTATCTAAACAAGATAAGAAGCAAAATGGCAGAAATGATTCTATCAGTGATCAAATCAATTCATGAATTGACCCATTTCCAACAAGTTTTTTTTATAAAAATCAGACCAATAAAACCGAGGACATCTTATTTTTAAAACATGGCGTCGCATAAATTAGTTAAATATATAAAGGTAGCCTTATCTGTTCCTATATTTATTCGGTCATTAAGGGAAAGGTAAAAAAAGACGAGCGACGGGAGATGGGAGATCACGGTAGACCCCAGGCTACGGTGGTTTGTACCCGATTCTGCGCCACTGCTTTTACACAATGGGGAATTAGGTTTGTACACAATGGAGGGCGATGGCCCTTTATTGACATGTTGATGATAATTATCTCGATCACTGAGACAGTGTTATATGGTTTTTGTTTTAATGTCTATTTTAAGGCATAAGGGCGTAAGGGTAGCTCCGTCCTTGTTGTAAGCTTCTGAACAAATAGTTCGGTTTCCACTGATTTACATTTTTCTAGTTATATCTTGCAATGTCCGCTACTATTGCATTTCTCGAGTGTCTTTTACTTCTCTGCTTACCTTAATATGTATCACCAACCAGTACCTACCAGAGTCAGACACTAGTTTTTTCACATATTGTTACTTTTGAAGCGAAATCCTCTTTACCCGCGTTGAGCGATTTTAGTAGGGGCTAAACTTCAGTAGAGATTCGCGACACCAACCTGCCAATATGGCCACGTCACCGACATGATAATGTGACGTGTTGTGCCAGACTGGCGATGCGCAGCGGCAGTTTTATGTTTTCACTCTCTTTTTTTTCACTCTTCATTAAGTATAGTGTTCTTGAACCCGTTTTCTCTTCATTTCTTTCTTGCATCATCATATACAAATGACGGGTAAAATGACTGGAATATTTTAAACTACTGGTATTCTGCTCTAACCGGTTAGACTACAACCCAACCCCAAGGAAGTTGGGAAAAGGCTACGTAAATCATCATCCTCTTGCCCTTATCCCAATTTATTTGGGGTCGGCGCATCATGTCTTCTTCTTCCATACGTTTATATTTGCCATCGTCGTCATCTCAAAACCCACCTCCTTCCTAGCCATTTCATCTTTCGCACAATTCATCCATCGTTCCCTAGGTCTTCTTCTACTCCTGTAACCCTCCACATTAACGGTTTGCACGGTGCTGTGAACAAGTTAAAATCACTGTTTTTAAAGCTTACTGCCAAGTGCAGCCTGTGGACAAAACGTTGCCCCACACTAGGAATTTCTCCTGTGTCTAGCCAGCCAAATAGCCAATTATACCCAGTGAGCCATCAGCGCCCTACGAGTGCAATATAATAATGGATTCAGAATGCTGTTGGGGTTACTTCGTATCTGCAGTGCATCAGCTATGTTCGCGCAGAGTCACGTTGATGGCTCTATCATTAAACAGAAATCTGCCTCATTGCTTTGCAGAGTGCGGGCGAGCCCCAACTCCATCTTGAAAATCATAGCTGGGAGATACGACTCTTCGATAATGCATAGCATTACTAAGAGGTGTATATCTCAGAATAATCCTGTCGCAAATTAATAATACTAAGATTTACTAACATACTCGTAAGATTTCGGTTTACTAACCCACCATGAATTACTTGGTCTGAAATAAAGGTTATTTAATTATTAATACTCAATGGCAGATGATGATAATTATATCTCTACTGCTGTACTCTGAATGAATTCACAAAGGTGGCAATGTTTATAATTTCTTACAGAAGTGTGTAATATGTGTACCTATGTGTTAATAGGGTATGTTGTACCTAGTGAAATGTAGAATATTATATGTGAGTATGTTTAACTATCGTCTTGGGTTGCCTGTAAAGATAGCTTAAATATGGTTAAATAAATAAATATCATCATATCGACCTAGACTTTGTGATCGCACCGCAGTATTACCACATCCGAAAAACGACCATCACTCATCATATTCACATCTACAACACAATACTAAATAATGCCTTGGTCATAATCACCCCTAAATTAGACACAAAGGGTAGTATGAAGCTCAATTACGTTTCAATTGGCCGGTCGGGTAACGTGACACATGCATAATTTGCTGGCGCTTGGGGACATCACAATGAGGCTGGAGAGCTAAGACTATGTGACAATATTCTAGATTGTGACGAAACAAACAGTTGTAGTGAATACACAAGAAAGACATTCAGACAAAAATGTGGAAATTGGTGGATCGTAGATCGTGGAAATTATGTATTTTTCTAACTCCTCCGCTGTTATTTTCTGATGGATTTCGTTGCGGGATCCAAGACAGTTGAACCGATTCTCCAGGAGTCGACGGGCCTCTTTGTCTCGACGCTTTCTGGTGGTCGCCACTGTGGATTTTGGTATTCTCGAGTTGCAGTGGTTTGGAAATAGTGTGGCAAGCCCACCAGACTATTCTGACACCACACTGGTCCCAAAAAAAAAACAAATCTTGAAGTGGGAATTGACAGCCACGTCTGCCGCATGCCCAATGAGTTGTGGGCTAAAATAACCACTTTCTGGAGCCCTGACACAGCCAGAAGATCTCGCGGCAGACCTCGTAGAAGATGGTTGGACGAGCTGGACAAAACCAACGACCACTTTAGCCCTAGATCGAAACAACTGGAAGTCATCGGGACTGGCCTTTGCCCAGCAGTGAGAATGACCCAGGATAACAGTATCAGTATCAGATAAACACGATATTAGTATCGTGTTTATCTGATACTAAAAAGAGAGATATAAGACAAGCCAAGACAACTGCCTCGCCCCAGCAATACATTGAGCAGTTACCAACAGAAATGTTAGCACAATTTGCAAACTGATAAATATATAATTCTTAGAACTAGTGGCAGGGACACGGTGTTACCGTGTTGAAATGTGGAGGAACTTTTTGTTTTGTTATTTGTAAATGTAATGTAAAAATAAATAAATAAATTTATCTACCTAGGTATGTTAACAATGACAATGAATGCTTTATTTGGCAACCAAGGAAAATAGAAAAAAAATACTAATAAATATTAGACACAATACAATTCTCACAACAACACATTGTATTGTGTCTAATATTTATTAGTATTTTTGCCCTACCTACAATACACCCACACGTCAGGAATTATAAAAAAACATATACACACACAAAAATAAAAACAATACAAAAAATAGAATAAAAATTACTAATTATATTTTTACTTTTTACTACACCAACTTTTTAATTTTTGCAAATTATTTCATTCCACACTTAATTTCATTAAGAACCTCACTAACAAAAGGCATAATACTAAAATGCCGTTGCCCGTGTCGTGTGCCGCATAAAAAGAAAGCGGTCAGCGGTTTTCATGGAATGTATTTTTCAGTGGAGCACTAGTGGCTTAAGTTTACTTTCCCTGAAGTGGTCACAAAAAGATTAGTAGTAGTATTTTTATAGTTCAATATTTAATTTCAGTTTGAATAATCATTATGGTCGATTGATGGAGTTTACATTTGTTAAAATAATGGTAATGTTTTATTTTCGTAAGTGACTTCAATCTAGTTTTCCAGTTTCAAAAACTGGAATCGCTGATGTGGGCCATAAGACTGCAGGGTTGAAGTGGGATTGGGCGGGCCAAGTCTGTAGAATGCGTCAGGAGCGATGGGCTAGAGTCGTCACGCAGTGGGTGCCAGACAACGGGCGTCGTCGCCGAGGGAGGCCTAGAAAACACTGGCGTGACGACTTATACGCGTTTGCAAAAGATTTGCCGGAGAAAACCGCACAGAGAGAGGACAGGTAGACTATGGGGGAGCCCTTTAACAAAAAAAGTGACTTCAATTGAATTGATTTATGTATGAATGTATCCGTCTTTAGTCGTGATGAACCAGAAAAAAAAGCCTCGCCTCTCAAGCATAGTAAAATTTGACATTTTCAATAGATAATAAATAATAATAATAATAAAACGTTTATTTCGGAAACTTGCTCCATATTTTGTTAGTGATACAACTTACGTAACTATGTTAGTACTTACTTATAGTTAAAATTAAAAACAAACAAACTAAAACCTACAATTATACAATTTAATTCATGTATTTTCCTGCAGTATCAGACCCGTAGCTGTGCATACGGGTCCAATACTCCAGGAAAACGCCGTCCAGCCTATCCCTGATCACCTTCAGCATGCCGTTGGCGCTCCCACGAATCCTGCGTGACAATGATGCCGTTCTTTTCCTCATGATTGCTGAAAAACTATCTGTAGTAGATTCAGCAAACATGGCTGTCGCGCTACAGAATCGCGGTAACCCCAACAGCACCCGGAAGGCGTTGTTGTACTGGACCCGAAGAGCGTTGTAGGCCCTCTGCGTATGCTTGACCCACAGGCTGCATGTGTAAAAAGACTGACAATAAGCCTTGAAAAGGGTGATCTTAACCGGTCTCGTACATCTTGCAATAATAGACTCCATGTTTACCATAGACATTACTGACATCGGTGAAGGAACTCTGGACTTATATTAATCGATTTAAGTCAAAATCCCCAACCCTCCTTGAGCAAGCGTGGTGATTAATGCTCGTGCCTTCTCTGTATTAGAAGAATGCCCTGCAGTGGGACAGTAACGGGCTGGTATTATTATTTATTACTTGAGTAATTCGGTTCAAAATGATTATTCATGCTATAAGATACTTCTACGTATCAGTACATAGTTCTTGTTATGCGTGTATAATATCGCACGTCTCATCATCAAAAGGATAATAAAACACTAGTTATTAAAAAAATTGGCATATAGCTGTTATATAGCAAACCTGGGGAATTGAATATCTCGCTTCTTCAATACGCGTACAAGATTTCACACCGAACTGTCCAGCTTCATCATCACAATTTCAAGCACAGTCAGAAGCCCAATAGCCTTACAACCTTACGACCCATCCCACCTTATTAACTGTTCTAATTATTTTTACAATCGTGTAGGTATATATTCATTCTTTTTGTACTCCTTTTTTAAGAATTTTGCACCTACCATTGCTTGTCTCTGCACTATCCAAAGGTTTTGTGTCCTTAAAGTATTCAACAAATAAATAAATGGGTTCACGAACCGAGCAGACGCGGAAATAGGTTATGTATGACGCAAACAACCATTTCAGACGTGCACACACGCACACATTCACTCCAATTTCTCTACGTCATAGCCAAAAAAGGCACACATATACCATAGACTAACTACGTTCGATAGCACAACGGGAGCGTCACGTGAGCATAACGAGAGCGTCACGTGAGCGAGAAAGTTTAACGGGCTGCAGTACGCCGCATCACGGCGAATTAGCAAGGATAGCTTCAAACTTTGTGTGTATGGGGTGAGTAGGGCAATTTGGGTGATATGTATGAGATATGTTCATGTTTTAACTGGCGAAATGTGTGTGTAGTATAGGTACACCTCTGCCTAATCCTTCGGGGAATATAGGCGTTATGTTTTATGTTCACGTTTTGTGCATTGCAAATAAACTTACGTGGGACTTTTAACCTCTATTTAATTCTTTGAAGTTGAATTATGATCTTCTATTTCACTTTTACATCATAACATGAGAAGCATTAAGTTTTGAAACATAAACTATCATGATAAATAACTCACATCTCCCAAAAGTGTAGAACTATATTTTTTACTTAATTTATTTTTAAATTAATCTTTTGAATTGATTACAAATTTTAAATTTTGTTGAAATTTCACTAGCTTGTATAATTAAATTATGGCGAATTTATATTTTAATTTAAGAGTATATATTTTTGTTTTCTTAAAAATTTGTATGTCAATTGGCAAAACATAGCGCACTACATAATTTTTGAACATCTCGTTTATAATTGTCCGCTATGTTTACGAATAAATGATTCTGATTCTGATTCTGAGAATACATAACATAACATCACACCTGTATTCTACAAAGGGTTAGTCAGAGGTGTACCTACTATTGTCCACCCACATTTGGCCAGTTATGATTGAGTCCCAGTTGATATTTGTGATTAAATATCCTTAAACCGTTCGCCTCCTTTATTGTAGAACTCTTTATCCATATTATTAACCAGTGGACATTTACGGGCCACCACGGTGATATTTCACAAACAAATTACTAACGAAACTACGAGAAATTCACTTTAGTATGTTCAAAATAGCGGCATTTAATAACATTTCACATAAAAATCTGGGTAATAAACTTTATGGCTGCACTATGCTACGTCGTAGCTCGTAGCGCCGTAGCGGCGTAGCATATACGTAGCACTTTACTACGACAGACGGTTGAACTGTTTTTATGAGAGTGTTGCGTTTTCTCTAAAAATTGTGTTTTGTGTAAATATATGGAAATAATGGTTTGTGTTGTAAAGAGGCGTTTATTCTTTTATTTTCTAGGGTTATTTTCATGTAAAAAAAACTTGTAGTGTACAAATGCTTAAGATATGTAACTAAAAGAAATAGTGAAAAAATAATTAAAATATATTCTTCGGTACCTCATTTTGTTTGCACAAAGCCGCAAACTAAACATGCATTTGCTAATCGATTTTATACAACTACGCTTCTATAGTGTAAGCTATAAAGAATGTAGTACATTGTTATCAGAATATTTAGCGACACTCAATTACATAGACACAGAAAATACTTTATTCCCTCGTAAGTTTTTACTTTTGTATATTTACATAGGCTAGGCTAGTTTTAGGCATAAATTTAACTAAGTATATGCTTTTTCTCATAGCTGTTAAAAAGATTATTTTAAGTCAGTTTTACTTATAATTATAATCTTCCTTTGTATTTGAAAAGGAAAGTGATGGCCTGAAACACAGGTTTAAATAAACCTAGATCGGGCGGATCGCTACCTATACAAATACATGCACCTGTAACAAAAATATTTAAGCTTTAGTTTATTATTAGTCACTATAAATGTATAGGAAATTTACTACTATTGTTGGCTAAACTTTTTGTAATAGTCTTTTACTATTTTTTTATTTTTTTTATTATTTATTATTTATGTATTAGTTTTAAAACATCACAGAGAGATAAACCAAAAGTACACCCACATTTTGCTAGTACTGCACCGTGCTCGGTTGATGGCAATAGGTTCGCGCCCTATTACGTGTTTCTTAAACACTTGTATTATTTTGAAGGTACATTATTTCAATAAATACATCCTCTAAATGAAATAGAATTGTGAACAATGAAATTTGATGGCAAAATTTTCCTTTGCATTCCACCTGAACAATCCCTTTGTCCCCAAAACTCTCATGGAGCAATGCAATAATTAATTAACATCATATTTCTGAGCTGCACAAATGCACATAACAATAGCGTTCCAATGAAATCCAGCGCAAAAGGCACAAAGCGACGGTAAACACAAACAGCAATCCAATCCACTTTTTACCCGATTCAAAAGGTTTTAGTGATGGGGTCGTCATGGTTTCGGGTATTGGTATCGAGTCGGGATAGTGTTGGTTTTGGTATCTTTCTCTTTTAAACCGAAAGGAGTAAGTTAACAATTCGATACGATTTTTTTTATTTCACTACGTAATACTTTTTAGGAGCTCGTGGCTAAATGAAAACAGCCGCACGGGTTGATCGAAAGTTAAGCTAAGCCTGCCGAGGTCAGTCTGTGGATGGGTGACCGTTCTTAACATATCGAGACTCCTCCGTGCCTCGGAAACCACGTTAAGCCGTTGGTCCCGGTTGTCATTTGTAGATCTTTGACAGTCGTTACGGGTAGTCAGAAACCCGAAAGTCTGACAACCAGTCTCACCAAGGGGTACCGTGTTGCCCAGTAGCTGGGTTGTAGAGGTCAGATAGGCAGTCATCATCATCATCATCATCATCAGGCTATACTAGTCCACTGCTGGACATAGCCCTCTCCTAATGAGCGCCATAGCGCCCTGTCTTCAGCTTGCCGCATCCAGCATCTGCCTGCAGTCTTTCGCAGATCGTCATCCCACCTGGTCAGAGGGCGTCCTACACTACGTTTGCCGAGTCGCGGTCTCCACTCAAGAACACGTTTACCCCAGCGGTTGTCGGTTCTTCGCGAGATATGGCCAGCCCACTGCCACTTCAACTTGCTAATTCTTTGAGCTATGTCGGTGACTTTGGTTCTATGTCGGATGTATTCGTTTCGAATCCTATCCTTCAGAGAAACTCCGAGCATAGCTCTCTCCATAGCTCGCTGAGCGACTTTAAATTGGTGGACCAACCTTACCGTAAGTGTCCATGTCTCGGCGCCGTAGGTCATGACGGGTATGACGCACTGATTAAAAACTTTCGTTTTCAAGCATTGCGGTATGGATGACGAGAAGACTCGGCGCAGTTTCCCAAACGCTGCCCAGCCCAGCTGGATCCTCCTCTTGGCCTCCTTCTCGAAATTGTTTTTACCTAACTGCAGAATCTGCCCGAGGTAAGTGTATTCGGAAACGATTTCGAGAAGGTGGCCATGTACGACGACCGGTATTGGATCAATGTGGCCATTGATCATGACTTTGGTTTTATCCAAATTCATGCCAAGACCGATACGTCGCGAGGCTGAAGCTAGGCCGTCCAGCATCTGGTTCAGCTCCTCTAGCGACTCCGCCATTAAGACTATGTCATCTTTATGTTTAAGATGCTGGACTGGAAAGGAAAGGGCATAAACATAAACGGCGACTACATCTCACACCTACGATTCGCAGATGATAGGCAGTCGCTCCATGTAAAATACTGGTATTCAGCTGTATCCGGTTAGACTGGAAGCCGACCCCAACACAGTTGGGAAAAGGCTCGGCTGATGATGATGAATACTTTTTACAGTATAGTGCGATTTTGATGACTATTTTTATTGGATATATTTCTGTTTAACACACACATCCACATTTACACAATCATCATCCATTTTTTTTTCACAACGCCATACTCCGGCCTGCTGCTACTGAGAAATCACAGATCAAAAAAACCTTATATAACTTTTTCCGACCCGGGAATCAAATCCAGGACTTCAGCTTCAAAGAGGCCATTAAAAACCATAATCTTAAAACTGTTAAAAGATTATATAAAACTAAAAAGCAGCTTAAACTAGGTTGATAAAATTTAATAAGAGTGAAATCTTTAGGGTCGGTAAAGAGTTCAAACATCTGCAACCAAGCCGTTACGTCCGCAATATCTAACTCTAAATAAACCAGCTACTAACTTTAGAGATTCATTAATATAAATATGTTATACTGTATACAAGTTTGGCATTTTTTCATTAATTATTTCTAAGAAACTTAAAATAAAAGCGGGCAAGCTTAAAGTCGACTGTCCATCTTTGTCAACATCATCCCCGTGCCTTTATTCCAATTTATTTAGGGTCGGCGCATCATGTTTTCCATACATCTCTACTTGCCTTCATCTCAAGAGTCACCTCTTTTCTAGCCGTATCATCTTTCACTCAATCCATCCATCTTTTCTTTGGTCTCCTCTTGTACCCCTGTAACCCTACTACTTCTACTCTTGTAACCCTGCAAATTCATACTCAAAACATGGTACTCATTCCTTCGCATTATACTGAATTCGCATACCATGACAACCGATTTCCACACAACTTCTCGGTCACAGGCACCACTTTCAGACTTCCTTTTACATACTCATTTCTTATTCTATCCTTTCGCATAACACCACTAACTGTCCATCATTGTATAACCGGGAAAAAATACTAAACCTTGAATTGGATGAATAACAGGTAATTTTTAAAGTTTTATAAGAAAATTGTCATATATTAAAAATACCCATAAAGAGGATTGCTGTCAATAAAAAATAAGGTTGTAATTATAATTTTGAAGAACTTTTCCGATTCGTTAAGACAAGGAATGCCTTAATCAATCGAAAGTGTTTTTACACGTCAAAAATCCTGAATCGAAATTAACAAGGAAAACAAACAGTATGTGATGTCAATTACAAAATGATATCGAAATGTAAATGTTCGATATCATTAATGTTCTAAATTTGCACATCGAAACAAAGTTCAAATCGTTTTATATAAATAGAATTTGTAATTACCTTGTCTTCGAACTTTGTTTGTGTGAGGACACGTTACAGGTTGCGTAAAGTTGTTAAGTAAAAGGAAATGAGTGTTAAATATAGACATCGAATCCACCGAACTTAGAACCACAAGACATACATACATAAACCCACGGCGTTTTACCTTGGGGGAAGGTAGAAATTACTGAACGCCACCTAGTACAATCATCTGCCTAGCCTTTTCCCAACTATGTTAGGGTCGGCTTCCAGCGTAAACTGACGCAGCTGGATACCAGTATTTTACATGGAGTGACTACCTATCTGACCTCCACAACCCAGTTACTGGGCAACACGACACCCCTTGGTAAGACTAACCGAAGTCAGAAAGTCTGACAGCCGGGACCAACAGCTTTACGTGTTTTCCGAGGCACGGAGCAGTCTCGATACGTATTGAACGGTCACCCATCCACAGACTGACCTCGGCAAGACACGTCCGGCTGTATTTATTTAGCCACGAGCTGCTCCGTCCTTCTCCTCACATCTAACCACAATGCAACTAATAATTTCAACAGCACCAGCATAAAACCCGCGGTATCCATCGACAACATAAGCACACCACTAGTACGTTTAATTAACAAATACTCCATGCAAAACTATACGCTGAAGTGAAATGAAAATATTTAATATTCTTTACTCCCTCCGAGCTTCCAGCGCAGTTCATTATCTCTTACATTTCAATTACAAATACACCTGTGCTTTTGCACAGGATTATATCATACAGACCGGTTATGTAGCTACGTAAATGGACATCGGGAATAGTAAAATTAAAACGGCTTGTAGAAGTGTTAATAACGACTACCACTGAACGGTGAAAGGCTACTTGGGGTGAAAGGTGAATAAAATAGGTCTTGTCGATCGAATGCTGGGCTGATTCAAGTGGATCTAGTGCTGAGCTATTTTTAGTCGATCGAATGCTGGGCTACTTTTGGTCGATCGAATGGTGGACTACTTTTGGTCTATCGAGTGGTGGGCTACTTTTGGTCTATCGAATGCTGGGCTACTTTCGGTCAATCGAATGGTGGGCTACTTTTGCCGAGGTCAATCCGTGGATGGGTGACTAGACCATGACGTATAATATTAGGTCTTTACCTATGAAATTGCCGTTCTGCAGTACTGGCCATTTCAAATCAAAATATTTTTTGTTTGGCTAAGAATTCTAATTTCAAATTAATTTTATTTTAAAAACATGGATTTTTTTTCCAAAAGTAGTCATTTGTTTATTGATTAGTGTTACATTTTCATCGCATTTAAATCTTTTTCGTCATCATGAATACGTTAAAAATTCGAGTAATTATGGAATATGAGTACCGTCGTGGCAGCAACGCGGCACAAGCGGCACGCAACATCAACGACGTTTACGGAGCTAACACTACAAACCAACGCACTACCTGTTATTGGTTTGCTCGCTTCCGTTCTGGAAATTTCGACCTGAAAAATGAACCTCGCGGTCGTCCGAAGACTTTGGTCGACAATGACGAATTAAAGGCGATTGTGGAAGCTGATGATACACAATCTACGGCTGAATTAGCAGCAGCTTTCGACGTTAGCGTCAAAACAATATTGGTCCATTTGCGTCAAATTGGCAAGGTAAAAAAGCTTGACAAATGGGTGCCCCACGAACTCAATGATCGCCAGCGCGAAGTACGCGTCGAGACGTGCCTTGCACTGCTCAACAGACACACAAATGAAGGAATTTTGAACCGCATTGTTACCTGCGATGAAAAATGGATTCTGTTTGATAACCGCAAGCGCTCAGCAAGTTGGTTGGATCCTGGTTCAGCACCTAAACAATGCCCTAAACGAAAACTTACCCCAAGAAAAGTGATGGTCACTGTTTGGTGGTCTAGCGCCGGTGTGATTCAACACAGCTTCTTACCAAACGGGGTGAGCATTACTGCAGATGTGTACTGTGAAGAATTGAACACAATGATGGAGAAGCTGGCACATCTCCAACCAGCATTGGTCAATCGCTCGTCTCCGCTGCTCCTGCACGACAACGCGCGACCTCATACTGCACAGCAGACGGTCTCCAAGTTGCAAGAACTGGGGTTGGAAGCTCTCCGTCATGCGCCCTACTCACCAGACCTTGCGCCTACAGACTACTACTTTTTCCAGAATTTGGATAACTTCTTGGCGGGAAAAAAATTCAATACCCGAGAGGCAGTACAAAATGCCTTTGAAGAATTTGTTGCCTCCCGTCCAGCTGATTTCTTTAAGAAGGGCATCAATAAACTGCCACTGCGTTGGCAAAGATGCATTGATTGCATGGGTGATCACTTCGATTAATACAAATAAAAAATACTAGAAAAAAATTCATTTAAATTTTTTCATACAAAACGGCAATTTCATAGGTAAAGACCTATTATATAAAGTGCCTGCCACCGTCGTGCCTCGGAGTGCACGTAAAGGCGTTGCTTCCGGCTGTCAGTTGTGGATCTTTGACTATTGTTTACAGCTAGTCAGAACAGCAACAGACGATCAATTTTACGAAGGGGTATCGTGTTACACAGTAACTGAGTTGTGGAGAAGAGAATAATTTATTTGCATTATACATATATAGGAAAATAAATTGAATCTAATTCGAGCAAGTTTTACTGCTTGTAATATTTTTTTTTAATTCTTAATTCTAAGAAAACCATAAAAGCACAACTTAATGTAAATAAAGAGAGGAGATCAGACAAACCTGCTTCGTTTAAAAGACTAGACAGGTGATAACCCTATCTACCAATAATTATTGATATTATTTCAGTTTCCTACATTGTCATTAGATCTTGCTTCTTGCCAAATTTCATGACTAAGTCAACGGAACGTACCCTGTAGTTTTTGATTTACTTGCGAGTATTAAAATAAGTCGCATAAATTACTTGAATTTTTTTGAGCTGTAAGGGACTATAGTTTGCTATCAATTTTTACATGATACCTCCTTGCGAAAAATGGTCTTGACAGACAGACAAACAGACGGACAAGGAACTGACCCTATAAGGGTTTCGATTTTTCCTTTTAACACGTTCCGGGACTCTTGACTATTTGCAAAATGTCATGATATGACACTTCAAAATCCCATACATTTTGTCATACCGTCCAAACTTCTAAAGCCGTACTACCATATTACATATAGTTTTAATTTTTTGATATGTCAAATGCGGCCACAGACTTTGACGCCTATGGACGGAACGTCATAACATGACTAACAATAAGTAACGTAATGAGACAGTGCGGCTACAGACGGTACCGTCTATATGCTATTGGGGAGTAATATTATATTAATATTATATTATTGGGGAATAATTAAAAAGGAACAAAAATTTACTTCATTCTTAAATAAATTACAACAATTTTTATTATATAAATGTTATTATACTATAAATGAATATCTAAATGACAAATTTTAAATTATATAATACACATATATTTTTTATTTTAAGTATTGTTACTTTGTATTACCAACTTATTAGGAAAATTAAAGCTCTCTTTCTCTGTCCTACTTTGCTGTGCCCTTACAGGGTCCATATTTATGTACCTAGCTTTAAGCCCTTTGTAACACCTTTTATACAATATGGAATGCAAAATAAATAAATATGAAATATGAAATATGAAATATGAGTATCGAACCCACTGACCCGAACTCCCTGGAGAAGACTTGTGCCTCATCTTTGACTACCCTTAATTGACCGGCCGGAGTAAACCCTGACTAGAAACAAAGCTCCCAGTTTGTAAAAGCATATCAACTAAAGGTTATATATACTTAAATACTTAAACTAACTAAAATTTAAAAAAAAAATGTTTGTAACTTTGTATGAAGGAGGTAAGGGTAAAAAGGGCTTTGTAGGAAAGGGGATTTATGATCCAATCCTTTAAATTCTTTTCACTGTCTGAAATCTACATTATTCCTGAGTGCTATAGGCTATTATTATTTTCAAAACTATGCTTTGAAAGGGGTGGAGGGATGTTAATTTTCAAAGGGGAAAGTACGAAATCCACGCGGACGAAGTCTCTATTAGTGTTTGTTCACTAATAAACCCTGACACACACCTAACACCCTGGGAAAAAGAAGGTTTCATGTTTTATATAGATAACATTTTTAGTCGACACGGTTGGCGCAGTGGTTGAGCCATCGGCTGCTGCGCCGCGTGTTGTGGGTTCGATCCCCGCACGGCACAAATATTTGTATGACCTACAGGTAGTTGTTCCGGGTCTGGCTGTTTGTGTATGTGAGTTTAAATGTTTGTAAACGCACCCACGATACAGGAGAAATTCCTAGTGTGGGGCAAAGTTTAAATAAAGAAAAAAAAAAAAAAACATTTCACCGAAAACCTGATGAACAGACTAGGTGGTCTTGTGGTCACTAGCACTACTGCTGAGCATGAAGTCTGAGGTCAAAAGGCACGCTCCCTATTACATAGTACTTAAATATAACTGGTGAAATTCGGGTATAACAATGGTGCACCTCTCATCCTTCGGGGAATACAGGCTTAATGTTATGCTACGAACATTAATACGTAGCTTGCATTTAAACCACCCCACATTTACCAACGACACAGCAGAGCAATAATATAAATATTCCAGCTTCCATATAATTACAGATATGCATTTATCGACTAACGAGAATGAAACAATTCTATTTCAAAATCAAATTGAATCGCAACCGTTTTCCACGTGAATGGGTCTTCCAATTTATTCTGAGCTCAGCTATTTCATTAAATACGCTGTCGGGCTTTCAATTTGCGCTTTGTACGGGAGATGGGGGGGTTCAGCTTATGTTGGACGCTCACTGAATCAGCCCCCGGCTATTGGTCAGGTTTCTTCCACTTTTTATTCAGCGCAGTCAGCGTTTTAGTTAGAATAATGATGATTTATATTATGATACGGGGAAAATGTACGGATGGAAATTGCATTTCCTTCTAGTTATGTTTGCATGCAACGTTATATAGTACACATACACATACACGATCACAAACGCACGTCTTATTCCCATAGGGATAAGCAAAAACTAAAGAACGCCTGCTACGATCCTTACATACTCCTTTTGCTTCGTTTACGTTCATACATCTGGTCCTATACGTACGCAGGTTGCAGGTCAGATGGGCAGTCGCTCCTCCGCAATACTGGTATTCAGCTGCATCCGGTTGAACTGGAAGTCGATCCCAACATAGTTGGGAAAGGCTGGGCAGATGATGACAAATCTTAACAGAACAGAGGGGCAATACCAGTATTGTAAGAACAATCGTATTTTAATATCAGTCTCAATCTGTCAAAAATATATGTAACGACGAATTTCAATAACGTATCCCAATCTAGAGAGATCGATCTTTGTTTATAACCAATCAATGGCTGAGTTTGCAATCTATAAACTTAAGGGGACAAATCAGAAGCAGCAGTTATAGATCAAAGATTAAGATATGTTACCTACATTTTGAATTCGGTCGTATGTTACCTACATTTTTGACAAGTTTTTGAAAAAGTCGCTAAGATGAGACTGCGACTAGATTATGAATCTTTTTAATTTAATTGCACAGATGTACATGATTTGCTTTGGCTCTATGAAAGATGATATTTTGGCAGGTCCGTTCGCGATTATAAATTTCTATTTACATCCTACGTATTGCATAACCAGAGTAAATTTAATTACACCCGCACCCAGCACAGCTTCAACCCGAATCGACTGTCAGCGAGCGCTGACCGCACGGCTGTCAACTAGTGATTTCACCACAACCGTAATTGATCGATTTACGCCTAAATTATAGCGCCAGACCGCATCAAACGTGGCTGTAGCTGCCAATCAATTAAGCCAGCCAACTGTCCAATGGCTGACGTATAAATATTATATACAACTGGAAGCTTACACCTAAATACATAATAACAGTCCCGAACGCCTCTGGGTAATTAGGACCTGGGCCCGATTTGGATTTTAGGTGGGGTAAAGTGTTCTTGGGTTGTGACATCTGGAATTGCTTAGAAGCAGCCTGAAGTCTGGATGTGTACCCGGTTGTTTGCAATAGGCTCGCCCCCTTTATGTGGGACTTAAACGTAACTGGCGAAGGGTGCGTTTAATATAGGCTATTCCTTAGCCTAACTCTAAGCCTCTCTCGTATAATACAGGCGTGATGTTATGTTATAATAACAGCCGCATGAATAGGCCTCGGGTTAAGTTACGCTGGCCGAGGTCGGTCCATGGATGGATGACTATATCTTTCACATAACTTCGGAAAGCAGTTAGTTCCAGCTGTGATTTGTATATCTTTGACAGTCTCTACGTGTTTTCAGAAGACGGAAAGTATACCAAAAAGTTTGACGAACAAGTATCTTGCTACCCAGTTACTGGGTTGTGGAGGTCAGACAGGCAGTAGCTCCATGTAAAGTACTAGTATCCGGGTGTATCTCGGTAAATTGGTATCCAAGCCCAACATATAGTTGGGAAAAGGCTAGGTAGATGATAAAAAATACAACTACCCGTCAATAATGACATGAATATTCACTATTGGCGATTCATAATTTTGGGAAAACATACAACGTGTTCGTGAAAGAGGTAAAGAAAGAACATGAAACTTTTGTTTCATGTACTTGGAGTGTAAGAATTATTTTATGAAATAAAGTCTTACTGCTTACTGACAAAAATAATGATGATTGTGAAGACCACGCTCCTGAAACTGTGTTTTTCCAGCAAGGAACCCTTTCTTTTACGAGAAGGCTGTAAATAGCGACCAATCAATTGAATAGCAATGGTCTCTCTCTGTCTAACCACATCCTGCAATTACCTGCGATAACACTCTGACCTTTCACTGTGATTTCAATAAAAAAGGTAAAGTCGAAAAAAGATATTACAGACTCTGGCAACACCGGCGCGGCTTACAGATTAAATATTAATTAGACATATCCTGACATTTAAGACCCTCCTTCTTAAGCCTCAAGATCTACTTAGCCTTTAAAAGAGAGCGGGGATTAAACTTTTTCCGACTACTGTTAAAGTCTTAAACGGTAATCCGATTTATTTCTGCCTGACATTTCAAATAATAGAGCGAAATGAAATTGATTCTGATCAGTTTCTTAATCTTATTAAACGTTAATCTTAAGCGGTATTCATCGTGGGGATATCGGAATTGTTAAGAAGTAGGTATCGAAATTAAATGTATCCATATTTTTTAAATGTTTTGATATGGATTTCTGCACTATTGAAGAAGAGCTTATTTGGTGTTGCTCCCAAAATTTATAACAAACTACATGATAGAATTAAGTGTATGTATATGCCTTTCATCTTCAACTCTTCATGAATGGCTTTTGTGGATAAGACACCACCATTTTGCCAATATCACGTAGGTACTATTATAGACCATCAAACCCTGTAGATACCATCAGAGAATATGTTTATAAGTAAATACAGAGAGTATATAAACATGATAAATGACTAAAACATAAAAAAACGTATGCCTTTAAATAGATTTAAAATGTCCCTTCAGGGGATACTACTTGACAAATGCTAATACAGTGTGGATGAATAATTAAATGTATTTTTTTAGTATGAATATTTGTTTCTTGTTTTATGATTTTTATTTTTATTGGCATTTCTTATTTTTGTTTATTTTAATTTTAATGGACAGGTCATATTATTTTATTTTTATTTTGTACTTAATCTTTTATAAATCTAAAAATATCGATACATTGATATTGTTTTCGACAAGCCTAATTTAAAGGTTTTATTTTAGGAGCAATAAGAAGTTAAGGTTGTAATGAAATAAACACGACAGGTTACACTAATAATGTTATTATAAATGCGAAAGTTTGTACGGATAGATTTTTATTACTCAATCAAGCCATAACGGCTGAACGGAATTGGATGAAATTTGGCACAGAGTGAGATAATAGTCAAGAATAGTACATAGGATACTTTTCAACCCGTGAAGTGAAGTATTCCCGTGGGAATTTCAAATCGTCTCATTTTGACTTTTTACCGCGGGTAACACCATTGGGTGCAACTGGTAGTGTATAAACGGAGCAAATCACTTCATTATCATCTCTTGCCAATTAAATTGTGACACATCGATGAGGTGTGTGTGAAGTATTGCGGGACATCAGACTTTTGGGCTTCTGACTACCCGTAACTGTCAAAGATCTACAAATAGCAGCCGGGACCAACGGCTTAACGTGCTTTCCAGAGGCACGGAAGAATCTCGATATGTAACCAACAGTCACCCATCCACTGACTGACCTCGGCAAGCGTAGCTTAGCCTTCGATCAACTCGTGCTTAATAAATATAAAATTTAAAATACAAAATGACAAGGAGTAGAGTAAATATTAGCTAAGAAAAGTTTCAATCTAAAACTTCAAGCTTCTATATAAAATGTGGAGCGTCGATTCTCATCGACAATGAGCCGATTGTGTGCGGGCCCATGGGACCACAGTGCCTCCCCTCATTTCTCCAACAAAGAATCTAGTAGAAGCGAATTTATAACTTCATATAAAATATTTGCTCCTTCATCTACTCGTATTTTACAAACATTATTTTAAGAGTGAATTGATAATAACTGCCTCGTCGGTCTAGTATTAGCAAGTACTACTGCTGCGTGAGGTTCTGGGTACAATTCCAAAGTCGGGCAAAGTGTTATTGGCTTTTACCATCTGCAATTTCTCAGTAGCAGCCCAGAATCTCAGATTTGTTCCCGGTTGATGGTTGTAGGCTCGCCCCTAGTACATGGGACTTTTCATAACTGGCGAAATGTACACACAATATTTATTTATTTATTTATACAATTTTACCTACAACTACCATAACAACTACCAACAATAACAACTACCAATATGTACATCTCTACCTAACCCTTCGGGGAATACAGGCGTGTTGATAACATGATATTGATGATAGATAAGTCGGGAATTTGGATAGTATTCTGTATGTGTTGTATAGCTTCAGGTTCTTCAAACCTATCAGACAGACGTGTTGCTGGGGAGTTTGTTCCTCCACTTCTTCTTCTCAGCAAAAACACTAGGAAGTGGTGAAGGGTGGGCGTTTTGGGGGACTGTCCTATGTAAACGTCTTTGACGTTCAAAAAGTGCTGATTCTCAGCCTAATTTGAATAAATGAATTTTGATTTTGATTTTGATTTTGATTTTATGCTTAATGACAGAAATACTTATAATACGTGCGAAGCCGGGGGTCAATTCATTTCATTTATTTTATTCAACAAAAATGTACAATGTGTCTAAATGTTTCCATAGATAATTATTCACAACCTCATTCATCATCTGCCTAGCCTTTAGCCAACTATGTTGGGGTCGTCTTCCAGTCTAACCGGATGCAGCTGAATACCAGTATTTTACATGGAGCGACTGCCTATCTGACCTCCACAGCCCAGTTACTAGGCAACACGATACCCCTTGGTAAGACTGGTTATCTGACTTACGGGCTTCTGACTACCTGTAATGAATGTCAAAGATGTAGAAAACACAACCTCATTACACATAAAATTTCAACATTTAAAAACAATATCTGCACTAAAATAAATTCATTAGACCTTTTTTTTTTGCTAACGGGGGGAAACCTTCAAAAGGCACCTGGACTTTTGGGGAAAAGACCAGGGAGTGTGGGATTCTCACCTCACGAAAACCACCCCGGTGATCACCATCAGCACATGGAAGGGGCCCCGTTACCTCTTAAGAGACCACTCCGGGACCCCCTCTGTGCAACGTCTGTTAGGGCACATCCGATCCACGGCGACACATGATCACTATGCCGCCGTCTTCCCTAAGGTCATTCGTTGGGCGATCAGAGTCCCCACTCTGAGCACCCGTGACCCGAGAATCCCACCTGCGTGTTTCAAATTTCAAATTCATTTGACCTAATAATTTAATTTCCACAAGAATAACATAAAGACAATAAGAAATAAGTAAAAAGCTTGTTATCAATATAAAAAATCTGTTCATACGTATAATAAATACCAGGGCAGCAGGCAGGTGCGGTAGTGTGGCCGGCAGTGATCTGCATAATTTTCAGGAGTGCCGCAATGCGAACCGAATTGCATTCACCACCGCGAGAATTATAACTGATTTCAATATGCTAATGGGTTCATACCAATATTATGCGGGTTTTCTTCAGCTGAAATATTTATTTATTTATTTAACTCCGTAGATGGGTTCCGTGGGTTAGGTGGTAACTAATGCGATAGCAGGGTCTTAATGTTATCATATTTACAAAATGAATAAAAAGAAAACACTACAACAAAAACTATGTAGGTAACCTACATTAAACACACACAATATACAAGATGCAATATTCAAAAAACAACAGTATAATCTTCACTAGGGACTCCTAAACTACTGAACCGATTTTAATAAAATGTTGCACACAGTGTGTGTTTTGGTCAAACTTAGAAGATAGGACAGTTTTTATTTCGTTTATTGACCTTAATATTTTTTTTTATTGCAAATTAAATGTTTTCCTATAATAAGTTCCATACATTTCTAACAGATGGCAGTGTAACTTAACTTTTGAGGCGGTACGAAGATCGGCGGGATAGCTAGTATAACATTATAAACTGACTAATCTATTTTATAACACCAAAAGAATAATAATAATTTTGCGAATACATTTTCAAATGACATGTGAAAGAAAGAAAGAAAAAACATTTATTCAGCACAGGCTCAGGCACACAAAGACACAATACTAAACATAGAAAACAAAAAAAAAACAAAAAATGAGTAACAAGAAATATATTAAAAATAAATATAAGAGTAAGTATACATATATTATTAAGTATGTGCCTTACGGCTGCGCTAAAAAGGACCAGTTCAGCAAAAATGCCAGACAACCAGGGCCTGACGCTGGTTTTCAACTGGACCTGAGATTGTGAGATGTCACGGACGTAAAACAGTTCTATAGTATGATGTGAGTATGTGAAGTCAAATAATTATGTATGTGTGACCTCTGAATTGGTTTCGGTGTTTTATCTCAGAGTAGTCAGATAGGGAAACACCACGCCTACTATTAAAAATAAAATTTGCGCGTTTGAAAAGAGTTTGTGTACAGAAATAAATATAATCTGTCATGTCAAGCCACAGGGTCCGTAAGTCACCCGGCTATTCTAACTACTTCTGTGAAATGTACATAGGGGTAGGTACAACAGTAGACTGCAAAGGGGTAATACTTTGACCTTACGCTGGCCTAGCGTAGAACAAAGTTTCTATAGTATCCGAGGACTTGTTTGTACCTTGAATAGTAGATTATGTGGCTAAGGAAAATCGATGGGAAATGTGTTAGTATATTGAAGTTTCGAAAATGCCTACATGTACCTACATAGATCCACCTGATTCGTACTCGTTTCTCTATTGTATATGAAGAGGCCTGCAGTATGACAGGTTGATAGTATACCTGTATTTGACCCTAGCTGAACCCCACAATTAATATATCCCTCTCATTGTTTGCATGTCTGTCGGAAGTGATGCCCCAGATAGCTCAGGCAGAACGTTTAATGGATAGATGGGTTCTGAAACTCTGGTTCATGACAGTCCAATTACTGCCAATTTCAATCATGTATCTTATTCCACGATCTTCAACTGCTGCTTCTGATGCAACCTCTAAAGGTTATAAATTGCAAACTTGGCCATAGATTAGTAACAAACAAAGATCAGGATTTTTATTGAAATCGGGTGCTAGTAAGTGTACCCACATAGATGTGGCCATACATAGAGATATATAATAATTAATAGTAAAGATCTAAACAAACTAGAATTATAGGTAGGTACATAGTAAATCCATGATCTAAAGCTTGTTTACAAAATTGTTATGTATCTATGGGTAGTTATTATATATACATATATTAAGTTGAGACCTTAGAACCCCAAACTAGACAAGGAATGCCTGTATTTTGGGAGTCTGTTGAGTCCTCCTAAATAACATGTCTTACTTACACTAATTTACAACATTAATTGTATTATTACAGGTTAGATCTTAAACTACATACTAGTGCTTTTATAAACAGCGTATTCCTGCAATAACGTTCCTTTTACAAATCAAAATAAAAAGAAACCGAAATCAACCATAAACAGAAAGGAACACAAACCGGCCACCTGATCCATTAGGAGGCGACGCTATAGACATTAAAAATGGATTTGTTCTTATATCTGTCGTTTCGGCGCGAAATCGGTACGTTTTCAATTACCGATAAAACAGACAGTTCTGTTTCCCCATTGGCCCATATTCTGCGGTCGTTCGATAATTATTTCAATTAAGTGAGCTCGTATTGAGGTTGGAAATTTAAAGAGGTTATATATTCATTAATTTCTGTTATTGTTCTCTGTTTATAGAGTTATGGTTTAATAAAACCTATGGGCTTCTGACCTGACCTGATTTAAGTGAAGCGCACTTCCTCATCTTTTCCATAAAAACTATGCTTTATGCGGAATAGCCTTAAATAACCTATAAGCTGGACGTAAGGCACACTAAACTTTACTACTTTTATTGCCTTTCAAAGGAAAAATGGTGACTTCATGAGTAAGTATTTATTCCTTTTACCTTGATACAGACGCCAGCATATGAAGCTACCCCAAACTGTCAAATTTTCCCAATTGATCATGAACCTTACTTTTGCAATAAAGTTGAAAAACTATCAAAGAAATCAGACAGATTGGGGTAGCTTGATGTGCTGGCTTCTATACCTTTTAGTAGCTCGAAGGAAAGGCCGCCAAAAACACAATTTTTAGCATACAGGTACCTAATAACCTAGAATAATAACACTAGCAACACTTTTCAATCAATTTCGAAAATCGTTTATTTAAATTAGGCTGAAAATCAACACATTACAAATGTCAAAACTACATAATACAACCCACAAAACGGCGGTCCTTCACCATTTTGTATTGTTTTAGATGGAAAATAGAAGTGGCCCATCAAAAACACTCTTACTAGCGCGTTTACTTGACCACGAGGGAGCGTGGCTGGCGCGCGTATGAATTCTCGGCGCCATAGGAAAGTTATTGGAAAATAAATTATATTTCTTTAAAAAGGAGGTTTCAAATTAAAGTTAAACTAGAAAATGGGGAGTGGAATTCGCAAACAGGGTGACCAAAAGCGCGGTTGTCTTTCCACAGATGTAATTATTGTCGTCTACATCGAAATGCAGCCTTACAGATCAATAGTAAGTAATCAACGGACATGCCATAGTCTGCCTAACCTTTTTCCATATCACATACACCTAAATACCAGTATTTTACATGAACCGAATGCCTATCTAACCTCCACTACTCAGATACTGGGTAATACGATATCCCATGGCAAGACTGGTTGTCAGACTTCTGACTGCTCGTGTAACGAATGCTCAAAATCTACAAGTGACAGCCGTCATCAACGGCTTAACTGATGCAATGGATGGTCACCCATCACCCATCCACGGACCGACCTCGGCAAGCGTTGCTTAGCTTTCAATCGGCCCTGTGCGGCTGTATTATTTTGCTACGTAACCACATACCCGCCCATACCCATTTGGCGCAGTCGTACGGCACACAATTAATGTTTTATATTTTTATTACCTACACACACTAGTATTTTTTTTTGTTTGAAGTTTAATGTCGTCATTGTGTGTGTGTGTGTGTCAGTGTGTGCTAAATATTTTTTTTTCTTTCTTTATTTCATTACTTAAATGAGGATATAATGCGACCGTATCCCTGCAATCGCTCGACAATTTCCAAACCCCTACCTGTATACAGGGCGTTTTTAATAATGCCCCTCTGCCTATCCCGGGTCTTTTATCTCGAACATCTTTATGGGGAAAATTTTCGTGAGAATTCTAATTAAATTTCTTGAAAGCAAGTCCCCGAGAATGGGCCCCAAGGTACCTGAGCTGCGGTACTAGTGTCTTAAGGAAAAAGCGAGAGAGGCATGCACTGATGTTGTAATGTGTGTTAATTAGGAAATAAAATGAAATTTAATAAATTGTGAACTTTAAAAGAGGTGGTAATGTTTTAATCTGGATAAATGCGATGTCTTTTCCAGTTCCTGTCGCACCATATAGGCATAGAGTAATGGTCTGAGCGTTCCCTATACAGCTGTGAAATAAATACGCGCAAGGAAGCGACCATGCTGCGAGTATCTAGTTGTCTATCAAATCAAAAACATGTCTTTGATTTGATGGCGGAACGGTCGTTTTGTCTCTTGCTACAGAGTGGTCAATTATTACGGGGGTATTCAGGTTCAGTCCATTACTATGAGTCCTCTCTGTCAGTAGGTACCATGTTTGTAAACTTTTAAAATACAAAGGTTTTCTTTCTCGTTAATATCTAAGTCAAGCTGTGCCCGCAGTTTCGCTTACCAACCTGTGTATTCTACCGATTAGCATGATATAAGTTAATAGCGAATCGAAGTCTATACTTGTAAGAGAATTATCCTCTTAAATATCAGTTTATTTTGTCAATTTAAAGTAAATCGTGGTAGTAGGTAGGTTTGGTTTAAGTTATTTTATTTCTTTCATTTATCATAGAATAGAATACTCTTATTGTACATCATGAAAACTTACAAATAATGCCTTCAAGAACTACATAGGGTGTTACAATGGGCGGCCTTGTCGTCAACCTTTGGATGGACTTGATAGAGATGGACAAAATATATGTTGGTAGTTCGTGGTGTACTATACGTATTTATGTGTGTGTGTGTGGTGTAGGTACTATATAGTTACCACATACCACGTCAGTGGAAATAGGTACACGTACATACGAATAGGTATGGATTAGATCATCAACTGCCAAGCCTATTCCCAACTAGTTGGGGTCGGCTTCCAGTCTAACCAAGGATGCACCTGAATACCAGTATTTTACATGGAGCGACTGCCTGACTGACCTCCATAACCCATTTACTGGACGAACCGATACTCCTTGGTAAGACTGGTTGTCAGACATACGAGTACAGTCTTCAAATGACAGCCGGGTTAATAGGTGAACGTATTTATCGAGGCACGGAGGAGTCCGTCAGTCTACCCGTGCGGCTGTTTTTATTTAGCCACGAGCTCCTAGAAACAAATTGGATAGAGTCACAATACGATAACCTCCTGCATGATGCTATATTTCCGCTACCAGTAACAATAAAACAATTACCCTACCGTTTATAACTTGGGGTGGCACCGTAGTGTCCACTTTGTTGAGCGTACGATTTACGGAAACCCACCTGCGAGGTCGTGGTCCACTTTAATGTCGGACAATAATATTCATTGCTAAGAACACAGTGGTATGTATTTAGGTACGATGGCATATATGAACATATCTGGCAGTTCATGATAAGCTTGTAGTTTTTATTCATACTACAACATTTAAGTTTGGTGGATAATTTCAGTGAGTCTTTTAAAGTTTTTCTTGATGCAGTTTACGGATTAGCAAATAGACTGGTTAGTGCACCATCTGCCCAGTCTTTTCTCAACTAAACAATGCATGCAAGTCTAGATTGAAACAGCTAAGTTCAGCTCTTTTTGGAGGTGCACATTTAACTAATGTGCTCAACTTTCAGCTACTTTCAAACAGCGCACATACGATATTAACGATATATGATATGCAGTGCAGTTTCCGTTGACATTGTAATGAGACAGTAATGTACGGACGTAACCTTGATACGTGCACTATAGCAAATGAGTAAACTACTATAGCTTCGATTGTTTATTTACTTGGCAAGAAATGGCAGGCCTACCTACTATGGAAAATGGAACGCCTGGTATGGATAATGGAAGGCATGCAATGCTATACTATGCCATGCTACACAATACCACGCCACGCTCCACTATACTAAGCCACGGTACGCTGTACTACGACGTGCTACGCGATACTACGCCACGCAGCCGCTAAAATAACACTTAGTTGTTTGCCAATACACTGTGATCTTGTACACTCATTTCATCACGTTGAACGCCAAATGACCGACAAGCAATACATTTTCTATTGTGTCTCGTTGTTCATCAGTTAAGGTGTTAAGAGTCTAACTGAAAAAATTACGCAATAATAAATAATAAATATTGCTGGACAATCCACACAATATCCAGCCCCAAGCTAAGCAGAGCTTGTGTTATGGGTACTAGATGACTGATATACTTAATACAATACATTACATAGATAGATATGTTTTATTATATATAGCAAATACCCAGAACACCCGGAACAAATATTTGTAGATCGTACAAACATTTGTCCCAAGGCGGGAATCGAACCCGCAACCTCTTGCGTCGCAGGCGGACCTTCGCCCGCCGCGCCACATCGGTCGTCAAATGCCACACGCCAGTGGCAACACTTTACCCTCCAGCTGGCCTAGTATAGTACGGAGTTTCAACAGAATAAGAGACGGACGTGCGCCCTACCGTACCTAACTTTTAGGTAGGGTACTTTATCTAGTGGTAGATCAAATCTTCAACAAGGTACTCCACTAATATGGCCCTATCAAACCAATACGTTTTTCTATAACGAGTATTATACCTAGTATGACACTGGCCTGGATAGTACCCAGTATGACACAGGCATTTGTTAGATCTGTTCCCGTATTTTCTAGTGTATAGCCTTGACTGCCTCTTATTAACGACCGAACCACAGTATACTTCATGCACTCATCCATTTAGTTCAGTAGGAGTAAAGTAAACACACAGGTAATATCTAATCATTTCTAAATTCAGCTCTGGCAACTCTAAGAACCGCTAATGCACCGGCAAGCAGTACTTTACTATAAAAGCAGTAATTACCGCTCGACCTTTCCCGGGGTGCCGATGACAGTAAACTTTTACTGCCACTAAAAATAATGGCCGGCCAAGTGAATCGATAGCTGTGTACTGCAAGACTGATCTTCTTCTACTTATGTTTAACAGCTTGTGGCAAATTATTTTACTTCATGTGGATATTTCATTACATACACACCTCCTTAATGTGTGACGCATTTTATGGTTTGGATGGCCCCTTACGTGCATAGCAATATACTAAAGCAATTTATCGTTTGGTTAACATACAAACATACAAATTATGTTTCAAATAGTTCTATTATTAATATCAAGTCCAATTAAATAAACACACAAAGAAAATATTTTATATTTATAGTACAGCTTGTAAAGTAATAATAGTTAGTTTTATAGTACCATTTTTTTCTTTGTGTTCCATAAATTCTTGTCATATAAAAGGCGTCGGGTAAAGTCAGGAAAAGTACTGCTATACGGTACACTTACAACACGCAGTACCACTATATTTTGATTTGGCAAGTATGGACTGCCTCCTCAACAACAGACACAAGACTTCTGGCCAGAATACAATATTAAGAATACCATTCGAAAAAAATAGGTACAGAAATATTGTATTAGAAAAACAAATTGGTTTCTCCAGAAAAGTTCATCCGGCGTGATTCCATTGGCTCAGATAAATAAGTTTCTCCGCTCAAACTTGATTTAGTGCCGCGCAGCCAGCAGGCACTGACTGTCGGTCCGCAGTTAACTCGATTCCGTTTTATTGCACATTTACTGCTGCCTCGGTTACTTGTAGCTTATATAATGTTAAAGCAATCATATTGGCGAATAGTCGAGTTTTATTTCAGTTAGTTTGCCTGTCGTTTGTTTATATTTCATGATAGACGTATAGAGAACAAGGGATTAAGTGAAAATCCGGTAATATTACTTATATCATTTCATCATTAGAAACTACTCCAGAAATATTGAAGGCGGAGGGCCGTAGCATTTCCTTTGTGCGGTCAGCCGCACGTCAGTGTTGGTTGGCACACTGCACCGCATCACGCAGCGTAGCGCGGAAGTGCGTGTTCTTACGTTGTTTGTAAGTATCTGTGTAAGTATAGAAAACGCGCGTAGTGCACACAGAAAAAGCATTCACGCGCAATGTTCATCGTTCGTCGCCACGCACCCCGCCTCATAGCGCGGGGCAGTGTGTGTTTCGCCTTATTCTATTGAAACTCCATACAACGCTAGGTCAGCTCAAGGTCAAAGTTTTAACACTGACGTGAGGCCCAGTGTGAATAATAGGACAATAGCGCTGTTTTAAATATTATTTTAGTATAAGAATAGTTAAATAATGATAGATATTGCATCGGCCGTATCTTTCTTGTCTATAATCGCGAACATAATCATCAAAATTCATTGAAAACAGTCAACTACAACTAAGACGAATGGGTTATGAACTCATGATATAGAGAATTAAAATTAAGGTGGTCATTTACCGTTTAATAAACAAATAAATATACGTAAATAGCTTTTCCATATATGACAGCATGCTTTCAATCAAAACTGCACTTTAAGTCGAACTCATCATCCTTCTGCCCTAATCCCAATTTATATTTATTTATTTATACATCTCTATTTGCCGTCATCTCAAAAGTCCCCTCCTTTCTAGCCATGTTTCATACAATCTATCCATCTTTTCTATGGTCTCCCTCTAATCTTGTAACCAACCACTTGGGTCCACATTCATACACAAAACTTTCCTCACAACATGGTTCTCATTCCTTTACAACACATGCCCATACCATACTTGAACTCGAACTAAAAAGCCTAATATTCAAAGTAAAAAGTATCAATCACCTGACCAGACTGACATGACAGCTGACAGCTAGCAGTGGCAACGTCAATAGTCATGTCATTGCGACACCACACGTAAAAAAGGGAAAACCATAATAATTATTTTGTGTAAAATAGTTCTTTAAACTCCATCCAAAGCAAAATACGGCGATAAAAACCAGCAAAAAATGGCTTCAATACCGCTAATGTACGCTCAGGAAGATTGTGAGTTAGGTGGAAAGGAATCTATGGAGGTAAAGTGACGATTTTTGTATTTTATGGAGAATTCCCAATACCCAGTGAATGTTGTCCTCAATGTTTGTCCTTCAACATATTGTGCTTAAAACATTCAACTCGTTTATACAAACACGTCTGCTTCTAGAATGTATTCATGTGCTAATTTCCTATTCATTTTGAGACGAAAACAAGTTTTAAGTTTCTTCAGTGGCGTGAATAATCTCTGATTGTTCTATTTCCCATACGATTATGTACAATGTTAAGGCCGTTGATAAGATAAAGCCAAACTTTAAAAAATGTATGCGTTTTCCGTTTGATTCGTATTACTTTATTGTTTAAGTAATATGAGTTACTAAAGTTATTGTTCAAAAATGGCTACATTGCCACACTGTGTTTCTTTATCAAGTAATCATGCATAAATTACTAATTCTCTTGCATGTAAATCATAACTGTTGACATAAGCCTCCATTTTGTAGATTCAGCAGCTGTTTACAATTTCACATCATAGATAGGAGAATGTCTATTGTTTATGGACAAAAATAACCAGTTATCAATAGAAATAAATTGTATGGCAGTAGATTGCTTTCACTTAAACAAATAATCTTTTCTAGCTTGCAACCCGCGTTCAATGGGAAAACACTGCTTGCTGGTGTCAGTTTAATAGATACAAACACTAATCATACAAACTAGTAATATTGTTTGTACTGTTCATAAATAAGCTTGCGGTTTAAGTTTGTATGGAAAAATCATAAAAAGCTTGGTACTTTATCCTCTTTATTTTTGAATAAAGATTTGTGTTGTGTTGTGCTTTAGGATCTTTTGAACATTATGGCCTAACCGAGTTTAAAGGGTTGGTAAAGTACAGGAAATAGAGTTTATTGTAAGGCTAAATAACTCCCAAAACTTGGTATAAAACACCTATATTTTAAGAATTGATCCAAACATGGCCTCAGTCAGGTTGAAATCCGAAGCTTGCCAGGGTTGCGAGATGTTCGAAAGACTTACTGTAACCCTGGAATGTAAAGGGCAAGGACGGAACACAGATCTCTTTCCACAAAAGAAGTCAAAGTAGGTACCAGCTATGACAATAACAAACACATTTGCTAAGTTTCATGTTCCATCTTAACTAATAAGTAGAGAGAAAAGATTTGTTTGTTGGTAATGAATAAACTCAAAAACCACAGCCAATTATAAAAATTCTTCCACCTATAGAAAGCTACATTATCAGCTGGTACACACTACATACTATGCTACATATATTTTATTTTTTTAAACTATGCTAAAGGGGGTCAAGGGGATGTTCAAGTTTGAAGGGAAAAGAATGAAAGAGAAACTTGCACGAAGTTTCTGGTGAAGTGCTAGTATTAGTATAAATGGGTTAAATAAAAAAAACTGTATAAACCTTTTTTCTCAAATAAAACTGATTTTTACAGGATGATTTCGCCTACCGCAACAATGTGGCCAATGCTGACAAGGAGATCCGTCTGGGGTTTGTGCGAAAAGTGTATGGTCTTCTCTCTGTGCAACTTCTGGCAACGGTTGCAATCGCTGCAACATTCCATCTTGTTGAGCCAGTCAAGCTCTTCATACATCAGAAGTACGTTGATTCTTAATTATTATTACTTCACCCTTGCCTTGGCATAGAAGTTACATACAAATATTTGTATGGCCTACAGGTAGTTGTTCCGGGTCTGGCTATTTGTGTATGTGAGTTTGTAAACGCATCTACGATACAGGAGAAATTCCTAGTGAGGGGCAACGTTTTTTTTTAAACAAACAAAACAAAACAAACTTATTTTAGTGAGTATTGTGGAAAAATAATTAAAAACATAAAATCAACTGGAACATTGTTGCAGGTTCTCTCATTTTCATGAACATGTGTGTGCAATTGAATACTTTTCCTTGTCTTAAGAATGACTATACCTTGACTTTATTGACAGATATTTTCCTCAATTACCTAGATAGTAGATTGCTGTGGCTGTCATAAAGAAGTATAAAGACTTTTTTTTTATACTGCCATGCGGGCAAGAAAATAGGTTTTGTGTAATGACAACACATGTGGTTTGATACACTATTGAATAATCGAAATCCATCAATGTTAGCGACTGCCTCGTTGGTCTAGTCAAGTGTAGTGGTCTCAAGTCCTACTACTGAGCATCAGGACCTGGGTTCGATTCCCGGGCCTGGCAGTGATATATTGGGTTCTTCCACCATGGAATTTCTCAGTAGCAACCGGTGTCTAGATTTTTGCCCGGTTGATGACAATAGACTCGCGCATATTACATGGGACTTAAAGATAACTAGCAAAATATGGGTGTACTTCTAGGTTCACCTCTGACCAACCCTTCGAGGAATACAGGCGTGATGTTTGTAATGTGACGTTAATCACTTGCTTACGAATAATAGAAATCGAGAACTTACAATTTCCCGACGTCTGTACTCTGGGCGATCAGACACTTTATCCATGACACGGCGAGTTCGACCTCGTGACTCAGCAGTAATGCGCCAAATTGTAGTAGTACCAGAACGTCACCAACAGGCGCGCTCTTGATTCGTTTTGTATCCGTACTGACCGAATCTGACAAGTAAATGCAGTAACGGAATCACCAACCACCATCTAATCACCAACTTGTCTGCCCAAGTGGCTACCATGGCAAAATCCCGAGACCTATCCTTGTATGGATGTAACTAGTTTTCATTCATGACATTTCCATTTCAGTGACTGGATGGTGATAATAGCATTTGTACTCAGCATGATAGTGCTGTTCGCACTCATCGCTAAGAGGAAGGACTCTCCCGCGAACCTGTACCTTCTGGCTGCATTTGTAAGTATAAGACCTACGCAGTCAGTAAAGTTGACCATTCCAATAGTCCAATCTCTAATATAGCTTGCTTTGTTCTTTGGAAGTATGCGGAACAGGGTGTAAAGTTTCTCATCCGCTATTGTAAAGGGAGGATCCTCCGACCAGACGGGTGTCGTGTCTGGTGGGCAACTGTCCGACGATTGTTGTCGGGCTTGTTTATAAATACTCAGTCGCGTGGATAACTCTAATATCGCGATGTAGGAAACGTCGATTTAGTTCGTATGTGGCGAGATAGATGTCGCTACAGTTCAAAATGGGAATTAGTTATTTCTATGAATTGGCGCTTTGTCACACACGCTTTGTGGTTTAAAGTTCTTAATATGTGACTTAATGTGCATGTGCTATGGATTAAAATGCGAAAAGTCTTCACGTGGCCGGCGAGAGGGCTGGCCTTTTTTTTTGCCAAATAATCAGTATTGTCATTTAACATAGCAATGCTGCCAGCCTTTTGGGTGCCCAATGATTTTTTTCATGGTCATAATAGATTTTTTTAAGTAATGTGTTGATTAAGTACAGTTTAAAGTTAACTTGACTGTAAGGATATGTCAAATAAAAAGTCTTACGTTACTATGTTAATCGATTTATCACCAGAAGAAGCCGTCGAAGAAGTTGATGACATTAACACCCTCAATCCAATAGGTATTGAATTTTAAATATCTGCTATTACAGACGGTTGTACAAGCATATTCGGTGGGCGTGGTGGTCTCGTACTACAACACTGCCGTGGTCTTGCAAGCGCTGACGCTCACCTTCGCCGTGGTCTTCTCTCTCACTGTCTTCACGCTTAACACCAAGACTGACTTCTCGTTTGTTGGATATGGGTGAGTTTCTGACCAATAATTTTGCACTGGTTAACATTTAAATGAAAATAAGACTAATTGAGCTAGAATGATGCTTTCTTCATTTCGTTAAATTACCGTCAAACTGGGACATCCATACTATGACACTCAAGACAACACAAAGTGTCGGAAAGTTAATCCGATCCTATTCTGAATTAAGTTAATCAATCTACCATAATTACTAGTGATTATTATTTATTTATTAAAACTTTATGCACAAGTAAAAAACCGTGCAAAGGCAGACTACCAGTCTACCTTAGGGTGATCCAGAGACAAAATGGTAGAAACAGCAAGGTAAAAAAATAACTTGAAAACAAATATGTTTTAGTAAAATACAAAAACGAGGTCAAGAGACATAAAAATTGTATGTTGATGGAGAAAAAAGAATCTACTAATCAACTCCGAATGAGATGAATCTGCCAACAAAACTATTACAATGGTGATAATAGCATTTCTGTTTTACTTATTTATTTTTAAATCCCGTTTCAGATCTATGGTTGATATTATCAGGTGATCACAATAACTAACAACTTCTTTAAAATCTATTTCAGAATGTTCGCTGGCCTCAGCGTGCTCATCATAGGCGGACTGCTCCAAATTTTCATCCAGAGCTCAGCGTTCGAAGTCGCACTGTCCTTTGTCGGCGCCATTTTGTTCAGCTTGTTCCTAATATTTGACACACAGATGATGATGACCACCTTATCCCCAGAGGAATACATCCTGGCCACCATCAACCTGTACCTCGATATCATAAACCTGTTCTTATACATACTCCGAATCCTCAATGAGTTGAACAGGAATTAAATTCCAGTATTTCTTTAGTATTCCTTTTTGTGTATGTAGATCATTTTATTGCACGTTATAAATATTCTGGATATGAACGGCTGTGAATATGAAATTTTATATATTTTTTATTGCTACTTAATTTGCAGTACTGTTGAATTAAGTTTTACGGGGTTCATTTTGCAGCCAGGGATGGGCTTAACACGCTTTGGAAATAACCTGACGTCATCATCGGATTTTTTTTCATTGACGTGGTCTCTAAAATATCAGGGACTGCCAAGCGTGTGTCTGGGTCATGCCCTTTGCTTTTGCAACTAAAGTCGGGACTAGATGGTTGGAGTTAAATGAGTGACGAAGACATATTTACGGAACTACTTTGTATTACTTTTGTTTACTGTTGGATCAATTCAATATTCAGTTAAATACATTATATTAAAATATTTATTAAACATAACTTTTGATTAACGGTCGTGTAATGAGTCTGTTATTCCTCAAGTTATAAAGTATTGCATTGTAAATGTTCTAAAACTAGCAAATAAAACCAGTAGTATTTTGAATGAAACACGTTGCGTCTGTTGTACCTGTTCTCACTAACGCTAGGCGACACTGTTGTCTAAATAAAAGCGCGTGCAAAGACTGCGCTTAAATATTTAGGGATTGCATTTAGGTGTCGCCTTGTTTTTTGAAAAAGGGCGTAAATATTTGTAAAATTGTCTAGGTGATAATGACACCTTACCTTGTCGACACGCAACACTATATTTTGACATTATCTGCATCGTGGTGCACAATTGTTGAAACATAAATTATATACTTACAAATTGTTTAAATATTTAACTTGTTTATTTATTTATTTAACTTTTTAATCCCAAACCGGGGCTAAAAAACAACAGCCGCATAAGTTTGTCGAAGGTTAAACAACGCTTGCGCTTGCTACGTGAGGTAGGTCCGTGAATGGTGATCCATCTTGTCGATGTCATCAATATGGAGGCATCCGTATAATCACCGGCAAATAAGATGGCAAAAGTCGTTAGATGCGCACAAGTCGTTTTTTAGGTCTCTTTGGTGGTCAAGCGGGACGCGGGGTATGAGGTAGCGTCGATCCGAGCGCGCGATTGGTGCATCAGTCGACCCTTGCCTCCCGCACCGCGCCTTCGTCCCGTTTGCTCCCGATTACATTTCAGTGCACGAAAATTGAACCCTTTGTTTTTGTTATGTTAAACTTAAGTGTTGTTATTGTTTTTAAATTTAGGATAGAGTTCCTGAAAAGGCATAGCATACGAGGAAAGTATGCTCAAACCAGAGTTATACAAATTAATAAAATTGGAAAAAGAACAATTTAAAACATAAAGCATTGACCAAACACTTGCAGAACACAACCATAGTGTTCTGCGATTGCGACTTTCAATATGATGCCAAGGGTAGTTTTATTAACGGATAGTGACGACGACTAGTTATTTTTTTATATAAACTTTTTTGAATTTTAAATGCACGTTATTTATAACTCCTAATAAACTTGAATTCCTCTCCCTTCTTTAACTTTGTTCTATACAGACATGATTAAATATAAATGATGGCAATAACAATAGAATAATGACGATCAATAAAAGTTACCACTTTTTTGTGCCACTAAGTGTACGATGCGCGAACTTACCCCCACTACGCCAAAATCTTGCCATCTTATTTGCCGGTGACTATACCTTGGTAAGCATGTTAGTCCGTTGGCCTCAGCTGTCACTTGCTGATCTTTGACAGTTGTTGCTACATAAAATCCCGAAAAATTGACAACCAATCTTACCTGTCCTATGGATATAGTATTTTCCAGTAACTAGGTAGAGGTCAGATAAGCAGTGGCTCTATGTAATCAGGTATCAGATTAGACTATAAGCCGACCCCAACATAGGAGGAAGCTAGAAATCTACCATAAAAAAGTATTAAAATAGCAATATTAGCGGGGGTATTAAAATACTGGGTTTAAATAAATGAAATAATCATATGCGAAATGCAACAATATATTTTACAGTGAACCATTATTTCATACATCACAATAATCATAACCTAAAAGTTTCACAAAATATTTACATACATATCAATTAAGATAATACAGATGATAAGAATAATTATGCTGAAAAAAGAACAGTGTAAAAGGTACAGACGCCAGCACAGCAAGCTACCTCATTATGTCAAATTTCTTCAATGGTTTTTCAACTTTACCACACAGTTATAAGGTCATGCACAATAGGGAAAATTTGACATTTTGGGATAGCTTGATGTGCTGGCATTTTTGACCAAATGTATTCATTATTTCAAGCCTACAGGTAGCAACTGAATCATTAATCATATATTAGAACGTTTAAAAATTATAATAGCAATGTTGTATTGTACAGCACTTGTCAGAAAAGGCCTATTACACGGAGATATTTTCTCGCCCGTGTTGTGGCGAGTATGCCATATAATCTTAGAATGTGTACGTTTGTGTATACACAAACGTACATATTCTAAGATTACGGGGCTATTTCATAACATAACAACAAATAATTAAGATGATTGTATTCCCCGAAGGCCTAGTGTACAACATCCACGCGTTCCATGTGAGTGTAGTACCCCCACATTTCACCAGTATGTTTTTAAGTCCCATGTAATAGGGTGTGAGACAATTGCCATCAACCGGGCCACATATCCACAGTCCAGGCTGCTACTGAGAAATTGCTAATGAAACATCCCAATAACACATTGCTCGACCAGGGCATTGAACCCGAGAACTCATGACGTATATTTGCCATTAGGCAGATTTTGAATAAAAAATTACGTTTTGTGGATGATTCGTTATCACACAATACTTACTCATAGGACAAGATAAGTATTTTACATAAAATAGTCTTTACATTCTCCCACTAGATATGGATTCAAGCATATAACATGTCTTGTATTCTAATTAAATGGTATCATTAAAAACGATTTATTTTGTTCATAAAATTTACAATAATGTAACCCGATCTTAAATATTCAACTAGCACTGACTGTTATTTGAGGTAATTCACATATTTTAGAATTGAATTTACTAATTTACCACCACAATACAACCTATACACCACGTTCTTCACTTAGGCGATTGGCGCACTGCACCTCATCACGCGTGCGTGTTCTTACGTTGTTTGAGCTCTTCTGTTTTTGTATAGAAAACACGCGTAGTACAACACACAGAAAATGCGTTTTCTGTGTGTTCGATGTTCGTCGCCGCGCTCTCCGCTGCGGCATGCGGTGCAGTGTGCCAATCGCCTTACGTCGACACGAGACGTGATATTTTAAAGTATTTTTCAAAAAGAAACCTCTTTTTGAAAAATAGTTAAATAAAATAAAATAGCTCAGCTTGGTGTGTATATATATACTTAAGTTCGTAGGTAAATATATATACGGAACTACTTAACGATCGATACTTAAAATCGGAATATGTAAAAATACTCGTGTCATAATCGTACCTTCCTAAAAACTCGCTCACAACTGGAAAGCGAATAAATTAAAACCTTTGTAGTCTGTTCTTGTATCTTATGTCGTACAGAGAGAAGCGTGTAAAGGTATCTCAAACGGAGATCTAAAACTGGTGCTTCTGATTTGCGCTTTCAAGGTTACAGATAGCAAACTCGGCCATTGATTGGTTACAAACAAAGATCGATCCTAAGATTTGAATTGAGATACGTTACTTAAATTGGCAGTAGATCGTTTTAAAACTTATCACCCAGTAAAACACTTCCATAAATCATATAAAGGTGGGACAGATGTTGCGATTCTTCAAGCGTATTTCCAAAGTACACATCAAAATCCGCCATGTTAAATTTTGTTCTTCTCCAATTCATTTGTTTATTTTTATTCCTCTAAATACCTTTTAGCAGTTAATGAGAATGTTACAATAATCCAACTCTAAGAGTTTCTGTGTTTCATCTGAGTATGTTTTCTAAATACAATCATCATTATCAAGTGTCTCTACCGGCATGTCAGCATCGTTTAATATGGATTCAGTCTCGTTTTTTGTTGAATGTATTTCCAAATGAAGATTCATGCTATCATGATCTTCCATTTCTTTATTTTCACTTTCTATATTCGTGGCCTCAGTGTCTACTTCACTTTCTATTTTTATAGTATCACTGTCTTCTTCTTCAATTATATTTTCTAACTTGATGTCTACTGCTTCAAATACACTTTCTGGCTTTGTATAATTTTCAACTTCTTCTATTACATTCAGTAACTGTTTATTATTTTCATCATCTTCCATTTCACTGAGTTGCTGTTTATTATTCTCATTGTCTTCTAATAGATTTAATAATTGATTGTTATCCTCATCTTCTTCTATTACATTTAGTAACTGCTTATTATCTTCAACTTCTTCTGTTACACTTATTAATTGTTTATTCTTTTCATCTTCTTCTATTCCACTTAATAATTCTTTATTATTCTCATCTTCTTCTATTCCACTCAGTAATTGTTTATTATTATCATCTGCTTCTATTACACTCAGTAATTGTGTATTCTTCTCATCTTCTTCTATTTCACTTAGTAAGTGCTTATTAGTCTCATCTTCTTCTATTACACTCAGTATTTTTTTATTATTTTCATCTTCTTCTGTTACACTCTGTAATTGTTTATCATTTTTATCTTCTTCTGTTACACTCAGTAAGTGCTTATTATTCTCATCTTCTCCTGTTATGCTTAGTAACTGTTTATTATTTGTATCTTCCTTTAGTACACTTTGTAACTGTTCATGGTCAACTTTTTCTTTTACACTTTCTGACTTCTGATCGTGGTCTGCTTTTTCATTTACATTTTCTAATTGATTCTTTATATTTTCTGCATTCTCTCTGTCATTTTCTACTTGGTTTCTTTTACTTTCTTCTTCTTTCTGTTCGCTGTTCAAATCTTTCATTTCAACATCCTCATTTTTAAGAGTTTTTGACTCTTTCATTTCAATATCTTCATCTTCTTTAATCGTATTGTTTGATACTATCTGTTCTTTTAGCAGGTCTAAGTGATCTACTTTTTCTTCTGGCAGTGGCCTGAAAATAATAAATAGTACATATTTTATTGAAAATTTTAGAGCATTTGTTGTTTATACAATAAATATAATAAAATACAATACTATAAATTGCTACAATACTGAACAATAAAATCTGCTACTACATAATGCTATCACTGTCTGATTCATAAAAAAATTGGCTTTTTGCATCAATTTTTACACAGTCATCAACTACTGGAATGAGCCTTTCTAGTTTGGTTCTTTCTTATTCAGTAACACTTTAACTACTAAACAACCAGACACAACAGAAAATGTTTTGTTTGTCAGTCATTTGGCATGCACTGCTTACAAGAGGCATTGTTGACAATCAATACTCAAAACTAATACGAGAATGACTCGAAGATATCTCACCTCTTAACATCCTCTAGAGTCTTGAGCTTCTTCACGGGGTTCCCTATGCTTGCTTTACACCGCTTTCGATGGCGAGTCAGCAACTCGAACGAGTCGAACTTTTCCGTACAGCCGTAGCAGGCATGTTTGTTGTGACATGTTTCGTGCACCATCAGGTCTGTTGAAGTTTGGAAACCTGAAGAGTAGATATGGGTATTTTAGCTATTGTACGATCATATCTCCATGCAAAATGCAGGTATCTGGTTGGACTGGAAGCTAACCCCAACTTAGTTGAGCAAAGACTAACCTAAGATGGTCATGCATGATACCATAGGAATCATAATATGGTAAATACAAGTTACTCCTCAATAAGGTTTTGTCTAAATTCCATTTAAGCAGTTAAGCAAAAATTCTGTAAACCAATCTTCAAATGCTTTCAATTCTACTCAGTCACAATATAATTCTCTTTATAAGTAAGTAACATGCATATCGAAGTATAGGAAAACAGTAAGTAAACAAAGAAATTGTAACTCACTTCGTTTACAAATCTTGCACTTATGTTGGTCACAGCGTTTCTTCTCTGGTGACATACTGCCATCTGCCTTTCTTTTGACAGTCTTGTAGGAATGTTGAGCTATCACATGTGCCTGCATAAAATCAATGATTGTAATGAATAACTTATAAATCCCACAGTCACCATAATAAGTTTCCTTCAACATCAGTCTCAGTGGAAAAGAAGTGATTGATAAAACACTCAGTCAAAATGTACTATAAAGATTCTATTGTAACTCTATTAACCACTTTCTGGAAGCCTTATCAGAGTTCAGAATTATAGATTATATTCATTTGTGTCAGACAACATATGATTTCACAGTCCACTGCAGGACATAGAGCTGTTCCAAGTTACAACAGTAACATGCCCTACCCACTAACACTTTGGCTGCACAATATATTGATAAACAACAATAAAAATATAGATTTATGTTTACCTTAAGTCCAGTTACGCTGTTGAAGGACTTGGTGCACAATAAACACTCAAGGGGCACATCAGGAGTCAGATCAATCTCTTGCTCTCCTTCACTTGTGGGCTCTTGTTTCACTTCCATTTCTATGTACTAGAAAGGAATAAAAATTTGATTAGTATGAGAATGGATTTTCATGAAGTCTTTTGTGGCTCAGTCAGTTCTGTAACATTGTTACTGTGCACTAGATATAATAATAACGAGTTAACAATTATAAATAAGTTATGATAATAATGTCAAGGTTTTATTCATTCTTACACACACAGAGAGAGCTTTAAAACTACTTACTTGTGATTCCTGCTGTACTTCAGTTCCATTTTTCAGGTCATTGTTCTCAGAATTTAATGGATCCAGTGATATTGTACCTGCAGAAAAAACAATATTAATCAAATTCTCTATTTGAAAAACAAGGTCTTGACTCACTAGGTAATGACTGCGATTTTCATGCATTGTTGTGGGTTGTATGTAATCTTTTATGAAGAGTTTTTCAATTTGTATGTACTTTCAAAGTCTTTCGAGGACATCACTAACATTGGTGAGATTTTGTCAAATATGAAACCTGGACTCAATATCCTCAGGAAGTATTATCTTATAATTGAGCAACCAGTTATTCATGCTTGTGCCTTGTCTTCACGAGAAAAGGCATTTTCCTTACTGTGGGACAATAACAGGCTAGTTTTATTGTTAATAACCAAATTTAGAAATTGTTTACCTCATTACAATGACTATTTTCACACAGTGTTTATAAAATGATACATCCTATTGAATTCCAATCTATGGTTTATCATGCATCCTACAATGAAAATGCTAGGTGGCAGTTTCCTCCTGTCAAAATGACAATCCATTAACTGTTCACAGACACAAAAGCACTCACCATTTATAGTAATATTCATCGGTGGAGGCTCCACCAGTTCTTCTGGTTCTATTTTAATATCTAAACTGGATAGTTCAGTCTCTAAATAAGGGTTATCATTTCCATTCACATGATATTCATCATCTGAAACCACTTCCTCTTTAATATCAACATCCATAGGGTTAGTGAAAACAGAACCGTTTATGTTTTTATCCACTTGTATTGGTTTAGGCCAGACTTTTTCCATGTCTATCTCAGCAGTGAACCTCATTCTGAGAAGCAAGTCACAATTCCTCACACTATTCACAAACGTTGCTGCCTCCAATAACTTTTGGTAGCATGGAGCGCATAAGACTTTTGAATGTCGGTCTGTAGGCGTTATCTGTAAAATAATGTAATGATAAATATTGATAATATCAATATTTTTACTTTGAGGAGTATGTAAGGATCATAGCAGATAGAGCGCTGTAGTTTCTGCCATGTTCCTATGGGAAAAAGTATAAGTTTATGTATCCATACTAATACTATAAATGAGAAAGTGTGTGTCTGTTTGTCTGTCTTTCACGGCAAAACCACTCAACGGATTTCAATTAAAATTTGGCAGAGAGATCGATTCATCAGCAGCATCCCGAGAAAGGACATAAGCTACCTTATTATCAGCAAACCACACAGGCAAAGCTGCGGGCGGAAGCTAGTTTATGTATATTTTCATTTTCGTAATGTGTAATGGATAATTAAGAAATTAACACTTTAAATGCCAGGTGACAGACAAACAATGCATTTTCTATTTCATCTCAATGTCTGGCTGGTAAGGTGTAAAAAAAAAAAGAAAACACATGTGAATGAAAATCATCTTACTAGGTCATATTTTGACAACAACTTGGTGATAATGTAGAAGTTATGTGGTTAGTATCAGTTTTTAGTTTTCCTTTCCTCATGGCATATAAGAAAATTATAATTAAATTCACAACTTTGTATCTAACAACCTCTAGTTTCGGCATAATGTTTGTACAACTGTAACAATATCCAAGGCGCTATATCCTCATTACACTACAAGTATTTCGGTCTATATTATGTAGAGATACAAACACATAATTATTTAAATACAACAATATCTTATTATTCCGAATCTATAATATACAATACAATTACAACGCCCTGCCCCTTGTGAACCAGCAAACTAACCTTACATTATTATCAATAATACGTCTTTACTAACCTCAACGTTAGCTAATTTACCCAAATCCTCGGCTATGGTGGCTTCCATACCTTCCCAGGGCGGTGCCCAGGCTTGGAAAACATTACAAAAGCTCTTTTTATAGTCCAATCTCTTAAGACAACCACGACATTCACGAGCTACTGCGACAGCATCTTGAATAGCCTCCTTTGTTTCGTCAATAGTATCGGTCATCATCTGCTGCCTAACACATCACATAAAAGACATGAATGTAAATAAAAACTCAAATAAAACATTTAAAAATATTTAGATCGCGTGAGGTGAATTTTGTCAATTTTGACGTACAGTTGCAATAGAATAGACAATTTATTACACATAACAATTGAGATTTTTTGCGATTGTTTTATTATTTGTAATACCGTAGGAAATAACGTTAATATTTAAAACAATTACAACTTTAAATATTTTAATTATTCCATGACACTTTTATTTGTTTGGATGACTTGATACTGTATATTTTTTCTCTTACATTACGTGTGTGAACGTAAAGACTGCACTCGATTTTTCACGAAGGAGAACGATCACTCACTCATCTACCTTTAATATTTTTAGTCTCTGGTCACCGATACTGGCAATTATTTCGAGCCCTGTACAGTGGTTCATGCTGGTCTATGAGTGTTACAAGACTAAATAAACATAACAGTACTATTTATCTGAAGTAAACTAAAAGTTTCGTACGTAATGCACTTTTCTTTTCGTTTTCTAACAATCTGTGGGAGTGTGGGATATAAAATACCGCTGCAATATGCAAAAAAAAACATGCTACCCCCTAATGATGAAGTATTTGTAATGTTGCTGTTTTATGTATTAGCTAAATGATACTTACTTCTCAAAAGCTTTATTAGCCGCATATTTCTTCGGTTTATGTTTGACTGGCACTGTTACCTTACGATTTGGTAGATTACGGCAAGGCACTGCATTGTACTTCAGTACTCGTTCTGAATTGCCTTTAAGAAAATGAAACTAAGTCAATGAAATACCTTCTTTGCTATAATACATAAAGTTTTAAAAACTTTTAAACAAATTGATCCACATGATGGTTATCTCGAATACATTACATACTTGACTGAACAAAATGTATCTTGGAAAAGTGTAAACTGCAGGCAACCATGTTCTTAACATATTGATAGCTGACCCCGAGTGCTTCGGCCCATTCATTTCTTACTGCTGCATTATTGGGACATGGATGTAGAGAGATTTCATTGGAGGGTCTTGAGTTGCAATGTGGTACTGAACATCTACGATTTAACCTGCAAAATAACATCAGTATTACTTACTCAATAATTTAGGTGACTCAGTCAGTTATAGTGTTGTTGTTTGTTGGTAAATAACCTAAGGGCTCTTTCAATTAAGTCATTTGGCGTCATACTGCTGTTGCATGGTTGCAGTGCCGCATGCTTAATCCTGCAGCAGAACCGCTGCTCAGCAATGTTTAAAATAACTGCTACAACTCAAGTATCTACTTACAAGTAAGCTTTCCTGTTCTTTAATCTCACCGATCTATTTCTGAGCACATTATTTGTTTCTGAAGAATCTTCTTCCTTCTTTTCCGTATTTTGAGGTGACACTTCATTATTCTTTATATTATTTTTCTTTGGTGGAGTACCTATAAAAATAATAAATTATAATTATTTTCATTTTCTAAAGCATAGGCTGCAGTATTCGGGTGTAGGTATGAGGCAAAAATAAATGAATGACTGTCAAAGGCACATTATATAATTTACTAGCTGTGCCCGCGAACTTCGTACCGCCTATTTTTTATTTTTTTATTATGAAAAATAGATGTCGGCCGATTCTCAGACCTACTCAATATGCTCACAAAAGTTCATGAGAGTCGGTCAAGCCGTTTCGGAGGAGTATGGGAACAAACATTGTGACACGAGAATTTTATATAGATTTATTCAGATCTCCAATCAATAGTTATATCATTCCTGTATTTACAAAGAAAAACACAGCCAAAATCTAATTTTAAGATTTTGCCAAGATTTAATGGGGTTTAAAACTGAAAGCTCTTGATAGGTGTCAGCACTACTGAGTGTTCATTAACTGCCATTTTGTGTGATCGCTGTTATTGTTTATTGCAGAAGAAGCTAGATAAAAATGTGTGCATTTTGGAATACATAAGTATAAGATGAGTTAAGGAAAGGAGAGGCATCTTCCAATGGTATGAAAGCCACATTAATGAAAAACAGGTAATTATTAACATATTTATATTACATTCATTCACTATCATTCCTAGTAGCCTGCAAAAAGCCTGCACCTTCATCCACATACATGTTGACTGCTTCACTAAACATATCCTATGACCCATGTAGAAGTCCAACAATATTTTAGTTTTCAATCAGTGAAGAATTTGTGGGATTGGATCAGTAAGTACTTGTAGAGTACTTCTTAAAATAATTTAATCTCTTTCAAATAATATATATTTTGATAAGTTGAGATTAAATGTAAGTTGATTTGCATTTGTTTACGTGAGATATCTGCATCCTGAAGCTTGGAGGTAAATGCCAGTACAAACTTGCTTGGATTTAAAAAAAGAGAGGGTACAGCAGTCTTCCTCAGCACTTTACGGATATTGTCATCACCTAGAATAGACAAAATATAATGTTATGCAGTGCAAGATTAGTGATAGACAACTGGCAGTTAAATTTAAATGAATACAATAAAGTATTCTGAATACTAAAATATGTATTTGTATTATTTTGTATACATTCAAGGATAATAAATACCACACATAATTAACTTACATTCTAAACTACAAGCGCTTGTTAGGAAACCTGACTTAGTCTCTATTTTATTCAAGAGCCTCACCTGTATACGAATTTTTCTCAAAATAATCCTCGGGTTTAAAATGGATAGCACATAGTCTCGACGAATTATTGGCTCTCCACTTTGTCCTTCGGAGAGCTTTCACCCACAGTTTTCGTCTTTCAACATCTTTGGGAAATGGATGGATCCCCGTATTTTGGCAGTCAATAACTGCGCAACTTGTCATTTTAAATAATTACCGTAAAAGAAGCCGCTTATTTACAAAGATCGCACGAATTATCACGTTTGCGAAGTGACATTAGAGCAAGCTGTCAAGTTTCAAGTTTTATAAACTGTGAACCATAGACCTTAGGGCAAGTACACTCAACAGTAGCACAGGTTAGTCAGACAGACAGTGGCGACACCTTTAGGGAGCAAGTGACAGTTTCTTTCCGACGTACTGTTAACCGCGCAATAGTGGTAATGATTTGACTGGTACTATCTTGTAGAAATGTGATTTTCATAGTGCAGGAGTTACAACTGATGCGCGGTTAACGGTGCCTAAAATTAAGAATGCAAGAATTTTTAAATCCCCCTTCGTATGAATTACCCAAGTCGTAAAAGATAATTCGACGGCGAAGTGAGTGACTGACTGCTGCGCTGCGTGTCGTGGGTTTTTATTCCCGCACAGAACAAATATTTGTATGGCCTGCTGGTAGTTATTCCGGGTCTGGCTGTCTGTGTAAATGAATTTGCATGTTTGTAAACACACCAATGATACCGGAGAAATTCCTAGTGTGTGTGTGTAAAAAAAAGCAAAAATTTAAGTAAATGTAACAAATAAAGGAAATAGTAAAAATAAATTATTACAGCCATCAGGGAAGATGTGTGGTAAAACACCCTTTTTCAAGCGTAATTGGACTTTGTTTCCAATTTCTTTCATTAAATTGTATTCTATATAGTTTGCCATATCCTCTTCAATCTGCAAAGAAATAAATATTTCATAAAAATTATAACAAATTCAAATTCTTATTATTTATTCGTAAAACATAAGTGCAATATAACAGGATTCTAATCTGGAACGCTATGTTTAACCTAATAGGCATACTTAAATAATATTTTCTAGGCATTATATAACCTAATAGGCATACATATTATTATTTATAACATATTAGGTTATTAGTTAGGTATGTACCCTGGTATTAGGGAAGATGCAAATGATATTTTATGATAAATATGTTAAAAATGTTGTTTTTTTGCAATAAATACGAATTAAAAATGATATGAAAGAAAAGGTATTTTAAAACACCAATCAGCGTTTAGTGACGTCACTCCTGTTATGACAACTTATTTGAGGTTATAGTTGTAAAAGTGATTATTATTTTATGGAATATCATTAGCGTTTAAAAAAAAAATGGAAGATGGATTTATCAAAGCAGACTCCAGGAATTTACCGTGAGTTAGTGTCGCCGACCTCAAATAAATTGGGATAAGGGCAGGAGGATGATTAGTTGACACTAATCATCCTCCTGCCCTTATCCCCTTACATGGTAACTTTTTTTGTCGAAAGTGCAGTTTTCAAGTAAATAAATAAATAAATAATGCTGGACAATCCACACAGCATCATCTAGCCCCAAGTTAAGCAGAGCTTGTGTTATGGGTACTAGATGACTGATATACTTAATACAATACATTACATAGATAGATATTTTTATTATACATAGGAAATACCCAGAACACCCGGAACAAATATTTGTAGATCGTACAAATATTTGTCCCAAGGCGGGAATCGAACCCGCAACCTCTTGCGTCGCAGGCGGACCTTCGCCCGCCGCGCCACAACGGTCGTCAAAGTCAAGTGTAGTAATGAAAGGGACTAAATTACTACATGTATAAATTATAGATGGTAAACATTGTATTCTATTCCAGTTTTGTAAGTGTATAACTATTAGGTAGGGTACTAACGCGTTTTAAAACAAGTAAGTATATTCACCAACTTACATCAAAGTGATCTTCACAGCATCGAATAATAGTCTTTGGTGAAAAAAAATCATTTCTATTCGCAGCTTGAAACCACTTTTTTTCTCAGTTTTGAGTCAGAAGGTCCAGTCAAAAACAATTTATTTGGAAACTTTGTTGAAGTAGATGGACACATTGGCACAAAACATGAGTCAACACGTTTTTTTTTCGGAAAGCTTGTAGGATACTCCATTATTTACAAAATAAAAAATCTAACGTCGAAGAAAATTGTGTAAGTACCTACGAAAGCCAGTGGCGACATCGAGAGCGCCGAACGACGAACAATTACGACCGCAGTGGTGACAGACAGGAGTGACGTCATGGGAAGGTCTGTTTTCGAGCGAAAATTTAAACTTTCAATTTATCCTACAAATTACAATGTTTTAATATAATCGTTGTCTATACATGGAAGTCTTAAAAACAAAAATAAAAATATTGCATGTTGCCTATTAGTTAATATGTAAATGCTTTTTAGTTTGTACTGCTAAGGTAGCTATTCTGTATAATAGTCTGTGGATAATGTCCTGAGTAGTATATTTGTTACCTTTTATTACAAGTATTTTGCATACCTTTCATATTATTTAATTGATTAATTCTAACTCATGTGATTACCAATGTATTGGTTTCCATACTTACATTAAAATGGTCCTGACAGCAAACCAAGTATGACACTGGAGATAAACTGCCCTGAACCCTCCCAACCACCTTACACCATTGGCGCCTTTCAGCTTTTTTTGGCACACAAAAAAACAACTTATCCGGAGCAGTAGCAGAAGTGTTTTTGCATGCTGGCACAAAGCAATATCTATATTTGGCATTATTACTCTTATTATTATGATAAGCCATTTGGAATGTATCAGTACTTTAGTTAAAAAGGGATCACAAAACACAGCCTACATCAATAATAAACTCAAGATTTTACCCAGAAAAGGTGGTCTGTTTATTTTATGTAAGAGAGTGACACAGCCAAACATAATTATATATACAATCACAACAAATTCTGTCAATGACTACTCAATCAGAATTTTAGATTCATTGAGACTCTCATTAGTTATCATGAGTTTTCTTGACTAGTGTGCCTTTAGTAATGAAATTACTACAGTTGAATATTCAATGTTGTAATAATTATGTTATTGTTCCAATAGGGTTCCATTCATTCACTTTTGGGTGTGTCAGATTTATGATTTCAGTTACAAATACTTTTTTAGAGATTGTTATCTCTTTTTTTTAGTAAAGCTTCTATTAATTTATTCTTCTATTTTATATATTATGCATAGGTTAATACCATGTTCATACTTTATTTTATTATCACATCAGCAGATCCTTTTCCTCTTTCTTTAATTTAAAATGTTCTGTTTGAACCGGGAAAATACTGAAGGCACCACATCTTTCTTATGAATGCGACCGGTATTTTTGTCCTGGGAGCAAACGAATATTTATTATTAGGTTATGTTTACAAAATAATTTTGTTATAATTATTCGTTTTTAACGCACGATATGTACAGAAAATACTTATTATTTAGAATTACTTACCTTACCCTGCGCCAGTTTTACAAAAATCTTCATTTTTAAAGTGGTGGAACTGATTTACGAATATTTGTTTACGCTGTGTTGTTGCTTCGTAAAGGTTTTCCTATCACTAAGAAAATAATGGTTGGCCTTATTTGAACATTCGAATACGCATCAGTAATACATCAGTATACAGCGCAGGTATAGTCACCGGCAAATAAGATGGCAAGATTTTGGCGTAGTGGGGGTAAGTTCGCGCATCGTACACTTAGTGGCACAAAAAAGTGGTAACTTTTATTGATCGTCATTATTTTATTGTTATTGCCATCATTTATATTTAATCATGTCTGTATAGAACAAAGTTAAAGAAGGGAGAGGAATTCAAGTTTATTAGGAGTTATAAATAACGTGAATTTAAAATTCAAAAAAGTTTATATAAAAAAAAAAAAAAAAAACTAGTCGTCGTCACTATCCGTTAATAAAACTACCCTTGGCATCATACTGAAAGTCGCAATCGCAGAACACTATGGTTGTGTTCTGCAAGTGTTTGGTCAATGCTGTATGTTTTAAATTGTTCTTTTTCCAATTTTATTAATTTGTATAACTCTGGTTTGAGCATACTTTCCTCGTATGCTATGCCTTTTCAGGAACTCTATCCTAAATTTAAAAACAATAACAACCCTTAAGTTTAACACAACAAAAACAAAGGGTTCAATTTTCGTGCACTGAAATGTAATCGGGAGCGAACGGGACGAAGGCGCGGTGCGGGAGGCAAGGGTCGACTGATGCACCAATCGCGCGCTCGGATCGACGCTACCTCATACCCCGCGTCCCGCTTGACCACCAAAGAGACCTAAAAAACGACTTGTGCGCATCTAACGACTTTTGCCATCTTATTTGCCGGTGATTATACCTGGTACGTGCATACAGATTAATTTAAAATAAATAAACTCAGAACCTCAGACCTCGAGCGAAACCAAGTTTTTTTTGACGTTTGTGAGCACAGACTCCAGAGTCCATTGGAGATAGATAAAAATGGGAAATTGAAAAAACAATTCATTTTATGTTTATTATTTTCAGTTACGCCAACTAGGTGTCAAGCATAGATGTAGGTAATTCTCTATATTAATATGAAGTATACGTAGACAGAGAATACTCTGTCTACGCATACTATATAATTATATACATTTTGAAAATGTAAAAAAGGATGTAACTGCTTCTTTTTTCATTAACTTGTGGTCATGTTTCGTTCCTAAAATCAGTAAGCTAGTAATTGGATTTCAGACTAATTAACCCCACATGTGTGACGTATGTCTGTGAGACCGGGTGGTTCGAAAAAGTCAAATAACATTTTCACCCGCTATTGAATTGAGTAGTGTTTGACCAGCAGTCCACTCACACGCCGGGCGGCGCGGCAGTCTTATCTGGTATGGACAGCAGAAAAACCGAAGAATAAAATATACCTGAAACCATTGCAAGAAATAATGGCACTACATGCCCTCAATTTTTTCTTGCATGCCCTTGGTAGCTGACTTGCTCTTGAAGACAATTTTTTGAAGGGATGTTTATATCTTCTTTGTGAAGGAGTTTGTATTTGATTGTTGTAGTTTGTATTGTCATAAGACTGATAAAGCTTTAATAAAAATCATGATTATTACATGTTTTTGACAATTCCTAGTGTTCTAAGTGTATTCGTTTAAACATTAATTAACGAAATATGGTTTATAATATATCTATGTTTTATTGTTTTTAAAACATATTTTATTAATATCTGACCGAGTGAAAGTAACATATAGTTTATGGAGTATTTTCAGTGACCCCGGTCTGAAATGACCACTACATAACCGAGAAGAGTAGGTTAGTTTCCAATCTTTTAGGCGTAACGCGTTGACCTCTTCTTTTGCGTTCGGCAAAACGGTGTGTTGCTATATTTTTGCATTGTAAACCATAGACGCATGATAGCCGACACAAAATTATTTTTAACATATCATCACGCCTTTATTCCCCGAAGGCTTAGGCAGAAGTGGTAGTAGTTATGGTAAAACTTATGACACATCGCATCCGGTTACTTTGACAGGTCCAGCAATTTTTTAGGCCATCTACTGGGATAAAAGACAGCGTGTTTTCCAATGGTAATAATGGTACGGTGGTGTCGCCACGGCAACATACAGTGAAAAATAAAGATATTATGAGATGCCTCCAAAGCTACAATTTAACATCCAATCACAATATCTTAAGCTCCAAAATGTGCCAATTCACAATTAGGTCTAAGTAATAAATTGTATTAAGGCCAATGGCGTAGAGGCAGCTCACCAAATTCAAATAAATACATATTTTTGACGGACGAGAATGACTTTTTAAATAACACACAACCTAATACTGAGCTTCAGATTGCAAAAATCCTATGAACATTGAAATTTATTTGTATATGTTTGGGTTATTCCTACGCATTTACTTTAAATAGTTTACTAGACTTTTCGAACGAGAATTGCAATTTGTCTAAACTGAGTTATTGGGTAACACTATGCCCCTTGGTAAGACTGGTTGTCAGAGTTTAGAGCTTCTGACTACCCATAAGAACTGCCAATGATCTATTAGTGACAGCCGGGGCGATATCAGTCAGCCGCGTGTTTCGATAATTGGTTTCCGCCTCCAATTTTAACAACAAAACATTATTTAGATGCCTATGTAAAGGAAGGGCATAATATCATCATCATCATCATCAGGCTATACTAGTCCACTGCTGGACATAGCCCTCTCCTAATGAGCGCCATAGCGCCTTGTCTTCAGCTTGCCGCATCCAGCATCTGCCTGCAGTCTTTCGCAGATCGTCATCCCACCTGGTCAGAGGGCGTCCTACACTACGCTTGCCGAGTCGCGGTCTCCACTCAAGAACACGTTTACCCCAGCGGTTGTCGGTTCTTCGCGAGATATGGCCAGCCCACTGCCACTTCAACTTGCTAATTCTTTGAGCTATGTCGGTGACTTTGGTTCTCTGTCGGATGTATTCGTTTCTAATGCTATCCTTCAGAGAAACTCCGAGCATAGCTCTCTCCATAGCTCGCTGAGCGACTTTGAATTGGTGGACCAACCTTACCGTGAGTGTCCATGTCTCGGCTCCGTAGGTCATCACGGGTAGGACGCACTGATTAAAAACCTTCGTTTTTAAGCATTGCGGTATGGATGACGAGAAGACTCGGCGCAGTTTCCCAAACGCTGCCCAGCCCAGCTGGATCCTCCTCTTGGCCTCCTTCTCGAAATTGTTTTTACCTAACTGCAGAATCTGCCCGAGGTAAGTGTATTCGGAAACGATTTCGAGAAGGTGGCCATGTACGACGACCGGTATTGGATCAATGTGGCCATTGATCATGACTTTGGTTTTATCCAAATTCATGACAAGACTGATACGTCGCGAGGCTGAAGCTAATATATTCCATAGGTTTATGATATTTTAAATTGGTTATCCCATGTGGCTGCTGTGGCCGATGTGGGACAGACAAAATATACGGTAGTTGTGGATGGATATGGATTTCGCCTGTTATGCAGAGACTGACTCGACAAAAAGTTCTCGTATTAAATCATCTTTGCTTGTACTATACTTTAAAATTTTCAGCTAGGGCATTGAAAGCTACGTCGAAAGAACAGACCGCGAGCGCGCCAGTACCTAAATAAAATAAAAATGAGTTCGGTAAAAAATAGTGTACCGGGAAACAAGCCTCTATTATATTTCTCAATGAGATATTTACGTAAAATCGCACGCTTTAAATTAAAGGTACGAACATGATATAAGTTAGGAAGGTGTGAATAGTGCCGAGATATCAGTTCAATATCTGACTTTCACGCGGTTTAAATAAATTTCAGAAATATTACATGTTTTTTTCTGTTGCTTTGTAGCGTCTGATGCCACTGCAGATGACTTTGTATTCCAAGGAAATATACTTGGCACGATACCTTTCTTTAAATGTCGAGTTATTTGTTGGCGGCCTGAAAATCACAAACATTTTCCTGTTATCTTCGATTTACATGATTTTCACTGACTGAAAAGTCCGTAGTGTTAATCAGCACTTACCCGTATACGCAGACACACCTACATAATCAGATTCTAAGAAGTGTGCTCGGCATAATCGTATTGTGTCGGTCACAGGTTTTTTTCTCCGCATGGCTTTAACCCATTTTATCCTCAACTTTGCGTCTTTCGGAAATAAATGCACACCACCGTTCTTGCAACCAGTAAGAGCACAACTAGGCATATTAATTTTATTTTCCAGTAACCAAATATGTAACAGCAAATTATGAGCTACTGACAGGTAATGGCCGTGTCGCAAATACGACACCTAGCGGTAAAACCAGAACAAGAATAATTTTGGTAATAAACAGCGACACTACTTTATTTTATAGATGACCAATTTCATTTTCTTTTTCGAGTACTCAACTCAAATGTCATTTACGCTGCGACGTCAAAAGTTTACAGTGGCTTAAGACTGATTTTAACAACGTTAGATTATCTTTGGAGGATTATCTTTTATCCGTGGAATAGTTCTGACGTCTGACAGTTTTTGTAAGGAAACCAATTCAAAATTATTCTTATAGATATTTGGCGTCATGTTACTACTGTAATTTAAATATAATATTTTGTGATGGCAATATTTGCAAATGATACACAAAACATGAACACAAAAAATTCATCGACTTCGTTCTCAATACAATACGCAATTCAGGTATGATTCCAGACGAAGAATTTAAAGCTTCAGTTTTTAGGTGCACTTGAAGGAAAATTGTATAAGTGGATATATTGATAATACACAATCATATTATCTGGCTGAAGAATCAATTCGTTTTAGGACGATGCCATTAACATTCACTTCCTTCTAGTATATTTTTTATCAAAGTTATGGTTTTGAACTGTTACATTCTCATTTTGTAGTTCTTTTGTTATTTTACCACGTAACACAGACATAAAGAGTAGCAGACCAAACATTCGCTAAAAATGCGTAGCCATTATACACACACATAGAGAGAGTGTTGTCAATACAGGGCCGGACTAGAGTTGGTTGCCGGTATTATCTAACGATATTGAAACAACCGATATACTTACTGAAAATACATTCAGTTCGTTTTCTGCGCAAGGTTTTTTTTGGTCGATTAATAACATTTTCCTTTTCCTGCAAATAATATAATAACAATTAATATTATGTAGACTACTATAAATAACATGAGTAACCTTTTATTGTTTTAAGTTATGTATATTTTAATTTTGCTATGAAGCTTACATATGGTGCCACAGGCAGTACATTAAACAGTGTAGGAATAGCTCCAGGACGTAATGTTGTTCGAAAAACACTGGGATCAATCAAATGTTTTTCAAAATGCTTCGAACAAAGTACACTCGCAGGTCTAGGTTGCCGATCCTGAGGTTTCATGTTTTCAATCCATACATTCCGTAAACTTTTATCCTTTGGAAACCTGGAAAAAATATTAGTACGCTCAATTACACACGACATTTGACATTTTTCAAAACCTGCTGAATGAAATGTCAAGTTATGTGAGTAGCCCATACCTATTTTTGTCCACCATTGTTCATGTTATCCATTACACAGACAGGGTAACATATTATATAATCTATACTAATATAAATATTATAAAGTGGTAAACTTTGTGAGGTTGTAGGGGGTAATCTCTGGATTTACTGAACCGATTTCGAAAATTCTTTTACAAAAAAAGGCATGTTATTTGTGAGTGTCATTTGCCATATTTATTACAAGAAAAAAATAGGGATCCCACCCATACGAAGCCGGGACTGGCAGCTATTTTATTATAATAGCATGTATGTTTACACTGACAATATGCACAATGCATTATTAAAGAACTGTCACCCAAAAATACCGTAGAGTAAACTAAGGCTCTGTTTTATATTTAGGCAAAATAATTGAAAAGGCAAAATATTTTACATACAGCAAAACATGTCGTCTTTGTTGCCAAATCCGTCCCCGAAATATTATACAGGTATATGAGCTGACACTTTCTGCCACTTGCTTGACAATTTTGCCTTTTTATGGTTTATTTCTTAATAGTATCGGTACAGACGAATCGCATTAAGGTTAAAAAAATCTATGTAAAATACGATTAAACAGTATCGAAACATTTGAATTAATTAAAAGAAAACAATAAAAAGTTGTACCACACAACATAATACAAAAACTTACCGATGAAAGGTCAATCCAGGTGTTTTGTGGTAGCTAGCACTGTTACACTGGTACGCACAGCACTTCACCATTTTATTTTGCGTGATAGGCCCCAAACAAGTAATATTTCGTGGTTGAAACATACAACAACCATAGAACGCGATGCAGGTTATGTTGCTTATCAATATGGCGGCCCGGAATTAGCGATGGTCATTGAATCTACGAACTAGTTGAATCAACCGTTGATCTCTTGTCAACGTATTAAAGTTAACTGTTTATGAATTAACAAGTTTAACGCATCATTCATCAACGACTTTTATGAATTTAACTAGTTTATTATTGGATCAAATTTAAGGACGCAAACGCGACGAACTAAACAAATTAAAAAACTTACGTTGACCATGATGATATGATCATGTTTGTGAGCTTCTAAGAGTCATATAATTATGTAATTTGAACTCAAAGTACCTAAAGCTTAAAAGAGTTGATATGTGAAAATGTAAAACTATAAAAATGTAGCCATTAAGAGTGTGCATATTGTGAATAATAATTGATTTTAGAACATGTAATCAGAAGATCTTTTAAAAACGCCTTACTAGAATATTTTTATTGCGAATTGTGTTCAGTCAATTCTAAGCCCGAAGAAAAAGTATAAAGGGAAAGTCAGCTAATAAGAACCATCAATGAAACGTTTTCCAAAACATATAGTGAATCAAAATGTTTCTATATAAGCTTTATATTAGGTCGGTAAATGTATAATATAGAGACTCGTTCAACTCGTTGAATGTCGCAGCATTAAGTAAAAACCATTCAATGAATGAATGATTAACTTTGTAAGTTGGCATTATTGCACGTTGACTCGTTGACGAATTTAACTTGTTGATCGACTAGTTGACGAATGTAAATCAACGTTGACGTTTCACGAAAGGAAAAACCATCAGGAATTGACGAACCTACTCGTCAAATTTTGTCTATGTCCGAGTCAGTGTGACTACAGGTGTCAGGAGATACCACTTACGGCTTTTCACTTAGCAAGAAAATGATAAAAGATCAAATTCATCTATATAAATATAACTATGGACTAATGTTTGGTCTGCGACTCTTTATATGTCTATGCCATATAAGAACAGAGTTTTACAAAAAAATATGCTAACGTTACGTCATAGGTATAGCTTGGCACTTGCTTCGCACACAGCCAATCACACTACACACAGGCTACAGCAGTGCAGTGGTTCGTTTTTATTCTAGGCATGTAAAAATGAAAAAATAAAAATATCGATGCGACACATCGATAGTTTTTACTCGATCAAAAAAATCCGATTAGATTTTTTTGGCGATGCATAAATAATATTGCGATGAATAGATATTAATAAATAATCAATGTCAAGGCTTGATTTTAGGTCCGTAAAAAATGGCCCCACTAAACCTGGTTTACCAAAAGTGACATCAATTTATTTTAAATACGCTAATATTTGTATCGATACTTCTTAACGATGGCTCGCATGTATCAGTGTTTATCGTCCTTGAGCCTCAATGATATTGTTTATACAACTGAATCAAATTAAATTTGGAACTCGTTTGGGGAAAAGAAATTGAAGCTCAAAGACTTCGTTGATGTTAAAGCGGGGGCTCTCAAAAAGTCGGGGTAGCACCTACGCCCGCCCGGATCATGAAAGTATTATTCATTACAACTGCTACAGTATAAGTTTTAAGAGCATGAAACAATATAGGTAACTTACTTGGATTAATTCTCTTTTCAATTTCACTAGCCCTGCTTGTTCTCGATTTCGGAACAACTTTGCTAAGAAAAATCGATGGAACAGCTGTTTTCTTCAAACATCTATGAGATGGAGACATCCCTTGAAGTGAATGGCATAAATTAAGTTACGAAAATTGTTATCAGAAATAAGCTTTTTTAAAGAGTTAAATTAAGTACTAAATATTCTACATTGTCCATACCTGTAGATAAACACATCTCAATGTAGTCACTTGGCTTGAAATGATCATAACATAACCTCGAATGCTTAGACGCTCTAAAATTCTCTTTGTGCGTCGCTTTCTCCCACAATGTTCGCAGGGCGGGGTCTTTGGGGAATGTGTGTGACCCCATATTGCGGCAACCTGGAGCTGAACATCTTGGCATTTTATATAAACAAGTATTTTTTCTTAATTTGTTTATGAACTTTGACACTATTACGGTCTCAAGCGTTTACAACGCTACCAAGCGGCGAAATGAGACAGCTCACAGCTTATTTATGCTTGCAAAGCAGGTTGGAGATCTTCGAGAGTGATTGCCATACGTAAAAACAAATGATTTTAATTTTAATTTAGTGGTTTAAAACTGTATAAAAGATAGAAAATAATATAAAACTCAAAGACTGGAAACCTTCAAAAACTAAAAGGTAAATGAATAAATAAAACAAATCATAGTAAAGTACACAACTTTTCTTCGAAAAAACATATTATGTTATGGTAACTGATGACTGAAACTGATGTCTGTCATTCAACCACAATCAACTAACGTCATTGTCAAAGTGCACATTGTTTTGGTGCATGTGCTGCAGTCGAAAGAGTATACTAATTTAGCTTTTAATTTTGTGTTAAATATGGATGAAACTACACCGACAGTTAGTTTAATATCATGTATGCATTTTGTGCGCCGTGGTGTGGCTAAAGCGGTGCCAGAAAAGGTATGCAAATCGATGTTCAGGCACCCACTTTAATACTTAACTAGCTCAGCTTTTACAATATTTTATTTCTTTGATTATAGATAGAATTAACAGAGAAGGAGTTGGAGAAAATTATCAAACAAACAGCTGATGATTTGCGGTGGGTACCTGATTTAAATAAATAGAGTAATATTGTGAAATCATATAAACACACTATGTTTAGTTGACCATGTTCTGTTCGACATTATTTTATTTTATTAATATTATTTTGTAATAAACTAATCATCTCGCGATAGTTCATTGCTGTACTTAGACCTGGCCTTAGAAATACATAATTCTAAAATAACAGAATCACGGAAGCGGGTGAAGATGAAAGTGATGAAGAAGGTGAAGCCAGTGCAGCTCCAAGCGACCCACCGGCCGATCCTAACGATGAGTTTAACTTCGAGAAGTATGATGAAGAGGATAATAGTAAGTGTTTGTTACTGTTGTACACACACACACAGATCTATACTATACATCATCAATAGAATTAATTATTTCCAGAAGTAGTCATAAAACAAAAGACTGGTATGATAGCTGCATCCCACATCCCGACTCCTTTTGTGGTTCACCTGCTTACATGTTTAATAACAATACAATATTTAAATCTTCTTAAGGTGAATGTGTACAGGCAGCCTGAAAATTCTAATTTCTGTAGGTTTTTTAGAATATCCAGCCCAGTATTATCATGAAATCATGACTGTTGAGCACAATTCTAATTTAGAATGTTGTAATGATGATTTTAATGAGTTTATAAATTTGAGAAATGTATGTTTGTCACAGTCACAAATGACTTTCCTCAAAAGACCATTTCAGACACTAAAATTTCATGTTCCTTACATGATCTGACCAACATAATGTTTCAAGTTTACAAGACATGGATCTCATTATTTTTTGTTCTACCCAGATAGTATAAGAGCTAACAACGTTTTCAAGAGAGAATTTTAGGTAGGCCAGTTTTTAGATATTATTATGCTATCTCTCTCACTCTCCCGGACGCCATACGAGTTATCTGGCTGGCGGTAGTGGTTGCGTTCATCAGTGCGCATCATACAATATAAATATATAAAAAAAAAGGTTAATTATATTTCATTATTTTAATTGAACTTATAGCAACATGAATCTATTATTGCCAGATATTTTTATTGTTATTTAAACTGCCAAACGCTAATTTTAAAGATAAAAAAAAAACTAAATATTTTACTATGGCTGAAATTTTTATATGATGTTATAATAAGACTATATAATACAAAACCAAACATAAAAATGACTAAATACGCTTGAAGAAGCTATTGGATAATGTCTTCTTCAAATTATTAATTAGAATATTAATAATGATGATCCTAATGAAAGTGAAATCGATTCTAGATGTGATCAGTCCGACATGTTACCACCACCAGCAAAATGAAAAAGAACCTTTGAATTCCAAAATTCCTGAACTTGTTCCCTTTTCGGCCCGATTGCAAATGTTAGAACTATGGTTTTGAAAAAGAATAGAAAATCTCTTTTCTAAATATACCTCCCGTTTTGTGAAACCCTTAATTGCACTAGTTCTAGTATATAGTAACAGAATATTTATTTTGGGGTAAACTACAGTATGACAACAGTTATCACCCTTACACACCCCTTTTACTACTACTTATTATTAAAATGTTATTCTAATACCAAATGTGTTTTGTTTGCAGTTAATCCTGTCGGTATTGGTACTGTGGCAACCCTGCCAAACTTAGGTGATCTAAGTGAAAATGTTCAGATAAGGGTAAGCCATATATAAGTACAATAAAAAATCATAAAACTAATTGGTGAAAATAGTATTAAGAAAATGTTAGAAATGTCACTAAAAATATATATGTAAATACAAGGCTATGTAGACTTCAGTACACCGCAAAGAAAATACCGCAATCCATGATGTACCAACATCAATGACTTGCTTGATTAAGCATATTTTTTTCAGATCAAGCTACTCTTGTGTTAGATAAACTTAGTACTACTTGGTGATACCGGTTGTCAGACTTTCGGGTTTCTGAATGCCCATAATAATTGTCAATGATGTTCTAGTGACAGCCAGGACCAATGGCTTAACGTGCTATCAGAGGCACTGATGGGTCTCGGTATGTAAAGGAAACTAGCATAGCTTAGCTTTTGTGCAACCATTGCCTAATAATAATCTTTAAATTCTTTATTATTTGAACTTGAAATTTTGAATATTTCAAGTTCACAGCATTTGCTGTGACAGACAGACAAGTCATACCATAAGAGTTCCCTTTTGTCTTTTTGGTACAGCACCCTAAAACCGTCTTCTTCATTTAGATCTTTATGGTCTAAAGTAATTGGATTTTCAGATCTTGTCTGTTTAGAACCCTTTATTTAAATATGTATAACAGAAATATTTTATCAGCACGATTAAAGAATAATAAATTATTTTCAGACTGAAGGCCCAGATAGTGACGAAGAAGATGATATCATCAAGCCTAATGACAACCTTCTTCTAGTGGGGCATGTGGAGAGTGATGCCAGTGTTTTAGAAGTATACAGTATGTATGAGACTTCAATATGCTCACTTTGGAATCTTATTCCTTCAACTGTAACAGAATGTAGCCTGGCTATAGACAAGCTTTTTCTTTCCCATATGCAATCTGTCACCTGCTGTCACAGTCTATTTTATAAGATAGTAACAGTTTAGAAGATACACTCAAAGACTAATGCTATCTCATACACTTGATGCCTTGAAAAACAGGTGTGGACTTGTTTTTTAGTGTAGACTGTAAATCAGCAAACAAACGATGGGACCCCTTAGGGCTAAGTTGTACCCTGGTGATCTTAACATGGTGACTGGACACAGCTGGATAAGAGAAGCCAAAGATTGAGTGTCGATAGGAGAGGCTGCTGTACAGTATTAGACTTTATTAACCAATGATGGGGATAGATAACTATGATATCATAATTCTATACATATAAGTACTTTAGTTACTAACCCTTGGGTGAAAATAGACATGAAGTTATGTGTGATTCTTAAAACTCTACTCAAGGCCATGTTTTAACCCTCCTAAGTAACACATGTAAATGGCAACAGTTGTATGATTGATAGAAGGATCTCATTGAATGGGAACTGGGCTCTATATTTGGCAATTCTCTATGTTTTTTCCTTCATTGTAGGTATGTTCTATCTCAGTATCTTACATATCTCTGACATTGTGTAAGGAAAACAGCGGAAACCTGGACTTATAATTAATATTATGTCTGTTATCGCCAACCTGTGAGTAAGTGTGGTGCTCGTGCATAAAAGCTCGTGCCTTCTTTGTATGAGAAGAGGCCTTTGCCCTGCAGTGGGACAGTAACAGGCTGGAATAACCACTTTGCAGTCAATAGTAACTAGTCTGTTTTTCCAGTTTACAACAAAGAAGAGGATTCCTTCTATGTGCATCACGACATAATCCTGCCATGGTTCCCACTGTGTATTGAATGGCTCAGTCATGACCCTTCGGATCCAAACCCAGGTAAGCTTAATAAGTTATGTTACAAAATTGTCATAAAAACATTAAAATAAAGAAGAATGTGGGATCCTGTGAACATCGTAAGGGTCACGCCGTTGGTGACATTCCCGGAGTTAGGTTTAAGGTCGTGAAGGTAGCCAATGTCTCCCTCCTCGCCTTATACAAAGAAAATAAGGAAAGGCCACGTTCGTAAGCGTGCTTACACTGTGATAAGTGACCTGCTGCTGCAAAGCTGTGTTGTTTATAAGTGCACTCTATAAAAAAAAAATGTATGTCGCAAGATTTAGAAAAGATAAACAAAAAAACTGCCTCATTACTTCATTAGAAGAGTGGTTGCAAACACTACAGCTGTACATGAGTTCCTGGGTTCGATTTCCAGGTTGGACAAATTGCTGTTGGGTTTTTCCATCTGAAATTTCTCAGTAGCAGCGCGAAGTCTGAATTTGTGGTTAGTGGCAATAGGTCCTCTATTACACGGGCCTTAAACATAACTGGCGAAATGTGGGTGTACTATGGGTAGATACACCCATGCCTAAACCCACAGAGAATCCAAAAACCAATGAACAAACACGTTTCAATTCAGAATTTTCTATTTTTTTTCCAATTATTATTATCCTGTGATGTGTGCAATGAAAACAGGTCAGTTAAATGGACTCCTTTCCACATCCTTAATAGTATTCATTAATTGTTAAAATACAAATAGAGAGTACTTTTTAGTTTCACAAAATAGTTTCATTATATATTTCGATCAGATAGCTTCTTTATTCACTCCAAGCTACACAGCGGCTTACGCGCTTCTTCGGAGTTCTTGTGCCAATATTGCTATATTTCTGCGCATGTAAAGCCTATAGGATAAATATTGCAGATATTACTGTAAATAAGTCTGAATTTATTAAAATGTTATTTCAAAATAAGGTTTTATCGTTAAAACGGGCTATCATAATTGAACACACACAAAATCAAAAATAATGTATTCAAATCGCACATTTTGAACGACAATGTTGTAATTTTTGTCATGAACACGTATTTTTTTAACACTTTAACTGCCAAAAAACGAGAAACAATAGAAAATGCATTGTTTGACGGTCATTTGGTGTTCAACGTGATAAGCTTGGGCTGGTTATGGGACGCAGATGACTTCAGAATATAGTGTCTGTGCTGCTGACCAACTAAGAGTTCTTTCTGCTGTAGCCGATCATGGTTGTGGAAACAGGTCACGCTTGCCATATAATGAAGTGAAGTGGGAAAAAAGGAAGTGGGTCAAATAAAACTTTCAAGATTTTATCACACACCCGGAGAGGTGGAACTAAATAAAATCTTGTAATTAAACATTTTCAGGCAACCTTTGCGCTCTCGGGGGAATGGACCCAGTGATCCAAGTATGGGACTTAGACATTGAGAACTGCCTGGAGCCCGCGTTCAAACTGGGCAAGAAACCGAATAAAAAGAAGAAAACTAAACGAGTTGGACACAAGGATGCAGTACTGGATTTATCGTGGAATAGGAATTTTACGTAAGTACTCAATTACTTAGGAGTCTTTTGTTCTAGGGAAGATCTATCATTGTCTGTATGTCATTTTGGCGACATTTCAAAAGTACGGTATTTCTGCCCTACAAATATCTATTTTAAATAATAGACTTTTTTTTTTTTTTTTAAACGATCCCCATACTAGGAATTTCTCCTGTGTTGTGGGTGCGTTTACAAACATTTAAAGTCACATACACGAACAGCCAGACCCGGAACAATTACCTGTAGGACATACAAATATTTGTTCCGTGTGGGAATCGAACCCACGACACGCGACGCAGCAGTCGATCGCTCAGCCACTGCGCCAACCGTGTCGTCGAGTGGATTTTGATAGAGTGAAGTTATGTAATTAGTCAGACCGACAGACACTAAATGCATTTTTTTTTATGCTATGTACAGATTACAATATCAAATCAAATAATTTATTTCTTTGCCTACATGGGTAGGGTTATAGATGTTCAATATAATGATAATGTTCTCCATACACTGCTGTCACATGGGCATGCAAAATTTTACACCTACATTAGAATCTACTGACAGAATTGAATAACTGAATAACAATTAAATTGGAAAAGCATTATAACCATTTTATTTTTCAATGTCAAGGAGTATCTAGTAGTCAATAATCAAAATGTCAGAGTAAATAGTGACATGTCAAAAAAATAAATAAAAGTTAGTCAAAATAAAAATATTGCGGGTTCAAAAAACCTTGTATTTGCAGACACGTCTTGGCCAGTGGGTCAGCAGACAACACAGTCCTGTTATGGGACTTGGATCAAGGCACGCCGCACACAAAAATAGACTGCTTCGAAGATAAGGTGAGTACTTTTTGTAAGACGTTTGACGTCGATGTTTTAGTAACACTTTTTTGCCCCACACTAGGAATTAGACTTGTGAGACGCTACCAGTTCAAAAATATTATTTTACTTGTATGCCATGATTTTTGGCAAATTTACATAACACGTAAATAGGTAGTGGGTAATGGGCATGGCCGAAGCCATCCATAGCTATATGCATATACTCACGGCTACATATCAAGCTTATACTGGAAATGTGTACGTCTCGGGAGCCGAATGCTGGGTACTAAATGTGTTAAGAAAGATTAAACACTTACTTACACAACTCTTATGTCTGCTCCACTGAATATATGATAATTATTCGGTACTTCGTTTTCGTTGCATATAGAGAATCATTTTTATGTGAGACATCCAAGGAACTTATTACTGATCTACAAAAGGCATAAATTATTCCTTACTTATTAAAATCACCTTAAAATAGCTGCCTCGTCTGTCTAAGGGTCGTATATATCATTACTGAGTGTGAAGTCTTGGGTTCCATCTTTAGGTGTTGTCTTCCTAGGATGGTTGATGGCAATAGGCTCGCCCCCTATTTCATGGGACTTAAACATAAATGGCAAAATGGGGGTGAATGGTGGCTCTTGGTTTGCCTAATCCTTCGGGGAGTTGTTTTTTATACCGACCTTACAGAAACTAGATCAAATTTCCGTGCGTTCAAGCGATTTTATTCATACCTACAGTTGGAATCAAACAAACATTTTAATCCGTGGTACTAGGCAATTGGGCTTAACCAAGTTGTAAACGTCCCCTGATACGGAGGGAAGTGGAAATTTTTTATTTTCCTAACTCCTCCGCTGTTTTTTTTTCTGATTAATATTGTTGCGGGATCCAAGACTGGAAAATCGTTTCATTGACTCGACGCTTTTCAAGTGGTCGCCACTGTTGATTCTGGCTTTCAGGAGTTGCAGCGGTGCATCGGGGAATACAGAGCTGATGTATTGTTTTTTTAACTATTAAATAATTACATAATGTTTAATTTGTCGCAGGTCCAATCCCTGGCCTTCCATCCCCTGGAAGCGCAGACCTTAGTGAGCGGCTCGTGTGACGGCAAGGCGCGCGTGTCGGACTGTCGCACACCGGAGGCGCACCGCGCGTGGGCCCTGGCGCCCGAGATCGAGCGCGTCGTGTGGTCTACACAGAACCCCTTCTGTTTCGCTGTGAGTATTGTTCAAATCTGGATAAGATTTTTGAAGAGAGTAGATACCCAGCCATCGTATTTATAGAGTAAACAGTAGGCCCTGATATAAACATTCACTAAGATTGACACGAAGAGCAGTTTAAATAGTAATGTTCAAATCTATATATATATATTGAAATAAGCTTTCATTATAACGCTCTGTAACAAAACCTCGGTCGCTAATATAAAAGCGGTTTTGTCCGCAACGCTCAATGCAAAAAAATATAATAAAGTAACAGCGACTGGCCGCTATTCCCTTCGAGCCTCGCTGTGAGGGTTATGAAGGTTAATTTACCAACTTTAGGTACTCCGCGTTTACTTAATAAGGGAGTTAAAGTTTTATCCACATAGCGTGTTATCTTTTAGTTATATATGTTATATTAACCACCACTAACTCTGTGTGAATAATTAATGGATACCATTGAGCTTGCTCAAAGACCAAGTAACTTTGCTCGTGCAATCAGTAGCCTAGAAACAGGCTACTGATTGGCAACTATGGCGTGTTAAATCCAACAGTTTTCCAGTTTGAAAGATAGATGGAGCTATGCAAGACTAATGCACTATCCCTTCTTCACAGCGGCACAATGATGCCTTTGCCTCGTCAAAGTACGGCCTGGTATCTATAATTTCATGACAATAGAGCATATTTTAATAAAACTATTTTCTTTGCTCACAGATGAGTAACAATACCGGTAAAGTAGCGTACGTAGATTGCAGACAAGACGAGCCACTGTGGATACTAGACGCGCACGACAAAGAAGTCACAGGGCTTATACTGAGCGATCGGGTGCCCGGATTGATGATCACTGTCAGTACTGATGAGAAACTGAAGACCTGGGATATTTCTGGGTGAGAATTTTGAATAATTAGAAACCTAGTTGTCAGTAAGAAGGTTTAGTCCTCCAGTGTCTTAGATGATTTAAAATGTTAACTCAGAGCCGATTCAAGCATTTCAATCGGAGATCGGCAGCGTTGTGCATCTTCTAAAACGAAATATAATAAACTGACACAGGTAATAAGACAACTTGGTAGCAGGTTGTCAACCTTACCGTCGGTCGTTAAATCCAACACTTACCGTCCTATGTTAGGGGTTCCATATCCCTTTTAGGTCTAAAATAACAGTTTCTGGTTAAAATCAAGACTATAAGTTGTCTAGCTTGGTGGGCTAATTAAGAAAAGTGGTAAGTTATTCGTTTTCTTGTCCTATGAGAAAACACTCCCGTCCAGTTGACAATCGGAACACAGCACTACTAATGTGACTGCACGTTCTAGCGCTGCGCCGGCGCAGGTGTCGGAGCGCGCGGGCAGGGTGGGCGCGGCGCTGTGCGCGGCCGCGTGTCCCGAGGCGCCCTTCAACGTCGCGGTGGGCGGGGACAACAAACAGAACTACATCGAACTTGTGGACTTAAATATAAGCGAGCAGTGTGAGTTTTTATACATTTTTACAACTTAGTGCTAAAGTACGACTTTTAATTCGATGCAGTAAGTTGACAGAACTAATATCATATAAATCATTGGCAAATGCACTATGGTGGAGCATTAATTAAATAACCAGCAAGGTACTAAACTACACTAGAATCGACTTGGTAGGTTATAATATTTTATTTATTTATTTTTTATGTTTTAGTGTCTTAGATGACATTAGATCCTGTCAAGTTACTGCAGCGATTTAAAAATCATACAATAAGAAGTGCTGCCTTTGTGCTTGAATTTACAAAACCCAAATCATTGAGTAAACTTTCAAGCTATATCACCAGGCCCATTTCTGCCGCCAAAGTGCGTTGCCGCGTTCCGGTATGTATGGTATGGGCACCAACCTGTCTAGCATTTTGCTGCCGTTAGATGGTGCTGTTGTTAATAGAGTCCTGTCAAATTCGGATGCATCTGCAAATGCAGTTCTATAGCACTATGGTGGCCAAAAAGAAAACTTACATGTGGATTGGACAAGTGCTTGACATCTTCCAATAAATTTTATAATAACAATATACTTATTACCAATATATTTGTGAACTAACAACAATTTTAATGTCCCCATCACAAGCATTTGAGACATTTTCAGCTGGTTGTAGTATATCAGGCAGCGGTGACCACTCAACATTCCTTGGGTCGATAGCAAGTTTGCCGTCAACAAAAACAAGTAGCGTACCAAAAACTGCCGAGATGTTCTTGCCGATGTAAATTTTTATTTATTTTTAGGTTTTTGTGAGGTCGTTGATATTTTAAGAATTTAAAAAGGTGGAGATGCATTTGGCGAGATTCTGTTTGTTGTGCCAGCACATCAAGCTTTTCCTAACTGTCAAATTTTCCCAATTGAACATGATCCTTATTTCGTTTGATAATAAAGTTGAAAAACTACCAAATAAATTTGACAGATTGGGGTAGCCTGGTATGCTAGCCTCTTACACAGGTTTTTTCTTGCCGACTGCGCACACTTACGTGATTATTTTTTTAATTTTTCCCTAGTATTATGCTGCTTGTCTGATAGATACCATTTATTTGTTTCAGTCACGAATCGGTTCTCGTCACGGCCGCTGATAGCGCTTCCTCCTCCAAGGGAGGATGCTATGGAGACATAGAATTGTTTATATTCATAATAAACTATGTATATATACTATAATCGTTGTTTTTTTTAACTGATACCTACTCAGCCTAACACGGTGTCTGCTAGATATATCTTGTCATATGAGCAGGGTCTTTACTATCGTCTTTGTCATGAGAATCATCTATGAAAATAAATAAAATTGAGTGTTTGTTTCTAACGTCCAAATAACAGGATTTTTTATTTTTTGCATATGAAACTTACACATATACCAACAAAATTATTTTAAAAAAAATTGTCTGTTTGTTTGAGGTAATCTTCGAAACTACCCGACCGATTTTGACGGAATTTTACTAGCAGATAGCCAATGTTATAAGGTGTAACTAAGTATTTTATAAAATGTGTTCAAAATATAAATCCTTTAAATTCCACGCGGATAAGTCGCGGGTGAGTGAGTAATAAATAACCCTGCATTATTGTGAATAGTATAACTCCTACCATTCACTATAGTGCAAACAGATAGGGTTCAACCGCACGAACACGACTTTCCATAACTAACCACAACCAGCCCACAAGAAACAAACAATACCCTCCTTTGCGACACGCAGTCGGGTGAAAAGAAACAACATAATAGTAACGGTCTGTGTTGCTATCAATGGTATTTTATTTATATCACTTATCATACATAATTGAGTACATTATCGAGCCCAACACCGGTAATACCAACACATACCGTTCTGGCAGACCCGAAACTGACCACGTTTCTCCTCTACAATTTGGAGCGAGCATCGCTGTAAAACAAAATCACCAATTTATTATTTAAAGAAGGGTTATCTAAATAAAACATCGTTTTTATAACAATTGAGATTATGTATTTGCAACATATCTTAGAATAATCTTAGATAAAAATCATAAAAGCAATGAAAATGTAAACGGCTCGTTAGTTCCGAACTAAAAGCATTATTTAATACTGCAATTCTGGTATTGTTATAATAAAATATTAAAATTAACTTTTAGCGACCCAAACTTGGTCATATATTTGAACACGATTTGAACATCTTATCCAGTTTATAGGAACAATAAAAATAAAATTGACATGTAAAAGTGTTAATTTTAACCAATTTACAAAATAAATATCATCTTTAATTATCGTTTAGCAGTGTATATTTATAAAAATGTTTAATAGTATTTTATTAATTTTAAAATTGGATCACAGCCAAATAAACAGCTTTATAAAAATATTTAGTGTGGGCAACACACGTTTTAAAATTATTATTGCTCTGTGAATACTGTTAGAGATTCACTGGTATAACTCTCAATAAGAAAACGTGTAATACAACCAAGATATAACTCGAGGTAGACCTAATTTTGATCTATAGATAGAACAAAATTGGTTAAATAATATAGAGGTCGCTAATTTCGAATGTACCTTATTACATACATATAGTGTTGTTCAAAGATACAACGTTAATTTAATCCTATAATTTTATCAAAATGTCCAATATTGAAATGCAAAGTTAATATTACAGAAGAATACTATAAAGGGCTGAACGTTTTCAATCACTATTGCGTATAAAAGTTTCAATTTTTAATTTGTTCGTGTATATGATTGGAGCTAATGAGTTTGACATGAATCTATGCCTATTCGTTGTGAGAAAATAAAAACTAAAAGCGGCGGTGACCACAATAAGATTCATTGATATTTTGCTAGATTATGGTCAAACGCAAGCTTGGGGCTCGTATGAACTTATTGACTACAGTTTGTATGCGCGCAATTTTAATTGGGCCAGTATTATATTTGCGGTGTTAGTAAAAAATTGTAAAGAACCCGGGCGTATGTATGACACATCAAGATCTCTCACGTGCCTAGCACAAATGTTGCGCACTTCGAATGAATTTAAAATCTTCGTTTCCCATATAATATTCATTTATCTTTAAGACTTCATTCATGATACTAAGTAAATGAGCTTATATTCTGTCTTATCGAATATCGTTCGAATTTACGGCACAGATTAATGCTAGTGCCTCAGTTTGTTAGTTCCGGTGTGTCTTATATACGTACGGGATTCTGTACAAATCAACAGATAGTAGCAAAAACCGTCTGGCAACATTTTCACATCATCTCTTCTTGCTCTGAACACACAAGAGGACCTTCTTCGTAAACACTTCGGTATCTTGCAATATATTTCATGCGCAAAATAATCTGTAAATATATTTCATTGTTTCTGTATATTATAAAAAATATATTTTCATTGGAATATATAATTATTACTATAAGATAAATAAGTTGGATTATTTACGTTTTATATCAATTTATAATGTGATGTGGACTAATAAAATAAGCCACGCTTCAGAGCTCTACCCTGGATGAGATACTAAATATAATCAGCGATACGAAATATCAATTTTTAAATTCCTACTTTCGAACTAGTCTCAATATTTGTATCATGAGAGTAGAAAGTGTTGCATTTCAAAAGGTCGTTATGTTTTAATAGAAGAGATGAAATGACCTGAAACAATTCAATTTAAATTTTTTACGCCATCCCATCAAAGTTGAAATGCATTTTGATTTTACGGTTTTTGAACCTTTGTAAAGCTCATGGTATGTATATGTAATTCTACATGGTACATGAGATTTACTTAGAGTGTGGTCTATTTATGAATACAATAAATAACTTACTCATTGCGAGATACTCTCAGTACGAGCTAATAATTCTACTCTATAGCTGTGCAAATTATCTAATTAAATTACCTTCCATTACCGGCATTAATCTCTTTTTGATAAGGCTGAAAGTTTGAGTGAGCGGACTTAGTATTTTGTATAATTTGTACCAATTTTGTACCGTTGAATATGTTTATTGCTCTGTTTTACCGAATAGCTAGGAAGTGCCTGATTTGTTAGGCCAAGTCAATAATTGGCTAAATATCAATATTTATAACAACCATATACCAATGCTCACAAAACCTTCCAACCATGATGTATAGTGGCCCAATCACAAGTATAACTGCGCAATTTGAGCTGCCCAATTATGATATCCGAAAGTTTTAATGACAAATGCATTTTATTCATTTTGATGTGTCCGTGGTATCATAGCGGGTCCTATCAGAATAACAGCGCTGTGGTATACACTTTTGCTTAAAATATAGTAGCATTATGCTGAGATGGGAGTCTCTTAGGCGTCCCACAGGTCCTTTTATTCTATACTTGTATTTCTTGGCGTTTATAATTCCCAAATCAATGTTTTTCTTTGTCTCTTTTTGATACCCAAATTGCGCAATAGAACTAGCTAAAGACCACTATGCACCATATAATGAAACAAAACATTTACTCTTCAGGGGGGAACTTGGTGACTGCATCGTTCATGGCCCGCGCCATGTACTCCACGTTGGAGGGGTTCAGTCCGCACACGTTGATGCGGCCAGACTTCAGCAGGTAGATGTGGTACTCCTGGATCAGGTGCTCGGTCTGACGTTGCGTGAGCCCGGTGTAGGAGAAAAGGCCGATCTGCTTGACTATGTGGTCCCAGTTGCCAGGGGTGCCCAGTCTGAAAAATTGGGATGGCTTTAAATATTTGTGGATTAGTTATGGAACTTTCTATAACTAATTCCTGGGGCAATTTAAAACTGCGAACCATATTATATTTTTTAAATAATTATATAGAATCACTGATAAAATTTATCAGCAAAGTACAATTAATCTCCACCATAAATTAATTAACTGACAGACATGGTACAGCAATTTTGCACACAGAGTTCCTTATGTAACGAAGGATTTACTTTAGTTATACATGGAACTCTTTAGTAAGAAGTATTTAATTTCATGATAGGAGCTAAAGGGGAGATTGAAAGTATTTATTGTATGGTTATTAACTTTTGCCGATGGGAAATCCCATCGGACATACGGGTTTATAATTAAAATAAAAGTTAACTTACTTGATAAGCTCTGCCCTCAAGGATTCTCTCATCTGTATGACCCTGGTCGACATCAGCTTGATGTGTTCCTTCCTGCACGAATGAATCAAAATAATTAAACCTAACCTGCAATCTAATTATATTACTCTGCTTAGCTTGGGGCTAGATGATGCTGTGTGGATTGTCCAGCATTATTTATTATTTATTATAAACATTTGTCCCAAGGCGGGAATCGAACCCGCAACCTCTTGCGTCGCAGGCGGACCTTCGCCCGCCGCGCCACAACGGTCGTCAATGTTTATACGATCTACAAAGATTTGTTCCGAGTGTTCTGAGTATTTGCTATGTATAATTAAAAATATATATCTATGTAATGTATTGTTTTAAGTATATCAGTCATCTAGTACCCATAACACAAGCTCTGCTTAGCTTGGGGCTAGATGATGCTGTGTGGATTGTCCAGCATTATTCATTATATATTGATTGGAAATACTTTTGTACAGAAAATAACTACTTTATGTTTGTTCTAAAAGGCTCCTATCGCACCATTATGCTGAGATAGGGGCCTTAGATTGTCCAAATTGATTAACTCCAAACCAATATCAATAACGTATCTCAATCTCCATCTAGCGATCGATCTTTGTTTGTAACCAATCAATATGATTGAAAGATTGCAGACTCGTCTTCAATCTTTAACTTTGAGAGGGCGAATCAGAAGCAGCAATTGTTAATCGCGGATTGAGATACGTTATTGATATTGGCAGGAAGGTGTTGCTTGGTACTCATCAAACAGCGGTTTGTTGGCCAGTTAGTTGGTGACGACGCGAACAGGCTGGAGTTTTGGGTGTAAATTTCCTCATCCACCATAAAAAAGTGAGGATCCTCCGACCGGGCAGGTGTTATGTTTGGTGGGCTACTGCCCGACCGTTGTTGTCGGGTTCTTGTATATATGTTGAATCGCTCGGATAACTTTAATATCGCGATGTAGGATACGTCAGATATAGTTAATATGTGGCGCGATAGATGTCGCTACAGGAATACATTCTAGAGCGTCTTGTTGGAGATTACGCGGGAGGGTGGCAGTATACTACAGCTATGCCCATCATGGCCTGGGTCACTTACCACTCATCGAACAGCTGCTTGTTGGCCAGCACGTTGGTGACGATGCGGGCGCCGTGCGCGGGCGGGTTGGAGTACATGCCGCGCACGATCCAGGTGAGCTGCGACTTCATGGCCGGCACCAGGGTCGCGTCGTTGATCACGATGGCTAGGTTGCCGACACGCTCGTCTGTCATTCAACATTTTTACTTAAGAGGGTGTATTCTGAATGTTGGCAACGTCACATATAGGTGTCAAAAAGACTAAGTGTGAGTAAGTGTTTCTTGCCCATTCTTCTCCGTACGAGACTTCATTTTAGTTTTTTTTTAGAATATAAGTTTACTATTTAATTTTAAATGTAATTTTGACGTTCAAACTTGCCTTTTCAATGGTCTAATTTAAATAAATGATTTGACTTTGACTTCAAATGATTTTGATTAACATGTCAATTAAAAAAAATAAATGAAATTATGAAATATCAGAGATAATATTTTGACGGCACGGTTGGCGCAGTGGCTGAGCGATCGACTGCCGCGCTGCGTGTCGTGGGTTCGATTCCCGCACGGAACCAATGTTTGTATGGCCTACAGGTAGTTGTTCCGGGTCTGGCTGTTTGTGTATGTGACTTTAAATGTTTGTAAACACACCTACGACATAGGAGAAGTTCCGAGTTTGGGGCAACGTTTTAAAATAAGAATACCTTTTGCCCCCGTTTCCACTGACACGGATATTTCACGTTTTTCATTCATCCTCTCAACATGAAAAAACCATCTAAGCATAAACAGTACAAATGTACTCACTGTATAAACCGAAGTTCTTGGCGTAAGACTGTGCGCAGACAAGCTCGAATCCTCTCTTCACAAAGTACCGCACTGCCCACGCGTCCTGGTCCAAGTCTCCTGACGCGAAGCCCTGGTACGCGCTGTCGAAGAACGGGAACAACTTGCGCTCCTAAAAAGAAATGTGACAATGTTTGTACTGGCTTATTTCCCGAATAAGGATAGATGTGGCAAAATTACTATTAGAAAGAAAGAAAGAAAACACATTTACGTAGCACAGACTCAGACACATTAGGACAGTACTGAATATCGAAAACAAAGAAAGAAATAATGATAATGATGACAGAAGTTACAGTTAATATTATCTATATTAACTACTACATACATAACACACATTACTAGTACCTACTACACATATTCTGAACTTAAGTTAGCTATAGTTTGTCTTTGAATTAAACAGTTTAGGTTTATTTCCAGGGTTGCTGAAAATTTATTCTAGACTTTCATCTTACCCGAAAAGAATATTGGAAAAATAAAGTATTATGAGTTTAGTCGGAAATTCAGTCGTCACTTGTTTGGGATACAATATCAGTTCATTTTCGCGACATTTATTTCGGCACACACAAACTAAATCTGACGTATAATTTTAATATAGCGATGTAGGATCGCTATATTAAAGTTATCCCGCGATTGAACATATATACAAGAACCTTAGAACAATCGCCGGGCAGGAGCCCACCAGACACAACACCCGTCTGGTCGGAGAATCTTTCCTTTTCAATGATGGATGAGGAACTTTACACCAAGTTTCTAAGACCCCCAAAATACTAATCGTGCTTGCCTCATAAATTCAAACCTAAGATGGTGGTATTTTCTATTTTAAAATCGTACGATTTGACTTTACGTCTTCGTCAAGCATTCGTGCTAGGGACTGAGTGTCACACACCCACGCAAGTTGATAATACTACACACCTGACCTTTCTGAAGAACATCACCTAAAACAATAGCGTTTAAATAAACATTTTCTTCACACACATACCTCCATAACATCAGCGATCTTCTCCCATTGCTCCTGAGTAGGATCAATACCGGTGGGGTTATGCGCGCATGCGTGCAACAAGATCACGGAGTCCTCGGGCGCACTGCGCAGGTCCTCTATGAGCCCGTCGAAGTCTATGGTGCGCTCTGTTGCGTTCCAGTAGCGGTAAGTGCGTGGGTTCGTGAAACCGGAGTTCAAAAAGACCAGCCGGTGGTTGTCTGTTGGCGTTAAACAATAATAAATCAGAGTTTAAGGGGAAAGGATCGTGAATAAATTATGTACTACATAACATCACACCTGTAAGAGAGAGATCAAAGAGTAGCCGAAGGTTATGACACTCCCATATTTTACAAGCTATACAAAACAACCGCACGGGTCGGTCGAAAGTCAAGCTACACTTGCCGAAGTCGGTCGGTGGCCGCTCCTCGTGCCTCGGGAAGCACGTTAAGCCGTCGCGTCGGTCGGAAAATACGAAGATTTTTGTGTCCGTTATGGGTAGTCAGAAGCCCGAAAGTCTGACAACCAGTCTTACCGTAGAGTATCGTGCTACTGATCTGGATTGTGGAGGTCAGATAGTCAGTCGCTCCATACTGATAGTCACCTGCATCCGATTAGATGAGGAGCGGACCACAACATAGTTGGAAAAGGCTAGAAGGTAGTAAACCGGCTTAACGTGCTCTCTAGAGCACGGAGGGGTATCGATATGTGATGGATGTTCACCCATCCTAAGTCCGGCCTTTGCAAGAGTAGTTCAACCTTCGATTGACCTGTTTATCTGTTATTATTCAGCCACGATTTACCAATAAGCCGAAAAGAAGAATACGAGGGTGACATTTATAACCACATGAACATCCATAATAATCCAGCAATTACTATAATCGATATCGTAAGCCTATCTATACACACTTATCGAGTTATCTAACGCACTTAAAAATGTTATCTAAAGATTAAGTCAAACAACACGAGTGATCCAAGCACTCTAGAATAAAGTATTTAAACACAGATTGTTACAATATGCAAGCGGTCGTTATTAAAGAACGAGGGATTTGATTTGAAATTCTCTAAGATCTAGATGCTAGATAAACACTCTACGCGAGTGAAAATCCGATCCAGCCTATACCTGCCTGTACCTGACTCCACCATCGGCGCCGTAACCTGAAATACTCGTATGTATCCTACAGGGGGTGGCCTTAGCATGTAGTCTTATAATTTATGAGTTATTACGCCCTTGCTGAACTTTTTAATTTATGAAGGCAACACAGGATAGTTCGGTAAAGAAGACGTTTTATTATTTTATGCTTAGTAAAAGTGCAGTCTAGTTGTAAATATATATTATTATTATCATCATCATCTTCCTGCCCTTATCCCAATTTATCTGGAGTCGGCGCAGCATGTTTGCTTCTTTCATACATCTCTATTTGCCGTCATCTCAAGAGTCACTTCTTTTCTAGCCATATCATATTATATATAACTTACTACTATAAGTAACTTTCTGAATGGCTAATATTCTGACCACGACAGTCAGAATATTAGCCACTTTAGCACTATTATTTTGTTTTGCCGATACGAGATAAGAAGACGAAGTTAACTAGGTAGGTTTAGTGAAATTCCTAGGCAATTTATCAGAAAGTGACGTCAAATATCGGCTTTTCAGTACAAATATGATCGTATAACTAGACAAAATGTAGGGAACAGTTGTTTTTTTCGCTATATCAGGGTTTGTTCCATAGTGAAAGTTGTTCATATTCAAGAGTATTTTCACTGTCGGAAAGATTGCAATGAATTAAATAACACGCCTGTATATACTCTACTTAAGCAGCATTCAGGTACATAAAAATTGTCTAAACCTCTTCCCTATCCTAATTCTGGCAGTACTTAATAGAATCTATTTTTCCTTTATAATTTGGGTCAAGTGTAATTTCGGTAGGCACCTAAAATACTGTTTCAAGTAGTCATAAGTATCATAAAGGGGAGGAAAGCCCGCCACACTATTCCCATACCACCATACCAGGAGTTGCAACTCCTGATAAACTAGAATCAGTGGTGACCACCAGAAAAGACACTGAAGCCTGCTGAAAGCTGAGTCCTGGAGAAACGATTCAATTGTTATGGATCAATTGAAAGATTCCAAGATAGATCGATTAATTCAATTTTCTTGGATTGTCTGATTAAAATTAATCAGAAAATAATAGCGCAGGAGTTTTAAGGGGTGGAGGTATTTTTTTAAAGGGGGAGAAAAGTAATTACATACCCCACGTAGGTACGGAGTAGTAGAAGTTGGTGTACCCCAGGTGTTTGTTGAGCAGCTCAGCACCGACGCGCAGACTGCCTGTACCAGACAGAGTCTGTACTCCGAACGCCTGGAATGAAGATATAGGTACTATTATTATTAGGTTATCTTCGAGCAGGTAAGGTCATTAATGAGTTCACTCAATAAAACAAATCTTCCTCTTCCATCTATGTATGCGTTACTCTTGTTCTTTATTTAAAAGTGTGCCGTATAATACCGCACCGAAATTGATGGTTATTGATATTGAGTTGTCGGTCAATCGGTCGGTCGGTGGAAGGATATATTAAGCAACTCATACAGAGAAGCAATGGAGTGTATAGTATGCGCGCGCACACGCACTACGCACTGGAGAGCGGTGGGGCAGAGGGGGTATAGCGGCAAGAGGAGCACCTGTAAATATTTCACATCAAAAACCTTCATAACGCCTAGACATTCGAAATTTTGGCAAATCGTAGTCTGCAATGAAATGTTTGTAACAGATTTTTTCTATTGCGTGAGCTCCGTGCACTTAACCCCGAACAACGGCATTATATTCCATGAAAATATTTAAATCGTGTGGGAAAAAACTGCCGAAACCAATCAATCAGCTCATGCCGTCACGCAAGGCGGTTTCAACGGTGAATCGACTGATGTTTGGCTTCGAAGGGGTTATTAGCGGTCATGGCCAATCTGGTCAAGATCTTTCGTTGATTAAATCAAGATCGTAGATGTTTATGTATGAATCTTTATCAATTAATTGCTTTCTTATCTCCCAGCCTTGAATATTCGTGGGGTCTGTCTCTTTCTACCTGTAGGCGATGAGAAAAGGTGCCGGACGGTTACAGGAAGTCCTCAATTTTATCTTTAGGAGTGAAATATTCTAATATATAAAATTCTCCTCCGAAACGGCTTGACCGATTCTTATGAAATTTTATGTGCATATCGGGTAGGCCTGAGAATCGGCCAACATCTATTTTTCATACCCCTAAATGATAAGGGTGACCCACCCCTAAATTTCTATTTTTATTTTGTTGACAATTTTTTTTATTTTTATTTTATTATGCTTTAGCATTCAAAAAAACATACAACTTCAAATTTTCACCCTTCTATCACTAACTTCTATATGGCAAAACAACGTTTGATGGGTCAGCCAGTATCTTATAAAAATTTAGCTTGCCTAGCAGCCCGACATAATACTTAGTATTATTTTTGCCTGGAGCGGGTAAACAGTAATATCGGGCCCTGAGAGAATCATGTCCTTAACACCAGTCTCTATGTAATTAAGTATTTTGCTGTTCAAGTATCGTATCTAGATACATACTTATTCATTACAAAGACGATGTCCTTTCGCATACATTTCTCTTCAGTATCGTTTGGTTTAATAGTTTCCGTCATTTATATTAATTACTCGTGACTCTCGTGCGCATGTCGCTCAGACTTTCGCGGAGTCTTTGGTCTAGTGGTCGCAAATGTGACTGCTAGGTAAGCATGAGATCCTGGGTGCGATTCCCGGGTCGCAAGTGTTATTGGGATTTTTCATAAGCAATTTCTCAGTAACAGCCCGGAGTCTGTATGTGTGCCCGAAAGATAGTACGCTCACCCTCTATTACATGGGACAAACATAGCTGGTCAAATGTGGGTGTACTGTGGGTTCACCTCTGCCTAACCGTTCGGGGAATACCGGCGTGGAGTTCATGGTTATGTAAATATGATTCCAGTGGCGTAAACGGATTTTTTGTTGCTATTCGAATTGATGTTATGATTCAAAAGTTGGCGTAAACGATTACCTATCACGGTTTATCATGAAACAGTACATTTGGCAATAGGTATCAACAGGTTTCAGTCAACGGGCTGAAAACGGCTTTGTCTCGCACATAACCTACAGCATTATGACCGTATTGCGCCGGTCTGACGCATATTGGCCCATTTGTATTTTTATTATCACCTTAAACGCCAGGTGACCGACAAATCATACATTTTTATAGTGTCTAGACAGGTTTCAATTGTATTTTTTTCAATTTTTATTTGTCATGTTGAGCGTAAATAAACTAATTTATTTTCTTTCTTTTGGATACAGACACAACCTCACTACGTGACGTGCGAAAACCCATTGTTACACAACATAAGAACGTATTTCATTGCAATGACGCGATCATAGCTACAATTTGGTAAATTGGAATGGGCGCGGGCACGACCCGCGACCCGCCGGATGCTTTCATTTACAGCTATGTTTGAAATCATTTAGTTAAACTATCATGAAAGTGATATAGACAGTGTTTAAATTAACATAAAACGGCAAAACTTTCCAGTTAATTCATACGCATGTTGTATTGCAAAGAATAAAACATCGAAACTAAACTATAAAACTAAAACACTGCATGCCTTAAGAGGGTTTATTCTGAAAGTTGGCAACGTCGCAAATAGATGTCAAATATTTCGCTGTTTTGATTAATTTGATAATATTTCTGTATGGAAATAAAAAATGTGGCTAACTAGCGAACTACAATATTGATTATGAATTGCAATAATTAATATCGTAACACCGAATAGTTAGTTTTAGATGTAAAAAAGTATTTGGTAACTTTCCAAATGCCTTTTTTTCACCTAAAACGGGTACAACATCAAATTCAATGTTATAATTGCAATTCATTATTAATATTCTAGTGAATTGGTTAGCCAAATTTCTTATTTCCATACAGTATTATTTCCAAATTAATCGAAACAGGTAAATATTTGACAGCTATTTACGACGTTGCCAACTTTTAGGATGCACCCTCTTAAAGCGCTAGGTAATGTATAAACAATTTAATGTCATTACTGTGGCAGGGTACCAAATACTGCATCCTAGTTTTGCGTAGGCATTATAGACAGAAGTCAAGAAGGCAGATAAAGGTTCAGAAAAAGGTCGGAGAGGTAGGTAGACTATAACTAGTCAGTTTCACTCATCATAGACAAGGATGTTTTGAGGTGTGAACGCCACCTGTGTATTTAGAACTCTAACTAGTATTGCATGGCAATTTCAAATGGTGTGGAGTGTGGAGTTGTTGAAGACTTACACCACTTATTGATGGACTGTGTTCGGTATGAGTCTGGGAGGTTGAACAGACTTGAAGTAGGCATATTTCATATAATCCTGTCTCAACCAAATAGCGATGATGCGAAGAGTCTGTTTAGGTTTATGGCCCAGATATTATGACCAACGTGTATTTAGGGTACGATGGGACTGGCATACGCATTGCGATTATAAATGTCCCTATATAAAAAGAAAAAAAAAACAAATGCTTATCAACAACGCCCCCTCTGTCAATGTCAATCACGCGCTAAAAGATCCTTGTAGTCTTTAAAATGTGCAAGTTTCTAAATATAACTCCATAGCCCATACCATCGCAAAAGCTAATATTTAATGAAGAATTGAAATACATGGTGGAGCACAATGTTTAAGGGAACCCCCAATTTTGCCGCAAGTCCTGGTTCAATGTCGATTCAACAAGAATGAAATTACCACTACTCAGACAGTCAATTTCTGGTGGATTAAAAGAAATTCATGCACGTTTAAATACCCATTCAGGTTAAAATTCAAATTAATTTCATTCAATAATTTTTCGCATAAGATGAGTATATGGGTTCATGAACAACAATAATATCAATGATCACCCTCCTGCCCTTATTTAAATTTGTTTGGTATCGGCGTATCAAGTCTTCTTCCATACCTAGACTTATCCGTCCTTTCTAGCCATATCATCTACATAGATTATATTATAACTATCATCACAACATTGATAGAATCTCCATAATTCTCCATTCTGAAGACCAATTCCCGTAATTAAAAACGTTCAAGATCTAGTCGCAATTTCATATTAGCGCCAATAAAATGACAATCATCTTCTGAAAAATGCTTATAATACCCGGCACGAACCTTGAGTTCCACAGTATTCGATTTTAGTATCTAGAAAGTGATAATGCACGAACTTACCCCCACCACTGAGTCCAGCGCTCAAGGTCCGTGCCGGTAATTCTGAACCAGACCTATTTTTGATAGAATGTGAGTGTTCTTAAAAATTCAGGAATTGCCTCTTTTGGTATGCGAAACAGAAATACTTCCAATATTTTTTTTTCAGTGCTATGTTACTATAAAAGTTGAGTAAAAACTTACGCGTCCAGTAGCGATGGCGGGGCTGTCCTCACCAAGCAGCATGGCGGTGGAAGCTGAAGAGAAATGTTCCATACCTGCAATAGGAATTCTATTGTTTTTATTTTGCACTTCGAATAGCATGGATATAATACAGTTGTAGTGTACTCGGTACTCATTTCCATTCAAAATGAATGATGATTAAATGATATTTCATAGAACGGTCTAAAAAAATAATTCATTCACATTATGCTGAGAATCAGTACTTTTCTACACAAATAAATACATTGTAGTGTTTTTGGTTTTCACTAAATGCATATGAAAGTTTATACGATAGTTATAACAAAAAACTTTTTTTTTGTCAGTCAGTTTGTTCACGGTAAACGCCAAAATGGCTAGACCGATTTTGACAGGATATTCACTGGCTGATGGCTTATGTGTTAAGGAGTAATTTAGGCTACTTTTATTTTAGACAAACAGCTACTCATAAATAAAAGGAAAACCTCGAAAAAGACTATTTCTTTCTTTCCCGCCGTCTATTGGCTGACAGCAACGCAGAGGGAAGTGGAAGACGCATTGCCTAATTCCGCCGAATATTTTGCTTTATTCATTCATTCATGACGTGGCGTGTGGCAAATATGATACAAGTTTTTCATAATTTCCGCATACGCAAGGAAATGCGAAATGACAAACAAAAACAATGATATCGATATCTTTATGGCGCTTTTTTGTCGTCAGATCTGACGTCAATCGGATGACTACAATATGTTGTTAATTTACAGAGTTATGTTATGACAACATATTATATACCTATTACCATAATATAACATGGTAATATTGTTCTCTTTATTATTCGCCAATTAATGATACACAATAATTATAGCGTATCTGAGTTATCTGCTACCTAATAAACCATGGCAGTCAAATTGTCTTATCTATATCATTACTAATAAATAAAATTGAAGTGTCTGTTTGTAATGTTCCGTTTTTTCTAATCTGTGTTTGTTTGCATCAAGTAATCTCCGAAACGGCTGGACCGATTACTACAGGAGTAAGTTAGAAACAAAAAAATATGGAAATATTATTTAACTCCACGTGAATGAAGTCGCAGGCATATTGTGCCTGTCATGAATAAAGCTGCATCTCCACAGTGGCGAGTTAACGCTTCACTCGGTAGACGCGTGAAACTATAATGGACGTACCCTACCCCACTCTGAAAAGACCACCCAATCTCTTTTCCTGGGTGCCACAGTCTGGGATTACTTAAGCTAGCCAAGCTAAATTCTGGCTTTTTTGTTTTAATTGGGCGAGCCCGCCACACTATTCTTAAACCACTGCAACTCCTAAAAACCAGAATCAATAGTGGCGAACACCAGAAAAACTTTCAGGCAATGAAGCCCGACGAGTCCCGGAGAAACGATACAACCGTCTTGGACCCCGCAACGAAATGAATCAGAAAAGAACAGCGGAGGAGTTAGAAAAATAAATCATTTCAACTTCCCTCAATATCAAGCAGAAGAGTTTTGAAAAAAAATCGGCTTCCAGTCTAACCGGATGCAGCTGAATACCAGTACTTTACATGGAGCGACTGCCTGTCTCACCTCCTCAACTCAGTTACTGGGCAAAACGATACCCCTTGGTAAGACTGGTTGTCAGACTTTCGGGCTTCTGACTACCCGTAACGACTGTTAAAGATCTACAAATGAAAGCCGGGACCAACGGCTTAACGTGCTTTCCGAGGCACGGATAAGACACAGCGTGGATGAGCCCCCTGAAAGGTGTACCGACGATCTGGTTAAGATCGCAGGAAGCCGATGGATACGACAGCACGGGACCGAGCGTTGTGGAAATCTTTGGAGAAGCCATATGTCCAGCAGTGGACGTCTTTTGAACCATGAACCAATGCACCGGTGACGTTATACCCAAGTTTTTTTGCAAAAGCATTAGCGTGGGATTATGGGACGAGTTAGGTCATTAGGTGGTTATGCAGAAATACACCACTGGAAAAAAAAGTAGCTTTCCCAATCGTCTCATTCTATTTGTATGTTTGGGCAGAACTCCAAAACTGATCTGTTTGTGTTTGCTACTATTTGGAATGCACCTTCAGCCGGTTTAGAGTAATTCTACAAGTCTCTTTAATATTTTATTTAACACGTATCTTGTACTGTTCGCGTCATGTAAGTTTGCTGCTCTGAAGTAGGCGCAAATGACTAGGCAGTACATAGTTAAAAACTATACAAAAAATATTTACTTTTTCGCAAAAAAAATCAACCGACTTTAATGAAAAAAAGTTTTGTTTTTCTGTTTTTTAGTTCGTCAGTTTATTATTTATTTAATGTACCTATAATAGCCTAATGTCCACTGCTTATCACCTTTTTCAAGAATTCAGAAAGCGAACATCAATAACCCCTATTTTCTACACGAGGGGATGGTTTTTTTTTTAATTTCAATTCTCTGCCGTTTACTTAAACCAGTAAAAAAGAATGATCGAAATCGGACTACACTTAAAAAAGTTATGCGTGGTCATACATTAAAAAAAAAACGACATTTTAGAATTAAGAACCGACTCCCTTTTTTCGTAGGTTAAAAACATGGTTTCAGAGCGGCAAGCTTACTTGACGCGAACTATAACACGCGACTTGTACAGGCATAATAACAAGGATAATCACTCATCTGATATCAGTATAATAAATATGTTATTTTGCACACAGTAGGTTAGATAATAGCAGTGCGCACGGTAACGACGCGTATCTGTAACATCATTGTTTTTGAGCAGATAAAATATTTACATGGAGCATTATCAGTTATTTTCATAACTGCCAGTTTTATAATAAACTAATTAAGAATACGCTCCTATTACTTGCAGACTTCGGTACGAGAATGGGTGACCATCTGATAAGTACTGAGACACCGTCGTACCTCGGTAAGCTCGGTAAGCACGTTAAGCCGCTGGTCCCGGCTGTCATTAGGATAGAATAGAATTAATGAAAAGCAACTAAGTGAAAATGATGAAAGAACATTGGTAATTATCATAATTCATAGTCGCTATTTTCCTAAACAAAATGCCTTGACTGACCATTACAAATTGATTAATATCAGTTAAAAGAACAATACTGAGTGTTTTTCATATTACCATAGTGTTTTGACTGTGATAACTAGTTGAGATTTCATAATAATATCAATTTAATTTGTTTCTGCCATACCTATGTTGTTTTTTTTTTACATTTCGCAAAATACATTTGCAATAGATAGAGATAATTAACACGTTCACTGTCCAATGACTGCATAGGAGTCACATTTGTAACAAACCCATATGTCCGTAACGGACATATGAGTTTGGTACAAATGTCTAATTGGAATCATAATCCAAGAGTAAATTAAATGTTTTTATTTGACTGGACGTATGAATAGGAAGAAAAAGATTTTCATGGACATATGGTTAAATAACATGGCTACCGGAAATTTAAAAGAGCAGCCGTAAAATGTTGTCAAGTTAGGGCGAGATTGTAGGTGGACGTATGAATACATTTTATAACATTGTACTGGGACAGGGAACGTGTTAAGATTCAATTTATATATGGATTATTAACTTCCGGCTTCTCATGCTTAGATAAGTTTCTAATCCAGAGGAACACTGAGGCCCTGTTGATCAGTACAATAGTACAGTAAAAATATTGAATCAAACATCAATATACCACTACTCATATGGATAAAAACAAATGCAAAAAAAAAGAAAAGAAGTTTTTATTTAACAAATTCAAATTATTTTGGCTACAATTTCCTTCTGGTAGACTGCATAGCAGTTTACTAGCAGACTTAACTCCCTATTATTATTAATTAATTCCACCGGTACAGTTCTTGAAGTGGCCATTGGCCATGAGAGGACAATACTAGGTAGAGGTACTATGAAGGTATTATATTTACAGTTTATAATCTTTCCCTTTTCTTTTTAAGAAATTTCACCTACCACTGTTTGTCTCTGCATCACCTAAAGGTTGACTGGTAGAAAATGCCTATGGCATTAAGTCTGCCTCTGTACATTTGTGTGCTTAAAGTATTAAATAAATAAATAAATACTACTACACATCTTCCACAGTAGCACTATGGCTTAAGTGACCAAAAAACTGCAATATGATCCCAAAACTCATGGAGCCTGATTCAATTTAACATGCAAAGAATGCCCAAACGTAGGTCAAACACTGGTTTAGCTAGCTAGCTAGTAGACCTTTTTCCACACATCATAATCACCTTGTTAAGTAATAATATGTATTTAAAATAGCTAATTATGTGTTAGGCAAAACTGAAAGTCCCATAAAGTATTAAAACAGACCATCAAATTTCGGAAAGTCTTGGAGAATAATAATACTTCCTAATCCATACAAATATAATAAATGGGAAAGTGTGTGTGTCTGTTTGTCCATCTTTCACGGTAATACAGAGCAACAAATTGATGTAATTTTTTAAGTGGATATAGTTGGAGGGATGGAGAGTGACATAGGCTACTTTTTGCCTCTTTCTAATCCCCTACATCCTAATGGGAGCGAAGCCGCCGGCAAAAGCTAGTTCATAAAAAAATTCTTTAGAGACAATGGCAAATAGAGATGTATGGAAGGAGAAGACATACAGCACCAACCTCAAATTAATCGGGATAAGGGCAGGAGGATGGTGTTTCCTGAATGAAAAATAATATTTAATGACTTACCAAGAACTGGTAGGTACTCGTGCAGGAGTGTTTCATCACTCGCCATCTGCTTCTCCATCTTTCTGACGACAGGCAAGACCCACGGTTTGCCATTTTCATCTCGGTATGCTGCAAAAAATAAATTTTATAAAAATTGACCTGATATAAACCTGAATTAGCTTCAAGAAGAAAGTTAAAAATGACTAATTATTACAGTACACTTATACGAGTGGAGTTAAGGTTAAGACAGTATAGTTTTAGTAACTAATGTTTATGTTTATTTTATGAAACATCACTAAACTTTTAATCAAATGGTCGAGTTGTAAACAAGTTTACTCAACATTAATATAAATTTCATGCACCAATAACTATAATGTTCTGATTACGTAGTTAATAACGCGCCTGCTGATGAACATCATAACAAAGTATTACAACAAACATAATAACATTACATAATAAGGTTAAGGTTTTGAACTTTTGCAGCACTAAAATTGTCAGTATATAGTCAACTTACCGCCAATACTCAAATTTACTTTAGCCGGGTTCGGATCCTCCAAAAACATACGATTTAATTGGAAAACCTCGATAGGAGGCCCCTGTTGAACGACTTCAAAGCGAGAGCCCATTTTGTCTTTTATATCTTGTTAAAGCGACCGGTCAGACAGAAACTACGGCAGCGAGTGCGCAGCTTATGGAATTTATTAAAGATAATTTTATCAGTTTTACAGAATCGCTAATTTACGAGCGAACGGCGACCGGTGTATTTTATCATTGACCTTCTTCAATGACAGAAACGTCACTACGTAAAGAAACGTCAGTTTTGTGATGGTAATGAATAAATAACGAATGAAGTTTGCTACGTTTTGTTTTTACACCTTTTAATAATTAGGCTACTGTGTAAACTATCATTTTTTATTTGCACTACTGCTCTGCTGTGCTCAGCAGAGCGTTAGCACTTGGTCTTGGTGGAGGTCCTGGGTTGAACTTTCAGATCGGTTGGTGTAATTTGATTTTTTCGTCTGGGATTTGAGTAGCCTGGAGTCTGGATTTGTATTTGGTTGATGGCAAACAGCTGGCCCCCTATTACATGGGACTTAAACATAACTGGTGAAATGTGGGTGTACTATCTAGGAGTTTATACTCATGATACGTGACGCCACAGAGTACACCTCTGCCTAAACCTCAAGTGAATCCAGGCGTCATGTTATGTAAAATTATGTAATTTTTTTGCGTTTCCTCAAATGCAATTTCGTTTGAATGCATGTAACAGAAGAGATTCATCCCCAACAAAGTCCCCTGCCGCGTCTGTATGGAATAAACTCAAAAAATACTGAACGGATTTTCACGCGGTTTTCATCGATAGAAAGAATGAGAATCCAGAAAGGTTTCTGTATATTTATTTTGTCACGGGCGAAGCCACGGCGGATTAGTAGTAGTAAACTAATTAGTGAAGTAGAAAACCAATTTGTACAACATGTGTTACGTTTCACCAATTTGTACCTATTACCCATTCAGCAGATTTGATGACAGCTCAAGGGTTGAGGTGACCCAAACCAAATAATCTATTGAGTTCATAACAATCAATAATAGTGGAGTCGAAAACTTACGGTCCATTACGATTACCAAAGACGTGGAGAAACTATCGGTACATTGCGTAATCAACGCGCCCACGGCAGACAGGCTGCGGTCGCCCGGACTGGAGGAATTAAGTTTGGAATAACTGTACGTGTACCGTGTTTACTTTAACAAGGGACTATAACCAAAGAAACCAAAACAATACAACCATCTAAAATTCTTTATTTTCAAAACATATTGCGATTGTATGATATTAAAAACGATCCATCATCCTCATCATATTCAAACTTTAAATTCAGTGTAAGATGGATTTTTCAGTGCACATGCTCGAGGATCTCCCTTTCTTACTATGTAATACACAGATTTGTATTCTCTATTTTCACCCCGATTTTTTCTATATTTATAAAGACCAACCGTGGCCATTCCCATTCCTAGCAATGCCAAACAAGATGAAGCCATCACATCTGGTATGTCCCACCATCCTTGCTTAAATAATCCGGCCAAACTTTTTCCGAAGTTCACTGGGTGGCCAATTACTTTCGATGGTGGAGTCATTTCTGATGTAATGTATTATTCAACGTGAACTGTGACTTAGTCTAATTTATGAAAGCAATAAACTAGATACACTTTTTCACGCCTTTTCACAACACAATAGCGTGTCACTGTCAACAGCAAATGCTACAAATGTTTCAGTCAATGACACACACATAAAAAAAATAAAGCATTGAGGTTTTATATTTCCTAGCACAAATAATAACTTCATTGGTCTAGTGGGCACAAACGTGTGGGTTCGATGGTAGGTCGGTCAGTCTTATTGCTTTTTGTCCTATATCGTTTCTCAGTAGTAGCCTAAAACCTACATGTGTTATCTTGCAATAAGCTATTAGTACACATACAGCCAGACTGGATTTTTCGTAGAATTTGTAATGGGAGAGAATACTGACAACTTTTGCCAATGGAGTCGCTTATAATTCACAGCAAAGGTCGAATAGCACACATACATGTTTACAAATAACTTTAAAATGGAACGGGGCATTGCCATTCAACGTGGCAATGCTACCAGGAATATAGCATTATTCCCTTTGACAGCGATACGGATGTTTTTTTGATGCCCCTAATTTTTTCCGAGGAGTTTGTGGCTAAATATAAACAGCCGCACGAGTTGATCGAAGGTTAAGCTACGCTTGCCGAGGTGAATCTGTGGATGGGTGACCGTTCGTATCATATTGAGAATGTGATACGAACCTCCGTGCCTCGGAAAGCACGTTAAGTCGTTGGTCCCGGTTATCATTTGTGGATCTTTGACAGTCGTCACGGGTAACCAGAAACCCGAAAATCTGACAACCAGTCCTACCAAGGGGTATCGTGTTGCCCAGTGACTGGGTTGTGGAGGTCAGACAAGCAGTCACTCCATGTAAAACACTGGTATTCAGCTGCATCCGGTTGGACTAGAAACCGACCCCAACATAGTAGGGAAAACGCTAGGCGGATGATGAACATCATCGTAATCTTCCTGCAGTTATCCCAATTTATTTGGGGTCGGCGCAGTATGTCTTCTTCTTCCATACATCTCTATTCTTGGTTCCACACTTATTTTTTCATCGTCATTCATACTTATTCATACCTTTCCTCACAACATGGTCCTCATTCCTTCGCATCACATGCCCATATACCTACCATTACAACCGACTTCCACACAACTTGTACCCAGAACGTATGTCCTTATTCCATTCATTTGCGTAACACCACACATCCCCCTCAGCATTCTTATCTCATCAGCTGCATGCAACTGCCTTTCATTTATCCCTTTTGTGACCACACTTTTCCTTTTCTAAACATTTACATAAAAAAATTGTCACTTTTACAATTGTCAGCTGTCATGCCTGTCACTACTGTTCTGCTTCTGTCAGTCTGTCACCTGTAATGTCACTCACGCAGAAGACCACCGAATTGAGGAAGGGGATTTAAAATTGAAGTTATTGATACACTTTATCCGTAAATAATTAATACATTTACGTTGATTGCAATGGCTGGTGCATCGAGACGCAGTCTTGGTCAACTACTCCAACAAGGGTGGACTGAAATCCCCGAAGTTTTGGCAACCACAGGCCTCGCAGTCGTGGGTATTGGCATGGCTACAGTAGGATGTTACAATTATGTGAAAATGGACGGAGACAACAGGAGATACAAGAGTACCTACGTTGTTTTGAGACCTGACGACCCTAAAGCCAAACTAATTCGCAAAGAGTAATTTCTAGTTCATATAAATCACTGTCTACAGTTGTGAAATATTAGCATCAATTTATTATGTAATAAAAATCATTGTCAGTGTTATCACGGTGTTGTTTATTTTTGTAAGAATTTAACTTATTGCGGAGGTGACTTGGACCATTAACATATTGTTTTTAAATTCTTAGTTAAATATATGAAAGCAGTAAGTACTTATTTTTTAGCAACAATAGTGTAAGCTAAAGTTTAAAGTGTGCTATCTGTCCTTTGTAGAAATTCCTAGTGAAAAGACTAATGTAAAAAAATAAACTAGCAGTCTTTCATAACCGGGTTGCTTAGATGCAAGACTGAATGTGAATTCCTTTATATATTCCCATTTCCGAGAAGAATGCTTATTTAGGGTCCACTTACGTTTATATTACAGACGCTCACTTCAGACTTGGCCCTATAACACTTAGTGCCCAGCACCTGGCTCCCAGGTCGAAAAATAGTTTATGTATCCAGAACTCGCTTCCCAAGTTGTACCAGTAAAAAGCTATAGATGAGATGTGGACATGCTCATCACCCCCTACCATATACCTACGCATTATGTTATTTGCCAAACATTATGACATACAAGTTAAATCATATTTTTGAACTGGTCAGCTAAAGTGTTAAAGCAATTTGATTGGTCATAAGTGGTTTTGAACAGTGCTCGAGTCTTGAGAGAGCTTCTGTAATAAGGGCCATAGGTATATCATGATGCAAATTAAGACTTTACATGAGCCAGTCTTTTAAAGAGAATGTGACCACATTTTGTTTCGTTGTTTCTTCCCAGAGCAGACAGATAAAAAAAACTGATACTATTAGCTTTTCAAAAAAAACCTGCACACCTATTTTAACTGTTCAGTAAAACCATTTTACAGAAATAAATATCATTAATCATTTGTTTCTAAATGAAAAGCAAATGAAAAATAGTGATTAACTTTATTCAACATCACAAACATACAATAAAATTGTTTAGACATGAGACTTGTACAAACTCAGCTTTATAATAATAATATGGATTGTCATCAACATAGGTGTTACTACACATTTTGTTTCGGGGGGGGGGGGGGGGGGGGGAACCATCCAGCTGACCTACTAACACAGTCATTTAAAGAGGGGTCATAATAAAAATCAATTTCTCAGTGAGTAATTCTTCAATTCTGTTGATTGCGTGGGTGGGCAAAGTAGCTTCTAAGGTGGGCATCATCCACCTCCCCCCCTGGCTAAGCCCATGTTCAACAATCAAAACAACAGGGAAACTCAACATTGTTCATCAAACATTATTATCCTAAAACCATAATAACATTTGGCTCAAAAACACCCCACACTTTGCTCCACTTTAACATAATATTTCTGGAGACTGGTAAAAAAAGGTTTTAAACACTTATATATATAAAAAAAAGTACATTATATTAATTTCAAATGACACATTCAGAAACACTATTTATTTATTTCAAACATCATAGTTATTCATGATACTATTCCTACTCACATTATTTTATTATTTGTATTAAAAAATTGTATGATATTGTATATCTTTACTTAGTTTCACTGCATCTACTAAATTTGAAGAGAAAAAAAGGCTATTTTAGTAAGATTAAGAGAGTATATAGGTCAGAGACTACAGCTGGCTTTGGTAAGATGTCTTCTAATTACTAATGTATTATATAAACACATAATTTGTTTACTTTTTGTTGTAAAGGCTAAAGAACTAACAGCTCAATACTAATATCTAAATATTAGGCCCACTGGTAAACTAATTTTAAAGTTAAAAAAATAAGATTACACTGGATCAAAAATAGTTTAAATTCAACTGTACCATTAACTCCTATAACTACTAGATATATCATAGGTTAATGTTAGTGCAGTGATGCTCCATGTCACAAGTTAATATAAAAAATACTTTTCTCTATGCTTTGGCTCATCTGTTAAATGCAATCAAGAGTTCTATTTTACGAATGGATAATCTAAATAAGAATTACTGCACTGCATTTGAAACCGAGCATTCACGTAAGATACAACAACATTCCTACTATGCAAATGCTTGTAACAGATTGCTTATTACGTACAAATATGTGGTATGGGTGTGCCTTTAGTATCACAGTCCAAGACACTTCAACACTCCAATCCTCAATTTATTTGCTCACTTGGCTCAAACTAGTATCACACATATGCAGTCCGTTTCCAGTCAAACCAGAAACCAACTGAACAGTAGTCAAATGATTTTTGTCAATGTATGCTTACTTCACATATTATTGGTACAGTAAGGGACAGTACAGGAATGCAGCTTCAAAGAATTATGGTACTAACATAATCTCATAGCTTTGTGATGTAGTAAATTGGCACGCTCTTGAACTCGATTCCACCTGGTGGAAACTGATAAATGAGTGATGAGACTTGTCTGTAAAATACCTCTTCACCCTTTCTTGTTATCTTAAGTTGCATTATATTCCTACACTGTCACATACTGTTCACTGTTGTTCACTTCACAATACTATTATTATCACAAAGCACTGCATGTACACAGTGGAGGTCCGATGGTCCATCAAGTACCATTTCACAATACTATTATTATCACAAAGCACTGCATGTACACAGTGGAGGTCCGATGGTCCATCAAGTACCATTATCTGAACAAGAAGGCCATCACGGATCGCCGGGGCTATTTTTCCTTTTTCTTTTTAACCGTTGACGCTTTGGATGAGGACTGGCCTTTGCTGGTGGTTGGTTTTTCTGTGTCAGTTTTGCTTTTCTTTTTCTGGGAAAAATAAAATGGGTTGTAATAGTCAGGTAGGGCATAGAAACTAGGGTTGAACAACTCTGTTGTATTACATTGGTTCAAGCATCATCATCATCATAATATTTATAATATCACAACTGTATTACTCGAAGAGTTGAGAGGTGTGACTATAGTACCCTAGCATTTAGCTAGTTATGTTTAATTCCCGGGCAATAGCCTATTGCCAAAAGGCCCATAGTAATTTTATCAGATCAGATCAGACAGTCACAGGCCAACTGCAGCATCAACGGCGCAACCACTTCAGAGGATTCTGTGACTATATTATAAACATTCCTATCCATCTTTAACTAACGCATACCAGCTGGGACTAGACCCGCTTCCACTCGTGGACGACCGGCAATATCCTTCCGGATTTTTTTTTCAAGTGTGCGAATCTTAGCAAATGGTATGTTGAAGGTAACTGATGAGCAGGTGTTGATTGGTATAAAAAAATAATAATAATATAATAATCAAGTGGTACCTTAATAAGTGCGTCATTCTCCGGATCACTGTCAGCTTCTTCCTCCTCCTCTTGCTCGTCCTCTCCCTCACCCATCTCGTCATCATCTTTACTAGCCTTTACTTTCTTGATAGCGCCCGGTGCGTACGGCAGAGCTGTGGCTTTCTTGTTGTAGGTACGGGTCATGGCTGCTTTTATCTGAGAATTTATGGGATTTAGCAAAGGATCCGTGTTAGTGGGAAATTGGATGTTCTTCAAAGTTCAAACAGAAATATTGTAGTGTTGTTTACCGTCTTTAAAGATACGAAAGACTTGGGATAGAAACATACACATAATTACTGTCAATTTTTTTTATATCTCATACTACGTAATAACAACATTAAATGCGAGTTAATACAGCTAAAAGACCTATGAAGGCAATGTGTGAATAATTAATATTAATTGAAGAACTGGTTCTGTTATGTATGTATCTGGTAAAAATCCTTAATTTAATATAATAGACATTACCAATGAATATTTATATATTTGCATGCCACATTATGGCGGGATACGCTGACACAAAATTATTATTACAACCTATATCTCAAAACGGCAAATAAACTGCAGTTTAGGAGCTACGATGGAGAAAAAATGGTGCCAGGGAAATTGGCTATTGTACCTTGGAGTCCACCATAACAGTAGGGTTCCTCTGTCCAGGCCAAACAGACAGTTCCACCAAAGAGTCCAGGTCTTCTCTCAGCAAATGATATGCTTCTAGCACCTCTAGCGACTTGCTGATACCATCAGATTTTTCCTTGATCAATGGGTTGACGATCGCATCACGAAGGTGCGAACTGTAGTCTAGGAAGATTGAGGATTTGGAACCAGATGTGCTGTGAAAGGAAGTTGGTTTTTGTTTATTAACAAGGTCATCTACCTACCCTTTTCCAAAACTTGGAACTTTTACTTTTAACCATATTACGGTGAGCAATCAGTCTAACCGGATACAGCTGAATACCAGTGTTTCACCTAGAGCGGCTGTCTATCTGATGGCCACAATGCAGTAACTCGGTAACACGATACTCTTCGTCTCGGAAAGACTGGTTGCCAGACTTGGGGCTTCTGACCACCCATAACGATTGTCAACGATCTACAAATGGTTTGTCTTGACTGTCGAGCCGGGACCAACGGCTCCACATGCTTTCGGAGGCACGTTTATCGGTGAAGTAAAGTGTCGCATCAACAGATAATAAATCACACAAATATTTATGACATGTGTGATACCTACCACAGATCATAATATATACAAGAATTTTATCTTATTCACTTTGGACAACCTCAGAAGTTCTCTACAGTACCTGAGTCTCGTATGAGCGTGTATCTCCTGACAAAGGCGGTGCATCTTGGTGGTGCGCGAGTTCTTGCCCAGCCAGCCAGGGAACTGGATCTGTCCCGTCATGTGGCCTGACATAAAGTGACCTGGGATCACTGAGCTGTACATGGCCTGTAAGTAGTAGAAAGAAAAAAATATGAAGCGAAAACTTCGGATCCGCTTTTAAAAATATTGCGCGCACGCAGGAGTTTGAGATTTGTAAAGTAGTTACAAGTTTATATTAAAGAATTCGACCGTTATAGCTGCACTCCTGGCAGTTATAACGGTCGAAATCTGAGTGTGTCTAAGATGAACTCATTTATTATTTCCAAAAATAGTTGTCACCGTTAGCTGAAAAATAGCTCAACCCAGGTCCGTATTACACAAGCTCACTCAAGATTTGATTCTCAAAACTAGTTTGAACTCAAAATGAGTTTTAAGTCCTGATTGAGCTTCTGTAATTTGACAGATTGTGGTAGCTTGATGTGCTGGCCTCTGTACATATTTCATCTAACGTGGGTTCAAAATATCGGGGAGTATAAATAAATAAATATTGCTGGACAATCCACACAGCATCATCTAGCCCCAAGCTAAGCAGAGCTTGTGTTATGGGTACTAGATGACTGATATACTTAATACAATACATTACATATATAGATATTTTTTATTATACATAGGAAATACCCAGAACACCCGGAACAAATATTTGTAGATCGTACAAACATTTGTCCCAAGGCGGGAATCGAACCCGCAACCTCTTGCGTCGCAGGCGGACCTTCGCCCGCCGCGCCACATCGGTCGTCAAATATCCTGTCGTCGTATCCTGGTTCTAAGAAGCATATTTTATGGAAATGTCACCTGTGTTGGCAGTAAACTCCACGCCTGCTGGCGACGTATCCTGGCGTCTACTAAGTCACCCAGACTTATGCTATCAGCTGCGTTGCTTATCCTCTGAAGAAGTTCATCTCTGCAACAATACATGAGTTTTAATATTGTTGTATTGTGGGTGTAGCTTAGAGTTAGTGCAATCGGGTATAATTTTATCCGTAACTTACTTAGGACAGTGTGGAGCCACTTGCAGGTAGTTCTCTTGCACAAACAGTGGAGCGAGGCTGTAGTCGTAGAAGAACAGGTCGCTTTTGTCATGTATACTCATGCTCTTGTGGTCTTCAGCCGAGAATACCTTGCGGATGGCGTCCCAAGGGCCCTGAGGGGACGAAGAACATTAGTAATTTTGGCAGAAAGTATAGTGCTATTGGGTTGCATTTTACTTGTGAGAAATTCTCACCAACATTCTCCAGTATATAGTGAGATCGCGACAAAGAAATACTACTGTAAATCAACTTATAGCTAAGTAGGTCTTAGTCTTTAAATAAAACATTGCCCCACACTAGGAATTTCTCCTGTATCGTGGGTGCGGTGGTTCACAAACATTCAAACTCACATACAACCAGCCAGACAAGGACAACTACCTGTAGATACCATACAAATATTTGTTCCGTGCGGAAATTGAACCCACGATACTCAGCGCAGCAGTCAATAACTCAGCCACTGCGCCAAACGTGCCGTTACGTAGTGCGAGGTAGTTGTACTATGTGGAAAGCTTGTTTCTCCTACTATTGACATCCTTTTTTATAGCGTGGGCATCCTTCTGGAGCCTGTCTACGTCAGCGAGGCTAGGGTACATCGCCCACATGAGTAGTAAGTTCAGGGTTTGTCATATGTCCTGATTGGATCATTACTTACCAACTTGATATCCTTCTTGATGGTCTGGGCATCCTTCCGGAGCCTGTCTGCATCAGTGAGGGTAGGGTCTATCGCCCACATGGACAGTAGATTTAAGGTCTGTCGCACGTCCTGATTGGCTGACGCGATCAACTGGGACAGTACGTCAGGGGGGATCTTGATGCCTTCTTTGAAGCATATAGTGAGCATCGCTGACTGGAATATGAACATTATGGGCAGTTTAAAACGTGTAGTTTCATGTTAGAGTACTGGTCAATTTACAATCTAGTCCATCTGAGAGCTCATAATTTTACTAATTAGTTAATTTGAGGAGTTGCCATTTGTACTTGCAAAATGTATATCGTCGACGAATCACCAATATCTTCTATCTAAAAAATTGCAATTTTACAGTCCAGGAGACAAAAAAAAACACCTCATTTTTTCCTTTACCAATTGGAAGTATACCGTACCGTATTAGTGTTTTATGGGATAAATTGTTAAATATCGTGTTAGGAGGTTTTGTAAGTATTCGCGAAATAGTATTTTATGTCGATTGGCATTAATAACTAAATGTCAAAAAAGGTACTCAGGAGGTATTGGCAGTTCATCGTCGATATGTAATGAATCAGAGTGAGACTGGGCATCAGTCTCACGCTTGATTCATTACATTTTGCTACTATTACATTATTTCGGCCAAAATTAGTTTGTGTATCACCCGCCTTCAAACGGAAAAGCTAGTTACCTTAATCTGATCGATTCTAGGCCTGTTGAACCTCAGGTCGTAACAGTAGTTGACGAGGGACCTCATCTTCTGACTTGTTCTATCGTTGCACATACAAATTATCGGCACCGATGAGGATTTTATTAGAGAGATTAACTCTTGGAGACCACCTAGAAAAAGAAATAGTTATCAAGGTTTTGTAAGTTGTAATATTCTCAGAAATGATTGTATGCCATACAAGATCCTCCGCCATCTCTGTATGCGGTATAAAGGAACGCAGTGTAGGGGAAACAAACTGAAAGTAATCCCATTTTCCAATAAATAGTATGTACTATTGTTAAGAACTTTTTAATTTACACAACCCATATGAATTCCCCCTACTGAATTTAACTACCGAACCTAATTTCTGTCGTGTAAAAAAGGTAATAAGGTTGAGTTTCAATTGATATCAAATTGCTTTCGTCCATAGATTGCTAACCCTTGCTTAAAACTAAACGTACCTCTATCTTCATTGCCAGCCATCCCGTCGACTTCATCCATGACCAGCACGTGTTTCTTTGAGACTGCTTGTTTACCAGTTACACCTATAAGTAGAAACAGAAATATCAACATTATACCCTTTGAAATAAAGTCGAAAATCTGTACTCTATACAAATAAATTGAAGTCTGTTTGTAATTTTTGTCTGTCTATCCGTTTACTTTGGCTTATTTTAGAAACGGCTGGACCGATCTTGACGGGATTTTCACGTCCAAATAGCTGATGTTATAAGAAGTAACTTTGGCTACTTTTATTTGAATCCCAGACGGACAAAGTTGCGGGTAACAACTACTTATAATAAATTATGTTAATACGCATTCCTACTACTTTCGCCTCTATCTCCTTTTTAATAACCTTGACCTTTCAGACTTACCTTTAGCATAGCCAGACAATGAGTTAGTAGTGAGTAATTCCCCGATCTGCTCCTTGATGAGCGTCTTATTCCTGGTATCTGAAGCGTTGAACTCCACCACGTCGAAACCCATCTCCTTGCACACTAGCGCCACTGTCGTTGTTTTACCTGAACATGAAACAATTCATATAACATCACGCCTATTTTTGCCAAAGGGCCGGTCACTTTATAAGTTCCACGTCATGAGGGGAAACTCTATTGTCCATATATTGTTTAACGGGCCGATACCCGTAGCTCCACGACTCTGCGCCTATTTTGCTTAATATTGCCCATATAACATATATAATAATAACCATTTATTCAGACCTTATGCTATACAAATATTTGTAGTCTTCCAATTGTAATGAAATTATTTGTGTGGGTTTGAACGGGTCTATGGATGGTTTAGATTCATAATTTACTATTAAGCGTTTTCTCTGCCTATTCCTATGTTGTTTGCCGTTTCTCGAATACCAGACTGTTATTGTTTTGTGTGAGTCTATTGCTTGGTTAACTGGGCTCAAGTACCAACTCTAGGCTGTGTTAGGTTTGTGGACGGAGGGCGACCCGCACAAGTGAAAGGACTATTAATTCAAGACGCATGCGCTGCGGTATTGTGGGTAAGACGTCATGGTCGGTGGGGGTTCATGCACATATGTATATACAACTGGCTGATGCAGGAAGTTGTCACAGAGAACCTATGGCTATACACATCCAGGGTTCAAGCTAATGTCAGAATATTTTACATACTTAACATCGGCATTAGAATCAGAAAGATCGACTCAGAATGAACAAAGTTAAGTAATAGTGGTTTACAATTTTTTAAAATTATGGGCTCAAACGGTAGGTATCATAGTTAAGTATTATAAATGAAATTGGGTAATTACCGACACCAGGAGGTCCTGAAAGTAAGGCCGCCTTGAAGTACCCCCCATCGTCGTTCTTAGCCCACGGACTGGGTTTAGGCAACTTAGCCTTTCTGTTCACATACCATTTCGTGAGCCAGTTCATTAACCTATAAAGCGAATAAGAGTTAGTGTTGCCTAACATTTTTTGTAAGTTTCAGGTGTTTACTATATGAAAATACAAACTTTTTAACATTGCTAGCATCACCATGTTGCCCAATGATTTGTTTAATATTCTGTGGTTTATATTTCTCAACCCACATATTCATATTTGTTGGGATGGGTGCAACTTCTCTTCTTTCACCTGTAAAAGTAAAAATCCTTTGTATTCTATTATATAACATTTGTAAAATATCTGTATAGGTACTAAATTCCGTAAAAAAATCTTCCCTTTAAAAACTTGTGTGGCCCAGCGGGAAGACACTGTCAGCTCATTTCACACAAGTTTTCACAGGGATATTTTTACAGAATCAAGCAGCTGGGGCCTATTTGATGCACAGAGACCAGCACATTATGCTACCCCAATCTGTCAAATTTTTGATAGTTTTTCAACTTTATTACATACAAATAAGGTTCATGTTCAATTGGGAAAACTTCACAGTTGGGGATAACTTATGTGCTGGCGTCTGTACCCACATCCTCTGCAAGAAAGCACTCTTCAGTTTTTAAATACCGCGAGTGTGTAAATGCTTACTACAAAACGTTCTATCTTAAAGCAGCTGAAGAGTTCAGAATGTTATGTTAAGACTTGCAGAGAACAATAGGACCACGGTTTTGGAAAACCCATCAAGAACCTTAATATACAGTATTTTAAATAAAAGAGCGTGATACCTTTAATTCATTAATCTATAACTTTAATAGATTAAAATAAAGAAGAAATAAGTATAAACATAAAAAAAAAAACCGAATAAAAAAGAAAATGTACAGAGGCCAGCACATCGAGCTACTCCAATGTGTCAAATATCTTTGATAGTTTTTCAACTTTACCTCCAAAGAAATAAGGTTCGTTTGGGAAAATCTGACAGTTTGGGGTAGCTTGATGTGCTGGGGACTGTACATGAGAATAAGTTCGAAACATCCTGTTTAAAATCTCAATAGGAACGCGCGCATCAATAAGCAGCCACGCACGCGGCGAATTCATGAATAAATGCGACATTGGCGTACTACGTTCAAACACAAGTGCGCGTGTATGTCAATATAAGAAAAAAAAAAACTTTTGTATTTTTTAGCATGTATACGGACGGCTATACTATTGCGAGTTAACGGGAACGCCTTTCGTTAGTTTACATACTCTTACAACATGTTAGCTTATGGCTGTTCTCATTGTAGGCTCCAATAATAGCAACCAATGAAATACCTCGTTAGAAACCATCTTACAAAACGAATCAAACAAAGTCTTACCATTTACTTGGCTTGTAGAAGCTGTGCTTGATCTAGAACTTGATTTTGAATCCAACTTTGTTACAGATTTAAGTTCATCTTTTTCCTCTTTAATCTTCCTAGGACTCTTAGATTTTGCATGATTCTTTGATTCATTACCTTCTATTTTAATTTTCGAATGACTTTCCCGTGATTTTGATTCTGTTTTAATTTTCTCAGTTGGACTCTTTTTAGATTTGCTGTCAACATGATTATCTTTCTTGTCTTTCTCTGATTTATCTCTTGGACTTCTGTCTTTAGATCTAGCTTTGCTTGGAGTTTTTTCTGTCTTGATTTCTTTCTTAGATTCAGTTTTTACTGTGGGTTTATTTTGTGACCGCTCTGTAATCATTTTGAGGAATTCGTCTTCGTTTATAATTGGGATACCTAGTTCTTGGGCTTTAGCCGTTTTTGCTGGGCCTGCGTCGTCACCTGCCAGCACGTGAGTTACCTACAAGATATAATTTTAAATAGGGTAGTGTCCTTAAAAATTCTGATTGGTCCGAAAGTTGAATTACTCAAAAATACTGGACACGTATTTTTTCTTTTGTCACATAAAATAACGACGACATAGTGCGTTGAAATTGCGCGTGACGTCACGCCGTGCTACACTTTTAACGTAACAGTGACGTCACAAGCCCCTTCTCCTGAACTTTGATGTGCTATATCATTGTCACTTTTTATTGATTTGAGTAAGCAAAAAATACGTGTCCAATATTTTATGGTAATCTTACTGACGGACTTAATAGTCTCAATATATATTTAGCTAGTACACATCCCTATTACACCAGATAGCTAACTATAATGTACTGATGATAAAGGTATAATAGGTATAGCATACTAAAAGCTAAAATTAAAATAATAATAAAATTAAAATTAAAATAAAGAAGAAGATGATACTATCTTAATCTGTTTTATTCTAATTTTAATGATGCTCTTTGCTACACTTACAACATTATAATATTATTATTCACTCTCTATGTACTGAATCAAAGAAGTTACTAATCTTACCTTTTTAGAAACCCCACTCTTGACACTCCCTCCATACTTATTAATGGCGGCTGCTATTTCATCTTTCTCAAACGAGTCGAGAACTCCAGTCAATAAGAATGCGCAGTCCTTTAAACAATCTGGCTTTCCCTAAAAATACAGTCTTGGGTAAATATTACAGTTAATTATTTATACATGTTCATCTTAGTATGTATCATCGCGGACGCTGGAGGTGAACCAATTTTCAACCTTATTACTAAGGTCTTATGCCCTGAGTAATAAGGTTGAAAAGTGATCGAATAGTAGTTCACGACAAATTTCCGTGATGGTTAATTGAGAAACATTGTATGTTTTTTGACTAAAACTTTGGGTTCTTTCACAAACTTTTAAAATTGATGAGTTTTACAACTACTGACTGGTTTGTCAAGCTATTTAAAATAGTGAATATGCCATACCTAATACAAACCCAAATAAAGTATTAAAAGTGAAGCTCAGGTACTTAAATATAATTTAATCCTATCCTAGCCTATAATTTAATATAATATAAACTTTTATAAAATGTTCAGACGCCAGCACATCCAATTGAACATGAACCTTATTTCTATCAAAATAAAGAATGAAGATGAAAAACAATCAAAGAAATCAGACACATGACACATGGGGTAAGTTGATGTGCTGGACTCTATACACTACAGTTCAAACCTCCGTTACTGTTGGCCATGATGTGACGTTATTTTCCACGAAGCTTTACTTTTACATACATTTCTTTTATTCAAGCAGAAATTGCACAAAATGAAATTTCAAGCAGTTTGCTTTGAATAATTCATGTTTTTTCACACTCGCATGAATTTTATAGTCACTTCTGGCATTGTCGAAGACGACGCGTTTCGAGTTGGCGTAACATAAAGTAACGACTTTCAAATTAAGGCATTTTTTTTTTAATTACAGAATTATTTCTTTACTCCTATACAATGTAAAGTTATATTGATATTGATACTTTTAGCCTGCGTCATCCCACTACTAAGCAAAAGCCTCTCCAAGTGACTTCCAGTTGTTTCGACCCAGGGCTAAAGTGGGCCATTGGTCTGTGTAAAGTTATATAATAAAAAAAAGAAAATGCATATTTCCTATCAGTTCATTCTTCTGCTCTATGAATCACTGTCCAATCCTGTCAATCCAGCCTTGTGACCTTACAATATTTTCAGTTTTATAAAATCACAATAAATATAATTCAGACATACATACCTCTGGAATCTCTTTGGCTCCTAAATGCTTAGGTCCTGATCTGTTCAAATAACTTTTATACAAAGCAGCTGAATGGACTTTTCTTTCATGTCTTTCTTCATCTGTTAACACTGAAATTACGTAAATAAAATATGTTACACAAAAAAAATATGTTACACAAAAAAAATAGTCTCATTAATATTTCTCAACATTACTTGATTACTATGATGATGTAACAAGTTGCATCAGTACATGACTTCAAGAATTTCGTAGGGACTTTTTTACAAACTCCAAACAAGTTCTGGTTGTCTATTCTAGTATAAAATAATGTATAGAAAACTAACATGAAAACTATGGTGTGCTGGCCAGCACATCATAGTTTTCATAGTTTTTAAACTTTATTGCACAAGAATAAGGTTGTGTTCAATTGATAAAATTTGTCAGTTTGGGATAGCTTGATGTGCTGGCGTCTGTACAGTACTGAATTTTTTTGCATAGAGAGTCATGTCAGACTGTTTTTGATAGGTCTCCTTAAACAACAGCACCAAAAGCAAAATTCCTAACAAGTCCATATTGCTGTGTCATTTTAATTTTTATAGTACATATAGATAGAGTACCATGCTTGCAATTTTCTCATTTTTCGTCTAAGGGGGCGTCCATTCATAGCGTGAGGCGTTCAAGGGGGGGAGGGGGTCGCACCGAATCTGATCTAATCTTACTATGGGGAGAGGGGGGCCTCAGCGAATATCACGTAATGTTTTGCACTAAAATTGCTAAATATCGGGTTATATTTAAAGTAAGCAAATGATTAGTAAGACTCACATTCTCACATCATTACTCGACTCATGTGTGTGCATGTGTGTTTTTCATTGAGGGATGGGGGATGGGGGCAGGGTGAGGGGGTTGAGCCAAATCTCGCAACATCTCACCATAGGAACGTCACTTAAAAACAATGGAAGCCCCCTTTGCTGCTATCATACAATAAATCTCTTCCTAGTTACATTTCTTGATTAAAGTATAACATAATACATAAATGTAGCTAATATTCACTTACCAGACTCATTCATACTCTTATTACTTTTCCTTTTCTTACTAGATTCCTTATCATCTTCCATAACAGATGAATCAGCCTCATTTTTACTTTCAGTTTCATGTTTGTCCACCTTCTTCTTCTTACTACCATGATCATGACCTGCATCATCGTCAATAAATTCGGAAAATTTCCTTTTGCTGTGTTCAATTTTAGATTTCTTTGATTCACTATCTTTAGAGTCAAAAGTTACTGAATGATTATGCTTTTTATTCTTTTCTGATGATTTATTGTTGTCAGGTTTCTTTGTATGAGATTCTTCAGTTTTCTTTGATGGTTTACTTATGTCAGTTTTATTTGATGATTTACTTTCATCAGTTTTCTTTGAATCCTTACTTGTTTCTGAATTAAAGCTGGGCTTATGTATCTTTTCATGTGATGTTTCATTGTTAGGTAATTCAGTTGTATTTTCTGTCTTATTTTTTGATGATGATGGAATACTCTTTTCAGTAGATGATTTCTCAGTGCAGGCGACCTTATCATGATTTAGTTTCCCTTCTAGCTCTACATTGTCAATTTCTAATAGGCTCTTTTCAAATTCATCATCGGAATGAATGCCTAATTCGGTTTTTTTCTTTTTCTTTATTAATGGTTCTGTTCGCTTTATAGGACCATTACCAAACATGTCTATTGCTTTAACCTCCTTAAGGGTAGGTTTGGGAGATTTATTTTTGTTTTTACTGGATGTGTTGGCGTCATTGCTACTTTTCTTCTTTTTAGATGAGAATATTTCTTCATCAGAATCATCATTGAATACACGCTTCTTCTTTGTGTCCTTTTTCTATAATCAAATAAAATTGCTGCATATTACAAAAGTAAATGAAACAGGGTTTTAAAGAAAGTGCGCTAAATATATGTTACTTACTTTGTTTTTAATAATTTGGACATCTGGAGACTCTGGTATAACGTCGTCATCATCCTCAATGTGAGTCGATGGTTTCTGTGGCTTTTTCAGTTGAAAAAATGATCTAATATCCTGAAAACAGTGTAATGTCGATTATTTATGCATTTACTTATCAAAGCTTCTGATAAAATATTGCATGTTTTTATCACTATCAAACCAACACAAATAACTGATGCATAACATTATCGTGCGTTATTATGAACAATGGACAGTGTTATAAATATTAATATTATGTAAAACACATCGAGAAATATCAAATATCGCCTAAAATATTTGTACGAAGGGATAAATAAATATCTAATCCACACAAGGTTTACCTACCGACAAAATACTTGGAAAAGTACTTACTTTGGACATTTTGATGCTAAACCGAAAGGATTTAAGAAACAAAAACGGTTATCATGATTGTTAAATAGATAATTCAAGCTGATTGACCGCGAATTCGGAGCTTTGCAAGCAAAAATTTAACGAATATTTCCTTCGCCGCCAGATTAACACTTTTTTACCACTTGACAGATCAAATCTGACATCTGTTTCCTGTGTTGCCCACAACATTAATTTATAAAGCACGGAAATGATGACAGAATCTTTAATGCATGTTTACATAAAATTATTTACATTTTTGATGACAATGGTCCACCAGCGAGTGGTATTATTGTAAAATTTATTCGTTGTATAAGAAAATCCTCGATAACTTTCATGCAATTTGCAATAATGTTATGGTACTTACGCAGTGCTTTATTGTAAGAAAACTAAGCACAACGGCCGCGATTTCATCCGTATGGTTTCCGTACGTACTTTTCGCTGCGAACTTTAACATCCCCTCCACCGCGTATTATTATAGCGTAGTTTGAATACCTTATGGAACTCAGGAATAAAGTAGCTTTCTAACAGTGAATGTAGAATTAAATCATTCGTTCCTGAGATTACCCCTAAATACAAACTTACAAATGAAATTTAACCTTTTTATGATATTAGTCAGTATAGAGTGTAAATAGTATAGTTTGAGATTGTACTTACATAAAAAGGGAGGGCCTCATAAGATAATATCAAATAGAACATCTTCCCACGCCCTGCCTACACGAATACGGGGAACTATTAGACAGGAAATACGATTTTATCTCACAATAGTCCGTATACATACCTGCCTACATACCTCCCGGTTGTCACGAGTAGGGTACCTACCTAAACAAATATTAAATAATAAATAAAATTTTACTGGTTTAAAAAAAAACACATTGTGCCAATATAAATTCTTAATAAAACCTCAAATACATCTTAAATACCCAACAGTCTTATTTAATAATACTAACTAAACGTCCTAAAAATAAATACCTATCAACGAATACGATGTAGAAATAAATCGCTACCGACGTGAGGGCGGTGTAACGAAAGAATTAGTGTCTAACCCGGTCCCAGTAGGATCAGTAGTGGACTGAATTGGACCTCTGCCAGAGTGTCTGGATATCACGTGGCGGGCCCACGCCAAGTCGCGGGAACTTCTCGACCTAGCGCTGCGGGACTTAGAACTAGTGGAGCTAAGCGTTTTGCCTGATGTACTGGTACTGGTAGCGGACCAGCATGTGTCTGTCATCATTTTGTCCGGGCAGTAGGTCACATCCGAACGAGTTAGAGTACTAGTCGAGTACATTGGCATTGAAGACTTCTTATCTGATGGCTGTGCCTTTTCAATTGTTAACTGCGCTACGGAAGTTTCTATTTGCGGCGGACTCAGCCTGTTATCTTTACCTACTTCAGTAAGATGCTTTTTATTATATTCCTCTTCGCTATCGATCCTGGACGGTGATGATCCTCCATCAGTGCATTCATTATCACTCATTATTACGGTCATCAGTTTTTCTGTGTTCTCATTTAAATCGTAAACTTTATGTGTCTGCATAGATCCTAAAGAAGACGTTTTACTTCGGGAAGGAGTACGCTTAAGAGCACGTTTCTTTTCACTGTAATAAATAGCACTTTGGTGTGGCAAAACGGCAGGGAAAGTACTGTCCACTTTGGTATATGCAACTTGTTGTGTAAAGGATGATTTTGCCGATTCGCCTTTACAACCGCATGGGTTCGCTTCTCCAAACGTGAAATTATAACAGATTTGCATAAGGCATATTAGCGCCGCAGTTACTAAGACTAAACCAACATAAACTTTTGGACTCCAGTCAGTGTTTACATAAATATAAGATTGACTGAGCGCTGTCCATGGATTCCATTTTGTTGTACTAGGATCTTCGAATTCAAAAAGATTGCGTCTGGTCAAACCTTTTCCATAGTTTTGAACTGCCGCTGCTATTCTCAGGACACCGCCGTACGCTGTGTACAAATCCTCATCAACGAGATGAGGAGCAACATCACGTTTCATCCAGTGCCAAAGTTCATTATTCAAATTGACGAAATCTGCGTGACGACACTTAGCTGGTGAACTGTGCAATATACATCTCGAAGCGGTCGTATAATATTTTAAGAATATACTCTCTGAGCTCGGTGCCGTTAAGCTCACAAGTCCTTGTGATCTGAAAGGCAGGGCGATAGATGCCGGTTTTTGATCATCATCTAATTTAGGAGTCGGCAAATTAATGCAGTTATTTGAATCCCGTCTTATTATCAAGCAAGTGCAAGGGTCTATCAGCTTCCCGGATCCAATTTGAATTTTAGCTACAGTCAGGTTTGACCACTGTGGGACCCGTGCGGGCTGCCTCCATCCCAAACCTTGGGTGTTCATATTCACCTTGACATGTTCGTAAAAATCGTGAAGTTGTCTAGCGTGTCTATAAGGGACATACCCAGCGTAATAAGCAAACCTTACAGCAGGGAGAATATTACTTCTGAGATGCGCTCCAATAGTATCCGATAGAGCTTCTTTGAGTATTGCTGCACTTTTGTAGTCGACGTCTTTTGGACCATTACGCAGCGCAGATTTGAAATACTTCAGAATCTGCTTCGTGTATCGACTGTCGATTCTCTCGGGGCTCACTTCTGGTGGGATCAAAGCCTCGAATATTTGTCGAGCCTTCAATTTCGCAATGTCGTCTTGGGTCCAGCAGTTACTTTTAACTCCACTAGCATCAAATATTGTAGTACCTGCATTTTTATTACTAACGTAAGTTACGTTGCAAAATATTATAACAATCATAAGAAATAACATTGAATAATGTGATAAAAACGTTCATGTTCATTATTGTACAAAATTGATGACAGTACTACGTGTCAACGGTGTCAACAATGACAAAACATTGCATGTAGTTTTTACTTCTACCATTCTCTCTTGTGTAAAATATATTTTCTGTGCATGGGATCACGACGCCTGCGCAAAGGCGGAGGAATGATTAGACTTTACATTATGAGGAGAAAATAGATAGTAGTCTTTGGACTAGCCGTATACCTCAGATTGCCCAAGTAGCATTTCTTCTACACCCATCTTCGCTTTGGTAGACACAGAGCCTAATCGCAAAAGGCACTCAATTATGTATGTCCTTTTATAGAAACTAGGTAATTATTCAGTAATTAGTCCGCCCGCTTAACTGAGACGGTGCCAGCGGTAGCTGCGCGGTGCGGGAGGGGTGTTGTCACGTCATGAGAGCTCAGTCATTGGCCAGCTGACATGCGGCAACACCCCTCAGAGGACAGAAACTAAAACTAAGTAAACTTGTGGAAGCAATAAAAGTATTGAGTATTGACATCTCAGTTATACGATCGGCCTATAGGAAAATAAGACTTTTTTCTTACCTCATCATTAATATATGAAGAAATAAAATAAATAATCACAGGGCATCGAAAAATTCATCCGCATCGTTGTCAACTGGAAAAGTGCCCAGAAGGCTGGCAGCATTGACACGTTGAATGGCAATGCTGATTCTTTGGCCAAAAAAAAGGCCAGCCCTCTGGTCACGTGAAGAGTCGACCAAACGCTTCGCGATTTAACTTACCTCATTACGTTTGTACAATTTTATGTTTTCTTTCTATGATGTAGGAAGAGTAAAACAAATAATTCGATCTCATATAAAATAATTTAATTTGCAGAACATTATTCATATGATTAAATACCGTCATTACGCACCAACGCTTAACAATACTTACATATATTTACTTCTTTATATACATATCTCTTTATCTTTAATACAAATATTAGTTTTAACCAATAAATATTATACATATATCACATTTAACGCAATTTGTACCTTGTTCGGAAGTGAGTAAAGAACAGAATCTATTGGTAAATGAATAAATTTTGGACCATTTTTCATATTTCAAATCCTAATAATATTTAAGCAGCCTTATACGGAAAATATGAGATTATTATACCATAGACATGAAGTTTCTTACTTTCAGTGCCACGATGAACAGTTCGCGCTTCTGCGCTTCCATCGCACTGTTCGTTCATACAAATTAACAAAAGCGCCAAGTGGGCACGATTTATTGCAAATGTTACGGTGCTAATTTATAAATAATTATATAAAGAGTGTTTTTTTGTCAAGCCAGTGTGGGCGTAGATTCTTAATCGCAGGCCACAGATAAAAAGTCCAAAAGGAAGCAAGGCTAACATTAAAAAAAAAAAAAAAAAAACACTGGCATCAATTTATAAAACGAAAACCTCTTTAATTGAGTTTTCGCTCAACTCGATTAAAAAGGTTTTCATTTTTGGTAGGGGTCAAAATTATGGGTTCTCGTCACCAACATTGCAATGACACTATGGTTTTTTTTTAAATTGTGGTCCTGGTTACCTTCCTTATCTATAACTTGTAGAATGGAACTTACCCATACTGGCTAGAAAAAAAAACTCTATTATTACATGGGTAGAATTTCAAGAGTATTAGTTGGTCTAGCAGTTTTTAAATTTGTGTTTACACAGCCCTGGATTTAATTGAAACTATTATACTATGCTATCACAAATTCAAGACCGAATTTTGCAGTTGAAAAATCTTATTCTCTTTCTCACCGTCGTGGAACAACGGAGCGTCCACGTCGAGTCTCATTGGATCACAATTGAAACTTAACCCTAGTAACATTCACATAGGGTTTAAGTTTGTAAAATGTATAAATATTTCAAATGACACCAATTTTTTTGTAATTCACCTGCAAAATTCAGCCAATCTGTTGTGTTCTTACATATTAGCGATACATAAAACGATTATACATAGATAATACTCGTATTCTAATAACTTTTTAATAATATAATATCCAATACTTTTTTCCTATCTATCTACATTTGTCGGTGGTCAAGTGAACAGTCCCACCAGCGGTGTGATCACGGATCTTTGACGACGCGCAATGATCTTCAGCCGCCATAAGGCGAGGATGTGCGGGGAGGGTGTAGCCTGCAGGGGGACAGACTTACGGTGTGTAGACTCTCGAGATTCATGGTCATCCATATGGGAGTCGTGGGGGGCCAATACCTGGCCTGGAAAGTGTGACGAACTACGCAAGTTTCCCGGCTTCCCAGCCAAAGGTAGGAGAACAACGGATCTGCGAAAATTCGTAGATAACTTCGACCCCTTTAATAATCAAAAGTCAAAGATAAATCTTTGACTTTTTGAATTGTAAGATTCAGTCAAGAGTCAGTCAATAGCCAGAAGAGTGAGCTCACACAACCCGTACATGACGTTTCCATGACAGCATGTATGTATGGGCATCAAAACAAAATAGAAACGCAACCATCTTTTAAGGCGCTAGAGCGAAAGTAACGATTGAAATCTCGGTCGGTTGATTTATCCACATTTTAAGTCAAATTTTGTTTAGTAAAAAACTGTCGATATAAATGGACGAGAGATTCGTGCTTGCACCGTATCCCAGAAATATTTGCCCAAAGATTCTTCCACACATTCTTCCGTCCATAATTTATCTTTGTAAACAAAAGACACTCTCAAACTAGAAATGTCAAAGATTTGACAACTGTCCATACGGACACAAACGTATTTTCCTATTGAGAAGAACTACTTTATGAGTTGCCTGGTTACTGATCTCTGCGGTTGACTGTCCATAAAAACCTTATTTAGATATAGATTCAATGTTCCGACTACTACATTACGCTTAATATAATTAGAAAGATTCCTTGCATTAATATTTAAAATCTCTGGCTTAGATAAGACACCCATTTCCATCTTGCTATACTTATGCTTACCTACTATAGTAAACGACAATACTTGTGGCAGCTGAGGTCATAAAAGGTGTTGATGAGACGCATGTGTTTTTTTTTCTTCACTTCAATGAGACTGAACGCAATCAGTACACTCAACCGCGTTCAAGACTTCAAGAGCTGAAATATAGACAGTAACAGCTCTTGAACGTTGCGTTCAGTTTTATTGTTGAAATTCAGTAAGTGATATTTTAAACTTGTGTTGGCCCAGTTGTGGGTTCAAACCCGGACAAGTACCAATGTGACTTTTCAATTTATATGTACTATAAGTTTATCTTAGACATCAGTGAAGAAAAAAAAATGCGGTAACCTGGAGTTATGATTAATGTATGTAAATTCAAACTTACATACATTAATCTTAATTCCAATAGCTAACTCGCCTTCAGCAAGCGTGGTGATTCATGCTTGCGATATCTCTGTATGAGAAAAAGTATTTGTCTTGTAGTGATACAGCAACAGGCTCGTATGTCATGGTGTTTAGTATACCTAAGACTTGTATTGTCTCGCTCTAACATTTTATGACCGCAACTGCCACGAACGTTGGCATTTTACTTATCTTTAACACCATACATTCTTTTCCAAAAATTTAACCCTTAACTTCAGCCGGGTAAAAAGAGGTGAAAGTTTTTATCACGGTAACAAGAGAGAATCTCTGTAACATTGGAGTATATTAGAATTATCCTATGTAATAACGACAGAATACTACATAATCATTATGATTTGATGTTTAGACTGCATGTGCAACACAACATGAGGAAATTCTTCCCTTCCACTTTTGACCCTTAAGACGAATTTTACCACTAAAACTTAACACGATCTAGACATCGCACCTCCGCTCAAATAGTCTCGTAAGTCAAAATATCAAACTTTCGTGAAAAAGTTGTTTGAAATTTATTCTAACCGTAGCCAAGTCATTAAATTAGTCTTTTTATGTGTTTGATTTTAATTATAGTAGTATAAGCTTGCGTTGTGTTATTGCTGAGATAAGACTGAAATTTTCTGAAACGAATGTTACAATAAAAGAGGTTTTCCAATTATTTGAGCGGAGGTGCGACATCTAAACCGCGTTCAAGAGCTGTCAGTGTCAATTTTAAACAACAATAATGACAGTGACAGCAATTGAACGCAGTTTTTATTTGTTTTGATTGCGTTCAGTTTCATTGGTGAAATTGGCCCTTAGAAGTAGTGAGGCGTGATGTTTTCATTGACAACTTATAACGTATAAACATATCATATATTTTTTTTAACAATTCATAAAGGACTATCATGATATAATCTGTCGTAGACCAGAATAGTATAAAAAGCTGTACCATGTTAACACATGCGGTCTAAACCAATCAAACCTAACATTATAAATAATAATTTTATTACAATGTGCAACAAGAACTTACAATAAAAGTGAATCACATTGAAATATGCACCTAAACTACTTACTAAGAAAGATCATTGTCTAATATTTTTGTACTGGCGTTCGCTCCACTTTCGGTGCATGTGTTTGACGATGTATAAGGGTAGGCAGGAGACTAAGGTTATTACTATCACCTTCCACCAGAACTCCCAGTGTCGGATGAAGTCGCCATCTATAAAACAAAATAGTTTTTGTTAATACGACTTACAGTGTGCTACTATGTTCAGCACTCTATGTCAGCCTTCTGGCTGAAAAATGAGAATGGTCGTTATCGGTAAAGATTAGACGACTTTTTCTCTTTCGATAATATTGAAAACTAAGATAATAAATATTAATAAAGATGAAGGTATTTTATTTTACAAATACAGGTACAATTCAAGGTGTTACATAATATAAATATAGAAACAGACATATTTTGCCAATTACAAGGCATGCAAAAGTATAGAGTTTAGGCAACAAATAAATATAATGCTGGACAATCCACATAGCATCATCTAGCCCCAAGCTAAGCAGAGCTTGTGTTATGGGTACTAGATGACTGATATACTTAATACAATACATTACATAGATAGATTTTTTTTTATACATAGCAAATACCCAGAACATCCGTACCAAATGCCACGTGACGATGGGCAGTGCCACTATGATCAGTTCGGTCAGATGGAACTACTCACCGAAATACGTAGTGAATATAAGCAGCGTGGCTATATACATGAGTAGACTGACGAGTTCTGCTCCGATCATCAGCCAGTGCCACGTGACGATGGTCAGCGCCACCATGATCAGTTCGGTCAGAATTAATGCCGTGTAGCTGATCTCCACTATATGGATTAATTGGTCCTCGAATAGTACTAGAGCGCCGTACATTATTACGCCACCTGAAATATAAAAGGAACCAATTAACAAGTTGAACGCCAAATTACCAACAAGCAATACATTTCCTATTCTCGGCTTGTTGTTCGGCAGTTAAGGTGTTAATAAAAATATTGTCATTATGCTTAACCCCATAATATTGATATTATGGGGTCGGCTTACAGCCCAACCAGATGCAACTGAATACCAGTATTTTATATGGAACCACTGAATATTTGTCTTCCACAGCCCAGTTACTGGGTAACACCATACCCCTTGGTGAGACTGGTTGTCATACTTAAAAGCAGCAGCATTGATGAAAAGCATCTAATTTAAAATTGCCTGAGTCCGCAAGGATTCACTGGATTCGAGCACACATGCTAAATAATTATGTGCGTACAGGCAACTTCGTCTTCCACATTGAGTATTTAATCACTAATCGTGCGAGATAAACCGATACTACAAAATGAAATCCTTATAAATGTTTTTTTCATAAATTATACGTAATAAATAAACAAAAGATTTGCAATATAAAATCCAAACACGTTGTTTGGATTAATCTAATACATATAATATTTGAAAATATAAATAATACAATCGCAACCGGCGTGCGTGTATGGCCAGATATATATCCAGATATATATGGATATGGCATAAATAATACAATCGCAACCGGCGTGCGTGTATGGCCAGATTTAAATATCCAGATATATATAGATGTAGGTCTGAGGCGGTGAAATAATAGCAGATTTACTATTTTAGACCTTTATTAATTTAAAATTACACAGGGTACACGTTATCGGTTCTACGGTTATCGCCATCTTTATTTTGAACGTAACTATGGTTTCAGACCAAAACACTAATCACTAGAAATAATACATTGAAAAATGATGTGAAGTCTGAGATGAGCGCTAACATAAAAAATAGGTTTAGAAGGAAAAATCCTTGCTGCGTAGATCATAAATAAATTGTGATACGGTAGGAGGATGATGGTCAATATTAACCCATAGTTGTGATCCTGTTGACATTATTTATATAACTTTGATAAATAGTTAATTAAGCCAAATGTAGTCATACCGTGTTATAACTATGTTGTTAGCTGTTACGAGGAAGTCGTTACCCTGATACTGAAACGAACATACAGGTTGCTCTATATTTGCATATGACAGATCGTTCATGATGTTCCAAAGTGATGCTGTAATATTGTATTTTTTATTTTTCAATGTATTATTTCTAGCGATTAGTGTTTTGGTCTGAAACCATAGTTACGTTCAAAATAAAGATGGCGATAACCGTAGAACCGATAACGTGTACCCTGTGTAATTTTAAATTGATAAAGGTCTAAAATAGTAAATCTGCTATTATTTCACCGCCTCAGACCTACATAGATATGGCGTAAACGAAGCAAAAGGAGTATGCAAGGATCGTAGCAGGTGGCGTTCTGTAGTTTCTGCGTACCCCCGTATGAGAAAAAAGGCGTGAGTTTATTTATTTATGTATAAACATATAAACACTCCTGTATTTCCAGAAGAGTTCCGCATTGGGCAAGTATTGTTTTAGTCTCATGTAAAATGAAGCGAGCCTATTGTCATTCAAACCTAGACTTCCGGCTGCTACTGAGAAAGTCCAGGAATCCAATAACGAAAAGTATTAAAATATTTCTAACGAGTTTGCGTGAAACAACTGATAATAGAAAAGATTTCCTTGTTCACAAACAGTACTTAAATTAGAGAATTAACATCTCTCTGATACAAAGCTTGAGAAAAGGACAGCGATAGTTATGTACTAAGTTAAGAAATTAGTTTATGCCTACAACTTGACCATGTTCTTGGTCGATGCTTTTCAAATGTCAAATATGTTTGATTAAAATTGACAGCTCGTTTAAATATCCATCCCTTTCTTGTTTTGTAAGAGAGAAAGAGATAAAAGTAGTATAAATTTAGTTTAGCTTGTCAATCAGGGAATCGGCACCAATTTACCGTAAGCTGATTTGTAGAAGTAATAATAATCCAAACTCATACCTTGATAAATAGATATGCCAGTCCAAATGTAGAATGATTTATAAGACAGCTGCCGTCCTTTGGTCAGTTGTTTGTAGAGTTGTGGGTAGCGCAGAGCCGTAGAACTAGGTATGTCTTTGTCGAGAACCTGTACAAAGGATTATTTAGAATGAAGGTATCTTACAATATACATACGGTACAAAATTTTGCATGTTTTTTAATGAAAGAAGTTGAAAAGACCATGTCTCTGAAAAGCTATTTTGATAAAAGAAAGAAAGAGAAAGGAAGTTATCATAACCATTTTGGCAGGCAATAAAGTCAGGCAAATTAATTGTTTATCACCATCAAAATGTGCTTGAACAACCTGCATGATACGTCATGTTTAAACAAATAATAAATTATATTCAATCAAAAAGTTGAGTGTCAAAGTCATAAAAACTACAAGGTTTATCTGCTACGTAACTGTTAGAAAGTTTCAACTTTAGCGAAGTTTCAATTCACTTGAGATAGGGTATTTGACTCGAATTTATTTTAAAGATTTCTTGAAATAGTAAACAGAAAAGCCAAAGTGAAAAAGACATGTTGAAATATCACACAAAATGGCAAAGTTGTAAGTGTTTTAAAATCTTTGCTGAAAACAGATTGAATTGCTAGCATCTGACGTCACTAGACAGCAACGCCATGGTAACTTCGCACCATTCAGTACAAAGACCGTTCCGTGAGACTAGGATAGAAGAAAAAGTTCAAAAGCTTTTCCATTTTACCACCGATTTTTTTTTGAGAAGTCCTACTTTTTCTCCTTCTTTTTCCTACTCCGTACTACTAGAAGACTTTCAAATAAATAGATATTCATCACATGCTTATGTATATTTTTGATACCTAGTAGTCAAATACCATATGGTTATCAAAAGTCGTAAACAATGTATTTCCCAGACATAGCAGTGTTATGAGAGAAATCAAGACCAGAATGCCCTCATTATTTTTAAATTGAAGTACAATAACTTACCAATGAGAACACAGGGAGCATAGTAAATACAGTTCCGTATCCGACCATCAGAAAGCCAGGGTACAGCGACACAGACGAGAAGTAGAACACCACTGAGAATACAGCCTGCAATGAAACACAATGCCTTTAGACCGTGTCGCAGCAAAACTCCAAAAGCCAGATGAACTACACCATCTGAGACATAAAGAATGACTCAACATTACTTTGTTTCTTTTGTAGCGGCATCTATTAGTCTGCGCACATTGGCGGGAGGGACGGCAGAGGATTTTAAATTTATCAATTGAACTTAATACTTACCCCATAGGAATAAGGTACATATTTCAATGGTCAGTGATCGACCTCGGATCATCATTTAGGTTGTGGGTTCGATTCCCGCCCTGGGACAAATGTTTGTACGATCTACAAAGATTTGTGCCGAGTGTTCTGAGTATTTGCTATGTATAGTAAAAATATCTATCTATGTAATATATTTTATTAAGTATATCAGTCATCTAACACCCATATCACAAGCTCTGCTTAGCTTGGGGCTAGATGATGCTGTGTGGATTGTCCAGCATTATTTATTTATTTATCGCAGCACAGTTTTCATGGTAAAAAACAAAGTCAGGCATCTGTTCCCCGACAAGTTAAGCAGACGTGTACACCCACATTCCCCCTATTACATGGGACTTAAACATACATACGTGGCTAAATGTGTTGCTCTGCCCATCCCATGGGGAATACAGGTCTGCATGGCGTGCAGATATGTTAGGTACAATTACTTTTTATATAACTAGCTTTTGCCCGTGGCTTCGCGTTTGGATGTGGGGGGTTAGAAAGAGACAAAAAGTAGCCTACGTCACTCTCCATCTCTTCAACTAACTCCACTTAAAAAATTACGTCAATTCGTGGCTCCGTTTTGCCGTGAAAGACGGACAAAAAGACACACACACTTTCCCATTTATAATATTATAGTATGGATGATTTGTATATAAATTAAATATCCGTCATAGTTTAACAAATTCTTGTATTCAATCTTTAAATTTACGTTGTCCAGTCCAATTAATTATTATTTATTTCCCTTGTCCATTATGAAAGATTACTCGTTGCCAAACTATAGTCCGACAGTTGCACCACAATCTATCTTACATTATCTGCATCATCATCATCTGCCCAGCCTTTTCCTAACTATGTTGGGGTCAGCTTCCAGTCTAACAGGACGCAGCTGAATACCAGTATTTTACATAGAGCGACTGCCTGTCTGACCTCCACAACCCCAAGTTGTATATATCTATATTAATAGTATATCCTACCTGCATAGTTGACACAATAAGTCCCCGATGCACGATGAACAAGGACAAGGCAGCCGACCGCATGGCGGACCGTCTGCCGTGCACCAGGAGCAGCCGGGCGAGGAACGCGAACTGACGGATGCTGACGTCACCGGCTAAGGAGGCGGCACGACCTTCTGCACCTTCGATACCCACACCTGGGAAGCAAAAAAAATAATTATCAGTTTTCGTCAAGCCCTTGAGTAGCTTTTGGGAATCTGTCAAGGTTTAGCTCATAAAATCCAAATTTTCCTGACTGTCCATTGTTGTTTTGATATTTATTTATCACGCCTGTGTCTCCCGTACGGTTGGGCAGAGGTGCACCTATAAACCAGTAACCCAGTTACTGGGTTGTGAAGGTGAGATGACACCTCTTGGTAAGACTAGTTATCAGACTTTCGGGATTCTGACTACCCGTAACGACTGTCAAAAATGTACAAACAGGACCAACGGCTTAGCGTGTTTTCCGAGGCACGGAGGACTCTCGATACATTACAGCCAGCCAATCATGATTTTTAAATTAAATGTACCACCATCAACAACCAACACTTACCGATATCAGCTTCCTGTATCATAGCGACATCGTTGCCACCGTCGCCTACAGCGGCCACAACAACCTTGCGCGCGCGCAGCAGTCGCGCTACTCTCGCCTTCTGTGTCGGCGAGCAGCGGGCGACAACCACGCCGCTACAACGACATAGTACTTCGACGAATTCATCCTCGTAAGATTGTAGGCACACCTGCAAGTTTGGATTGTACGTTATTCATAATTTGTTGAAGAGGAGAAAAATGAACAAACAACGAAACACTTCGTTATCCACCGTCCTACGCAATTCTATAACATTGAACCATGTTATAGAATTGCGTAGGACGGTGGATAACGAAGTGTTCAGAGTGCTTAGTGCATTTGTACTGAGTGCAGAGGTGTGTGTTTGGGGGGGGGGGGGGGGAGATTTACATCTATAGTCAAACATAGTATCGTTTCGTCTGTGTGGGAACGAATAATAAAATAAAACCTATTAAAAAGGTATGAGACCAATATTCGTTTCTCTTGCTAATTCTAACGCAACTTAGGGCGTAAATAAATAATAACAAGTACGTAAATAAATAGTAAAATCGCAAAAAAGAGTTTTTTGAACCAACAAAAATTATTTGTAAATGATTAATGCTGTGGTTTTTTCATAACATTCGATATTTCAAAAGTCTGTTCGTAATTTTTTCCGCACTGCTTTTTATGTTTCAGTTCGGAACGGTATTTGTGTGCGTGATAGACTAGCTTATCGCTGATTGGTTTGTTCCTTGTTTGGTAAGGAACAAGGCGTGTGATATCCTTACCTCTAGAGTGTCTCCCTCTATGATGAGGTCCATGGTATCGTCTGCGGAGTTGAGCGCGTGCAGCAGCGCGTGCGCGTCCTGGCGCGAGCCGCAGTCGGGCGCGGCGTGCCAGCCCGCGCCGCCGCCCAGCGTGAGCGAGCGCGCGATACATAGCGCTGTCTCTAGCTTGTCGCCCGTTAGCATCCAGATCTGACAAATTGCAACTAGTTAGAGATGTCGATGAATCATTCACATACCTAGGTATTGTAATTTATTAGTTCAAGCTACAAATTCATGGATAATATAACATCAAGCCTGTATACCCCGAAGGGTAGGACAGAGGTGCATCTGCAGAACAGCCATAATTCAACAGATAATATTTAAGTCCCATGTAATGTATATGTATATATTTTTGTCTCGTCAGAGAAAACAAAATTTATCCACTGTCTTACTGCCCAGCTTTCATACCCCCTAGCAAATGCAAGCCGGGCTGGCCTATGACACTGTTTCAACATGGGTACCTTACTTGCTATCCTTCCGTTCAACCTAGCCTCTACCAAACGCCTTCGGATAGTTGTTTTCATCAAAATATTCTTTTCTCAACTCGTTACACCCTTTAAAGGTAGTTGTTCCGGTAATGGCTATTTGTGTATCGGACCTTAAATGTTTGTAAACGCACCCGCGGTACTGGAGAAATTCCTAGAGTGAGACAACGTTTTTAAAAGAAAAGAAGAAGAAGTAGTTTATCGTTTCTTGTAAAGTACCACGGTGTGTCAGCCGCCATGCGCAAGACATTACTACATAAGATAAGAATAATCTTCATTACTCTGGGGATTTACCTTAATGCCAGCAGTCCGAAGCATGGAGAGTGTTCTAGGCACGTCGTCCGCCAGCCTGTCTTCGACTCCGGTTAGCGCTAAGAGTGTCATGCCTCGTTGTATCTTAGCCAGTACGGAAGTGATGTGCTCGCTGCGGTTCGCGTTCGCACGCGCCTCTTTGTATTCACTCTGTGGTTCAAGAAAATAATGATGAATTAATAAAATCTGTCGCCTGTATGTGTTTGAACTATACATAAATACATAAACACGCCCTTTCCCATGGGGGAAGAAACTACAGATTACAGAACGCCACCTGCTACGATCCTTACATACTCTTTGTGCTTCGTTGACGTTCATATATCTGGTCATACATGTACGCCTGTTGCGAGTTCTATGTTCTATGCACATGACCTTTCTGAAGAACATCACCTATTAGGCCAGAGTATGTTCCTCTGGCTGTCACCTCCACTTTCCACTTAAATCTTACTCATAAATTAAAATACCTTTTGTTAGTCATCTTTCATTCATCCTCTCAACGTGACCAAACCATCTAAGCAAACTCTTTTAAATTTTTGTCTCACAACACCTTCTTTTGAACCACAACGTTGTTTTATAAGTGGTCATACAGTGGCAACAGTAAAGTGCGATCCCAACATAGATTTAGATAATTTTTTACTATAATTTAAATTTTATTCTCAACTAGCTTCCGCCCGCAGCTTTGCCCGCGTGGTTTGCCGTGGAAGTAGCCTATGTCCTTCCTCGGGATGCTATCTATCTCTCTGCCAAATTTTACGCAGTCCGTTCAGTGGTTTTGCCGTGAAAGACGGCCACACACACTTTCCTATTTATAATAATAGTAAGTATGGATATTTTTTTCATATAGTATTGTTTTTTTTTTAACTTATAAGTAATTTATGCAATAACATAAAACTTGAAAATATGTGAGTGCTGTGGTGTACAACTGTGAGTGATAAATTCACTCTAGATTTTAATTTTTACAGTACCCCAAACTGTATTACTGAATAAGTCGTTGAAGAGCCATAAATTGAATAATAAAATTGAATTTGACGACACGGTTGGCGCGGTGGTTGAGCCATCGGCTGCTGCGCCGCGTGTTGTGGGTTCGATCCCCACACGGAACAAATATTTGTATGGCCTATAGGTAGTTGTTCCGGGTCTGGCTGTTTGTGTATGTGAGTTTAAATGTTTGTAAACGCACCCACGATACAGGAGAAATTCCTAGAGTGGGGCAACGTTTTTTAAAAAAAATAAAAAAAAAAATAAAAAAAATAAAATAAATAACATTATTCTTCTATCAATCATGTTTCTATTCATAGTAACACCACACATACTTCGTAACGAACGCATGTCTATAGAATTTATTCTACTTTCATGTCTCTTTTGCCACCCAACATGCACTTCCATACATTAGTGTAACCACTTACATGTTAATTTTCGCTGTTCTATCAAAATCATCCTCCTGCTCTTATTAAAATGTATTTTGTTTCGGCGCAGCCTGTCTTTTCCTTCCATACATCTCCATTTGCCGATAGTTACCTCCTTTTTAGTCATAATTATATCATTCACACAATACAACCAATTTCAGTGTCATATCATTAACTCAATTGTAACTCACCTCAAACCGAAGGTACTCCTCCATGGTGAGCGTCTTCTTAGCCATGACCAGCGTCCTGAGACCATCGGCTGCCAACTTCTTACATTCAGGACTCAGCCACTGGGAGTCTAACAGTTTGGACAGCGCTACATCCGCGCCTTTTACGTAGTAAGTGATCTCTCCTGTATTCTCTTCCTGTTGGTATTAAAGAATGAATTGAATTTTAAACAACCGGTTACTGAAATCCAGCCAAGTCACATCATTATTCACTAAAATACTGTCTATATTCAGTGTTTTCGTGAAGAGACTACCCCAAGAATCTCCGCGATTGATAATGGGCCCTTTTTCACCAGATTTTCGCAATTTTTTAATAGATCTTGAGTCGAAAGAAAACAACCGCTTCAGTCTCAAAATGAGGTGTTCTAAACTAAGGAATGACTGTCATTAAAATAAAAAAAACGAGGCGAGAGCCTGTTAGAACTGAGTACTCGCACAGTGAAGAGCTCCGTAGACTGGGTGGATGTTTCCGCATGCGCAATAATAATATAACGTTACCGAGTGCAAAATCGAGCTTTTGTTCATAGTGTTTCGAAAAAAATCTATGATATAAATCAAAATGATTTCTGCAGTTGTTATTTTAAACCGGACCTCGATTTGACCTACTATTGGCGTTAGCAAAAAAGTTCCTTAGAAACACCACATTTTTGTAAATGATGGGATCTCATTATAACCCATACATACGCATTTAACCAGACAGCAACAATATAAGAGATCTTTGAAATATCGTGGAGAATAATCAAAGCAGTTTATAATGAGTATGAGAATATAAAAAGACAATATAACAACAACAATTAAAGGTATTTGCTCTACTACCGTGGCATTCTTGCCAGCAGGAGTTTTTTTTGGTTCTTTTCATAATTTGTGTTTTTACCTTACTTATTATAAAATTCTCGTGTCACGGTGTTTGTAATTAAACTCCTTCGAAATGGCTAGACCGAAATTTTGTGCACGTATCGGTTAGGTCTGCGAATCGGACAGCATCTATTTTTCATCCCCCTAAATGTTAAGGGTGGTCCACCCCAAACATTTTATAAGGCAAAACAACGTTTGCTGGGTCAGCTAGTATCTGTATATAATTATACTGTAAGCGTATTTATCACTGAACTCTTAAACGGCTGGACCGATTTGATTCTTTTTGTATGCGTTTGGGTGGCACCCTGAATCGTTTAGATTCACAATTGGCCCCGGTAGTTGGCGCTGTACGGGCATGGCAGGACAACGTCTGTTCGGTCCGCTAGTATTTTTTTTTTGACTTGAATACTGTATTCTAATTGACGTAAACACTAGTCCAAGTCTCTGTTCTCTGTTAATGTTATTGATGTGCCTTAATCCATACTAATAGTATAAATGGGAAAGTGTGTGTGTCCGCTTGTCCGTCTTTTAAGCCAAAATCACTGAACGGGTTTCGACAAAATTTGGCAGAGAGATAGATTGCATCCCGGGAAAGGACATAGGCTAGTTTTTTGTAGAGCTAGTTATAAATACACAAATAAAGACATACCTGAACTATGATGCCCATCATCTTACTCTCGCTGGTGAAGGGAAATATCTGCAGTATGGTGTAGTTCATGATCTCATTGGCAGCGCGCAGTTTGAGCGATATGTTGTGCAAGTCGCGCCGGTATAGGGAAACGCCCATCTGTAAAAAGTTCCTTATGCTTTGATTATGTGCTTTTGTAACTCTTCGCGTGTTTATAATAGGAAAAATAACGGCAAATAGTAAGTCGGACTCGCCCAAGGTAAAAAAACATGTTTTTTTTTCGCGACCGCAAGGAATTTCTCTTGTATCGTGGGACCGTTCACAAATATTTAAACCCACATACACAAACAGCCAGAGCCGGAACAAGTACCTGTGTTCCATACAATTATTTGATCCGTGCGAGAATCGAACACGCAGCGCAGCAGCCAATAGTGCCGTCTAATCCATCATCATCTGCCTATTCTTTTCCCAACTATGTTGGAGAAGGCTTCCAGTCTAACCGGAAGTAGCTGAGTACCAGTGCTGCACATGGAGCGACTGCCTATTTGACTTCTACAACCCAGTTACTGGGCAATTTGGTAAGAATGGTAGTCAGACTTTTGAGCTTCTGACTACCCCTAACGACTGTCAAAAATCTATAAATGACAGCCGAGACCAACGGCTTAACGTGCTTTCCGAGGCACGGAGGAGTCTCGATTTGTAATGAATCGTCACCCATCCACAGTCTGACCTCGGCAAGCAACACTTAACTTAAACATCGATCGACCCGTACGGCTGTTTTGATTAAGCCTCAAGCTCCTCCCGTGCCGTCTAAATCAATAGTATGATTTGGTATTCTCACCATATCAGTCCACTTGACTAAGGCCACTTCATCTGGACTGGATGCCTGGTATTCACATAACTGCTGCTGAGGCACCGCCCCACCACAGCTCTCTGACATCACCGAGCTGCCCATATCTGTCACAACAAAGATATAATTCATGTTTCAGGTGTCATTGAATGGGGGCCTCCACCGTTTTATTACCAAGAATATTTTTTCAGACCAGACTTTTGCAAAAAAAAATATGTAAAAAAAAAATTTGTACAAAGAGTTTCTAATTGTACTTGTGTAAAAAGTGTTAGTTGATTTTTTGCGTACTTTATGTTGGTGAAAGCAAAACAAAAACTAAAGATATTATACAGAAAATTGTCGGCAGTTGCATATTGCAACTGTGACTAGAGGGATTCAGCATGATGCTGTGAGCTACAATCTGTACTTAACCAGGCATATAGTCACTGGCACGTAAGTTGGCAAGGTTTTGGCGTAGTGGGGGTAAGTTCGCGCATCGTGCACTTAGTGAAACAAAAAAGTGGTGACTTTTATTGATCGTCATTATTTTATGGTTATTGCCATCATTTATATTTAATAATATCTGATTAGAAGAAAGTTGAAGAAGGGAGTGGAATTCGTAAAGTTTATTGGGAGTTATAAATAATATGCATACGAGGAAAGTATGCTCAAAAAGTATGCGAAAAAAGGCATACCTTTTTTTGCCTTCATTTTTTAATTTAAAACAACAACAATAATATCACCTCGTAACAAAAACTAAATTTAAAAACAATAACAATAACTCTTTAACATAAACACAACAAAAACAAAGGGTACAATTTTCGTGCACGCAAGTGTAATCGGGAGTTCGGGAGGCAACTGTCGACTGTTGCACCAATCGCGCGCTCGGATTGACGTACCTCATACCCCGCGTCCCGCTTGACTACCAAAGAGACCTAAAAAACGACTTGTGCGCATCTAACAACTCTTGCCAAGTTACATGCCGATAATTATACCAGGTGAAACCTAGTAGGAGTCTATCCACACACATACAGGACCAGGGCTGAACGCTGAACCCTCGTGACCCTAGCATTTCTGAGTATAATCTGACGAATGGTACACACGGCTACATATCTTAATATATATATTTCTTGTGTGCGTGTGTATGTGACTGAACTCCTCCTAAACGACTGGACCAATTTTGATGAAATTTTTTGTGTGTGTTCGTGGAGATTCGAGAATGGTTTAGATTTACAATTGGACCCGGTAGGTGGCGCTGTACGGGCAGGACGACGTCTGTTCGGTCCGCTAGTCAACCTATATATTTCCAGTATAAGCTAATCTCGTATTGTATAGTATTTCCGTGCAATAAGAGGTCAGCTTATAAGATAATATGGATGGATTGTGTGAAAGATGATATGGCAAGAAAAGAGGTGAACCTTGAGATGACGGCAAATAGAGATGTATGGAAGAAGAAAACATGCTGCGCCGACCCCAAATAAATTGGGATAAGGGCAGGAGGATGATGATGAAGAGGTCAGCTTATAATGGAAATAAATGTATCCACTTTTTGTTTTTTTTAAACGTTCCCCGCACTAGCTAGCTAGCTTGATATGTAGCTGTGTGTACTATAGACATGTTAAAGGCTATAAACTAAATCTTCATATACCATTAAACTAACAATACAATAGTAGTTCCTGAAATAAGCAGCTCTTAGAAACACAAAATCACACCCCAAGGGTTTCTTTTGTTATAATTTTGACTTGAACCCTAAAAAGAGGCAGAAATGGAGTACCTGATTGCGCCTCATCAGCCTGCTGGTCGTTACTGGCGACGTCGTACACGGGCGTCACGTTATGGCACAGCGCTATACACAGCACGGTGTGCCACACCTGGCGAGGGGACGCCGCCAGACCTTCGCCGGCGGACGTGCCGGGGGAAGTGGGCGTGGCCAGGGGCGGAGCGTCGTTGGTCACGTACTGAGTTAGCAAGGCTTCCACCTGCAGACAAATACATTGATTCCATTAGCAAACCAAACCACTGCAACTCCTGAAAACCAGAATCAACAGTGGCAACCACTAGAAAAGTGTCGAGACAATGAAGCCCGACGAGTCCCGGAGAAACGATTCAACTGTCTTGGATCCCGTAACGAAATGAATCAGAAAAGAACAGCGCAGGAGTTATAAAAGTACATCATTTCCACTTCCTTCCATATCAAGCAGGAGACAGAACAGAGCTAATTTAATAGGCACAAAGGGACGTCTCTTTGTAGAACAATAAACGAGATATACGACTCAAAACGAAAACTTTTCGACCGGCAATTTTTCAAATTTCCGGCAAATTTTAGGGGTGAAATTGCTGATGAATATGAACAACTTTTATTACGACCACACATCACACTCAAGAACACACGCGCGCGCACTTTCACACACACACACACACATGTAACACATCATATTCACATTTATTTACGTTTTTTTATAAATCAACAAAATGTAAAGAACAGCTGATTTTTATTAGCGATTTCAGGGTTGATCCAATAGTTAAACTTGTTTATATCCATGTTTTGACTTATATTATGACCAGTGATCGGAGTAGGTAGATTGAATTGGGGTCATTGATTCGAAACGTATATATTAGTTGGACATTCCTGCGGAATTGGTTGATTATTTGAAAAAAAAACCGGAACTTAGGTAGGAAGTGTATTAAAATGAACAATATTATATTCTTCATTTTTTTTAACGGCACATTGTCACGATTTGACACAACCCAACGACCAATCAGAACAAAGGATTATGGGTGGTGCACTAACCGGTTATCAAAATAATGCGTACGCCGACGACATGCCTGGTAGCTGACTCGTTTACTTCGGTTCGTAAAGTGCGCTTCTTTGTTTGTAACTGTGTTGTTTAAACGAAAATCCATGTTATCTACCTACTCCGATCACTGATTATGACCTTTTATTACATAGCTTTTGGCTATATCCAAAAAAAAGAAGGATAGGACCCAGTAATGGCTGCCACTATCACTAGAATTTAAAAATATCACAATAACTAGGTACGAAAACTTACCTCATAAAAATTGTTCTTATCGAACAACGCATTGCCCAAATGCAGCTTTTGAAATACCATCTCATTCTTGGTCAGCGTTCCAGTCTTGTCAGCTAAGACGTACTGGATCCTGCCTAGCTCTTCAGGGATGGTGGTGGAACGCATCACTGTGCCTTCGATCTTCTTGTCGCGCTGAATAGTCCAGGAGTAGAACGCTTTGCCCATGTCCAGGTTTACTCTTAAACTGGGAGAGAAAAAACTTTGTGAGAGAAATAATATTATATTGAGAACTATTATATACAAGGTGTAATTAAAATGACTGGCATGAAAACACTCTTGAATACAAACATCTTTTACACAAACACAGTAGCTTTTAAACATTTTTTGCAATCTCAACTATACCTAAAATACATACCGCTAGTTATATTCATATGTGCGAGTATGTTCTATAATAATACCAGCCTGTTACTGTCCCACTGCAGGGCAAAGGCCTGTTCTCACACAGAAAAGGCACGAGCATTAATCACCACGCTTGCTCAAGACGGGTTGGTGATTTCAGACTTATATTAATTTATAAGTCCAAGTTTCCTCACGGTTTTTCCTTCACCGATGTCCAAGAAAAATTAAGAAAGTACATATGAATTGTAAAAGTCACATTGGTACTTGCCCAGGTTTGAACCCACATGCCCATGCCATGGCCATCATGATATTCCATTTATGTTTGTTAAAAATTGGGGAGTGCGTTATACAATACATTACATAGATAGATATATTTTTATTATACATAGCAAATACCCAGAACACCCATAGGATGTTTGTTTGTAGGACTAACCCACCACGGTACTCTCAAATAAAAGTCAAAATCCAGTAAAAAATAAACAACTTACCTAATAGGAATTATATAAGAGAACAGCAGCACGAATCTGAAGAGGAACCCGTACCAGGGTCCGCCGAACCCCTTCAAAGTGATGAGCAGCATGGATATGAAGATAGTGGCGACGAACAGTAGCTTGGTGAGGTCGTTGACCTGCAGGTCGAGGCGGCCCACCTTCGAGCGAGGGGCCGCGTTGTTCATCACGCTCCGGGTTTCACTACCTGGTGGGTTACATCATCATGAAATGGACAATTAGACCAAACGCACGTTGGTAGAGGGAGATACCAACAGTTAGTTTTTTTTGGTTGGATGCTTTGGAATCGATCTTCATAGTTATACAGTATATTAAACCGCAGAAGGCATTCCCTCAAACTCGTTAGTCTATATCATTACTAAATTTAAATAAAATTTCAGCACATAAAAGAGTAAATAAAAAAAAAACATTAACCGACAATTAATTAACATTCTGTTTAAAATCTCAATAGTAGCGCACGCATCAATTCGAAAGATCGCCGCACACGCGCACCGTCTGTCATTAATGAATGAATGCGCCATTTCCGTACTTCCCGTGCACAGACTGTTTCTTTAAACCAAAATGTTGTTTTTGAGGGTAATTCAATTTTAAGTGATTTTGACGAGCGATGTGGCGCGGCGGGGGAAGGTCCGCCTGCGACGCAAGAGGTTGCGGGTACGATTCCCGCCTTGGGACAAATGTTTGTACGATCTACAAATATTTGTTCCGGGTGTTCTGGGTATTTGCTATTTCTAATAAAAATATCTATCTATGTAATGTTTTGTATTAAGTATATCAGTCATCTAGTACCCATAACACAAGCTCTGCTTAGCTTGGGGCTAGATGATGCTGTGTGGATTGTCCAGCAATATTTAATATTTATATTTATTTAAGTATGTATGGACGCTATACTATTGCGGGTTAACATGAACGCCTTTCATTAATTATCATACTCCAACTCTATGACGTTCGATTCCAGAGCATCATTATAGGTCTTTACCTATGAAATTGCCGTTTTGTATGAAAAAATTTAAATGAATTTTTTTCATGTATTTTTTATTTCTATTAATCGAAGTAATCACCCATGCAATCAATGCATCTTTGCCAACGCAGTGGCAGTTTATTGATGCCCTTCTTAAAGAAATCAGCTGGACGGGAGGCAACAAATTCTTCAAAGGCATTTTGTACTGCCTCTCGGGTATTGAATTTTTTTCCCGCCAAGAAGTTATCCAAATTCTGGAAAAAGTAGTAGTCTGTAGGCGCAAGGTCTGGTGAGTAGGGCGGATGACGGAGAGCTTCCAACCCCAGTTCTTGCAACTTGGAGACCGTCTGCTGTGCAGTATGAGGTCGCGCGTTGTCGTGCAGGAGCAGCGGAGACGACCGATTGACCAATGCTGGTTGGAGATGTGCCAGCTTCTCCATCATTGTGTTCAATTCTTCACAGTACACATCTGCAGTAATGCTCACCCCGTTTGGTAAGAAGCTGTGTTGAATCACACCGGCGCTAGACCACCAAACAGTGACCATCACTTTTCTTGGGGTAAGTTTTCGTTTAGGGCATTGTTTAGGTGCTGAACCAGGATCCAACCAACTTGCTGAGCGCTTGCGATTATCAAACAGAATCCGTTTTTCATCGCAGGTAGCAATGCGGTTCAAAATTCCTTCATTTGTGTGTATGTTGAGCAGTGCAAGGCACGTCTCGACGCGTACTTCGCGCTGGCGATCATTGAGTTCGTGGGGCACCCATTTGTCAAGCTTTTTTACCTTGCCAATTTGGCGCAAATGGACCAATATTGTTTTGACGCTAACGTCGAAAGCTGCTGCTAATTCAGCCGTAGATTGTGTATCATCAGCTTCCACAATCGCCTTTAATTCGTCATTGTCGACCAAAGTCTTCGGACGACCGCGAGGTTCATTTTTCAGGTCGAAATTTCCAGAACGGAAGCGAGCAAACCAATAACAGGTAGTGCGTTGGTTTGTAGTGTTAGCTCCGTAAACGTCGTTGATGTTGCGTGCCGCTTGTGCCGCGTTGCTGCCACGACGGTACTCATATTCCATAATTACTCGAATTTTTAACGTATCCATGATGACGAAAAAGATTTAAATGCGATGAAAATGTAACACTAATCAATAAACAAATGACTACTTTTGGAAAAAAAAATCCATGTTTTTAAAATAAAATTAATTTGAAATTAGAATTCTTAGCCAAACAAAAAATATTTTGATTTGAAATGGCCAGTACTGCAGAACGGCAATTTCATAGGTAAAGACCTAATATTTATGGTCAGTAGACCACAGATGACAATATTGCTACAGTCGTTCGATAAAATTTCAAAGGTTGTTGTTTTCTTTAGGGTACTCACGTTTTTATATTTAAAGTTAAATAACTCAATGTGCCGTCAAATCGTACATTAGCTGCTTCGATTGGTTGCCCAACCACAATCTATCACAAAAATGTACACATTATTTGACAGTTATCCTATACCCCAGTTATGTACGAACTTTTTTTTTCCCTCCAAACTTTAACATACGAAACACCCCATTTAATGCGTACTTTCAAAATTAGAATATAGTCCATGGTACTCACTGATAGTTGAATTTAATCATAAAAAATTCTTTTACCTGTATTTTTTGGGTTTATTTCATTACAAACAAACATAATGTTGGCCACGCGTAACATTCTACAGTGTAGCCCGATTCGATGATTTTTCTTTTTTACATAAAGTATATCGTAGTCACGTGGTTATTAGTTAAATGGGATGATAGTAGTCAAAAACACTTACCAGTATAAATAATAAGTCCAGTAGCCTGTCCCGATGCGACAACACACCCACTCCACAGGGTGTTCTCAATGTGCAAGGAGTCGCTCTCTTCTTCGTCCAGTCTGGTGCAAGTGCCGATGAACGCATGGATGTCCTTCTCCGGTTTCTCCACCCAGATCTGGGCATTGATGTCTAGGAGATGGGCGTCTGTTGGTAGCTTTTGTGTTGATGGTAGAGGTATTCTGAAATAAGCGTTTAGGACCTGTTAAAGGATGGATTACCTCATTGGTCTAGTGATAGCAATACTGCTGAACATGAGGTCCTGGGTTCCCAGGTCCGGCAAAGAGGTATTGGGATTTTAAATGATGAATTTCTGGGGTCTGTATTTGTGCCCGGTTGATAGGTATAGACTCGCCCCCTATTATACGGGACTTAAACTTAACTACCGAAATAGGGTACACCTTTGCCTAACCAATCGAGTATACACAAGTCATGTTATGTTGTTGTTGTTTAAAGAAATTCGTTCAAACTCCCTTATTTATTTGATGGATTTCTGTGAATTTAGGATGGTAAACCAAAAGGCGTAAACATGGTGGTTGTAGTCTCTTGACAAGCGAATAGTTTTTATAATCGCTTTTCTGAATTAAGTCTTCAGACAAAGAAAACAAAATCAAGCATGCATGTAGATCCGTGGGAAAAGTGCCCCCTTACACGCCAGAGGTGGCTACTAGCGCGATTATAGCGGATTTCCGAAAACGATCTTTAGCGTAATTGTATACTACGCCTATTTATCTTCACTGACCATGTTACCGTAGGAGGTAGAAATTGACGTCATAATCCATGTCTTGTAATCAGGCATGAAGGGAATGGTATTATTAAAGCATTGCCCCACTAGGAATTGCCGTGTGAAATTGAGAAATGATTGTGTATGTCGTGAGTGAGATGGCAAACATTTAAACTCACTTACACAAACAGCCAGAACCGGACCAGCAATCTGTAGGCCATACAAATATGTGTTCCGTGCAGGGATCGAACCCGCAGCGTAGCACCCAATAGCTAAGGCACTGCGCCAAGCATGCCGTCAAATTGTATATTGTGTATATTGTTCGTGCTATTTTGTCGAGTTAATACACGATCCATTTTATTTATCTCCGTTTACTATTTATAATGTTTGTCAACATTTTTATCACACGTTTATTCATAGAGTAGAGAGGAAGCTGGCATGAATATTAATGAGTAATGCCAGTCACATGACAAAGATAAGAATACTTTTATTACAGGAAGATACAATGTTGTCTTTAGTTTTTACCCGACTGGCCCGGAAGCAGGGTAACGTTTTTTGAGTGTAGGTATGTATGTTATGGAGGGAAGTTGCCTCCTTCTGTGAGACCCTGATGGTCCAGAAGGAGGCCGCCGAGCGGGATCGTGAGCGGGCCGATCCCGCTCGGAACGAAACGAACGAAACCCCACCTGCATCATTTAACGCAGGTGGGATTCTCGGGTCACGGGTGCTCAGAGTGGGGACTCTGATCGCCCAACGAATGACCTTAGGGAAGACGGAGGCATAGTGATCACGTGTCGCCGCGGATGGGATGTGCCCTAACAGGCGTTGCACAGAGGGTCCCGGAGTGATCTCTTAAGAGGTAACGGGGCCCCTTCCATGTGGAGATGGTGATCACCGGGGTGGTTTTAGTGAGGTAAGAATCCCACACTCCCTGGTCTTTTCCAAGTCCAGGCGCCTTTTGAAGGGAAACCTTCAAAAGGCGCCTGGACCCGTTAGCAAAAAAAATAAAATGGTATGTATATAATAATAATAATAAATAATGCTGGACAATCCACACAGCATCATCTAGCCCCAAGCTAAGCAGAGCTTGTGTTATGGGTACTAGATGATTGATATACTTAATACAATACATTACATAGATAGATATTTTTTATGATACATAGCAAATACCCAGAACACCCGTATGTTATGTCTTTTTCTTTATAGCCTGAACGGCTTGATGGATTTTAACAAATAATATATCTGCTGTGACATCAGCAGAATGGATTTTGAAAAAAACCCGAGATAATTGAAAAAATCATATCAATGTCTGTCGATACATAAGTAGGATCATACTCGCATGCGTATGTTTATTATATATGCTCTTGATTTTAAATCTATTGTCAATATTAACTTGTGATAAGAGATTGATAACAATTATTTTAATGTGTTTACATGTCTACCAAGTACCTGATTATAATAAGTAGATAGTGAGTAAACACGTTAAAAAAAGAAAGGTTATTGACCTACCATAAAATATGTTACAATTCGTTTCCAAGACAACGTTTATTATTAGGATAGATAAGGAACTGTTGGTATGTTTTATGATTTGGTTTGGATCTATTGAAGTGAAACTTCTTTATCGACTTAGGGGAGAAATCTTAAAGCAATGTTAAAAAAAATCGTCACAGTTTCTGACGCCATCTTGAAAAAATCGTCACATTTTCTGTCACTTTGGACAGTTACGGCGCCATGCGAGGTTTACTTAAATTGAGGAGACACTTGTAAATAAATATTTTTGTGATAACAAGTGATATAATAAATGGATTAATCGAAATTCATTTCAATAAATAGTAAAAGTGAGAGATATTTTTTTTATTGTTTTGAAAAGTTTCACTGGAATCACACTGACTGAGTTAAATAAATAGGTCAGGTAGCGTACCTGACCTATTTATGCTAATATTTACTAACACAACTATTATTTTGTGAGATTTAATTGAATGGTTATCGAAACAGTTTTACCAATATGATTTTAATCTCATATTTTTACGTGAATCGCTAGTATACTGTGCAAAAGTTAAAAATGGTTTGGATACTCATCGCGTAGGCGTTCAATATTATTCATTTGTATATATAAACATAAGTGTGCATACGGGGACATTATTAGATCAGCAAACGAACGTCTTGGCGCAATTTTAGTTGACAAGACATAATGCTAGCGTATTTTCAACGCGGCGTTTCCAACATAAGCTACTTCTATTTTAGAAAAAGAATTAAGGTACGGCACAAAAACATTCTTTGTAAAATTCCATGCTGTCGAAGTCGCGGGTAACGGTAAGCATGAAATATAAAGTAGAGGATGACAGTCACCATGTGATACAGACCTCAATTTCCAATCGATCTCTCCATCCAACTGGTCGGTCCTTATGAAGACGGTGCCCATAGTCTCATTGGTCCTCAGCAGTATCATGTCCGCGGGCACCCTCTGCCCCTTGTGTAACATCACGATATCGCCCACACGGAGCTCAGAGGACGCCACTTGTTCTGTCAGGAATGGGCGATAGTCGGATGCTGGAGAGTCCAGGATTATACGTTCATAACGTTGGCGGTTTACTTCTCGATCCCGCCTGAAAGTTATAATAATAAAACACATTTATTTCTGACAGGATACACTCATGCAAATTTGGCAAAAAAAAGTTCTTAAAATTGTTAAGGAGGCGGTAAAGAATTGGTTTGTAACTGGCCGGTAGCAATAGTTTGTCACCTAAAAATATCACTAATGATTATTCTCTATTAGAGAAATATCTTAACCTCTCAAATACCATTGGTAGATACACATGTGTACTACGCACCACAAACTGTTTTAAATTCTATTTGATTGTTTTTATTAGGATTTAATTTAATTTTAACGATATCGATACTATTTATAGTGGGGCTTGAGAGTTGGGGAGGCGGTTGTTGGGGGTTGCATCTAAGCATACTCTTTTCAATTTTTTGTCACTACATCTTATTTAAACTTTCTTTATAGTAGTTAACACATTATAATGTAGGTACAGAGGCCACATCAAGCTACCCCAATCTGTCAAATTACTTTGATAGATTTTCAACTTTATTACAATACTATAAGGTTCTGCTGGCCGTAACCATGTCACTTGGGAGAAATAAATAAATTTAATATAATTAAACAAGGCCATTCTATATCACTATAACGAACAATAGGGCTCTATGTTAAATAAACAGATAGCAGATCTCCGGATATTAACACAAACAGCAAGTTAAATTGAACATTCCATGATACTGATAATAATTCAGTCAATAAACATCTGACATCATACATTCCGCCCGTTACTCGCGCCATGTATATCGAATTTCATGAAGCAGCTTACATGTACTTTGTCTAATTAATTCGATTTAATCTGACATAGGAAAAGAACCTTCAAATGCTTTTTCTAAAGAAGCAAGCGTTAATTCTCTACGTTTAAGGATACTACAATAAACATCAGGAGTCTTATATAACGCCTAGTGACTGTGAAGTGGTCGTAATTCAACCGTATCAGCTGTCTGCCTTTCTTCTCCATTTAAACTTTCATGCTAAAAGTTTGGCTTTTCCCAACTGTTGCATTCGGCTTCCAGTCCTACCGGATGCTGCTGAATACCAGTATTTTACATGGAGCGACTGCCTATTAATCTCCACAACCCGTTTATTGGGTAACACGATACCTCTCGGTAAGCCTGGTTGTCAGACTTTCAGGTTTCAGACTACCGTAACGATTAACAACGATCTACAAATAGCATCCGGGACTAACGGCTCAACGTGCCTTTCGAGGCAAGGAAAGGTGTCGATATGTAATGGAAGGTTATCCGTCCACCGATCAAGCTTAGTTTAAACTTCGTTCAACCCGTGCGTCTATTATTTTTATAACTTTGAACCTAGATTTTTGAAAAAAACTGTCGACTGTAGTTACATTATTTAACTAAACTCGAGTGTGAGTTACACGCGGTAGAAGTGAAACTTTGTATTCTGGTCAATTTGTAAGAAAATGAGATAAATACACTATGGAGGTGGTAAACAGAAGGAGAGAGAGAGAGAGAAAGAAAATGTATAGTTGTGATTATCGTTTCATGAAATCCAATTCACACCGTCCCAAAAGAAGTTCGCTTCACCAATAAATTCAACTTACCGATATCTTCTAAAATCATCAACAGCTTCCCTGAACAGCGTGACGGCCAGAACAAAGCACAGAGGTCCCCAATAAGTGTAGAGGTACCCGATACGAATGCTCGGGATGAACTGACTCACTGCCATCACTAAGAAGTACAGGTTCAGGAAGAAACGGAACTGCTCGAACAGTACCATCGGTAGGAATGTGAGTATGTTGTATTTCTGAAAGTAGAAAGTATGGTTATATTGTGGATTTTAGGTTTTTCGATGTTATGCTGGTACATTATTAGTCGTTTTTGCCAAAATATCGTTTCTAAAGGAAATTTTATATGCATGTGTTTACGAGATAAAGCAATGATTTGCTGAAGTAGGTACGCCGACGACCAACTTAAAGAATGCTTAGCTGGTTGCGTCAACACCGAGGAATTTGCAACTGTGTTGCGACATTTTATGGGCCTCATTATAGGTCTTCTACTTCATCCCTTCGTCTCTCTTAACCTGACCCATAACTGTAGTATTTCTAACATCATCATTTCATACGTAATCCATTCTCATGATCCTGACCAACCTCATCTTTATTAATTTTTCAAGTACTAAAGATGAGGGCTACCGTGTTAAATAAAATCTAAAATGATTATTTTAGAATTTATTTCTGTGTTTGGCTGAGATGTCTTTTCTTCATTCTAGAGTGATTATTTTTCACCTGCGTAAAATAGGTACAGGTTATAAATCTTTGTATAATATATTACGACATCTAAGATACCAGTTGATAATGAAAGATTCATTCAAGGCGAGCATCAAGATCAGAAACTGCGAGTTTAGATTATATATGACTTCAATCTACAAATACAGGAATACAATGATAAGAATTCATCGCAATAACAATGACGCACGATTCTGATTGGCTAACGTTAGAATACAATGGGCGGTCATTGTAAAGCAAGGGTGATACGGACAAGCGCTGACGATTTACGATACTACTTGTTACAAAATGGGAGCTAGTGTTCATTTTGAATTTAAAGATGAATGAATGTATAGTAATGGGACGTCCATATACTTTTTAAAATATTTACAACATAACATAACATCACGTCTGTATTCCCTGAAGGGATAGGCAGAGGTCTATTTATAGGACATCCACATTTCACCAGTTATGTTTAAGTCCCATGTAATAGGGTGCGAGCCTATTGCCATCATCACTTGGCACGAATCCAGACTCCACGCTGCTAATGAGAATATATTGAAATGACTCAATAACACTTTGCCAGACCCGGGAATCGCACCCAGGACCTCAAGCTCAGCAGTCGCGCTTGAGACCACTAGACCATCGAGGCAGAAAAATGAGGCAAAAAGGTTTATTACCAATGAATTATATTTTATATTAATGAGTGACGCTAAAAACTTCCAATCCCTTTTTAAGAATATTGCCCGCACGGAGGAGTTTGAGATTTGACATAGAAAGTTTATGAAGGAAGAAAGCTAAAACGTAGAAGGAGGAGTTTAGAAAGCTAAAACGGAGAATTTCAACCATTGAGCTGCCACTAGTAAGAAATAATCTTTAATAATAAGTGATAAGGAAAATGTGAGAAATGTAGATCTACTTGGAATGATTTTGGCTGGGGAATCCCCGAAATTGTCGCGCGAACCGGTCGTTATTACGTACAGTGTGTTAAAAGTAGAGCAGACGGATGTTGGTGTCACGAAGAAATCGGTCAATTCTACCGCCCGCACATATGACGTAAACAGCAATGAGATGAGCCTGTCGTATTTAAAATACAGAAATTGTATCAACATAGATACAACGATCAACGCTAACCAATCATAGATTGGGCAGTAACCCCAAACTGTCACTTAATAATAAAATAGATCACTAACCAAATTGATCGTATCCACTTGACCATTTATTTAAGCGGTCATTGGGGGAGCCGTGTCTAATGAATAGCAGACCTAGCCGTGATGTAATGGTTTGATTTGTGAGTCAATATTCAGGAGAGGCGTAATAAAGTATTAGGTATACTTAAAAAGAATACCTTGGTTTCTGTTAGGAATATTTTGTATCTAGAACATTGATACAGTTGCCGGCATGTATCTTGAGCGCTGATACTTAATTACTATAAGTGATTTTGAACCTTACACTTGAGACAATACGACGCGCAAACCAACCTACTTCGCCTAGTAGAGCTCAACTTAAATAGTATTTATTGATTGATATGCCATTACGCATATTACGAAGCTATTATCTATAAAATTACATTAATTAGTTATTAAATACATACTAGTGGTCGCTCAGTAGTCGAAACAACAGTTTTAGTTTACTGCACTTCTCCAATGTAAACTTTAACTATGCCCAAATACCAGTCCTCCATGCGCGCTACATTCTTAAAATGGAATCCGAATTTTTCGCTTTACATATATATAAATATAATAATAGTTCCAGTATTTATAATTTTGCGTGGTATGATAATGTCCTCTAGTGACTCAACTAAGGAAAAAATAGCAGGAACATTTTGTGTAATGGACGAATAAATTAACTATATTGACTTATTGCATTGTTCATGGTGTTTGTTTTTTATTTTAATTTGAATACTAACTAAACTTCATTCACAATTTTGGTTCGTTAAAGAGAGAGGACACCTGATAATTTTCATCCCTGGGAAATAAAAAAGAGGGCCAGTGTTGCCTGCATGGCAAGTTAAATAATAAAATTACAACATTCAACATAACTTTTACTTTGTGACCTCCTTGCTAACATTTAATGGTCTGTGGAGCAGACTTTCTAATATGAATGGATTTCTTACTGCAGATTATAACTATCTTCTTACAGTAAAAGTTGATGAACAGATAAATAACGTTTCTGGGTAGATATATGTATGTATTGACGACCGATGTGGCGCGGCGGGCGAAGGTCCGCCTGCGACGCAAGAGGTTGCGGGTTCGATTCCCGCCCTGGGACAAATGTTTGTACGATCTACAAATATTTGTTCCGGGTGTTCTGGGTATTTCCTATGTATAATAAAAATATCTATATATGTAATGTATTGTATTAAGTATATCAGTCATCTAGTACCCATAACACAAGCTCTGCTTACCTTGGGGCTAGATGATGCTGTGTGGATTGTCCAGCAATATTTATTTATTTATTTATTTATTTATCAGATGTTTTTTTTATGACAAGGAGATTCTTCTTCTAGACTCTACACTAGTAGATTAGTTAATGTGCGATATCAATATAAAGTATATGATTTTGTGGATGTTTAGAAATTCATATTTTCTAATAAATATATAGAAATAAAGAAAGACAAGGAGAAAACAAAGAAAAAATGGATGGATTGTGTAAAAGATGACATGGCTAGAAAGGAGGTGCCTTTTGAGATGACGGCAAATAAAGATAGTATGAAAGAAGAAAACATGCTGCACCAACCACAAATAAATTGGGATAAGGGCAGGAGGATGAAATGGTTAAAAATAAAAATACTGTAGTACAATCTACATCAAATTCTGGGAAACACTACACTAAAACAAATAGATAATTACCTACAACATTAAAACTGAAGTACAAATAACAAAACGAAAACCTTGTGAAAATAAAACATCATATTATCTTGAAAACAATGCTTACAGAGAGGTCATTAGTGAGTTTTCAGCCTTAATGCAAACAATTGATGAATGGAGAAATAACAAAAGAGGTGCAGTGTAGGAAAGTCAAAACAAAACATGACTGGTTTTATTCTTTGCTTTTCTATTAAAAATATAATAATTAGGAACAACAATAATGATAATTAAAAATTTTCATGAATCCAAAATTAAAGATTGAAGGACAGAGTGATTTTCAGTCGTTTTATGGGGAAGAGATGGCGAGATGTGAATAGGTATTAAGTGATAGTATGTTATAATGGGACTCAACCAAAAAGTCAGATTGTAAGACACTGTAATCTTATAAATTAGAAATAACTATTATATTAAGTACTAATAAATAATGCATTATATTCTAGTTTATTGTGAACATACTAATGGTTATCGGATTCTAATGAGCTACAACAACATCATACTCCTTGCAAGACTAAATGCATGTGCATTTGAATTAACTGTACCAACATAACAAAAAAAAAAGAATATTTACTGTATGCATGTTATTCTGTAATGTAGGAATATATTTATAGGTCAAGGTAGCCTGAAATAAATTATTTATGATTTACTGATTAGGTATGTAAAAGCACTAAAATTGGTATCTTAATCACTTTTATTAAGTGTTCTTTTCTTGAAATATTTGAACTGTGATTTATAAATAAAGAGGCTGCTAAGCATGAGGTCCTGGGTTCGATTCCCAATGTGTTATTGGGATTATTCATTAGGAATTTTGCAATAACAGCTCAGAGTCTGGATATGTGTTTGATGGCAATATGCTCACTAGGGGGTGAGTACATTGCCAACAACTAAGCACATTATATGGGACTTAAAAACATAACTAGTGAAATGTGAGTGTACTTTAGGTACACCTCTGCCCAACCCTTCAGGGAATACAGGTGTGATGTTATGTATGTATCTATAAATAAAGCAATACCTAGTATTTATTGGTAGGAAGTGATTAGATTACCAATGTTAGCACTAGAATAGTTTAAATTTAAATTATTCATTAGGATAATGATGTCTTGTACTTAGTCTATATAACACTAATTAGAGGTGATTGTAGGCATTGATAAGACTTCAAATGACATTATTGTTTTAATGCGTGGACATTCATAGAATACTGAAGAGATTTATGGCGTTATTATTGTGTCGAACAGTTTAGAAATTGCTACTGACCTGATTACAGACATAGTTAGGAGGAAACTCTTCGTCAGGCAGCTGTCCCAGATAAATAGCTCTAGAACTTAACTTCTTCTTACGGAACCTCCAAAATTGTAACCTAGAAACAGTCGATTATAACATAATTCATGCGTAATTATTACGCCAAACAAAGAAAAATTATTAAAAAAAAGTTTACCTTGACCATAAGGATTTCTTTTTGGGTCTCGTCAGCAGAGGTGTGGTCTCCATTCTAACAACACAATATGTATTACGTTGTTTTTTGGCCGTTCACATTATAATAATCTAGTATGAATAAATTAAAACTGTTTTTATCAAAGCTTTAAATAAACGCAGCTCGGACAAGTATACAAACAAACACAAACCCTCACAATGACAGCGAGGCGTGAACTACTGTCATTTGTCAATGTCAAATTGGCACATTATACCATAGATCATAGAGGTCAGTTGAGATGTCCCAAATCCAAAACTACGGTTTTTCCAGAATTGATTGATGACCTATTTAAAGGTGGAGATTTCTATTACGCGCTTTGACTTGCAAAATCAGTACCAAGGAAGTTAAATAAAACAAAAGAGAAGTAAGTAAAGTTTTTTTTCCACTTTTTAAATGCCAAATTATTTTATCAGCGAACTGGTAGAGTTAAGAAAGAGAGTGGTCACACTGGTCACATTCAGTAGGTAAATAAATATGGCGGTGTACTAGTGTCGGGGCGTGATTTAATGGCATTAGCCGTAGTTTATGCAATAAATGACGTTGAATTGACATAACAATTAGTTAAAAAATAGTTCTGGTGTTCTATCAATGTTTTTGAGTGTGAAATAATGAGTGTGTAAGTAATGACCAATTAGATCAATGACTTGGGTTGATGTATGGTGGTTGACATGTAGGGGAGTCGGGGCTTCGCTGCGTCGCGGTCGGTTCTCTCTCTCTCATCTGCGCTTGTTAGAAAGTAAGAAAAGATGTGTTTATAGTAATGTTTATTTGTACTTATTTAGTAAGATTGCGGGCTCCCGTTAATTTTTCCACGATTTTAGGAAGTATTGTAACACACAGTACCAGTAATTAAGTTTGCATAGATAGGCTCTTATTAGATTGTGATGCGCCGCGACCGTCGGAGGCAGTACGTCTGTTGTCTCTGTCGCGGCGGCCGGGCACACCTCCGTTGACCTATTTTCTGGTTATTGCATTCATCTAACTATTTATGTCTTGGGGTGTAAAGTGGGCCGCCGGTTCTGCATCTCGTATGCGATAAATCGTTTTAGCCCTTGTCAGCCACTGTTAAAGCATGACAATCTGAGTTAATTGGTCATAAATAATGTAGTTACTTGATAAAAGTGTAGAAAGTGATCTGACATTATCCTTTTAATTGATAAATGTTCTGCAAAGAGTATGGGAAGTAATTAGGATGTTCTATTGTCACAGATACTGAGAATCAAGAGGACAGTGTGTTAGTGCTAAGTGTAGTGTAGTTAAGATGGCATGGTATGTGCCGGCCAGGGGTTTGGGTTTGACAGAGTGGGACAAGACTGCAATATGATGGACTCGGACCTGCCACCTGGTAGTTGCAACTCAACTGGACATCTGTCCACAATAGGATACCATACACTGCCGGGTAAGTTGCTAAACCTCAACTCCTTTTTTTTTTTTTGCAAGTAGTAGTAAATTCATGTAAATGGTTCTATTGAATGCAGATAAAATTACCCTTTGGCTGTAATTTGATTTATATTATTTGATTATAAATGTTATTGTTTTTTTTTATATAATTTCCTCCTTGTAGTATTGGATATATTCTTCCTGTGTATTTGTTTTATCAAATATTTAAACTAATTCAGTACTTCAGTCTTTTGTTAGTGATTTTCCTATGACACATAATAACTTATCATCATTAGGTGTGTACCATAAAATATAATTGGGAAAAATCTGTCCTATATATATATGCATAGGTCATTTTGTCAATAATTTTAAAGCTATTTCCTCGTAAACCTTATTCAGTTAACAATGACTATTCACAATATTAGTCTAATATATTAATTAGGAAGTTAAATTTTTCCAGTACCTTGCATGATGTCAGAATGTAAACATTATGTAGACTGACACTTTTTACATTAACAGTTTACTCTGGAAAGAGTGCTGATAAGACATTGGATCTTAAGTGATGTGCTTCAGTTGATATATGATAATTTAATAAACATAGTGATAATTTTCTGTTATATATTGACACAGATTCTATGTAAAAGGTGAGAATTTAATGAAATGAATGTCAAAAGAATCTGTAAAAAAGTTCTGTGTGGTCACGGACTAAGAATATGACCACCCCATTTCATCCCGTGGGTGTCGTATGAGGCGACTAAGGGAGTTTTTCAGACCTGGTGCAAAATATTAAGCACTCTAGGTCACCCGCACGGTGGCGGGTATACCACCAACGATAGCATTCCCAAGGAGGGTTGGTGTCAGGCAGGCGGCCGACTATAAAAACTATGCCAAAACAACAGCAGCATGAATAGTACAAAAGATATGTTGCACGATAGGGCTAGGGCGTACCCCACAGGCGACGCGCAGGAGCAGCACCCGGCCCCTGCGGGAAATGGACAAGGGTTGTCGCACCAAAACGGGCGGGTGCGACGTAAGATGCAAGCTCGGAGAGAAAGAGAAGTAAGGCTGAGGTATGCAAGTTGGAATATAGGTACGATGACTGGAAGAGGAAGAGAGTTAGCAGATGTTCTTAAAAGGCGACGGATAAATATAGCGTGTCTGCAAGAAACAAAGTGGAAGGGGGCGAAAGCTAGAGAGATAGGAGAAGGATATAAGTTTTACTACTGTGGAAGCGATGGCAAGCGAAATGGTGTGGGTATAGTTCTGGATAGCGAGCTAAAAGAATGTGTGGTAGATGTAAATAGAATGAGTGATAGAGTAATTGCTGTCAAAGTGATTGTGAAGGGTCTGGTATTAAAGGTAGTGAGCGTGTATGCACCCCAATCAGGATGTGAGGATAGTATAAAAGATAAATTTTGGGAGGACTTTGATTGTGTGATGAGAGATGTGCAAGAGAGTGAAGAAGTGTATGTAGGGGGTGATTTTAACGGGCATGTTGGAAAGCTGAACGTTGGGTATGAGAGAGTGCATGGTGGTTGGGGGTACGGAAACCGTAACAATGACGGTGAGGCACTACTGCAAGCTGCTACTGCATTCGACCTGGCAATAACAAACACGTGGTTTGAGAAGAAAGACGAGCACCTGATCACATATAAAAGTGGCCACCACGCGACACAAATCGACTACTTCCTGGTAAAAAGGAGTAGTCTGATTTCTGTCAAAAACTGTAAAGTGCTGCCAGGCGAAGCATTAGTCTCACAACACAGGTTGGTAGTTATGCAGGTTAAAGTAAGTGTTTCCGCCAGAAATAACAAAGAACGGCCCCCACCAAAAACTAGATGGTGTATGTTAGAAAATGAGGAGTGTTCAGGTTTGTTTAAAAATCAAGTTGTGGATAAAATGATTGATATGAAGGATATGGAGGGAAAGTCTGTGAATGATTGTTGGAATGAGATGGCAGATTGTATAAAAAGAGTAGCAAAAGACGTATTCGGAGAATCGAAAGGGAAAGGTGTAATAGATAAGGATACATGGTGGTGGAATGAAGAAGTGCAAAAGTTACTTAAACAGAAAAAAGTTGCGTTTAAAGAATGGCAGGGTGTAGAAAACGGGAACGATAGTTTGAAAGAAGAAAAGAATATAATATACAAAGAATGGAAGAGGAAAGCAAAACAGGCGGTAGCAGTCGCTAGGGCTAAGGCACAGGAGAAGTTGTATAACTCACTGGATAGCCCTAGGGGCCAGAAGGAACTCTATCGGATTACGAAAGCAAGGGAAAAAAGGGCAAAAGATATAACGCATATAAAATGTATGAAAGATGATGCTGGTAAGGTTCTATGTGAAGATGATGAAATAAAACTGCGATGGAAGGTCTACTTTGATAGGTTAATGAACGAGGAGAATGAATGGAATGGTATGCTTCAAGAGACACAGGTAAATATGGGTTTGGTGAGAGAAATTAGCATGGATGAAGTTAGGAATGCAGTTAGAAGTATGAAAAATGGAAAAGCTATGGGCCCAGATGATATACCAGCAGAAGTATGGAAGGTATTAAAAGAAGATGGATGTATGTGGCTGAGTTTATTCTTCAATAAGTTGTTGCATGAGGAAGTGATCCCACAAGAGTGGTGCAATAGTTCACTAGTGCCCATCTTCAAAAATAAAGGGGACGTACAGGACTGCAACAACTATCGAGGGATAAAGCTCCTGTCACATAGTATGAAAGTATGGGAGAAGGTGATAGAGAAAAGATTGCGAGAGGAGAGTGAAATTACCCCAAGTCAATTTGGGTTTATGCCAGGTCGAGGAACAATGGACGCCACCTTTGCACTCCGCCAGCTGTGTGAGAAATACAGACGTGCACATAAGAACTTGCACATGGTGTTCATTGATCTGGAGAAAGCGTATGATAGGGTGCCCCGGGAGGTGTTGTGGTGGGCCGTGAAAGAGAAAGGTGTGCCTGGGAAGTATGTGGAGTTAATTCGTGCAATGTACAGCCGGTCTAGGACGTATGTCCGATCGGCTGCTGGCAACACCGACAAGTTCAGTGTGGCTGTAGGACTGCACCAAGGGTCGGCATTAAGCCCTTACCTCTTCTTGTTGATAATGGACGCTCTGACGTCGGACATACAGGAAGAGGCACCCTGGTGCATGTTATTTGCCGACGACATTGTTCTTGTCGGTGAAGATGGACTTGAGATCCAGAGCAGACTGGAGAAATGGCAACAGAGGCTGGAGAGTGTGGGCTTGAAAATCAGCAGAACCAAAACTGAATATATGTTCTGCGATTTCGGCGGTCTCTCCAGTCCTGAAGCAATGTCGCTTAACAGCGTGCTTCTCCCGGTCTGTTCCGACTTTCGGTATCTCGGTTCACTCGTGCAAAGTGACGGAGAAATAGATCGGGCTGTCAAGCACCGAATTAACATAGGGTGGATGAAATGGCGGCAGGTAACGGGAACAACCTGTGACCCCCATATTCCCCTTAAACTTAAGGGGAAGATTTACAAAACAATGGTCAGACCTGCTGTCTTGTATGGATCAGAATGTTGGGCCGCAAAAGGCATGAATGAAAGGCAGTTACATGCAGCTGAGATGAGAATGCTGAGGGGGATGTGTGGTGTTACGCGAATGGATAGAATAAGAAATGAGTATGTAAGAGGAAGTCTGAAAGTGGCGCCTGTGACCGAGAAGTTGTGTGGAAATCGGTTGTCATGGTATGGGCATGTGATGCGAAGGAATGAGGACCATGTTGTGAGGAAAGTTTTGAGTATGAATGTGCAGGGTTACATGAGTAGAGGAAGACCAAAGAAAAGATGGATGGATTGTGCGAAAGAGGATATGGCAAGAAAAGAGGTGACCCATGAGATGACGGCAAATAGAGATGTATGGAAGAAGAAAACATGCTGCGCCGACCCCAAATAAATTGGGATAAGGGCAGGAGGATGATGATGATGAATGTCAAAAGAATCAATACTAAAATAATTTAAGTACTTAACTTTAGATTTACAATTATTTTGGTAAAAGGTCATGAATAAATATTTCTTATTGTAAGTATTACTATCCAAGAGGGTGAATATGTGAAAGGCAAACAATTTTATTTTTTTATTTCTTGTAGTTGATATTAAAATCTCTCTATTTTGGGAATGGGTCACAAATTATGTGCTCACTGATAGTGATTCTAATGCTTGAAGGCATGCTGTTATCTTTTTATAACTTTCACAAGAATTCATTTACTGATGTGTGTGTGTAATTGTGATGGTAATCCATGAAAAGTATCATTTTAATATTCCTTATTTTATTTAAAATACATGCAATCCGACAATAAAAAAAACAAAAAGAAATACGATGTTAGAAAAACAACTTTTAATTTCAATTAACACGTTCACTGTCCAATGACTCCAAAGGGGTCACATTTGGACCAAACTCATATGTCCATGACTCTAATTGGAGACATAATTCCAGACTAATTTGATGTTTTTATTTGACTAGACATATGAATAAGAAGTAAAAGATTTCCATATAACAAGACTACCGAAAATATAAAAGAGCCGCCTTAAATGTTGTCAAGTTAGGGCGAGATTTTAAGTGGACGTACGAATACGTTTTAGAACATTGTACTGGGACAGGGAACGTGTTAATAACTACTAATCTAACAGGATATTTACACAAATCAATAAAACATTACAATTACTTAATTGGCTCTATTCAACTAATTTGTATTCAAACTATTTGATAAAAGTGTAAACAAACCCTGTTTTGCGACCTGTTTATTTTAAGAATACAGCCATTTATTTTATAATTTTAGGTACATTGTCACAACAAAATAGAGTATATAAAGTCCTTAAGTACCGTGTGCCTTTTGGTCTCCTGCAACTCCTTCATTGTACTCCATCCTCTGCAATTCTAGTCTACTTTGGCCCGATGGTAAGGAAGATGGCTACCTCCCATCTTCTTATTGGATGTCCCTACTTTCTTGTCTCTCTTGGATACCATAGGGTCAAAAGTTTCCTCCATTTGTGTGTTTTCCTTGTTAGCATATTTACCTATTATTAACAATTTCATGAAATTGCATTGGAACTAAGTAATTCTCAATTACTTCAATATCATTCATAGTTTACGTTCATATCTCACAAAACGAATATATCATATCAAAATTAAAATGTATGATGAATTAATTGACTATGTTCTTACAGGTATGTAAGTACTGATGTATATTTTGTAGTTGATTGTCTAATGACATCATCTCCATAGATTAGTCAACAAAGTGCCAACCTCAAAGTTATTTATAACTGTGTTGTCTATAGTTTGCTGTAACTCTCATTTTGACAGTAAGCTTAACTGTTCTGCTAGCAGTGTTATTGATTATTTTTAGAAATGTCATTTGTTTACAGGATAAGTTATTTAAATTGTTCCTTGTGTTGTTACAAATAAAGTGTGGCAGAAATATTCAGTAGTAAGAATAGGTCAGTATTACATTACATTTATTTACTTAATGTAATTAATTGAACATTCTTGTTTGTTGTTTTTACACTGTCAACAATAATGATAAGAATCTTTATCAAGGGGGTATTACATCCAGTATAATATAATGAATGTAATATCTCCCTAGATAAAGATTGTTATCGTATATTGTATCTCATCGTCAATCGTATATTTTATCCTAAACGAAATTATTTAACAAATTACGTAAAACCGAAATTTTATTGTAATTATATCTATGACTTGTTAACTTTAGGGGGGCTTAAAGTAAAACACCCTTAAAGTGACTTTATTATTCTTTTTTCACTACAATAATGTCTGCTATTTAAGTTATATTTGGAACAGCTTGTAAAAAGCTCAGTAGCGCGAAATTACCTTCCACCTGCTTTGAATGCTCGGGCACCTACACAACTTACGAGGGAAAGATCGTAAAGTAGATAATATGAGCACAATCCGGCCCCCGGTACGTATGAATCCCGGCCTCCGGATTGTGTGCAGCCCGGCCCCCGGATGCATTCCCGGGATTTCAGGTCGATCGCAACTACAACCCCACCTAACTTGACCTGCGCTGATAGTTGCACGCAGCAACTTTGCTTCGGCGATCGGGAAATAGGATGTGAATGAACTTATTGTTTTTCTCTTAAGCATAATAAATGATTTCAACGAGAAAACGGTTGTATGAGGTCATAATAAGATTATAACAGGCCTTGACATTATCTGAAGCTTTAATATGACTATGATTCATGATTTTGTTGATATTTTCAATCTATTATTAATTATAATACTTTATAGATGAATAATGAAAGTCGCACGGGTAAATCGAAGGTTAAGCTGCGCTTGCCGTGGTCAGTCCTACGTCTAGTCTATAATATCTGGATGGTCTCCCATCCCCATGGATGGGAGACCATCCAGATATTATTTAGCGAGGCCCTTCGGTGCCTCGGAAAGCATGTTGAGCAGTTGGTCCCTGCCTTCCGTGTCTCGGAAAGCACGTTAAGCATTTGGTCCCGGCTATACCTACTTAGATCTTATCGGCAGTCATCACGAGTAGTCGAAAGCCCGAAAGTTTAACAACCAGTCTTACTGGGTTGTGGAGGTCAGACAGGCAGCCGCTCCATGTAAAATACTGGTATTCATTGAATCCGGATCCAGACGTGTGTGATGTGTAATGTATCGTGTAATGTAACGCGAAGAATGTGGAAGGCATACAAAGTCAACGCGAAAGAGCATTGCGAGAGCCTTTGTGTGCGCACTAAACTCCGACAGACGATGGATCAGCGCGCGGGCCAACCCGAGCGTTACATGTAATACTCGTAGTACCTTCTTCATGCAGAATTCGCGTTACATTACACGATACATTAAATTACATGTTACACACGTCTGAATCCAGCTTTGGACAGTAAATCCCAGTACCTACTAACTGAATCTATAGCCACTTTAACCTACAATAATGCATAACTAATATTGATTTGCCAGTTTGTTGTTGTTCCCTAGGACCAGCGTCATAAACTCGAGTATTTTATGGGAAATAAAATAGTATCACGGCCGATCGGTAAGCGTGATTCGTGTTTTAGCGTAGCATTTGACGCTTAACGACGTTGGCTTATCAACATGAATATTATTAATACAATATACTGTCGTCCTTAGGTAGTAAATTTACAGTTTGTTACAACTGGTATCTGAAAGGCCGGACACTACAACGCCCTATGTAGCTCTTAAACTTATTATTTTTATTAGCTATGTCCCGCGGTATCGCCCGCTCCTTAGGGTCATAGCGTTGTATTACCTATAACATTCCTCAAGAATATAGCTATCAAAAGCGAGCAAAAGATGATTCAAAATCCGAAGTCTCTGGAGATTAGTGAGTTCTAACTATGAATTCTTTAGTGTTATTTCCTACTAGCTGTGGTTGCGACTCCCTCCACGTGGATATTGACACAATTTCGTGGGTTTTTGCGCGGTACTCTTAGCCTCAGTTACTCCTTATAACATCAGCTATCTGCAGTGGGACTCCCGTCAAAATTGGCTCAGCCATTTCGGAGATTACTTCAAACGAACAAATAAGTAGGCAGACAAACTGAACAGACAAAACTTTTAGAAATCTGTTTTTAGGGATAACTACCGTATTCACTTTCATATGCATTTAGTAAAAACCGGTTATTTTCAAATTACAAACAGACACTACAATTTTTATTTTAGATGTGTATACATGTGTATACATAATAAATTAGTATAGATGAGTTTTTACGGATAATGAAGAGAATATTATATTCTACCTACTGTAACAATAATACGCTATCAAAACTTCTGAAACCCTTGTGTGCTGTGATGGTTGAACGAAATAACAACCAATGAAATCACATCTCATGAGATTTGACTAGATTCATTTAAATAGGCCTCAAGAAACCAATGTTAGTCTGATAGGCTCGCCTTAGATACTGTAGACCGGGTTATATACACGTTGTAAATAATGGGGCTCCGCTAATCTGTTGCCTAGAACCTTACATCTCACCATCACACACACACACACACACACATGCATTCTTGTATTGAACTTTTATTAATTTATTCTAAATTTTGTTAATAATTATGTAACAGGAAAATAGGGCCTAGTTAGGACTTATACACTAATTACTCAGTACACAAACAGTTAGTAGTACTAGCTAGGACACCCTGCCTTCAACCATCAACAATCCTTCAACTGTGCATCGTAAAACTGTATTGTTACCTAATCATCTCAGATAAGTAAGTTGTCATCCTACTTTGTAACAAACCAGTTTATTTTTGATGAAATAAATGATTAACATCTTTATTTTTCAATCTAGAATCTTTCTCCTAGACAAGTGACAGTTTCTGTCTTCTAAACTATTCTGATATATCTTGAGTGATTGAAACCAGAGAGAACCAATTGTTCTACCAGCCGATACAATACCGTACCGTATACAATAAGGTCTGTTATTGTTTACTACAACCTCTAGAAGACCTGTTTTATCTGATGGCATAATCACATGACCCGATGTATGAACGTAAACGATGCAAAAAGATTATGTAAGGATCGAAGCAGGTGGCGTTCTGTAGGGGTACCCCATGGGAAAAAGGCGTGAGTTTATGTATGTTTGTATGAATGCATGAAACACATTAGTAAAAAAATAAGCGACGAAAAAATAAATCTAAGTACTTAACTTATTTTGAGTCGGCGCCAAACAAATAAACAATGGATTTAATTGCGTACAGCGTAAAATGAAGCTTCGTTGATTGTTTCTTTGGCGCCGGCTCAAAATTAGTTGCTGGCATTAGTTTACGAGCTTAGTTATTAAGACTAAGACTTTTTAAGTCGGTTAAAATTTTAATTAAAGAGTTGGGTGGCTAAAATCTACTAATACTGGCCTAAGGCCTAAGTCACACAGCTAGGGCTACTCCTAATTGAGATGGTTGGAATAGTTAAGCCAAATAAAAAACTAATAATTTGTATTCCAGTAAGTAGCTGTAAGTATTGTTAGCTAATAATTTGATTTACATAATTTGTATTCGTTCTAAGTACTAACTGTTGCATCCCACATGGCAGAATGATCTGGAGCCAAAAAACAAAAAAGATATACCTGTATAATTTGTATGAACAGGTACAAATTTATGTTTTTCGATGCAAATAAATGTATTCTATTCTGTATTAAGCCGCAATACGAGGTAGACGTTGAGGAGTTTCCTCGACTGTTTCCGTCTCCATCATCAGATCAACGACAGGTCTAACAAGTTTTAAGAGAATAGGTTCACAGGCGAAAATTCAAACATCCTATACCTACTGTATATATATTTTCCTACCCTAAGTTATCTTTTTTTTTAAGGTTAGATGGATCCAATTCAACAGGGAGTGTACAATATGTTTTTATTTGTCTTATAACATTACGTAACTTTCATTCCATGATTCTCTACAGATAATAAACCATCAAAATCGGATTTCTCTATAAAACGTTAGGGTCAGATACAGAAAGAAAAATAAAGTTACGAGTCGACTTAAGAACCTCCCCTTTTTTTCTCGGTTGAAAAGCTATCTACAATACCCGCAAGTTCGTTCTCCCGCCATCGTAAATCCAAATCCTGTGAAACTCAACGAACCGTTACCCATTTCCTGGGCAAAGTTCAAACCCCTTAAAGTACCAAACTTAAATCATCGTGGTTCCGCGTATAAAACATGGTCCAATAACCTTTCGATCGTTGGGTGTTCCCGTTGAATGCATTGAAGAAAGGAATAAGGACACTTGATACTTATGTAGTACGCGGTTCTGCTTAAGTGCCCAGTGTTATACTTTCCTATGTATGTGTTGAGCATTACATACAAATCAGAATCTACGAGTCAGAATTACTTATTCACAGCTAGTATTTCAACCTGTGATACAGTACAGTACAATAGCATGTTTGTCTTATTCAATTTGTTTTTAACCTGTCAACCCAGACGATGATTACGTACCAAGCTGTACTGCTAAAGCTAGGCTCTTTGTCGATGAATTTTGATAAAATGTCATTATTGAGTATTTAAGTAATTAATACAATTTTCCTTTAATTGTATAGTTAGCGTCCTTATCGGTTGTCATGGTATGGACATGTGATGCGAAAGAATGAGGATCATTTTGTGAGGTCAAGTTTTGATTATGAATATGGAGGGTTACAAGGAGACCAAAGAAACGATGGATGCATTGCTTGAAAGATTATATGGCTAGGTGACTTCTGAGATGACGGAAAATAGAAATGTATGGAAGAAGAAGACATGCTGCGCCGACCCCAAATAAATTGGGATAAGGCAGGAGGATGATGATGTATACGTTCGCGTCCTGCCTGGTTTTGGAGCAGCGAACTTATATTAGCCGCTCTAAAACCAGACTTTCTGATGCGCTTGACTTAGCTCACTGTTGTTTTAGTATAAGATGTACGACTGCATGCATAGTTATTCATAGACTACTTCAGAGCGGCAAACTAACATGACATGAGCAGTAAATGTGATGGTCAGCACACGTTTAGTAAAATATGAGCATACATTTTTCAACATCACCCTCTTAGCCTTAACTGTCCGTAATAATGATCCGGTATATTCCATATTCAAATAGTTTTATTTCTTGCTTTACTAATAGTTCATCCTTCTGCAGGACGTATGCATCACTCCGCCAGTACACCGGCGGGGGTGGATGGCGCCGGCGGTGGCTCCCGTACACCCCCCGCGACCCCCAAGAAGGGCGGCAAGATGCTCGCCGTCCGGGTCCAGATGCTGGACGACTCAATATCCATGTTCCAGATACAGGTAAGTCCAGGATCGACCTGGTTTAGTTGTTGTGTTATTGTGAACTATTGACAAACACTACTTTAGACTGGATATGTCTGGGGTGCCTGTCCTCTAATAATAATATAAATGAAAATGAATCTATGCATCAATGTTCTTCTTAGCGTGGCCATGGCAGTCTATTAAGTCGGCCCAAAAAGTTTAGCACCATCAGTGCAGACATCATGGCACGCAGGACACGATATCTAAGGTGTCCTATTGTTTGTAACAGTACACTTGTACTCCATTCAGGAATCTTCGTTAATCTCCACTTGAGCAGGTTTTGGCTGCTTCGAAAAATCTGTCTCCTGAGTCTGTTAAGAGACTTCCAGATCCTAACCTAACCTGGATGCTTGCATTATTCCAAATGAACATGGCTAGTGCTGAATGAGAATGATGTTAAAATAGTTGTTAACATCTTCATGTAATTAACCGGTAACTACTAAGATTGCTCTTTCCCATCGACATAATTGAGACTCGTAAGACACGAATATAATCTTTTGTATTATACCTACATGGTAAAATTTCATTTCTCGTTATTATGTGGCCTGCCCTCCAATATAAGCTTCAATATAGGAAACTCATATTAGCGGTTTTTAATACCCTTTAGCTCAGTGGCGGCATGTCAGCGCTTTTCAACACATGGATAGCTGTATGTATATACACAGCCCTTCCTTCTTCCTTTTGCTATACCTATAACAAATTTCCTGTCAGGTGCGGAAAATTATTATTAAAAACTGTTACGTTATAGTCACCGGCACGTAAGTTGGCAAGGTTTTGGCGTAGTGGGGGTAAGTTCGCGCATCGTGCACTTAGTGGAACAAAAAAGTGGTGACTTTTATTGATCGTCATTATTTTATGGTTATTGCCATCATTTATATTTAATAATATCTGATTAGAAGAAAGTTGAAGAAGGGAGTGGAATTCGTAAAGTTTATTGGGAATTATAAATAATAAAATTAAAAATAATTTAAAAATATAAAAAAAGGCTTATCTTTTTTCGCCTTAATTTTTTAATTTAAAACAACAACAATAATATCAACTCGTAACAAAAACTAAATTTAAAAACAATAACAATAACTCTTTTAACATAAACACAACAAAAACAAAGGGTACAACTTTCGTGCACGCAAGTGTAATCGGGAGTTCGGGAGGCAACAGTCGACTGTTGCACCAATCGCGCGCTCGGATTGACGCTACCTCATACCCCGCGTCCCGCTTGACTACCAAAGAGACCTAAAAAACGACTTGTGCGCATCTAACGACTCTTGCCAAGTTACGTGCCGGGGACTTTATTTATTTATTTATTTATTATGTAAAGGTTTCGTACACGGGTTTACTTGAAAAATGTTGTAACACGAAGTATGGTAATCAGGGATTTATGGAAACGCATACAGTTCTAGTCAAAAGGTTGAATTAATGTCATGTTCCACGAATTATACGCTCGGAAATGCTTGTTGTTAATTTAGGTAAAATACTACAAACTATGGAACTAGTATTTACATCTTCCAGGAATTCTGAATTTGTGCTTTGAATCTAAAGCTTACCTACTTATTTTCTTATCAGTTTTAAACCATTAAAAGGTCATAGTTAACGAATGGCAAATTCTATGCCATAGATATTGAAGTATCTCCTAATTAACGACACAGTAATCTTCCAAAGACATATCTGGATATTAAATACCCTTACGCCCCAAATAAAAGGGCAAAAATGTTGACTCTTTTTACTCGCAATTTTATTTTGAGATGACAAGATAGCTTACTGCATCGCTGGTAATGAAATTTTTATCAGCAGGCCGGTGGGTGATTAAGCGAGACTTCCTCTTGCCTTGATAACTTGTGCCCCCTCCGGTTATTAATGCTCTCTGTGAGATGACATGAATATTGAATGTAATATCAATGCCAGCAACGTCGTATCATGTAGGAAGATTAATAGTTCAGAGCAGAAGCTATCTTGAAGATACGCTGCGTCAGAAAACTTAGTTCAGGATCGTATATTTGGGATAATTTACAAAATAGGTAGATGTATTTCGGCCTTGCATTTTGACACAAGCATAACTAATTAAACACGTATTATGATTTTTTTTCCGATTTTACGTTCTTTAAAACACTTATGGAATCGCAGTATCTCGAAACAACAACACAAATTGAGGTTCAATATGATTGACAAAGTCCGAACAAACATCCCGTCCCGCCGGGGGCGAAAACGTTACGTCCGTCTTTCCATATAACCTTATCAAAGTTCTTCGTTCTGCCCCTTAAGAACTAAAGAAGCACTCCCATGAGATCCAGTTAGTTACACCTTTCTGTTTGGAGCAACTAGGTCAAATATCTATCAAGTTAAGCAATACATATACACTCTTAAGGAAAAAGGCCAAATAAATCGGTGACCGTATTAGGTCGCAATATCTATTGGCTGAAGTAACGCCCTTTCAGATTCTGCGCCATTCCATATAACAAAGCTATACACTTTTCAACGTAACATCGATTGCAACCCCTATTACCAGCTCATTAAAGTAATAATAATTCTATGTTTTCCTAATGATGTCAACCCATTAAATTACGTTCATGGAAGTCACTAGGCAAGCCATTAACGTATTGACTGAACGCGGGACCGCTAAAGCTGTAAATTTGACCAATAAACAGAACATTTGGTTAATGAGCGGTGCGCAATTTCGTTTGCATATACGGAGTTATAGAGAAAAAGCTTACCAGTAGTGAAAGGCAGACCAAGGAAACGAAGGATGGATTGCGTGAAAGATGATATGGCGAGAAAGAGGCTGACTGAGATTACTGCGATGATGGCTAATAGAGATGTATGGAAGGAAAGACGTGTTGCTCCGACCACGTATAAATTGGGATAAATAACTACTGCGTGACTGTCTCATTTAAGGCACAGTACCCGGCCGTAAATGAGCCACATCCTAGCTTCAGATGAATGCATAGCGTCAGCACGCGAAATTCAATTTTTCTTAGGTATATCGCAATTTATCACGCATTATTAGGTAACATGTTATTGAAAAAGTTATTCGCGACCGTAAAAATACAATCATTTCTTGAAATACTTCTACTTTCTTCTAGTCTTATATATAAAATTCTCGTGTCACGGTGTTTGTAATTAAACTCCCCCGAAATGTCTCGACCGATTTTCGTGAAATTTTGTGTGCATATCGGTTAGGTCTGCGAATCGGAAAACATCTATTTTTCATCCCCCTAAATGTTAAGGGTAGTCCACCCCTAAATTTTATAGGGCAAAACAAAGTTTGCTGGGTCAGCTAGTATTCATATAATAATCATTAAAATCGCTATTCAAGCTCTCTAGAAGAGAATTGTGCTCGAATGTCATGATTTCATGTAGGCAATAGTCATTCATGCAATTTGAATTATTTCAATTATTCATCCTTCGTGAAACACATTTGTTGGAGTCGCGAATGACTTTTTGTTTTAACATACAACGTTATCTAAGTTAAGCTGCAAATTGCTAAAATCTATGAAAATTTGAATTTTGCAAGCTACCATACCTGAAGCTGAGGGTGTGTCTCATTTACGCCCGGGTAGTGTACCTCCCTTATGGTTTCCTTGTTATTCTTCCGCACAAACCGATGTGTTTGTGCATAATAAAGGCGCTTAGTGTAGCCTCCTGTTAATTTTTGTTGGCAACTATTTTGAATTTGAAATGAGCTTTCCTTGTATGGCGGCCTCTGTGCATAATATGACCGCAACCCGCAAGCCTTGCCTTACGCCGTTATCTCCCAAAGGACATGCGACACAGAATTTATAGTTCAAAGTTATTTATGTTTTCTATTCTGTGTGTTGGATTAGTTAGTTAAAGTTTCCGTAAATTTCCAAGTAGCTCTGAAAGTAATACCTTCAAAGTAGTAACCTTTTTTCTTTTTTGTGTGTGTGTCATAAGGCGGTGGTTGAGTAGGTACTTAAGTATATCTGATATTAACTATACTGTAATATGCAGTAAAGTCATCACTACATCACTAGTTACGCCATCTTTCTGCGGGGCGAGCACGGCTACTGTGACATGGCTTGAGTCACATATTTTATCATAGTTTGGGCGATAAAACCGTAGCATATCACCGTAAGCATTTCTTGTCACAAACGAGTCTTGTACGCCCGTGCTCGCCGCGCTGATTGTCTTAATCAGCCCTATCTATACTTACTTGGACTAAGGTTCCCCGCCTACCCCATGCCTTGATCATAGTTCATCATAAGGATGCAGTCGACATTTTGACGTAATTAACCTTTTGAACTTCAACTTTTAAGAAATACAAATAAACACACTAAAGTAATAATTTAATTGTTTAGTGTTATAGTATTTATAGTGCACCACATTTTTGTCACGATTTGTAACGTTCGCGTACAAAGCATGCGTGCGCTAGTCGCGTATAAGTGACAATGGCGTCCAAAAGGTTAAGTAAAACAAAACGTGTATATTCCTATTTGACCGCTGCTCATGACGTTTATTACCCACAATCAGCGTGGGGCCGACATATTGTCATGAGTAATTTGCCGTAACAACATATGAAACAGCTATTAATCATACATATTTGTCTCCCCACAGACAGATAACGAATGGTCCTGGGAAACTGGCACAGAGGGGTACAAGAAAAAAACATTCACAATTGTATCCATTCTCTGCTTTGCTTACTGTCGGCTTTCTCTAGTTACAACGGATAGATCTGATAGTTATGTTACCATTATCAATCCCACCAGTTCAGCTTCTTCAAATCTTACACGATTCCTCAGGGTTCTAATCCTCTTTCTGATCTTTTATTTCCCAAGGCTTTTGCGTCATTTTCAAGCACCCATTGGCTGTCTATCCACCTGATGTAATTGATACCCTAGTTGCCTATTACGACGCTTCCTATCTTACTGACATTATCTCTTAATTGGCAATTACCAACACCCATGAGACGCGATGAGGTTCACTTATTTGCTCCAAATATTAATTTCGTTGTGTGGAAGGTAACTTGGTTGTTGTTTCATTATTGTATCGTGCATGGTATCTACTGTCATCGTACGTATGCCTAGTCTTTGTTCTGCTTACGTTAGGTCGGTTTCTAGTCTAACCGAATGCCAGTTTATGATTTAGAAGCTGTTTGAGTTCAACATTTTGATTAGCTTCCCTATTTTACTTATTCTGCAACAAAATATTGATTCGGCCATCGAATCTATACGCGCGATTGATATTGATAAACATAACAAGTTTCGGCTTTCCACCGGTCCCTGCCTGACGCAGCAATTTTTGCCTTTTGAAACCACCCAGTGGATTTTCGGGGGTAACTCCCCAGTTACGCAAGCTAGGATTAGGCTTAGTCTTGAATGGTATTTACAGAGCTTACCTTAGTATTTATAGAGCATGTCTATTACCTAATTCCTTTTATATAATCATGTATTCGAGTATCCGGCCAACTAGGTTGATTCTATCTGTTCTATTATGAGTCAGGAGTTCCGTTTGTGCATTGAATGAACATAGAGGTAATAACGGATAATTAGAACTAATAGCCAGGACAATAATCAAGGGTCAGTGTTGCAATTTAGAAAATAACAGACGAGCAAATTATGCTTGTCGAATGGTGTATTTCTCAATCACATAATTCCCGAAGCTGTAAGTTGAGTGGAACCTACATTGAGGACATAAATAACCAATTATTTTTTTAGTTAATCTCGTACCCGCTGAATTATCAGTACCTTACAACAGGGTTAATAGAAACGCAGGGGTGAATTAGTTAAACATTGTTTGCTACTATAAGTACTCTTATTTTTTTAAGGAATTGTAATGAATCATTTCCGACTTCTTGTCAGCAATAAATAACATTGAATCAACGTTAAAATCTCAAATAAAGTTGTTTCGATTCACCGTGGCGTTTCGATTCACCCCGTTTTACTGTACACAGGTAGTTTTCGGAATTTGAATATTTCAACATCGGATAATCTGAAATAACCATCCGTTCGGAAATTAATGAATTTCGAATGAATAATCCCGGCTGTTTCAGCTTGAAATAATAATATCGGGCACCATCAAAATACAATATGCTTACTTATTAAGTACCGGGTCGGTAATCGTACATTCTGCTACGTTATTTTGCATTTTACTATGGTAGTTTAATTAGACGATGATATTTCATATTTTTAGGGTTCCGTTCCTCAAAAGGAAAAAAACGGAATCCTTAAGGGATCACTTTTTTGTCCGTTTGACAATACCCGTTTTCGAAGGAACGAGTAGTAAGTTGAAATTAATATCAAATTCAAATTTCAAGCTTCAACGTCAACGCAATCAAGCGGCGGTCAATTATGACAAATATGTTAGTGATTATCTCACTTTTGAATACCTATACCGTACATCCCGTTGACGCAGCAGGTTAAAATTAGGCAAGGTGACTTGGTACAAACAAACAAAGTAAAAAAAAAACCTATATTTCTTTTTTTTTAGATATATCACATAAAATATTATTTTTTGTGATATAAGCCAATAGACTTACATATTTTGCATAGACCGGGTTGTATGGGAACATTTTATTTTTAACTTAGTCCTTCAATCCGGAATTAACATAAGAGAGAAACCGAGGGCAACCGGGCACTGCTTGTGAGTCGGAACCCTCAGGGCGCGAGTCCCACTCGCACTTGCCCAGATTTTTTTTTTAACTACTGCTTCACCATATTTTATAATTTTATCATTATGTTTTTATCTGCTTTGACGTAGCAAAACGATGATACCTACATATTCTTGTTGCATGCCTGTTTTAATTGGACTTTGAACTTGAATCATACTCTCAAAAAATAAACAGACATCGTGATGGGTCAAGTTTTTATAAACATGCGAATAATCCCTGATCCTTGCACTTGGGCTTCACGGATTTGAAGATCCTGTTGTCAAACCGTATAGTTTGAAAGAAACAAAAAAATAGAAAATAAAGATGCCATGATGGAGAAATCTCAATTATGTCCTATTTTAATTTTGAAATATCATCAAACAATGAATCCACATTTAAGTCTTTTCGTCAAACCAAGTATTCGTAATGGTTCAATTCTGGAACATTCAGCGCGGACGCGGCCCGATGCCATTTTTCAATTATCTAGCGTTGGCCACTCCAACTTTGCCCACGCCAGTCGATCGTTATTCCGCCACTCTCCAAACTTTGACGACTCTTATACCTCTCGAATTTTTAGAGGCGTTGGTAAAAACGATATTGAAAGATTTTTCAGGCATTGTGAATATACCATTACAGAAAAAGCTTATCCTTTTCTTTTTTTCCAGCATATCTTTCAGATTGCCTAACAATGCGTAACACACATACAATGGCGATGCCATTCATTTTGACAACATTTATTCATGTTGTTCAGTAGACAAATTTTTCAAACATTTGAAGCAATAAATTAGGAATTTCCTTCAAAATCTTTTGGATTGTGATTGAAAGTGTGTTACACAATTAGGGTGAGGACCCCAGAGTGTATATTCGCCCAGGACGTTGCTTTCGGAACGAACCATTGCGTTTTTAAATTTATTTTCACTAAATACTATTTAGTTTTTCTCTGAAGAAATCGCAACACAACTGAGAAGAGTACACAGTTTATTCACCTAGAAAGTTGGATGTACTTTATTTATTTCGAAACCCAGTAGACTGAGAAAAAGCAATTGTAAAACAGACTGCACTAAAAATGGATCGCATGCGAAGGGGTGATTAGCCTTTCAAAGGGCCCCGTTATTGATTTGTCCCAACTGATACTCTGCGAATTTAAGTGCTTGGGAGGTCAGCTCTAGAGATATATCAAACATATTTGTATATATATTTCAAGTACGAGTATTTTATTTGAGGTATATGAAATTGCTTCCTCAGCTTTTACCTTATTAGTCCCACAAACGCAATGGTCCTTTACCAACTTCATCTCACTTCATACATACTGGGAACCAGTCCTCAAAATTAACTAGGTTTACTCATCACTATCAGTCATCATCATCATCAGTTTTCCTTTTTTATTGAAATTCATTCCATATTTTTCCATCATCCTACATATCTTGTCATTGATTCATTGGATGAAAGCTATAAGTAGAAATCGTGGCTGAGGCATCTCAGATCCGTTTTACGTTTTGCATTTCCTTTTCAATCAGATAGAGACTAAATGCATGATTGCGTTGCAGCTAATTCAATTAACGTTTGCAAACCTAATTAGTTATTTATTTCTTGCAACATAACACGAGGTCCATTAGTAACTGCCAACTTGTATATCGTGCAGACACGAAAAGTGCTTTAAGAACGATTTGGCTATCAATACTGTTCCGCTTTTTACATTTAGTTTTAAGCAATAACCGTTAGGTGTTGGGTTTTGGAGTTTCTTTTCTGTCAGTTATTTGCAGTCCACTGCCATAGACCTGAATCTAGTTGCACTATTGACTTTTATATTTCTCGTTCTAGTTTAAGTTCGTTCTATCTTAGTTATCTTGTCAGAGTGTTGAAACTGTTAAATGGATATCATTTGTTTTGTTATTAGCTGTTATATTTAATTTGGAGTAGGATTTGCTTTTTATAATTTGTCCACTTTTATATGAGAAATTAAGCCATCATTACCGAATTGTATAGAAAACATCAACACATTAATTACCGTCAATGCCGACCTATTCTGACATCACTTTCAGATGCAAAACAAACCGTTCCCAACGACAGCCGCAGTAATTAACGAGTCTACATTAATGACGTCACGTCCTCTTAAGGTCACAGTTTAAATAGTTGGAAAGTCGCTAAATGATCACAGAAGGGCTAATTACCAGTCAAGCCGGTAAACATCACCCTCGGTGACCTGCCACACTACGTTAGATTAGCATTCACGATACATTGAGCACGGTCTAACTAATTCTGCATATTGTCAGTCATGCATGGGCTTGTGGTGCGAAACGGGCGGAGCTTATGTCCCAAAGTGCCTTATGTGGTCAGGGATATGCCATTCATGGTTGGTCGGTTTGGTACGCAGTTCCGACTGCTTGTCGTGTACCCTGTGAAAATGTGTATACTCTATTAATATCAATGTTTATGGAGTAAGAAGTTATCATCGTACGACTCAGTCGCTCGATATTTAACGATCATACTCTGTATTCTCTTTCAAACAACTGACTCACGGAGACACGCGCAGGATCCGAAATAGGAACTGCAACTAATTTGCATGTTTCCGTGAGGATTTCGGTGCCAGCTAAATGTAATAGGTACAACCTGTCAACAAAATAATAATTTAAGTTAGTTAACGTTTTGTTACAATGTACCGACTACAGTTTTTTGTTTATATGGATCTTACTTAATATGAAGTTACCTTATTTGTTGGGAAGAGACTTAAGCGCACGACACAGGTAATCCTGGTCCGGGAAATTGTAAAAAAGTGTTTAAGGCTAGTGCTTAAGGCTCTTATGTAACGTTTATTTTGGTAGTAGTTTTTATTAATGTACTATTTTTTTAATCGATTTATTTTGTTTCTACATTGGGCTTGTTAATCGTCTTTATTCTTTTGTTTTTTAATTGAGTTAATAGTGAAAACCCGTTCTTTAGATCCATTTGTTTGCCGAAACACTTATCCGTGCTAATTTAAAATTCTATGAGAATTGCAAGTGGAGTTCGGTCTGTTTTCTTTTCAAAGTGATAATAAAATGAGAACTAAAGCACCAAATTCTTTTGAACACAATGTCGCACAACGTACTAATCTCATTCAAGAGTTTGCACTTGTAAGTGAGTTAAATTGACATAAATGCGAGTAGAATTTACGCAGCACTTCGATACGACATTCACTGGCTGGGATAATGGTTTAACGACGCTTTCATTGTCACGTGACATCCTTTGTGCCTGTTCAGACTAACGTATGACCGTGCGTATTGTTAGTGTATGTCAGTGAACTGGCGCACACACCCTAGCCTGCTGGGAAAGATGGATATTAGGATGAGGATGCAGTATTTTAGTAATTGTCCTTAGGCCCTATGTCAGCAATGTCTCTATCTATATCTAGAGTATTGTGTTTGTTATATGACTAGCGCCACACCCGCAAGTTCTTTCTAGTTTATTTCGTATTTTATTACAACACAGCGGGTAACAACCCCTAATTCTTTCGGTAGTTTTGAAAAGCGAATAATAATAAATCGCACTACTTACTTAGGTTAGTATTCGTGCCAAGTTTTAAATGTATTAACCCGAGGAATACAATTTTTCATACAGATAAATTCCCCCTTATTCTCTGCTATAAAGATATAATTTCCAAAAAAACTCTTCTTTTTGCAACGATTGGGGTGGCATGTCATGCAAACTGAATAAACTATCTTTCGATTGCTACTAGAGTCGATTATGTTTGGAAGAAGTGCGGTTTGCTAGGCTCCTTTACGAAAAGACCAATTTTCACATAGCAGATTATGTGGACGTACTTGTATAGGTATTGTAATGTCTGAACTAAGTAATTTTTGCAACTTAGCCAATTCATCATTTTACGTAGATTGAATATCGCCTGACGTCTCCAGCAACATCGGACAGAATGTTTGGAAATTGTTTTACGTATACTCAAGAGAATACTTCTCATCTGCTAGATTATAATATTTAGATGCAGGGTTATTGTGCCACAGACCAACGACCCTTACAGACCGCTGCGATGAAAGTCTCGGGTGGCCTATTTGTGATATGAGTATGCACAAAGCTTGTTGCGAAATAAGCGAATTGCGGTAACACTCAAGTGATTTTAATCGCCCGGAAAATTCTGGCGTATTGCCATCAGACGTGGCAACGAATTTTAAACAGTTTTATCGCGTTGTGCCGATTTGTAAGGCAATATTTTTTTAAACTTACCGTTCATAAACATTAAGCGATTTCCCGGGCGATTATTAAAGCTTTGTTTTATTGAATGGTATACCTGCTGAAGTGAGCTCTACCAATTTGGTAAGTGGTAACAATTACTCATAGTTGTAACAAATATGTTTCTAAATTCTCTACTGTTTTTCTTATTACTTTCTTTGCGGGATCCAAGACAGTTTGATCGTTTCTCTGTACTCGTCGAGTTTCATTGACTAAACGCTTTTCTGGAACTGTGGATGCTAACTTTCAGGAGTTACAGTGGTTTCGTAAAAATGTGGTGGATTTGTCACATAAAAAAGGCGTAATACTTATCAATATAAATTTTGCATGGATCAAAAGCTTTCATGCAGTTGGACCCGTATCAAGCGTGCAAAATTTAATGAAAAGGTAAATGACAATTTTTATATGTCAAATAAAGAGCCTTCGTAGAGTGATCATTGAACGACTTAAAATGGAAGCCCATATTGTTGTTAAACATAAAAATATTCATACTCACAGAAGATAGACGAGACAAAAGGATCCCAAAATATCGTTCAGTACAAATTCTTTCTTCACGGCTATAAACACCATTGTTTCCGACTTTAACGAAATATTAGCATGGCCGTGCCATTCGGCTGTAGGCTCGGTTTCGGCAGATATTTATAAGGGTCGCTAACATCTCGAACGATTCAGCCCTCAATATATGTAAGCACTAAGGAATAAAGACCCATCTTATACATGGCATTTTTATTCATAGCAATGTATGATACGATAGTAGATAAATTTGTATAAGATTTTTACGAAATAATAAAATACACTATGAAAACTTACAAATGATAGTTTAATAGCTACATAGGGTGTAACAACGGGCTTATCCATATCGCTAAAAGCGATCTTTTACAGACAACCTTTGGATAGACTTGATAGAGAAGGAGAAAATATATGTATGTTGGTAGTTCCGAAAGCTTAATGAATAAACTACCTGGCGTTTGGGCACTTTTATTGAGACAGAACACTGAACTTTTATATTAATTAGTCTTCAGGTACGGTCCTTAAAACTAATTTACCAACCATTCGTCAAAGGCTTAGCAGTTAATTGTCTAATGAAGAATGTTGATTAATTCTATCTCTCAGACATACAGAAAGGTACTAAAATTTGCACAGGTAACCTCAATATTTATTTAAACCCTGACAATCAATACATTAAAAAACAGTAAATACAATATTCTAAGTAAACCTTACTAAAATATGGCGTCGAAAATTCCACCGCATCGCTGTCTTCCGGTAATAGTCTCAAAAAAAAAACTCAGCATTCCACATTGTATGGCAATTTTTAGCCTCTGGCCGCACTAGAAATATAGTCTAGGGTCACGAGATGTGTCAACCAAACGTTTCGAGATCTCGTTATGAATAAACAGAACATAAGAAAAACCAAAAGGGATTCCAAATTCCGAATTTCGCTTGCTTCTCCCAACTTTTCTCGTCGGTTGAGCGTAATAAATGGTGGCGGTCTATGAAAATATATTTAGTATTCGAAATAGAATACAATGATGTATCTGGCGACGTAACCTATCGCTCATCCCAACAGCAGACACCTGTGTGACATCGCTGATTCCTCACGTGTAGGTAGCTGACAAGTATTTATTTGTACTTACATAACCGCAGCCATATAATGGAGTATTTGTCTGCGGTATCTTGTCGACACTCAGATGTCGTCACATGCCATATTTGAATTCTTACAAGCTATTCGAATTTTAAAATGGATAGAATTACCAACGGTAAATATGTTCGTTTTTATTTAAACCGTGTCTCTTACATATTTCCATGACGATGTGGCAATAGAATGAAAACGCTGAATGTATCAGATGTTTATTTTCCCGCGCAAGTCGTAACCGTTGAATGGGGGTTAACGATGGAAGCCCGTTGAAAGGACTGCAGCTTAAGGGTTGGAATATGGCATCACGTTCGCACTGGTAGTTTTGAATTGGGAATGTTTAGGTACCTACGGTGAAAAGGTTACCAAAAATAGTACGTACAGCCTTAGTCTTAGTAATTTCTGGTAGAAAGGCCATTTTGGTTCTGAGTTTATTAGAAGTAGGTATCCAATAATCTATAGGAAAGTTGTTTTAGTTACTTTGGTAAGAAAACTACATCAGAAAAACCTTTTTATCCCATTTACGTACATTGAGACAAACAATCAGCCATCGCGTGCAGCGATACAATACAACCGACATACGCATAAGCAATTTGTGCCAGTACATAAGTACTTTCTACAAACCATTACAATAATGATATCCTGTTTGCAGTATTAAGGGCTAGTACTCACCACATAACGCTCATGTCTTTGATGCACACGACGAGCTTGTCTTGTAAGAGAACGTCGCGGAATTACAATGAGCTATATATGCTCTGCATCCCTTGGTTTATCTGAACATTGCATGAAATATTTCACACCCGATGCAGACCAATGTATGTTTAAACACCGACCTAAATCGCTAAAATAGCCTTCAGTGGGTTGCTGCTAGTGCTGAACATTTTAAATTCCAAAGACGTCAAATTAAGAATGAACCCGTTCAAGCCTACATACGCTCAAATTCTTAACCGATGCGTACCCTTAAAGATATATCAGAATTCAAATCTAGTCCCAGATCGCTGTACAAGACAGCGCGCCACCGCGCCGTTTATGCACCAAGTACTTACAATTTTGCATGCCATGCCCCGTTTGTTGAGGCTGCACGAATTGTATTATGCAGACAGCTCGTCGCCGGGTCGTGTACATCGTTCACGATTCTCATCGTTTTGGAGCAGGATGAAAAATGTACGTTGAAGACACTCAAATTGTCCGTTGCTTAGGAAAAACTTAATTCTATCTGATCTCTTACTCCGTTGTCTTCAAGTTTGGTTAGTGTCTCACTATATGAACCATTATTTCGTACAAAAACGAACTAGAATATCCCTGCTTGCTTAATGCGAGTTTTTTCTCGCTAATCATTGTATCCATAAAACTCCCTCAGCATTGTGTTGTATTTAAATACAAAATCCGCAAAAATCTGGCACACTGACATGACAACATGTTCTAAGTTTACTCATTCAGAACTGAGGAACTTCCGATATTAAACTGCCGTTTTGTCGCTGACAACCGTACTCTTAGAACGATCGTCAGGCGTGCTCTTGGCTGCGGCATTGTAGATAAGTGGCTATCTCTCCCCTTTACGGGCGCGTTATATCTACACGATACAATATTCATTCATCAGACATAAACATCCCTCAACAAGACCCTTAAGGAAAAAGTATTCCTTATAACTGAGTTGCCGAAAAAGTGGTGTAATAAAAAACTAGGTTCGTTTTTAAATTGAGACTATAATTTCGTTGAAAAGGTTCGATCCATTATTATGCGTATCTCAAGGTCTAATTCAATCTAAGATCTTCCCCAATGTTACGTGACTGAAAAGGTTTGTGTCCCAAATGTACTAAATAAATGAAACAGAGGAGAAATATCCATTACTTACTTCATATCTGTTTTCGGCAGTAAAACTTGTAATATCGCATTCTTTTGCTCCATCTATCAAGATATTGTTTTCTGGGTACACAATTTGGGTTACGTATTCTAGACTTGACGTTTGTCGTGTTCTAGTATGTTTTGAAATTGATATCTTTGTATGTATGTACTGCTACTCGTAGTTTTTTGTAAAATATTCTTTAAGACCTAGCAAGAGCTCAATTGTCCTGCATCTTTGTTTTTCAGACATTACCAAACATTTTTGTATTTAAAAGGCTTATTTTATATAAGGTTATTTGCGTCCGTTGCGATATATCAAAAGTTCAATTTCAGACTAGGCATTGAAAAATACCGATAGAATTTTTTCCACAAACTTGTTTGAAACTGAAAACCGAACTTTTGCAAACACGGGCGAAATATTACAAAAGTATTTCAGTTTGAGTAAAAAATTATAGAATACTTTAGACAGCTGTTTGGTAGGGCTCGCGCAAACTTTATCTTGCCATTCCGTGGAGTCGTGTCATATAGAAACTATGCTCACTGGAATTTGGCGGTACAAAGACACGCGTGTCAAAAGCCTGAAATTATTTTATTTTATTAAGTAAGTAATTTGTATGATCCTCGGGCGCCCCGAGCGCCCTCATCAATGGTCTTTTCATTTTCCCCTGTTATAGTGTCATATCTTGACCCCGCAGCATGTGTATCTAACAACAAAATTAATCTTCTCGTCATGATTGTGCGGATAAAAAATCGTGCAGCAGTCCCGTCGTGTTTAATCTATGTTTGTGTCAACCCTTATCTGTGAACCGGCTGGCGTAACGCCAGAAATTTATCGTGGAACCCCTGAGCCAGGCAGTTTTGATTGCCTCAATGAGTCTATTGTTCTCTTGCCGTCTCCCGCTTCAGGCAATTTAGTGCAGCATTAGGAAGGCAACGAATTTATGCTAATTTCTTGAATTGTAACTTTAGATACAATTTGTTTCACCTCAGCTTTGTTTTATGTTTTGGTCGTAGATAACATTCTCAATTGGATTCCGTAAATAATTATGAACACAAAATACCCTGAGGCTTGGAATATTATTTTTCAGGAGAGTGTTACAGTGACCTAAATACGACGAGATGTTATAGGCGCTGTTGCTTCGGCTATAACCGTCGCAATGGCTGCTGGTGATTAATTGTTACGCCAATTAGCGCTCCATTACGCTGTTTTCTGGCTAATGAGCTTTTACATTGACGGCGTCAGTCAATGGTGAATGTTTTTGAATAATTTAATGAGTTCATACTTACTCTACTCTTGATTTATTATTTCGTCTGTTGTAGATAACATTTTGTAATCAATTCAACCACTTAATGGTGAACGTTATTATATACTAGCAGTTCTTCCGCGATTTTGTTCTTTTCCTTTTAAACTTTAACATCCCCTCTACCCCCTTAAAGAGTAGTTTTGAACGTATGTTACTCAGGCATAATATAGCATTGTAATGGTAAAAGTATTTTTGAAATCGGACCAGTATTTTTTGAGTTACGAATTCGTTACAAACGTACAAAATTACAAATCTTTCCTCTTTATAATATTAGTGTGGTTTGCAGGAGAAAAGTCACAGACACCGGAATACGTAGGTACTTTCCACATTTTGTTCTAAGAACATAAAACTTGAACTTCCCTTCAGTGGTACAAAAAAGTAATAGGTCTTTACCTATGAAATTGCCGTTTTGTATGAAAAAATTTAAATGAATTTTTTTCATGTATTTTTTATTTGTATTAATCGAAGTAATCACCCATGCAATCAATGCATCTTTGCCAACGCAGTGGCAGTTTATTGATGTCCTTCTTAAAGAAATCAGCTGGACGGGAGGCAACAAATTCTTCAAAGGCATTTTGTACTGCCTCTCGGGTATTGAATTTTTTTCCCGCCAAGAAGTTATCCAAATTCTGGAAAAAGTAGTAGTCTGTAGGCGCAAGGTCTGGTGAGTAGGGCGGATGACGGAGAGCTTCCAACCCCAGTTCTTGCAACTTGGAGACCGTCTGCTGTGCAGTATGAGGTCGCGCGTTGTCGTGCAGGAGCAGCGGAGACGAGCGATTGACCAATGCTGGTTGGAGATGTGCCAGCTTCTCCATCATTGTGTTCAATTCTTCACAGTACACATCTGCAGTAATGCTCACCCCGTTTGGTAAGAAGCTGTGTTGAATCACACCGGCGCTAGACCACCAAACAGTGACCATCACTTTTCTTGGGGTAAGTTTTCGTTTAGGGCATTGTTTAGGTGCTGAACCAGGATCCAACCAACTTGCTGAGCGCTTGCGGTTATCAAACAGAATCCATTTTTCATCGCAGGTAACAATGCGGTTCAAAATTCCTTCATTTGTGTGTCTGTTGAGCAGTGCAAGGCACGTCTCGACGCGTACTTCGCGCTGGCGATCATTGAGTTCGTGGGGCACCCATTTGTCAAGCTTTTTTACCTTGCCAATTTGACGCAAATGGACCAATATTGTTTTGACGCTAACGTCGAAAGCTGCTGCTAATTCAGCCGTAGATTGTGTATCATCAGCTTCCACAATCGCCTTTAATTCGTCATTGTCGACCAAAGTCTTCGGACGACCGCGAGGTTCATTTTTCAGGTCGAAATTTCCAGAACGGAAGCGAGCAAACCAATAACAGGTAGTGCGTTGGTTTGTAGTGTTAGCTCCGTAAACGTCGTTGATGTTGCGTGCCGCTTGTGCCGCGTTGCTGCCACGACGGTACTCATATTCCATAATTACTCGAATTTTTAACGTATCCATGATGACGAAAAAGATTTAAATGCGATGAAAATGTAACACTAATCAATAAACAAATGACTACTTTTGGAAAAAAAAATCCATGTTTTTAAAATAAAATTAATTTGAAATTAGAATTCTTAGCCAAACAAAAAATATTTTGATTTGAAATGGCCAGTACTGCAGAACGGCAATTTCATAGGTAAAGACCTAATATCATTGGTAAAAATAAAAACGGCTAAAAATATCATTCGGTTTCACAAAGATGAGATGTTTTTCGTGTAATATTCCGGAGCGTGGTCGTGAAAGTGTCGCACCTTGACACGGGTCCCGGGTTTCTTTACACACTTGACACGCTACCACGCTGCTCATGGTACATTCTTCCGACTGACTTAAATATTTATTTTTATTATTCTCTCTCACCTGAAGAGGCGGATACAGCGACGGTCATTTCCGTGATTTGTGTTCAGAGAGTTTGCCTGTATTGCGCTAGGTAGGACCGAGTGGTGGGACAAGGGGTTACGATTTAAGTGCAGTAGATTACATAAGGTTGATCAGATTGGATTGTGCTAGAATTGGGACTACAGAGGTGTGAAAATTATATAGTAAAAAAGTTGGCCTTCACATGTCAGATGTGAAAGATCGAAATTAATGGCTGTTGGACGAAGACAACCAATTAATAAAAAAAATGGCATGCAATATTCGTCTGATTTTAGTATTCCATTTTTTCGACTATTTAGTATTTCGGATCATAAATTATTAAAACAACAAGTATTTTAATTAGTTTTTTAGTCAAATGCTCAAGTCTTCTAGTATTCGAATAGTAAAAAAGGCGAATACTCGATCAAAACGAATACTCGAATAATATGCCCTGGTCAGACGTTCGGTCGCTCGATCGGTAGTAGAGGCTCATGACGGCACGAGGCGCGCCTGTAGATGTTCCACATAAAAAAAATACCTTTGATGGTGTTTGATCAAAAAATCTCTGAATATGTTGCGTTGTTGATGGTGAATATGATCTCCACAGTGAAGCATACACGTAATAAAAAATAAAATAGTAAATTTATTTTTATCCATGCTTTTAAAACATGAGCTTTATATCCAAGGAATAAAGTATCAATTCCACCGGCACCCTTTTGACGTCACAGCAAGAGCCTTACGCGGCCGTAAATAAACAGAAACGAAAATAAAACGGGTTGCCCTAATTGTTTACACTAAGAATAGGGCGCGTTTTTATGGTCATGAAATACTGGAACTGCAACGTGATCGTTTTGTTAATTAATTAAACGTTTTTTTGTTCAATGCGGTTATTTCATTTCAACCCGGGGTAGACAGTACTTAAGGCTGTACGACCTAAAAGTTGGCAACGTCGCAACGAGCGGTCAAATATTTCAGTTGTTCAGATTAATTTGTTAATGTTACGTAGTGAAATATCACTCTTCAGTGCAGTAAAATAGGCCGCCCATTGTTAAGTTGCCCTAAGTAGCTCTTAAAAGTTATTATTTTAAAGTTTTATGGTGTACAGTTAATATTACCTACTGTATTCTATGTAATAATAACACCTAACCTTTAATAAAATCATTGGGAAAGTTCAAAACGCTTGTATGACACCAAATTTACTGTTACGATAATAATTATTGCAATGAATAGTGAATATTTTCGTTTACTACAACGATATTTTATCATTTAAATTAGTCATTTTGATACTTTAATGAAAATAGCGAAATATTAGATAGCTATTTATGACGTCGACAACTTTTAGAAGGTATGCATATCCTTGATTATAAAAGGATTAGGATGAGAACAGGCAGTAGGAACTACATGTGATATAATATACTGCACGTCATTTCTGGTCTACTAAGCATGAGGTCTCGGGTTCGATTCCCAGGTTGGGCAAAGTGGTATCAAGTTTATCGAATACGAATTTTCACATTAGCAGATTGGAATCTGGGTTTGTGCCTGGTTGATGGCAATAGGCTCGCCTCTATACATAACTGGCGAATGTGGGTGTTACTATAGGTGCACCTCTGCCCAACCCTTCGGGGAATAAAGGCGTAATGTTATGCTATGTCCTTTCTGGATGATCTGGTCCAAGTATGTATTTCCAAGGGTTATTAAGGAAGGACCCAGGATCAAGTAGCGATTACTACGCAAAGCCCAAAGTTAATCGGGTTTTATAAATAAGTACTATAAGAGTAAACCCTCTTACTCGTTCTAAGTAAAAAGTTGATACGAGAACTTGCGATCACATTGTGAAATATAGACATGACGTGACCATATCGTGTGCCAAGAATTAACCACCATACCATGACTTACAATCAGTTTTGATTGGGTTAGCGGTTAGCCAAACTGTTAATCATTGTTGAGTACGGCTTCTGAAGATGATGGGCCAAGATGTGTAGCTCTGCAGTAAATGCAGAGCTTCTAAAATTCTAGACTTTTTTATTTTAATTTTGAAGTGAACACTTCTTTAACCCCTTTGCGCATTTTTTGATAGGGCAACACTTATGGTTTCACGTCACTGACATTCTAATTTGACGGGTTGAGCCAGATTTCATTCTGTCTGCAGTCCCATTGACTACCTACTTTTTATTTTTTTTATTTTTGTCTTTTACATAACAGATTTACAGCTTAAACAACCTGAAAAAATAAAATAATATAATTAACTGTACGCCAATGACAAGTAATTTGTTTGCAGTTGCAAGGTTTTCCAACATAAGTACTTACCTACTGATCCGTGTAACCAGCATAGATAATCTAAACTAATAAAAATGTACGAAAACCATAAAATAATCCCGAATATCCTTTTCCAATTCGGTCCTGTATTTTTATGATGTCGTCAAACTATAAGTATCGGAAGGTTAGCAGTGCTCGTATAATTTCTTTTTATAAGTTTATTGCGGTCGCGAGTACTTCTACAAACTACCAAAAAGTTTGCAGTTATTGGTCGCGGGCGATTTTCCATTTTGGTTTGTATTTCGAAAGCACACGCTACCATATTTTAAAAACGTTATTTTTAAACTTGGAATATAAATTCAAGCTGGCCTGGCAGCCAAAACAAGGCTGTACTATTACGGTCGGGCAAAATCCTTGTCTACTACGGGCGGGCTAGCCACATATAGCTGCAGAAATACGGCTTGCAGTATCTGTCTGCGAAAGTAGATCGTAGATTCTGGTCATGTTTAGTGACGTAAAAGTATCAATTCCTGGGCAGGCACGTTTCTGATCCCACATAGACATCCATGCTGAATTATAGAAAAAGGAATTCGAGCTAGAAAACACCTTTCGGTATCTTTTCAAAAAGAAAAACGTCTCTGACGATTATTTTTTCCTATATCCTTGTGTACCCCAGCCGGCTCCCCCCTTATTTAGTTGGAACGGTGTTTTTTTTCATACAAAACCCCGTTCCTACTAAATAAATTCTGTAAATCTACTTTCATAAGTAGATTTACAGATTAGATCATGGTATTTCTATTAAGTTTAAAATTAGTAAACATGTACAACTATTATACAGAAATCTTTTACAATCTCATGCTTTTAACTGCACTACTACTTTCAACAGTGTAATATGCTTGCCTACAAGTCTACGTATGCAGTAATTCTTCTATTAATTCTTCTATTATTCTGCTATTATATTTGAACTTTCCATATGGAATTCTACCTCATTCTCTCAATCTTCATGTTATTCCACGCAAATACATTTTCGTCCCACATTCCACGTAAATACTCGTACAAATACTTAGAAATATCCAGTAATATTATTTTCCTTGTATTGCAAAACAAACCAAGTTTTTCATCTAATTGCGGTATCGAAACTGACGTAATTTTGCTCCAAAGTAATGATCTTCTCCTTTTATGGTTAAGCAAACAAAAACAATACATTGATGACGTAGTCCCAATTTGTGTAGTTCTCGTTTGCAATTAGTCATGCTTCTCTTAGCAAACTTGACCGAAATTGGTTGCTATATACTGTATAGCGATTTCAACCTACGCTTATAAAAGCGTGTGGTCTAACCAAAAATGGACTACGCTTGATGACTTTGTAGTCTGTGCCTATTTTTAGTCACACTGTCCAATTTGACGGTAAAGGTTAATAGGTTATCCGGTAGATACTAGGTCATGTTCCTTATCTATAGTTGCTTTGGAATTTCCGTAGTTTACATTTTTTGCCTTATGTTGAACAAATATCATTTGGAGCTCTCAACTCTTTCTTTAACTTATATTTGAGATATTGCGTTCTGGGTCTTGTGATGATAAATTATGGTATTGTGAGCATATAAGTAATATATTCCTATTATTACATGTGTGCTTTTAAGTCCTTTTTGATGCAGAATCTGCAATGATATTGTGTTTAGCTATAGGTAGTAATCGGAACTATTCGTGACATTTCGATGACTTCACTTTTTTTTTTACGGGTAGAGGAAAACATGTTACGTGAAGATCTTCTGGCAGTAAATTTATGCATTGCATCTCTTTGATGTATCGGATATAACGTTATTTTTCAGGAGCATCATGTTTTCTGGGATGTATGAAGAAAATTCGGAATTCAAAGCGAGTGCTTGAAGCATAATGCTAATCCAAGCGATTTTATCGGCAGTCACCTCTTGCGAATTTGTGACTACCAAATAGGGTGGGCTATTTTTAACCGAAGCCCAAACGACAGCGCATGATTGTCATAATAATACATTCGTGATACTAAATTGTCTAGAACACTAAATGAGTACTACCGGTAAGGGGTTGCTCACGGCCGTGGCTTCCTTCCGCACAACTAAATAAGATTATACCATAGTGATTTATCAGGCCGAATAGCCATTGTTATGCCAGCCTCGTTGCTTCAAACTAATGTATTGTTGGCACTTGGGACATTATTGGGGTAAACGGTAGGAAGTTTTAGAAAAATGTTTCCTCAAAAGTTACCTAATTGGTAGCCATTTGTTTTACTGGTTTTGGTACTGTGATTGGATTACGTAAACGTTTGAAAAAAATCCTTCATACTGGAATTGTTAATGTATAACACTTTTCTGGCGAGAGTATTACGATACCTAGTCTTGACTTGACCAGCTTGGTTATTCTCAGTCATTCGATACGCTATCGAATCGACATGTAAGGTTCGTTTTGGGGGAACGCTACGAAAATGCAACTTTTATGGTAGAAATTGTTTTAAGTGATAAATAAATGCTAATTATAAAGTATTTCACAACATGTTCAAGTGCTACTATGAAATATTGGATAATTGACTTAAAAACAAAACCATATTTTCCAATTTCATTGGTAAAATCACCGTAACCGTTCTGTGGAGTTCGCATAGTATGCAATAGCAGTAAGTATACGAGTAGTAGGTAAGTATTAAATTACTAACTACACTTAATGTTTTTATCTCCCTTTGTAACTCCTGAGAAATTAATATCTCGTGGCAAGGGATTACCCTTGAGTCCTCAGTCATGATTCTCCACTATAATATTCATCCCTGTCACTCCATGTAACATATCCTACCTGTTGCCATCCTCACTCAACTTTCTTCCATCTAAAATTCTGTTTCAGGATATCCTGAAGGTTCCATTAACTTGATCTTCTTGAGAATTATAAGTAATTAAGGCGTGGCGATTCTTAAGCATGAGCTTTGAGGAAAATGAAAGCGTTTTTGTAAGACTGTATGTATGTTGGTCGTATTTGAGTTCAGTAGGTCAAGCAGTAAATAGGTTACATGCCTATTTATACTATTTAAATCGATAAAACTAATTAATCTCAACGCGGTCGAGAATACTTACCCAACCAACCACTTATTTGATTGTTTTCGTTTTAAATGTAATTTGTAATCTTTTATTTGACATACATTTTGACATGTAACTTAGTTGATTGTATTTATGCTCAATAATAATACTAACTTGATTATTTCATCTTGAACGTATCTTTTAATGTTTGGATGTCTAGTTTAAGGTAGTTTGTACAAGGATCACAACCTTTTTTTTAAATATCTTATGTAATGTGCCTGCAATCTATGCAAAGACATTTTTTTTGTTCCTATACCTTTTAAAGAATGTCTTGCGAGTCGAAACAGTCTCGACAGTAGCTTTTAAATCAGCTTCAAAATCTCAGGCACTGAACTCGACTAGTGAAGTTATATAGGCAGGGTAGACTTTTGAGACGGGGTGGTACTTTAACCGTGGTGGTTCACCTTTTGAGTTATCGCCATCTGCATTGCATAGGTAATAATCATAACGTACTTTTATACTGCTAGTCGATGCAGTAAGCATGTAAAACGATTAAAAACTTCTTCTGGACTAACCGAGGTAAGAGTACTAGAAAACCACAAATCTCTTAATGTTTCCCATACGCTAGAAATTATAATACGCAAGTATTTCGTGGATGAATATTTATGAAGGTCATAGAAATGTTAGAATTAACTGTTATCAGTATTTGAATTTGGAGATCATGCAGTTACGACTGCTTTTGTTTCTAGAGGGTTTTCCTCATAACATTTAACATTCATTGGCCATAAACTGAATCTACATTGTGTTATAGTAAGATACTGATCTAACCAAATAACCAATAACTATCTATAAATACGTCCAGTGTTAGTCCCCTCACACACGGTCCAACGCACAGTCTCGTTAACGGACTGGTGACCGAGGTCACCAGTTTGATACCAGGGAGGGAGAATATATTCTCTTCGACTTGATAATGATAATCGTGTGACGTAGTAATATCGTTCTTTTAAATAATTTGTATCTTTTTTAGAACCATACCAGATATACCAGAAACAAGTAAGAGTAATGAATTTATCATGAATATTTAAAACAAATTACATCACAAATTAGGATTTGTATGTCCGGTACTGTTTATTTTTTTATTATATTTTTTTACCTTCTTGTTATCTTTTGTGTTTATTATTAATTAACTAAATTTAATTTCTCTTTATTTCTTGTTAAGCACTTTTTGCATGGAACATCTTTCCATTCTGTATCTGGAGGAGGGCGTTGTTAGCTGCGCTACAGTTTATACTCTTGTTATAGCTACCTTCGTTGAAGTTGTTATACCTAGTCTTGTGTTTTTGTTATTAGCCTACTTTTATTATTATTATTTTATTATATTTTCCTCGAAGCAATAGACTGGATTTAGAATTATTTAACAATAAAAAAAGGTTTACATCAATGACCTTTTGTCTCCACAGTCCAATCCAATAGTAAGATACCATCACATAATTTCTTAAATTGTCAAGTGCGCGACGATTACTGTAATTGGTTGAATTAAGTACCAACAGCCAATCGGATCGCTTGATTTGCGTTAATCTCTTAATTTCGTTCCATAAATCTTGTGTAAATCGATATATCGTCTGGAGTAAAATAAGTCTTGCATGCGCAATGTAAAACAAGTAGGTATGTTACAATTATGTATCTGATGGGAATTTAGACTCATGTGAAAATTTCTAATATGACTGTATGACCGGTCCTCTGAGGGCCATTATATACGGATTCTACCGTATACCCAAATCTAAACAGCTGCACCGCTATTACCATAATGTGGTTATCATACTTATCAACAATACCTCTTTTCACAATAGTGAACTTTTTCCCCAATCCCAACAAGCCTTACCTTTCCTCCGAAAGTTTTAGTACTAAAGTCTACCTACTGGGGGTTTTATTACGAAAAGTTGGGGTCGCCTACGCGTCTCTGAACATCCGAGTTCAGTCAACATTTGTATTAGGAATGCCACTACGTTTTATTAGGTTGCCCTTGAGCAAAAGATGCCGTTATTGTTTATGGTTAGCATGACCTTGTCAGCAAGAGTTGTAGACATACACTAGAATTTATCTAGACGTATCAGTTACTAAGGCGTTCTTGGAATAGATAATAATATCTTTAACAAATAGGTTAGGTAATAGGACCGATACAAGGTCGAATAAAATTAACTGGGAGAAATTCAAAGACGTGATGGGTGTCGACCTATCGATAATGTGTTATCATCACAAAGCGAGCTTTTCTTTTGAGTCTGAAGTTTCTCTTGTTAATTTAACTGGCATCGAGATGATGTCATTATACAGGGTGGACATCGAAGCAATGGAAAAAAATCAAAATCAAAATTCATTTATTCAAATTAGGCTGAGAATCAGCACTTTTTTAACGTCAAAAACGTTTACATAAGACAGTCCCCCAAAACGCTCACCCTTCACCACTTCCTAGTGTTTTTGCTGGGAAGAAGAAGTGGAGGAACAAACTCCCCAGCAACACGTCTGTCTGATTTACTTTTAAATAATTAAACATCTCATTAGGTTTGAAAGAAATTTCAAACCTTTACAGTTTAACGCAAAACAAAACTAGAAAAATGCCGACGAAAAATTTTTATGTTTGGGGGACGGGGTTCTAGAATCATGAATTGCATGATGATACTGAACTCAAGGTAACACGTGCGTCTATGGGACATTGACACACAACCCGTATACAAACTTTAACTTCTCATTGGTGGTTTTTGCGGGTATATTATTAATTCAGATTTGCTATAGCTATCACTATCATCCAGGATATAAATCTGCATTTTATATTGCATCTTTTCTATTTTGTGAGGGAGACCACCCGCCGTAGATGTAGGAATGGAAACTTCAATATGGTTACCATTTTCCGTATTTTTTGAGTACGTGGTACCTTTATTGTCGCCTAAAAATCTTACCGATGTCTGCTATGTGTACATTCCTACTGTGATTATTTTGTAAGAAGAAGAATAGTCTCCACGACATATTGAATCCTTTTTCTGACAATAATCATTTAAAGAACTACCTGTTGGAAAGTTAACTCTGTTCTCTCATACCTATTACTGATTGTGAAAGCCAATTATTCTTATAGGACTAACCGTGGAGTTTCTTGCCAGCTTATTATCCATAAGAAATGACCATTTGGAACTAAAGATGGGCACTCGAATTTCTGAGTGTTAATGGGTGTTTATCGGGTGTTTACCAAAGCACCGGGCTTAAACCCGGTGGATTCCCCATCTATGATTGGAACCGCCCGTGTAGGTTTATGTGGATTAAGATATTAAGAATGTATAAATTTCTGAGATGACGACTTTAAACATTTAAACCACAAATTCAAAATCAACACAAATTCATTCAACACTCCGCCCCCGTAATCCGTACCGTATAACCGTTCAACATAATACCTTCCTTATGATGGAACGCTCAACTCCCATTTACGAAACGTCAAAGTAATAACAAAGACGTCTTGATTATTTTAGCCAGCTCACTGTTTAACTTAGCAACAGTTGTTTGTCAACACAGGGTAACTTTACACACCAAGTTTAAGTTACGCGTGGAGCAATACGAAACGCGATAGGCGTATAACGTTACGAATATTGATTTACCCGTTTATGTTGGAGACAATCGTGTAACTCTGAACCGGTAAGGAGCTTCGGGACCTGCAAATGAGGAATGACTGCGATGCAGACAGGAAAAGTCTAAGGGAATGTAGAATCCTGTTTGCTGTGGATGCAGTAGCTCCAAATTCCTCTCATTTCATTCTAAAGGAAGAAATGGCAACATCTTTGGAGGATTTGTTTGTTTATCACAACGGTTCCGTATACGGTTGCTGTAGGTACATTTATTTCATTTCCTGTATGTGTTTACACAGCTTTGAAGCTACAGGATTTATGTTTGTTCAATTGGCTCGTGTGGGGATGTATGTATTGTGTTAGTTACAGTCCGCTTTTGCTAGCCTTGCTTGAATTAGCATTCGTCTGTTTGCCTATGTTTTGAAGCTTTGTAACGGAACAAAAGGGGCTTGGCAAGCGTTTTATACGGTCAAGCTTTAGGGGAAGCAGAGAAAACCACCCAAAAATACATCTTACGAAGTCTGGCAACAAGAAATGACCTATTATTGTGCCGGGGGCTACCAACCGCCAATATTATACTCTCCTAAAATGGCCGCCGAAACTTGGAAACAAGTTGCAGGGAAAAGGGTTATTTCGTTGGCATTGATGACGCAGTAAAGCCTTTTAAAGCCATTTTCCCCAGTTTATTTTCGGATATGTTTCCTGGCAAACCGTACAAACGAGAAAGGAAGCCGCAATAAAAAAACCGGCAAAGAGCGAGTGGGACTCGCCGACCGAGGTACCTTTGGTACTTTTAAAAAACCGCATACATACGAAGTTACACTTAATTTGTTACCCACAGGGCTTTTGCACATTTCTAAAAAACTGTGTTAATAAGATACATGTATTTTTTCCTGGAATTTTTACAAATACCTGTATCTGGAGAAGGGCGTTGTTAGCTGCGCTACAGTTTATACTTTTGCGGCTACCATCGTTTTACTTGTCTTGTGTTTTTGTTCCGAAATAAACTTTTTTTACTTTTACCTTAATTATATTTCAAGTCGAGTGAATTAGTATTTTCTTGAATAAGCAGCTGTGGCAGATAAAACAACACACATCATGTCATCTCATGAATTTCTGAATACTTGATTTTTTTGTACCCCGGTGGTATGTTCCCGTGGAATAATTCCAACCTCCATGCAGGCATGGCCGCGGGCAGAAGCTAGTATTGCACGCTTTGGCAGTCTAGTGCTATGACTATTCGAATTCATCTGTTCACTCATTTCTCGACTGTGAAAGAGAATAAAATATGTTCTAAGTATACGTATGTATGTATGGTCCCTTTTATATTCTGAGCTTCAAAGCTTGACAGTTTCAAGTGATTGATGTCCTTCCGATCGTTATCATGACTCTCGAAATTGGGGTCGGTTTACATTGCTTCGAGATGCTGAAGTAATATAACCGACTTCCGATGTCGGTCTGATACGATATTATAGACATACCGCTGAAATCTTATTCTGAGTTAATCGTTAGCTGAAAAATAAGGCTATTGTGGAAATTTGACGACATAATTTCGTGAGACATATTCATGTTTTCAATCATACTCGTACATATTACATACATATAAATAAAATGAAAGTCCTTGTTTGTAGTGTAAAAACTAGCTTATCTACTATATGAAAGTAAAAACTGTATACCAATAATTCCGTCTGAATGTCTGTGTTAATTTTCGAAACGAATGGCCGATTTGGACGGGACGATTTCAGTGGCAGATAGCTGATGTTTTCCAGGATTCCGCGCAAAGAAATTAAAACTCATATTTTTGTTAACGTTCGCGCCCTAGTTCATGATATATTTTTTTAAATAATTCAGTATTGGCTGCAAAATCCATTTTGTTCAACATACCACATATCTTAAACGGCCGCAGCAACGTGCAATACACGTAATAGGTTTTTAATTACGCAGCCTGGCATCTGCGGTATTTTAGTTATTTTGATAAACTTATTGGTGGTTACATTTTCCTACGAACATGTTCTCATGTTATGATTTTGTTTGTTACAGTCGAAGGCGCTTGGCAGAGTGCTATTCGACCAGGTATGTCGACAGCTACACCTTCTGGAAGCAGATTACTTCGGCTTGGAGTACCTGGACGCCAACGGCACGAAAGTATGGGTACGTTATCCACCTTCATTACTTATTATGCAATATGACTGTTGTTATAGATTGTAGGAATTCTTGGCCTATTGCCAAAAACTATAAAGTAGACTGTTGGAAACTTGCAACTGTGCAAAATCTCTCATTTCTCGACTCTGGTACCTGTCTACCCACTGAAGCCATTACCATTACCACTTGGGTTTATTGCATACTTTATCTAGGACATTATTCCTTCAATAACCTCAGACAATTCAATTATTCATTCTTACGGAAGCAACTCAGCACTTATATCAAAATAACTGACTGATCTCTCAGTGTTTTTGAACTAGCAGCTGCAAATGGCTTAAGTTCATTGATTGAGTTGAGCAAGGAGCCTAGACATGTCGCATGACTCCTATTCGTATTTGTAATGTCATTGCCATACATTTTGACGTTAGCGTCTAGTGTTTCACGGTAAAGAAAAGATTTTTGCCCTGCCCTGCAGGATGCTTTTTTTATTTTACAAACATAGGTTACATTATTTGTTCTCTATACAAATTTACCGGCCAAACTTATTACTTTGATAGCGACAAGTGCTTGTTATTATAAAAATATTTTCATAAAAACTTACTTTAAAAGTTCCAACTATGTACGATTTTGTTCAAGGATCAGTCACTCTGGCACGAATAGATTGCGACAAGCCCCGGACACTGACACATTTTAAGTACACACGGCCACACACCAAAGCACACATACCCAGCACAAGCTAATCTCACGTAGTACAGGATTTCCGTACAACAAGAGGTCAGCCCTTTCCGGAAATTCATACCTCTATACGTAGCCTGTTACGCATCGTTCTCCTGGAACAGAGGGAATTGTTACGGAGACGTCACATAAATGCCAATGTGACGATGAAGCCTCTTGTTTCCAATTGTCATCTAACTTCCAGTTCCAACGCCTTGATACATTGAACTTAACACTGTCGCCGATTCCTTTGTTATCAAACTGAACTAAAATTACAGAATTGACATCTCTTTCTGACAGACAACTAAAGAAAAGGACGGTATGAAGTAAGAACTAATTTACAGATGTCAAATCAGTTCATGCCTTGTACATGAAATGTCAACTATGATTGTATGGAAGATACATATATCCGCCTCTTTCTTGTTTTATGTCAAAGAAAGTGATGGAAGTCGGCGGTTTTCAGTGAGAAGAGGATTTCAAATTACATAAATGATGAGGTTTAACGAAGTAACTTCCAGAACCCCCATGCATTAATGGAAACGAGCTTAACAAAGGCGCTGTCACCCAAGTTACAAGTATAAGTTACAGTAACGCTCTACAAAGCCGAGGTATTTCTAAAAACAGATGTGCCGTGGGAATAGCCGTTCACCGCGGCCCCTTTACTGCTAATGCAAGGTAATTTGTGCGGTTTTATGGAGCGTATGAGAGTGCAAGCGATGTCCGACGTGCACAGGGACAAGCACTGACCTTACTGATGTCCTCTATAAAGGTCAAATGTCCTCTGTATTTATTTATTTATTTATTTATTTATATATGCTAACACGGGTCTAATGAGCCAATTACGCTAACATTACAGATTGACAAATAATATCAAATTTATATAATATATACCTATACATAATAAAAAAAGAATATAAAACAATTGAAATAAAGTAAAAAAAAAATAATAATAATATAATAATCAGATTGTCTTGCTTTCGCAAAAGCTTAGACAAACGCACATTACAATTTTAATTTCGTCCGCAAATAGGTCACAGTTCGGGTTGGCTTCCATGATACTATTGAGCGCAGATAGAATGCGAGGAACAGGGGATGATGCCCGAGCCACTGTGCGGCTCGCCGGCACAGCCAGCAGACGGTGCTTCCGTCCGCGGAGATAGTTACACGGAACGTAAAGTCGAACCAGCTCACTGAGGAGATCAGGAGCATCTGTTGTCCCCCTACATATTTTAAGCATAATGTTCAGCTGGTCATATGCTCTTCTAGTTTCCAACATATTATATCCTAGACAGCCTAGGAGAAATTTTGTTGGATACAGATATGGATAAAATCCTAAAGTAGACTTATAAAGGAATCTTAGAAACGCTTTTTGGACCTTTTCGAGCAGAAGGGCATAAGAAGCCTCACATGGGTTCCAGACGCAGGAGCTCGCCTCCAGTTTACTTCTGACAAGCGTACTGTATAAAAGTCGTATGACATGCTCGTTTCGAAATTCGCGCGAGTTTCTGAGAACAAATCCCAGTCTTTTAAAGGACTCTTTGGCAACGGTAGCGATGTGGTCATGGAATGTCATCTTCTGGTCGAATACAACACCCAAGTCTTTCATCGTGTGTGATCTTGTTATAGTAGTCTTATTTATTTTGTATTCAAAGTTAATTGGGTACCGCATTCGACCAAAAGTCATGACAAAGCACTTAGAGGAGTTAAACTCCATTTTATTAGTAACTCCCCAATTAAAGACTGCATCTATGTCTCTCTGGATAGCCTCACAATCTGATATAGAGTTGACACAAGCATAAAGTTTTAAATCATCAGCGTACAGAAGACTTTTTGCATGCAGTATTGCGATCTATTGTTAAAAAACAAAAGAATACGGAAGGATTAAATTAAAAGGTGTTGTTTCAGCATCGTATACATTCTCAATAAAACTGGTCACCGGTCAGTAGGTTTTCACTGTTTTGTTTTCGCTTATAATTATCGGCATGTAACTTGGCAAGAGTCGTTAGATGCACACAAGTCGTTTTTTAGTTCTCTTTGGTAGTCAAGCGGGACGCGGGGTATGAGGTAGCGTCAATCCGAGTCACAGTCGACAGTTGCCTCCCGAACTCCCGATTACACTTGCGTGCACGAAAATTGTACCCTTTGTTTTTGTTGTGTTTATGTTAAAGAGTTATTGTTATTGTTTTTAAATTTAGTTTTTGTTTCGAGTTGATATTATTGTTGTTGTTTTAAATTAAAAAATTAAGGCAAAAAAAGGTATGCCTTTTTTCGCATACTTTTTGAGCATACTTTCCTCGTAAGCATATTATTTATAATTCCCAATAAACTTTACGAATTCTACTCCCTTCTTCAACTTTCTTCTAATCAGATATTATTAAATATAAATGATGGCATCATCATCCTCCTGCCCTTATCCCAATTTATTTGGGGTCGGCGCAGCATGTTTTCTTCTTCCATACATCTCTATTTATATAAATGATGGCAATTACCATAAAATAATGACGATCAATAAAAGTCACCACTTTTTTGTTCCACTAAGTGCACGATGCGCGAACTTACCCCCACTACGCCAAAACCTTGCCAACTTACGTGCCAGTGACTATACGTAGAACATAACCTAAGTGCAGTAAAACGTTGCTCTAGAAACCTTACATACTCGTATGACAATTGAGTGCAACGTTAATTGGATAAGTTCCAATTATGGCTTTGCGTAGGAGAGGAGAAACAAGCATTAAATTCGCGGGTTTATTTGGATTTTCATGCCTATTCATGATTGAAAGCAACTTTAATGGATCCCTCACGTACGATTTGAACAATGGTTAATGTACAGGATCTTTTCCCAAATCGTTCCGTCTGCAATCCTTTCACGGTTGACATTTACAAACATTTAGAAGCAAGCATATAAAACTTCAGCATAGACTACAATTCTGAAATGCTCATTATTAAACCTACATCATCTTCCCTTAGGGGTAGGCAAAATATCGGTGGATCTCGTGGCTCTATAATAACAGCTTCACGGGTCGAACCCGCTTGCTGAGCTCTGTACGTGGAAAAATTACCATCCATTTCGTATCGAAACCGCTCTGTGCCTCGGAACGCACGTCACGCTGTTGGTCCCACCTGTCATTTTCAGTACTAAGATCTTTTGAAGCCCGAAAGACTGATAACCACTCTTACCAAGGGGTATTATTACCTGTTTACTAGGTTGTGGACACCAGATAATCAGTCGCTCCATGTAAATTACTGTATTCATCCGGTTAGACTGGAAGCTGATCCGAATATAGTTACAAAATTCTAGGTATTTGATGGTAGGCAGAAGTTTTGTTAATTGGTTTTCTTTTACTTTCTTCTTTTCCTTCGTCAACGGCATTAATATTCCTATCATTCGAACCACTGTTCTTTTTTATTAAGCGTTGCCCCACACTAAGAATTTTTCCCGTAACGTGGGTGGGTGCGTTTACAAACATTTTAAGTCACATACACAAACAGCCAGAACCCGGGACAAGTACCTCTAGGTCATATAAATATTTGTTCCGTGCGGGGATCGAACCCACGAAACGCAGCGCAGCAGCCAATTGCTCAGCCACTACGCCAACCGTGCCGTCAAAACCAACTGTGAACGACACACGATACCAAATATATCTAAGTAAACCAATTTTGTTTCATTAGTACTGGCTAGACTCCGAGAAGCCGATGTGCCGTCAAGTGGGCCTGTCCATGTTGGAGCCGACGCTACGCTTCTGCGTCAAGTTCTACACATCGGACCCTGCTCGGCTGGAGGAGGAGTTCACCCGGTATCTGTTCTGTCTGCAAGTGAAGAAGGACCTGGCGACGGGATGCATACAGTGCAATGAGAACACTGCTGCGCTTATGGCCAGCTATATTGTTCAAGGTGAGGAGACTTTGATGTTGATGTGAATAGTCGTTTAGTTGTGCCATATCGTTGTTACTTTATTGGTTATTAGAAATGGTGGAAATCTTATAAAAGTGACAATATTTGGTTGTTGTATTTACTCTAAGGAAATATCCTCGCAGTTGTGACTTCTAATTCATTAAAATGGTACATGGGAAGCATTGATATTTGTGAAAAATGTGATTGCGTCCTTAAGTAATTGCCATCATTAACGAATGTGTTACTGCTTTAATATACTTATCATGTGTTCATCACATCAACACGTGGCACGCGACATGGATAATACTATTGTTTTTCGTTCCAAAATAACATAACACCTCAAAAATGACCTTTTTGAAAGCCCCAAACCATTTGACTGAAATTTGCAAAAAAGCAATATTATTATACCCGCGTTGGCACACCTATCAACACGCGCAGTCTAAGTCAAACACCATTTAAGATTATCTAAGCTCCCTTATAAAAGCCTGGATACAAAATTCACGAGTAGGTAATCAACTTGTGACCTTAGAACTTGTATTGAGCTTGCGAACTTCGCTCGCCACACACGACGCAACTTTAATTACGTAGTTTGACCTAAATCATCAACAATTCTATATTAATAACGAAACGGCCATGTCGGCTAGTTGAGTATTAACGTCCAGTTAGTATTCGCAACACCATGAATGTGGTAACTAGACTACAAGGTGACTTTTACAATATTTTAGAGTTGAGTTCTATAATAATTATTGCACCCTCACAAATATGGCCAAAAAAGGAGATTTTCTAAAATGGGTCGCAGTGTGTACACCTACCTCAGAAAAAATTAGGAAAACCCACAGAATTGGGGAAAAATACAGATAATTCATTTAAATGTATACTGTTGTGGTACTTAATTAACATTTATCGACTTTCGACGTGGCTTTTATTGGGTAGCACAAAAGCTTACGTTTACGAAATTGCTCTATTGATATTATCTCAGTTCACGGTACACTTAGGGTTCTCCCAAGCAGTGCCACAACAGCCTGTCCTTAGTCTTCAGCATCCTGTATGTTCCAGTCACTTTTCAAAGTCTACGGTCCATCTAGCTGGGGGCCTCTCACGGTTCACTTGTCCATACGCAGTCTACTGTCTGGAATTCGTCTACTCCATCGGCTATAGATCTACCGACAAGCTTTCCGGTTGCTTACCCTCCAAGATATATCCGTGACTCTGGTTCTTTCCGAACAATATAATTTCCTATCCTATTCACCAATTAAACCCTGAACATAGCTTTTCTTTGATTATGTATCTGTTAAGTCAGAATTCATAAATTATAATAATATTATGTTGTAATACGTCGTTAATTTGTACTTTGTTTTTCATAGCGGAATGCGGTGACTTCGTACCAGAAGACTACCCGGACCACACTTACCTCAGCGGCTACAAGTTCTTCCCTGGACAGGACTCGGAGTCCGAGAGGCGGATCATGGAGAACCATAAAAAGCATCTGTAAGACTTTACACAAAAATTATATATAACTACGAATGTCTGGCTGTTTGTTTTAACGGCGAGTTAACGCATAAAAGTAATAGGAGAGTGGTGCAACTGGAAAAAAGATGTTCTTATGGGGTGTTCTTATCCCAAACAAAAACATAGGTTACTAAGCAACACACTTCAGGTGAATCGTTTCGGTGTTGAACACTGCCATACTGCAGTCTCAAGAATGAATACGTTTATGTAAGACGCTTTGATCGTTTACTATTAATACGCGCAATTATTGAAACGTTGCTTTAAAAGCAGCCACATGTGTCGGTCTTCAGGGTAATGCATCGTTTTCCAAGGTCGGTCTGTGGATGGGAAGTCAGGCTGCCAACGGTGTAACTTGTTTAAACGGGCTTAAATATATGACAGCGGTAACTAATTACGCCATTCACAGTGGTTACGGGTAGTTAAAGAAGCCCGAAAGTCTGGCAACCAGACTAGCTAAGTCTGCCAAGACTGAAGTGTGAAGCGAGCTTTCGCTTCATGTATAATACTGGTCTCCTGCGTCCGGTTAGACTGGAAGCTTACTCCAACATAGATGACCGATAGTTTACTTTACCTTGGTATCCAACTGTTTCGAATAACTTTCCAGACGTATTTAGTATCAATACTATTTACGTAGAAACTAATTAGCGATTCCTGCTATCTTGTATTTACGTCATACAGAAACTCGAGTTCTTAAATAAACAAAAGCGAAGCAACAAAAGTCTCCAGACTAACGGAAACAAGATAAAGCACTATGATCGGAGTAATTGGACCAATCAGAGGGGTCGTAGTGATTGTTTTTTTGTTTCTTTTCTATTGCAGAGGCCAAAGCCCCGCGGAGGCTGACTTAAACTTATTAGAAACGGCGCGAAGATGTGAACTCTATGGTGAGTAGAAAGTTTTCTAAGATAAGTAGGAGCCCTGAGCGCTTTTGAGGAAGCAAGACAAGGTACGATGAGAGAACATCAAAAATATATATATATGCAAATTTCAGAACCACGAGGTCAAGATTTTCAAAATGGACTGAAAATAACGTGATATTACCGCACCAGGCCTTGTGCATGACGTCATAATTATACAAGATGTAATTGAAATATCTGAAAGCTTCGTTTCGATATTAATTATCCAACAAAGGCAACCTGAGAAATCGCGAAAAGAATTATAGCTGTTAGTACATAATATTGTATTCGCCATAGAGCAGATTTTGCAATAATCAGACAATTTTTATCTGAAGTATAAATCGCCGTTTGATAGCTGTCAAATAGCCATATTTATTACTTGGATAAAATTTATCTGACGACTGGAAAATCGGCAAAACTACAGCTGAATTTATTTCACGATTTCAGGGTTAGTACCATATAAAAAGTGAAAACCTCTCAAGGGGTCATCCCCTTAAGAGGTTTTCAGTTTTTTCAATGATACCTTTTAAGTAAATCTGACGAAAAAATGTTGGTCTTTCCCAAAGTCTGACGACTTTGAAAACTTAGTTCTGGATCCTTTTAAAAGCGATAGGTGATTTACGATTAACCTAGCGACACCCAGTATTTCATGATGTCTTAATACCGTGTTAATAGAAACGCAGGGGTGAATAGTAACAAAACTTTGAAGGCGATTTACGCTTTAGTTTAACATTGTTTGTTCTTACTCGGAGTCTTATTTATTTAAGGAATAGTAAATAAAAATGTCATCTTTTTATTCACCTAAATAATATTGAATCAATGTTAAAATCTCATTTAAAGTTTAGTTTCGATTCACCCCGGCGTTTTTATTTACCCCGTTTTACTGGTACATCGTATAAGTTTTTTGTTAATATTGCTACTTTTTTGCACAAACTAATAAGTAAATGTAAGCCCTCTCCCAGTCTTCTTCTTTGCTGAGTCCTTACAGGTTCCATTTTAATGTACCTAGCTTTATGCCCTTGTAACGTTGATAATGTTTTTTTACAATATGGAATGCAAAAATATGATTATTATTTGTTCCAGGAATAAAAATACATCCAGTAAAAGATAACGATAACGTTCCGTTAAAACTCGCAGTCGCACACCTGGGTATCATAGTGTTCCAGAATAATACGAAGATCAACACGTTCAGTTGGGCGAAGATACGAAAGATATCGTTCAAGAGGAAAAAGTTTCTTATCAAGTTACACCCCGAGGGTTATGTTAGTGTAAGTGCATTTATGTTTGCTGTAGAAACTTTTGAAGAGAAAAAAAAATTGCCTCTTTGGTCTCTTGGTTTCAATGGCGACTGCTTAGTGTGAGGTTTTGGGTTTGATTCCCAGGCCCGGCCGGGAGTTTTGGATTTTTACATTTTTCTCAGTAGCAGATGGGAATTGGGAAGTTGAAGTGTGTCTCAAGCACGTGACTGTAATGCTTTAACTAAAAACTACTACTAAAAAGCACAGAAAAAAAATGAAGTCACGTTGCAGTAAATAAACAATGTTTCTATGTGTTTTATAGCTCGTTTATTACCTTGTGACGTAATGTGGCCCCACGTGATCCACAGGGACTGTATTACGCGGTACTTTAGTAATTTTAATTTACATGACAATTTTTGATACGAAATACTGTTAATTATACCATATTATTTTAATATGGCAAACTAGGCCACTTGAGATGCTTTTGTAAACACCAAATACCCTTCATATAGTCAAAGTTGAAATTACCAAATGTAAAAACCTCATATTTAGTCAATATTGTCACCTTGATAATTCCCTTTTCATTTTCTTCCCACAGGGTTACTACCGTGACGTAGTAGAATTCTTCTTCGACGGTCGCAACGAATGCAAGAACTTTTGGAAGAAATGCGTGGAGAACCATGGGTTCTTCCGATGTTCGAGTGTCCAACGACAGCCGAGACAGAAGACTAGGGTCATATCCAGAGGATCCTCGTTTAGGTGAGATTTTGAGACTGTATCAGAGCTATTGAGACTATCAGCTGGAAGTGGAAATTACGTATTTTTCTAACTCGTCCGCTGTTCTTTTCTGATTAATTTCGTTGTGGGATCCAATACAGTTGAAAGGTTTCTCCGGGATTCGTCGGGCTTCATTGTCTCGACACTTTTCTGGTGGTCGCCACTGTTGATTCTGGTTTTCAGGACTTGCAGTGGTTTGGGAAAAGTGTGGCAGGCTTGTCCCAAAAAAAGAACTGTATTTGCTGGATAAGAGTGATCGGGGATTGAGTTATATGGTATAACATTGAAGGCCTATGTGCAGGACTACTGTAGGTTCGAGATGGTTTCAGATTGATAGATAGACAGATACATAATAAATTGATGCCGATACTGTAAAGGTCGCTCCAGGAAGAGCCTGTATTTGTATCCGGTTGATGGTTAATGAATGAATAGGCTGGCCCGTTATTATACGGGAATTAAACATAACCGGCGAAATGTGGGTAAACTAATAGATACCACCTCTGCTAAACCCTTCGGGCAATGCAGGCGCTATGTTAATGATTTGTTAAATTTATTTTTTCTGCTTTCCCAAAATAACGGAGTTTTTATTCATGTTTATCTGTTTATAACTGTTGAAAAAAAAAATAGTTTCGCTATTTTTTACTGCGTCTATACAACACAACCGACGTATCTAATTACCTTGAAACGAGCTTTTACGAACATGAACTTTCGAACTCCGATCCTTTGGGTATTCATTGCTGGCCAGCTGGAACGTGAAAATGATAAGCAAACTAGCGAAACTGACAGCCGTTGTCCTGCCCGAACACCGCCAACCACCTACCTGGTAATCTAAACCATCCAGGGACCCAATAAAACTCACAAAAACTTATAGAGGAATATACCATAAGATATATTTTAAATACGAAAGTAACACCAGTTTGACTGTTGGCTTTCACGACCAAACGGCTGGTCTGATCGTAATGAAATTTTGCAAGGAGATAGATATCCTGGGGAAACGCGTAGGATAGTTTTTAATCTGTGACTTCTTCAGCATCCGTAATAATCGACATTTACGCGGACGAGGTCGTATGCAAAACCTAGAAAATACATAAAGAAGATAATCAACGGTGTTGTTTAATACTTTAAAACTATCTTATTTTCTTTACAGGTATAGCGGTAAAACCCAGAAACAAATCGTCGAGTTCGTTCGGGACAATTACGTGAAGCGTCAAACATTCCAGAGGTACGTTCATACTAAACACATAGTATACATAAGCTTAGCTACTATGGCAGATATGTACTCGAGTAGAATAGGGATGTGTCCTAGGTAAAAATATTATAAGTCTATCTGGTCCGTCAGTCAGATTACCAAAAACACACGTATTTTCTTACTCAAATCAATAAAAAGTTACAAAGATATAGCACATCAAAGTTCATGAGAAAGGGCTTGTGACGTCACTTTTACGGCATTTTTGGTTTACGTGACAATAGAAAAATACTTGTCCGTATTTTTGAGTATTCCAACTATCGGACCAAACAGAACTTTTAAGGACACTACCCTATTAAAATTGACACAAGATAAAAGTGACTAACAGTGAAAAAGTCATTTTATCTCTTGTCAATTGAACTCAAAATTGCATGTATAAAAAATGTAATTATCAGCTTACGCCGCTATAGTTGAAATAAATAGCTTTCTTATTGTAACTTATCTCTAATTACCGCTAGGCGTAGCTAGACAACGCTTATAGATGTAATATAGTTTGTTCTCAAACAAACCAAGGTATAGGTAGGATGTACGGGAATAACATAATGTTAATACTAGCCTAAGTGTATCCTAAAGGTGAGTGGTTAGCATGGGCTGGGAGACACTAGCTTTTGGTTTTGTCTTGTGGGCGTTTGTGTGACAAGAGAAGCGACTCGTAACGTACAGATGCATGATGTAAACAACAGTCCCTCGAACTATAACGATTGGTTAGCGTGAGGCTTCGATAGATTTGTATTAATCGATGGTGATAACATTCTGTTCACGATACAGTCAGTCGCATGACACATTGCACGACTTGTGCAAATTTAAGTTTTATAAATATTTTTTCGATGTTTATAGGAAAGGTCACCTGGGTTTAAATATTAAATATGTTTTTATAAAGGTTATCTTTTTGAAAAAATACTATCGGAATTACTATACAAAGTGGAAATAGGACTCGTCGTGCAAAATTTTGGCTTGTACGTCACCGCGTCGCTATAATTTTGAACGAAATTTTTAATATTAATTTACCAATTTTAGTTTAATTTAACCCAAAAAGTTATTATATGTAATTATTATTGTTATAAAGATCAATTTCGACAATAAACCCAAGTAAGTTTTCCAATCTACAACGAAATAATATTTTGTATCCTTAACGTTGCTCACTTCGTGCAATTTGTCGTGCGATCCGTAATATCGTGAGCAGTGTCTAGCATAAATATACTCGAGCATGCGCTGTATCCGTTGAACTTTCCGCTTCTTCTAAACGAGTGCGGTGTAGTGGCGAGTGCGTTGCGTTGCGACGGCACTGACAATCGGTCGGAGGATGGTGTTGTTGTATCACGTAGGGTTTGTCTATGACGGGTCTGCGCTCTGATTGGTTTATTACCGTCGCGTACATTAAAACCTTTTTCCTTTCCAAAATTATCATCGAAAATCAATATAAAATGACTAGGGATATTCTCTACGGCTGTAGTAGTTATAAGCCGGACACTTGAACTTAGTTCGTCACGCTTGCTTGACGCACGAAGACCGCAGGCCCGTCGCGGCGCGACGTGTATAGTAAGGGGACAGATTACATACTGTACAGGGGCTCGACTTCCTACATTCTGCTGGCGGCGTACGCACACATTAATACGGGGTGCAAAGGCTCGTAAGGTGGTGTTTGATGACGTCATCAAGTGCTAACATGACATCGCTCTGTTAAGAGTGGTTTTCGCAGTTGACAGCTACATCCTATGACAAGACGCTGTCCATAGTTTCCTTTCCGCATCATACACCGTCAGCGGGTTTGCATTTAGTGCACCTGCTTACGAATATAGGAAGTCGACTATATTTCTTGAGGAAATATCTGTGTCCTAGCTGTGTCGAACAGTAATTATATAGTGGCGGAAATAGTAGAAGGGGAACTCCGGCGTACAGATATTTCCCGCGGGTATGTGATCTGTGATAAGGGCGGCCACACACTCGGGTACAGTGCGAAACCAAAAGCTGGTGTCAGTCGTCACCATCCTCTGCCCGACTGTCGGCAGGTCGGGCTCGTTCCGCACGTCGCGCTCCGCGTGCGGCTCGCGCGGCGACGTGGCGGCCCCGCCCGCGCCGCTCAACCAGAGCCTCTCCGCGCACCCGCTGCTGCCGCTGCCGCCCGGCTCCGACGGTACGTACTCACACGCCCCACACGCCTCACACGCCTCACACGTCTCGCAAGCACATGCCCGAGGGAGCGAAACATGGCCATGAGGTTTTGTGTTCTATATTGTCAAATTGTTCCCAAGTTTTGTTTAAATCTGCATCCAAATCCGCTTTCCAATTCAGTTTCTACCTTTTTTGTGAAAATCTTTCAAGTTTGTTTTCTTCAATTGATGTACATGTATCCCACCCTTCCAAATCGTTCGTAGCGTGTTCTATCCCCTCTTACATGCTCCGTAAATAAGTGCCCGTGTCATTTGCAGCGATTTCCCTGGAGTGGGACAAGCAACCTCACTACCTGGAGGCTTCTCTGATGATGAAGGGCTACAGTGCGGAGGAGGCGCGCGCGGCGGCGGAGAGGGCGCGCGATCCCGTGCCCGTGACTCGCCCGCCTCTAGTAGCTACCGCCTATGCCACCACGAGGGACAAGGTAACTATCCTTCCGTTCGGAAATAACGCAGTAGTGTAAAGTCACCGGCGAGGCAAATCGGTCGGATCCAGCCGAGCAGTGAAAAGTTACAGAATTTTGTCAAAAAAAATCTACATAAGTATTTATAAAAGTAATATTATGATGTTTTTGAGCTTTCTAGATACTTTATAACACCAGAATAAGACTGGAATTAGACAGTGACATACTTTTTGTTTTCACAATTTGCAATGAAATATTATTAAGTATAATGAAAACTTACACCTTTATTTTTTTTTTCAAATAAGCTTGTATCAAAAAGTGTGAATTAGCACAGCAAATTACGCCAGTATCATTATACGAATACGATATGTCTCTAAATAAGATGAAACTTAGATCTAAGGCACATAAGTATCCGCTCATCTTGTTGACAAATTCTCGTAACCAAAATTTTACATTTTTATTTATAAAATGTTCAAGTCTCAAAACAGATGTCGTGACTTAAGCAAACAAAATTATAAGTCCCCGATTTTCTAATTTTACACAACTTCTGTACTGATTTGTCCGTGATTAGTAGGCCAATTTACGTGATTATTTATTACTTTCCTACCGAATGGTAGAAAACTTTATCAAATGTTAGAAAAACTACCAAATGGAAGAAAAACTCTATCAAATGGTAGAAAAACTCTACCAAGTGGTTGAAAAAATACTGCCTGTGGTTGGTAGTTTTTTAAAATTATCGTCACTTAATTCGCTTCACATATATGTTGCTGATGTTATAATGATCACACAGTAAGTAGTGGGTGAAGTATAGCAAAAAATCCGAAAAATAAATAACAAACCGACTTAAAAAAATATTCACTGTGTAGTGATTTCTGAAGTCGGTCTAAGTTTTTATCTGTAAAATATTATTTTAATTTCAACTTCACATAGATTTGTGTTTGTTTCTTTCAGCTTTCAAAACTGTACAGCAATCAAATCGTAAGGGCCCAATATACATTGGCTTGTTATTATTTTGCAATGTTTCTAAACTGTTTGATGGATCATCTCTAACTATCTTTATTATCACGCTATCATAATGTCTATTTTGGTTACATAAATAATATTGAGATCAACTAAGACCCCTGCTTTCCGAGCAACTGCCTCTAAAATATCGCACCCGTGGGTTGTAACTAAAAATCTGTGTGAGATAGTAATAGCAAGAGTTGCCAGCTGTGGCCCTTTTATTAGCACTACCATGTTATTTTACTTAATATTGTATCTATAAAAAAAAACTATTTCATATGTACTACCACTTTCAATGTAAATTTAATATAAATAAGGGCAAATTTACGTGTAACCGAACTAGACGAAACAGCGGTGCAAGCACGGATCTATAAAAAAAAAAGACGAAGAATCGGGTATTATAGAGAGTCGGGCAAACAATTTAATTGTTACATTTCGCGTTACAATTCGTATGTAGCACAAACAGTGTTAATACTCAATAGAATGATCTCACTCATCCCGTGTATGGATGGCGTTTCTAGGACAGAATACGACATTGTAAATATTTTTTATCAGGGATCCGTAGACCGATTCTAACGATTTAAATCTCTGGGCTGGGTTATAAGATTTCCATGAAGTTCGGATAATAGTTCCATGTTTGCACCGCAGGCATGCTACAGGAGTCATGGGTATTTTTATTCTCTACTCGTTCGCACACGTTTGTCTGTTAATCCGCTCAGAATCATATTTTATTTATACTCATTTCTTGTCAGTGTTCAATTTTTTTACTAAAGGCAGGTAGGTGGATAGGACTAGCGTTAATAAAAATAACATGAATATACATATAGGAATTAAAAGAGAAATATAAGAGACTAATATGTATTTACTATGCCATGCCTCTTTTTATAACGCTCACCCGATCTTACCAAACGATCTAGGTATTATATATTATAATACCTGCACAGTTTTCTTAAATAATTTACTTACCAGAAAAACCTTAATATCACGACTTTTTAAACATAATATTATTTCCCATATCTTTGTGGGTGAAGGGTATCCGGTCATCTTGCACTCTTTCCTTAACTCACTTCACGGGGATCCATTTGTATGTAACCCGTCAACTCTTACGGCTACCCTCGTGCTATATAACAGTGTGTCACCCCGCAGGCTCCCGAGCTAGTGACCCATGCCGAGGTCAATCAGCATCCTACGGAGGATTCGCCTCTGCCTCATCGGACGACGACACCATTGGTAAGCAAATCCTCTGATGAGTGCACGAACAATAGTGTGCAGTCCCAATATAACCGCCGGCACGTATTCGCCAGGTTTCTCCGGAGAGTACATGGAGCCAGGCGAGCTTGCCGCGTGCGCGTGGGCTCGGCCGCGCGCCCACTCCGCCGCCGCGTGCGCGCCCAGGTCAGAGCCCCCCCGCCTCGCCCCCCTCGCCCCGCCCGCCCCGCTCCCCGCCCACCGCGCCACGAGCGCCGCGCCCCGCCGACGAGCCCCCCTCTAGCGGGTACCCGGACTTCGTGCTCGCGAAGCATTCCTCGAGCTTTAAGAAGTCGTCCGAGCGGCTCGAGTACGAGCTGTCGCAGACCAACATCTACTCCGCGTGCCCGTCCACGCGCTCGAGCCGCTCGGGCGGGTCGCTGCGGGTGGAGCAGGACGACGACGCGTCGCCCGAGCGCGTGGTCCGCGCCGGGCGCGCGCGCATCACGTGGCGGCGCAGCGCGTCGTGCCGCAACCTGCGCGACTACAGCTTCGACGAGGCGGGGCGCGCCAAGCGCCGGCGCGACGCGCGCTCGCTGCTGGCCGACCTGGACAGCCTGGCGCGCCTCGACTCGCCCGTCACGCGCTACGACGAGGCTCGCACGCGCGCCTTCGTGTTCGGCGAGCGCGGCTCCGTAGAGTCCGCGACCATGTTGTTGGGCCGCGCCTATTCGTCTTCGTTTCCAGGTGCCATCGGTGAGACGCGCCTCGACCTGCCGTCCTTCGCACGCACCGGTTCGCAGGACGACCTGTCGCACGATAGTTACGAGGTTATCGAGCGCTCCGACGACGAGTCGGAGACGCGCCGCTACGCGCGCATCCAACCGATCGGCCACCGCAGTACCGCGCACACGCGCTCGTGCTCGCTCGACTCAGGTAACGACCTGCCCTCCGACGACGACCGCTCGCTGTCGCACATGTCCGAGAGCGACGACCACGAGGGCGCCCCCGACGAGGCGGTGTGCCACTACCGTAGCAACAACGATATCCCACTTGATCCCTTCCTCGTCGACGACCCGCGAGTCCTACCTCGCGAGAAACTTTCAGTGCGTTCTGATGGGAATTTCTATAAGGAGATCAAACGGGCACTCGGCTCGCGAACGTCTAGCCAAGAATCGAAGAGTGACATTTATGACTCTAAAATATCTAAAAGTAGTGCCGAATCCAGCAAAAAGTCGCGGGACAGCGTTTATCATACGGACAGTAAGAAATCCCGCGAGACTCTGAAAAGCAAAAGTTCCGATAGGTCCGGCTCGCGAACTTCTAGTCAGGATTCCAAATCTGATTATTACGATTGCAAAAAGAATTTGTATGAGCCTGACGAAATTAGCATGAGGCGACGTAGTATTACTAGCATACAGAACGCTTACATAGACCCGTTCGATCCCATATCACCCTCGTCTAGTCCCGACTCCACTAAAGACTTCTTCGATACTGAAGCCACATTCATTAGTATGGAAAAGCCGGAGTACCGTGAGAAATCGCTTTTCGACAAGTCACACGAAGACTTGATCGCTAATTTGGCGAATTCTCCCAATTACTATCTATCTACTCCGTACTCTACTTTTCCAAGTAATAGCAAGCATGTCAAGGAACCTAGTCCATTGCATTCTGCCAGCCTGCAGAATGTAGAATTGGATCAATTTTCGGGTCAGTTCGAATCTGATTCGAGTCCTCAGAAGAAATCAGATGAGCTGTCAACTGAGGAGGAGGATATCCACCCTACCACGACTCATATTTGGCCGGAAAAGATAGTCGGTCTCGATACCGAAATAGATGGCACTAGGGCTGCAAAAATACATAGTTACCAGCGTCGTCGCTCTTCAGACACAGTATTCAGTTTCGACAAAGAGAAGATTGAATCCCTAACGCGATCGATCAGCAAAGAAAACGCGTCATCGCATCTCGTGAAAGAGTCTTCGAATGAGTCTGACGTCAATGTGAGAGTCTTGCCAGCAATGGACAGCATTGAATACACTAAAAACAAAGTTAAGCAAGCCGCTATACAGTCTGGTACAGCTTCAATTCTTCAATCAGAATTCGACAAACGCGGAAAAGTTCACACTCATATCGTGAGGAAAGAAAATTTGAAAGAGGAATTAATGGCAAAGACTCACTTTGACGAATATAATCCTAAGCTGATCCTTGAGACGAGTTCTAGCAGCCGATTGGCTGACACGACAGTTCCTTATACCCATCCAACTGTAGAAAGAACTAAGAGTGATCCGAATAGTTTAGCCAATAGACCGCGATTTAGCAGTGTAAATTCTCGTCGACATGTTTTGATGCATCAGAAATCTATTGATTTGACGCCAGCGGAATCCAGTGACGAGGATTATATATTCCGTCAAATTCCAAGTGCTCCACCAATCGCGACAAAGCATTCCCACTTTGAACTACCTTCCAGGTTACCCGATCATATACGACCTCAGTTCGACTTACCAAAGAACTATTTCAAAGAGTTCGACGCGTTCAAAGCAGGTTTTAAGGATAACAAGAAAGTGGTTGATGATGGTTACGATATTCCTTATGTTTTACATAAACGACATGTTATGAATGGAACTGCTCCATCTCCTCATGATGATCATCGACAGCCTCCGGATATAGTGATGCTTCCGCCACAAAATGGTCGCCATGTGGTCAGTGCACATCCTAGATGCAAGTACCATGATCACCCTAAATCGCCACGTTCTCCCAAGTCGCCGAAATCACCTAAATCACCAAAGTCTCCCAAGTCACCTAAGTCGCCAAAATCACCAAAGTCACCTAAATCGCCAAAATCACCAAGGAATAGTGTACAAGTAGAACACACTTCCAAGTTTCTGGAAGTTGAAAATCGTGACTTTTTGTTCACACAAAATATCGATTTATCTAAAGTAGACCCAGTTACCCTAGAAGTGGACAAAAGCGGTCAACTGCAACATTTACCAAGTCCTAAGAGGGATATAACTAAAAACTTAGATCCTGTTCTACTCGAGACACTCAATAACAAACTGAGTCAGATAGAGAGTGATTCTGCGACGAGCTCTAAAACTGACAGTATCAGACAGGAGACTATGTACCCATGCGAGATAAAGTTCACTATCAACGGCCGAAATGTGCAACAACCGCCCATTTGTAAAGAAGCAAAGCCTCTGACCGCTGCGGAAAAATTACGAGCTGACATTAAATCGAAGTCTGAAAAGCTGCCACCAAAACGCGGGCAAAAGGCTCGAGGCACTGGGAAGAAAGGCACAGGAAGTAAAATAAAAGGAAAAAGCAATAATAAGATACGGATAACATCATTCTCCTCTGATGATGAAAGTGTTGACTCGGACGATGTTTTCGGTACAACAGAAGCAGCACCGAAACTTGAGTTTTCACCACCACAGTCTCGTAAAGACTTGGAACCTATACTGCAGTTAGAATATGATAAAATTACCTCTGGGGCGTGGCACAGAGGTCAGACCATGAGTTCTACAGAAATCGAAGGTTCACCTCCACAGTGTAGAAAATTAGCGGAGTTAGAAGCTAAATACAACCCTCAAGTACTCGACAGCATAAGTGGTAACGCTACTGAATTACGTAGAATTTCCGAACGTTCTATTTCAATCCCGAGTTCAGAAGATGACGTAGCAATCAAATTAGCAGAGACAAAACAATCCAGTAAAGAAAGTTCGCCTTGGGAGTACAACGAAAATATTCCCTCGCCGATATTAGAAAGTACGGAGTTCCTTAAATCTGAAGACGAACATTTAGCTGATATGGAAATACAGAAAGTTACTGGTGTTCCGTCTGAATATAAAGGTGACGTTAAAGATGAGAAAAAGGAAACTGCCACACTTGGTGTGAAGAAGAGTCTGAGGGATGAGTTAATATCGCCGATGTTACGAAAACCTGGTGGAACACCAATATTGTTTGCTCATGCTAGATTAAATCTTTCCGAAGGGTCAGTGTTCTCCCTCCAGCGTCAAAAAGCGACACTAGATTCGCCAACTGCCAGCCGTAGAGCTAAAAGTTTGGATACGCCTGTCATCCAGTTACATAGACTTCCACCTATGAATGCCTTCTCTTCGAAAGACGATACAGTTGAAGATATAAATGAAGAAGGCGAAATATTGGAAGTGAAACCTTTGATTGATGAAAAAGGTAAACCTCCTGCGAAAAAAGATACTATTGATAAAATTGACGAAGTTGAGGAAGAACATCCAGAACAAGAAAATATGAAGTCCGTTGTTATAGATAACGAAGAGTTGCAGCTGTTAAATGACTTAGTAGAACAACGTCGACCGCGATCATTCAAGCGCAGATATGATTTATCTAAGCTAAAGTCTCAGGCGGCTCGCTCACCACTAAACAGATCCCCGTTGTCTCGCTCACCAATTTCAAAGTCACCATCACGCTCACCTACTTCTTCATTGAACTCACCTAGAGGCAGTATCAGGAAGTTATCAGACCTGAGTGAAGACCAGATTGTACCGGACATTGAAAGAATCAAACGCAAAGAGAAGAAGAAACTTACTTTAAAACCTAAACCTGATGAAAAACAAAAGATAAGTAGCAAACTCAACAAAGGTGGTTCTCTAGACACTAATGCCACTAAAATAAAAGCGTTGCAAACTCAAAAGTCTCTACCGTCGTCTCTGAAAGAACGTCCAGATTTTCTGACTGTACCTCCTCTTGACATGGCCAGAGCTAAAAGCCAGGAACTGGAACAAACAGCAAAGAAAATTGCAAAAGAAAAGTCGAAATCCTTGGAGAAGATGGATGTAAGACGTGGCAGTAGTAAAGAAAGAACCAAGTCTCAAGAAGATAGCGATACTGAAATTGCTAAACGTAAAGAAAAGCAGCAGATGCTGTTCGAAGCCGCCTTGAAGCAAACTAAAACGTTGATTAGCCCAGTTAAAGACACTTTGCCTCCATTCCCACCGCCAGAAGATAAAATCGTTGTCAAAACTGAAGGAGACAAGATCATCATTGAGACTAAAATTAATAGTAAAGCAGAAGACCACGTATTCATTGCGAAATCTCCGAAAAAACTAGATAACAAACTAACAGGAAAAATCAGTAGGAGTTTTGAGGACCAAAAAACACCGAAAACGCCCAACAAAATGAATAAGAGCATGGATGACAAATCAAGTCCATCCTTAGAAGACAAATTTGATGATCTTGCTGCTTTGCAGAAATCTCCTAAAACTTTATCAAAGAAACAAGAAATCAAACAGCAGATTGAAGGTAAAGTAGTTTATCAAAAAATAAGTCCTGGAGCTAAATCCAAGAGCTTGGACAGGAAGGTGGACGTTCATTTGGATTCAAAAGTCAAATCGAAGAGTTTAGACCGAAATTATGTGACACCTGCGTCAATGCTGCCCGAGAATGAAAAACATTTCAAACAAGAGGTTGTCAAAGTAGACGTTCATCCAACTGTAGTTGAAGAACCAGAAATATTACCAAAAGATGAAATAAAAGAAACGAGGGATACATCACCTTCAAACAGTTACAAAGACAAAACTGAAGATGATTCGTCAATGGAATGGATGTCTAGTTCTCAACACACTATCATTGAAAATGACACACAGACAGTTATTATGGAACGTCGTAAAATGGATATCTATAACAAGCAACGGCAGACTGAACTTCAACAAAGTAAGAGTAATCAAAACATTCACTCATTAGTGACTTCTGAAAGAAAGCCTGAAGTGACTCGGTTGACCAGCGAGGAAGAATCTTTGACTGAAGTTAGTGACTTGAAAGTGTCTGACGAAAGCAACATGCTCGGATTATCCTTGCCATACATAGATGCTGACAGTTCATCAGACCAAGAACAGAAGAAACCTAAGATCCCTCGCGGTATGAGTGATGATTCTGGATCATGGGTCACCGTCGATTACGAAGAGACTACATTAGACACTGAGCTACCTCTTTCTGACGCTAGTAGCAAAACTCGCGGAAGGAGAACCTTGGATCCTCAAGGAACATTTGACGAATCATCAGCAAGTCTAATGGAGTTCCTGAAACAAGAATCCATATCGCAAATCATGTCAGATAGTGAAACTGAGCGTGGTTCAAGAAGTTCCCGAGAACCTCCAAAGACTATAGACTTGTCCATGAAATGGAAGAATAAGAACAAAATTATTGTGACACCTCCTCAAGAAAACAGTCCCACTATAGAGAATATACCGTTTATTGATTCTAGTACGTCGAAGTCTAATAAATCTGAAGGCGAACACACTGGTAGTTCTGGCAGTGATAAATCTCCTACTGAACAGAAACCGGATCAAAGAACTTTATTGACTGCTAAATCAAGACGTACTGAGCTATTGAAGTTGAGTGCGGAACGTTCTCGAAGTTCTGAATCGACTTCTTGGACTAGTATAGAAAAAGATGGCAGTCCATCAAGTCACATTAAAGGTAGTTCAATTGATGATGAGTCAAGTGTTAGTTGTTCCATTGCTAGGCCCCTGGGGATTTCGCAAGATATCGAAAAGCTTAATAAAAAGGATCGAGAATGCTTGGAGGAACTAAAACAGGCGATGGAATATGGAGAGGAACATTTACTGTCGCAACATACACTATCTAGTGACCATTCAAAATCAAATTCAAAGTCACCTTCACCAATACCGGAAATTACTCGTATCGAAAGTCCTAGGAGTCCGTCAAAGTACGGTACAAGAAAGTCTCCGACACCAACTTTGGAAAAACAAGGTCAAGTGGATTCTCAGAAAGCTCCTACTGACTCCGATTCCAGCTCAGAAAGCATTGATAGAACTGTCGAACAGCTGTCACGGCCTAGTGCCAAAAAGAGCGGCATAGAAAAAATAGGCAAAGCCGTCATAGAAGAATCAGAATCCAGTCAATCAGCTGCCTCCAGAGCTTCTGATGCAGCCAAGGAATTGCAAAATATTGTAAAAAAGACTAAAATTGCCATCACTATATCTCAAGAGGATCAGAATACTACCATTGATTTCGATGACGATGGCAACGTCATTACGTCTTCATTTGAAAGAGGAGACATCATGAAAAAGCGGGCTCTTAAAGACCACGAAAAGAGTTCTTCAAAGTCAAGTGTTGATACAACTACCACGACTACTCCTTCGAAAGGATCGCTCAGTGTTGATGACTCCTCGTCTAGGAGAAAGGGACGTCTTCTTGACGATCAGAAGAGTTCATCAAAATCTAGTATTGATTCTCGGGGATCTCTAAGCGTTGAATCACGAGGGTCATTTGAAACAACAGAATCGACTTCTGGGTCTCTTGGTGAAGCTTATCGACGTGGTGAAGAATTAAAACCGACATGGCGACCATTCTTTGGTGCTTCAGGTAGCGAAAATAGCACAAGTATTGAAGAAGCTTGGATACCACAAGACCATGAAGGATACGAAAACCTGGCTGTCAGCAAGGAAGGGTTTGAGTACAATAACCAAAGGTTGCTTGATGACTTCCAGACGTTTTCAAAAAATCCTCCTTTGTCTGCTAACACGTCTAAAGATTCGACTGATGCAGACTTCACAGATGATCTGAACGATTTCCCAGTTAATTTCTTATACCCGGCTACTTCATCCAGTGGTACTACAGATGTTGTTATAGGATACGGCCAAACATTCGGCCGTACTTTATCTCGCATATCAGAACGTAGTACAGCGTCTGAAAAGACCAGCGCTGACGAAGACTCCACTAAGGCTGGTTCTCGATCAGAAAGTATTAATGAGGAGTCTCTTAACTCCAGTGATCATCAAGCCAGTCTTAGCTCTGATCCGCCTAGCGCCAACGTCGCTTACATATCCGACGCAGATAGACGCACTTCAGCAGAGATGCCGGATATACCAATAGATCAATCTAAAATAAGTGAAATGTACGAAGCCAAGCGAGATGTTGATGCATCAAAAGCTAGCAGAGCTTTTGATGCTTTGGATGCTAAAAAGAATAGTAGTCCTGGTAAGCCAGCACTTACAATCATACCTCCATCAAAACAATCCTCGGCTAGTGAGAGCCAAGAGTCCGATGATTGGCCATTACCGGAATTACCGCCACAAGCAGTGAGCAGACCAGCTAATTTAGAAGAAATTGGTAGAAAAGAGTCAAGTGATTTCGACCAATGGCCTTCTCTCCCATCAAGCTTATTAGAGACACCCATCGTTGAAAAAGTCCACATCTACTACATGAGCAATGAACCTGAAATACCCACTAAAGTAACATTACAATCGGAGAGTTCAAAAGATCATTTAGCGGGATCAGATGACGACAGTGACACATTGAACAATGACGATGATTTGGAAAAAGATATACCAGAATCAAAATCAGAGAAATCTGCTGAATTAAGCGAAGATACTTCTCCGAAAAATGCCAGACCGATTCCTTATGAACAATCGGGATACATGGTTGAACCTTTGGAGAAGCAAGACGAATACACTTGTCATAAAAGCGTGGTACCTAATTACGATAAGTCGTGTCTCAGTGGCACGATCAGTAAGGCGACTTGTCTCATGGGTGACGTGGGGTCCTGCTGTACACGTTCAGAGCATAAATCGTTTAACATCAAAAGCAATTTGGAAGATAAAGTCATTATAAATCAGCCTCAAAAATCTCCCACCAACCACAGTCCGATATACGAGGACGATCACTTGTATGCTGACGATGTTTTTGGTGGAGATAGCAAGTCTCTATCGCCAGAATTTGATAAATGTTTTTCGCAGCCAGGCACACAAAAGTATTCATTCGGGTCGAATAATTCTGATACGTCTATCGATGATCTTCTGTCACAGACCAATGCTGAAGACACTGTTCGTGCTGTAGCTAAATTAAGTACAGGAAGTGCCGGTACCTGCAAAAGATGCAGTCACAGTAGCCATTCAGAGGAGGAAACTAGTTCTTTCGGAACTGATTTGGACGGTACAGTCAAAATAGGACTACCTCAAAAGAAATGCACGCATAGCTCGCATTCGGAAGACACGTCCGTTTGCCTCAGTATTTCTGAATGGTCTACTGGCACGAACACAGTACGCCAGTACGCCAATCTGTCGGCTTCTGAAAGCATATCAGCCGTTTCGGTGCCTAAGAGTGACAAGTCTGATAAAGCCTCGAAGGTTTATTCATCTTCGCATGGGAGTAAGAAAAGTGAACAGAAACTAAAATTGGGTTCTCAGGCAGAGATGAGCTCGAAAAGTAGCAGTCTAGATAAAAGCTCTGAGAATGTAAAGTACGACAAATTGTGCAGCTCAGATACTACTATTTCGAGGAAAGGCATGGACAGTAGTTCTGGTACAAAAAGTGACAGTACATTGACCTTGGCCCAGTCTATATCAGATTGGTCTGCTAGTACCAGCCATACCCTCGTGGCCACGGCACGAGATGACCAAGCAGACGCGGATAATACGAAATCCGATGATACAATAATTAAAGATATCAATGTCGATGACAAACCTGATACAGAAATTCTTATTACTAGAGTGTTGTCTCCTACCAAGGAAACTGAAGAAGCGACGGAGCCTGTGCTCAGATTGACAGCGTCGTATACTGGAAAAACAGACAAATCATCATCTATAAGTTACAGCGATAAATCGGATAAATCCAGCTCGAGCTCTTTGAGTAGTTTACAGAAACATACCAATGGAGTACTAAGGTTTGACCACAGACAAGGCTTCCCCCCACAAGATGAAACCCACGAGCGGTACCCAAAGGTGGCGCCGAAAAGTTTGAGCTACGAAGAACAAACACATAGATACTCGAAACCAACTATGCGATGCCAAAGTGAAGATAGCGGCTTCAAGCCTTACTTTGTAAGTGAACAACCAGAGCTTGATATAGATATGCCATCTCAACTATACAGTCAAGAAGAAAAACACAGCGAACGCTATCAGAGCCAAGAATTTTCCAACATTATGCGTGAAGAAGGGCCTGGTAGTAGTAAATTCATACGGTCCGATTACAAGCCCTTAGCGAAACACGCCAGTTACGATGATAAGACACTGTCAAAGAATCAGATAAAGGAGTATAAAACAAATCAGCAGTATCGCAGCAAGCCCAAAAGCTGGTCTTTCCACGAGCATTATCTTGCTTCCTCCGATTTGCCTATCATTGCAGTTCCCGAAATACCTTCCGTACACAGGGAACTTTCGGAAAAGAGGTCAGCCGAGCGATCAGGGAAAACTCCTTTGTCTCGATGTTCGCCATATTATTCTAGCAGTCTGAGCTCAGAGTCTCCTCCGATACAACCATCGAAAGCGCCCGTAAAGAAATCACTTCTCGTTCGTAATATTTCCCTGAAGAGTCCCCCCAGTGGCAATGACACTGATAGCTCATTGGATGTCATACGCGATCCGCGAGAGCGAATGAAGACTTTCAGGCGCAAGAAACAGGTAACAAGCGCACGTAAAAGACAGGAGAGAATACAAGATGTGTTAGAGGAAGATTCAACCAAGAGCCAGTGCTCGTCTGAAAGTGACATGCTCGCTGGCAAATATCTGGGCGTAGAAGAATCTCTACGGCGAATGGAGAGCTCGGAATGCTCCGATAGTTATGTCCCTGAAGTAGAATCTGGCTCTTCAGAAATGTCGAAAGGCGATTCTAAACATTACGATATACAGGAAGCTAGTTATTCTGAGGACGAAGGACAAGAGGAATATGCCAATTATCAAACCGCCAGTTATGAAGTACAACAATTTCCGATCAATATAGCCCCAATGCAATTCCAGGGATTCGGTTCGTCCGCTGATGAGGATGAAATGGGTTTCCCGCGGTTTGATAGACTTGGTCGTTTGCGACATCCTTACCTCGATTCTCAGGAGCCTCCTTACGTTACAGAGGACAGTCCTCCGAGGCTTTCGTACTCAAATAAGAGTAGTCGCCAATCTTCTCTGAAGAAATCCAAGTCTACTACAGTGTACCGCCAGGCTGACGATCCGTCTCTAGGTGAGCCATCTGGTCAGCACCTACAAAATGTGTTCTATGCAGAACAAAGTGACAGAGACGACTCTGATGACTACGCGTACCCGATTGATACTATAAAGCGGGCTCCTAAAATACCCAAATCTGGTAGCTACTTGTTTGAGCGCGGGGAGTCAGTAGCTTACTCTGATACGGAGCTGCTGCAAGACAAAGATGAATACGAGGAGTATAGAGGCAGCCCCTATCCGGAACACTACGAAGAAGTGGTTATGTTCCAGACGCAGGAATGTTACCCGCAGTACGAACACGAACACGGTGAAAATAGGGAGGTCAATCAAGAACATTACTCTCGAAATCTCGACCAACGTTTCAGTCTGAATAATGTAGAGAGGTTCTATTCTAGTCACTACGTCGACTCACAGGCTTCTAGCGACAGCCCTGAGCAAAAGTTTGACGTGTCCACGCTGCCCCCACCTCTTTGCTCCGATGACGAGAATGACCACCTGGACATGTAGTTGGTTTAACATTATATTTAGTTTGGTCGTTGTCACCCCTCGCCTCGTCGGCTGAACGTTCACCTCCGGTGTGCGCGCGGTCCGGCCGATTAGTGTTTCGCAATTTAAATTCCAATTAATGCAATTATTGTTATATTGATATTAGGGTACTCATTATATTGAATATTTACATTGTCACTTTAAATATTTAGTAAAATAATGAATAAAAATAAAAATATCTAGTGCCAATTCCCGTATAGCGCGACCCTTTTGACTATCGTGTGAACGCGGACTCATAACTATAGCTTGTTAAGTATTTAGGTGTAGTTATATGTGTATTGATCTAAATTATACATTTTCAGACGTCTTACGAAATACTGATCAGTATAACGGTAACTTGGAAAACTATCCCTATACTCGTAACGCTCTAGTTTGTTTGGCCACTGGAGCTAAAGCTTCGAGTAAATGCAATACAGGTATATTGAAAACGTAGTGCCAAAATTCTTCTAGTCGTATATTTTAGTGTTTTCAACCTTTATAAAAGTTATATTCGTTGTTAAAAAAATATCCTGAAAATAGTATTATTGTGAAGGCTGTGATTTACTTTGTGTGTTGATGAGATCTAAGATCTGAGTTGTTCTGTTTAAGCGTTTACTGCTCAAACGATCAAAGTATTGTTCACGCACTTAGCACGTTATTAATTTATCTTAGTTTTATAGTCTAAACTTAATTTACTTTTGTCCATGATACTACACTAGTTATTACTACATGGGATCTGCATTCGTGCCAACTCTGCTCAATTTTTTCCAACATTTTATTATTGTAATAATTTATTGTAACTTTTTTAATAATGAATTTTGGGAATCTTAAATTTATAGTTGAAATAGATATGAGATGACGTGTCGTGTGTGTGGAGTATGTCGCTGTTAATTTGAATATCATCGAAGTATGACTGCGACGTTAGCTAAATTACTTCCGTAAAGAAATACTTTTGACTTAACGCAACGACAGCATAAAAAAATATACGTTTTCACTTCCTCATAAATTATTCGTTCTCATTTTGGGTTGTAGGGCACTAAGCAGTAGCTGTTTCGTTCAAAGATATCGTATGACGCAAATATATTTTGAAATTAAATTCTATTGTAACATACTAAGGGATTTATTGATGGAAATGAAGGAAATAATATTAAAACCTCGAACTTCTAAGACTCCCTTTAGGATGTAGTATACGCGCATTATAAATTACATGCAAAAGCACGGAAAATATCCGTTTATATTTCGTTTCAACATAGACAAACATGCCGCTTATGGCTTTAAAATTAGTTTTGCCATTCGCGCCCTCACTATCAATCCTGCATTCAAATGTTATTATAAGGTACCAATTCAGCGATCAGATTGCAGAACCAAAAACGGTGGTTCTCAAACTCTTTTTAAGTTGAATAATACAGCACAATCATTTGCAAATAAACAACAAAACAACATTCCCATCTGCAATTTATTTATATTTAGATAGGAATAAATTATCGAAAAAAATAGACGAATTGTGTGTCGGTGTAGATGTGAGATTAATTTGAGAACTTAGTCATAGTTAAGTCAGTCGTATAATGAGTGGAGTATATTGAAAATTTAATATGATAAGAAATCACTTATATCTGATTTGTTGAAGTATGTTCTAGAGATGATATTGTTTGCTTGACGTGGTATTGGTTATCGTGACGTTATGAATTTATACAGGTTGTATGAAACAAGTTAGCCTGCATTAAGTGAAATAATTAATTAAAGGTCCAAAATATCGCATTGTTAAAGACTGGCTAGTCACGCACAAATAAATGATCAGTAAAAGAGCTCGAAATTCAAACGGCGCATTTATTTACTGTAAGAATAGATGAGAAGTTCAAGTGATTAATCATGCCTGCATCCTGCATACCTGCATCACCTTACCCGTCCCCCCAGCAACTTTATTCTAAAACCACCACGGGGCGTGTTTGATTTACCTGTCAAGGTAAAAATCAAAGAACTACAAGTAACTTGACGCGGTTACATTCACGTTATTGCTACCAGGTTGTTGGATCAAGACATTTTTTCTAACACCAAGAACTTAGTAATAAATATGCAGTTTATTATGGAGCTGCCGCGCCCCCTTCTTTGTCACTTAACGCGCAACAAGCGGGGCGCGCCCCACTGGTTGGGAACCTGTGATAGATGAAGAGCCTCAATGTAGTTTTTATTTCTTACGGATTAATAAAGATCCCTCTGCAAACAAGCACATTATTCAGGCAAACTTGTATTCAACAATTCTATAAAATATTTTATCACAAAAATATTGCTGATGTTTTAAACATTATATATTTTATGTTATACATTGGGTAAGCCAATGTGTTATAGAGTGTTAGGCATGCTACACACTTGTTCGGGTATATTCGGAAAAACTGCCTCGAAGCAATTGTCGCGTAATATGTTCAATTTTGTCGTCTGTCTATGCCGATTAATGTCGACCCGAACAAGTGTGTAGCTCGCCTTATCATATTTGCAAATAGTTACTCCTAAAGTTTTGAAATATTAGCTATATCGGATCCTTTACAGTGTTTATAATATTTTTTAATACTCCCCTGATATGCAAGTAAGTATGAAATAACGTTATAGGGAGTAACGCTCGAATTATACTATGATTTTATTAAATGTTTTGATTTGACTTAACAATGACTGAAATTACAACTATCGACGCGACTTATGTAGAAAAGTGTAGCTTACAATGTTTACTTGTACTTGCATATCGGAAGAGTGGTTATATTCAAATATTATCCTATAAACCCTGTGCTAAATAGTGTTCAATTACAATTGAATTAAAAGATTAAGTGGATGTGTGTGCGCGAAGCAATTTTAGTCTACTAGCGTGTAAGAGGTCGACAGATCTCCCTAGTTAGCGCAATAACTGTATGGTACGATATAAAAAAATCTTAGCATTTAAGTATTTCGACTTTTCGATTGAGAGTGTACAATCCGAATAGACTGTAATGTTACAATTTCATTGAATTGATTAAGTTTGAGCGCCCGCTTTTGACGTGTACTGTGGACCAATGAAACTGGGATCGCGAATGGGCAGTCAAGACTACTCAATGAATTAATTTAATGGGGTCAAGGCTAGTATTGTTTTCTTAAACTTTAAAATTTATTACACGGCAACCAATATTCCAAAATAATCAATAAAATAAAAATAGTAATATCACCTTCCATTTCTCAATGCTTCTATTAATTCTCGTATTTTTAATGCCAACAAGTAACCGTTAAAATGAAAAATTGAATCAATGTCGGTTTAACCGTGTGCAAGCTATAATGTCACGGACGGAAACACTAATGTATACGTGAAATTTATAATACCCCTATTTTTTTTACATCGAGTGTTATAATACTGGAGTCGTATGTTAATACAAGGTTATGACAAAAAGCAATAATTCGATAAAAAGTATACCAAGCTTGGTGATAGACAGACCAAATAGCGTATTGAAAACGTCGACTTCAGTATCATTCACTAGTTCACAGTGTCGTTCACTCGTTCACAGTATCATTCAAAGCGGTTGCAAGTCATGTAATTTAAATATTGTTTCGATTATTGAAACGTTACTTCCTTTATGAATTTATATGTGAGTGTTAGTGTACTGTGGCCCGCAATACACGGCACTGCCCCGCCCTGCCGGGGATAGTTAAACAATAAATAAATAAAAAATAACACGCGTTTTTACTGTTATGTTCTTTTTGCGTTTTTGGTTCCGTACCTTTGTTTATAAGCTGCCAGGATGTTTCATGTAAGTTAGTGAAGATATTATTGAAATATTTTTGTTTTTGACTCTGACGAAGATGGTTGGGCACTACGGTAAAATCTACGGGATTATATATATATACGTTTTTGGGAAGTCTCCTTAAGGCCGGCCCCTAATGGCGGCACGGCACGTCAAGGGATTTTTGTAGATTTTGAATGTTATTTAACACTTTTAACGCTCACATTTTATTGTACGCCACAGCCTGCTTTGGCATCCTTCGGCACGTTCTGGCATGCCGTGGCATACCGAAATGTGAACGCTAAGCATCAAGAAATATTATATCAAGTCATTTGCGCTTACTAAAACCTCTTGACGTACCGTGTGTGATATTTGACGATGCGCCCTAACGAATCTTCGCCTTAGCTCAATAGAGTAGAACCTTACCCTTGACCTTTTATTTTGTTACAGTTTTTATAATTTAATTTTCTTTTTTATAACATTTTCAGGATCACTTCTGTTTTTTTGCTTTTTTTATTGTTTTTCAGGATTTTCCTTTGTTCACAGATTTGCTTTTTACCCTGCATGCTTTACTCTTTTATTTTATAAGAATACCTAGTTTTATTTTAGTCCCTTTGTATTATTTTACGTATGGTCTTGATTTTTTTTAATCAGATTGTCACTGGTAATTTAATTAACAATTTGTTTTATGAGATAATTCTATTCAAATATCAGAGAAAAAAATAAACATTATTTTATCAAATGACCAGTGATGTTTTGATCTAAAACTGTATAAAAATAGATTTGAAATGAATCCTTAAATAAGTACATATTTTTTTAAATATTTTTATCAGAGTGGGATGTGGTTTTAAGTGATATCAATTAATCAAATAAAAAATCATAACACCAAAATTTCAGGTGACGGACAGTACAGTTTCTATTGTGTCTCGTTGTCTGGCAGTTAAGGTGTTAAACATGTCAACAATCTATATACACCACTCAAGCCCACCTCCCGCTCTGTCTCTCCACATATTTCACCTCACCTCTCCTCAACAGACGAGACATCTCCCGAGGAAGATAACGATAACACGGTGTCCTCCGCAAGTCTGTGCATGTCTCCGTCGTCAGTCACCGACCACAGCATCGCTGGCGTGCCTATATTCGCGTCAACGCCTCTGGTGTCGCGGCCGCTGACCAATGGGCACGATGTCGTGGATAACAAGAGGAATAGCGAGAATAATAATGATACTGTTGGCACCGTCAATGGGAATGTTAATGGTGAGTTTATTTGTTTTTTACTAGCTGTTCCCGCGACTTCGGCCACGTGGATTTAATGAAACATGGGTTTTTATTTCTTTGCGCAGGCCCTTTCCAAGCTAAAAGTTCCTCCTTATAATATTTGCTATCTGCTAGTGACAGTCCCGTCAAAATATTTTTAGAGGTTTAGGATATTTTACCAAACAAAATTGACAAACAGACGAAAATAAATGTTTTTTGGTATAAATAACGTATATAACATATATATACGTTACGGTATAATATACGTCCATATTCATTTAGTGATCACCTGTTATTACTACATTGCAAAAATACACTTTTTATTCATTAGTATATAAATAAATAAATATAAATAAATTGTAAACCACAAAGGCGGACTTGATGCCGGGAGGAGTTCCTACCCGGCTACCACACAGAACTTACAGAACATGGTAAAATATAAACTAAAAATACATAGATATGTACAAAAAAGATTAAAATATACGAAGTCAGAGAGATAAAAAAATAATTTAAAAACCATTGATACACTTAGAACAAGTATACTTATGTCCTTCCTCTGGCTTCTGGATATATTTATACCAAATTTTATGGTAATCGGTTCAGTGATTTTACGATGGCAGTGACGAAATCATTTGTAATAATTAATTGAATGAATTACTAGTTAATGTAGTCTTAACAGGAGATGGGAACTTAAACACGTCAAATTTGGTGTTCAAGAAACCCCAGTCATTGTTATCGATACATAAAAGTTGACAAAGAACAAGTCGGACTCGCCCGACCGAGGATTCCGTATTTTAGTAAAATATTTTACCATTTTCAAAGTTACATTTTATTTTTTTGCCACCGCAAATGTTAGTTTGTTTGTAAAGGCTGATTAGTAAAACTGTGTTAGTTAGAGGCATCGTTTTAATTTTCCTGTTCATACCTACATACATAAACTCACTTCTTATTGCCATGGGGGTATGCAAAAAGTACAGAACCACGTTCGTAAATTGTTATAAGGCAAGAAGTAAGCGAATAAAAAAAAAACTTTGTCTGGTCATGTAAGTGGCCAAACATTGTTTATAACTTCAAGTCGATAGCACCTGTGAGTGTGACAGACAGATAGACAGACAAAAACGCACCTTAAGAGTTCCTACTTTAAAAATTACGTACAGAACCCTAAAAATCATCACTATATGATGACATTCCCTATCTATAATCAGCCCAGCTATCTCTATACAGATTACTGTGATAATAGATACGTGTTTATTGCCCGCAGTAACGATAGTATCCGAGTCGGTGAACAGTATGGATGTGCTGAGTGGCGGAGAGAGCGATGCCGGGGATACACTCTCGAGGCGGAATAATAATAGGTAAGTGCATTGTATTTTTAAATCAATCAAAATCAAAATCCATTTATTCAAATTAGGCTGAGAATCAGCACTTTTTGAACGTCAAAAACGTTTACAAAAGACAGTCCCCCAAAACGCCCACCCTTCACCACTTCCTAGTGCCGAGAAGAAGTGGTGGAACAAACTCCCCAGCAAAAATAGTTTAGTTACCCTGTCTTGTCCCACTCCTGGGCAAAAGCGTCCCCACATTCCTTCCACGTCTCCCTATGGTTTGCTTCTTCTCGCCAATTCGCGAGGAAGCCATCCAAGGCGTTCCACCATCTTCTCCTCGGTCTGCCTCTGCCCCGTCTAGCTGTCTCAGGGTTCCAGTCTTGCGATATTCGGGCCCATAGGTGTGCTGGCATCCGGCAAACATAGCCTGCCCAGTCTCATTTTAGTCTATACTAATAATACTTAAAATATGCATATAATACTTAAGCGTCTCCTGGTATTATGTGTCACATATGTGCTACAGCAACTGATCGTGTCTTTTTCTCGAACGGTTACAAAGTTGTTTTTATTCTTACATCAGTTATTCAGTCAAACTAAATACAATTATGTGTTTTTTGTGTACTATAGACCGGGCTATAGTATAATATTAGGGCTTCGCTGATTTATTTGTGTTTATTAAGTAACGAACTGTACTTCACTTTAATACAATCAAGAATCTTCCCTTAGACGGGCTACATATTTCATCTTGTAAACTATTCTAATTTTTCTTGAGTGGTTGAAACCATAGAGAAATAATTTCCTACCAGCCTGTATACAATTTACAATTCGACCAGAAATGTTTAGTATTGGTTAGTTACTTATATTATCACGCAAACAATGCATATATAATAATTAAGTTTAGGTATGTACGGAGGTTAGAGGTATATTCCCATCTTGTAAAAAAGTGCGCAGGTCTAGTGATTTACGCTCAGCATTTGAAATACGCGAGTGGCCTGCACCTTTACTACAGGTAAGGTTCATAATTTATGAAGACTAATCTCACCAAGTTATGATTTAATTACAGAGTTCGAAATTTGTAAATATAATATGTAGATACTAGCGTGCTTCTAAAATATTCTTATCTATTGCAAGATTGAAAATGTATGAATCATCGCTGTGTGGGGACATTAATTGCATATTTCAAAACGGTGGCAGAAATGTTTAAAGTTGAATGTAAATCTTTATCCAAAATTTTCAGTTCCCCAAATTTAGGACAATGCTTTTATAACTTAAAAAAAGTAATGGAAGATGTCAAACATATGTCTATAACAAAACATTTCATATAAGCTCTTTTTCCCTATGTTCATAGAGATCCATGTTGGACTATATTTGACGCATTTGACAGAACCTCATAAACAGCACCACTCTAGTAGACGCAAAATTTGATACCATACTGAAACATCTAACTATACGTACTTATGCATAATTAAGATATTTGATATCATCTCTGATGATTTTATGATTACTATCATATAACATCCATATAATTATTACTGAACTCACGTGAAACTAATTAGACTCTAAATTATAAACCTGATGAATCATAGTATATTTTATTTTCAGTATATCGTCCGGTCTTCTGGGTACGTTACGGGAAGTAAGCGACGCTCCTAAGAGAAGAAATATGGACATAACGTACTTCGTGGCTAAGGAGCTGCTGATGACGGAAAGAACTTATAAAAGAGACTTGGAACTTGTTACTGTTGTAAGTAAATTACGTATACATAATTATGTATTCAGTTTTGATATTTTTACCAGACATGACAGTTTCAATTTAGTTGCTTTTTTGATCATTCGTACGATAATTCCATTTTTGAGGTATTTATTGCCACTCCGATGCATGCTATCCCGAAATTTCAAATTTTCCGAATTGAACATGAACCTATTGTAATAAAGTTAAAATTTGACAAATTGGGGAAGCTTGATGTGCTGGCTTCTTTACACACTGAAAGTAATTGATTGAGGAATATCGAATTAAAACTCAGCCTGTATTTGTTTATTCATTTAATAAGTACACTAACAGAATATAAGTAATATTCGCTATAACAGTATTTAGGTATTAATTACAATGTATACAGAAAAGATAGGCGTACATAACATTCATATAAGAAGGCAGACTGGAGATGCACACTTTTTTTTTTTTTAACTTTGCCCCACACTAGGAATTTCTCCTGTGTCGTGGGTGCGTTTACAAACCCGGAACAACTACCTGTCGACCAAACAAATATTTGTTCCGTGCGGGAATCGAACCCATGACACGCAGCGCAGCAGTCAATCGCTCAGCCACTGCGCCAACCGTGCCGTCAGACACTGTATGCATGAAGCATTAAACTACACAATAATAGTTTCATGCTGTGAAAAACATACTCAAGTGGCTGGACAATCATTTTTATTTTGTTTATTCGCTTGTAATGGGTACAAAATACAGTATCAAATAGAACTGACGACAGAAAAATATATGAAAAAGCCTTACTGGATTCTTTCAACATCTGTGTATGTTCAGTTTTCTAACAGAAATCGCTTCAGGTCTTGGGTTCAATGCCCAGGGCGGGCAAAGTAATTTAGAATTTTTCCAATAGGGGTTTTTTCATCAGCAGCTCGGTGTCTAGATTTGTGCCCGGTTGATGGCAATATGCTCGCTCGCTATTACATGGGATTTGAACAAGATTGTGGCGAAATGTTGGTGTTGCTATAGGGGCACCTCTGCCCAACCCTTCCTACAGGCGTGGTGTTATGTTTTCTATCAGAAATGTGTCTTTGGTATAGAAATGGAGCAGTAGTGTGTCAGAGCTGGCAGCGGGCGGCGCAGAAGCTGGCGCGGCCCTAGCGCGAGCGTGCCTGGCGCTGGAGCCTCTCGCGCTCAGCAACGGCAAGCTACTGGCCCGGCTTGACAGGCTACTAGCCAACACGCCTAAACCTGAAGGTAAGTAACAATAATAAATTATTATTATTTATTTATTTGTACACAAGAACCAAATAGTACAGGACAGAGGATTTATGTTGTACAATAGTGACACTGTTGAAAGTAGAACGTCTGACTCCTAAATTAGGCAAGAAGCCTGTGTCTTAAAAGCCAAGTTATGGCCGTTGTCACACACATCATTCGTTGCTAGGCAACCTGTACAACTTGTCTCAGTATTATGCCTCGGTGTCGTAATTCCAATCGTCAAGCCCCTCGTGGTTGGTGATATCTTTTTTGTCGCTACGTTCGATTGAGGGCACAGATCTTGAGCACTAGGCGCAATAGTGGGGGTAAGTTCGCGCATAAAAACTTTCACACACTTTCTACTCAAATCGATTTCAACGCAACTAAAGGTGAGCGCTCAAGATCTGTGCCGGTTACTATAACCACTTAATGTTAACGCATTACATTTAGGTATCGCATAGTGTTAGAGAAACTGGCCAATTTACACGTCGTCCTTATTAAATGAGGCGAGTATTGTTTTAACACCTTAAACGCCAGGTGACCGACACACAATACATTTTCTATTGTGTCTCGTTGTCTGGCAGTTAAGCTGTTAACTTCTTACATACATGTAAATGAACCAAGAAGTGGATATATTTTTATGTTTTCTTTTCTTTTGAAGAATCGGATGAACCTGAGTACAAGAAGATAGCTGATGTCCTTTATGAACATCTTTTGAGTACAATCGACGTAAGTAACCTTCCCAGTTTATTGTTTCGGTATTTTTTTACCTTTTCTCAACTCTTTAAACGATTTGTGTACGAGTACCGTATAAGAGTCAGGCGTAGACAGCGGCAGCTACTGCGTGTAACTTTTGCTATCTTGCGCTGTTTTAAACTGTTTTCAATTGCATTTGAGTTCATTATTAAATATCAATGAAAACTACCCAAGCGTCTCGCTGCTATGTCTGCGCTTTGGTCGAGCTATATTAAACCTTATTCAGAATTGAGTACATAATATTTCATTGTTGTTATCCAAACAGTTGATAGACTAAACAAAGCTGCATTTTGTTATACAGGCATACCTATGGTACAGTTCGCGCGCCGGCTCTTTAGTTGGTGTAGTGGAAAGTGTACGAAGACGAGGAGTTGAGGCCGGTCGGGCTGCCGCCAAGTTCGACGCGAAAGCTCCCCTCCCGCTAGCTGCCTTACTGCTGAGGCCCCTTCATAGGGCGCTGCATTACAAGAGACTTGCTAATGGTACATACTTTCTTACATTGACTAATAATACATTTAACATGTACCCCTTCGGCTGTTTGCTGTATGATTTGATTTATCAATGACTATAGTGAACTTGAGAATTGGTTTCCAATTTACTTAAGGTACTACCTCAATGTAGCCTGTAACACACAACATTTCTTAAGTAAGTTTTTTGCAAATTACGGCGCTGTTTTACGTAGTATTTTCACAGAATAGTCTTATTTACAGAAAATGTTTAAATATTCTTCATTTAGTCGGATCCTCCCTCAAAGTTGATTCTGAAAGTTAAAGCAATGCATGGTGCCTTGCTTTATTGATTCTCGAATGATATTGAACAATACAACCGTTTGCTTATTCATAAGAATATAAAACTATGTTTATTCCCTTAGAATTGTTCGAAGCTACACAAAGCTCGTGCTCGGCGGCGGCGCTGGAGCTGGCGGAGCACGTGGCATCCGAGGCGCGCGAGCAGCTGCAGCACGGGGAGAACCACGCCGCGCTGTGCCAGCTGCAGCGGGACATCGCGGGTTAGTGCCTACACTCTTTACACTGAGTGAATTCTGTGTTTGCAATTTATCTTCAAAAATTTTTAACAAATATTTATTTATGGACAAATATCTTTAAAAGCCACACTTAAAGTTTAGTTTGCGCTTAAATTTTCATAATTTTTCAAGTTGTTCAATAACACCAGTCATTGTGAAATCGACCTTAATCTCAGTACTATTAAGTTGATGTTTGCTTCAGCGGAAATAACTTCAATTGGAAATATGAAAAAAAAACGCCAAATACAAATGCACCCAGTGCTAACATTTATTTCGTAATCGCTTTGGGATCTTAATATGAACTTGTGCTGCAAGATTTACTTAAAAATGTTTATTTTATTGTAAAGCAAAAAAAATCTGATTTTAGGTTACGACAAACTCCTAGTGGCAGAGCGTGAGTTCATAAGAATGGGCTGCGTGTACAAGCACTCGTCGAGAGGATTGCAACAGAGGATGCTGTTTTTGGTATACATATTAGTAGCTATTTAAATAATGTTACGACATATCCACTTCATATCGATTACGTTTATTTAAAAAAACGGCCAATGTAATGGTGCCATCCACGGTAAATGGTTTCGTAGTCGGCATTAATACATTTTGCATATGTGCAATATTGACTTTATCTACCTCACGAATAAGTTTTTATTTCATAGAGAGCCTGTAAAAAATAAAATAAAAAAAACATTATGTGCACTGAAATATTTTCGACTACATGAGGTTGCAGTTCAAAGAAGACACCTTTTTTCCAAATTTCATTAATATAGTGCCAATATTCTCCCAGTAAAATGGCTGTGACACATGTGGATTACTGACAGATGGACAGAACGAAAGAGCGAGAGTGAGGGAGTGAATGAGTGTGAAATTGTAAATAATGTTATTTCTATGCCTATTTCAGTTCAGTGACGTGTTAGTGGTGACCTCAAAAGCCGGTTCAACGCAGTTCCGAGCGCACGCAGCGTTGCCGCTTCATGCTTTGGAGTTGAAACCTTCGGAATTACCGCACTCCTTCACACTTACCGGTAAATATTACACTCTTGATGTTGTACTCTTCAACACAGGAATGCAAACTGCACCTTTGTTTTTTTTTGGTAAGGTTACTTTGAGTTCAACGTAAATATATTAAATTTTACTTTAAGATTCACATAGTTTATTCTGGTCCCTGCTAACAACAGAAATCAAAGTGGTCCCAGATCTAAAAATGTTGTGGACCACCGGTTTCCATTGTTGCATTAAATCAATACATGCTTTTATTATTCATTGCACTTAGGTGAAGAAATAAACCTACTACTGAGCGCAACAAACGACTGCGAATACTTGGGCTGGTACAATGCGCTCCAGACTACGATAGAAAACGCGCGAGACAAATATACAGAAGTGGACACGGAACTGACGCCTTATGAACAAGAGACTGGTATGTATAGTGGACCGAGATATTTATTTATTAAGTTGATTTTATGAATATTTAAGAATCTCACAAATCTACCCTGACATATATCTTCTAAACTATTCCTTTTTATCTTGTGTGTTTCAAATAGAGAACCAAATATCTATCAGCCTGTATGCAATAAGGCCTGTTATAACATTAAACCTCTAGAGTATATACGTAACTATGCCTACTACATATTTTAAACAAGGAATACATAATATTAATCGGAGAATAAAATGTAACAGAAGAGGAAACAAACCCTTAATAAAATTCTTATATTCACTGACAGAGAATGCACAGTCTGAACCACTGGGTCTAGAATCATGGAATTTGGCTCTAGAGTTCTTTAGGTTTGTTACAAAAGTGAGCACAAAAGAAGGATTTTGAAAAATTATCCCTTTAATAGGGGAAGAAGCTTGTTGCATGGGAGTTCGTCATTTTCGCTGATGGGAAGTCCATTAGGCACACTTTTTGTCAGTATCATACAGTCTAAATGGTGGAGCGCTACAGTTTTCATAGCCGCCTGTAGAGCTTTTTGATGTCTGCGAAGATGTTCATACAATACTGGACTTTATTATTATAGTATTATTTAATGTTTGCAATTTCTCGTTAAAGGTTTCTCTCGAGCTGCACTAAGCCCATCGCATAGTCATGGGAGTGGCCAACCTTATGAAGTAGTTCTAGCATTAAAATATTCCATGTGTATTGCAGAGCCGCTGTCAGCGAGCGCGTGCGGCGCGGGCGGCGGCCTGGCGCACGTGTGCTGGCATCGCTTCACATCACTCGACACGCAACATCTTCATCTCGCCATGAAGGTAAGCAGCTAATAATTCCACCGCTACATGCGGAAGCTTACAATTTACCACAGCCTGTGTTACTGCACTTTAATTACGAAAAATATACGACTGAGATGAAGTTATGAGCATAAATATACTACTATGAAAATCCCGGAAATTTGATTATTTGTGGAAGGAATACACACAAGTAGCGACACAAGTATTTGACATCGGAGGAATATCATTACTATAGGATACTGCATCGCCTTCATGTCTTAGAATACTCAAATCGAGATATGTTCTTTCTTTCTTTCATTTCATTCTTTCTTTCTTTTAACCTGCTCTTATACTTAACAACAGGTTAAAAGAAAATGGTTCTCTATTAGCTAAGTGAACATGAACCTCATCCTTTTGTCATAAAGTTGAAAACCATCAAAGAAATTTGACAGATTGGGGTACCTTAATGTGCTATATGTACAAAAAGGCCGAGTCTAAAAGTTACACACTGATTGTTTTTTATGTCAACTTATTTCCAGACACAGTTATCCGGTTACCTACTGCGCAAGTTCAAGAAGTCCCCCGGCTGGCAGAAGCTTTGGGTCGTGTTCGCGGTGTCTACTTTGTTCTTCTACAAGAGCTGGCAGGATGAAACGCCTCTAGCATCTCTACCTTTATTAGGGTAAGATAAATTATCATATTATCTACATTGACAAGTATTGTCGATTCGTTTTTTAAATCTATCTACTTGCTTCTGAAATGGACTATTGCGCGTGAGCCATGGCGGTCTTATTTTCTTTCATTCTACCTAGCTCTTTTCCAATTACGGTTAACGTCGGCTTCTAGACTAACCAAATACAGCCGAATACCAGTATTTTAACATGAATCGGCTGGTTATTTGATCTCCATAAACTAGTTACAGGGTAACACGATATCCCTTGGTAATAATGGTTGTCAGACTTTCAGAACTCTGACTACGATTGAGTAGTTAGTCTATATTTGCATGTTTGACTGAAATAAATTCCTATATAAACTATTTTTGCGGATTATTTGAAGATAGATTATATCGCAGCATTGCTAAATGTGTTTCATTTTGTACAGTTACAGCGTGGGTGCGCCTGCGTCGGACGACAATATTGATAAAGATTTCGTGTTTAAGCTTCAGTTCAAGAACCATGTGTACTTCTTCAGAGCGGACAGCCACTATACATTCAATAGGTATGACTTATTTGAAAAACTTCATTTTATTCAAGCGCATATAAGGCAAGTATCTTCAGCCACTATTTTGTCGCCAAAGATACTTCTTCTACTATTATCTTCTTAGGTAATGGTGCTGATTGCCTTGTTAAAAGTTTAAAAGCAAAACTATATTTTGGACTTTTCCATCTTATTCTCTCTTTTAAATAAAAAAATCTTTCTCTTTCTTCATTTTTCTCTGTCAATTTTAGCTAAAGCTTCCATAAAACATGTCAACCCATTTCAGACCACATTAACCAAAAACACTGTATGGTTCAACTTAATCCTTACTGTCCTTTTCTCGAGCTGTCTGTCAGAAAGAGATGGCATGAAGAAATGGCTCTAAAAAAAATATATTTGAGAACAAGAGATCAGCGCCAGTGTTTTCATGAGTGTTGGTAGAATCATAACTACCTTCGCGAATATTGCTTTCCTATTATTAAGGTAGTTGACAAGTATTGTCTTTGTTTACAGATGGACGGAAGTTCTACAGACGGCTACAATGCGGCCAGAACACAATTGATCATAAATCAATCGTAACTAGATAATTAATAAAAATAAAATACCTAAAGTTAAAATAAAATATCACGAATCGATACAACATTGGTGCCATAGAATCGTGGCCAGATATATTTTTGTACGACCTTTACGAAGTGAATCTTGCCTGTATTTATTGCGTGAATAGATCGCTTTAGTATTAGATCAAGACTGACGGATGTCAAAGACATGGATGCACTGTAGTCATAATATTAGGTGGCTCATGATAAACGTAATATTCTGGTGGACTTTTACACCTCTCGGGGCGAGCACGGCTATAACATTGCTTGAGTCACCAGGCGCGGTCACAGACAAAGACTGGGAAGGGTCAGATAGAGAGATAGAAGGGGGGCGGGTCACGGAAAGGGTGGTCAAAGAGGGGGGAGGAGTCATAGAATAAGTGGTCAAAGATGGGGGGGTCGCGGAATGTGTGGTCAAAGAAGGGGGGTCACGGAAAGGGTGGTCGAAGTAGGGGGGCGGGTCACGGAAAGGGTGGTCAAAGAGGGGGGAGTGGTCATAGAATAGGTGGTCAAAGATGGGGGGGTCACGGAATGTGTGGTCAAAGAAGGGGGGTCACGGAATGTGTGGTCAAAGAAGGGGGCGGGTCACGGAAAGGGTGTTCAAAGAGGGGGGAGGGGTCATAGAATAGGTGGTCAAATATAGGGGGGTCACGGAATGTGTGGTCAAAGAAGGGGGGTCACGGATAGGGTGGTCAAAGAATGGGGGGTAAATAGTTGACGAAAAAACAAAACAAATGGAAGTATTCTACTTTCATAGGCAATCAAGGTGATCATATTTAAGACGTCAGTCTCGTTTCGTAAGGAGGAGGTATTCCAATTTGACATGACGACTTTGTCATGTCACACATGACTTGCGTGAAAACCGTAACATACCGCTCTCATCATTTCTTGTCACAAACGTACGCCCGTTCTCGCCCCGCTGCCTAGGGTAGCCATACAACAACGTGTCGTATCACGTATCCCGCAAAGATCCAACTGTTTTGTAAATTTAAAATAATATATTTTTGTGGATACAACTTGTTATTCTGCCGACCTAACAGTAGGCTATTGGTTTCTGTCGTTTAAGCGGGAGACTTAGGTTTATATCGTCATGATAGTTCGAAAGTGCACACATACAGTTCGCGTCATGCAAGTTCGCCGCTCTGAAGTTAGCTACAAATGACTGCGCAGTAATCAATCTTATACTAAAACAGCAGCGCGCCCTGACGTGCGCATTCAAATGGTGTTTGGTTGCTGGTGCTGGTTTTACAGAGGCACATTTACGTGACGCGAACTGTAAAACTTACAGATACCAACGAAAAATACCGTCGCAGTGTTAATAAAACTAAGAATTTTAACATTTAAATGTTTGGCCCTTGTTGTCACTCATACTTTTAGCGAATCACTCTTCACAAGTATATATTTCCATTGATACCTTGATTTTAATATAATTATATTATTTATTTAAGATTTATGATAAGTATACATTGGTCTGAATGGACGTCACAACAATAGTTTTTTTTAATAAAGTACCTATCCGGTCGGAAAACGGCATGTAGAGTTCTCGGCTTTGTATAGCGGCGTTTCTGTCACTCATACCTGTGTGACAGTCTTCTTCTAAAGCTCGATGTGTCATATTAACGCCAGTGTACTGTGTATAGTTTCACTTTATGAAAGGGAACTGTCTCCTTGATATTTATAGATATTAACAGTACAGTATAGGCTTGTATCAGAGAAGAGGCCTAAAAAAATTGCCTATTTATAATTATGTTAAAATATAGAAGAATATTAGAATATATTTGGATGGATGGTAAGCAATTATTTGTACATACATTAACGATGCATGAATGGATGCATGGAACACTGGTTTCAGTATGGTTTGGAACGAAAAACTCGCCAAATTAAGGCATTGGTTGTGTGCTATAAGGTTTATTAGAGTTCTTGTAATTAACTTAAAAGAAAATTGGTCCTTTGATCCAGAATTCCAGCAATAAAATATTCGTATCTTGGACAATCTAGTAAGGATGGTAGAGCATAGTAACATTACAGTAATTAGCAATCGATAGTCAGCGTTCTCATCATTTCACTCGTTATTAAAATCGAATAAGCTCGTAACAGACAATAAATTTTGAGTTGGTACAAAATATTTGATTTTGTTCGTTAAATTATAAAATATCATTTCCAAAATGTTTGTCGGCTGTGTAGAATAGATTTTATAAGATATTAACAAACACATTATTGTGGTCAGTTGTTGAATATTAGCAATAAAACATCACAGGTATAATCATAGTTAACACGTTGACGGACAGTACTGCCTGTAGGCGTCAAGCCAGTCAGAAGTAATACGACAGTACGCCCTTCGACGTCGATCTTTTGACTAGTTTAAACACAGTACGCCATAAGACGTTTACGCCTCAGAACGTACTGTCATATATCTACAAAAATACATAACCTATGTGAAAGTACTGTCTCAGCAACCTAACATGTGAGAGAGTACTGTCCGTCAACGTGTTAATATAAGAATAATGAGCGACTTTATAAAGTATATAAATAAGCGCGATTGATGGCTCATCAAGCGTTGAAATGGTACAAACGAAACAATGGAAATGAATGAACTGTACGACTGAACGAATGATAACCGACTGAGTGATTTAGATTAAAACAATCAATGACACGCGGATAATACAAATCTATATCCATACTATTGACATTTCAAGGTTTTCTTTTCCCCCATTTTCATCGATAAACATGTTTTTGATAATAATCATTATAGAAATCCAAAAGTTCTATTGTATATTAAAATAATATGCATGATGTTAAATTAATGAATTCATATTTCGAGTGCTATTATGTGTGAATATTCCCAAAGCTTTTATTTATAGATTTATTTATGAAGTAACAGTTTATTAGTTTTAAATAAGAATGAAGAAACATTTTATAATCTTATTCCCGATTTAATCATTCTACAACATCATGTTGAAAAAATATCAAAATATAATCTGTAATTGTTGTAATTTTTTGAGAAATTTATGATCATGTAAAAATAAAACATACAGGTATTAAAAATGATATTTGAAATAAAAACATTGAAGTCCATTCGACGTTTTATTTGATAGATTCCCATTTTAAAATATTTGTTCGAAATTACTTACATTTAATTTGGCTTTGGCAACACCGAAGTTTCTAGACAATAAAATAATCTACCGATATAAATATGTAGAATGTCAGATCTTAAACGTTAAATACATTTTTTAAATGGTCTACTTAGTATAATGTGTTTCTAAAAATGCTTTATGAGATCATACAGAATCTTTGGCATTATCTGCTTTACTATAAAGGTGGCACATTAAATTCCCTACTGTTATTCGTAATAAAGTAAAATGCTGTCAGATTTCTTAACAACTACATTTACATCTAAAATATAGCAATCAGTCAAAACTGATGGACTTTAGCGCCTTACAGAAGACCACAGACAACAAAGTACATTACAAATACCGCCACCATTTAGCACACATAAAAGGTTTAATTCCATTTAATAAAGCTGTGAACCAAAATCAAATTGTGCTATTTATTTTTTTCACTCTTCTGTAAGGCGTCTACATCCTTTAATGCCATGCCTGCACTAAACTCGCCTCGAGGCTCCGTTTGGTCCCTTACCCGGAGTCCAATAGTTTTGACCGATTATGATACAAAAATATCTTACAATATTTACAGCTTCAAACGCTTAGCGCTGATAAATAAATTAGATTGCATACTAAAATAAGTGAACGGTACATTTTGTGCCTGCCGCAATAAATAATAAAATGTACATCGGATGTAACCACTAAGTTTAAATGTCATAGACTAAAAATATATTAGGTAGTTAAAAATAAATAATGTCATAGTAATATTTAGTAAAAATAAATAACTTCTAAAATATTTTTATGTACAAAATACATTCATTAGGTCAATTTTTTGTTACTAAAAACAGAAACGGATGCAAATCCGATAGGAATCAAAATATTTTTACACAATTTGCGCATTATGTGACAGCCTCTACCTAGCTTTTAAAATATACAATTATAATCATATTTAGCTGCACATCACAGTCATGTAACGGTGCAAATTGGATATAGCTATGTCTCTTAATTTCACAAAATATAGCACGGGAAGATAAGCCGACACGACCTATAAGTAGCAAGGTAATTGAAAAGTTGGTACTGGCACCTAAAATGGCAACATTAAACATGGCTTAACTGTAGCAACACCAATAAGGACAGGCTCACTAACTCAAAACAATCGTAATTTCAACTATTTATAACCTATGCTGTCCCACTTTTGGCCAAGTCACCCTCATCGTCTTCCACACTCCTCCCTGTAGCCCTTTCTGACCTATCTTGGGTAAAATAGGCAGCAAGAAATGTCCCAAAACTTATGGAATAAACATCATATGTTAATTCACATCCTAGTCGAGACGGCATCCCCATTCTCTTTATTCTCTCCATCCAGCTGTTCTTTGCTGCGTTTTTCTTTATTTCTACTTTTGAATATGGAAGCGTTGGTTATGGACCGGATGCGGAAGGAGCCGAGCGTGCCGTTTCCAATGGACGTGCCGGATCCTTCGTGCTGCTGGTGCCGGATGTTCGGCGACCGGTCCCTAGGTCGCGTTCTCGATGAGAAACTTGCTGCTTTCAGTCTAGCTCCTATAATGAAGATGATTGATTGTTACGGTAAGTTAGACAAAAGGAGATTCCAAAGGTTTATTTATAAGAAGCTTGATTTTCACTGCAGGAAGAATTCAGGCGTCAACTAACGTTTGGTTGTTAATTTAGGAGTGTATTATCATAACCCTCCTGTAGTCTTGACTACCTTGGGTTCAACCCACAGCATTTAACTTTTAGAGTATTCATATTCCTGACCTTACAATATCAATACTCTTCTATCACATCACATATTGCTTACCGTGATTGTTTCATGAAAATGAGAACAACCAATCGTAACAGTAATTATATATATTATATAACTAGATAGGCTTTCAACAAGCGAAGGCTTGCGTACCTAGTCCCAACTTGGGCTGCTTATCCTTAGGCAGAGCATCGTGAGGCATCAGCTGCGGGTGTGCGCCGCCTGTGGGCGTGTGCGGCGCCGACAGCGACGCGATCGGCGCAGACGTTATGTCCGCGCGCCGCACCACCAGGCTACTCGAGTGCGGGCGGATCGCGCCCAGCTCCAGCTCGTTGCCAGTTCTGTATGGAAGATCAATAAGAGAAGTTAAATAATTATAAAGAAGCGTTCGTCGAAACGAGTTGAAACCTGGATCGGTATAGACAGCGATAAGATGCTGAAGCACATTATTTGCTTTCAAGTTTTGAAGAAAATATGTGGTCGTATACACGCCTCATAGAATTATCACGAGTAAAATTAGATTCTTGTTGTTACGTACGTCCTGACATGTCGTGTCCGTGCTCTGCGCAATTCTGACCGTCGTTGTGAGCCATTCGGCGCAGTATCCGCTCGACTCGTCCGCACGCTGCCGCCCCGCTTAGCTACAACAGCACAATATGTTACAATACAGCTTTGTAGCCGAGTCGATGGTAAGGCAGGTACTAATTATTGTTTTAATCTGATTATTTCCTACCAAAACTAATGAGCCTCAAAGACCAAAGAACCAGAAATTGTATATTTTGGTCCATCGAGGAGTCGGGCTTAGTCCAATAACAACGTCTTCATAATCTATCGTTGTACTTACGCGCAGCCGGAGTATCGAGTGGATGTGTGTAGATGCGCTTGCGTGCTTGGAGCATGGTATAGACGAGGGCAGCCAGCGATCGTGGCGGTGCGGGCACTGAGGGCCGCGCAGGCGCCGCCGGGGCGGCTCCTCGGGCGCGTATGACCCACCACGTCTCCATGCGACCTTTTCCTTTTACTTCGACGTTGCCACGACGATCGAGATCATAACCGCGGAGTTCTAATAGCTGAAGAGCAGGATTGTTTATTTAAATAAAATTTTATAAATGTTCGAAATTGTGATGGATTTTGGACGTCTATGGACAGAGTTACTTATACATTTACTGGGTCACTTTTTGCAGTGGTAATTGATGTTTAGAAGCTTCGCGCTAAGAACACTTCGGAATATCTGCATATAGGTATGTTCACCAATAAATACCTACAGTTTACGGGTAAACTCAGGTCAAGGAGATTATGGTTGATAATTCAAGTCTGGTGTCTATCCAGTTGGCGCTGATAGAGTTATAAGCATGAGGCATCTAAGAAATGGTGTCCCAACCTTAGTTTCGCCCTATGTTTATTGTGTTGCTTACTTACACAACACATAGACATGTCACTTATACACTATAAGTCAGTGATAACGAGCATAAGAGGGAGAAGCGGTTATTTTTGCCGATAGAAAATACGAAGAAAAAGGTCACCTGCTTAGTGTACTTTGTGACTTGAATCTTGTCCATGGCGCCGGTGGTTTCCATACGGGAAGCTTCATTGACAGTGTTCCCCCAGATGTCGTACACCGGCTTGCGAGCACCGATCACTCCGCCCACGAGGGGACCGCAACTTATCCCTGAATAAGAAAACAGTAAGAAATTACTTGGAACGTTGATCAAAATTTGCGCTAGGATGAGGTGCGGAGAGGCAGCAAAAATGTTAATTTGAGTGAAGTGGTCTTTTGCGGCTTCAAATTACCACTTCACTATTATGTATTAGGTAACTTGAAATACATTTAGGAAGCAGAAACTGTATTGGTAAAGTACAAAGTGTCCGGCTATGAACTGTGCTATGTTCATGTGTATAAACACTTTTCACCCAAGGCACAACAATGACATATATTTAAAAAAAATGGTCTTCGTATTAGCATTCGACGGCACGGTTGGCACAGTGGCTGAGCGATTGGCTGCTGGCCTGTGTGTCGCGGGTTCGATCCTCGCACTGAACAAATATATGTATGGCTTACTACAGATAGTTGTTCCGGGTTTGGCTGTACATATGTGACTTTCAATGTTTCTACACGCACAAAGATTTTTTTTTTAATAATAGAAAAAAAAATAGTGTAGGTCGCCATTGTTTTTTTGGCCGATACAAAGATTTTATTTTAATGATTAAATATCACACTTTTGTTGAAAATCAGTAGTTTCTTGGTCTTTTGATGTTTCAATATTGAAGAGTAGTAGAGTAGATGGTCAGCGTTTATTGATGAGTTCATAATCTATTCTTAATCTGTTTGTACAGTCGATAGCCGAAAACCTTGTAGAAAGGTCTCTTACCTACTCTTAGCCGAAATTTGTAGAAGCTGTGCTTGCTGATGTCCTCTAGCGCTTCCCTTAAAGCGAACGCATAGTCAACCAGTGCGCATAAATGTTCACAGCTGTCTTGTCCAGTCTATAAAAACCAATATATTATTACTTTCTTTTGTGATGTAAGGCAATCTTTTGGTGGGGTTATCTTAGACATAACTTCTTGATTCTCGTTTTGGAGATCACGACAGCCGTTTGGGATAAAATCAAGCTAGACAGAGGTAGCGCTGCTACCATCTGACGTCACAACGCTGTAACGCCGTAACTACGCTCCATTCGGTTCAAAGATTGCCTTGTGTAACAAGGATTAACGAATAGTTCTTCGCTTCGGAAAAACGGAAAAGTTTCAAAAACTTTTTTGGTGAAACTTGTCCATTTACCAAAGATATTTTTTTATTTGCATTAAATATCATTAATCCATTCATTTTAGTAACATCATCATTTTTTTTTTAATTTTTATGTATATTTTAAATAGTGGTCAAAAATCCTTTATACAAGGCATGCAGTGCATGTACTAGATAGGATAATATAAAAATTAAGAAATAAGTTACCTTATTGTGGTTTGGGTTGAGACCTGAAGCAGCCATGTACGTGGCAGCTATCGTCTTGATCTTCTCGATGCTTTTGAACCGCTGCTGACTCAGCAATTTATCAAAGTCAACTGCAAATAGGAATTCAAGAATCAAGTCAAGAATTTACTAATAAAGATGTAAACATTAGAATTATGTGACGTGTAGTCTTTACGTCAAAGCGAAAATGAAGGAAGAAGAACAAGCAGAAAGATGAATGTGTTCGGTTGGTACATTACAAATGATCTCGTTGAGCACGCGCATGCACTCGACCGCCTTCTCCTCCGAGTAGAACTCGTCGAAGTTCGGGATACCCGCGAACATCACGCCAACCTCGTCCCGCCACTGTGAATACAGCTCCTGGAATTGACGTAAGTGGTTGAATTGAGTTGTATTACAGAGAAGTCAGAAAACCATGTCAGATAAAAGAATATAGGGTTTCAGAAAACCAGAACAAGTTTGAAATCAGTGCAGTGACTCGGCTGTATTTCATGGTACTTGTTGTGGTATGTCGACCAATGAAAAGAAAAAAACCAGACCAATGAAAAAAGATTTGACAGCACATTTTATTGGTTAAGAAACTGAACAAAAGCCATAAATCTCTTAATTCATATGAAAGGTGGCTATCACAATCTTAAAATAAATTGTGAAATATAATAAAATTTTCTTTTAAGAAATTGCACCCGCCACTGTTTGTCTCTGCATCACCCAAAGGTTGACTGGTAGAAAATGCCTATGGCATTAAGTCCGCCTCTGTACATTTGTGTGCTTAAAGTATTAAATAAATAAAAACATTTCCATAAACCCAACTTACATCAGGACACCAATCTTTACTTAGAAAGTGAACTACTACGTGATCCGGCAGTATATGTTTGAGCAGATGTCTGTTCGTCTTCTGTGTATCCTCCATCTCGTCCAGGTCTGTCTCCGCCTGCAGCTTCCAAATGAAGTCCAGGCGTGACGTCACTTCCACCAGTCGCCCGTGGTATATAACCACTACCAGGAATACTGCCATCAGGATCAGCATTTGAACGTAGGCTGGGAGTGTGCTGAGAAACAAATACATTAATAATGAAAGTAATCTGAAAGGTAAGAAAAAAAACCGTCCACAAGAATAGAACTCATTAGTATTTACACTGGGGAATCGAATAACATGAATAGATTTTAGATCACGATCATGATCATCTCCGATTTTCGATCCAGTCATTGTTATGTAAGAGCCTCGCCTCTGGCAGATACGTGTCAGACCATCGACACTTGGATGGGCTGAATGTACCTATATATAAGATTCCGTCAAGGATATAAAAATATGGAGATTTAGCACATAAATCTACTATCTTAACGCGTAATGACTTGCTTTTCTTCAAAATGAAGAAGGCGACGAGCTAAATAATTCGAAAACAATATGCTACGACACAATACAATATATACTCACGTGTTGGTACTTGTGTTATAGTTCATGTAGTTGTAGTACACAAGCAGCAAAACGCAATACATCATGACGTTGACGGTCGCTAACAGCGTCTTGATGAGGTAGTACAACTTGAGAACCGAAGTGAGAGCGACCAAGCACAGCACCCAGGTGAACACCACGTATTCCGGCCGGTAGCATTCGTCTGGGGAAAGGAGTGCATTCATAATAAATTTTATTTTATTAAGAATATTATCGATTTATATGACAGATAAAGTGATGAAGAATATTAATATTCCTCATAAGGTGACCTAATAACCTCCTTGAAAGGGTTTATCGTAGATGGTTTGGTCATAGGTACATCTGATTAATTAAATTTAAGGGGTCAAACAAAACGGTGGAGGTTAGATAGGCAGTCGCTCCATGCAAATTATTATTATTCGGCTGCAACCGGTTAGACTAGAAGCTGACCCCAACATAATTGGGAAAAAGCTAGACAGAAACTGTTACCATTTCCTGGCGACGAAAACGCGCGGAAACTATGTATGATACGGTCTTGTCTCTTTTGATTGTCCACTTGCGATCATGGAAAGATCCACAAAAGTCCAAGTCATTTGAGCATAAATAGCAATTCTGCACTAACCTGAATCAGTCATATCGGTGCTGTTGACTTCTGTGGTGTTGCATGTTATATTAGAAGAATTGACTTGTTGAGATTTGGGGATAAACGATGGCGGGCAGACGTAGAGTTTTATCGTGCTGCAAAAACAAATGTAATGGATAAAATGGGGTGAATAGAAAATGCAGGAGTGAATCGAAAGGAAATTTTCAATAGAATTTTCACGTTAATTCAATATCTTTTGTTAAAAATAGTATATCGAAATTGTTATTTCAATTCAGTAAATAAATAGTCATTTTCTGCTATAAACAATATACATATTTATAACAAACTTGAAAATGCGACTATTCAATGAAATTATGACATTTGAGTGCCAATTTTTTTTTAGAGTTGCAATGGTGATTTTAATAATTCTTTGTCGACAAATGTATGTTTTTTACGTTCGCGAACATTATTTTCAATAGTATACAACCTATTACTGAGCTGCATCGAACCAGTTATTGTACTATTAACTTAACCGGCGTCTGAATAAAGTTCTAAATTCAAAAACGGTTCCTTGGTTTAAACCTGGATCTGATGATAAACCTCGTTTTGTAATTTGCTAAACGGTTAGACTGCAACTTTCTGTATTATGTACTATGAAATAAGTCTCTCCTTCAAAACAAAATAACAATACTTTTATTGTACTTAGGTATCTCTCTTGATGTTTACCTGGATAAAGACATGGCAGTAATAAAGCAGCAGATATGCACGTTCCTAATGTTGCGCGTCGAGCTGAGGTAGGCAGAGATCTTGTTGAGGCGCGGCAAGATCCCGGGGAACTCCTCCAGCATGACCAGCACGAAGGACAGGGTGAATGGCACCGTCATCGACATCAGGATTATAATGAGGTACTGGCAACTGTGGTGAAGTAAAACCTTATATTCATAACGGCCGGTGCTAATTAATAACAATAAACCTTTAGATGCGTCAACCACATTTATGATTTAAGTCATAAAAGATTTAAAAGATTTAGGCAGACTGGACTCAAATTCAGACTCTCCCAGTTTGTTTCTTTTGGGCAAAAGTACAGTAGCTTAAATTAATATAATATGTCAAAATTAAAGAATGCGTAGCATATATAAAAGCTATGAGACTAATGTCACTTATTCAGCTTTCATATTTAGAAAACACCAGTTTTGTATGATATGCGTACGGGACACGTACCAACACTATTCCCAACCACTGGAACTCCTGAAAACCAAAATCAACAGTGGCAACTACCAGAAATGCGTCGAGGTAATAAACCACGACGAGTCCCGGAGAAACAATTCAATGGTTTTGAATTCCGAAAAGAACAGCGGAGGAGTTAGAAAAATACAATATTTCCGCTAAAATCTTACTTGTAATGCACCAAAGACTGCACAGCCACAATGAACAGCCATAATACAAGGCAGCTCATGACATTAGACTTGAAGGTCTTCTCATCGACTTCGCAGAACCTCTCCTCCAGTGAGGGACGACGGAAGCGAAGTGACCAGCCGTGCATGTTGTTGACTCGCATTCGACGGTTAGACTTCACCTCGATCGAGTGGTTTATTATGTCATAGTCCTGTAATTAAAGCATCAATAAGTCAGATTTACACAACAGTAATTTGAAAGTGGCGCCGGTGACTAAAAAGTTGTGTAGTAATAGTATTAGGCATGCGTAGGAATGAGGAATACCTATGTATGTCGTGGAGAAAATATTCGAGTATAAATGGGTATGGATGGTTATAAGAGTAGAGGAAGACAAAATAAACGATGAAGAATTCCGTGAAAGATGATATGGCCAGAAAGATGACTGTGACTTTTAAGATGACGGCAAATAGATATGTCATACCTATGGATTCACCAATTAGAAGTTGTAATGGCGCATTAGCATGCAAGGTAATTACATAGTTTTGTGTAAGTTACTGGCATGTGTGGCAATGAATTACATAGTTATGTGTAAGTTACTGGCTTTAGTAGTTATGATTTTAATCGGTCGTAACAGTCATGGTTCCAAGAGCAAAACAAAAATCTTTGAGGGCCTTAGTGTCCCTATTTGATTAGATGAGTTTTTAGTATCATCAATATTCTCCTGCCTTTATCCCAATTTGTTTGATCACTACTGATTCACCATCTTTTTAGCCGTATCATCTTTATCCATCGCTGTCCATCGGTATCTATTTGTCATGATTGATAACGATTTAGCTGTGAGTTACCCATCTCAACATACTCCTCGACATACTCGAAATCTTATTCGATCCGTTCGCGTAACACAACACTTCTTCTTTGTTCAGTTACCTTTCATTCATCCCTTTTTGGCCCACCATTTCATACAAGACAGTAAATTGAACCATCGCTTAACCGGTCTTTCCCGAAGCGGGGTATTATCTGCCGCAATTTCATCCATCGTGTGTTAAATCTGTGCCAGTCTGACCTATTTCACAGACATAAATTATTGGCCCAATAGAAAATCTCAAAGCTAATCTAACTCAATTTCCGTTAGTCGAAAGAAAAAATGGGGTCACCTTTTATAAATCCGCTAGTACGTGTTGCTTAGTTTATATTCCTGTTGTACCTTACCTCGACATCGGAGAGTGGAGGCACGTCATCAATTTCCGGATCTTGTTTTGAGTCGTCACAGTTTGTGCGATGCGCGCGCGCTACACTAGCTGCACCACTCGAGTAGTACTGCAATACATAATTGAATTATTTTCTGTTGTGCTGAAAAATAACAGGTTTGAATTTACAAGGTCAAGTTACATTTACTGGCAAAACTTCACGGACGTGTGTATACACATCATTTATTATAACATAACATCACGCCTGTATTTCCAAGAAGGGTTGGGCAGAGGTGTACCTTCAGTACACCCCCATTTCACCAGTTATGTTGTCCCATGTAATAGGGGGAAAGCCTATTACCATCAATTGGTCACACATCTAGAATCCGGGAATATCATATTGCTCGGCACGGGTATCGAACCCAGGACCTCAACATAACCAACAATGTTTAGGGGAAAATCGTCACCGTGAGAAAACCTTTAATTAATATTAGTATGAAATCCCCAACCCACCTGAAGAAAGCGTGTTGATCAATACTCCTGCCTTCTCTATGAGAAGACGGCTTTGCACTGCCGTGGGACATTCATATGCTGGTATTATACAGGGTGTAAGGCACAAATTAATACCATGAGTTCGGCAAATGACTCTGGACCCCAGAGCGTTGAAATTTTTCGTCGGCTTCTCCTAATTTCTACGATATTTCTATGTTTTGGCGCAGTGGTTGAGCCATCGGCTGCTGCGCCGCGTGTTGTGGGTTCGATCCCCGCACGGAACAAATATTTGTATGACCTACAGGTAATTGTTCCGGGTCTGGCTGTTTGTGTATGTCAGTTTGAATGTTTGTAAACGCACCCACGATACAGGAGAAATTCCTAGTGTGGGGCAACGTTTTTTTAAAAAGAAAAGAAAATAAAGTTTTTTTTTCGTTAAAGTGTCAATATTTATTTCTATCCAACCCAATGAGATGCTTAATAGAATACTGAATAACTTAAATTTGAAATAAAAATCTCTTTGGTTTAAATAGATATGACGATTTTCTCATGACTTTTTAGTGTTTAAGTAAAAAAAACACTTAAAAGCGTAAAAATGAGGAAACAGTCGACCAAAACTTTCAACGCCGAGGTATCCAGAATCCTGATTATTCAGGATGTACCTTCCCACACTGTATTTTGTAAAAGAGAGGCCTTGTCCCAGCTGTGGGACATAGATTGTAAACAACCTTAGTTTTTATTTTCCATAAACGTCTTATTAGACACTTCTGCACACAAATGTACTGAACTGTTTCTTTTTTCATGATTCCAGGGTAGATCCCATGGTAAAAGATGTTCATAATGACCCCTTAAGAGGTAACAACAACTAAGGTCACGGATATATTTATTTATTTGTTCTTACACCACCACCACTTTTTAGAGTCCATGGTGTTACATACTTGTCTTACATTTTGGAAAGGCATCTCCGGCGTCCAGTCAGCGGTCATCTCGTCCTCGATGGTGCTGCTGGGCCGGCGTGGTGTTCCCTCCCAGTTTGTTTGGGGTGCTTGTTGGGGTACACTGTCGGCGTACAAAAGTACTGGTTACTAGTATAATTGGGATGACGCCAGAGTTAAACTAAAGAAATTGTTTTTTGTCCATGAGTCAGGAAATAAAAAAATATTAGACACGTATTTATTGTCACAAGACGAACCGAAAATGCCTGGAAGAGCTACTGGTCCATGAAAGAGCTTATGATGGGAAACCTTGCTTTGTCACTAAAGCGAAAATTGTGCACATGTGCATTTTTCTCATTTTGACCTCTGGTTCAAAGAGTAAGCCTGGTAGCTTAGTCTTTGACGAACATCCAATAGTCCAAACTCAAGGTCTGCCAACGTGATAAAAATGTTTAGGTAGGCTTCTAGCATTCAGCTGGTAGGATAAACCAGAACAAAAGAAGGCAGGAGATCATACAGTATGTTTAGTATCAGACAAGAAAATTCTTATCTTTCTTATCTTCTAGTGATGCATTCGGCAATGGTGCACGCCTTATATCTAATATATAGATATAATGCTCACCTGGTCCTAGACCGGTGCCTCGTCCGCCTTGGCTGTTCGCTGCTCTTGATGAGGTACGTGACGTGGTTGTGTTCCCGAAGGTAAGGGTCACGGGTACCACCATCACCAGGTTCCACTTCAAACGCGCCGTTCAAGCATTCCATTGTAGAAGATGATATGTGAACGCGACTGTAATAGATAACAAGATTTAATGATAATGTCTCATTACATATCAGGGATACATTACTAATTAAAGTTAAAGGACATTGAATAATATATTAATTAGCGGTAGAAAAGCTTGCCGAGATTGAACCATGAATGGGTGACATCCATTTATTTCATTTTATTTATCTTGAATGGCCAACCAATAAGATTTAAAAATATTATTCGTAATATGCATGCTCCAAAATGTAACAATTGTGCCACAAACAATATTCTATCAAATTAACTAAATATCGTTAAATAAAAATGAAAAAGAAACAAAAAAGTCAAACATATCCCAAAGTAATTTTCAAAATTTCATGCCGAAAACGTTGTCTCGACTGTCATTTGTAGATCTATAACAGTCGTTACGGTCAGTCAGAACCCCGAAAATCTTAGAACCAGCCTTAGAGGTCTTGTTCTGCCCAGTATCTCTTTTGTGCAAGTCTGATAGGCAGTTGCTTCATACTGGTATTCAACTGTACACAGATACTCTGGAAGCCAATCCCAACAGATAATTTTAACAGAAATAAAAAGATCATAGTTACCCAGGCAGACCACCACTTTCCATGCGATTGGCAAGGGTAACATCGTGTGACCACAGGTCGAACTGCCACTTAAGGAGTCCCAGTACACCGCACAGCACCTTACCACTGTGTATACCGATACGCATGTCCAGATCCACCTAAAAATATCAACATTAGGGGTAATTAAGGATATTTTTAGCATCGTGATCCAAAGGACCAAATTAAAAAAAAAAAAAATTGCAGTCAGCAAAGGATTTTTTTAACCTAAGTTGCAGTACTTTAAAAAAATCTGCAATTCATTTGAATTGAGAAAACTTTTTGAACGATTGTCAGTGTGTGTATAGTCACCGGCAAATAAGATGGCAAAATTTTGGCGTAGTGGGGGTAAGTTCGCGCATCGTACACTTAGTGGCACAAAAAAGTGGTAACTTTTATTGATCGTCATTATTCTATTGTTATTGCCATCATTTATATTTAATCATAACTGTATAGAACAAAGATAAAGAAGGGAGAGGAATTCAAGTTTATTAGGAGTTATAAATAACGTGCATTTAAAATTCAAAAAAGTTTATATATAAAAAAAAAAAAAAAACTAGTCGTCGTCACTATCCGTTAATAAAACTACCCTTGGCATCATATTGAAAGTCGCAATCGCAGAACACTATGGTTGTGTTCTGCAAGTGTTTGGTCAATGCTGTATGTTTTAAATTGTTCTTTTTCCTATTTTATTAATTTGTATAACTCTGGTTTGAGCATACTTTCCTCGTATGCTATGCCTTTTCAGGAACTCTATCCTAAATTTAAAAACAATAACAACACTTAAGTTTAACACAACAAAAACAAAGGGTTCAATTTTCGTGCACTGAAATGTAATCGGGAGCGAACGGGACGAAGGCGCGGTGCGGGAGGCAAGGGTCGACTGATGCACCAATCGCGCGCTCGGATCGACGCTACCTCATACCCCGCGTCCCGCTTGACCACCAAAGAGACCTAAAAATCGACTTGTGCGCATCTAACGACTTTTGCCATCTTATTTGCCGGTGATTATACGTGTTCTTATTGTTTCATTTATGCAATGTATGACCTGCGCATTGTATCGCACGTCGCGGATGGCTCGTATCATGTGCAGCCCCATGTTGACGCAGCAGTGGGCGTGGTCCTCGCGCCGTTCCGGTAACCCACTCACGCAAAAGTAACAGTCACCCAGTAACTTGATGCGGAGACAGTGGTTCTCCTGTGGAATAGAAGAGATTAACTTTTTAAGTGGTCCCTTTGTCCTAAAAATAATCCTTGAAGTTTTGCTTCAACGTTAAGATCAAGTTAATACGTTGAGAATATTCAAAAAGCTGGTGAATGTGTCTATGGCCCCTGAAGTCATGATTATTTTCTTATTTTTCCCTTTGATACAACAACTTAGGTAGTTTAAATAAAGTCTTACCGATGCCAACCTGTCGAAGCGAGCAAATAGTTCATTGAGCAGCTTCACTAACTCTTGCGCACTGCATTTGCTTGATAGTTCTGAAATCATTTTCGTATTAGTATAACAGTGGCTCCCAATGGAAACTCATCTCTACTCAAACATGTTTAAAGTCTATATTAACTTACCAGTGAACCCCTTGATGTCAGCATACAATATGGATACGTCATGATGCTGTTGTATGTAGAGGTTGTTGAACTGCTGCTCTTGGAACTCTCCTTTTACCTTGTTCACGTGGCTGTAGATCTCTTTCGCCAGAAAGTCTGGTATCACTGTGTGTTAAAAGAATATTTAACTTAGAAAAAAAGGTATCGCGAACACCATATCCCAGTGTTTGAGACATCATGACGTATTTATAGGGAACCATCTCGATTTTTCTTACGTCTGACTGAAGCTGAATTTTAAGTACAGGACAACCCAGTACCGTTTGTCAAACATATTAAAATCTCACCGCTCTGAAATAGCTTCCACTGCCTCTCACTCTCCCTCTTGGTCTTTTCACGTGTGACCATCGATCTTCTAGTCTCGAGGAAAGCCTTCCTCTGCCCCCAGTCAGCTAAGGACTTGGCATACATTCCCGCGAAATTGACCGCTATGTACAGTAACGCGTTACCAATTAGGAGACGAAGGCTGCATGTGTGCGACTGTAAAAAAACTTTTATTAGTTCATCTACTTAGGAAAAAAAGTTTTAGATGAAAATTTAAGGACGAATTTGAGATTAATTTAATGAGCACTAAGATGAAAAGCTGAATTACAGAGCAAAACGTGTTCAAGGTAAGCGTTTTTATTAAAAACGTCTCGACAGACAATTTAACAATTAGTTTTTTCTCAAAGGCTCACTGTTACACTAAGGCAGAGCGAACTAATTATTTATTTACGAAATTAAAAGCTACGAAAATTGTAAAGCAGTTGAAAACAAAAAGAGCCTAAGATTTATAAAACATTTAGTAGCTGAACAACTCACACACATATCAGAAAACTGAAATAACGAAATAACCATTAATATCATATGTTAATTGACATACATATTATGAATTTAAATTTCACTCTGGTAACGTTCAACGTCTTTACCCACTCCTCTTAACACGTTGAACGACAAATGACCGACAAACAATACATTTTCAATTATGTCTCGATGTTTATTTGTTAAAGTAACCTAAGGTAATGATAACTTTATTTTTAGTTTGTTTTTTATATTTTTACTTATACCTAAGTTCCTCTGAAAGTTTTTATGATATTAGACAAGACTAAATAAACATTTTCCTGACTTTCTAATGTAACTTAGAACGTTGAAATGGGATTTCGATGTATTTTATCAAGATTGCAGAATTATAAAAGCCTACAGGTTATATTGGTCCTTGTTGGCGTAGGATCGAGTTGAGTGGAAAAATGAAAGGAAGGCCTTTGGCCTGCAGTGGGCCCACACAGGCTGACACCGAATTATTATTGTTAAATTATGTTAACACTTCAATGCTTAGATATCAATTACTGGGGCCTGTAAACAGGGCATTTGTTATTTAAGTTAAATTTATATAAAGTATTTGAAATTGCCAATATTAAATTAATGTACACAGAAATAAATATTGCTTTATCTTTTATCTTTATGTTAACTTACATTAATATTACAGTTGACAGCCTTCCTGGCTTCCTCCATACGATCCTTAATGACCACGGCGGTAGCGAGGACATGTGCCAGGAAAGACAGGACTCCGATGACGATGCACCAGATCAGAGAGAGAGGCAACATCGCATATGGCACGAACACTATGAACAGCATGTACCAGACTTGGTTCTCTGAGTCTTGGAAGCCGATACCTTGCCCGCTTAGACCTGAACGAACGGACAAATTTTTCAGTGTAAGATAAAATTTTCCATGATTTGATGTCAAAACACGATGTTGATGTGTTGATGTCGTCATCGACTCAGTCAGTTGTATGTACACGAGACCCATTTAAAACTGAAAAATATGTATGTTTAATACTGCGCGGAGCTAATTGCTACAAATAATATGACTCTACTGATTTGTATGCGTTTAATATAAGTTGGTCGTTACAGTCTCACGTCACATTGAATCATCTCTTTACTAGACAAGTGACACGTTCTATGTTCTAAACAATTCAAATACATCTTGAGTGATAGAACCCTACACGCGTACCATGACCACCATAGAATCGGGTTTTGTCGCCGGAAGAATAGACAACATGACAGATTGTTGAAAGATTTCAACCGTCCTAAGCATGGCGATGTTAAAACTGAAGAGAACAAAGTTTTCTATTCTCTACAGTCGCTCGGGTAAAAGAGATGCCAAGTTGGAAAGCAAGAACGTTGTGTGGTCTTGCTAGAATAGATATACATAGAAGAGGTCATGCTACGTATGCTGTATGCAATAAGTTCCGCTATTGCATACGACACACAATACCATACCTTGAGCGATGAGCAGTATCCACGTTGCAGCTGCAGCCCAGTGGAGGTAGTTGTTGGCGAAACATCGCCACCAGCCCAGCAGGCAGACGCCCACGTTCAGCCAGGCGAACGCTATCGTCCATGCGATCTGGTATGGGCCGGGTGAAGCTACTGGAGAACAGACGTAGACGTGAGTGTTGCTTTACATTATTGTTAGTTTTAGCGCAGTCAGGAAAATTGATTGCACGTGACTTCACTTCACGTTACTTGAACACCATGAAGCAACAAGGACTATTTTTCTATGTGACACTTAAATAGTTTCAACCTTAGTGAATTTTCAATTTGTGGGGCAGTGTAACGATATGCAGGTTGCTGACGTCATGTGTATTAAGGTCGTCTATTCATAATCTTCACTACAGAAAGATAAAAATAGGGTTGATGCCTTGGTAAAATAAGAAAGGAAACACAGTCCATCGGTCAGTTATTAATAAAATATTAGAGACGATTTTTTTGCTTTATCTTATTAATAAAAAATGAACTAATAAAACGCATTAAAGTTGGGGAGTGGGGACTTGCTCGTCTCTACTACGTCACGAGTAAATATAAAATTTACAAATGCATTACGTCATTCAGCATTTTAATCAATGTACCTATCGACGTAATCGATTTCATAAAAAATAATAATAATACGGATTCAATTTTTTTTTAATCTACCTAAGGACAAATTATTTTGCTATCATCCCCACTGTAAACTTGAGCCTAAGACATTATATTTTCAATAAATTAAACTATAATAAATTCCAAAAAAGTTGCCAAAAGTGAAGTCAAAAGTTGTTTTACTTACCGCCTAAGTTTGTGACCGTATAAATTATTGCTAGACATATCTGAAATTTGGAAAACACAAAAAGTTTTAGAACAATGGAACTGTTAAGTGACCAAAGAGGTCAATGAAGCTATACATTTCTAGTATAAGCTGACCTCTCATTGTATGGAAATCCTATACAGTGAGAGATCAGCTTAAACTGAAATGTATACTTTGAAATGTAGCCGTGCGTACACGTGTGTTTATTCGCTTCTTCTTGCCTTTTGTTTCATTTTTACCAGAGGACCACCAAGTTGGCTAAAATAGTTAATCCATTTGTGTTTAGAATCATCGGAAAAATGGTTTTGTAGCAAAAATTAGCAATAGAGGTTTTACAAAAGACCTTTTGATAATGATACAACTATTAAAACATGAAAAATAAAATAAAATAATTAATCACAGGGTATCGAAACATTCATCCGCATCACTGTCAACGGGAAAAGTGCCCAGATGGCTGGCAGCATTGCCACGTTGAATGGAAATGATGATTCTTTGGCCAAAAAACAGGCCAGCCACGTGGTCACGTGAAGAGTCGATTTTGATTAGTCAGTATTGTACCAACATGAATGGACATAAATAGATAGAGGAAAGAAAGAAAAAATGATAATTTGCAACAGAGGATGTGTTATTGTGTAGACAAAAAGAAAAAAAATTAAAAGAAAAGGAAATTGTGATGATAACCTGGACAGGCAAGTTTTTTTTTCAAAAAACTCATCTGATTATGAAAATCTATGCTAATTTCCAATAAACCAAGGTTCTGCCAACAATTGTAGGACTACAAAAGGATATTATTAATATTTATACTGCGAGATCATATTTGTAAACATTCTTTCAATTTTATACAGAGATCAGATAAATTTATTAATTACTGTCAAAACTTCAACGACTTACCTTAAGTGCTAAATCAACAACGTTGACCATAATGAGTGACTTCTGACGCTGCCTCCGCGAATATCTTTGGTATGATAACTCTACTGCTTTATTCTGTAACAAAACAAACAATCACTTTTATACAACTTACTTTTCGTTGACATCAAACCTCTTAATGATGAGTACAATTGAATGACCCCCATTGTATTCATCATCATGAGTTACTTTTACTAAAAATAGTTCCTTAGTAAAAGTAACTCTAAAAATGTACTACGCACCTATAATTCAGCATTAGTATGCTGAATTACAGGTGTTCAGTACATTTCCTATTTCTTAGATCGACAAATGTATGGAGCAGCAGGTTTATTTTGCGATTTGAGGCAGTGCACAGCGGCGTGCTCTCCATACATGCAAATAAGCTCATGAGCTTCCTGAATACAGGGTATGACCCTGTATTCAGGTCAGCTTTAACTTTAAGCAAGTTTGTTATCTATGTTTAAGAGGAATTTAATTGCTTCGGTAAAAAAAAAAACGCTCTCAAAAAAGACTTCGGTACTTGCTTGTTGTACCTACCGTAGGTACAACAAGCTGAAATTGATTAAAAAAATAATTGTGCATACCCTGTCTGAAATCTCTGTGCACGCCACTGATTTGGGTTGCTGTCATATTAAAAGTTGATCGTAATATTGAACACAATAGCCCCTAAGAGGTTTGGTGCCAACAAACAGTAAGGTTGTAAAAAAAGGCGGGTGTCCGATGGGTTTTCTCATCGACAAGAATGATGAGCTTCCATAGAAAGTTCTACCCATAGGCGGTGAAACTTTAAGTTCAATCCGTCCGTCAATGGTCACTTTTGTTAAGTAAGAAACTCTCCGGTAAATTATATGCCTCTTGATCTAGCGGTTTAGGCTGTTTATTATATGTCAGTCAAGGAAAGTAATATTTTTAAAATAACTTAACACCACGCCGTACAGCCACATTTCGCCAGTTATGTTTAAGTCTCATGTAAAAGGGGCGAGCACATTGCCATCAACTGGGCAGACTTCTGCCAAATGTCCGTAGTAAAACTCAATAACACTTTGTCCGACACGGGGATTGAACCCAGGATCTCACCGCCTCACGTTCAATTAAACAAAGGAAGCTGAATAAGATAAGTTGATTAAAAGTATAATTAGTCAATTATGCCAGCATACTCGTACATTGTGTTTCATACCCGTGCCTTATCTGTATGACAAGTGAGAAGAGTCTTTGCCCTGCAGTGGGCCATCAATAAAATCATATAAAGTGTAGGTACGCTCCAAAGTAAATCGCTAACATTTTCAAACCGTTTTGCGAAATATTCCCTCAAGGCAATATCTTCCGAAACATTTGTCAATAGAAGCCAGGTGACCTACATAGCTAGGTCTTCGGAGAGTGTCGCCTGTATGTTTATTTTTCATACCTGACTGAAATTTCATACTGAAAGATTGTTTGTACTAGCAAGAGTATAGGTAAATATGTTTGTACTCACCTTAAAACTATTTGTGATTGATGGACAGTATATCCCTCTGTAGTACCGGGGTGCCCTGAGCATGCCTTCTGTTTCCACTGTGGATATAAGAAAACGATGCGTGTAAATTTATCAAGAATATAATAGAATATATTTACTGTAAAACATGAGTATACATCAATAATATGTTCAATGTCTTAAAATAACAGTTAGATCTGCTTGTTTTGCTATTTCTGGCGTACAAAACAACATATTGTTTGGTTAAGAATTAACCAGACATCAATTTGAGTCTACACAACAGACTTTGAAATTAATAATCTAATCCTAATACTATTGTTTTCATAGATTGGAGGGTCAATTGGTCTTGACCAATAGCGATGGCGGCAATAGCAGTAATATGAATTCTTGCCCGAACAGAGGTCCACACAAGAATTCATAAGCCGCTGCAGCACTGCGCTGAGCTGTATTAAATTGTACTATCTAAATACAAACACTTTTGCTTTGTTCGCTTTAGATTTCGTACGTTGATGTTTTGGTTTTACTTATTATACGTCTGCATGCTTCGTCATAAGACGAACATCTATTTATGTTAAAAGTTAAATCTCTTATAAGTGAACTATCTTATGAGAAAAAAATATTCTTTAAACCTATTTTTTTTAGAGCCTCTATTGTTACCGATCGCTCTATATAAGATAGCAAACACGATTGAGTACAATCAGTATATCTATGTTGGCGGAAAACCAAGGTACCTATGTTTTCACTATATTGCATTTTTCTTTAGCAAGCAGCGCCACTCCCAAACTGCACAATTAAACTGGGCGTGCTGTAAGCACATAAATGTACGATAGCCATATGTACAGTAGGATCAACGTCCTTGATAACACTTCGACCTTGACCTGGCCTAGTGTAGTACGGAGTGTTCATAGAGTGCGAGGCCAGTTTATACTGGTTTTGATACCACTGACATGTGGTGTAACATAAATCGCCACTACAGTCTCAAAAGTTCGTAGCAGTGCTACGCCGTAGCAGTGTCACAGTGGCGAGATCGCTACGGATAACAGTGTTTGGTGTAGTACAATTAGTTTTGTCCACAGTTCCAATTTGATTAGTTTTGAACAATTGTGGGAACGGTTCAACCAAAGTTTAATAACTCAATTATTATAAACTTAGAAACTCCAGGAGTAGGCTCCTGTGGTTTTATGGGTAGGTATAGTCTATTAAAGTTTTGGTAATTTATAATCTAAACTTTGATCTTATTCAATTTTACGGTGAAGCAAGTTTTTTTTTTAAATATTCAATTAGACACTCTTCACGTTAGATGACACTTTTTTCCACAAAGGGTTAAGCAGAGGTGTACCTATAGGTCACACACCTTCGCGGGTTATGTTTATGCTTGATGTCATAGTGGCAAGCCTATTGCCACTAACCAGGTACACATCTGGATTTCGGGCTGCTACTGAGAAATTTCTAATGGAAGAACCTGATAACAGTTTGCTCAACCTTGGAATCGAACCCAGGACTTCATGCGTAGCACTTGCGACGACTACACCAACGTGGCATCAATTAACCTTTATTTATTGCATATTCTTTTTATTTCTATATTTTTTATTTATTATTATTATGATTTTATAAAACTCACCTGGATCTTCTTGGAATGGGTTAATACTGTGTTGGGAGACTCCGTCATCGCTGACACGGCGCTGTCAAAAATATTGATTATATAATAAAACACACAGAAGGCGGTCGTCTTGGACACGAACTTCATTGTGAGGAGGTTCATCACACAGCATCCCTAACCATCGTGAGCTTGAGTCTTACCACCTCGCTGCGGTCGGAGCACTATTTTATACATATTTAAAAAACTCAAATTTTTGTTATATTATGAAAAAGAAAATGGTACAAAAAAACGGATATTTTTATACGTTTTTATTGTACCATTTTCTGTTACACACACAACAAGATTCTAATCAATTCTCTTAAATTCTAATAAAACGAGAGATGAGAGGGCTATACCCGTATTTTTAATAACGTTCGTATTCTAATCTCAATTTCAATCTGTCAAAAATACGTCTCAATTAGGTAATGTCAAAAATGTAGGTACATTTTTGACATTTTGACGTTTTTTTCATTGATAATGGAAATGGTAGTATTTAACGCTGGCGTCTGACATAATTTCGGTCGGTAATTAGTACTTTATGCAATAACACGCTTGCGGTCACATTGTGGCGACGCTCGTAACTAGGCGTACACACACATACACACATACCGAACACGTATGAGTATGTACATCAGTCCTACCACATTGTAGGTACCCGATTGAGTGCCAAGCGTGAATATTAAGCTTTTACGGGCTAATGGGATTTAATTAATGTATTATGATAATGTAAAAGGAAACGCTTTGATATATCTTCACAAAAATGCATACGCAGGTATAGGCATTTTATGTACTCGTATTTAAAATTATTTTACTTGTATGTGTATAATTTGTATACTAATTGAAAATATTGTCACTCACATGAGAAGTCAGAGCAACATACAATATCTAAGGAAAGAATTGCAATATTGATCTTAACTTTAATAGACTTAACTGGTTAAACTGTTTGCTTTCTTTCCTTTTTTAAACATTTACTGTTTTAAAAAGTAATATGATGCCGCCATGAAGGAAACGATAATATTTGAAAGATGTTCACCCTATTATTACCATAACTGTACATGATTACACAATGGAACTAAAAAAAAATGAAACTAACAGTCATTTTAAAACTCGATAAGCGGGGCGGGCGTTACGTGAAATATTATAGGAAAACTATGCCATTTCCATAATTATTATTTTACCTCATTTTCTTGAAAGATAGATAAGTGTGAGAAGGGTGAACAGTAATAATAAGGAGCAGCGGTTACCTGGTCTTCAGGTGCAGAGCAGCTGGCGCCGTCCCCCGGCACCCTCTCCCCCTCGGGGGCTTGGGTTTGAGCAACGTCGCCAGGTCTCACATGGTCCACGCAACTGAGACACTGAAACAAAAGAAAAAGTTTATTAATTTACTAACTGTGCTAACTTGTTCCGGGTGCTTGTATATTTATGGTTATCACTCGTAGCAAATATCTCACCGCAATACTTTATCTTATTGATGTTTAATTAAGTTTAATCTAACAAATATGTACTTTCTAAGTTTATCTTGGACATCACTGACATCGGTGAAGGAAAACATCGTGAGGAAATGGACTGGACTTATAATTAATATCAGTTTGAAATCGCCAACCCAAGCAAGCGTGGTGATTAATGCTCGTGCCTTCTCTGACTGTGTGTGTGCCTTTGCCCGGCAGTGGGACAGTAACAGACTGATATTATATATTATCTAACAAACAATAAAGATGATGTTGGTTTAGATCATTCGGAATCATTGCCCGCATGAAATACCTCGAAAGTATATGACTCTTTAACTTGTTAAATATCTTTATATTACTAATTTTAGTGTTTAAGTTGTAGTATCTAAGGTGTGTTCTGACAAAAATGGTTCCTATGTTGTCCCAAATAAAACAATTTAGTATATTATTATTATGAAATGCATTTTGCTCACATGAAACCACAAATCAGTAAATTTCCGTGAGACGAGTAAACATTGTTTTATCCCCAGTGTAGGTACGAGAGCTCATTAAAAAACTCTCTTTCGCTAGAGTGATATAGCGGAAATAAATTTACAAAACGGTCTGGTCCTCCTATAAGCAGAATTGCAGACTCAACTGGAACCGAAGAAAAGGAAATTGAAGGAAACCGGTAACAGCTGTTACCTGTTATAAAACTGTGTTGCCTTGGTCTTACAAAATTCAGTTCGGTACCAACAAAATATATTGCAATACGTATTTTTTTATTTCAAATTATATAAAAATAAATTGCTTGAACCACACTCTGCCGCCTTTTGGCTCTTTCCAGAGCCAAAAGGCGGCAGAGTGGGGTATACGCAGTTCATTCAATTCTTAGGAAAGTTAGGATATTCAATCTAGTCCGTAATGGAATAGTATATTTTGATATAAGACTGACGACGTTTTTTATTAGATTTAACAAAGAAAAAAATATCATAAATAATTATAAACATAATAAATATCTTGTAACAAATATTGATTCAAAATAGTATTCGGATTTTTTTTTTGTGCGCCTTGCCTTCGTATTTTGTCTGAAACTGTCAAGAAGCCTTACGTACAGAGTGACTAGCATACAGTTATCTGTGGCGGACTTCCCCGCACTAGCGTGTTAATACAAAGTAAAAAAGTACGTGTTGTGACTGAATTGTAAACCTAAAAGCGTTGCAATAAGAACCACGTTTCAAGCTTTAATGAAACAATATGCACATGTAAAACAAAACACTGCTGCGTAACTGAAAAACCATTTAAGATAAAGCTACATCATGTTAGGTGCTATAGTGTCCAACCGTCACAACAATGTCGGCCTACAACAACGGCCTCAAAGGGTGGCGCTAATGGCATCCATATGTAAACGCATTAGTGTTGTCGGAGGCTTATCTCCTCTAACTGATACGCCGTTATCAACGTGCCTGCGTACTGCGATTTTTATGACTTTTCGTCCCCACCAAATGAAATGTGCTGCGGAATTTTTATGAGTCATATTTTATCGAGGTATGACGCCTGGGGAGATGATTGTGACATGGCATGTAATATGTGGGAATAACTCCTGAGTTTTGTGTCGCAGGCGGGATATTAGGTAAGGAAGAGCATCTTTGTTATATCTTGTAGATGGGTACGACTTTGGTATATTAAATCAAAAGTTGAAGGACGTATGTTCCGTATTGTTCTATTTACCACACAATTGCTCCAAGATAATAATGTTGTTCAATCTGCTAATAGCAAACTGCTCTCGCGAATTTAAGGTCTACCACCCAAAAGTCAAATAACTAACGAGAGTTATTTTCGTCCTATTCCGAAAGTAGAAGTGAGTTCGAAGTTGAGCTCAGCAGTAAGTTGACCACTGCCACGTGACCTGAATAGCTATTTTCCAATCCTCCAAGATTGGTTCCACTCATATTCGTTGAGCAGTCAGCGCCATCGGCTATAATTTTCGCTTTACGGGATTTTTTTAACGTAAAATACACAAACGCTCTTATTGAAAGTAAACAGAGGCCCTAGCGCGAACGCGCAACAATAACGTAACGTAAACGTAACGTTGTACGTTTTGAATCGAAAATATAACTGTCCCATAGCATTTTGGTTTAAATGTATAAGGCAAGTACATTTACTTAACACCGCTAGATGTGAATAAGGCTTAATAACAGTAAAAAATAGTATGCCAAACCATTTTAAAATTGCGTTCGTGCTAGGCCCACAGTTTCAATGATTTAGAACATTGCGTAAACATGACTCAAGAAAAATTCAATTCACGGTGATATAATTTGCTGATTCTTGCTTTATTCCTGCTGCATTTAGATTTTACTGATCAGACTGTAAGCTGACTCCAACATACACGTAGTTCGGAAAAAGCTAGGCAGATGATGAAGTAAATAACTAACAAAAGTGCGGAGGCTACACTCAGTTTAAAAAAAAAATTGTATATTTAATCCGTTGACAAAACTTATATTAAGTGTTTAATTAGTGCTTGTTATTCAACCAACAAAACACATCAGTAACAGTAAGTCATTATTATCAGCAGTACATCACCGATCTTCCCTTATCGGTGATGTACTTCAGAAAGCTCAGTTACGTAGTAATCGCAATTTCAACTCTCCAAAATTGGTTCTGCTCATATTTGTTAACCAGCCAGCGCCATCGGCTATTATTTCCCCTTACCCGGATTTCTTTAACATAAAGCACACAAACTCTCTTATTGAAAATAAACAGGTTCAATCATTTTCACGTTAACGTTTGAACATGATTCAAGCGAACTTAAGTCAAGTTGACATAATTTGTTGCTTCCTGTCTGAGCCCGTAAGGACTGAACCGTCGTCGTTCGTATCGCGGTTATAATCTGCAGTTCTCAATGAAATTATTATGTAAAGGAGGTCACAACTTCACGTTTCATAATAAATCAACGACTCATACGCCGAATTGCTAATAGTTTTTTGGGACGATCTTTAGAATGGGAAAGAGTAGAGCAGAATCGTTGATAGAAGGAATGGAGGCTTTTCGGCCCTTCCCAATAGTGGGACAATAGGGATGCCGACAAAAAATGTTTTTTTGTTCGTCCGGTAGATTACTTAAAAACATTGGATGTAATCAAAGGATTACGTCAATCATTACGATCACGTAACTCCCATATTTAATGCGTTGTATCTAATTAATTTTTAATTAATATGATAAATGAAAGAATGTGTGTCCGATATTTTTTTATTAACTGACTGACGGACTAATTATAATTCCTTTTCTTTACCCAGGTTTCATTCCTATTCAGATTGTGAAAAAAATTGTGAATCAATGAAAAACAACTTACAACAGGTCTTTATAAGCCAGATGTAAGCGGGAACACCGCTAATGGATGCTCTATAGGACGCACGCTGACCTTACTTTAGAAGGTCACGTGCAAAATCATTTAGGAGCCGGGTTGCGATATTTTACAACACAGAAGAATGAAAATGTCAAAGGACCAAACTTTTCGAGGGAGACTTTAGTTATTTTTATAAATAATTCAAAAATAGGTTGTTATGACGCAATATGGTCGTGGTAAAAGGTTGAAGTTATTTTGAAGCACTTCCTGAAAGCCTGTCTAATTATATCATGATATTATTTAGGCGTTGGTTCGAGCATTTGACATCGATAAAATAAACTAAAAATAAATATCTGCCCAGCCTATTCAAACTATGTTCGGGTCGGTTTCCAGTCTATCGTGAAATACTAGTATTTCACGTGGAGCGCCATCCTTCACAATCCAGTGACTGGGTAAAACGATACCCAAAGGTAAGACCGGTTGCTAGACTTAGAGATCATCTTACTCTTACTTACTTAACAGAGTCTTAGCATGCTGTCCGATGCATAATGGATGGTCATCCATCCGCGGGCCGATCCTTGAAGATTGCGGCTGCTGTTACTCAGCCATGGATCCCTCAACATTTTTTTTTTAAACCGTGCCCCATCCTATAAATTTCTCCTGTATCGTGGGTGCCTTTACAAACATTTAAACCTGGAACAAGTACCTATAGGCCATAAAAATATATGTTCCGTGCGGGAATGGAACCCGCCACACACAGCGCAGCAGCCAATCGCTCAGCCACTGCGCCAACCGTGGCGTAAAACTACAATCAGTACTACACTACTAAGTATATACATAACTACTACAATAAGTTATCATTTTACTTACATGAAAACAGAACAAAAACACATTGTATTCTACTCACACCTATTCATTAGGCTTCAAGCTTCGGGTTCGTAGATTATAGTACACAGATTATCGTACCGATAACAAAGCATCGATAATTAATAATAACAATGAATGAAACTTTTTTTAGCTACAGTACAAAGGAATAGTTATCGATATAATATCCCTGTGGGTAAATACGAGCTGTGAGTTTTTATTATTTTAGTTATGGCGTGTAATTAATGATTGAATATCGTTATGGCTCAGTGGTTAAGGCTTCGCCTCCTATGTATGAGGTAATGGTTTCAAATTCTAAAAAGTGACTCTGTGTGTGTGGCCAGTGTGACTTTTTCAATTCATATGTAGGTTCTTTCTAAATTGTTCTTAGGAAGACATCGTGAGGTGACCTGGACTTATATGAACTAATATTATAGCAAAGAGGCAACATTTGTTGTTCGTATGTTTATTTATTTTGGATAAAACCAAATACTATACAATAAAGTATTTTTTTTTAAATTAGCTATAGTAAGCAACATCATCAGCAAGTAAGAGATAGGCTATTATATTTTCGAAATTACGCGTTTTGGGGATATTAAAGTTCAGAGGAAAAGTACGAAATCCACGTCGACCAATAATTAAGATAAGTCTTAAATCGCCAACCCACCTTGAGCAAGCGTGGTGGTAATTAATACTTCGCTGTATGAGAAGAGGCCTTGCACTGGGACAGCTACAGGCTGGTATTATTAGTATCTGATTTTGTATCAAAAACAAACTTAATTGGCTCGTAAACTTGGCAAAGCACACTGTCCAATATCTACCAGTTCAAGGTTGAATCTTTTTAGGGCGCCCTCTAGCTAGGGGCGCACCTAAGTGAATAACTCGGGCCTAAGTCACGACAAAGCCTTTTAGTAGCCTTAGGAGAGACTCAGCCGGAGTCTATTACGGTATCATTTTATGTTGATAATTGATGTCTGATTTACTTATGATAGAATAAAAAAATAGTATATAAGAGGAAGCCTGAAAGTGGCGCTTGTGGCAGAGAAGATGTGTGGAAATCGGTTGTCATGGTATGGACATGTGATGCGAAGGAATAAGGATAATTTTGTGAGGAAAGTTTTGAATATGAATTTGGAGGGTTACAAGAGTAGAGGGTGACCTAGGAAACGATGGATGGATTGTGTGAAAGATGATATGGCTAGTAAGGAGGTGACTTCTGAGATGACGGCAAATAGAAATGTATGGAATAAGAAGACATACTGCGCCAAAAAGATGTTGATGATGATTTTCTTATGTACCTAAAGTTTTTGAAGCGATAATTTCCCAGGCCGCGTTGCGCGGCTTTTAGTATAGGCAAAAGTTATGTGTTCGCGTTACCGACATCCTAATGTGACGTGTTGTTTCAGACTGACAGTTATTCAAAGGTTTTAAGTTTCCATGTCCCCGTGACTGTCTATTTTTTGTATATCAAAGTGGTGATATTGAATATTTCCGCCAATATATATGGTTAGACCGCGTGGTCTAGACCGTCTCGTCCAGATCTTTTAAAACACAAACCCTCCAACATCGTCTGCCCAGCCTTTTCTCAACTATGAAGAGGTCGGTTTCCTATCACCAAATCAGATGCAGTTGAATATCAATATTTTATTACATGGAGCATCTGCAAACCTGACGTCTACAACACAGTTACTGAGTATCATGATACCCTTTAGTAACACTGGTAAAATATATAGAGACTATATAAAGCCGACTAAAAAAAAAAAAATATAGAGCCGGAAAAAGATGTCGGTTTATGCATAAACAGACCTCGGCAAACGTAACTTGACTTGTGACCACCCTGTGTGGCTGTTACTACTTAGCGACAAGCTCCTTTAACACACAAAATTACAATGATATGAGACGCGGTTGGCGCAATGGTTGACTTGGCTGCTGCGCTGCGTGTCGCGAGTTCGATCCCCGCACGGAACAAATATGTATTTGTGTGGCGTGTTCCAGGTCTGGCTGTTTGTGTTTGTGAGTTAAGTTTGTAAGCGCACTTTATAAAAAACGCGTTTTATAAAAAAATATGAAAAAGCAAAAGATTTATTTATAGCTTATAAGTGGTCTTATTTACCTAACAATATTCCGTATGTTAATCAGAGCGAGTCAATTTCTCACAGTTGGCCTAATTCGCGGAAGACTCTATGCGATCAATAGGCGGATGATCCGGGAAGTACTGATCCTTCTAATAATGAGGGAAGCACGCGTCGTGGCTTGTAAGGATAAAAATATACACGAGTTATAGAAAAACACTTGTTTTTCTATAATCTACGAGTAGACACTCCCATACCCATACACATAGTCAAGCGTAGACTGTTTTATTTTTTATTAATACTTTACATTTTTTCATTTTATCTTTTGTTACTTGATGTAATGTAAAATGTATAATGAATAAATATAAATAAATAATGCTGGACAATCCACACAGCATCATCTAGCCCCAAGCTAAGCAGAGCTTGTGTTATGGGTTGTTTTGTTAGTTGTCTGATATACTTAATACAATACATTACATAGATAGATATTTTTTATTATGATCGTACAAACATTTGTTCCAGGGCGGGAATCGAACCCGCAACCTCCTGCGTCGCAGGCGGACCTTCGCCCACCGCGCCACATCGGTCGTCATAATGGCAAATCCTCCATATTGGTTTCCCAAGATACAGGCTTGCCTAGTTTGGGACCAATGTTCAAAACTGTGAGAAACTTTTACCGCAATAAATTTTATTTAAAAAAAAAAAAAAAAATAAGAGTGACAAGTTTTATATTTTCACAGTAACGACCAGTTCTTCCATATTCTGAAAATAAGGCGACTATTTCTAGTCCTTTTATTTTCGGGGGATCCAGTATTTTGTAGATTACAGCATGTTAATTGTATTTCTCTGTTTGATAATCATTTTGCGGGAAAAACATCAGTATACTAACCTACCTCAAAATTATGTTTGCTGCAAATCGTTATATTTGTACGAAATTGATTGATTTTGAATTTTAAGCGGATATAATTTTGGCTTAATATTTTTTGGATAAAAACATTAATGATGTTTTTAATTACCATTACTTAATGTAGTTTTTATCCAAATTCGGTTAGAATGAGTTTTGGTTAACGTACAATTGAAAGCAGCGCGACGTTTTACAAAATAAAACGTAAGACATTTTAAATTTTGTGGCTACATAGAACGAATCACTTTAACAAGCCACATTCGTACTGGCGAAATGTGGGTGTTACCATAAATACACCTCTGCCTTACCCTTCGGGAATACAGCCGTGATGTTATGTGATTCCACAAAACCATAAACTCCAATATTGCGATGCCGGCAACCAGTAAATCTATTACCGCTTATTCCGACTTCGCCAACGTCTATAAAAAAAATTGCTACAATTCGTGAAGGCTGAGCACCTAAGAGCAAAATCTTCTTGCGTTTACGCTCAAAAGAAATGTAAATAAAATTACGAAGTACTTTTCTGGTCCTTCGAGACGAGACACCTTGATTTGAACGTTGCGGATGAAATAATGAGGTTAGGTTATACTTTAAAATTGAGAAGGAGTAAAAGGAGAAAGACTTTTGTTACAAGACATTAAAAATTAAGTGCAAACTGAGTGTACTTAGTAATATTGGTTTATGTTGTGTAGCCCGTGGCTAAATAAAAACAGCCGCACGGGTTGATCGAAGGTTAAGTTACGCTTGCCGAGGTCAGTCTGTAGATGGGTGACCGTTCGTAACATAACGAGATTCCTCCGCGCCTCGGAAAGCACGTTAAGCCTTGGGTCCCGGCTGTCATTTGTAGATCTTTGACAGTCGTTACGGGTAGTCAGAAGCCTGAAAGTCTGACTACCAGTCCTACCGAGGGGTATCGTGTTGCCCAGTAACTGGGTTGTGGAGGTCATATAGGCAGTCGCTCCATGTAAAATACTGGTATTCAGCTGCATCCGGTTAGACTGGAAGCCGACCTCAACATTGGGAAAAGGCTAAGCAGATGATGATGATGTTGTATTGGTACTTATGATTTAACAGCATTACATATTTTTAATACAAGTCATTGTCCCGACGCACGCCAAAGGCCTATGCTCATACGGAATAGGGATGAGCAATTGAGCATTGATCACGTTTGCTCAGGGCTGGTTGGCGATTTCAGAATTAATAATTACTGCCTCGTAGGTCTAGTGGTCTCAGGCGCGACTGCAGAGTGTGAATTTCTGGTTTCGATCCGCAGGACTGGCGAAGTGTTATAGAGTTTTGGCAAGTAATCTAAATAAATAAAAATAAAAAAAGTTTTGGCAATATCAATTTTTCATTAGCACCCAGAGCCTGGATTTTTGCGAGGTTTGCATAAGGCCTCTATTACTTAGGACTTAAAACATAACTATTACTTAGGACTTAAAACATAAATGTGAGAGTTACTATCTGTGCACCTCTTCCCAATCCTTCGGGGAACACAGTCGTGGTATAGTTATGTATAAGAAATCAAAGTAAAATATGTATAAGTAAATCTGTAAAATTATGATAGGATAGGATACTTAATAAGATAGGAAACCATGCAATGTATGTTTTAAAAATAAGTTGTATAAAAAGGTAAAGTTGTAAATAAAAATAGGTTATAAAAAAAACAGCTCGCCGAACAAGGAAAGTGTAAGGAAATGTCGACACAAGTTACATCCCACACTGCAGGCCTACCAATCTTCCATAGAAATAAAGAGATGCGATTTTGTTCAAAAAAATAATTGACTACATATTTAAGTACCTGTGTATAAATAAAGTCACAAAGAGTGAGCATACCCAGATCCTCTCGATTTCCCCCGGATACAAAAGTTATAACAAACGATCTGGAGCATTGTGAAATTGTTTCAGAAAACAAATAATGGAAAACATTATTGCTAGTGATGGAACTAAAATTGGATCGAACCGCCATCTTGTTTATTTATAAAAAGAACTGTTGCTGATTTATAAGTACAAGAGTTATCTGAAAGGCCGAAGAAGGTTACATACATTCGTAACGCCTTTTCCCCATAGGGGTAGGTGGAAACTACATAACGCCACCTGCTAGGATCCTTACATACTCCTTTTGCTTCGTTTAAGTTCATACGGATCTGGTCGTGCACGCAAGGCGGTTGCGATTTCTACACACACAACCTTCCTGAAGGACATTATAAAAAAAAACATAACTGACAGTTTGGCGTATGAGTAATTAATTTATTACGAAACATGAAATTGTGACCTTCTCTACATATTTATTTTATTGATAAATACAGATTATAATTGCGACACGAGTGACGTTGGTTCAGTCCTTAGGGAATCAGACAGGAATCAACAAATTATGTCAACGTGACTTAAATTCGCTTAAATCACGTTCAAAAATGGAAAATTATTGAACCTGTTTATTTTCAATAAGAGTGTTTGTGTATTTTATGTTAAAGAAAATCAGGTGAGGGGAAATTATAGCTGATGGCGCTGGCTGCTCGACAAATATCAGCGGAACCAATCTTGGAGCACTTGAATCCGAGTAGGTACAGAGGCCAGCACATCAAGCTACCCCAATATGTCAAATTCCTTTGACCGTTTTTTAACTTAATAACAAAGTGATAAGGTTCATGTTCAATTGGGAAAATTTTACATTTTAGGGTAGTTGGATGTGCTGGCGTATGTACATACACATACATTCATAAACTCACCCCTTTTTCCCATGGGGGTAGACAGAAACTACAGAACGCCATCTGCTAAGTACGATCCTTACATACTCCTTTCGCTTCGTCTACTTTCATACATCTGGTTATGCATACATCACCGATTAAGTTTCTGAATATTTTGATAAATAACGAAAGAACTCACGTTACTGATGTGATTGTTTGGCCAATATAGCAACCACCAATCAAAATACTTCACATAAGATTCGACAACAGATTAAATTTAAAAAATGTTTTTTTGAAACTCAGGGTTATTCAAGCAAATGACGTGTAATATTAATTGTAATCGGAAAATTATTAAAATTAAAATTACTAATTGACTAATTTCCAGGGATCCACAGTTAAATGTCAAAATAGGAACAAATCATCAGTTTTATTTTGCGTCCCATGCATATATCCTAATCCTGGGCTACTACTGGGAAATTCCAGGTGGGATAACCCAAAAACCTTTGACCGACCTGGAAATCGAACCCAGAACCTCACCCTCAACAGTCGCGCTTGCGACCAGTACACCAACGAGGCAGTCGAAAGTGTACACCTAGTAAATATTCCAATCATTAAGACGTTTTAAACAATTGTTAAGCAATCAGCCTCTATTCCAACAAAGTTATCAAAACAAGCGGAATTAAACGACAATCTAAGTGAAGCGTCATTTCTTAGGAACGTTTATAACATTTCCCGGGGCTTTAGCAAGTTTCTAACAACTCACGGAACTCCACACTCCATCTTACAACCATTATACCAAGTTTTGCACAGCTGTCTTACATGAGAACATTTAAAACAGCTGTTGTAACTGACAAATAACAAACTTCCATCCTCTTCCTAGCTTTTTCCCAACTATGTTCAGTAGGGTCGGCTTCCAGTCTAACCGGATGCAGCTAAATACCAGTATTTTACATGGAGCCTGCCTATCTGACCTCCACAACTCAGTTACTGGGCAATACGATACCCCTCAGTAAGACTGGTTGCCAGGCTTCTGACTACCCGTAACGACTGTCAAAGATCTACAAATGACAGCCAGGACCAATGGTTTAACGTGCTTTCCGTTGCACAGAGGACTATCAATATGTAAAGAACAATCACCCATCCACAGACTGACTTCGGCAAGCGTAGCTTAACCTTTGATCAACCCGTGCGGCTGTTTTTATTGAGCCACGCCCTTCTCACAAATAACACACTTTACGATCGTGTTATTACGGGGTGCTATTAAATTAATCGATTCTTTTGATTTTTTCTGATTGATTCGGAAACTGGTTTACCTCTTTTATATCTAATCTGTCTTCTAATATTGATGTGCTGAACACATTTCGTATTTCGAGTTTACCAAATTTCATTTAATTATAATTCGTTTCGAACTGACTTTATAAGCACCATCTGTAGACGACCGATTTTTATTTGGTACTAGCACCTCCCTGAGACTTTGCCCGCATATATTACGTACTTTTCTCTTCGAACTTTAACATTCTCTGTACCCTATTTCGAACGTAGTTTTGAAAATAAAATATTGTCTATGTTACTGGCTGATAATGTAGCTTTATCTAGGTGGAAGAATTAAAAAAATCGGTGATTCATTTTTCGAGTTTTACCAATACAAATAAACATACAAACAATAAAATATTTCTTCTTCATTTTACGTATAATATTAGTAGAGATGCACAAGTATTTTGTATAGTTGTCCAAAAGTGATTAAAGTAAATCAAATTTAAATTTCTTTGCGGCTCACAAAAGACACTCAATAATTATTTTTACTAATCATAATGGGATTTATTTGGAGTTCAATTCAATGTATAAATAAAGAAAGAAAGTTGAAATACTGCAGATAGAATATCAAGCCCTAATTTGAAATACAGTGCAAGTTCGTATAATGTAAACGAATTCGCTAGCAACAGTTAGTTGAAATAACTTGACCTTGAGTAGCAAGGTCGTAGTTAACAGTTGACTTGGCACACAAGCCTGGGGTGGGATCAGCCCGGTCTACATAAAACTATGGCAAGTATAGTCGCGTTCATTTAGCACTGGGTAATTTTGTTTGAGAAAGTGATTTTTGTTCAACTTCACTGCCATAGAGAAAACTTTCAATCGCTTTTATGAAGTTTGACCGTCTTTTAAAGGAAATTACTCGCTGTCACTTACTCACTATGGCATTTTGTTATTAGTTTTAATTCTAGATTTTTAATATAGAAACTTTGTACGATCGTGTTGTCGTCGTACATTTATAATTTATTCATTTGTTTTGTGCACGTATGAACTGAATACTATCCCTCTCTTGTTAGAAATGTGTTCCTATTATTTCGTTCTATCTTTTTTGGTATATTCGTGTATTAAAGTTAAATAATGTGTACATATCTGGTATTTATACTTGCTAATATGTGTATACATGTATGCACATAAACTTAATAAGATGCACATTTATCCCTGTTTCTCAAAATTTCACCTACCACTGTTTGGTTCTGCATCGTCCAACGGTTGACTGGTAAAAACTACCTATGACAAAAGCATTTGAAAGAAAAAGAAAGAAAGAAAACAATTATTCAGCAACATACAAAACAGAAAAAGAGAACAAAAAGAAAAATGAAATGAAACAGAATTAAAAACAAAAAACAAATATTATTAAGAATGTGCCTTACGGCTGCGCTAAAAGGGACTGGAACTGGAGTTCCACTAAAATGCCGAAGAATTCAAAAAAGGAATAGATAATTGATATTTACCTGTGAATTGACAAACATATTTGGCACTTTCAAATACTACGCTTGTTCATTTAAAGTTATAAGCACGACATATATACAACCTGCGCGTAGGTACCTACTTATGATTCACAGTGTGTCAAATTCACATAAAGGTAGACTTTTCCACGAGTGAATCAGTTTAAGGAACCTAGAAGATCACGCCATGTTTGTTAACTAGTTGACGACATACATTTACATTGGCTCTGCCAACAGGATAAGCTGATAGTTTTGCCATTTTCCTTTTCGTTTTATTTGCAACATGAGAATTGAGAAATATTGGAACCAATGCCAAAAGATACGCTAACCGTACCTAGTTTTGAAGATTCCGTAGGCAAAGAGTGCCAATGGAACCCTATACTAAGCCACCGCTATCCGTCCGTCCGTGTGTCTGTCATGAACCGTAATTGGTAGACAGTTGAAATATTCATAGCTTTTTTTTTTGGGTAAATTTAATATTGAATCTTTGTCTTTTATTCTTGGGGTTTTGGTACCAGCATGTTAAGAAGTGCCTTAAGTTATGGTGCGATTTCCTAAGTCCATCTGACATAGTTGATAATTTCAAGAGTTAAATTTCAAATCGTTTATTGAACACGTATTACGTGTACACGTACAGGTGGTAAATAAGAAAAATATAAAAACAATTATGGACCATGACCACATTAGAAGTGGAAAGGTTTTTATTTTGAATACAACTGGCATCAAAAAGGGCTGTTGAAAGTTTTTAAGTGCGATTACAAAATCAAGCGACATCATCGAAATCATCATCATCATCCATCATCCCAATTTATTTGAGGTCGGCGCAGCGTGTCTTCTTCTTCCAGACAGCTCTATTTGCCATCATCTCAAAAATCACCTCCTAGCCATTCGCACAATCTATTCATCTTATCTTTGGTCTCCCTGTGCTATTGTAACCCTCCAATTAAGTATTTTTATAAAAAAAAGTATTTCAAAATATATTTCTAAGCTGACGATTAATCTGCCGCTATGATGAAAAATATAATTGAAAATAACAGACAAAATAAGGCTAAAGTCTTGAACTAACAGTATTTTTTAAATTGGATAAAACCCCTCGCAAACAAATATATTCTTGTAGTTTTGGGTCAATTAACGTGTGGATATAATTACCCCCTTCACTGTTTGGGGAGTTCTCCCCGAAACATAGTCAGTTCCACGGTTTTCTAACTCAACCTATTTAATTATTTCATTTCATTTTTGTATATTATGTAAATATATAGTTAGTTTTAATATTGCTTAAAATGAAAAATAAGTTTGGTCGTCGGCGCTTTATCTATAAGGATTTCCATTGAAATGTTATTTTTCTATAACATACTTATTTGTTTTTATTTTTAATTTACTTTAAAAAAAAAACGTCGAACCACGCGAATTTCTCCTGTACCGTGGGTATGTTTACAAATATTCAAACTCACATACACAAACAGCCAACAACAGACAACATATGTATGTAAAAAATCACGAATTGTGTGTTTAACCCTTTAGGGGCTGTGTACTTGTACTGAGTACATAGATTCAGTTTACTGGACAATTTAACTGAGGTCAGTAAAGGGTCTACCCTGACCGGATGACGCCAGATCGTGTGACGGAAATGTTACAGACACATGCGGTTTAAATGGAATGACAGATTGTTTTTTTTTGCTTATGAGACCCTAAATAAAGAAGAAAAGAAAAGTTAAGTTAAATTCAGAATACGATAGTGACCACAAAAACATGCCTTTTGATACACCGTTATGCATTTACTACAACGCTGTTATTTTCACATTACAAATAGAAAATTCAATTTTATTTATTTGTGTAGATGTGTGTATACCTATTATGGAAGTAGGTATACCATTATCATCCAATTGGATGCACCTGACTGTCAGTACCTATTTTGTAATCTCCACAACCATCTTATGGTTGTTAGATTTTCAGGTTTTTGGCAAAGACCTTTGTATTACAGCTGGTACCAACGGTTCTCGATATTTCAAGCTATTTTAAAAGAGTAAGTGTGGAGTTTCTTGCCCTTACTTCTCCACACGAAACTACCTTTTGGAATGGGCAACCAGAAACATTTTAGTATTTTATTTTAATTTTGAATTAGACGTTCCAAAGAGGCTTTTTAATAGACTAATTTTTAATAAAAGATTAGACTTTGACTTAGAATGGTCTCCTAGCCACATTAGCCTTTGATCGACACGTTATTACAACACGAAAGTACCTATGGTATGTGGTATGCTTGTAAAAGACAAATGTACAAGTTGGTATCCGCGACCGCGTTGAGCATTGTCAACATACGCTTTATAGGGGGGGTGGACCGAGCTTCAGCGCGAAAAATTGGGACATCGAATAATTGATACCATTAGAGCTCTTGTAATTACTAGGAAGAAATAATGGTCACAGTTCCACATGGAAATTCGACGCTTCGGTTTAACTAATATGTATATAAAGATTATTCTCTCGTATTAAGTTAAAACATACTTATTAAAATAAACTATTTACGTATATAGGTATGTGTTAGGAATTAGTGTAAGCAACCCCTTATGTCCGTTTAATTTATTATATGCATACTTGAGTATTTTTAATATTTATGTTGTCCTTCTCTTATGGTTATGTTTGTGAGAAAAGCGCACAATCGTATTTTCGTGATAAATTCACTGTCTTTTATTTTAACAGTAAATAAAACTTTTAATAGACTAAAGCCTCTTTACTATTTGCGAATCCTGGTATATGTATATTATACCAGGATTCGCAAATAGTAAAGATACATAGATGAGAAGCTTTGGCTAGGTACCTACAACACATTGAAACCATAGTCTCAAACTAGGTATTCCTGTTTCTTAGAGATCAGAAAACAGTACCTGTGTACTCCGTACCTATGGTGTGCCTGTAAGTTTTAGAAAATCTTCTATTACTTAATAATGCTAGCCCGTAACTGTCCAATTGACAAAGGCCTCTTCTCATACAGAGATGGCACAACCATTAATCACCGCGCTTGCTCAAGGCGGGTTGGCGGTTTCATACGGCTTTCCTCACGATGTTTTCTTTCACCGTGTCAGTGACGTCTAAGATAGACTTATAAATTGACAAAATCATATTGGTACCTACTTACCCGGATTTGAACCTAGAACCTCGTGCATAACAGGCCAGGCCTTAACCACTGGGCCATCACGATATACTTTCATCTACTTGATAAGTTTTTAATATCATTAGTGAAACTTTGAAATCTTTCAGAATTTGTTTAAATGTTAAGGCGCACTAAACTTTCACCAACTCAGATTTGTGAAACTTTGTTAACTATGTACTTACTTTTAAGTTATAATCTAAGTATTTGGAATTCTCAGTCCCTGCTTAACTTATGACAACTTCGCTCATACTTAGAATAGTTTGGTGCCAATTTATTGGTATAAAACCTTTTTTTATAAAGATTTTACCAGGCATGTTGACATTGGTTTGGGCCTTATGCAAATTTGTAACGATTTGATGTCTGAAGCCAACTCTGAGAACCAAATTTTCTTTAAATAAAATCCATTCGTCCAGTATACAATATACAATGACATGATTCTGATACAGCGTTGTGTTTTTACAGAAAATGGTATTTTTCTCAGTGACTGTTACTGCAATTTATACGGAAAAAAATATATGTCTAATCTTCATTATATTTATGGAACGGAGAATCCTGAATTAAAAATATTTATTTCTCTTATCTTTCTATTCATTTCTCGTCTTATCTAGCAATTAAAACATGTTTTAACCTTTTCTGTAAATCGCAGGAATATGTGAATGTTGAATAAAACAGTAGTCAGAGGTTGTTAGAGTTATTTTTTTTTTGCAATTATTGTAGGTACACTTTTAACCCTAAGTTTTAATAAACCCGTGAAGCCACCAATCGGAGTGAGCTCAACCCGCATTTGTGACGTCAAGGTCAAGCGTTACGTAGACCCTAAAATAAGTTAGTTTTTATGTTTCTTACTAGTGAGACGATAGTTCTACCAACCAAATAATGTGTGAAGTGAATTAATTCTCTTCAGTGATTTCTATAGAATCTGTAACCCTGAACAATTTGATATCTTGTTCAATACATACCTACTTAGACAATTGATTCCTACTTAATTATATTATTGGTTGACCTAACTAGAACTTTATGACACTCTGGATATACATATAGAGAACTAGGTTTCCCCGCGACTTTGTCCGCGTTATTGACGGTTATCGTGGATGTAGACGAAGTTATTTTTGAGATAAAAATCTAATTTATCTTCCCCAGGATATTTTCCCTCTTTGCTTCATTGTTGTTCATTACGGTCCTGTACGAGCTACGCTGTACATTGACCTTAGGTGTAATTGGTACGTTACACTCACTAATGCATTATCATCAATATTGTATAAGTGTGCATTTCTAATACAATAAATAATGATGTAAACTAATTATAAATGAGTAGCAATTAAACCTTTATACCAATCGGTTGTCTACTCATTCAACATTCAATAAAGCATCTACATCAACATAACATATTCACTGTTGGGAGTTACGCCCCAACATTTGGTCCTTCGAGCAACTAAGTGTTGTGTGATTTACATCTTTTACGATCGCGAATCGGTTGGACTGGTCTCTCACAAGCGAGTCGCCCCAGTAACCAATTGAGAAGGCGCATATCGTAGAGGGGAAAAGTTGCACAACACAAGGAAACCAGGAGTGTGGAACGAAAGTCTACGCTCGCAACAGAAGAGTTCATCTTGAAGTCAACAAGAAAACATCAACAACATGTCGTCAGCTGATTTATACCAGAATCAGAACGAACTCTACGACAGCATAAAGAAGATCGGGATAAATATCAAGAAAGATGGTTGGGACAGAAAAAACCCCGACTATTTCAAACGCCGTATGGCAATGTTGGAAAACTTGTGGTCAGATTTCCAATTCAATCATGACCGACTGTCTACGGAAAAAAGTGTAAGTCATCCCTACTTTGCGAATGACTGCTATAGTGTAACGCTGCAGTGCTACAATGAAGTAAAGGATCTTATTCTTCAACAACACCAACAATTCACGACTCTCGCTCGTTCACCAAGGGAGCAAGCAGTACAAACAAAAACATTGGGAGGTGCAAATCAACAAATAGGAGAAGGTACCTCCCACCAAACAAAACAGGAACAAGAAACCTTGAAGGGTGAGGTGGACGAACAAGCTAGGCATGTCATTCAAGATAGAGAACCATCACCTCCTCCTCAGCAAGAACAACAAAACTGTGTGAAAAAGGATACGGGGTCCAACAGCAAGCTGGACGACATGATGCGCAAACAAACAGCAAATTTCAAAGCCTTCATGAGAGCAGTTGCAAACATACACGTGGAGTTTCTATCCGAGAAATGGGAATTTCAAGACGCTCTGCAAACACTACAGACGCGCTGGTCAGCAATTGACAACCTCCACTGGGAGATAGAGTGTGAAACCAACGGAGAGAAGATGGTAATGTACGAAGAACGCTACACAAGGTATGAAAACCAGTTTCATGAACTGAAAAAGGCTTTGAATACAAAAATGTGGTCCGGCGCTCATCGTGAGAAAACAACACCGAAGTTAGAGATACCAGTTTTCCACGGTAACTACAACCAGTGGATTCCATTTAAAAATCTTTTCACAGAAGCAATACACAACAACAATTCCCTTTCACCTGCTCAGAAGATGCAGTTTCTGAAGAGTAAAGTGCAAGGAGAAGCAGAACGCTTGATTCAACACCTGCAGATAAGTTCGGACAATTACCTCGTGTGTTGGGATATCCTCAATCACCGATATAATAATGAAAAACTTATCTTCACATCGTACATCAACAGGCTTTTCAATCTGCCAAACATGCAACAGCAATCAATGGCCCAAATAAAGAAAATCCACGACGTCAGCATAGAATGCTTACATGCGATAAGGAATTTAGGAGTGAATATTGACACTTGGGATCCAATTCTTGTACATATTTTAACTCAGAAATTAGACGCAGACACACATTCTGAGTACAATGACTCTCTGAAGAATTGCCGAAACCTACCAATTCTGAAAGATTTGTTAGACTTCCTAGAAGCGAAGTTCACATCGTTGGAAACATCACGTCGCAAACAAGAAAACATTCAAAAACCGAATACAACATCGAGTTCTCATCAAAATCAAGTTAAAAAACAATACAGCAGTAATCAAGCAACTAGCAACAAGAGAATTACGAAATCTTTTCATGCGTCAACATATCGTTGCCCTCTTTGCGACGACGAACATGGGCTGTACAGTTGTGCAAGGTTTTTAGAAATGCCGAATCAATTAAAACTTAGCACAGTAACAAAAATGAACATTTGCGTAAATTGCCTGTTCAGCCACAACGGAAAAGCATGTACGTCAACTCACCGATGTCGCAAGTGCGCTGGTCAACATAATACATTGCTACATGATGCATGTATTAAAAACAAAACAGAAAAACAAACAAGTTCTTCTCATGTATCAAAGGATGATGATACTTCGGAGATATTACTAGCGACCGCCGTAGTAAACATAGAAACAGCTGATGGGACCCAAATCAAGTTGCGAGCTCTCATCGATCAAGGGTCTCAGATTTCTTTGATCACGGAACATGCCGCTCAACTTCTCGAAGTCAAGCGCGAGAGATGCAAAGGAGTCATCTTTGGAGTTGGACAGAAGGAAAACCACTGCAAAGGAATGACAACAATTACTTGCAGTTCTGTCTACAACGACTTCAAGTTCCAAACATCTGTCTACATTATGAACAACTTGATCAAGAACTTGCCAAATAAGACCTTCGCAAAACCATCCTGGTCCCATATACAAAACATCCATTTAGCCGACCCAGAGTTCTACAAAAGCCGTCAGGTGGATTTACTATTTGGAGCAGACATTTATTCGCAAATTATGCTAGGTGGAATAATAAAAGGCGATGACGCCACTCAACCCATCGCACAACAAACTCACCTAGGTTGGCTTTTATGCGGTAATGTCAAAACCTTTCACTGCAATGTGGTCATAAATAACCTGGAAGATATCAAACAGTTCTGGGAAACCGAAGACATCACAGATCAATCCAACCTATCGGCGGAAAATGAATCTTGCATTGAATTCTTCAACAAAACTACGCAACGCTTGGAAAATGGGAAATATGAAGTCAGACTGCCAATGAAGAATGAATTTGAGAGCAAACTGGGATCATCAAAGCCAATGGCGATCGCTCAATTCAAAACATTAGAAAGAAAGTTGGAGAAACAAAAACATTTAGCCAAGGCGTATAAAGACTTCATGACTGAATATATTGATCTAGGTCATATGAAGCAATCAACAGTCAGCAACAATACAAACGAGTGTTACCTACCTCACCACGGTGTGCAACGCGCTGAATCAACAACAACAAAGTACAGAGTGGTGTTCAATGCGTCAGCAAAAACATCAACAGGATGCAGTCTGAACGACCTCATGTACAAAGGTCCCAATCTTCAACAGGACCTACAAACATTATTAATGAAATGGAGGCAATACAAATATGCGTTTACAGCGGACATTGAGAAAATGTTTCGCGCTATTTGGGTGGCCCCTGCAGACCAACATTTACAACAGATTGTGTGGCGGGAAGCTCTGGAAGAACCTATCCGCTCATATCAACTAACAACCATAACATACGGTACCAAGGCAGCACCGTTCTTAGCCATGATGACGCTCAGGAGATTGGCGAATGATGAACGTGAACAGTTCCCTGAGGCAGCAAAGGTGCTGGAAGAATCATTCTACATGGATGACCTCGTGCATGGAACACATACAATCGAACAAGGAAAGAAAGTAATAGCTGACTTGAAACAATTGTTCAAAAATGGAGGGTTTAACCTGCGCAAATGGTCAGCAAACAATCAAGAACTTTTGGAAGATATCTCCGAACAACAAAACATCGACAAAATTGTCTTCAACTTCAAAACTGAAAATACATTGAAAACGTTAGGCTTGTGCTGGAACTCAAAGGAAGACAAATTCACTTTTCATTGCACAATTTCGAACGTAAACAAGAAACAAACCAAACGCAGCCTACTAGCCGAAATATCTAAACTGTTTGACCCACTAGGCTGGCTGGCTCCCGTATCAACAAAATTGAAATTATTGTTTCAAAAATTATGGGACGGAAACTTAAAATGGGACGACGAAGTGTCCGACGATATACATGCGGAGTGGTGCAAGATACAAGCGGACGTAAGCGCGATAAACGCTTGCGAAATACCTAGATGGCTTAACTGTGGGGAAAAGCAAGCAATGGAGCTACATGGGTTTAGCGATGCCTCTCTTGATGCATACGCCTGTGTCATCTACGCACGGGTCCACTCATCAACAATACTTGTAGCCGCAAAGTCAAAGATAGTACCACACCGAAAAACAACAACATTACCTAGACTGGAATTGAATGGAGCGCACCTTTTATCACAACTTATGCGCAAAGTCAAACAGTCATTGAATCAATATGAAGTACACGTCTACGGCTGGACTGACTCCATGGTGGTCCTGGGTTGGTTACAAGGAGACCCATCTCGCTGGAAAGCCTACGTGGAAAACAGAGTACGAAGTATTACTGATGTCATACCACGATCGTCATGGAACTACGTCAAAACAAAAGAAAATCCCGCTGACGCCGCAAGCAGAGGCCAATACGCTAATCAGCTGAAAGAAAACAAACTGTGGTGGCAAGGTCCTGGGTGGCTTTCAACATTTGAATTGAAGAACCTGGTCAAGAAGGTCTATACATCAGATCAAGATATTAAAGCAACAGCAAAGAAACAAGTTAATGCAGCCCAAATTAACACAGAAACAACCAACATTATCGAAAATTTATTGCAAAAACATAGCTCTATCAATCGTGTCATTCGAATAGTCGCATGGATACACAGAGCATTGAACTTAACACTTAGAACATTGCACCCAAAACATCGTGAATTACCAAGTTACCTTACGTTGCAAGAACTGAATAATGCAACTAAGGCGATTGTGAAACAAACCCAGCAAAAGGTATTTGTAACAGAAATGAGTGATTTACGTAAACATGGCAGAGTGGCATCAAATAGCAAGCTATTACCTCTCAGTCCTTACATTGATCAAGAAGGTTTGCTTCGAGTCGGTGGAAGATTAAAAAACGCATCGCTAACTGAAGAAATGAAGCACCCAATGATCATTCCTTACGACAGCCGGCTAACGCATTTGCTCATCGATCAAGCACACCAGATGACGTTCCATGGAGGACCGCAACTCACTTTGTCGCACCTTCGTCAAAAATACTGGATCATCGGCGGCGTGCGAGTCACGAAGATGCAAGTCAGAAGATGCGTAACGTGCCGAAAAATAAGTCCTACAAAACAACAACAAATCATGGGTGAACTGCCGAGCGCAAGAATAAACCCCGCCCCGCCATTCTACCATACAGGAGTGGACTACACGGGATTCGTCGATATCAAGATGAATAAAGGAAGAGGCGCTAAAACAACAAAAGGTTACATAGCCTTATTTATTTGCATGGTGACAAAGGCAGTACACATAGAGTTGGTCTCCGATCTTACAAGCTCAGCATTTTTGGCAGCCCTACACAGAATGGCAGCAAGGAGAGGTGCTCCCCGCCATTTATACAGCGACAATGGCACTAACTTTGTCGGCGCCAATCTACTCTTAATGGAACAATACGGGGAAATAGAAAACACCTACAGGGATGAACAATTACAGAAGGAAGTTGCCGAAATGTTCATCCAGTGGCACTTCAACGCCCCGGCTTGGCCATCAGCAGGTGGATTATGGGAGCGAGCCGTAAGAAGCTTGAAGCACCACCTCAAACGAGTGGTGGGCGAACAACGGTTAACATTCGAAGAGTTCACAACAATATTAACAAAATTAGAAGCCTGTCTGAACTCCAGACCTCTGTGTACGTTAAGTGAAAATGTGGAAGACCTGGACTGTTTGACGCCAGCGCACTTTCTAACAGGGAGATCAGGATTGACTGTAATTGAAACAAGAGAAGACGCCCGAACAAGATGGGATCTGACAAAAAAGATATACACAGACATTTGGAAGAAGTGGAAAAATGAATATTTATGTCAGCTGTTATCAAGAACAAAGTGGCAGAAGCATCAGCACAACTTGAAGGTTGGTGACTTGGTTGTTGTCCATGACGACCAGCGGCCTGCTGGAAAATGGTTAATGGGCAGAGTAACAGACCTACATGCAGGAGACGACGGTTATGTTCGTGTCGTCACCCTAAAAACAAGAAACGGCACCATGAAGAGACCTATAACAAAGTTGTCTATTTTACCAATAGACAGCGAGGAAAACTTTAAACAATCCAAGACCGACAAAGAAAACAAAAATCAAACAAATGAGAATACAGCAAAACGTCAGCAAACTGCAGTTACAAGCAAAATCAACTTTATCGGATTAGTGATGACCCTGCTATACCTACTGAGTCCAGCAACTGCGGCAACGAATACAACAAACTTTACCGAATTGCAACAAGGCTTATACTTCGATAAAACAAGCAACATGAAATTGATTCGCGATGAGTGGAAGATAGTTGTTTACTACGACGTCAAACCCTACTGGCATGGAACAGCAGTGTTCAACAAGTTCAACGATCATCTCGAAAACATATGTTCAACTATAAAACAAAAAACTCAATGCGAAATAATTGCATTACAACTGCGTCACGCGTTCGCGGAACTCGAACACTACAATCATATGTTGCTGAATCCGCAAGGTCGGGTGAATATGAGAAGCAAACGCGGCCTTATCAACGGTGTCGGGTCGATCGCACGTTCCCTGTTCGGAGTATTGGATGACCAATTCGCCGAACAATATCAACGGGACATAGAACTCATCAAACAAAATGAAAAACATCTAGCTCTATTATCTAAAAATCAGACATCTATAATAGAAGCCGAATATAATATACTTAGGAGATCGGAAGAAACAATTGAAAAACAATACAAGTTATTCAATCAACATCTGCTAAACCTAGACAAGATAACAAGCAACCTTCAGCATGAGATTGAGTCTCAAGAATTATCAATCGAGTTTGTGATGTCCGCTATCTCTGCAAACAGCTTTATAGAACATTTAAGAAACGTTCAAGAGATTCTGTTGGACACCGTAACAAACATTTACAACGGCAAGATGAACTTACACCTCATTGCGCCAGAACAACTAAAGGACGAACTGAACGTGATATCAAGTCAGCTGTCAAACGATGTAGCACTTCCTATCACCAACATCCAAGAAGATCTGTTCCACTTGTATCATCTTCTACAAGTGAAGGCGAAAATGTCAGAAAGGTATCTCATCATTGAGATACGGATGCCGTTAATTAGCCAAGAACACTATGAAGTTTACAACATCATACCTGTCCCAAAAAGACTCGGTGAAGAGATGGTCACCCTACTGCCCATTGCAGAAATACTAGCAATCAACATACATAAGGATTCTTATGTCCCAATGAGTGTAACTGACCTATACGAATGCATGCACTTCGACAGTACGACTCTGTTGTGCCACATGAGGACACCAGTATACCACATGAAGTCTGACGAGAGTCTCTGCAAGAGGAACAAAGGTTCGCCTGACTGTAAAACCAAAAGGGAGACCTGTCGAAACATATGGTCGGCACTTAGCAACATAAACAGTTACTTATACTTTTATTGTCACGTTTTCAAAATACGCGTCATATGTGGGAATCAAATTTCAACAGAAACACTTAGCAACGCAGGGGTAATGACACTCGGAAGTGACTGCACTATCAACAGTGAGAACTTTACTGTTCATGCGCAAAGACAATCAATGGACACAATTAAGGCCCAAGTCGAGGAAATCACAATGGTAATTCCTCCAATCAATCGGATCATCAATCTTTCCGTACCAGTTTCAAAACTTGAACCAGACAGTGAGACGTTTCTGGAGCACAGCACACTAATGCGAGATCTGGGAAAACAAATAGAACAGATGAAGGCCGCAACAGCAGAAGATCTCCTGTCAGATCGAGCAACATACCATGATGTTCACCAATATGTTGTCTTATATATATTGACAGCAGCAGCAGCGATAGCAGGCGCGATATATGCCTACCACCGACTGAAGAAACATTGCAGGAAGCAACAGATACCTGAGGCACCACCTGTTCCTAATCCAGCACCTCGAAGGAGGTCGACTGCAAGCATCGGGGACAATGTTGTATTTGACGTCACAGACAACAGCGGTGTAGCGCACTTATCAAGTGCACGCACCCTGAACAAAGCAACGTCACCTTAGTATTAGCCTTTAATGACATTCTTTCTTTTACATTTTACATTTTCATATTAATACTATTTTACATTTTTATATAACATTTCTTTTTGATCTTATTTTTTACATTATGTTATTTTGAATTATATTCCTTTCCTTTCAATTTTATATTATAACACAACATTTTCAATTGTTACATTTTGTGAGGGGGCAATATGTACGAGCTACGCTGTACATTGACCTTAGGTGTAATTGGTACGTTACACTCACTAATGCATTATCATCAATATTGTATAAGTGTGCATTTCTAATACAATAAATAATGATGTAAACTAATTATAAATGAGTAGCAATTAAACCTTTATACCAATCGGTTGTCTACTCATTCAACATTCAATAAAGCATCTACATCAACATAACATATTCACTGTTGGGAGTTACGCCCCAACAGGTCCGATCATCCGTTTCGTATTTAAAATAGTAAGTATGGATGGGTATCCATACATAATAAAGAACGGGTGTTCTTTATTATGTATATCATATAAGCCAGGCATTTCCAGCACCATAAAACCGTAGTTGAATCCGTAATCAACTTCATCCTTCAAAAAAATCTAATTCTTTTTCGATACGGATACTTTTCTGATACGGATCACAGAAGATAGAACGAAAATCCTATGAAGGCTGTAAGGGGGAAATTCAAGAATGAAATGTTTTTTTCTTTCTTTCTTGTCTTACCATACTAATCTAGGGATAGGGGAGCTCGTGGCTAAATAAAAACAGCCCCACGAGATAGATCGAATAGATCGATCAGTTAAGCTATGCTTGCCGAGGTCAGTCTGTGGATGGGTGACCGTTCGTAACATATCGAGACTCTTCCGTGCCTCGAAAAGCACGTTAAGCTGTTGGTCCCGCTTATCATTTGTAGATTTTTGACAGTCGTTACGGGTCGTCACAAGCCCGAAAGTCTGACAACCAGTCTTACCAAGGTTAATGTTGCACAGTAACTGGATTGTGGAGGTCAGATAGGCAGTTGCTCCAAGTAACATACTGGTATTGAGCTGCATCGGGTTAGACTGGAAGCCGACCCCAATATAGTTGAGAAAAGGCTAGGCAAATGATGACCTAAGATGCTAAGGATTGGCAGTCACTTCATGTGCACTTCACCTAACTTCTCATGGGAAATTGATACAAAATAGACCGCAGCACATTTAAGCCTCGTTCAAGATCTGTCAGTAAGTTCCACCTTTAGTCAGACATACTCGTACCATGACATATCTTGATTTGTCACAAAATCAATGACAAATGTAAAAGTATCGTGGTATATTTTTAGTGTAAAATCAATATCAATAAAAAAACACAGCTATCAAGGTTAAGCCCCCATAAACATTCCCCTTCGTGCAAACAATACGTATTCGGAACAAAAGCTGTGTGTTATTAGTTCTGTTAAGATACGAGTAGGTACGAACATAAGGGGGACATGGGGGAAAGTCACAAACAAGCACAAACTACGCACAAACATACCGCCATTATTTTAAATATACGAACTATTCATATACCTTGTCCTTCAGCAAAGAAAACATCGTTATTTTTCATGATAATCTCGCCTTTTCAGAAGCTCGGATTGTATTCAAAATCGGAGTTTGGAGGTTGTGCATTAAAATGCAGAATCTTCTTGACATGGCGTAAAATATCGGTCACGGGTTAAATCATCATTTGTTTATCGAAGAACGTGTTTGTTATTTAGATTTTTGATGGTTAGTTCGGAAACTAGTAGTAGACAGATAATCTTTTTTAGGGTTTTGTTCCACAAAAGAGGGAAAAACCAACCCTTTTAGGATCACTTCCTTGGCCATCTGTTTGACTGTCTGTCTGGTTGTCAAACCATTTATCATCATTTTTATCAGGAACACTATCAGGGTTCAAATTAATATTCGTCGGTAAAAGAATGATTTTCAGTTTATTATAATTATTTCTTTAAAACGATACAATTATTAATTTATGAAGAAATGAAATTATATAAATAATCACAGGACATCGAAATCGAAATTCATCCGCATCGCTGTCAACGGGAACCCCATCATCATCATCATCATCATCAGGCTATACTAGTCCACTGCTGGACATAGCCCTCTCCTAATGAGCGCCATAGCGCCCTGTCTTCAGCTTGCCGCATCCAGCATCTGCCTGCAGTCTTTCGCAGATCGTCATCCCACCTGGTCAGAGAACCCCATGGCCCTAGTGTTTCAACCCCAAACGGCTCAAACATATAACTTTCAATTAGGTTGTTGTATTTTCGCCGTTTGAGGTTTTCTGCACCTGCTGCAGCCGCACCTGCACAGTCCACCGTTATGTGTAGGTTATGTTAAATATTTAGGTGTAAGTAGCTGTGCAATTACATAACCAATTACGGAACCCTCGGTGCTCGAGTCAGACTTGCACTTGTTCATTTTTAATTATTAGGGACAAGTCCGCCACACTATTCCCAAACCACTGCAACTCCTGAAAGCTAGAATGTGACAGTGGTGATCACCAGAAAAGTGTCGAGCCAACGAAGCCCGACGAGTCCCGGAGAAACGATTCAACTGTCTTGGATCCCGCAACAAAATTAATCAGAACAGCGGAGGACTTACATAAATACATATTTTAGTGGTAACTGATATCAGCTATCAGCCGGTTGATTCTGTAAAAATCTCTCCGTCCAAACTTGGGTAAATTGAGCTGTGAGTGTTAGCCCGTATAAGTCGTATTGTTTAGACACTTCACAACTAGCTTTGAAATTACATTAATTTTTGTCAATAGCATTAGCATAAAAAGTATTATTTAATACTTTTACTTACGAGTAGGTAATCTCGATTTTGATTATGATCGAAATAGTGTCATTCTTTTTAAATCGCTAGCATCATAAGGCCAATTTCCGTAATTAAAATCATTCAAAAGCTCATCGTAGTGATAGTACCTATATGTCAACAACTTGGCAAATATGTAGGTTAATATATGTATATAAAAGAAAAGCACGTTAAGCCGTCACTTCACCGGCTATTGACTAAGAATGTTATGTTCTAATTAATGATGAATCACCATAGTAAACTATTAAATAAATATACTCAAATTCTTTTTTGTGTATTTTTTACGTACTTTTAATATATGATACCTATTACTTAACTAGTTAAGATCCTTATAATAATATGTAACCACCTTTGTACATACATTTAAGAAATAAAAGAAGAGAATGTAACATATCTCTTCTAAATAAATACGCCAAACGATAAATCTATTACAGAACAGCTAGGCATAAACTAAGCCTGCTACCAAGTGTAAGTAAATCTATTAGTCTTAGACGTTGCGTACATAATTGTTGGTCTGTCGTAACGATAACAAAAATCGAGGACAAAATTTATTTGGCTTTTTTTTCCTTTTAGACGCTCGCTATTAAGTGGATCGCCTTTAAACAGACATAAAACACAGGCTAAAAAAATGTCTCTTTCCTGTTTTATTCTCTATCGTCGTAGAAGTGTTTTACAGGTACAGGAATAAACATTGATCACGTCTGCTCACTGATTGATGGCACTTCCAGACTATTAAGTCTAGGAATCGTCTCTACGCTTTTCTTCAACGCTCTAGATAGCATAAAAAAGTAGGTAAGTACAAAATACTAAACCATATTGAACCTTATGTTCATGCGGTTTTGCAAACCTTCAGTACGACCCGGTTGCGTCATAATTGATAATTTTCTAACCAGAAATCGATACCGTACCTTAGGACCAAATCCCCCAACCCAACACACCTATAATCTTTACCCATACATGCTTATTCTAGGCGGACCCGATACACTTGACCTACTTTGTATCTTACCTCGCTGTCAACAACCTGCCAACAGACTTCCAATCAGAATTAGAGGACTTAATCCCCAGTTGTTTTCACAAAATAGACCAATTATAACTGATGCTCATTGAAGCTCTGCTAAGTCAGAATATCTGACGTTTTCTGATTACATCACTAATCCTCTCTTGTTTGCCAAGAATACAAATTCGTCGGCGTGAATCCCTTAACTGGTCCTAATCGTTGGCGATTTTGTAAATACGATTAAACTTTGTTGATAATTTAGAACAAGTTTTCGCAACAATTCGCTGAGCAATTTTTGATGTGTTTAATTCGGGTAATTCGTGTGTTATGTAATTATGGAGTTAGTTCATTGAAGTAAGTATAGTGATTTTATCTTTAAGCTTTGAAGTATTTTTTTTAACATAAATTTGGTAATATGAACATTGGTCTTTTGATACAGCCCACGTTTTAACAGATAGGCATACAAGGGAATTAAATTTGGGTTTTTGGAACGTATTTATTCTCTTGGCTGTTGTGATGTAACTAAGAACGTGACCTAGTTTTGTACCCATAGACAATATTACGTTATAATCGTCGGCATTGTCGGTCACATGTCAGTAGCAAGCCATGCATGAAAAATGACGTTGCAGCTGGCTAATTGCTCGAAAATAGGGCTCATACTACTAATATTATACACGTGAAAGTTTGTGAGGGTTCATGGATATTTGTTACTCTTTCACACAAAAACTAACGAACTGATTTTGATGATATATTACTTATACTTCATCATAACACTCATAACACATATATAATTCATAAAGATATACGCAGACGAAATGGCGGATGGCCGCGAGCACTAAATAACTACTGCTTCGCTGATAACTTTCTTGGAATATTTAATACTCCATAGTAAACGGTTAATAAAAACTTGAGTATCTTTGCTACAATGGACTCGCCTTTAAATGCCACTTGTTAAGCTCGGAGAGGACTCATCCACTTTTCCTTTATTAAGAGAACAAAATCATTTTTGGTCCTTATCTTGTTTCAACAACATAAAAGATTAGATTTCTTTTAGCCTTTCATGATTATAATAAGCTCAGAGTCTTCGTCTTGAAGTTTAAAATTATAAATCTTCTCTTTATACGTTTTTCTACGTTGCTATCATTTAACCCATTCACCGCCCAAGTCGGATCTAACCGATATTTTTTTTGTGTCCATTCCGCCTTCTTCTTCTTTACACTCTACCATTTCAGGCAAGATGATAAATGTACTAACAATCTAAAAGCTGGAGACACGGCAACTGATATAAAATCAGGAAGTTAAAAGGTTAATAAACGAGTCAAGTTTTGCTTCTCAAGAATCAGATCAAATTATCTTCCTGTCCTTATCCCATGTTACTTGGGGTCAGCGCAATAGCGTTTTCTTCTTCCATCCTCCCTGTCTATCGCCACACTATCATTCACTCCCTTTTCGTTCACATCATTCCTCACAGAATCCATTTTTTTTTCCCCTTTCCATTTTTTAGACACATTTATATTCATCACTCTTTTAGTGGCATGCGTTTTATCCATTTATTTCAAACGTGAAGTAAATAAATTTTCCGATTTAAGATTACCAAGATCTGTTTAGGTTTCATTGTTCCATAAACAATTATTTCTTTAAGAAGATTTGTGCGCATCGTCACCATGCATAAATTTGCAAATTGTTGTGATTTTATCCTTAAATTTAGGGCAGATATGTCGTGTGTAGTATTTTAATTGTTAAATTGTACGTTAAAATACTTTGTATATTCTTAGCATATTACGTTTATTTTCCTCTACAAAAAATATCTAGTCTATGATCTAGACCTACAATATCAAGCGTCAGGTCTGCACCAATTGCAAATTAATAATACAAGTATAATTTAGTATAATTTCGTATAGTATAGTAATATTGTATAGACAGCTTTATGATGAAGTTAAAATCGCCCATTTAACCTCAAAATTCTTAAGAGCTTGCTTTTAAATGATCTAATTGGTCTTATAATACGTGTCTCTTTCCGGACATGAGTCAAACTTCACTGTGAGTACACAAATGTCTAAAAAAGTGACGATCACCAGTATAGACGATCCCTTATTGAGTCGAACGGCAAATAGAACGCCCCTCGGTCTGTTGACCCTTTGCTTTAACAAACCAGGCCAGACCGTGGACAATAGGGCTGGTAGTTCATCGGCAAGTTCATCACTATGACTTACACGAGTACTTAGAAAGTTTGATTACTTGGCAGTGTGCAGGGGTTTTGTACTTAGTCAATTTTCATTTCATTTTCAGTTTCGACGATTTTCGGCCGAAATTTCAATTTTCATAAGTTTTTGCTTTCGCTGAAAAAAATGAGGTGCCGACAAAACGATACTTTCAATATCTTTGTTCAGAGAAAATATATAGTTACAATAACTAATAAGTAAGTACGTATTTAATTTATTTAAACACCATTACATGATATTTTGATGATGCAAGATATTAATGGGATACAGAAAAGCTCTAACATGTTCAGCTGCATATCGTTGCGTACAAATTGGTAAGAAGAGATGGTGCATAAACCGTGACAATATTCATCAAAATTACATTTCATCATTATTCATTAAAGATTAGGATTACAATTCAATAAGCATATTTTTTAAGATATATTTTACTAGAAGCACAATATATGAGAAAATGCAGAATAAATACTTTTTCTCGTATAGTTTCCTGTGATTTAAGTTTAAACAAATAAGGGATGGAGCATAGAAGGTGTGGAGGAAGTATTTAATCAACTGAGTTCCGAACATTTTTCAACAACCTTTTTTCTCTCCTTTGGACCATAAAGCGCAGTAAGAGACATGCTATTGAATAAAAATATTTCAACACAATTTTTTACCTCTTAGCCAACAGTGATGAAGTTTGGTTAGTAATTAAGCCGTAAAACGTTTAGATTAAATAAATAAATAATGCTGGACAATCCACACCACATCATCTAGCCCCAAGCTAAGCAGAGCTTGTGTTATGGGTACTAGATGGCTGATATACTTAATACAATGCATTACATAGATAGATATTTTTTATTATGCCCAGAACACCCGGAACAAATATTTGTAGATCGTACAAACATTTGTCCCAAGGCGGGAATCGAACCCGCAACCTGCTGCGTCGCAGGCGGACCTTCGCCCGCCGCGCCACATCGGTCGTCAAATCAGATTGGTTGAGGAAAAACTTCTACTCATTTATAGGAAATACAATACTAGTATATATTAAAAATGGTAGTTTATAACACAACAATGCAATCATTAGCATCAAACATCCCATTCGTTCCGTCCTATAGAATCTCCCCCTTAATCATGAGTTACTTTGGCTCACCTGGAAATCATACAGACTTCAGACACCGCCTTATGTGCTCTTAGTTCTTGGTTCTGTGATTGCTTTTGATGAAATAAATAATTTACTATGTTAAATATTTATTTACAGGACATTGGTTGAAACAGTGAAAACCTGCTCAGGTGGAAATTAACAGAAGAGTTCAGCCTGATATAGGACTCCAGATATCGTACTACAGTACGCGTAGTATGACCACCATAGAAACGGGTCCGACGGAAGAGTAGACAACCTGACAGAGGCTACGGGACGCCCCGTGCTCGGGTAGAAGAGATGTCAAGCTGAAAAGTAAGAACGTTGTCTATTCTTGGTGGAATTGATATAGAATTGGTCACGCTAAGCGAGCTGGTAGATAAGTTCTGCTTCGTCGTTATATATATTGCCATCGATACGCTCAGAAGAGGAGGAGCTCGTGGCTACATAAAAACAGCCCGCACGGGTTGATCGAAGGTTAGCTACGCTCGCCGAGGTCAGTCTGTGGGTTGGTTGCCGTTCGTAACATATCAGGACTCCTCGGTGCCTCGGAAAACACGTTAAATCGTTGGGTCCAGCTGTCATTTATATAATAGATCTCTGACATTCGTTACGGGTAGTCAGAAGCTCGAAAGTCTTACAACCAGCTTCACCAAGGGCCAACTGTTGCCCAGTTAAAGGGTTGTGTAGGTCAGATAGGCAGTCGTTCCATGTAAAATACTAGTATTCAGCTGCATCCGGTTAGACTGCAAGCCGACCCCAACATAGTTGGGAAATCGCTAGGCAGATGATGACGCTCAGAAGAGACAACACTGCACTAGAGTAAAGGAAACTTAAATCGATTAAAACTATAACCATTTCCTCGATTTCCGCAGACACAAAATAAATAACAAAGGCGCCTGTGGGTCTCGTCTGGACGCTCATCTGTCTCATGGCGATTGTAAACAAACTGCTCTTTAAATACGTTTCAAACCGTGACTGTGCAATAGTTTTGTCTACGATGTTTATTTATAGTTTTATACCAAAAGGGTCACGTTGGTCCAGTGGTTGCAAGCGCTACTGTTGAGCATGCGGGTTCGATTCCCGGGTCTTGTAAAGTGTTGTTGGATTTTTCCATCTGGAATTGATCAGTAGCAGGCCGGTTTCATAATTTGTGCCCCGTGGTGGTGGTGGGAATAGCCATGCCTCCTATTATATGGGACTTACCTAAACATGACTGGTGACAAGGAAACCCTTTAAGGAATACAGGCGTGATGTTATGGATTTGCTAAAAGCGAGATAGTGTTATTCAATTTAAACTTTAATGCTGTAATCTATAGAGACGTTCTCGAGATAAGTCCAATAGCGTTTCATATAATAATGATCCTTATTTGTATGATTGTAATGTACAACTTCCAATGAGCAAACTTCGTACTAATAAGTAAGTTCATTTGCGTACAAAACGCTATTGTACTAAGCTTGGCTAAAGCCAAAGTTCTCTTTACAGTAGGTACTCTAGCAGTCTGGTCTTGTGCCCAGTTGATGGCAATAGGTTCGCCCCCTATTACATGGGAATTAAACATATCTGTTGTTCCGGGTCTGGCTGTTTGTGTATGTGAGTTTAAATGTTTGTAAACGCACCCACGATACAGGAGAAATTCCTAGTGTGGGGCGTTTTTCCAACGGGACTTACTTTGAGCGACGAACCATCGACATCGGACTACACTGTAAAAATTTATACGTGGAGAGAAAATAAAAAAAATAACCATGTTGAATTGAGAACATTCCCATTGTTTTCTTCGGTTAAAAATACACCTTTCATCCAAATGTCATCGATATATAGCGACAATAGTTTCCTAGTAAAATGACTCTGTAACATGCGGACGGGCGGACGGACAGACAGAGGGACATTATAAGGGTTTGCCATTTTACGTCGGAACACTAACAAGGTGTTATCTATAACAACAATCTTTCAAGAGCTCTTCAACAATCCAACTAAAACAAGAAAATGCGAACTTTCATAAAGTATGTAATAAAACAAATGAAGAATATTGTCAGCCCTGGGTAAAGCCTTCGGTCCTGAATATGGGCAAATAAAGTGACAAGGATATTGTGTACAGACGAATGAAGTAAACGAAACTAGAAGTAAGCAGTTACACAACCGCTCTGGCCTTGGACTGTACGCCGAAAATATACGTAAACAAATTACCATATCTGGGAAATAAAATGACAAATGCCTTTCGAATAAGAGTGCCTCAAGACAAAGTACTTTTGAATAATCGGGTATTGCTTCCATATTCAAATGTTGAGCTTGAATGAATCAATCATGGCGCCACGTGCATATCTTCTTATTTTACAACTATCTCAGCATCTGCCTAGCTTTTTCCCAACTATGTTGAGATCGGCTTTCAGTCTAATCGGAGCAAAGTCAAAAGTCTAATCATTTATTTCAATTAGACCATTTGAAAGGGCAGTGGGTTGGCCATATCTCGCGAAGAACCGACAACCGCTGGGGTAAACGTGTTCTTGAGTGGAGACCGCGACTCGGCAAACGCCCTCTGACCAGGTGGGATGACGATCTGCGAAAGACTGCAGGCAGATGCTGTATGCGGCAAGCTGAAGACAGGGCGCTATGGCACTCATTAGGAGAGGGCTATGTCCAGCAGTGGACTAGTATAGCCTGATGATGATGATGATGATGATGATTTGAAAGGTACTTTTAAACGTCAACTTTAAAATTAAAAATTAAATACTTAAATTGTTCTAGCTGGCCATTCCTTATATATTCCATTCATGGTCACATAATGTAATCAATAAATGAGGTCGTATTAGTAAGTATTACCCGAAGAGTTATGCAAAGGTTTACCTTTAAGTTTTTATGGGTGTTGAAATAGAATGCCAGAGAGAAATCACTAAATCAGGAGTAAAAGCACTGAGTCCGCATCTGGAACCCTTATTTGGAATAAAATGTCCACTAGGCTATCAAGCTCAAATCGTGTCCCAGCTCTATTTAACAGCCGACCGGCCACTTTGTAACACTGCGGTCGTAAATCCTAAGTTATGAGCGTTTTCAACGTAAGTGAACTTTACGTCCAATACAGTTACAGAGGGAGCGAGCATTGATCTTCATGCTTATTATTTACTGTTTGCTGGTGATTTTAGACTTTGCTGTCCAAGTTTCATAATGATTTTCTGTTAAATTCTGTGCAAGTACAAACTTAAGTTGAAAACCGGATTCAGACACTAGTTGTCTAACAATTTTGGTGAACTGGACCCAATTTTTTTTTTTTTTTTTTTTTTTTTTAATAGAAAACGTTGCCCCACACTAGGAATTTCTCCTGTATCGTGGGTGCGTTTACAAACATTTAAACTCACATACACAAACAGCCAGACCCGGAACAACTACCTGTAGGCCATACAAATATTTGTTCCGTGTGGGGATCGAACCCACAACACGCGGCGCAGCAGCCGATGGCTCAACCACCGCGCCAACCGTGTCGTCAATTTTGGTAAGGCACATCATATTTTTTTTTATGGTATAACTTTATTTTTTTGTTTTATTTTTTTATATCTTCGAAGTTTAGTTTTGTATTGTTGTGCCTGAGCCTGTGCTGAATAAAATCTTTTTTTCTTTATAAGTAATAGAAAAGCTTTGACTGCTTCGTACCAAGCTGGCCCACCCCGTAACTTTACAATAAGTCAAATATTTGCGGATGACGTCACTATTAACAGTTTTACCGGTCGAGGAGTATTGACAAAAACCCGATTGGATATTTTCAGTTATATTTTGATTCTATGCAATATGCGGCCGTTTGTAGACTTTCTTTTTTTACCGGACAACGGACTGTTTTTTTTTGCATTTGCATGTGCTGGACATCGGATCGCCGCGCGCCGACCGGTGAAAAACTCGGTCCGTTTCCACGTAAAAAATGGACTTGCAAAGCTGGCTTACAGCTTATGTTATTTTAACTAGGGTAGGGTGTGATACGTTACGGCGATCCGTTTTATATAAACGATATTTACGTCTTTGCATTTTACGGTTATGAAGGTCTTAGTAATATTACAAGAATGTGTGGAAATTGCTTAAACAATAACACTAAACAAGTCGTTATCATAATGTAAGATAAGTATTTGGGATAGACCGAGGCGAGAGCTATGACGCGAATGAAGATAGAGCTAGGCAAAATAAACTGGTTTACGTAACATTAACATCACAATCTACTGCTGATCATGGTCCTTCAGATATTCAACGGCTTAATTTTTTTTTTATAACACAAATACAAAATTATATAGATACTCTTTGTTGCGTCACTTGTACACCAAAAGAAAAAAAAGAGAAGAATCAAAATAGGCAGTGTATTCCATATTTAAATCCATGTTTCCAATTGATGTTACTTCCACGTTAACAGATATCAACTTATTTCTAATGTTAATAAAGTCGACTTTACAACGTGTTGAAATATTCATGAAACTTGTTGAAGCTTTAGCGCAAACTGAACTTTATGAGTGGCTGTTTTTTTTTTTTAAAGCGGCCTTCCTGCTTTCAGCGATTTCTTTCAGGCAACCAAATGGAACAAAGAAAAAACTACGGGCATCAAAAAACTTATATAACATGTTGAAACATAATAAATAAACAGATACGTAAGTACTATAATATGAATTATCATTACTGTTAGAAAAACAATTGGTAATGTCTTGGAAACCATTACTCACATTGTTACCCAAGATGTATGAAACAATTCCTTTTCGTATTACTCGTATACGACTCACACGCACGAGAGAATATAATAAGTATGAATTATTCGTAGGCACTACGCAAGTAAAATACGGTTTCCATTGTTGAAACGCTTGTACACTGTACGGAGGCCAGCACATCAAGCTGCCCCAATTTGTCAAATTACTTTGATATATATTTGAAATAAATGTATTTAAACTAGCTAACCCGGAGAACGTTGTTTTTCCATTTTAAGCCAAAAAGAAAAATAAAAATAAATGTTTGGGGTGGACCTCCACTTAGGGGTATGAAGAATAAATGTTGGCCGATTCTCAGACCAACCCGATATGCACACCACATTTCATACAAATCGGTACAGCCATTTCGGAGGAGTTTGGTAACAAACATAGCGACACGAGAAATTTATATGTTAGATAACGAAATGACGACCTATGTGGCGCAGTGGGCAGTGGGCAGCATGTTACTGAGGAATTCTAGCTGAAAAACTCAGCCTGAATCAGTAATCGAACCCATACCTGATACTCAGCAGTGAGTCGACAACCTATTCCGCGGGCGAAGGTCCGCATGCGACGCAGGAGGTTGCGGGTTCGATTCCCGCCTTGGGACAAATGTTTGTACGATCTACAAAGATTTGTTCCGGGTGTTCTGGGTATTTGCTATGTATAACAAAATATATCTATTTACGTAATATAATGTATTAAGTATATCAGTCATCTAGTACCCATAACACAAGCTCTGCTTAGCTTGGGGTTAGATGATGCTGTGTTGATTGTCCAGCATTATTATTATTATAATATAAGACAGTAGGGGTTGAAACACTAGGGCTGTGTGCCCATTTAGTTTTTCGGGAAATCGCGAAGCGTTTGGTCGACTCTTCACGTGACCAGAGGGCTGGCCTTTTTTTTTGGCCAAAGAATCAGCATTGCAATTCAACGTGGCAATACTGCCAGCTTTCTGGGCTCTGTGCGGATGCGGATGAATTTTTCGATGCCGTGATTCTTTTTTTTGTTTATATTGTACTTTATTACAAAATAATAAAGTTCATATTCAATTGGGAGAATTTTATAGTTTGGGATAGCTTGATGTGTTGGCGTCTGTACAAAGGTAGTGCTATTATGATTTTATGCCCACCAACATAATTGCGTAACATAATTTTTAAAACAATCCAAATTACATTTTGAATACTCCATCACGTTCCATCACCCCAAGTTTCAGGCAGAGGTGTACTCCCATTTCCTTGTTTAGGCTCATGTAACAGGGTCACCCCTATTGCCATCAACCGAGTACAAATCCTGACTCAGGTGGAAAAACCCAATAACACTTTGCCCGACCCGGTAAATGAACCTCATACCTAGAACAAGCCTTTGCAAATACAAGCCCAACATTCTGGATTCGTGATCGGTTAATGATAATAGGTTCGCCTTCTCTGCCTTACCCTTCTGGGAGTACAGGCGTGGTGTGATGTTTGTGTTAATAATAAAATTAAGTTTATTCCTTTACTGACAGTCAACACAAGGCCTAAATCCCTGGTTCTATGGTGATAGGGGATGAAAGTTTTTATGGGAGTACGTAATTTTTGTCGATGGGAAACCCTTCGGGCACACGGCTTGTACACCATAAATCAGTAGAGGAATAACTTACGGTAAGAAAAGGGTTTTTTTTAAAAAAAAAAAACGTTGCCCTACACTAGTAATGTCTCCTGTAATGTGGGTGCGTTTACAAACATTTAAAGTCACATACACAAACAGCCAAACCCGGAACAATTACCTGCAGGCCATACAAATATTTGTTCCGTGCGGGAATCGAACCCACGACACACGGCACAGCAGTCGATCGCTCAGCCACTGTGCAAACCGTGCCGTCAATTTACACAAGTTAAACCCACAATCGCGACGAAAGCGAGTCTATTAACATTACCCTAAATCAATATGGTGAATCGGAGAAATAATACTGTTACTTACATTGCCAGTGGTCCATGTATGGTGGTGCTCCTCCTCCTCGCCCACGCCTGAAGGTAGCTCCACCATTGTCTCCAACCAATTGCGACCTGGGAATAAAACAGACCTTAATAATACATTCGTCATTACATTCAACCAGCGATTGTTTCTTGTTTAGTTAGGTCCCCAACGATAACTTGAAAGGCAGTCAGTTTCTTTTTTTTTATTATATATATAATATGTCTCTCTGAATATGTATATGTAATATATGGTTGCAATATTTGTAAATATTAGAGCACTGTTCACTAGCCTATACTGTCCCACTGCTGGGCAAATCTTAAACTTCAGGGGAATAGTTCTAAAACAATAAATAAATAAATAAATAAATAATGCTAGACAATCCACACAACATCATCTAGCCCCAAGCTAAGCAGAGCTTGTGTTATGGGTACTAGATGACTGATATACTTAATACAATACATTACATAGATAGATATTTTTATTATATATAGGAAATACCCAGAACACCCGAAACAAATATTTGTAGATCGTACAAACATTTGTTCCAGGGCGGGAATCGAACCCGCAACCTCCTGCGTCGCAGGCGGACCTTCGTCCACCGCGCCACATCGGTCGTCAATGATAAGACCGGCTACCTTGTATGGATCATGGCCCACAAAAGAGATGAATTAAAGGCAGTTGCAAGCAGCTAAGATGAGAATGCTTAGGGGGATGTGTGGTGTTACGCGAATGGATGAAATAAGTAAAGAGTCTGTAAGAGGAAGTCAGAAAGCTGTGTATGTGACCGAGAAGCTGTGTGGAAATCGGTTGTCATATATACAAGGGTAAAAGAGTAGAGGGAGACCGTAGAAAAGATAGCTGGATTGTGTGAAAGATGATATGGCTGGAAAGGAGGTGACTTTCGAGATGACTGCAAATAGAGATGTATGGAAGACGAAGAAATGCTGCACCGACCCCAAATAAATTAGGATAAGGGCAGGAAGACAAAAACTATAATAATCTATGGTTGGAATATGTGTAAATATGTAAGCACTGTTTATTAGCTTATGCTCTCCCACCGTTGGTCAAAGGCCTCCCCCAAATCCTTCCAAGTATTATTTTCCCGCAAAATGTCGTGCCAGCCCTCAGAGTACACTTCCTGGTCATCTCGCCACCTCTTTCTGGGCCGGCCTCAAAAGCGCCGTCCCTCTTTGGGCACCCATTGTGTGGAGACTTTTGCCCAACAGTCGGTATTTTATTTCGATCTTAAGAGGATTTATTCTGAAAGTTGGCAACGTCGCAAATAGATGTCAAATATTTCGCTGTTTTGATTAATTTGATAATATTTCTGTATGGAAATAAAAAATGTGGCTAACTAGCGAACTAGAATATTGATTATGAATTGCAATAATTAATATCGTAACACCGAATAGTTAGTTTTAGATGTAAAAAAGTATTTGGTAACTTTCCAAATGCCTTTTTTTCACCTAAAACGGGTACAACATCAAATTCAATGTTATAATTGCAATTCATTATTAATATTCTAGTCAATTGGTTAGCCAAATTTCTTATTTCCATACAGTATTATTTCCAAATTAATCGAAACAGGTAAATATTTGACAGCTATTTACGACGTTGCCAACTTTTAGGATGCACCCTCTTAAATTTGACGTTAAAAAGCACCTTTTATATGGTCTAATAGAAATAAATGATTTATCTTTAACTGCGACCCAGAAATCGCCCATCCTGATTTGAGCAAGCGTGGTGATTAATGCTAGTGTTTTCTCTGACTGAATAGAGGCCTTTGCCCTACAGTGGGACAGTAACAGGCGGATATTATTATTATATTTTTTATGCCACACGTCAGTGGCAGAAATTTTGCCATGTGCTGACCTCGCGTAGTAAGGAGTTTTAAAATAATGTGGGGCCAGCTTATACTGGATTTGATTTAAAATACACTTGGTATTATTAGATTAACTTTTTGACAGGTTGATATTTAATTTGATTATATTTAATTGAAGTTAGAAGCTGACATTTGTGAAAATTTTCAATTAAGTTTCTTTTGTTAATTATACGACATAATACTAAAGATTGATTGGCCTGTCGATATTAATTTACGTTACCTATTTTTGTTCAATATATTAAAAGTAAAAGCCAGCCTACTTAATTAATCTTCATTGCAATTTCCAAATATAAAAAGACTGAGTATTTCGCGTTTATGAATGAAGAACATTGCGTTGTAGGTGCTAGTGCTGGCAAGCGCTACAGCTAGAAATGGGGTACTGGGTTCGATTCCGTGGTCGGGAAAGTGTTATTAGATGTTAGTATCTGGAATTTCTCAATAGCAGCCCGGAGCCTGGACTTGTCCAATATGGAATATAAGTGTGATGGTATATTCAATTATAATTTCTACTTATAGAAAAGTTTTAAATTAATTTTTGCCGTACGTACGTCGCACGTAGTGGCTAAATCCAGTATAAGCTGGCCCCACATTATTTTAAAACTCCTTACTACGCGAGGTCAGCACATGGCAAAAGTTCTGCCACTGACGTGTGGCATAAAAAATATAATAATAATACCAGGCTGTAACTGTCTCATTGCAGGGCAAAGTCCTCTTCTCATATAGAGAAGGCATGAGCATTAATCACCACGCTTGCTCAAGACGGGTTAGTGAATTCAGACTGTAATTACAAGTCCAGCGTCCTTATAATTTATCTTTCACCAATGTCAGAGATGTCTAAGATAAACTTAGAAAGTTCATAAACGAACTGAAAAAGTCACATCGGAACTTGCCTTTTTTTAGATACGTTTTACAAGAACTCACTCAAGACTCAAATTACTCTTGAGTATATAAAGAAAGTCTTGCTTCTTTATACGCATACCTACCTATTGCTTAAGTCTTCAGCCAGCATCTTGGAAAGTCAAAATGCCCGAGCTCGACCCTCGAGCCAAAATAGTACCGATCAATTAAGTCAATCAACCCTACCTAAACCAATATATAACTCTTACCTTTATCTACCAACAAATTAAACAGATTCCGCCCCAATATCCACAAGCTTCATCAGCAATCAGGTGGCCTGATTCTGGCACTACGATCACTCATACATATGCAAAGCAGGCGAAGCGTGGGACGGTCAGCTATTCTTGTTAGCTGTGTCGCTCTATTCACACTTGAGCAACAATAGTGCGGGGAAACTCTACCCGGGAAACGGTATACCGTTCCGCGGAAAGAGTTGCTCTAAATGCGAGTGTTGTATTGGTCCGTGAAGTCGGAAAAGCTTAACTAGGTAAAATTAGTTTCTAATTTTTTTTTTCATAAACGTTGCCCACTCTAGGAATTTTTCCTTTACAGTGGGTGCGTTTACAAAAAATTAAACTAACTTGCACAAACAACCAGACCCGGAACAACTATCTGTAGGCCATACAAATATTTGTTCCGTGCGGCCAATCGCTTAGCCACTGCGCCAACCGTGTCGTCAAATGGTTTGCATTTTTCAATACATATTTGGAAAAGCTTCTATTTCAAGCTAGCACTCTGATAAATATTTAGGATGAGCCATAGAACAGACAAGGGGTTACCAGTTCGTGATGCTATCCAGTATAGCACGGTTGTAATAGGAACAGGGCTTAGCATAATCATTGCAATCGTCAATACGTCTCCCTAATTTCATACCCGATCGACTGATTATTTCATAAAAAAACATTGGAGCTTAGAGGCTGATTGCTTTATATGATAATTCGGTTAATTTCACGGTTTAACGATCGCGAATAGTTAAAAAAAAAAACAACGTTATACGTTATATGTCTGAAACTCTTTCATGCAAAAACTTCTGAAACGGACTTTCATGACACTTTACAGTATCTGTTAAGTACTTGTTGGTTATACTTCAGAATAACGCTATAATTTATGAAGTAACATAAACATAAACAAAAAAACACATAGACAAAAAACTAAAAAAAAAATTACGGGCTTCACTGGCGTTTTTATAAAGTTTTTCAGCACACTAGGTACAATTGATTTCATGATGAATACTTGATGGGAAACTATGCGTTTAGTTGAATAAAATGTATGCATGCATTAAGTTTCACCTTAAAAATAGTCTTGAAAACAGTAACTAACCATCTCACATTCGTCTCAGAAGTGCCCTTAGTTAGAACTAACTGCAATGCTGTTAAGACGTAGACAGAATATTTTACACGCCTCAATGGAGCTAGTGTTGTGCAAATGGTTCCATTCCCGGGACAATCCGCTCTATGTACCTTACAATGCTTTTGAGACGTAAAGTCCCTTCAACTGTGGGATTTCACAAACAGCTATACGTAGGTAGGTAGCTCAGGTACAAAGACGTAAGGGAAGCTTACGTCTTACTAATAGACCTGTATTTTCCCGGAGCCTAAACCTACATTAATCACTTGAGGTACAAACAATTGTCTCTCCATTTAAATTGAGATTTATGGCACTGTATCAAATATAATATTCGTTATCACAATTGAAAATTAACATTAGAATTTCACGTGTACAATATTCCATCCACCCCGGATGGAATATTGATGCACAACCTTACAATATTTTATTTCCAGTGTAAAGGTTAAAAACTTCAGAAACATACGTAGACATGTAGAATATTGGACAAATAATTTAATCAAAACGTTTAGTTGAATCGTGTACCTACTGAACCCATGGTAACAGGCTGTGCGTCGATGAATAACCGTAAATAACAATACAAAATAATGGAATTGCAAACTGCAATCCCAACACTATTATCGATGATTCAGTGGATAAACAGCGATATGCATCAAGATTACACAGATAAGATTTATGTAAGTAGTCCACGCTGAACAGAATGTATGTACAAATATATTCACTTGTTATTTATAATCCGATGACGTAAAACAAATAGAGCTTGCAAATACTGTTGTTGTGTCGTATTGGACTGACCTTGGACATGTGCCCTACATTCTTACTGAAAGTACAACGGGTACCGATCTACGCATGCCGATATTCGTGTATGATGGACGTCAGAAATTTTAAAATCATCCGAGCTCATGATGCTCTACCAGATTATCAAATAATCGTATCTGCCTAGCCTTTTCCCAGCAATATTAGGGTCGGCTTCTAGTATATCCGGATGCGGCTGAATACTAGTATTTTACATGGAGCGTCTGCCTATCTGACCTCCACAACCCAGTTACTGGGCAACACGATACCCCTTGGTAAGACTTGTCAGATTGTCGGGCTTCTAACTACCCGTAACGACTGTCAAAAATCTACAAGTGACAGCCGGATCTACAAGTGACGGGGGAGTCTCGATATGTAACGAATAACAATAATATTTTGTAGGTACCTACACAATACAATATTTTGTAGGTACCTACACATTAATTAGATAATTGTGAGTGAAAAATAAGTTTATTAAGTAGATCTAATTTATAATATAAAAAGTGAACTTTTATTATTATCTTGTTCTATTTAAACGTCATTAGCTGACGCATGCGCTACTTGATTTAATATTACCCATATCATCACATAGATCATAAAACTTTTTAACAACTCAACTTTTGGAAAATTACCGCCATAAGAGATGACAGATTAGGCCGTGTGACATTGTTCCTGGTTCTTTTAAGTTCAAGAGAAAGAGTATTTACAAAATGGCCGCCGCGTCTTCCATTTTCAAACGATCCTCACTCAGCCATTGTTTATTGCCAGAATAAAACCAAAACCCGTGTAACTTAATTTCTTTAATTATTTACGTATTCAGCTGGGAGTTTAGAAGACAAACAGTGAAAGGGCTCAGGTTTACTGACTTAGGTACTTAGCACACAGTCAAGCACGTTGGAGCACTTCGCCCTAGCCTACCTAGTACAGAGGGTCCATAGAACAAAAGGCCAATTTATACTGGTTTTGTACCATGATATGCGGGCTACTGTCCGTATATTTTTCGCAGAATAATGAAATATCGGGTACTCGTATATATCTTTGAGTAGTAAATGTTTGGATAAGTAATTAGTTCTTAATTTAATAATGAAATTGGTGTGGCGTATGGTTGAGGTTATGTTGAACGTAACATCATGCCTGTTTTTTTCGTAGTATCGGACAGATGTGTACTAATATTTCCTACATACACATTTTGCCAGCAATGATTAAGTTCCATGTAATAGGGGGCGATATTATTGTCACCAACCGGGCGTAAATCCAGAGTCTGGGATGCTACTGAGAAAATTTCCTAATGGAAACATTAGCCAGACCTGGGACTCGAATCCAGGAGCTCATGCTCAACTCATGATAATTAACATTACCCAAGATGGTTACTTAAACCTATAACTAAAGGCTTGGAATTAATTAAATAGGTTGGTAACTACTCTTTTTCTTTAATACAAAACACCGTTTTATTAGTTCTGATAATATTTTATTTCAGAACAATAGAAAACAATTTAGCGCACAACTTTCAAAACTCTATATTTATTTATGAGCTCCAAGTTTCTATTAAAGTTTTGCCTTTGGGAAATAACTGTATTTTTATAGCTTGCAAAACTGCAATAATGAATTGGTTTGAAAGTCCCAAAGTATACTATAGTAGAAATTTATTGTTCTACAATCTATACACAGTGCGATACCCTCGTGGCTTAATACTAACAGCCGCACGGATCGATCGAAGGTAAAGCCACGCTTTACAAGGTCAATCCGTAGATGGGTGTAATACTGAGACCCTCTGAGCCTCCGTGGCTCCGGCTGCCATTTTGAGATCTTAAAACAGTCGTTTGACAGCCAAAATTAGGCTGAGAATCAGCACTTGTTGAACGTCAAAACGTTTACAAATGACAGTCCCCCAAAACTCCCACCCTTCACCACTTCCTAGTGTTTTGCCAGATGCCAGAAAGTCTGATAATCAGTCTCATCAAAGAGTTACTCAATAACTGAGTCATGGAGGTGAGATAGGCAGTCGCATTATATAAAATATTGGTATTTTGCTATTCCTGCAGATTACACAGGAAGCCGACCATGGTGGGCAGAAAATGACTATACGCAGTCTCCGAAGTGTTCTTCTTAAACGCACAAGACTTATATAAAACAGTGCCAAATTTTACGCGATGTCCAATTTCATTTCAAGCATCTAAATTAATCAAAATCAAAAATCACTTATTCAAATAAGGCTGAAAATGAACACTTTTTGAACGTCAAAAATGACATAGGACAGTCCTCGGAATCGCCCACCCGTTACCATATCCTGGTGTTTTTTATGGGCTGGAGAATTGGCGCGACAAATTACCCAGAATTTAATTTGACATAAGCACCTTAAACGACTTTTCGTGACGTCTTTCAATAAATATTATTATATTTTTGTATACTATTATTATATTATTGCTGGGGAGTTTGTTCCGCCACTTCTTCTTCCCAGCAAAACACTAGGAAGCGGTGAAGGGTGGGCGTTTTAGGGGACTGTCTTTTGTAAAGTTTTTTTTTGTTTTTGAAGTTCAAAAAGTGCTGATTCTCAGCCTAATTTGAATAAATTCGATAAGTTTTTATTCACATATATACAATTATACTATAAAACTAACTAGGTATATACATATTTACAAAAACAAAAAAAAAAACAAAAAACAAAAAAAAAAGCCGACAAGGACACTCAGGCGTCAAAGTATTCCTCCGCATCGCTGTCATCTGGAAACGTGCCCAAAAGACTGGCAGCATTGCCACGTTGGATGGCAATACTAATTCTTTGGGCAAAGAATGAGCCAGCCCTCTGGTCACGTGAAGTGTCGATCAGACGTCGAGAAATTTCTTTATAAAGATGACGTGCACTCGGACCCCATGACCCGAGCGTTTCAACCCCAAACGGCTCAAAACTGTAGTTACCAATAAGGTTACAGTATTTGCGCCGTTTGAGGGTCTCAGCACCCGCCGCGGCAGCGCCAGCACAGCCTGCCGTGCTTGAAACATGAGATGGCGCAATTTGAATAAATGAATTTTGATTTTGATATTGGTAAAGCCAATGTCTGTTGCCAATGTTGGCGCCAACAGGCGATCACACTTAAAGGGGAAACTCCGCCAACTTTTTGGTTTATATTCAGAATTCCTATTACTTATATCACAAACGAAGAATTTTGGAAGAAATTCCTCTTTTAAAATCCAAGAGAGAGTATGTAAGGATCATAGCGGGAGGCGTTCTGTGGTTTCTGCCTACACCCATGGGAAAAAGGCGTGAGTTCATGTATGTACATGTATGTTATGTGTGTATTCCTAATCCAGTGCTTCATATGTTTAACCAATTAGTCAGCAGACAACGTAAACAACGCAATGTACGTTGTGCAGTTGTCAAAATTAAAGGCAACGCTATTGACCGCGTGTTACGCGAGTATTCCGATGGGCATCATTCAGAATTATATTGTGATTGCGAAGCTCTTCAAAGCCGAACTGTATTTAAAACTTGATCTGCCTCTCCGGCCTCTGTACAGAAATACCACTTTCTTAAAATACCAAATCAATTGGCCACTCCCATCCGAAATATTGTAACATAACATAACATCCTGCCTGTATTCACATAAGGGTGAGGTAGAGGTGTACCCACAATAATAATAATGGCTTATTTCTCATTTATTTAGGCTCTCGTTAGGCAGCCGGATCAAGGGCTTGATACAGAAAGCGGTACTCCTGGACACGGCGCGTATCGTTAGGAGGTTCCTTTCTCAAGAGCCCTGACCACCGGTAGCTTGGACCCTGTTCCCAATGCCGGTGGGCTACTATTTATTATATATTTTTTTTATTTTTTTTTGTTTTGAAATATTTAAAAATGTAATAAGTATGTATATAAAGAAATATAGGAAATAATAATGGTTTATTTCTCACCAAAATATAGGTACATTACAGAGGTATCAATACAACATACATAAGATGCTATAATTATACAGAGGGAGACTTTTGCCTAAACTAGACGTAAAGTCTGCATTTCAGGATACCAGGTCTCCACCCCTGGGGACCCCTAATGCTAACATTCTATGATTATGTGCTTGTACAGTGGGAGGTGCATGAATTTACAGACGGCCTATTAACACTTATGGGTTGCCAACACAATAGTCAATAGTACACCCACATTTCTTATTTTGAAGTCCGGGCCAGGTTATTTCTATTAACTGGCTATAAATCCAGACTCCGGGCTGTTAGAGATAAAACCCAAGACCTCATGCTTAGCAGTAGCACTTGCAGCCACTAAACCAACGAGGAATCTCGTTTGTAAATATTTTAGTTTCTAGCGATTCCTATACTCAAGTAGGTAACTAACAAAGGAATTTCTAGAACTATCTACATTTATAACTATTTGTTGATATCACTTAGAAACTCAGCGTGACACATCAGTAAGTTCCCAACAGTGTGTGGCTATTAAACAAGCGTCGTCAGTTCGCTACTAACTTTGTTATCGGGGCGATCGTCCACTCCTATTTGCGTTGGACACAGTGTAGGAAGAAGGCAGAGTGCTTACTAGCAATATTTATTGTTCAGAACACAATGGCGTATTGTTATTTTTTACGCTGCGGTGTTTTGCTTTGCATCGGGCTTTTTGGCTATTTGGGGTGTCAGAAAGATGAATGTGGATTTTTTGTGGGTGGTTCGTTATCAAGAAAATCGTTTTGTTACGGTTTAAGATTAAATGATAATGAAATTTACTCACATACATAAACTCACGCCTTTTTCCCATGGGGGTAGGCAGGAACTACAGAACGCCACCTGCCCATAAGGACGGAAACTACAGAACTGTACTATCTGCTACGATCTTTACATACCTCGTCTGGTCTGGTTTTTGAAGAACATCACCAATAAGTTCAGTGAATATCCTTCTAGGTCGGTTCCCTTCCGGCATTTCCGAATCGCTCAAAGAATTAGCAAGCTGAAGTGGCAGTGGGCTGACCATATTTCGCGAAGAACCGACAACCGCTGGGGTAAACGTGTTCTTGAGTGGAGACCGCGACTCGGCAAACGTAGTGTAGGACGCCCTCTGACCAGGTGGGATGACGATCTGCGAAAGACTGCAGGCAGATGCTGGATGCGGCAAGCTGAAGACAGGGCGCTATGGCACTCATTAGGAGAGGGCTATGTCCAGCAGTGGACTAGTATAGCCTGATGATGATGATTTCCGAATAATTAAATTTATTTGTGGTTTAAAAACACTTTTACATGTCTTGAAATAAAATCAATAAAAAAATGACAACACAAACAAACTCCTAGGTCACAGTCTCTTTTAAAGTCCAGAGATTATTTTGGTCATCGTTCATATGAAGATTGTACAGATTTGTGTCTGAGATGGTCTTTTTAGGGAAGAACCACACACATTTTAGTGGACCTGTCTAGTCAATACTCGCATTTGTCAGTAATCGTGTATTTAGACTCAGAAGATATTTGAATAGGCGCTTCGTAGCATCCTGTCTAGGTAAGAATGACAGGTGCTGAACTTCAAGAGGGTAATAACTTGATTCCAGCATTTTTAAGAACGTTCGTATTGTGATCATAGTATTAATCTGTCAAAAATGTGTTTAATTTACTTCTTTTTTTTTAATAAAACGTTACCCCACACTAGGAATTTCTCCTGTATCGTGGGTGCGTTTACAAACATCCAAATTCACATGAACACAAACAGCCAGACCCGGAACAACTGTCTATGCGCCGTACAAATATTTGTTACGTGCGGGAATCGAACCCACGACACGCAGCGCAGCAGCCAATTGCTCAGCCACTGCGCCAACCGTGCCGTCAACTTACATTAATTATCTTACACTTTTGACAAGTAAGTATTTGACATTGATTATGCTAAGCTGAGATGAGATTGTGACTAGATTTTGAACGTTTTTAAGTACGGGATTGATCCTCAGTACAGGTTACGTTTTGAAACACAATGTGACTTTGTCGAATTTAAGGGTTCTCGGGCAAAGAAGTTTTAGCCAATAGGATTGCAAAAGTGTTCCGCTTCACTCCAATAGACAGCGATTATTGGTTAATATTTCCCAGTTTCTTTGCTCCGTATCCTCGGTCCGCTCCGGTGGACTGGCAGCTTAAAGCTACAAGTTAGTTTTTTTTATCCAAATAGCCTACTTTGCGTTAGTGATTGTATAAATCTCACAAACGGCGGGGTGACACACATCAAGTGGAAATGCTTTTTCATTTAGAAACATTAATTACGTTATTTAAGTTGTCGAGCAGACAAATTTCTGAAACATATGAATCAATGGATTTGGACTTTCTTTAGGAACCTTTCGGACTGCGAAAGTACATACATATAATTACTAATTATTTGTGATCGCTCAGTGTTCAAAATTAGACCGCTTTAGGTCTCTGCATCCCTTATCCGCATTGACTTTAAATATACCAAATCTCACACCCCTCCATGCGCGCAATATGATTCAAATCGGATACAAAGTTTTCTATTCATGTATCTACTAGACTAGTGATTTTCCATAACTCTAAATTCAACTGTTTTAGGTTTCTGCAATTCTTTCAAATCAAATCAAATCAACATATAAACTTTAATTATGCTCAAGCTCACACTTCTCCGTCGAGCAATATTCTTAAAAAGGTATCCGAATTTCTACCTTCACGTATTATCATAAGATAAATAAATAAATAATGCTGGACAATTCACACAGTATCATCTAGCCCCAAGCTAAGCTTAGTTTGTGTTATGGGTACTAGATGACTGATATACTTAATACAATACATTACTTAGATATATATTTTTTATTATACATAGCAAATACCAAGAAAACCCGTAACAAATCTTTGTAGATCGTATAAACATTTGTCCCAGGGCGGGAATCGAACACGCCATTTCCTGCGTCGCAGGCGGACTTTCGCCCGCCGCGCCACATCGGTCGTCAAAATGAAGTACATTAGTCGATTGACAGAGAAAAAAAAGAAGTCTTCAAGTAGAGAATAAATTTACGTCAACACTAACAGTTTTATTCAGCCAGCACACATAAATGACTGTGAACCTCCTTGAACGCTACCGGCAACTTCACTCATCCATAAATCGGACTTCCGGTTCCATAACAATATTGGCACGGTTACCGGGAGATATTTACGGTGTTTGCCTGTTTATCCAACAAAACGAGCCGGTACGTTACGACCACGCAGCGGCAGGGATGTCGTAAAGAATTAATTATTAGCGCGAAATAAACTTTCATCTTCGTAATGGACAGATTATTTGCATATTTTTACAACGATGAACTGGTTGAAAGCTGCAGAGAGAGGGGCTTGTGGCTAAAAATAACTGCCTCTGTCCGTGGATGGGTGACCATCTACTACATATCAAGACTCCTCAGAACCTCGGCGTGAACGTGGTCCTTGCTTTCATGCGTGTAGATCTTTGACAGTCGGTATGAGTAGTGTAAAATCCCGAAAGTTTGACAGCCAGTGTGACCATGAAGTATCTTCTTACCCAGTAACTAGGTTGTGGAGGTCAGATAGGAAGTCGCCTCATGTAAAAATACCGGTATTATAATACCGGTAAAATACTGCTATCGGTTAGTCTGGAAGCCGTCCCTAACTAAGAGATTGAGAAAAGGATTGGTAGATGATTATATACTACAAGTGGAGTTAAAGAGAAGTCGATTGGTTATTATGTTACGGTAGTCAGTCTTTTAATTTAGTGACATAAAATATGTTTGCTAATCAGCAGCTTACTTCTTAGGTGGATACATTAGACCCCACATCAGTAGGAACAGGATGTCATTGAGTTGGCCGTGAATAGTGCGGCGTTTCAATAGAACAAGAGGCCAGCTTGCATTGTTTTTTTTTGTACTAGTGATGTACACAAACAATATTATTATTTGTAACTCTAGATGGAACAACATTTTCAACGTTGTTCATTAAGGAAATCTCCTGGAACGAAATATTTACCTTACAACTTACCAAAATGACGAAAAACTAGTGAAATAGCATATCACCAAACGGTGAATGACCAAAAACAAATCTACCCTATTTCAACACGATGTTCTTTCTCTTTCTAACTAATATATATTAATAACTAGCTTCGCGCCGCGGTGTTACCCACGGATAAAATTCACATTCATCAAATCAGTTATAAAAGTTGCTTTAAAAAAGCCTTTCAGATTCCCAACACGTCAATTATATGCAGAGTTTAAAATTTTAACAGTCCGACAACTCTACATCCTCTCCACAGTTATAAGAAAACATGTCACCCTTCCGTGTACCATAAATAATAGCCCAACAGCTAGAAGAAGACCTAAACCGCCATGCCCCACAACACACACAAACACTACGTTTGCCAAGCGACACTTCACCTACCTAAGTACGCGCATCTACAACAAAATGCACCAAATGCTAGATATCCACCCCCAAAATACATACAAATGTAAAAATATTGTTAAAACGTTTCTACTTACTCTAAATTATGACGAGACAGAATCACTGGTAAAACCCTCATCCGTATAAATCTTTAGTACATGTAATCATCATACAAATCATAGGCAAGCGCAGACACCATCACACACATATCATCACTTACATACACAAACACAAGCACACTCTTCCTCTCCAATTCACACACACACACACTACACTACACATACAACTCACACACTCGAGCTCACACGTACATAAATTTTTGCTAATGTTACACGTTTGGTTCACTATTTTTTTTTTTTTTAATTGTACCTACGGACGAATGGATGTCTCCTATAATACAGGACTTTCCTAGTGTAGGGGACATTAATCATAAAACTAATTGTAATAAAAAGAACTCATACACTTCTTATGTAACAAATAATGTATTTCTTTTGTCTGAGCAATAAATAATTTATTATTATTATCAAAGGCGCGAACTGTCAAAAGCGCAAAAAAAAATAGTCGTTAAGCTTTCTGAAGTTTTTCTGAACAATAGTCTTAATTTTTCTTAACTTTCTACAAAGTATTAGAAACTATAAAAAAATGAATGTAATCAAAAAGACGAAAAAGATAATAATCTTTTATTGTTGAAATACTAAAAACGTGATAGCCCAGTGGTCAAGGCCCCGTCTCTCATACACGAACTTATAGGCTCAAATCCGCTTACGGACCAATTTCTGGACTTTTTTAATTATTATTTATTTATTTATCCATTTTTTTTTTATTTACCCATTTATTTCAGGCATCAAGGCCCATATAAATATATACAATACTATATTAACAATATAAAACTTAAAATACTATAAATATATATTACATAAAAACTAAAACTAGTGCACACGAAGTGTCGGCGTCGTGTTTCGCTGACTAGTGTCATGTAGGCGGCCACGAAACCGGCGATACATAACACCTTCCGGCCAGAACTCTTCCTTGAGGAACTTATTATGCATGTACTTTCTAATTAAAAAAAAGAATTCATCAGAACAGGATATCTGTGAAGAAAAACATAGTGAGAAAACCGTGACATATATTTAAATAAGTCTGTATTGTCCAACCACCCTTGAGCAAGCGTGGTGATTAATGCTCTTGCCTTTTCTGTATGAGAAGAGGCGTTTGCCCCGCAGTGGGTCAGTAAGAGTGTGGTATATTCATACTAATATTATAAATGGGAATGTGTGTGTGTCTGTTTGTCCGTCTCTCATGACAAAACCACTGAACGGATTTCATCCCGATAGCATCCCGAGGAAGGACATAGACTACTTTTTATTAGCAAACCATTCGGGCAAAGCCGCGGGTGGAAGCTAGTATTTATTTAAACTTTAAACGGCCTTTCCTTTAACCCAACAACTAACTGTTAATTGACCACTTGGTGCTTAACTATTGTCATGTAATTCATCTAAATTAACTGTCAAAACTACTTACGACTGTACATTCACGAGCATAAATTGAAATCGGTGACAAATTTAGTAGGCTATGCGGATACTGTTTAATCAAAGCGTCATTGCAAGTTGACGCAGGATATTACAGGGTAGCCGGGAGTTGTGGAAGGATCGTTCGTTCCCACGACCCCCGGCTTAGGTGTGATATGGAACACCGGGGTGGTTTGTAGACAGTAAGAGTCTGACAGACCCTTTGGCCCCCCAAGGCCGGGGGACATCCATGTGGATTTTCCACCTGGGATCACAAAAAGAAAAGATATAAAAAAAAAAATACAGGGGCTTTTTTTGTTGCTTTTATATACATTATGGAACGGAATCTGACTGACTGACGGAGTGACTTATCGAAAGGCAGACAACGCACAATATGGACTACTTAAATATAAAAAATAAATGAAAAATAAAACAAAAGTCAGTGCATTACATAACTAAGACAGTTTATATTATAGTTAAAGTACATATCTACTTTAATTAATCAACTTATTTTTAGTTTACAAATATGATTTAAGAATAGGGCCGACTAGTCTGTGTTTTTTTATGAATAGTCACGGACGACTAATATGGCCGGACAGTTGGCTTTCCAAACTAATCAGCGAACTTACTAAAATTACTTTGAACAAGTTAAGTAGATTCTGTTCAAAGTGAGGTTAGACGCGAAAGATAACGATGACATTCAAGCCGCGCAATTTCCGCCAATCGATGAGCACTTTGACAGTATTCGCGCGGCTTTTGTTGGGAATTCCCTTTCATCATAATCAAATAAGCGTCTACAAACATTGCCAGGCAATAAACATTAAAAACCTGTAACAGTTATAAAAAGGCCAGATCAATAAATACATTAACACCTTTCAGAGATAACTATCGTACATTTGTTGTCTGTTGTACAAATAGCTATTAGTGGTCGTCTTTTGTCTATGTTACCGCCGCCATGTTGGATTCCTGGCGGGACGAGACTCGACTGGCTTACTAACGCAAGAAAATAGTACCTAGTAGTCGCAGTACACATAAAACTTCATTCTTTGTTTAATAACGTAACGATTTTCAGACACTAGCACGGACACGCGGAGTACGTAATGTAAACTCAAACGATTTTTAAATCGATAAAAATAATCATCGAAATCGGACTACGTTGTAAAAAAAGGAATGCGTGGTGAAAAAATAAATATATACCTACGTGTCGAACTGAGAACCTCCTCCTTTTTTTTCGTCGCTAAAAATACAACTGAACTGTGAAACATTTATTACATACACAACCGTTACATTTCTTGTTAATTTACTTTACTATTTGATTTTGTTTTTTTTTATAATTAATAATAACATCAAATGTTTTTTAGATGTTATGTTCAACGCCTCAGGTTTCTGAAATCTGTAATGTTGTGCGTAAACTTGAAAAAATAAATAAATCTAAAAGTAGTACTTTGATATAACATGCTGAGCACAAAAACTGTCACCCATAGATCCGAAAACTACACAAATATTATGTATGAAACGAGTATATTAAAATTTCAAAATCGTTCGACTGACTGTTTCTACTCACGCCTTTTTTCCATGGGGGTATGGAAAAAAGGCGTGAGTTTATGTATGTACGTAAAATCGTTCGAATTTCCGTTAGGTTTTTGCCAAGGGTTCGTGCTAGCTCCGCAGACACCTACCAGCTTGAACGCAGACAGACATTTCGTTTTCCTTCCCTGTTTATACATGTAACTAAAAGGAAAGTTGGTGGGACGTGAGTGTGCACTTACCTTGTTTCCGATTGTCTGGGGAGGGCATGATGGGCGGCGACGCCCTTTCACTTTAGATCTGAAACAATAATATGAGTATTATTTAAAAAAAAACACGTTCCTTTTTTAAATAAAAAAACGTTGCTCCACACTTTAAAAAAAAACAAGTTTACTTCTTCTTTTCAATAAAAACGTTGCTCCACACTTATTTAAAAAAAAACAAGCTTGATTCTTTTTTTTTTAATACGTTTACAAAACATTTAAACGCAGTAACACAATCAGCTAAACCCGGAACAACTATCTGTAGGCCATACGAATATTAGTTCCGTGCGGGGATGGAACCCGCGACACGCAGCGCAGCAGCCGATCGCTCAGACACTGCGCCAACCGTGCCGCAAATCTATTATCTAGCATCTTTGTATTAACTATCACGTGATTAAATTATAACCCATAGTGTCACTGAAACTATTAAGAAATAGATAAATCATGAGTGGCAGCCGCGTTAGCCCAGTAGTTGCAAGTGCTACTGATGAGCATGAGGTCCTGCGTACAATTTCCGGGCCGAGCAAAGTTCTTAGTACAACACAGAGTCTGGATTTTTGGCCTATTTCTTTCTTTTTTTGATATTTGTACATTTCTGCTTAACCCTTGATAACCTCATAACTTTTAGTTTGTCTCGTTTTAAGTAAGCCATGTTTTACAGTGTTTGGTTTGGTATCGTCAAGAGTACGTATTACTAGTCGAAAACATAAATATATCTAAGACGTATGGGCCGCTGGACCCACAACCCGCTGGCGGTTCAGCCCATGTGAGCACAGCAAGCGGGCGCGCTTATATGTGTTTACCTCTGTTTGTACATTATATCCATTTCTCTTTCTAAAATATAAGTAGCTTTACTACCTTCACGTCTTACTTCGCCAGTGTCCTTGGTACTACCAGCTAAAACGTTAGTTGATGCATTAAGGAAAGCTAGCCATTGTAGACCGGGATCTTTATTTATTAAAAAAATAGGGCTTTTCTGCATTTATTAGCATTAATTTAATCACAAAATCAGAATCTTCCCTGTCACGGGCGACATATCTCCTCTTCTTCTATACTATTCTGCTTCTATCTCAAGTGTTTCTACCAAAGAGAACCATAGTTCTACCAGCCTGTATTCAATAAGGTCTGTTATCATATTTGCACTCTTTTTTACCTCTACACCAGCATTCAAAAATCTACAACCAGCATGACAGGCAACGAGCTTATAGGTCATCCATTTTTCTTTCATGGAAGCCCGTTCTTTCCATTAACATGTTAAAAATGTTCTAGAACTCACTTTTGATTTATACCCTTGAATAAATAATAAATAATAATAAATATTGCTGGACAATCCACACAGCATCATCTAGCCCCAAGCTAAGCAGAGCTTGTGTTATGGGTACTAGATGACTGATATACTTAATACAGTAGGTACATTACATAGATAGATATTTTTATTATATATATAGAAAATACCCAGAACACCCGGAACAAATATTTGTAGATCGTACAAACATTTGTCCCAAGGCGGGAATCGAACCCGCAACCTCTTGCGTCGCAGGCGGACCTTCGCCCGCCGCGCCACATCGGTCGTCAAAATAATATTTGGCAAATGATCGTTTACTCTGATCTTAAATAAGTTGAAGATTTTTTTTGTTAAATATGTAGTTACTTATACATATACATCTCAATCACCATCACCGTGGGTGTTTTTAATGATTCCAGCGTATGACGCAGTTCTGACGTCCGTCCACGTCATTACGTGACTAAATAACTGAATCCATACCGACCGAATGAGATGTCGATATGTGACGTCATGTTGCACTGAAAAACGGAAATGTTGGCCGCGAGCCGAACTGACAGGAATTAAATTAAAGTTTGAAAGGTAAGGAAATTATATTTTTGAGGTGTGATCGATTTGTAATACAATTCAGTTGACGGTTTTTGCCAAGTTAAGCTTAAATTATTCTGATGGAAGGGAAAACGCCACACAACTTAGTATCAAGTTGTGTGGCGTTTTACCTTCCTTCCTATGAGTTCAATATATGATTCTGAGCAACCCAGTGTTGAAATTGTTTGTTAGCTGTTTTCCCAATTTCTAACGTTTTTTTTCTGATGTATATTTCACTTTGAACTGTGAAAAATCATGAGAAAATCATCATTTATATCCAGTTTAAATTAAATAAAACATACAACAATGCATAAATAAGCAAAATAGTACAACCTAGTGAACCCATGGTCAGGCTGTGCGTCTATTCTTCCACCTGTATAGAGTGGTGAACAACTTCAGTAAAATCATTTGGATTCAGAATCAGAGCGTTTATTTGTGAAACATAAGTATTTACATAAAGATCTTAGGTTATTATATTATGTGCGCTATGTTTTGCCGTGAAGGCGTACAAATATTGAAATAAAAACAAAAATAATAATTAGTTTCATTATTATTTTTGTTTTTATTTCAATATTTGTACGCCCAGTGTTGAAATTGTTTGTTAGCTGTTTTCCCAATTTTGAACGTTTTTTTTCTGATGTATGTTTCACTTTGAACTGTGAAAAATCATGTGAAAATCATCATTTATATTCAGTTTAAAGTAAATAAAACCTAAAACAATGCATTAATAAGCAAAATCCGACAATAAATGTAAACGCCCCAAGCGTTTAAATTTTCCATTTTTTTTTGAGGTCCAGAATCATATACCTACTGAACCCATGGTCAGGCTGTGCGTCTATTCTTCCACCTGTATAGAGTGGTGAACAACTTGAGTAAAATCATTTGGATTCAGAATCAGAGCGTTTATTTGTGAAACATAGGTATTTACATAAAGATCTTAGGTTATTATATGTGCGCTATGTTTTGCCGCCAAGGCGTACAAATATTGAAAAAAATAAATATATAAACTACTAAAATTAAAAGAAAACAAAGTTAAACTCTAACATGAGAAAAGAAACTATTTTAAAATAACTTTATAAAATTTATAATTTATTATATTGACATTTATATAGACATATAATGACATATAATGACATTTTATGACAGAAATAATTACTTACTTATTTCTGTCGTTGAGAATGTAAATATGAGAATGAAAATACGTAACTTATTACTAAGTTACTTTAGATACTACTTTTTAGATAGAATCCATACTATATAATATAATGAAGCTGAAGAGTTTGATATGGATTTAAAAAAAAAGTAATTGATAGGTAACCCAGTTCTTGAGGAAGGTTGTAAGCCATGTAATATCACCGTACGATCCTTAGGAGCAGGTGAAACTGCGGGGCAAAGCTAGTATTATAATAAAATACAGTAGCACACAAAAACTTAGGTAAGTATCCAATTCATAACCACTAACTACCATCAAATTGCTTACAATCGGAAGAGATTAACATAAGACCCACAGTTTCAAACTTATGCGTGCGAGTTTAAACTAAGTTGCACAAACTCACACAAGTGTGTGAGCTGGTGAGTGTACGAAACACGTCATTTTAAACTGTTGACGAAGTTGTACCAACTTGGTTACAAACTATCTAAGTTTACTGCGAACATGGCATGTTAGAAACGGTAATAAGGTATGTTGAGCGTGATTGAAAGGTCTTAAGTACCGCATCGGTTTTGAAAGCAAACTAGAACTACTCTCTTGATGTTGATTATATTTTATGGTAATTACAAATAGCTTTTTATTTAAGGGTGATATTACACTGATCTATGAGTACATATATGACAACGTAATCAAAACCCACGGACCATTTGTGAGCTTCGGTTTACTTAATATATTATTCTTATATTTCATAAAAGATATCAGATATGATCCTTTTATATAGGTGTGGATCTAGATATATTAAAGTGTGTTTAGTATTGACTCCGACACAATCAAATCTTTAAAAGAATCACAGTTAAATACAAACTAAAATGATTAGTATTATTAGTTAAAAGTGCAGTCTTCTTGCAGTTACGCGATCTTAGCTACGAGTCGGAAAGTCAACTTTAAATTATTTCTGCAACAATGTACGGATGTGTGAATGAACGGAAGTGATGAAAATCGTTGGAGCCGTTTCCGAAATTCAAATTATATAATTATACTAGCGGACCGAACAGCCGCCGTCCTGCCCGCACAGCGCCACCTACCGGGTCTAATTGTGAATCTAAACCATACTGGGCGCCACCCAAACGCATACAAAACAATTCATTAAAATTGGTCCAGCCGTTTAAGAGTTTAGTGACATACACACGTACGATAGAATACATACAGTATATACATACAAGCATTGCTCGATTAAAGGTATTAGATTTATTTTAATTATTATCTAGGTTAAGTATGCTAGACGAATGTTAGTAGATGTGTAGTATTATATGGATATGGATATAATACAGCGTTCATCCATTATAATATACGCAAATGTAACTTTACCAAGCCGCGTCAACACCAACTATTAGTTCCGACAACAAAGCCTAACTGACACAGAACTAACTTGCACGACGAAACACTAGTTAATCTGATACAACTAGTTTTAAGCTCAAAGTTAACTCTAACCAATTATTATACAGTTTGATAGGACAAGGTTACTAAACCATGTTAGGTTTTGAGTCATGCGCAGAGTTAGCGTCTTGTTGTCACAAAGTAATTGAGTTAATAATCGTTAAGAGTTTATATCCTCCTCACCGATGTTCAGTCACGCCGACTATCACAACGGAGATTAGCCAAGGACGTATGAGGTATTGTAGTGAGCAGGTGAGTGTGCAAACACGAGTGATCTCTGTTCCTTTACTCGTATAGTTAGGTGGGAGCTCCTAAGCCTCTACTAGAAACTGGATCAACACAGCTACATGCGCGCGACTTGGAACATTAACAACTTCTAGACTCCGGGCTGCGACTGAGAAAGTCCTGATTGAAAAACCCAATAACACTCTGTCCTGCCTGGTCATAGAACCTAGGACCTAATGCTCAGCAGTAGTATTACTTAATTGACCATTTTGTATCATTTCGCGTAAACCAACCTTAGATTTCGATTCGTTAGCGTTAATAATGGTTGTAAATATGAAACTATATAGAAGCAGTATTTTAGAGAAAACCAATGTTTTGTACGTAATTTGTGTAAGTTCAAATAAATCTTACTCGTGTGGTGTAATTTACGGGCGAACCCTTTTAGAGGCATAATTATAACTGTCACCAGCGGACTCTGCTCGACCACTGTCCCAAAGGATACATATGTCACCGTTGTTTTGAAAGATACACTAGTTTTAACTAGGACTACTGTTACGACGAGATAAACACTAACGAGATTAACACTCTTGTTCCAATTTCGAATATTTGACATCTCTATATGCAGCTGCATACCAATAGAGTACTGGCACATAGCTCGACTGCCTATCTGACCTCCACAATCCAGTAACTGGATAATTCAATACTCCTTGCTAAGACGTCACAGAAGTCAAACTTTAGGGCTTATACCCGTAACTACCGTCAAAGATCTAAAAATGACAGCCGACGAGTATCGCGGCTTGAAAACAAAAAAATCTAATTCGATTCTTTGGATTCAAAAAGGCTTAACGTACCATCCATTTTCTTTCTTTTCTGGTCACTAAGTTTGCTATGGTCGATCTCTGAAATATCTTTGTCACTAAAATACTGAAATAAGTTACGAACAAGAATAGAATATCAGACTTAATAAATTTCCCTAAGACGCACCTATGTACGGACAGATTATTTCAGGATTTAACTGTCTAAGATCTCAGTCTTAACAAGCGGTATATGAATTGTTTGGATTAACTGAATTGTGGAGGTTAGATTAGCAGTCGCTCCATGTACAAACAGGTACTCTACTACTAATCTGCGTCCTGAGATGTCAAATCTTCGAAATACGAGCCAGTGTTTTTATCACGTTAGAAATAAAAAGAAGAATCTTAACGTAACCCTGCACAGGTTAAAAATAAGCATAAAAGAAGACGTATGAAATTTCTCCTCATTATATTCCAGAACATACTTGCAAGTTTCCTACATAACTAAAAACATTACAGTTTTAAAGCTACCTGGGGAGCAAGCATCGTTTATAATGATCCCACAGCCTCTTAACTTGTAATTAACACGCCGCGGCCTCTAGCCGAGACGACTCTACGTCGTAATATTATCACTATAATCAGATATAGATATAAGTACAGAATGAAACTGATACAATGAGTTCAGTACATGATAAGTACTGCATCTCCCAGCGATTAAACTGTTCGTTGGTTTTCCTTAATTTCTAGGTATTTTGCCTGTTATTTTCTTAAATCATGATCTTTCTAACCAATTGAGATTTGAGAATTTTTTAATTGAAAATCTCATTGTGATTTTCCCACGTCTTTACACTGTTTTAAGTAAAAACACATCAGAAAAAGACGTAGAAATGAGTAATGGTTGTCCAAAATCGCGTAGTGAACTCATCGTGTCGGCAAAGAGACTGTGGTATTGATTTGTGCGTCGATATCCCTTCCGCCTTGTATATAACTATAAATATATCCGTTCGGATTATTTTTAGAAGCAAGAGGATATTTCAGTTTGTGTTTTATTTTTAAACTAAAACACATTCTAGTCAAACATTGTTTTGTGCCAACTGAGATCAACGGATCTACGATATAAATTCTGTTGATTCCTTTGAGTAGATACGTTAGTTAAATTGTACACACTTACCGAAATAGTATTACGGTGGAAGTTACGATACAACGTCACAAATGACTTATTTTTAATATGTTCAAATGGAAATAACAGGTAAGTAAGAACGCCCTTGTCTTGCGGATCCAGCGTCTCAAAACTCCATGGTGACTGCAAGGGTTTTACAAGCCCACGGCACTAAACACATAAATTCTCACTCTACACAACTCTGGGACGATTGTCGTCAGTACTTACACTGTCAGTTATGAGCCACGGCAACATACCGTAATGCGTAAAAACTACTGTGTGTCAAAACAAATAAACCTTTGGTAATTTAAGCGAGTACTATGGCTTCGTCACTAGCCCTCGGACAGGATAATAGACAATAGTTAACGGGCAGATATGTCTTCTGTATATAATAATAACCTTTTTCCTCTTATAACTTACTCACGATACGTGTTTTATATTGTTTTTCATTCATCTGGATATTACACTGGATGTGCAAATAACTATGTTGTGTTTGTCATCACTCGTAAAGTTATTGCCTGTTAAATTGTCCTATGGTGTAGTATACGTGACTTTAGCTTAGTAATTCAATGCTATTTACAAAAACCCGATAGTGAGCTATTTTGACCATTATTAGAAACATATATTGTGGGTTTTGCACGATTTAATAATAGCAACTATGAAATATATGTTGTTAGCTAATTCTAACCTCCAAATGTATTTTTTTTAATCCACGAGCGGTTGCTGACTGCCTCGTCAACAAATAAATCTATCTATCTATATATCTATCTATCGCGTTGGTCTAGTGGTTATTAGGATTAATCGTTAAGAATTTCTCAGTAGCAGCCCGGATTCTGGATGTGTGCCCGATTGATGGCAATATATGCCCCCCTACATGGGATATAAACATAACTGGTGAAATGTGGGTATACTTCTACGCAACCCTTAGGGAAATGTTTTGTTATCCATGAGGGGTTTGATTTCCAGGTCGGACAAAATGTTATTAGGGTTTTCCATCTCGAATTACTTAGTAGCAGTCCAGAGTGTGGATTTGTGCCCGGTTTATTGAAAGAGAGAAAGTAAAAAAGAAAGAAAGAAAAGTCATTTATTCAGCACAGGCTCAGGCACACAACGACACAATACTAAACAGGAAAAAATATAAAATGGCTGAAGGCGCGGCCCCTGTCTCATGGGACTAACTTGAAAAATGTGGGTTTACTATTAGCACACCTCTAGCAAACCCCTCTGAAAATACAAGCGTGATGTTATGTATTATTTCTCCCACTGCAAAATTTTGAAGTCTAAGCCCACAACGAGGTAAAGGCCTATTGTCCATATTACAAACGAGTCAAAAAACCTCTACCAAAAATGGCTACCCAGCAACATCACCTGAATTCGTTGATCGAAATAATTTAATCAAAGTCACTCATGTGTACAAAATACATACGAACCGGGGACTGTGGGCTGGACCCAAAGTGGTCACAACTCTTTCCAGTGAGCATACGAAGCGGATCTGTGAAAATAGGTTTCCATGTGAGCGAGCGAAAAAACACGCAGATTAGGTTGTGGCTTGAGCAAGCGCGGAGCGACGAGCGGATAATGACGTAGTAGGTTTAGCAAAGTTAATTCAGTTGACACTGACAACTTAAATGAATGATGGATTTTCAACTTTGCGAGCTGAGCCTAGCATTGAAAATTCAACAGCGCATTTTTTTTGGTTTTTTTAAAGTTAGTGAAAACGGGTATTGGGTCCTGTTTCGTGATTGGAAAACCACCAGACTAATCAAAATTGGAACACATTTTTCTTTTAATTGTGTTAATTCAAGGTGAAACGGATGAGAGAGTTGAGTACATAATATGCTCCATTATATAGTCTTAAATCTTTACAAAAGTCGACTGTAATCAAGTTAGGTTTGTGAATATTATTTAGTGATTTTAGGTAGTTTCGGTTGCAAGACACCAAAAAACCTTTCAAGTCTATCTGTTACTGTCGCCAATGCTATTCTCTTCACTAACACTGCTTCAAAACATTAAAGGAGACATCATCAACGTTGCGAGGAAAATCCTAGAACCAAAAAATCGAAGAATGGGACGCTATCGGCTGATTATGCTTACAGTCGCCACCACCCCGCGTCCGCTTATACCACGAGCTACAGCCTTATTAGGACTGGTTAAATTGTACCCTTAATATACGTACCTACCCATATATTTCTTCGCAATAATTTATTGATATTAGAGATATCCTTTCGTTTGCGAAGGATAAATAAGAAATCCAGTCTTTTGGTCCTAATATGTTCGTTCTGAATGGATATTGTCGCAATTTCAGGCATAATTTAAGATTATTGGTGTAACTATTGCGAGCTTCGAAGCTTTAGTTAGTCCTTTTTCTAAACATATCTACTAAAATATTTGGTTCATTTAGTAATAATAGATTATGCACCAAAGGGATAATGAAGTGTCTTATATCGCGAGCGCCATATTGAATGCCGAGGGTATCGAAAGATTCTAGAAATAACTCACAAGTGAAGCGAGAGAGTTAAGACTAGAATCCGGAATGCAGCGAGGGATTCAAACTAGCTCAAAGCAAACACCTTTATCTTCAAGGCGAATATTCTACTGTTCACCCTTTCTATGGTAAAAAAAAGTAAGATTTTGAATAATAATTATTAATTCATTCATTCATTTATTTAACACATTGTCCATATGTACACAAAATTAAAATCAAGCCAAATAAAACATGACTAAAATTGACATTAAAATTATATACACAATGTTACATACAATTAAATTAAATACAAAATTTCATAGATATAATTAAATTAAATATAAATGAAATAATACACATTAACATACCAAATTAGAAAAACACAATAATTAATACACACCGTGAAAAACAATACGATATAACAATAATCACAATCGCTCTCCTCACAATAAGCTTGTCATTGTGAGGAGAGCGTTTGTGAGTAGCATTCGATTTTCAAATGAGTTCTTTTCGGTACTTAAAAGATTTTATAAAAACTTTTCGTGGATGTTCTTAAATCAAAATAAGTAATCGACCAGCGGATAATAATATAATATAATTGCCCGATTAGACCATAGGCTGTAATGATTTACTATTGGTTAGGTTTGCATAACATATAATTTAACATAATATATTATAATGTTTTCTTTTCTTTTTTTTTTTTTTTTAAATAACGTTGCCTCACACTAGGAATTTCTCCTGTATCGTGGGTGCGTTTACAAACATTTGAACTCACATACACAAACAGCCAGACCCGGAACAACTACCTGTAGGCCATACAAATATTTGTTCCGTGTGGGGATCGAACCCACAACACGCGGCGCAGCAGCCGATGGCTCAACCACCGCGCCAAACGTGTCGTCAAAATCAATATCGAGCAGGTGGAGTGAAAAATCATTGTCTGTCTAACCTTTTCCTTAGTATATTGGGGCCGAGGTCCAGTCCCATTAATGCCAGTATTTTACGTAGAGCCACTACCTACCAAGCTGCACTCCGTAAACCAGTTATTGGGTAATGTCCTTTGGTAAAACTCGCTGTCAGACTTTCGGGCTTGACTGGAATGGACTGTCACCCATCCATGGATAGACCTCGGCAAACAAGCACAACCTTCGAACGGACTTTTTATTTAATCGAAACCCCACAGAACCTCAAAATCATCTAGGAAAATGGCAACATAAACATTACTTCCTGCATTTGCCCTTAATATATGTATACATCGAAATGCCTTTAAACAGAGGCCGACAACAATTTGTTACTCAACCCTTCAGATCCGTACGTTTCCAAACACCGTACCATGTTTCAACTACTCAACAATATCCATTTATACATAGACGGATCATAATAACCAAAGATTATCAAAGATATATCATATGTCACACGACACTACGCGCAAGATGATCCCACTTAAATTAAATTACATTACATTAAGGCGATATTCGCTCAGCAACAGTCGTGCGCGACGTGATAGTAATTATTGAAAACAATTGAAGGGTGGAGGGAAGGTGACAATTAGTTGCCAAGTCGGTGGGTGGCGGTCAGCGGCCCATTTGACGATTAGACACACGACGGGAGACGCGTCGCGAAGGCGGTAGCCTTACGTATATAATAGATTATAGAAATAACATATTGATGGATGGACATATTTTTAACTATTGTTCTAGAAGATAGAAGTATAACAACCTTGATGGAAAACTATAAGCATTTGTACTGAAGCTCAAAAGAGGGCAGATAGTCATACATTCTCAGTATAATGCAGCGATTCGGAATATCAGATTACGATGACATTGTGTGAAATATTGGCATATAATATAGAGTTTGGTGTATAGTGACTGAACAATACAGATGCACCATCAGTATTGTTGACGCGTTAATTCGGTTATCTGCTACGCGTCATGTATGAATGAAGAGATAAGAATGGCTACGCTGTTGCTACGAGCGAATACTTCGCCTTTGGATAACTGAACTGCTACGCTACAAGATTGGTACTGCTACGCTGACGTAGCAGATAACTACTGCTATGCATCAAGAATCCTGATGCTACGCTAGCATAGCAGATAGCGGTAATGCTACGCGTCAAGATTACTGATGATATGACTGAACTAGTTGATACTTAGCAGTTCAGTTATTTGCTACGCTACCGTGGCATCAGGAAATTTGAAGCGTAGTTCAGTTAGTTACTTTAACAGTTACTTAGTTCAAAGAGCGAAGTATACGCTCGTAGCAACAGCGTAGCGACTCTTTGTGTCTACAAGTCTTTGGAAAAATACACCAATTTAGGCGAATTAACTTGTGTAGCGGTCTATCTATATTTCAGTAGATTTGGTAATTCGTTTATGTAACGTGGGCTAATTCATAATTCATCTGTTATTATAGGTATGTTGTACGTTGTATGTACCGGCGAACTTGATTGTCTTTCTTCAAAATTAAATCGTCGTAAAAACTTTGATCCCAAGTCGACGTGTATATAACTAAATAAAAATGCTTTTTTATTGAAATACCTACCATAAATAATAGCAAAACACTTATTGCTAACAAAATCACAAAAACCAATAATCCCTTCGCCTGCCATCGTAAAGGGGCTCCGGGAAATAAGTTCATTTCCTTTGCTGCGATGCTTTAAGTTCAAGAAATGATTGCAGGCTTATAGCAAGTATACTCAGCTATATAACCAGGCAGTTTTATTCCAGTTTTTATCATTATTTAACCCTTTGTTCCCAATTCCGTTTTAATAACTTATGTTTTTCCCTAGTTAGAGTCAAATATTTGAAATATTACGACGGATAAAATGTTGAGTTCTACAAAGTTCTTTGTGAAAGGAAAATTTCTCTAGAAATAATGGAACAATACATTCTTTTTAGTGTATGCCCTACCCCCGAACACAGATCAATGAGACGTTTATTTATTTGTGTTCCAAGAATCAAAGTAACAAAGGTTGTATAGTAATAACCTAGTATTTTTTGACGCTAAAACATGTTATTTCCAAGCATAAAATACCAATTTATTTCCACTCGGCGTTCTTTTCCAGAAAAGGCATATATCAAATAGTCCACCTGTGACCTAGGTGTATCGCATAAACAGAAAACCGGCCAAGTATGAGTCGTACTCACACACGAATGATTCCGTACCATATTAAGCAAAACATGCTGGAAAAAAATACGTTTCTTGTATTACCCACTTACATTTACGATTTACGACGACACGGTTGGCGCAGTAGTTGAGCCATCGGCTGCTGCGCCGCGTGTTGTGGGTTCGATCCCCGCACGGAACAAATATTTGTATGACCTACAGGTAGTTGTTCCGGGTCTGGCTGTTTGTGTATGTGAGTTTAAATGTTTGTAAACGCACCCACGATACAGGAGAAATTCCTAGTGTGGGGCAACGTTTTTATAAAAAAAAAAATTATAATTTTATTTCATTTTGGTTCTTTTCATTTTCTATATTTTTTTATATATTGTATTTTCAACAGAAATACACACACTGTGGAGATTTCAGCTGTCTACACATTACGGTTTATGAGATACAGTCCGCTGACAGGCAGATAGCCGGACCGTCTTTCAGTCGTATTTATAAGTGAATAGTGTCCCATTGGCACCCTTTAGATACGGAACCCTAAAAATAGTTGAGATTGAATAAACAACCAAATAAATAATTCTTAGATATATCTTTGTTTTTAATTTGTCACCTGTCATCCTGTTTTGTTGTTCATAGACATATGAACAACAAAACAGGATGACAGGATGCCCCACGTGCCAGCCAGTGTATCCTCCGTGACAATCTAGGATACACTGGCTGGCACGTGGGGCAAAAATAACAATATATTGTGGTAACTATTGACGCCCTGAGAACTTATTGATAATTATACATTACAGATAGTATTTGTACTACTTCAAATGATAAATGATATTATTATTGTAACGCATCAAACAATAACATAAGTCAATTATCACTAAGTGAGGTGGGTGTTTCCAAGCCGACTGCTCTGAGAAGAATCAGAAGTCTTTTTGTGAGGTGATTAAATTATCATTACTTCTGTAAAAAGGTTTTATATACACTTTTAACCGTCATATTGAATAAATTTAGAATTAGATTAGGTCAGTGTATCACTAGCTGACTACTCTAAGAAGAAACATCGAAACTAATTGACGACACGGTTGGCGTAGTGGCTGAGCGATTGACTGCTGCGCTGCGTGTCGTGGGTTCGATTCCCGTACGGAACAAATATTTGTATGGCCTACAGATAGTTGTTCCGGGTCTGGCTGTTTGTGTATGTGAGTTTGAATGTTTGTAAACGCACCCACGATACAGGAGAAATTCCTAGTGTGGGGCAACGTTTTTATTTAAAAAAAAAAAAAAAAAAAAAAAGATTAGTGTCTGAGATGGGTTTTTGAGGAAAGAACCACTCGGATTTCAGTGGAACAGTCAAACAATTCTCACATAATACCAAGGAAAAGAAATTTGGGTAGACCGCATAAAGTACTGTTAACTACCAGACAGACAAAATGAAATGAATAATAAGAAAATAAATCATCAACATCTGCCTATCACTTCGCCAACATTTTGACGACCTATGTGGCGCAGCGGGCGAAGGTCCGCCTGCGACGCAAGAGGTTGCGGATTCGATTCCCGCCCTGGGACAAATGTTTGTACGATCTACAAAGGTTTGTTCCGGGTGTTCTGGGTATTTGCTATGTATAAAAAAAATATCTATCTATATGTATTGTATTAAGTATATCAGTCATCTAGTACCCATAACACAAGCTCTGCTTAGCTTGGGGCTAGATGATGCTGTGTGGATTGTCCAGCATTATTTATTATTATTTATTATTTATAACTGTGTTGGGGTCGGCTTCTAGTCTAACCGGATACAGTTGAATACCAGTGGTTTACATGGAGAGACTGCCTATGTGACCTCCACAACCCAGTTACTGGGGAACACGATACGCCTTAGTAATACTGGTTGTCATACTTTCGGGTTTCTGACCCGTAACGACTGTCAAAGATCTACGAATGACAGCCGGAACCAAGAAAATAAATGTGAAATTTATGTATATTGATCTACATATTGCTCACATCTAAACTAATATCATAGATTAGACACATACAAACATATTTTTTTGTATGTTTGATTGTAATGGGTGAACTCTAAAACTACTGAGCCGATTTTAAAAAGTTCTTTCACGTGTACAAAGCTATAATATCAGCGAGTAACGAAGGCAGTATCTTAAAAACGATGGAGGAGGTGTTAAAGTTGAAAGAGGAAAGTACGTAATCCAGACGAATTCGCGGGCGAAGTGCTAGTTCACAATAATTTAAATAATGATAGTTTACTTTAATAAACTTTCGTTTTGTTACATGAAGTCGTTTAGTGGCGGAATAGTGCAGTATCTAGTAATTTACTGACCTATTTTAGTTACGAAATAAAAAAAATACTCTTACAAACCAGACTTTGGGCTTTGAAAAAAAATCAGAAAAGAAAACCTGTAACTTATGGAATATTTCAATTGATGAAGCCATATTTCATCTCTTCATCACTTCATCTTAAACTTGATTCGGGTCGCTACATACATCATCTCAAAAACTTGGGTCCAATATATATCTGTTTCCCAGAATCTCAATATCCTCCTACATTTGTGGTCTGTACAAGTACAGTCACGAACATACATATATACTTTACATTTACGCATTACACAAAAGTCTTTTTTTTCTCAAAGTATATGGTGTTACGGAAATACGGGTTTCTCTACAATAGATATTTTACGTGATCGAAAACTCGGAGAGAATTGCTTTAAAATTTTGTTCGTGATTGTACCTTCGACCACATTCGAAAATATTAAAACGGAATGTTTTATTGATATCCGAGGTATTTTCCACACTTGCTATCAAAGGGGATTCCCAGGGGTAGGACGAGCCTTGTTGTATCATTCCTTTGATTTTGGCTTGATATAGGTTACATTTCACCAAACCGTATTTTTATAAATCGAATGTGAATAGATGTTTCTATATCATTGTAATTGGATTTATTTATGTGTTATCAAATGGAAGTTTCTATGGATCTGCTTTCAATGTAGTAGTTTTCAGATCTCTTTGATCGACTGTATTTTGTTTTTTTTTTCATTTCATCTTTTCTCGACTTTCAAATTAAGTGTTTTGGTTAGCACACCTCCTTTCTATGGCTACTTTGGACAGACAGTAGATTGCTTTAGGAATACGTTTTTAATACTAACCATAAGACTGCACCAGACGCGATACTTAGACTTCGAAGAACTCATCATCATCTGCTTAGCCTTTCCCCGGCTATATCAGGGTTGGCTTCCAGTCTTACTCGGCATCATAGTTTTATATGAAGCGACTGCCTGTCTGACCGTTGAACCCAAATGCTGGGTAATACGATACCCTTGGTAAGACTGGTTATCCGACTTTCGGGCTTCTGACTACTCGTAATGGCTGTCAAACATCTACAAATGACAGCCGGGACCAAGGGCTTAACGTGCTTTCTTTTATTTTAGGTAACTACATACTTAGAAACTATACTACCAACTAATAACGACTAACTAATAAATATACACAGGCACTTGTCTTCATCATTGTTTACAGATTAAAGGGTCCCGTTTCCAAGACTTGTGTGAAAATAACATAAGATCACACCTGTATTTCAAGAAGTGTTAGGCAGAGGTGTACTTTTATAGAAAACCCACATTTTGCCAGTTATGTTTAAGTACTATGTAAAAGGAGGCGAGCCTATTGCCATCAACAGAGCACGAATCCAAACTCAGCATGTTACTGAGGAATTCTAGCTGAAAAACTCAGCCTGAATCAGTAATCGAACCCATACCTGATACTCAGCAGTAAGTGAGTCGACAACCTATTCGGCGGGCGAAGGTCCGCCTACGCAGGAGGAGGTTGCAAAGCCGAGGGACAATAGAGCTTGCACCAAGCACTGTTCTGCGAGGTGGGCGGTATAAGGGAGTAATAGGAGCTCGAGGGAGTCTGGCAGGCGCCCGAAACTGGAACCTATTGAGTAACTGGGGACAATTAATTTTGGATCGGAGTATTTTAAACAAGAAAATAGAGTCAATAATTTTTCTGCGTTTCTCCAATGGCACCATTCTAAAGTGGGATAACCTGTCCTGGTATGAACGTTTCCTTTTCGCAATTCCGCATGAGTAAGCTAAGTGCCATAAAAATCTCTTTTGTATCCGCTCCAATCTTAAGTTGTGCGTTGCATAATGAGGTCTCCAGATTGTACTACAATATTCCAAGATACTTCGGACAATACAATTATATAATAAGATCTTAGTTCTACTGCGCTTGAATCCAGCAACATTCCTAATAACGAATCCCAGCATTCTAGAAGATTTTTTAATGACACTTTCGACGTGGGGTACGAAGGTTAATGTATTGTCGAAGAGAACTCCTAGATCCTTCACCTGATTCACCTCCTGGATGGGATCCGAGCCTATGTGGTATACGTTTGCAATAAAATTCTTTTTACGGGTGTATTTGACGTGGTAACACTTTTTAACGTTTAAGGTCATTTCATTATCGTTACACCATTGAACTAACGAGTTAATATCGCTCTGAAGTAGTTTAGTATCAACTTTAGACTCGATTATTCTAGAGAATTTGAGATCATCTGCATACATATAACAGTCAGAGAATTTAAGGGCGTGTGGAATATCGTTGACGAACATATTAAACAGAATTGGTCCTATGTGTGAGCCTTGGGGTACCCCCGAAGTGGTCCCGTATGTTTCAGATTTATAGCCATTAACTGCGACACAAAAGAAACGGTTTTCAAGGTATGACTTTAGCCAGTTATACAGTGTGCCAGTGATACCGTACGCAGATAGCTTAGACAAAAGTATTTTGTGGGGGACGCGGTCAAAGGCTTTGCTAAAGTCAGTGTAAATGACGTCAATTTGCTTTCCACAGTCAATGCCATCTGTTAGCTTTTCTGTAAAGGTAGCTAGGTTAGTGCAGGTAGATCTAGAGCCCACGAATCCATGTTGAGAATCACTCAAGTAGAGTTTAAAGTGCGACTGAATGTGGGGACAAATTAAGGTCTCAAAGATCTTAGCAAAAGTTGACAGGATAGAGATAGGCCTGTAGTTATTTATTATATCCTTCTCTTCACTTTTATAAATTGGCACGATTTTGCTGTTTTCCAACAGTCTGGGAACACACCCGTACTAAGCGACTTGTTAAAAATCAGCGTTAATGGAGATATCAATGCGGGGGCGCACTTCGAGATAAATATCGCTGGAATGCCATCGGGCCCTGCACCTTTACGGAGATCTAAAGATCTAAGTTTATTCAATAGGCTCTCGCTATCGATCACCGGTGCTGTCAGTGGCAGACTGTTGTTTCTCATATTGTGCAAAAAATCGGAGGCGTTTTGAATTTTGGTCTCTTTCTCAATACTAAATGCCGTTGAAAAATGTGAAGCAAACATTTCACATATTTCTACGCCATCGGATGTTGCTAGGATACCGTTAGTCATAGTGGCGGGGAAGGAACTAGAACCTCCTCTCTTATCCTTAACGTAAGCCCAAAAACGATTCGGATTCCTGAAGATTTCATTTTCAATATCATTTATGTATTTATTATAGCAGTCTGTTGCTAATTTTGAACACCGTTTACCTAAAAGTTTGAGTTCAATTTCATCCATAGGGTTTTTGTAGGTTTGATAACGGGATCTTATTTTCTGCTTTTCTTTTAAGGCACGTAGTAAGCTTTTATTAAACCAGGGAGGATGTTTTTTATCTTTAAAGGTGGACTTAGAAGTTGTGTGTGTTTTTATAACATTTAAAATATTTTCATAAAAAAGACGAACCATTTCATTGACGTCGGTGATTTCCGTAAACATACATTCCCAATTGATATTAATAAGATCAGTGCAAATGTTAGTGTAATCCATTTTATAAAAATTTGGGCGTTCATTGTGAGAGTTGTATGGAAGCCAAGTTTCTTTTCCCGCCTTTATCATGATTTCAAGTGGAGGGTGTAGGGCATCTATAGTACTAAGGGGATTTAGGGCTGCAGTCACGCAACAAGAAAGTAAATTAGTTAATACTAAGTCCAGTATTCGTCCAGATACATTTGCAATGTCATTGAGTTGCGATAATTTATGTACATGAATAAAGTCTGTTAGAATACTACTGAAGCCAGGAGAGATATAGTCATAAACTGAGTCATTCAAGTTCCACCTGATATTACCTAAGTTAAAATCACCAATAATACAGGCGTGCAAGCCAGTCTGTTCAAACATCTTATTACAACAATCCAAAAAGGTGTCCAGGGTACTACGTACAACAGGGGGTGGCATGTATACTGCACACAGAGCCATTCGACGAATAGATTTCATAAGCGGGACCTCGATAGTTATCCAGAGATCTTCACATTGACTTTCCCATAGAACCATACGTTTCGACTTTATTTTCTTTAACACGGCAATTAAAACACCCCCTCCATCTTTTTTCCTACCATCTCTATCTCGTCTGTATACTACGTATCTATCGTCAAAAAGCTCTGTACTAAGGACACCTTCATTCAGCCATGTTTCAGTGAGTATTACAATGTCGTAGTTTTCTAAGGACAATTGACGACAAAAATTATGAGTCTTCGTACGTAGACCTCTTGTATTTTGGTAATAAATATGAATGGTCGAGAATTATAAAAAAAAAATTTATAAATGCCAATGCTTTGATAGTTTGGAAGGAATCTGACTAAGATAATCTATTTAGGGTGTCCATGTTTTTCACCATGATGTGTTCAGATTCTACTGCCTTGCGCATAAAGATCCTGCCACCCCGAATCCAGACGAATTTGTAACCGAGTTCTTTAGCCTTGATCCTTGCGGCAGCGTGCAGGGATCTGTATGTTGGAGACAGATGCTCCATCACATAGATAGCAGTTTTCGGTCCAGAAAAGCCAAGATGAGTACTATTCAATTTATTATCCTTATTTTTTTTATTAAAATTAATAATGGAAGCAAGGAATTGGTCGCGAAGGCGAGTTGCACAATTATTGATCGTGGTCGGTTATTGTCCGGGTTGAGTTTGGCAGCTCTGGTACAATGCAAAATATCCCGGTTTTCCACAGTGCAACCAACAGCCTTAGACACATCCGATATAATATCAAACAAATTTTCGTGTTTCTTCTCAGGCAAGCATTGAATTTCGATATTATTCGATCGCGTTTGCTGCTCCAGCTGATCTAAACGTACTTTCAGTGAATTTATATTGTTTTTCAATTCAGAGTTCTCCTTTTGCAGCTCCCTTACAGTTTCCTTAGATGAGGCATGCTCTTTTCGTAGGTCCTCAAACTGACTATTCATAAATTCCATCGAGGTCTCCATGGCAGCAATTTTCTCATTGATCGGTTGTAACTCTCTATTTAACACTGTTTTTCTAGTTTCATTCAATTCGGAGAACATACGCGATATCTCAGTTTTCAGTATTTGCTATGTATAATAAAAAATATTTATCTATGTAATGTATTGTATTAAGTATATCAGTCATCTTGTACCTAAAACACAAGCTGTGCTTAGCTTGGGGCTAGATGATGCTGTGTGGATTGTCCAGCATTATTATTATTTTGTTAATATAGTGCTTGCGTCCACTAGACTAACGAGGGAGATAATATTAGTCATTATTTACAGGGACCTAAGCAAAGAGGAAAATATATGATTATGCACTTATTTATGGTGAATCATGTCCAATCGGCTTATTTGATTTATAATACGAGTATGAAAATGTTACTATCAGATAGCTTTTGTGATAATATTAATATTATTCATCATCCTCCTGCCCTTATCCCAATTTATTTGGGGTCGGCGCAGCATGTTTTCTTCTTCCATACATATCTATTTGCCGTCATCTCACGGGTCACCTCTTTTCTTGCCATATCATCTTTCACACAATCCATCCATCTTTTCTTTGGTCTTCCTCTACTCATGTAACCCTGCACATTCATACTCAAAACTTTCCTCACAACATGGTCCTCATTCCTTCGCATCACATGCCCATACCATGACAACCGATTTCCACACAACTTCTCGGTCACAGGCGCAACTTTAAGACTTCCTCTTACATACTCATTTCTTATTCTATCCATTCGCGTAACACCACACATCCCCCTCAGCATTCTCATCTCAGCTGCATGTAACTGCCTTTCATTCATGCCTTTTGCGGCCCAACATTCTGATCCATAATATTAATATTATTATCAACGGCAAAAGGTTCGCAGAAGTTTTCACGATATATTTTTTGCACGGAGTATATTTTTTTGTTGCTTTTCATTCATATGTACAATATTATGAAAGTAATATTGTTTCTGTCTACCATGCTTTTACTGGTAAATCTTTATATGACAATCTCGCGTCATGATTGGTGTTGGTAGTCCAAAAAGCCGACTACTAGTATTACCAAGGGATATTGTATTATCCAGTAACTGGGTGGTGAAGTTTAGATAGGCAATCGCTCCATAGGAAATACTGATATGGAGCTACATCCCGATTGATTGGAACACACAACCTAACATTTTTGGAAAAAAGGCTAGTCTGATGATGTGCAGAGGCCAGCACATGAAGCTACCCTAATGTGTCAAATTTCTTTGATAGATTTTCAACTTTATAACAAAAAGATAAGGTTCATGTTCAATTGGGAAAATTTGTCAGTTAGGGATAGTTTGACGTGCTGGCGTATGTAATTCACCATTTCTTTTTAATTTTGGCTTCCTGTGTGTTATTTGGTGAAACTTAAAATTGGATCGGAAATTTTTATTTCGATTGTTGACCTCTCAGACGCTTACTGACTATAAACAACCCCAGTGTTTCACCTCACACCTACGCCGAGGGTCAAGGGAACATACCATCCTTCCGCAAAGGGTCGGTATCCAGTCTAACTGGTCACAGCCGAAGTATTTAACATGGACAGACTGCTTATTTGACTTCCAGAATCCAGTTACTGAGTACTACTATTCAGGTAAGACAGGTTGTCAGACTTTTAGGTCTACATATTACATCCGGGACAAACTGCTTAACGTGCTTTGTGAGGCACGGAGGGATCTCGGATTCTCGGTATGTATAAATATTCGCCTATCCTCAGACCAACTGTAGGAATGGATCATGAAGGTACTCATGAAGTTTAATTCATCCGCATTACTGTCAACGGGAAAAGTGCCCAGAAGGCTGGCAGCATTGCCACGTATTGTACGTATAAATCATTCTATTGCTTTATTGAATAAAAACAACTTCTTAAAAGAAAAAGTACAGTTTATCGTATTATAAAGGACATCAACCACAGACATTTCAGCACAAGCCAGGCATCCTAAGTTTCCAACATAAGCTGAATAACTCGATCCTCTGCATGAATGAGGAATTTTTCGCAAGAATAATATTAGTCTCATATTCGCGCATTCTCACATCCCCGCACCACAAATTAAAATATATTATAATCCATTATGCATCAATTTCGTGAGCCGCGTGCTTTCTTTGAATAAACCAATTTTCTTCGATATTTACTTTGCGAAGAGCACACATACTTGTTACATAACATAACGCCTGTATTCTCAGAGGGATAAGGCAGTTGTGTACCTTTACTATATCCACATTTAACCTGTTACATTTAAATACCATGTTACTGGCGGCGAGCCTATCGCCACGAAACGAGCACATATCCAGTCTGGGGTGCTGTTGAGAAATTTCTAAAGGTAAAACCCGATAACGCTTTAACAGAAACGGGAACCGAACACTGGACCTCACGTTCAGCAATAGCCAAAATATTTCATTGAGAAGATTGATGTTTGCTTTAAATAAAAAAACATGAACCATTTTGTGACTATGAGCTTCATTTACGAGTATTTACGATATAACATTACATAATATTACGCCTGTAAACCATAAAAGGTTAGGCGGAGGGGTTCTTGTAGGCCGAAGCGAGGTGTTCCAAATAGTTACCGAGATGCTGGAACGTAAAGGGCAAGGACGGAACACGAATGGGTTTTAGTCAGTAAAAATCTGACGCGCCCTCCCGTTCAACCCAGTACGGGAGATGTCATTGGACGATTACCATTCTTAAAAAAAGTAAAGGTGTGCTTGTAAGCCGCGAGCCTATTCCCATAAGCCGTGCACAAATCTAAACTCCAGTATTGAGAAATTTCAGACGGAAAAACCTAATAACACTTTTCTCTAGTAGCACTTGCAACCATTACGCCATTGAGGCAGTGTCACATTTGTCTATCTCAAGTTAAAATCTTATAGGAGTAGATAAGATTCTAAATGATGTCCAAACGATGACACAGTTCCGTCAATATCTAATAGACGACTAGCTGTTACCTGTGACTTCCTCCACGTGAAATGTAACTTTTATTTTTGCGTGAACTTCAATCGGTTTCGAGTCTAACCGGATGCAGCTGAATACCAGTATTTTACATGAAGCGACTGCCTATCTGACCTCCACAACCCAGTTACCAAGCAGCGGGAACCAACGGCTTAACGTGCTTTCGTGCTTGAGGTACGGCGAAGTTTCGATATGAGAAACGGTCACCCATCCACAGACTGACCTCGGTAAGCGTACCTCCTCAATTTGCGTAAACTTCCATTATTATTCTGAAATAAATGTAGCCCTAGTTAGTCCTTACAACATCAGCTGTGAAAGTCCCGTCAAAATGAGTCCAGCCGTTTGATAGATTACCTGTAACAAAGACAAAACAAACTTGAAACTTAATTTTTGGGTAAAACTACAATATTGTATTTTGACTTTCATACGCATTTAGTAAAAAGCTTTTATTTTGACATTGCAAACAGACAATTTTATTTATATTTGTATGACAGATATAGCTGTGGAAATACTAAACGATGTCCAATCGATGCCAGTTGCGTCCGCATTGACAACTCAATAACTACGATTGTATCGTGACAGCGTGGCTTCATTTGTGAAACTGTGCAAGGGTAAGGTAAACAAATCTCGAATATGTCTAACCGTCAAACAGCAGTAAGCAATGAACTAACCTAGTTAAAGAAAAAGGAGCTCGTGGCAAAATAAAAACAGCCCCACGTTTGCCGAGGTCAGTTTGTGGACGGGTGACCGTTCGTAACTTATCGTGACTCCTCCGTGCCTCGGAAAGCACGCTAAGCCGTTGGTCCCGGCTGTCATTTGTATATCTTTGACAGACGTTACGGGTAGTCAGAAGCCCGAAAGTCAACAGTCCATCCAACCAGTCTTACCAAGGGGTATCGTGTTGCCCAGTAACTGGGTTGTGGAGGTCAGATATGTAGTCGCTCCATGTAAAACACTGGTATTCAGCTTTATTCGGTTACACTGGAAGCTGACCCCAACATACTCGTAGTTGGGAAAAGGCTATGCAGATGATGATGTTTGATCCGAGTTAAGAATTATGCACCAGACTTAATATGATATTCCTTGACGTGGAGAACTACGTCAACGTGCATATTAACTCGATTACACAGTGTGAAAAATTCATAAAAATAGTTGAAGTTGCATCGTAAATTAAACTTTATGTGTGGGTGTTAAAGTTATTTATCGACAATCACGTAGGCACTTATTTAACTTTTTGTAAGCTTCATTGTAAACACATGACGTCACGCCATGGATGGAACGACTGCCATGGAAAGAGGAAGGAGACCTTGTTCAGAAGTAAGAAGTAATTAATTTTGGATAAAGTATGTATAAGCCTATACTTATATAAAAAAGATGAAGGGTTTGTTTTTACTGGAACTACCAACTAGATTTGAATAACTCTTTTTGTATTTGATAGGACCAATTTTAAGGAAGGATATGATAGCTTATAGCCTTCCTTAAAATTGGTCCTATCAAATACATGAGGCAACGACCCTTAAGAGTGGCCGAAAACGCGGGTTACAGCTAGTCTTCTTAGACTAAAAAATATTAATAAAGGTTTATCATCCTCCTGCCTTATCTTAATTTATTTGGGGTCGGCGCAGCATGTTTTCTTCTTCCATACATCTCTATTTACCGTCATTTCAACAGTCTCTTCTTTTCGAGCCATATCATCTTTCACACAATCCATCCATCTTTTCTTTGGTCTCCCTCTACTCTTGTAACCCTACACATTCATACTCAAAACTTTCCTCACAACATCGTCCTCATTCCTACGCATCACATGCCCATACCACGCACCTTCTCGGTCACAGGCGCCACTTTCAGACTTCCTCTTACATACTCATTTCTTATTCTATCCATTCGCGTAACACCACACATCTCCCTCAGCATTCTCTTCTCAGCTGCATGTAACTGCTTTTCATTCATTGCTTTTGCGGCCCAACATTCTGATCCATAACAATAAAGGTTCGTCACAAAGAAATGTCATGTGTATATTACTTAAAAACCTGGCTTTAAAAGATATGAATGTTCGCGTTACTTACGTCTTCACACGCTTTTAACACGTTAAATGGATGTCGCCTAACTTCGTTCCACGCAATTTGCATATACCGTGTTATGTCAGCTTTTGATGTGAGCGTTTAATGTATGTTGATTTTGTATGTATTGATCGTTAATGTTTTACGTTAAGTGCATGCAATTTATACAAAGAGATTTTATATAATGTTACTGATAGATAGATAGATAAGATACAATGATCGTTTATATAGTGCACACAAAAGACATAGGAAAACATAAAAACACGATATTCAATAATTACGCATAGGAAATTCACTTGCCAAGGTACAGAGGCCGAAGAGATTTTCAACTTTATTACAAAACAGTAAGGTTCATGTTCAATTGGGAAAATTTTACAGTTGGGCGTAGCTTGATGTGCTGGCGACTGTACGTCTAATTTATCTACATTTTTGACACATTTTTGACATTGATTGTAGCTGAGATGAGACTGAGACTAGATTTTGAAAGTTTTTAATAACAGGAATTGGTCGAGTGAATATGCAATTTGTTTTATTCCATATTTTCACGACACCGACAGAATTGTATATTATTAATTTCATAATATTTTCCAATCATCTTATAGGTAAATAAAAGATGCCGTGTACCAAAATAAAACATAGTATGACGATTCACTCATAAATACATTTTTACTTTTGAATCATTTTGTGTTTAAACATTTCAATTCGAGTGAAAGGCATGAATCAACAAAAACTGTAGCGCTTTGCGATTCGCGCACATCAAGCGATGTCGTTGTGCTTTTGTTTCATTTTAAAAGCGGAACGACTGCAACAGAATTTTACTGAGGGATAAAACAAAAGACGTACAAGTGACAGCTCCTCGCGGTAGGCCGGAAGCAAGCATTTTCATCTTTGTCTGTAGGCAGACAAAGATGAAAATGCTTGCAATGTCACCAGCGCGCGTCTAACCGCAACACAGCAATGCTACTGGCAGCACAGACAATGTATAGTAATATTAGGTCTTTACCTATGAAATTGCCGTTCTGCAGTACTGGCCATTTCAAATCAAAATATTTTTTGTTTGGCTAAGACTTCTAATTTCAAATTAATTTTATTTTAAAAACATGGATTTTTTTTTCCAAAAGTAGTCATTTGTTTATTGATTAGTGTCACATTTTCATCGCATTTAAATCTTTTTCGTCATCATGGATACGTTAAAAATTCGAGTAATTATGGAATATGAGTACCGTCGTGGCAGCAACGCGGCACAAGCGGCACGCAACATCAACGACGTTTACGGAGCTAACACTACAAACCAACGCACTACCTGTTATTGGTTTGCTCGCTTCCGTTCTGGAAATTTCGACCTGAAAAATGAACCTCGCGGTCGACAATGACGAATTAAAGGCGATTGTGGAAGCTGATGATACACAATCTACGGCTGAATTAGCAGCAGCTTTCGACGTTAGCGTCAAAACAATATTGGTCCATTTGCGTCAAATTGGCAAGGTAAAAAAGCTTGACAAATGGGTGCCCCACGAACTCAATGATCGCCAGCGCGAAGTACGCGTCGAGACGTGCCTTGCACTGCTCAACAGACACACAAATGAAGGAATTTTGAACCGCATTGTTACCTGCGATGAAAAATGGATTCTGTTTGATAACCGCAAGCGCTCAGCAAGTTGGTTGGATCCTGGTTCAGCACCTAAACAATGCCCTAAACGAAAACTTACCCCAAGAAAAGTGATGGTCACTGTTTGGTGGTCTAGCGCCGGTGTGATTCAACACAGCTTCTTACCAAACGGGGTGAGCATTACTGCAGATGTGTACTGTGAAGAATTGAACACAATGATGGAGAAGCTGGCACATCTCCAACCAGCATTGGTCAATCGCTCGTCTCCGCTGCTCCTGCACGACAACGCGCGACCTCATACTGCACAGCAGACGGTCTCCAAGTTGCAAGAACTGGGGTTGGAAGCTCTCCGTCATCCGCCCTACTCACCAGACCTTGCGCCTACAGACTACTACTTTTTCCAGAATTTGGATAACTTCTTGGCGGGAAAAAAATTCAATACCCGAGAGGCAGTACAAAATGCCTTTGAAGAATTTGTTGCCTCCCGTCCAGCTGATTTCTTTAAGAAGGGCATCAATAAACTGCCACTGCGTTGGCAAAGATGCATTGATTGCATGGGTGATTACTTCGATTAATACAAATAAAAAATACATGAAAAAAATTCATTTAAATTTTTTCATACAAAACGGCAATTTCATAGGTAAAGACCTATTATTACTCCCACGACAGGCCCTTTTACAAATTCTAGATACTATACTTGGTACTAAAAGCATAACCTAATATTCATAAATCCTCAAAGACTGTCTGGAACAGCCGAGAAACAGCGTTTAAATTTCACTTAACGCAAGCAAGCGAAGTAAGACGATTTTACAGAATATCACGCACGTAGGTCGTAGCATCAACAGATAATAAATGCTTGCAATATTAAAAGAAAGATAAGTAAAAGTAAAATAATTATTGTTTCACACTTTAGACTAATTGACTTTGCCAAAAAGCTTTCTAGTTCATAGTTAATCCATGTTTTCAACTGATTTCATTTCCATTAAATTAAAAACAATTTACTTTAAAAATCCATAAGAATAAGGATGTGTCCTAGGTAAAAATATAATAAGTCTATTAGGTCAGTTAGATTACGAAAAAATTGGACACGTATTTTTCGCTTACTCAAATAAATAAAAAGTGACAAAGATATAGTACATCAAAGTTCAGGACAAGGGGCTTGTGACGTCACTTTTACGTAAAATCGTCGTTATTTCTGGATTACGTGACCAAAGAAAGAATATGTGTCCAGTATTTTTGAGTACTCCAGCCATGGACCAAACAGATTTATTAGAACACTACTTATTGTAGAATTTCTAGCTCAAAAGGAACTTCATACGTGGGTGTTTTACATTTTTGGAGCTAGTTATAAATGCAGGATAGAAATACCCAACCTATTTACAATAAAGTATATTTTCTCAAGAATATAAATAAATACATAATGCTGGAAAATACTCACAGCATAATCTTGCCCCAAGCTAAGCAGAGTTTTTGTTATGGGTACTAGATGACTGATATACTTAATACAATACATTACATACATAGATATTTTTTATTATACATAGCAAATATCCAGAACACCCAGAAGAAATCTTTGTAGATCGTACAATCATTTGTCCCAGGGCGGGAATCGAACCCGCAACCTCCTGCGTCGACTGCTCCTAGGTCGTCAAGTGGGTGTATGATGTTTTAGAATAGGTATTATTTGGCGATATAATTGTGACTTCTGTTTTCAGTTTTAAGTACAGACAAATAACATAAACCTGAATGTCCTTATTATGTTATTGATTGAAATAAACCATAGGTTTTACGCCAGTACAACAAAACAATGAAACGCTCATCGAAGCTACGACTCTAGTTGCATCAACTTCAATATTCCCCAAGCCATTTCCACGATAACATCGTTATAGACCACGTACAAACGTTAACAAACAATTTACTTCGCTCGACAGCGCCCTCTACCACGTAACACTGTCACTACAGAACCTGTTACCGCTTCAATTAAAGATAAAAGGTCTATATTGAAGGGAAAAGGCCGTGGCCACAGCCGCTGTGAAAGGCTTAAAAAGTCTAGAAACAAAACCGGCTAATAAAGGTGAAATCTGTTGGAAGTTGGATTTGTTTTGATAGAAAACTGGCATTATTTTACTTATACAGGCCAACCTAACTCATCCCAAGGGTGCTTTAAATGGTGATTAAGGGATTATGTCAAAAGGTTCTCTTGTGGGCTTTTTAAAACAAATTGCGATCACTAATCAGTAGAGGGCCAAAGGCTGTAAAGGGCATTGCTCTGCTGTCGTACGTTGTCACTCTGAGACAGTGACGGACATGCAGAATTACTTTCTGTGTTCTAAATTATGACTTGTTTCAGTCCCATCAAGATCTACATTGAGTGCAATAGGGATGTTTCGTACGTAAAAATATATTAAGTCTATTTAGTAAGTCAGTAAGATTACCAAAAAATATTGGACACGTATTTTTTGCTTACTTAATTCAATAAAAAGTGACAATGATATAGCACATCAAAGTTCAGGAGAAGGGGCTTGTGACGTCACGCCGTGCTACACTTTTAACGAAAAGTGTAGCACGGCGTGACGTCACGCGCAATTTCAACGCACTATATCGTCGTCATTTTTGGTTTACGTGACAAAAGATAAAATACGTGTCCAGTATTTTTGAGTAATCTAACTTTCGGACCAATCAGATTTTTTAAGGAAACTACCCTATTATATCAATCTAAGATTTTTTTTTGTATACTCACTTGCTTTCTCAATTCACTTTGATGTTGCCAGAACGGTCGGCATTGGCTTTGTTTGCCATGGTGAGAAATATAATAGAATAGAAATTATAACTTCATTGAACCTGCCTGAGATTTATTATAAATCGTAAATACTTTCTGATTTTCAGATCATACTTTTAAACATAATTTGCACTGAGTCGTATGAGGCTTTACGAATTATCTATTATGTAACTCACAGTAGTCTCAATGGGTAATTTAAATAATCGTCTTATTCACAAATTGAATCAGGAAATTGTTAAATAATGCATCAGCGAAAACAAGTACCTATGTGAGCGCATGCGACTTGCCAAACTAAATTCCATGTGTCACCGTTGCTAAGGCGACCGGCAACAACTATCAATCTTGAATTACTAGCCAGTACTAACTTGGCAATACCATTATATTAATTGATATCTAAAACAATATGTATCTGAATTAATTAGTAACAACTACCTTGCCGTAACACAACTAAACGTAGTTACCTAAAACGCGGTAGGTAAAGAACTTTATTTATGTATACCGCCAATAGACATTTATCATTCGTTTATGTTATTAGAAGTTAAGCAAGTTTTATTTACATAGTTGCTGCTGCTGCTGCTGTAACTGCATAATTTCTTATGCAAATTTGTTATACTAAATTATCGTTATCTAAGTTTTGATTTTACTGTGTATTTGTGCAAGGGACCTTATAAACTTCGTGAGTGTACATGAAAAACTTAGAAACTATGTAAGTACCTACTTTAGTTATAACAAGGACTGAATGTTTACTTCTGGTGTATTGTATCTAAGATGGATAAATAAATTCTATTCTATTCTAATTATTGTACAGGTTTTATACGTATTGATTCATAGGATATTCTGAGCAACGTTCTTTACTTCATAATTCAAAAAGTGACTTGATATATTTATAGTTAAGTACCTAGTCGTAAATTCTCGAAGCCTTTAGCATTTAGGAATTTCAATGTTATTTAGCAAATACCACGTTATATATTATAGTGATATATCTACAGCCGAAATAATAATATGATAGTTCAAATATTCCATCGCAATCGTTGATAATCTAAATTATGTAAATACCAAACTGGATTTTAGTAGCAGACGATGAATTTCTGCTTTAAAATAAACATTAATTAAATTTATAACGCTTTTAAATAACTAGACAAGCTTAATCTAACATTCAAAAGCATTCTGAAATAGTTTAATACGGAGAGGTTGCATTAGACATTTCTTACACGGAGTAGGTACATTCGTTTCACTACAATTATTTGAACAAAAGTACCGCTAATGGACTAAGTTGTAATAGTTAGTGGAAAAGTCCAGTGTGGGGTGTTACGTGGGGTGAGGTCAACGACCTAAGTGGACAGTGCTCTCAAGTTTATCTGCTGGATGACGTTGCTTTAGTGTTTAATCTGTTTCATGATACGAAGTGGAAAGGAAACCAGTGTTGTTTTTTATTGAAAACTGTCTAAAGTATCAATTCAAGTATGTGTATCGTGAACACATTCGTCTTTTTTTTTATAGTTTTTTTTCTTAATTTAATTTTTGTTGACTAGTGTCATCGTTATGACGTTTATGGGGCGTACGGTACTATCCTACAATAAGCTATTACACTAACTCAATTAACAAAATTACAATAATGTTTTTCTAAATTTTAAGAAAAACATTATTTTAATTTTATCGGCGTGTAACTGTTAGTTGGCCTTAATTTAAATAAATATTTAAATAAACACGATATATCTGTTAATGACTGGTTGTGCCCGTGATTTCATTTGCGTAGATATTTGGAAGGACTTAGGGAGGCCTTTGCACAGCAGAGAGATAGTTTAGGCCAATAAAATAAAAACAAATTTGCTTAGTTAAAAAAGTCAAAACTGTCCTGCGTCCTCAATTTAATTTTCCGTCATACTCGTAATCAGGCCAGCCGAATCGGAGGTTAATCGGGACAAATAGATGGTAAAAACATGTAGTAACTACCGTACCCATATAATTTCATGTGCATTTAGTAAAAAGTTGTTATTTTGACATTACCAACAGACACTAGAATAATATTTATACGTATGTATGTATAGAAAAGGTTTACGTAAAACGTCTGCCAAGTCTCGCCAGTCTTCAGAAATTTTACTTCGTCCAATTTTTCTAAAGCAAATATTAATCCTCTCAAGCCGAGTACGTACCTAAATTACTCTTTGAACATTTTCTCAGAGGATTTTGTTTGCTTAAAGGTATATAAAATAAAGTATTCATACAAATGTCTTCTAGCCCATTTTTTTTTCTCTAAAACGTAAAACTTATTTGCTAAAATGTTTTTCATTTCAGTCTTTAACTTCCAATTGATGCTAAAAAGCACATACGTTTTTTTAGACCCACAGAGTACCTACAGAATCACAGACAGCGTCTAGATAAGGCAGAACAAAAACACCGTGGCGAAGAAATTGCGTTACGCTCAACGCAATTTCGGCGCCACGATTTTTTTGTTAATGTATACTAACTATTAATAATAAAAATGTTTGTTATTATATCTATTCTATCATCTTCGATATTGAAAGATGGCACTAAACTAACTTCTAAAGGTTATTTTATTATTAGAGACAAAAAACAGTTACACGCTACAAAATAACAGAGAAATACTTAAACTAAGATTTAACAAACATGTCACCAACACCGTTGTCCACGTTTTAACTAGAGGTTAAAAGAAGTACTAAAGACACGTGATAAAAAAAAGAAAACAATAAGTAGTAGCTGCCACAATAATGCTATGTTACTAAATCGTTTTGACGGCACGGTCGGCGCAGTGGCTGAACCATCGACTGCTGCGCCGCGTGTCGCGGGTTCGATTCCTTACGGAACAAATATTTGTATATCGGCCTACAGGTATTTTCTCCGGGTCTGACTGTTTGTGTATGTGACTTTAAATTTTTTGTAAACGCATCCAGGACACAGGAGAAGTTCCTAAAACGGGACAACGATTTTCTTAAAAAACGTAACTCAGGAAGACGCTCTAACAATGTCTCAACAGTAACTCATTTACAACTAACTCGTTAAGATCATTAAACACAAGCCACTAATGACAACAGCCATTACCTCAGACCATAAAACTATGTTCCAAACGTTAACGGTGTATCCATACTGACGCGTTTGTCCATGGTTTACAGGTAGCAAACCTATTTGCTACCTATGAGCCATAGACTTGATACAAATATCTGTGGTTCACAGATAGCAAATAAGTTGCCATTAAAAAAAAATAGATATACATACATAGTTGAGAATGTTGTATTCTGATGTTATATAGTATGTAGGTACTACTCGTAAATAACATCAGAATACACACATGTATATAACCCAATGGCTAAAATTGGAACTAACTACTGGGTGTACATAGCATTAATGAAAGGTCTGTCCACATTTAAATGCATTTCTAGCGTTTAATGGTTTGCCAAGGTTGTTACCATGGCAGAACACGTGATATTATGGTGATTTACAAATTATTGATTAATAAATATTTTTACAAATTGTTGTATCTCTTATTAGAATGAAGAGTGGAAGCTTGGGCGACCGCTGGTGCTTAGTACGTTTTAGAAGACACGTGTATTCCGCAAATCACGAAATTGGCCACAATTGACATCGATAGCACTTTATAATTCTATGGATTTAAATCTACGGTTCAAGTTCGGATTTTGAACTTGACAGTCAATGCGGTTTGAACGTGATGCATTGTGGTCGCACACAGTTCTTAGACACTTGCATCTGCTTTTGTGTAGAACCAGCTTAAGAAACCGTCAACCATCCATATCGTTGACACAAATAGGCTGCTGACGTCACACTAATCTATCTTAATGTCGCTCTAGTGACTTGAATATTTTCTTGAAAGGTTATTTAAAAACGATAAGTAAGGTAAAAAGGTTTTTAACAAAGAAGGATATATAAATATGCGGCTGTTCATTGGGGCACATCCCATTCTGTTTTTATGTTACGTTCTCTGGTCTAAACCACTTTTGTTTACTTTTAGTTTTTGTAAAAAAGTCTTGATCAGACCCACAGGATCCATCAAAAAACATTTAATAAATTACAAAACTCAACATAAAACGCATATACAACAAATAGGAAACACGAGGAAACTATTTTTCTATCAGGTAGATTATTAAAAATAATGGACACATACTTTTTCTTTTCTACCTTATCAAAATATTACGTCGATACATTGGGTTAAAATGTGTCATGACGTACATATTATACTGAGTTGCGATGTAGCGAGCGCCCACTCCAAGTTTAATGCGTTTTATCTAAGTCATTTTTATTCATATGATTAAGCATAAAATACTTGTCATAATATTCTTTTATTTTCTGACTGACGGACCAAGAATATCTTATTTTATTTTTATTTTGACGTCATCCCTATTACACAATACAAATCAATTACGTGGATATGTCCAATTACTGTTTAAAGGTCTGGGTAGCTCTCATCCTATCAACAAGCTCCATAACAATACTGTTTGTACTCGTACCAACCCTGGACGTGAATGATGAACTAAACTATTCCCCGCTTATAATCAAACGACGTGTAAAATTATGCTTAACTTAATCCCCAAAACTGTTGGTACTCTGGATATAAAATAACAATAAATTACCTCTTGAAACGCAACTAGAACCATTTTAATATTTTATTTTAATTGTAATTTTGTCGTTTAAAAGTAACGTTTTAATGGTATAAGTAAAATACATTATTTGACTTTGTCTTTAATATCGGGAGTCACTTTACTCTGCGTTTATTAACAAAGGAGTCTGCGTTTATTAACAAAAGAGTTTCATAAAATCACCGACAAAATGTCTGCCAACTTGTCTTGTTACTTGCAAACTTTATGCGTTGATAATGGCAGTAAAACTGTTGATTGTTGCAGTTTTAAGAAAAAAAACAATAAAAAAAGTAGTCAAATACACTCCCAGGTTCCTAAATCGAGCCACCGAGGATTTCCATCGGTCTGAAGCAACAACTTCTAAAACACCAAAATTATGATAAAAAAACGGTTGTATGTAGTTTTGAAGCCGACCAAACTAGGTACTTACTGGGCATCCTTTTGTTGTCATCAATGTTTCATTCAGGACTATTTTAAAATTTCTGGACTTAAACTTAAGCCCTGCAAATAATACACCACTACCTACCAACATATCTTTTCTCCTCTATTAAGTCCATCCATTGTTGTCTGTAAAGACAGCTTTTAGCGATAAGGCCGCCCATTGTAACCACCTATGTAGGTCTTAAAGTTATTATTTGTAAGTTTTCATGGTGTAAAATAAAGAGTATTATTCTATTCTATTTTTATTTTTACGATTTAAAACTCCAGGAGTGTATAATGTACCACAAGTCTCTTATTCCAAGGAGAATTGTCGCTTTCTCATCCTTATAGCACAAATAGAACTTCTTTTCACTTAAATCGTTCTCAAGAAAATATATTTCATCAAAATAAAAAAGAACCCAATCGCTAATGCTTTCTCCGTAGAATCACGTAGACCTGCTACGAGATCCGTAGCATATCACGTAGCGACATGCTACGAACCTTTTCTTGGCTGATCTTAAGCGTGGGCACACAATGGGTTTCCATACCATTGAAATATACCATGTGGAATTAGAAGCAGGAGAGTATTGTTGCAGAAAGTAATACTATGATTGATACATACAATACAGTGAAAATACTTTAAAAGTAATTATATATATATATGATTGAATATATTTGTTTAACTGACATTAATTAATGTATAATTGTAATATTTAAAAATCAATGTATTAATACTATTTTTATTTTATTTTTTCCAAGATATTTGCACGCCATGAGAAATGGCAAACAAGTCGTGAGCTAATCTTATTTACGACCTTGCATGCATCTATTATTTTAATTTTGTATGTGTGCACATGTTTGCGCAAATAAAATTTCTTGTTCTTATTCTTATCAACCTCACAAAAAAAAAGTATTCATTCATAACCTCATGCCTTTTTCCCATAGGGGTAGGCTGAAACTATAGAATCCTAACACACTCCTTTTAATTTGTTTACGTTCATAAGTCTAGTCATACACGCACGCCGGTTGCGAATACTACCCACCTGACCTTTCTAAAGAACGGCACCGGTACGGTCAGTGTTTGTTCTTCTAGGATTTCCCCTCCTTTTTCTTTTCATACAAAAGAAATTACATTTTATTTTTAGCAGTGGTTTCGCGTTTGGTTCGTAACTTTTATTTATACCCGCACCATCATAAACACGATAAAAGACATCTTGGACTTTCTTCAAGCCCATAAAACTATGAATTACTGAGGGCATAAAACAGAAAAAAAAATAACAAAGAAGGTTCACTTTCACAGCGTTTTTTTGACTGTAACTAAATGTGACTAGTGTGGTTTAGTGTGTGGAGTTGGACCAATCTCTAGATCGGGCAAAACATTATTACGTAGTTAGTTTTCCCATTTGGAAATTCTTAGTCTGAACAGAAAATATTCATATTGTCATGCAAATAAACAAGTGCCTATCGCTTTCGGCAATACACAAGTGACTTTGTGCACCGAACTTCTGGTACTTATTAATTTTAGGTATTCTATGTGAGCCGTGTATGTGTGCGTGACGCACAGCGCGTAAGGCACAGTGCGTGACGCACAGCGCGTAAGGCACAGCGCGTAAGGCACAGCGCGTAAGGCTCAGCGCGTAATGCACAGCGTTACATGTAGCTTTGTTATTATTCAAAAACGTATTACCTTCCGTGAAGTATTAACGGCGTACTAAGGGTTTATTTTGAAATTACTTTTGATTATATTTCTATAGCGGAAGCTACATTTTTTAAACACGTTTTATGCTTATAATATAATAAATACAAAGTTGTTTTTCAGTTCATTTATGAAGTTGAACTTCTGCCTTCATATTTTATAATAAAAATATGAAATGAAATAATGTAGACAAGCACTTTACGATATGAGACTTTGACCTTACAGGCCACAACGCAACTTACCGTTCTTGTCTTATGTCCCTATACCTAAATACACAAACTCACGCCTACGTATAATCACACCACAACCACATAAGCACATTAATTTTGTATTTTTCTTCATTTGTTTTTTTTTACATTCCATTGCCAATGTTAATAATTTAATTGGTTTACATTGGCGTAATGTTTGGAAACACAATTTTGTTATGCCGCCAGTCAGCTGTGAATTTAGTTTTATAAATAATAATAATAGTACTCCTCGACACGGCTCGCATTGTGAGGAGGTTCCGGTCTCTGTAACCCTAACGACAGTTAGCTTGGGTCCTGGTCCTGTCATCGGTGGACCACTTTAATATATTTTTAAATGTTTTCTTATATTTTTATTTCTTTCCATATTCAAATATTTTAAATATAGAGAACGTGTTCTATGGATGGTTTGTGTGAAAGATGATATGGCTAGGATAGAGATGACTTTTGAGATGACCGCAAATAGAAATCTATGGAAGAAGTAAACATGTTGCTCTGACCCCAAATAAAGTGGCCCTCTAAAAATAAGGGCAGGAGGATGATGATGAATTTGTATATAAAATAAATAAAAGAAATTTTAAGTGGAAATCTATTCAAGCAGTCAATCACATTCAGTCATTCCAATTTAAAAATTGAAAAGAGTATGTTTGTATGGTTTGGTCTTGTTGAGAGGATGTATGAAAGACGACTGATATAAAGTATTTACAAGGCAGATGTGAGAGGAGGGATCGGCTTGAATACACTTATTGGAGCTGAAAACTCTATACAAGGATTCCATTGCTTACTTGTGTTAGGATAAATGGCAGTCGTATCGATGGTTGGCAGCGCGCAGGCCTGAAGTGCGGTGGTTTCCTTGTACGAGACTGTTATCTCGCAGAAGGTGGCAGCGAAAAGGGAAAGGGGGATTTCTTCTTTTTTGGCGGAGAGAGGACAACGCCCTCCTCCAGGCTCAAAATCGAGTGCGATGGACTCGGGGACGACCGTCACCCTCCATACATCAGGACCTGAGGTGGCGACGCGTAGTATTCCACGCGCGCCCCTCTAAGATGTCATTGGGGGGATTCAAATACCTCGCTCCCCCCCTTGACCTGAGGAGGCCCGCAGAGACAGGCCACCACCAGGGGGTAGCAGAAGGATCGTGGGTTCTCGCGACAATCGGCGTAGGTGTGAGATGGAACACCGGGGTGGTTTTTAATCAGTAATATTCTGACAAACCCCTGCGCCCCGTCAGGGTGGAGAACATACATGAGGATTTTCCGAATTCTATCGGAATCTAGTCGCATATCTACGTTACTCTCCTGAAAATTGGCATAATACTTAAAACTTTAAAATAACTGGTTAAATGAAGGTGTATGCAGGCGTGATCTTATGGTATGGTAAAAGTCAACATCAACACAAAAACAAAATTCCTTTATTCAAATTAGGTTGAGAATCAGCAGTTTTTAAGACAGTCCCCCAAAACCCCCACCCTTCACCACTTCCTAGTGTTTTTTGTGGTTTTGCTGTGTGCAATAACTACATAGAATGTTTCAGGTGACGTGTTACCTCATGAAAAGACAGTAATAATAAAAAAACTTTTACTTCTGTCACATTTTAGTAAGATTACATGCCCCCTAAGTTAAAGCCAACAATACACGTTTCAACCAAATTGATTGAAAATCGTAGCAACGAGAGGTACGACTGACATTGAACGATTCACGCTTATGTTTGCGCGATCCAATTTGGTTGATTCATCCAAATTGAAAGACATTATGTGAATCGTGTAATATTGGCATAACAACAGCGCGTTGTGTTCAACACCTTATACAAATAATTGTTCCATTTAGTTACGAGGAGCACTTAAGGCAAGTGTACACGATCGAACATTTCTAATGGCTTCATGACGTCACGATGTGAGTATTTCGATCGTCAGTACGAGCATTAGGAATATTGTCTTTACTCTTTGTTGAACATAATCCACGACATTGAAAGAAAGTATGAAAGAAAATTAATTTATTTCAAACAGATTAAATAAGGCACACAATATAAGGACACATTAACAACTTTACTGACGAGGGTATTTTGGTATATATATATTTGCAAAAAACATAATATAACATCACGCCTGTATTCAACGAAGGGTTGGGCAGAGGTTTTTCTATGGTACACCTAAATTTCGCCAAATAAGTTTAAGTCCTATGTAATATGGGGCGGTCCTATTGCCATTGCACGGGCCGGAATCTAGACCCCAAGCTGCTACTGAGAAAATCCGGAACGATAAATTAAAAAAACCATCAGATTTGAAAAATTCAAAAACACTTTGCTCTACCCAGGACTCAAGCCTATTTTTTTCTGTTCCCTTTTCTTTTAAGAAATTGCACCTACCACTGTCTGTCTCTGCATCACCCAAAGGTTGACTGGTACAAAATGCCTATTGCAATAAGTCCGCCTCTGTACATTTGTGTGCTCAAAGTATTAAATAAATAAATAAGACCTCATTCTCAACAGTAGTGCTTGCGAACACTACAACAACCGGGCAGGCGTGGCTTTGAAACTGGGTAGAGTGCCTTCCGCGCCATTTGTGGTCAATTTGTCATCATCAATATCTATTATCAACACGTAGGTCACAGTGGCAGTCATGACGTATGGGCCAATATCCTTTTCTTGTATTATCTGGCGTTACCAGGCTCCACCATTACGTGTATCATAAACTAACGGCTTTTGCCCATGGCAGGGTAGGCAGACACTATAGAACGCCACCTGCCACGATTCTAACATAATCTCTTTGCTTCGATTTTGTCCATCCAGGTCAGGTGCGTAGTACTCGCAACCGGCGTTCGTGTTTGACCAGATAAATAAATAAATAAATAATCAAGACAATCCACACAGCACCGTCTAGCTCCAAGCTAAGCAGAGCTCGTGTTATGGGTACTAGATGACTGATATACTTAATACAATACATTACATAGATATATATTTTTTATTATACATAGCAAATACCTAGAACACCCTGAACAAATCTTTGTAGATCGTACAATCATTTGTCCCAGGGCGGGAATCGAACCCGCAACCTCCTGCGTCGCAGGCGGAACTTCGATCGCCGCGCCACATTGGTCGTCATGATGTATGTATGATGTAGATGTATGAACATGAGCGAAGCAAAAGGAGTATGTAAGGACCTTAGCAGGAGGCGTTATGTGGTGACTACCTTCCCCCATGAGAAAAAGGCGGGAGTTTATGTACGTATGTATGGCACAAAAATTTAAAGATTTTTTTTTCCTTATAGAATATTCTATTCAATTATTGTTTACGTATTTGGTGAATGAGATCAATCAGACCAAAGAGAAATCTGAGTTGTATTCAGTATATTTTTTTATAGCGGATAGTGCCAATCTGGAAATTGTTAAATATTCCCTTCACCATCTGCCAAGCCTTTACCCAACTATGCTGAGGCCAGCTTTCAACCAGATACATCAGAACGCAGTATTTTATAGACCGACGGCCTATTTGAAAGCCAATCCTCGTAATAAAAATCTAGTTGCAATCTCATATTAGCGACCATCAATGTCAAAAACTTGTCAGATTGACTGAGATTAGAATATTCAATTCCTTATAGATACGGGAATTGCGCCCATGACCTTACAACACGTTTGCCGGGTAACAAAATAGTCTTGTAAATATTCCCTCAATATTTTAAATTATAGCACGACAACCGTATTATGCTCCCACATCTTTTTTTACCATATTTAATTACGTATGAGGCAACCTTTTGCCAGTAAATTTTTATTGCCCGTAAAAGATAAAGTCCGACAAAATTAGCAGTACTATCCGACGTTTCTCATTACTTCTTTATCTTTTGATCAACCCTTCCCTCGCCAGTGCCATAAAAGGTATTTAATGCCGCCCCAGGAGGCATTATTTCACAAACAATTTATTTTATACCAACTCATACGGACGTTTAATTATTTTGTTTGCACAGTTAATCGTTTAAGCTTACGTTAGGGACGTTTGGTTTAATTCAGGGAAACGTCATAAAGATTATTAAATATTTCCAATGTAGGAATCGCACACCTGGTTTCTGGGACGAGAAATATTGCAAAATGTAGGTTTAGGTATAAAGAACTTTATTCTCAAAAAAAGACAAAAAAGTCACTTACATTAGTTGTATTCTTACTACGACACTTCTAGACATATTAAGTGCTAACAGTAATATTTTCACCATATCTAACAGCAGCGTTAGAGGGTAAATCCCTCTAACAATTTCATAAACTGGGCCATTTTTAACACCCTGGTGGTAAATGGAATGTTTCACAACACATTTTAGTTCGATTGTTAGCGGATCTCTTTAAATTACAGTCATTAAGTACAAGCCAAACAATAAGTGGACCCGGTTATCAAAACATTATTTTAAATTAGCTTTTTATTTTCCAAAATATACATTCAGTCAAAAAAGTATCGGGAATGGATGATTTGTTTATGGTTCCAAATTCAACTTTTTGTTTTTTTGTAGTTGTTAGATTGGCACAACTGTTTTCCATTTTGGCGCGGAGTTTGAGTTGCATCTGTTATTTATATTAAATACAGTGCTGGTTTTAGTAATATCATATATAGTGTGTATTGCGAATTTCATAATGGACAAAAATATCGAACAAAGAGTTTGTCTTAAATTTTGCATCGCCAATGGAATTTCGTGTTCGGAGTCACTGAAAATGTTACAGAAGGCTTACGGTGAATCGACTTTATCAAAAACTCGTGCCTATGAGTGGTTCAAAGCGTTCAAAAGCGGTCGAGATGTGATGGAAGATTTGCCTCGCTCTGGTAGGCCGTCAACATCTGCAACTGAAGTTAACATCGCAAAAGTGAAGAAAATAGTGACTGAAAATCCCCATTCAACTCTGAGAGAGATAGCCGCCGAACTTTCTGTATCTCACGAGTCGATCCGTACCATTTTAACTAATCATTTGGGTATGAAACATGTTGCTGCTCGGCTAGTCCAAAAAGATCCCTAAAAGATCTGAATTTTCTCTAAAAACTCAATCGCATGAAAGTCGCTGAGGACATGCTAGAACAAGTCAGTTCGGACCCAACATTCATGAAACGCATTGTTACTGGTGACGAGACGTGGGTTTACGAGTTTGAAATGCAAACTAGTCAACAAGCTTCGGAGTGGCGCCTTCCAACTGAACCGACACCGAAAAAACCACGCCAAAGTCGATCAAAAGTCAAAGTCATGTTGACTGTTTTCTTTGACTATCGCGGTGTTGTGCACTCTGAATTCTTACCGGAAGGTCTAACGGTAAATAAAGAATATCATTTGAGCGTTATGCGGCGTTTAAGATAGCAAATTCGACGAAAAAGGCCAGATTTGTGGAAAGAAAATTCTTGGATTTTGCACCACGACAATGCGCCTTCGCACAAGGCTATCATTGTGAACGAATTTTTGACCAAACACTCAACAAATACCATCCAGCAACCACCATATTCACCAGATATGGCCCCTGCTGACTTTTTTCTTTTTCCTAAACTCAAATTACCACTTCGTGGCACCCGTTTTCAATCGATAAAAGACATAAAGGAGAATTCGCGGCGAGAACTGAACTCAATTCCGGAAGCAGCGTTTAAAAAATGTTTTGATGAATGGATTATTCGTTGGCGCAAGTGTATCGTTCCTAAAGGAGCATACTTTGAAGGTGATAAAATAAATTTGGATGAATAACAGACATTTTGTGTATTATTGATCTTTTCCCGGTACTTTCTTGACAGAGTAGTATATTGATATAATAGGTCTTTACCTATGAAATTGCCGTTTTGTATGAAAAAATTTAAATGAATTTTTTTCATGTATTTTTTATTTGTATTAATCGAAGTAATCACCCATGCAATCAATGCATCTTTGCCAACGCAGTGGCAGTTTATTGATGCCCTTCTTAAAGAAATCAGCTGGACGGGAGGCAACAAATTCTTCAAAGGCATTTTGTACTGCCTCTCGGGTATTGAATTTTTTTCCCGCCAAGAAGTTATCCAAATTCTGGAAAAAGTAGTAGTCTGTAGGCGCAAGGTCTGGTGAGTAGGGCGGATGACGGAGAGCTTCCAACCCCAGTTCTTGCAACTTGGAGACCGTCTGCTGTGCAGTATGAGGTCGCGCGTTGTCGTGCAGGAGCAGCGGAGACGAGCGATTGACCAATGCTGGTTGGAGATGTGCCAGCTTCTCCATCATTGTGTTCAATTCTTCACAGTACACATCTGCAGTAATGCTCACCCCGATTGGTAAGAAGCTGTGTTGAATCACACCGGCGCTAGACCACCAAACAGTGACCATCACTTTTCTTGGGGTAAGTTTTCGTTTAGGGCATTGTTTAGGTGCTGAACCAGGATCCAACCAACTTGCTGAGCGCTTGCGGTTATCAAACAGAATCCATTTTTCATCGCAGGTAACAATGCGGTTCAAAATTCCTTCATTTGTGTGTCTGTTGAGCAGTGCAAGGCACGTCTCGACGTGTACTTCGCGCTGGCGATCATTGAGTTCGTGGGGCACCCATTTGTCAAGCTTTTTTACCTTGCCAATTTGACGCAAATGGACCAATATTGTTTTGACGCTAACGTCGAAAGCTGCTGCTAATTCAGCCGTAGATTGTGTATCATCAGCTTCCACAATCGCCTTTAATTCGTCATTGTCGACCAAAGTCTTCGGACGACCGCGAGGTTCATTTTTCAGGTCGAAATTTCCAGAACGGAAGCGAGCAAACCAATAACAGGTAGTGCGTTGGTTTGTAGTGTTAGCTCCGTAAACGTCGTTGATGTTGCGTGCCGCTTGTGCCGCGTTGCTGCCACGACGGTACTCATATTCCATAATTACTCGAATTTTTAACGTATCCATGATGACGAAAAAGATTTAAATGCGATGAAAATGTAACACTAATCAATAAACAAATGACTACTTTTGGAAAAAAAAATCCATGTTTTTAAAATAAAATTAATTTGAAATTAGAATTCTTAGCCAAACAAAAAATATTTTGATTTGAAATGGCCAGTACTGCAGAACGGCAATTTCATAGGTAAAGACCTAATATATAGGTACCTACTTAATTTACATTACATAAAACAACAAGTATATTGTGGCGAGAAAAACTTGAGTGCAATATTATCTTAGACTAAGTTCAATTCATCACTACACACACCAATTACAAGTTAATTATAATACTCACATCTATCCAATGCATTCAGTGTCGACGAAAAGCTGCTATTTTCAATCAAATGTTGTGCTAACTGATTCTTTAATGTATTAAATGAATGTAAGTTTGTGATAAATGATCAAGTTTGCGTTAACTGGTGTGATTGGTTAAACAGCCCATCGCAGCCCTGGACTTGCGTTTTGCGACCTTCACTTGTATTGGAAAACAAGCGGGGTTGGTCGTCCCATAAGTACTCACTAAATCAATGCAATAAGAATAGAATATTATCGCAAAATAAATGTGACAAAATGTCAAGGTTTAACTGGTGTGATTGGTTGAACAGCCCATCGCAGCCCTTGACTTGAGTTTTGCGATCTTTACTAGTGTTGGACAACAAGCGGGGTCGGTTGCCCCATAAGTCCTTACTAAAGCAATGCAATAAAAATAGAAGTACGAATACGTCGCTGCAAAGATGTCGTTAATCGAAGCAAAGTTACATCAAACTAAAGTACGTCTATGTAGCAAACATCGAAGTATCGGGGCCAAGTGTTCGGAGTAATTAAATTCGAACAAGATAGTTTCACACTAGTATAGCACACCATTGTTGGAGGCCTTACAACGCAGCTTCATTATAACATGATACCAGAATACCTGCTTTATATACAGGCAAGAGGAAATTATGTATTTTTCTAACCACTACGCTGTACTTTCTGATTAATTTCGTTGTGGGATCCAAAATACTTCAATCGTTTCTCCGGGACTCGTGAAGCTTCGTTTAATCGACACTTTTCTGGTGGTCGCTATTTTTAGATTCTATTTTTAGATTTTAAGATTCTGTCTTTCAAAAGTAGCATTGGTTGGAAATAGTGTGAACAGCGTGTCCCAATAAAAAACCCAGAATAATCGCTTAGACGTGGAGTTGCAGAAAGAGGCGGATACACAACACATAATCATTCTCTACTTCGTATACAAATCCATATTTCCAACTGATGCTTTTTCAATGAGCACAACATAAAATGTATGTAAGAGTAGTGAAATCGATATCACAATGTCATACAACTCGTTGAAGTTGTAGTGCAAACTGAACTGTATGTGTGGGTATTAAAGTTATTTATGCAAAAACACTTTACTTGTTTACGTTATTGGTAGCCATTTTGAAAACGCAAGATACTTAGGTGACACCGCCTGTTACTACTATCCGTTGTTTTGAGTAAATATTAACATATTAATCTAGATTACCAGAAGTATGATTAATGGAAAGAAAACAAGTAAAAAAATATATTTTAGAGTAGGTTGCCAGTGTTGCCACATCTGTTTTTCCTAGCATGATTGACGAGCGTATTAACTTTTATGTAAAAGAACATTCATCATATTTTTATAATGAATTATCCGGGTATTATTATATTGTTATTCATAATCTTCAATCTTTGCAATCATCATCATCTGCTGAACCATTTTCCCAACTATGTTGGGGTCGACTTACAGCCTAACAGGATACAGCTGAATACCAGAATTTTACTTGGGGAGACTGCCTGCCCGAGTCCCACAACTCAGGTACTGAATAACATGATACTCTTTGATTGTTTTCTCATGTTGTATAGTTATACTTTGTATCAATTGTGACGACCGTTGCGGCGCGGCGGGCGAAGGTCCGCCTGCGACGCAAGAGGTTGCGGGTTCGATTCCCGCCTTGGGACAAATGTTTGTACGATCTACAAATATTTGTTCCGGGTGTTCTGGGTATGTCCTATGTATAATAAAAATATCTATCTATGTAATGTATTGTATTAAGTATATCAGTCATCTAGTACCCATAACACAAGCTCTGCTTAGCTTGGGGCTAGATGATGCTGTGTGGATTGTCCAGCATTATTTATTTTATTATTTATTTAATTACCCTCAAAAATACCCAACAATAATAAGGCAGATTATTTACCTACGCTACCTCATTGGTCCAGTGGTCCAGTGTTCCAAAAGCTACAGCTGGGAATGAGTTCGATGTCCGAGTCAGGCAAAGTGTTATTTTAGATTTTCCAAATATAATGTCTCAGTAGCAGCCCGGAGTCTAGATTTGCGCCCCATGATATCTATAATAGCTAGCAGGCATGATTGTGAGCTTAGGAACCACTGCTGCAAGGTTTCGGCTGGGCCTATCACCTTGCAGCAATGATGCCACAAACTGTTTCTGTTTATGGTTTTGCTTTTGTCTTTGTAAGTGTATTACTAACAAGTTTTTTAAGTGCATCGTTACTAACACTATAAGTCCTGTTGCTCAAATCAAATGAATAAATAAATAAAAATAATATATCGTAAAAACAAAAGAAAATTATTAAAAAAATTAATCCACATATTCTTTACATTCACAAAATATATCGATACATTGATATATTTTCAACAAGTCTCGTCCGTCCTCCTACCTCGAATCTTAACAACGGTCCCATACGAACTTAGCTGTGATCCTCAAATCCAATTAGTTTCCAGTACGTACAACTACGGATAATACAATTTCAACCTTCACGTCGATGTCCAATATTATTAATGTCACATTCTGTTAAATTGGAAATGGAGAAAGTACAAAATAATTTTGTTTTGTCGAAGAAGAAAAACAAGTCTGAATTTTTTGTCCTGTTACTGGCAATGGGCTTGGTCTCTATTTGCATCACCATCTGCCTAGATGATGATGGTCTCCCTAGCCTTTTTCCAACTATGTTCGGGTCACCATCCAGTATGATCGTATACAACTGAATACGAGTATTTTGCAAGAAGTGACTGAATGACCTCCACAGCCCAGTTACTGGGTAATATATTACGCTTTCCTTAGGTAAGACTGGTGGTCTGACTTTCATTGTTCTCTTAACGATTGCCAAAGATTTACAATTGACAGCTGGGAAGATCGACTCAACCTCCTTTACTGGGCAGGAAACGGTTTTGAAAATGTTATGGATCCACGAACCTACCTCTGCAAGTTAAGTGTTGCTTAACTTGAAGATCGGCCAGTGCAGCCGTTATTACGTATCAAAATTAGTTCATTCAAATTAGGCTGAGAATCAGCATCATTTTTGAACGTTAAAACGTTTACATAAGACAGTCACGACAGTTTTTCCCGGGAAGAGAAGTATTCACGAGCATCTCTCTCTTTCGTTCATACATAATATGTAAACGAGCCAGTGATTAATCCGGCTCACTCTAGGCTTAGGCCTTTGTAACCTTGCTGACCAGATAATCTTTTGTGATGGCAGAGTGGACATTATAGTGTTGCAACCGTGCCCTTCCTCGTTCACATTTTATAGTACACAAGCGCCGTTGCTTCGTACGGGTACAATCTACTGAGTGAGAGATTGAAATGTCGAATTTTCTGTGCTATTTTTAAGTTACCTATGAATGAAAACTCTTTCGAGTATGAATGTGAAGGGTTTCAAGAGTAGATAAAGAACAAAGAAACGATGGATAGATTGTGTGAAAGAAGGTGGCTATAAAGATGATGGCAAATAGAGATGTATGGAAGAAGAAGATATGCAGCGCCGACTGCAAGGATCCTAAATCAATTAAAAGAACATAGCAAAAAGGTTTATTTCACACTAAGGACATGCATATTATATAGAAAAATCAAATGTAACTTTATATTGTGAGATGAATAAATTATGGAGGTGGTAAACAGAGAAAGAGAGGGAGAGAAGCACATTTAGTCTCTTTTTCGTTACACTTTCGTTTCATAAAATCTAATTCAAAATTGATGACACGGTTGGCGCAGTGGTTGAGCCATCGGCCGCGTGTTGTGGGTTCGATCCCCGCACGGAACAAATATTTGCACCCACGATACAGGAGAAATTCCAGGTGTAGGGAGAAATTTTTGTAAAAAAGAAAAAAACACACCCTCCCAAAAGAACGACAAAACTTAAAAAAAAAGAAAATTCTAATGTCCGTGAAAACAATAACACAGACTAAAAATATAACGCAGAAAAATGTCAGCAGTTGCACGTCGTGACTGTGGCAAGTAGGATACACCACTCAGCATAATGCCTTGGAAGCCCACAGCACAGCGCCGGTTTGCAGTGGTCACAAAATTCCTGGATTATAATGATGATCTAAGTTAAATATAACACCTGAACTGCCAGAAAACGAGACACAATCGAAAATGTATTGTTTACAGGTCACTTGGCGTTTTAGGTGGAAATTAAACTGTTTACGTTTGGTTTTATATATGTAGACGTTGGTGTGGTTGCTAGTTACCGAAATAAAATCGGCACCGATCGATTCTCCCGCTAGATACGATATCAATTTCAAATAATAATTGACGGATTCTGATAAATGTGGATACTTACTGCGAAAAGTATTTGGAGTAGCAGATTATTTTTAATAAAGTCGGTGTTTGACCTTGACCTTAAGTGTGTCATTGTCCTTGGAATATTACAAGATGTCACTGGTGTCGAAGTCAGACTTCTTATTTGTTGATCGGCTACCTGTAACGACTGTCGGATATATCTAAATGACAGCCGGACGAACGGCTTTTATTTAGAGACGATCCTATCGTAAAACTTGCTAATATCATTAAAATCATTCATCATCAATCATCATATAAATCATTAAAATTTGCGTTGTATAAGAGATGTGTGAGAAATTCAAACCAATTTAGAAAATCCCTCAACAGAAAACGTAGTTAAAACCAGAATAGAAGCAGACCAATTAATTCCCTATCATAGATACTCCCATACCCATACACACAGTCAAACGTTTATTTGTAGACTGTTTTATTTATTATTACTTTTTATTAATACTACTTTTTACGTTTTCATTTTATCTTTTGTTATTTTATGTAATGTAAAATTGTATAAGGGCAAACCCTCCATATTGGTACCCAAGATAAAGATACAGGCTTGCCTAGTATGGGACCAATGTTCAAAACTGTGAGAAACTGTTATTGCATTTTTTTTTAAATTACAGTTTCAAGTAACATCCCATGAAAACACAGCCTCAGCGCTAGTTTATAAGATAACAGAGCGGAATGCGTCAGGGGCTGTCATCTCCGCAACTTTAAATAGGTTAAGTGAATGCAATAGTGAATAGCTTGTGCTAGTAGGTAGTACTGTTAGCATTCGAACCTTCTTGGCAGTCCGCTGAGATATGAACCTTTTTGATCTCGGACATGGTCGGGTTTTTTTTATTCTTTTATTTGTATACTTTTTTAGTGTAGACAGCCAGTCTTACTGAGGGGTATCGTGTTGCCCAGTTACTAGGTTTTGGAAGTCGAATAGACATTCGCACCAGATCAAATACTGGTATTTAGTTGCATACGGTTCGACTAGAAGCCGACCTACATAGTTGGGAAAAAGCTGGCAGATGATGTATATCGATGAAATAAATACCTACAAATTTATATTTCGATGGTATTAGACGACAGACGTTTGACAAACTCAAAAAATACTGGTCCAATTTCAAAAATTCTTTCATGCTAAATTACCCCTGAGTAACATAATACGGTATATTTATTACTAAAACTAATTACGAATCCGTACTAAAACTTCAATATGTAAACCTAACCTAACATTTTTTCATCGCGTGCGCTGCGGAAAATGTCCATACTAATATTATAAATCGGAAAGTGTGTCTTGTCCGTGTTAAGTGGAGATAGTTGAAGGGATGGAGAGTGACATAGGCTACTTTTTGTCTCTTTCTAACCCCCCACTTCCTAACGCGAGCTAAGCCGTGGGCAAAAGCTAGTTGATTATAAAACAAAAAATATACTACAGTGATAAATATAAATACCCCTTTTGTTGCTAAACCGGTGCCTCAACAACCAGTAACGTTATTATTTAATAGGAAGGTGATTGGCCTGTCACTGTGTTCTTTAATTATATTAACATTTTTATGTTCCAATGATCTATAGATGCTCAAATCGTTGTCATTTTAAAATAAAAAAATCGTAGGTACATTAGAGACTGAATGTTGGATACATTCAATCTTGTAATTAAGTCGTGAATTTAACAAGTTTTATGAATACACGCTTTCCCTAATAAAACAAAATATTGGTTTAAAATTTGTATATTTTTATTCTATCAAAGTTTGATTTATTTGTTTTTTTTTTAAATATATTTTATTAAGTATATCAATCATGTAGTAGTACCCATAACACAAGCTCTGCTTAGCTTGTGGCTAGATGATGTTGTGTGGATTGTCCAGCATTATTTGTTTTTATTTATTATTTTTTAGTTACGTGGTGGAGCGTACCTCCATGATAGAATGTCAAATCTGGGCGCCATATTGACGATATTATTCACTGTGTTTTGAATTAAATTGCATGAGCTTAGATAAAGTAGTGTATCAAACTGCACATGACTAAGTTTTAAAACACTCGTGTGATACTATTATGAACCTCGTCTCTGATGTTTTAATAACACCATTTATACAACAGTTCCTTAGACAACTATTTTATATAAATCGAAATGAATAGTTCAATAGACTATTGTGAACGAAGACGTTATAAAACGATTAAAGAATAATAACATTCGAATCTGAATAAACATTTGAATCGTGTCATTATTAAATGTATCACATTGATTGTGATATCAATTAGTGTTAAATTGTAATATCAATTAGTTAGTATCTGATGATTTTATCGCATTAAATTATTGTCTTATTCACAAAACAACCGGAATAAAATAAAGTAGGGCAAAACGAACATACCGGTTAAAACGGGGTAAATATAAATCTTTGAAGGAGATTTACATGCTTTTTTTTTATTTGAGTTGGGTTTTCTCTTGACTGTAGTCTAGATCAGAGTGACAGAGACTAAGTTGACGATGGAGTGAGCTTACCCAGAAGATGCCTGTTCACTCTAGATTGGATGCCTTTGAAAACACAGATGTAGGCAGTGAGCTCCACACTTTTGCTGAGCGCATTATGAAAGACTAGTTTCCGCCCGCGGCTTTGCCCGCGTGGTTTGTTGATAAAAAGTAGCCTATGTAAGGACATAGGCTACTTTTGGATAGATAAAATCCCGGGAAGGCCCCGGGCTGCTATCTATCTCTCTACCAAATTTTATCGAAATTCGTTCAGTGGTTTAGGCGTGAAAAGGTTACAAACAAAGTAATTTTCGCATTTACGAGTATAATATTAGTTAGGATGTTTGGAAGTGCTTGGTGCGAATTGGTGAAATGGCAACTATTTAAGAACGGTAACTTGCAGTGCGTCTAGATGTCCGATGGTAGAAGGGAGCCGGTGGCATCATTTTTGTTAAAATGTGTGACGCTGTGAAATACACAAACTACTTCCTGCAAGAAGCGTAACCGAATAATGTAGGCTTATTAACTAGTGGTATAAATAAGCACCTGTAATAACATATAAAATCACGCCTGCAATTCCCGAAGGGTTAGGCAGAGGCGTTCTTATAGTACACCAACATTTCGCCAGTTATGTTTAATCCGGGTTATTCCGGGTATTAGACTCCGGGCTTCAACTGAGAAATTCTTGATGGAAAAACCCAATAACACTGTGCCCGACCCGTGAATCGAAGCCTGAACCTCGTGCTCAACAGTAGCGCTCTCGACTTCTAGACAAACGAGGCACGCAAGTCTTATAATCACCTCGTCACATCATCATCTGCCTAGCCTTTTCTCTATATTTTAACTATATTGGAGTCGCCTTCCAGTCTAACCTGATGCAAATGAATACCAGTATTTTACATGGAGTGGCTGGCTATCTGACATCCACAACCCAGTAACTGGGCAACACGTTACCCCTTGGTTGTCAGACTTTCGGGCTTCTGACTACCCGTAACAACTGTCAAAGATATACAAGTGGCAGCCAGGAACAACGGCTTAACGTATTTTCCGAAGCATGGAGGAGCTCGATATGCTACGAACGGTCACCCATCCACAGACTGACCTCGGCGAGCGTAGCTTAACCTTCGATCAACCCGTGCGGCTGTTTTCATTTAACCACGTTCTCCTCCTGACGAAATCACTTCGTCACATAACATTAACAATATACCACAGTCTCCTATCACAAACCAGTTTTTACTATAGCAAGTTCACTTTCACCGCTACTCGTCCGTGAAAGGCAACGTTTATCTTAAAAGCAGCTTAACCGATGTTAATTGACCCGTTATACTGGACTGATTGACACACGCGTCCGGCGCGTCCTAATGAATGTCGTCTAGCTATATTTAAACGCTGCGTCTGTCTACCTGAACAGCGGTTTATGTGTGTACGGTTTACGTGCGACATTTTCCAATGTCAGAGATAGTTTAATAAAATATTAAATAAATAAAAATAACAACTCATTTATTTTAGGCAATATGGGCCATAAACACAACGTGACATTAAAATTTAAAACGTTGTTAAGTTATAAGCAGGAATATTGGCATCCGTATAAAAAAAAGCTTTATATGGCTCTCAGTAATCCAATGTCAGAATCATGCATGCGACTCAAAGATGAGGCTCTCGCCTTACGCAAAAAGTCAAAAAGCTATCAACTCTGTTTTCCGCTAACATACCAGACGCACTTATACTACGCATTTGGGCTACCACGGAGGTGAATGAATGCGTTTAGTGCGTGAAATCATGGTATCAATATTTTTTTTTTAAACATTGCCCCACTGCAATTTCTCCTGTATTGTGGTGCGTTTACAAACATTTAAACTCACATACACAAACAGCCATACCCGGAACAACTTGGTAAGCCTGTAGGGCATATAAATATTTGTTCCGTGCGGGGATTGAACCCGTGACACGCAGTGCAGCAGCCAATCGCTTAACAACTGCGTCAACCGTTCACCCTGCATATAGAAATATACCTCACAACTCACACATACACATCACACATCATCAGGCTATATTAGTCCACTGCCGGACCTCTCCTAATGAGCTCCATAGCGCCCTGTCTTCAGCTCGCCGCATCCAGCATCTGCCTGCAGTCCTTCGCAGATCGTCATCCCACCTGGTCAGAGGGCGTCCTTCACTACGTTTGCCGCGTCACGGTTTCCAGTCAAGAACACAATCAAACCACTAGGGCATCCCCGGATGATGATAAAAAAACAAATGAATAAGTCCGTGACAGTCAGATCTTACCTCCCACAGACATAATAATACGCATGACTCATTATTCGAGGTCGATTGTAATAAGAACCTACCGCCAGTTAGTAGGTCACGTGATACGTTGCGGTTTGAGAAACGCATTATATGTATATATAAGATACGCTCACTACTACCTCATTGGTATGGTTATTGGATGTGCTATCTCTGAGCGTAAGGTCCTGGGTTTGATTGTCGAGTCGAGCAAAATTATCTACGTTTTTCCATCTGAAATTTCTGAGTAGCTGCTCGGAGTCTGGATTTGTGTACATTGATGGCTTAGGCTCGCCCTCTATTATATGAGAGGTAGATGGCTAAATGCACTATAGGTACACCTTTGCTTAACCCCTCGGGATTACAGGCATGATAATATGAGTTTTAGGAGAGTTTAGTATGCATCGCATTATGATGCTGAAAGCTGTTTTTTTGACATTACAAACAGGCACTTCAATTGTATCTATCTGTATGTATGTATGTATAGATTGATTGGTTAACAAGCAGTTGGTCTGCACATCAATGGTCACAGCCGTCTATGGACGTCTCCCACAAAATTGACTCATTAACAAAGGTACTTTTTAAACCGCAACAACCGCGACGCTGCTTAGCAGCAGAAATAAGGTGTGGTTCTCTGTACTTCCCCAGACGCTTACCTCTTCTTAGTATTTCTATATATATAAATGTCGGAAGCACACAGAGCACCACATCATCGGAATGGTAAAACATAGTGGATAACCGAAATTATAGTCACAACACTTAGTACAGACGTCTATTAATCCATTAAGGTTAACATAATTTAGCAATATCACTTGATTAGGCAGGTGGAATCGGATTACAATATGGTAAACGCGGTGAATTCGATACAAGATGGCAGAATAAATTCTTGTACTCGTTTCTTGATTCAAAAATCCAATCTAACGTTTTCGTTCCACCACTTCAAAAGTCAAACAGCCTGGTATCCTATGGCAACCATCAATTCAGTGTTGTCACTTTCTAAATCGACTTCACCCAAGAATACTACTTGACGTTTCCGATTAGTAATAACCAGACAATGTTATTATTAATTGAGATAATAGACGACGCGCATCCGTGTTAACGCTGCGATATATATCTTATATCTATATATATCTTTAGCACATACATACGAGGGGCGATCAAAACGTAATGATAGTGAGTATAAATGGAATATGGAGGAGCGAAGTCCCCTAGTGTCTCCACCAAATCAGCGTGTATCTCTTTGATAGACATTTTTTTCAAACAGAGGTATTTGATGACGCATCTCACTTCGTTTTTCTGCGACCAATCGCTAAGGGCACCCCCTGCGGGGTACGAACCTCGGCTTAGGACGTCGCTGAGAGAGGACAGCAAGGGACTGGCTGGATCAAATAGATATATTATTTAGGGACATTTTTAATGATTTACCGGCTCAGCTTCGCGGGCTGGCTGTAGCAAAGGGTCGGGGGAAATGTAGCTCCTCCAAATGACGTCCTATTTATACAATTTTTTAGTTGGGAAGTATAGTTTTATCTTTATTAGAAATACCGGTTTATCATTACTTTTTGATCACCCCTTGTATGTGTAATAAACAGAGCTCTACTCAACTGGTCCAACTCTGGTAAGCAGAATCATAACATAGTTACAAACACAGGTGCATACATGAACGTGTATGCCATTTCTGTTGCTTATTACATGTGCTATAAAATAATGTCACGCCTTTTCTCGGAAAAGGTTAGGTAGAGGTATACCTATAGTACCTACCTACAGTCACGAGCTTAAATTAAGTTGCACTTACCCGAATTCAAAAGAAGAAAGAAGTTTTTTTTTTATATCGTGTTTCTGTATGCTGAGTTATGAGGCTTTTGGCCTTGCACAGGTCCTTTTTTTAATTCTTTACATGTAAGTTTCAGTTTTTGGTATTAATATAGGTATCCTATGTGTGTCCTGAATAAATATTTTTCTTTCTTTCTTTATGTATCTTTCTTTATTCGTGAAATGATGATTGCCTTTTGCGAAAAATACCTCATAACTAAAACTATCAAAGCATATGGTTTTAAAATCGAAGTGACAGGCAGATCCAGGAAAAGATGGCGGTACGAGTTAGACGCCTACAGACGTAACAGTTGGTCCACACCACACTAGCTTATGACAGAGAGGAGTGGAAAAGAGATAAAATGGCCTTTGCCCTGCAATGAGACCACACAGGGCAAAACAAATGTAAAAAATATCTGCAATACTATGTAACGATATGAAATGATTCTTATAGACTCACTATAACATATTTATGTACACTCACACTTGTACAATACTTCAGGAGAACACAGCTTCTGCATATTACGTAAGAGTAACGTATTTATGGTCGTGACTGTACACATTTTGTATAATTAAATTTCTTGTTAGACGTTAATTGACAGTCTCATAAATCATTGGAGACTGGTTTGCAGCATTATCGCATCGTTAGCGGGTGCCATTACATATTCTGTGTAGTTATCATGTACTCCATAACTGTACCATATACTCGTTTTATTTTGTTTTAATGATTTCAACTTCATACCTAACAAAGCAGGGCCCTTGGGCATTTTCCACTAGTTTACCTTAGGGTGATGCTAAGACAGAGCATGATGTAAAAGATAAAACATTAACTTGAAAAGAAAGTACAATAATAAATTCACAAACTTATACATAATATGTTCCAAACAAACAAAAAACGAAGTCAAGAGAGATAGAAATTTGAGTGTACTAAGGCACACTTCTGGTTACACAAGCGTGATGTTACATTGAGATCAAAGTGGGATGAGCTTGCTCAATGGAAGCACCTGCATCACCAAACTATAAAGCATACAATAGGATCCGAGAAGCTTGTACGCCATTGTGATATTATGCAATTAGAAGCTGTTATGGCAGTTGGCACAATGGTATGCAAGTAACGCGGCGTACTTCTGTGCTAGTTAATGGTATGTGTACTCCAGAGTTTGAGGCTCGCCGCACGGGTCGATCAAAGGTTAAGCTACGTTTTCCGACGTCGGTACTTGGATGGGTGACCGTACATTGTACAACGAGACCCCTCCGCCTTAGATAGAATGTTAGCTATTGGTCCCGGGTGTCATGTAACGCCTTAACTGCCAGAAAACGAGACAAAATACAAAATGTATTGTTTGTCGGTCACTTGGCGTTTAACGTGTTAAACATTTTTGACAGCTAGTCAGAAGCCCGAAAGATTGACAATCAGTCTTGCCCAGTCTTAGGCTTCCATATCCCTGTCAGTAACTGGGTTATGGAAGTCAGATAAGCAGACGCTCCATGTGAAATACTGGTATTCAGCTGCATTCGGTTAGACTGGAAGCCAACCGAACAGGCTAGACAGATGTATCTATTGTCATCCGGTAACAACAAACTTAACGATTTTTATTTATACATATAGGATACATCAACTGTTTTAAGATGCAGTTGAATACATGACCTTGACAAGTTATTTACGGCACACGATAACTAATAAATCTTGATAGTTGTCTTGCACTTGTTGAGAATTCCAATGGCCGTCCCTTGAATGTTACTGTGTGTAAATCAACTTGAATGCAATGGTTTTTACCAACAATAAACATCTATACTTAATAAGTAAAATAAAATTGGTTTGTAAGTTTGTGTGTAGGGGATAATCTCCGGAACTTATGATCCAATTCTAAAAGTGTTTTCAATACTAGAAAGCTACATTATTCCTGAGTGCTATAGGCTATCATTATTTTCCAAACTTCGCTTTTAAAGGGGTGGAGAGTCCGTTCAAAGGGAAAAGTACGAATTCCACGCGGACGCAGTCGCGGGCGAAGTGCTAGTCTGTTTATGATAACGTTTTCCTGTTCAATCAACTATTTCCGTATTAAGTGTGACATTAATGGCCTTGAGCACATACTTCCTTGACGGACGCGATATTTTTCACATCTGTTTTACATTATTTGGTGGGTTGTATATATAATAAATAAATAAATAATGCTGGACAATCCACACAGCATCATCTAGCCCCAAGCTAAGCAGAGCTTGTGTTATGGGTACTAGATGACTGATATACTTAATACAATACATTACATGGATAGATATTTTTTATTATACATAGAAAATACCCAGAATAATAATATGTATTTATCTTTTATTAGTGCGTGGGAGTTCAACAATACATTCATCATATGCTTTAGACTTTTTGCAACAATGTTCGGATCGGCTTCTAGTCAAAAGTTTCAAACCTTCGCATTTATTATATTATATTGTGATAGTTTATTATTAATTGTATTAATTAATCAATTTTACATTTTTAATTCCGTTTTGCCGTGAAAGACGGACCTACAGACACACACGCTTTCCCATTTATAATATTAAGTAAGGATAAGCAAAACCAGAAAGTGGGTACCAATACCAAAGATTGGTATAGGTATTATGGAATTAAATTATCATTAGTATTACTCAGAAAAATTCAGGTGAAATCCCAATAAGGTTTCTACCACTACCTCGAGATCATTAGCCTTCTATTCCACCTCTGCCTGGCCCTTCTGGGAATACTGGTGTGATGTTATGTAATGTAAGTTTTAATTATGTCGCCGCGAACTGGGAATCAAATGTGTTTGAAAATAGCTCGACATATTATTACCATCACTGTACATAGCGTAGGTATTGAACTGTTATGTGTTCGTAGAGTTTATTGACTCGACGTGACTAGTGTCTAGAGGCCATAGTTTTAGGGAAACCCTAAGGGGACTTCCGTGACGTAACTAAGTCATACTTTTCCGTGGCTATTGTAGTAGTAGTATTTCATACATACATAAATAAACTCACGCCTTTTCCTTATAGGGGTAAGCAAAAAATACAGAACGCTACCTGCTATTATCGTTACATACTCCTTTTGCTTCGTTTACATTTAAAAATCTGGTTTTACACGCACGCCAGTTGCGAGTACTACGCATCTGACATTTTTTAACAATATCATGAATAAGGACAGTTTATGTATGTAGTAGTATTACCCACATCATTAATTTTTTTCGGATCACATTTCTTGATTACTAGTAATCAATACGGAGAAATGCCCTTTTGCCCGTGACTTCGTCCGCGTGAATGTTCTTATCGCGGAGGCAGACTAAGTCACTTATTAAATACTATCTTATGTCCTTCCCTAGGATATAATCTACTATCTCCTTACCAAATTTCATAACGATCCGATTAGCCGTTTAGTCGTGAAAACGTATCAAACAAACAAACAGAGTTTCTCTCGCATTTATTATATAAGTATATACTCTGACAGCTATGTAAGTACCTAACTATACATGTAAACAAATTCATAAAATCCTACAACGTCAAAAATGACATAAATACACAGTAAATTAAAAAATTAAAAAAAATACCCTAAGATTGTCTTTGTCACATGAAGGCAGATAAAACTCCCTCGAACTGTGGACCTCACCTTCTTGGCATCATTATGTTCTACAAGTCATCTATTAGTATTACTAGCTGCACCCCGCGGCGTCAGCCGCAATTAAAATGTCAATTTGAAACCCCGTTGCCAATACACGGGAATTGACGACCAATGTGGCGCGGGGGGCGAAAGTCCGTTTGCGACGCAGGAGGTTGCGAGTTCGATTCCCGCCCTGGGACAAATGTTTGTACGATCTACAAAGATTTCTTCCAGGTGTTCTAGGTATTTCCTATGTATAATAAAAAAAATATCTATCTATGTAATGTATTGAATTAAGTATATCAGTCATCTAGTAACCATAACACAAGCTTGGGGCTAGATGATGCTGTGTGGATTGTCATTTTGACAGTATTATAGCATAAACACTAAAATCATTATACAAATACATATTATAGATTTTGTGAGTAATTCTGAAGTGCAAACAAACATTCTGCCAAATTTCACCAACATCCATTCAGTAGTTTTACGTGAAAGAGTAAAATAAACATACATACATACACTTTCATATCATCTACGAGTATCTATCGCTTGTAGGACTTTGGCAGTAAATAAAGTAGGCAAATATTACTTAAACCTATACCTATGAAACGTTAAAACCTTATTGCATGGTTCCAATTAATCGTCACTTAAAGGGGGAAGTAAGTACTACCAAGAAAATTCAGTTACTCTTTTAAAGTCTTTGTTATGAAAATAAGTAGGAAATAGTGTATACAATAGGACTAAATAGGTGTATACTTAGGATAACTTTTGAAAGGCTAAGCCGATGTTCATCAAACATAGCTAAGAACACTCCCGACTAATTCACTTTCAAATAAAAAGAAACAAAATCAGTTCATCCTTTCGGGAGCTACAATGCCACACACACACAAACACACACACACACACAGAGAGACACGTCCAACTTATAACACCCTGTCGTTTTTGCGTCGTGGGTTAAAAAAAGAATCATCGAACTCGGACAACAACGTAAAAAGTTATGCGTGCTGAAACACAAAAAAATTATATACGTGTCGAATTGAGAACTTTCTCCCCTTTTTGTCGGTTAAAAAGGCAAATTTTCATATCACTTAAACTTCTATGAGTCTATAGGGCTTAGCTTTATTGCTTCCACTTATGTTAACCCTAGACTCGTTGACCTAGAAATAATTAGAGAATTCTGATAATGTGGGAGACGGAGTATAAATAAGAGCACGGAAAATTTACAAGTTTGTTATAAAAACCCTCACCATAACATCTTTTTTAATGGGACAAGCCCGCCACACTATATCCAAACCACTGCAACTCTCGAAAACCAGAATCAGTGTCAACCAACAGTGGCAACCAATAGCTAAGCGTCAAGTCAATGAACCACGAGTCCCGGAGAAACGATTCAACTGTCTCGGATCCCGAAACAAAATTAATCATAAAAGAACAGCGGAGGAGTTAGAAAAAAGCCCTATACAAACGTAAAAACATACCTGAAATCCCGTGTAATAGGGGTGATACGATTGCCATCAATTGGAGATAAGTTCAGAAACTCGGGTTGCTTTAAAAATTCCAGATTTTGTGTTGTGTTATGTTGTTCTAAATAAGTCAACTTTTCCGTGTTATAGGCAATAAATATACAACAAACTCATTGTTTCATTTTATTTTTAAATATTCTGAGTAACCTCTTTTCCCTACTTGAACTGGCAGTGCAGTTTCCACATTGGTAAAAGTATTACCTAGTATCTAACATACATTCAAAATCATTATAATACCAGCCTATTACTGTCCAACAGCAGGTCAAAGGCCTCTTCTCGTACAGAGAATGCACGAGCGTTAATCACCTAGCTTGCTCAAAGTAGGTTGGCAATTCCAGATCTTTTTTATGTTCCAGTTTAAGCTACACTGTCCGAGGTCAGTCTGTGGATGGGCGGCCGTGCGTTACATATCGAGACTCCTCCGTGGCTCGGAAATCACGCTACGGCTGTCATTTGTAGATCTTTGACAGTCATTACGGATCGTCAAATAGCCCGAAAGTCTGACAACCAGTCTTACCAAGGGGCTGCCCATTAACTAGGTTATGGAGGTCAGATAGGCAGTCACTCCATATAAAATAGAGGTATTCAGCTGCATCTGGTTCGATTGGAAGCCGACCCCAACATGGTTGAGAAAAAACTAGGCAGATGGCAGATGATGATAGTATTTTTTTGACGTATTTTACTGTGTATAGTATTATGTAAATGCCTATACTAAATAATCGTTTTTTTTTTCTATCCTTCTTTTTACCCGACTGCGTGACTCAAAGGAGAGTATTGTTCTTTACATTTTCAATCATGGAAGTTATTTAATGTTATTCAAAACAGTATCAAGCGTACACATGGCCTAATAACTTGTACGTATGTTATATTATAATAATGCGTGTTATGCTATGTAAGCTTCATTAAAATATTTTCCCTCTGCGTTAATTACCTTCCAATATCTCGATTGTTCCCAACCAACGTTATAAAATCAATTTGATATGGTATAAGTTTTTTAAAGAGTAACATAGTTATAGTATGTAGTAAAAAAACATTTATATAAATATGCGAGTACATAAAACAAATGTCGCATGTATGAAAAGATTTTGAATTTAGGACGACTCCATCGATTTGGTTGTTTTTTTTTCTTTTGATATTTTTATATGTCAATCAAAAATCTATTTGACACCTTCTATGATTTTATTTTGGAACTTCTTGTTATTTGATGTTATTTTATATGAAAATCGTAATAAATAAATGTTTGCATCCGTTCAAAACCGGTTCAGGGCGCCAATTTAAAATATAATATGTACTTAGATAAAGATCCGTCACATACCTTAAGTCTTCATTAAAAAAAAACAATCCCAGAAAGTTTTCAATTGCAATAAAATCAAACTCACGAAACTTCGGATCACTAGTCAACAATATCAGCACAACACTCAATTAAAAACAAAAACACATCATAATTGTATAGTTCGTAAACTTTCCGATTATATGCGATAGGTGGCGCAAGTTTGCACGCGTGCAACTGGGCCGGCTGCCGGCGATACACTGACTGTCTACATTCCGTTCTAAGGCTAGAACTTAGCTCCTGATAACAGGTTATTACAACTTCAAATAAATGAATGGAGTGACTAAATTCACTTCCTTAACTCCGATAGTCAAGCGGTTAACGAATGTGGATTATTGTGTAAGCCGATTACCCGCCACATATTAAGGAAATTGAGAAGGAAGGTAAAAAAGAACATTGGAGTATTAAATAACGCGATAGTATTTTTTACTGGATTTGTTCCATTATTCTTGTGTCAAGACTTACTCAGAATACGTAATTAGGAATTTCCGTAGGTGATTTGCAGAGCATAGTCCAATATATTGCTCCGTTGTAATTTTCCTAAAAAACTTTGGAGTCATTACATATACATATATGAACTCACGCCTATTTCCCATGGGGGTAGGCAGAACCTACAGAACGCCACCTGCTACGATTATTACGAAGTTCTTTTGCTTCTTTCACGTACAGAGGCAACACCAATCTGTCAAATTTCTTTGATAGTTTTACAAAGTAATTACAAAAGATTAGGTTCATGTCCAGCTGCTTAGCTTGGAGCTAGATGATGCTGTGTGGAGTGTCCAGCATTATTATTATTATTAAATGCATAAGTGTTTGCAGGATGTACAGAGGCCAGCATATCAAGCTACATCAATCTGACAGAATTTTTTGATAGTTTTTCAACTCTATTGCAATAGTTCATGTTGAATTGGGAAAATTTAATTCGGGATAGTTTTATGTGCTGGCGTCTGTACTATATACATACTGTGTGCCCAGCACGAATGCTTGACATAAAGGCAACGACAATTAGATTTAAAAACGATAAAATGATTTAAAAACTTAAAATACTAATTTAGAATTTAATAATTATTTATTCTTGATACTTATAGTGCTTAACTCATGCATTTCGAAATATAAAATAGTTGAATAAAAAAATAGATGGAATTGACGTGACATTGTGGTCATATATTTACATGCCATCAAATAGTTTTTACTTTCAGTTCGTGTAATTTTTTGTCTAATAAAATTTAAGTGTCTGTTTGTAATATCAAAATAATAGCTTCAAACTATATGAAAGTATACCCAGTAATTATACCAATAGAAAAATTAAAATTTAAAAATTTTGGTTGTCTGCCTGTGTTTGTTTGGGCTAATCTCCGAAACCGCTGAACCGATTTTGAAGAGACTTCAGTAGCAGATAGTTAAAGTTCTAATAATTCTGATAAAACTGTTATTGTAGAAAAATAATTAGGGTTCCGCGTAAAAAATTGAAAACTCATGTTTAGAAAAATTCACGCGTTCAAAGTCGCAGGCAAAGTTGCAAATAACACTAACAACCTACAGCATTGTGTAAAAAATCACGTGCTATTCATATTAATGTGACTTTTTTCCTATTAAAATGGATATCACGTAGCTTAAGGTGGCAATTCAATAAGTATACATTTATTTTTAAAACATTGTTGGAGAAAAGGTAGATAATGTGATTTTCGAACAACGAACTCATTCATTTGAAGCTCGACTGTTGAAAGTAAAATCGAGTAACGAGTGATAGTTCGATTAATCGATACTCGGCTTTGCTCTTGGCATGTGTACTGTCTCAGCATCATCTGCCTATAAGGAAGAAGAAGGAAAAAATCGTTTATTTGGGACACGCACAGGTAAAAAAAAACAGTTCGTCTGTATGTACGTTTTTTTTTAAAGGGGGGAACATATAAAAAAAGCATACAGTCGCATGTACGTATGGTTTTTATTTGTTATACATATATTAAGTTCACCCATTCATAACACCGTCAACCGATTTTGAAAATTCTATTTTTGTTTGGAGGGGCTCTCGATGTGATGGGACCACCCCGAGAAGCCTGCAAGTGCCTGCAAGTCAGGATTTGATGATGGGATCCAGAAGAAGAGAGAAATCCATATTCTACATAACCTATGAATAAAGCAAACATTTATTGAAATGTTCATGACTGAAATAATCAAGTAAGTAACATTATTGTTTCGGAATTGAACAAAAAAAAAAAAAAAAAAAAACAAAAAAAAAAAAAAACCAATAGAAAAAAGGAACTAAAATCTTAAAAATAAAAAATAGAATGAAAAATATAAAATAAAAGACCTGTGCGAGGCCAAAATGGCTCCTAGGCTGGGGTCCTATAGACCCTTTTCCTAATAATGTTAGGGTCGGCTTCCAGTCTCACAGTATTAATCCTTCGTGCTGTCTAGGATGAGGAAATCTAGACGTGGAAGTAATCATCATCTGCCTAGCCTTTTCCCAACTATATTGGGGACGAAGAGAATAATTTTAACTTGGATTCCAGAGATTTCTGTTCGTTTATAGACCGTGCCCTCATACAACTTCGCCTATTGTCCTCAAAGTATTATTTTTAGTTTTGTTTACTGCATTCTCGAATGATTTTTACCGTATACATATTCCACAAGTCGATTCCTTATTGATCAATAGCTATTGAATTGATAAGTATGGCATAATCCTCATCATACTTTTTTTTTAAACGACTTTAAAAAAGGAGTAGGTTCTATTCTAACATATTAAAAGAACATACATGCAGTTCGTCTGTATGTACGTTTTTTTTTAAAGGGGGTACCATATAAAAAAAGCATACAGTCGCATGTATGTATGGTTTTTATTTGTTATACATATGTTCACCTATTCATAACACCGTCAACCGATTTTGAATATATTATTTTTGTTTGGAGGGGCTCTCGGGACCAGCAAGTGCCTGCAAGTCAGGATTTGATGATGGGATCCAGAAGAAGAGAGAAGTCCTGCTTCTAAATTTCCTAGAAATAAAGCAAACATTTATAGAAATGTTCAAGACTGAAATAATCAAGTAAGTAACATTATTGTTTCGGAACTGAACACAAAATACACATTATTTTATATACCAGTACCTACCGTAAAACGAGGTTAGATTGATTAATTTTGAAAGATACCATTTATCTCTTAAAGTTATTAAATAAAAAGTCGGAAACAATAAAAACGGATGAGGACTCTTTACTGGAACTGAATAACGGTTTTAAAAAAACAATATTAACAGTTCCATGGAAAAATGAATTAAAACTACTAATTAAATCGATATTGAAAATGACGCTGTTATTATAACATGTAATTATTTCATTGCCGTTCAAAGTCACCCCTATCCAGAATGCCTTTTCGACCAAAATTCAGGGTAAATTTCTCAATGTATTTCGTCTGCTTAGAACTAGCTCTAATAGCTAATGCATTGGAAAACATAGCCTTACGATTTGAATTTCGAATGGACGAATAAATGATCGGGTGCGTTCCCTTTTACGGGTGAATTGGAGAAAGCATTTAATTTATGAACAATTATCAAAGTCGCCCCTGTTCTCAAAGTAACCTCGTTTTACCGTACCAAAGACAGTTAACTTAGGACGTACCTATATGCGTCCGTTTGAACCTTGACCGCTAGACTGACCGTGGTCATCAGGTTTATTTAAGATTAAGAGGATTTCTCGAGCCCGCTCTCGGGTCTTTCACTTATGCGTGGCCGGCGTGCTTAACCTTGGCACATAATATGTTTGATGTCTAGTAAACGCACGAAATTAGGGTATTACGAGAATACAAAGATGATTTTGTGGACTTTTTACTAACCGAAATGAACCATATTGGGTACTAATTATTCTTGTTATTTGCTCCTCTTCTATTGTGAGGAAAGTCTTAGATACCATAATATAATCATCACGCCTGTATTCCAGATGGGTTCAAAAGAGGTGGACCTATAGTATACCCACATTTCGCCAGTTATGTTTATGCTCCATGTAACAGGGGGCGTGCCTATCGCCATTAAAAACCCAATAACACTTTGCCGGACCCAAGAATTGAGCACAGAACCCCATGCCCAGCAGCAGTGCTTGCAACTACTAGACCAACGAGGAAGCCTTATACCTACAAGTTAGTAGAGACATCAACTCAAAAACTCATGCATGAGTTCAGTACTGTTTAATTTTAAAAAAAAGAAGGAAAGAACGTAAAAACTAGGAGGAACTGACGAAAAAATTCAACGCTGGAGGTTCAACATAATGTACTGAACTCATGGTACCGTAAAACGGGGTGAATAGAAATGCAGGGGTGAGTAGAAACAAAAGTTTGTAGGGTATTTTCGCGTTAGTTTAACATTGTTTGTTACTATAAGACTCTTATTTTTGTCAATTAAAATCGGAATTGAAATGAATCATTTCAACACCTTTTCAGTAATTAATCATTTAGAATCAACGTATAAATCTCATTTAAAATTTTGTTTCGATTCACCCCGGCGCGGCGTTTCGATTCACCCCGTTTTACTGTATCCGTTTATGCGTCGATGTCCTTTCCTTGTATATCGTAGGACTATTTCCAGACACGAATATCTAAACCAAATGACTATGCAAATATTGTTTTGTACTCTAAAATCTTCTATTCCGCCATTTTTTTTTCATTATTGATACAGCAATGTAACCGTTATAGCGTACCAAATAAACATTACAACATTATTATTATTATTTTATTAAAACTTTGCCCCACACTAGGAATTTCTTCTGTATCGTGGGTGCGTTAACAAACATTTAAACTCACTTACACAAACAGTACACATTTGGACACTAGATGCAATGCAATGCAACTTTCATAACGAAATATCGAAGGTAGCTCTTATCATAGGTACCTTACAATCAAGTACAGTTCCGAGTGACCCTGAACAAGGTGCACGATGGCCCTTGACAGTAGATAATATCGATAAAATGCTCATTATCGACATACCTATCGCGACGGCGTAGATACGTGACTATAATGGGTCAAATGCTGTCAAACTGAACTCGTTTATAAAAGTACCAGCCTATTACTGTCCCACTGCAGGGCAAAGGCCTCTTCTCATACAGAGAAGGCATGAGCATTAATCACCACGCTTGGTCAAGACGGGTTGGCGATTTCAGACTTATATTAATTATATAAGTCTAGGTTTCCTCATGATGTTTTCCTTCACCGATGTCAGTGATGTCCAAGATAAACTTAGAAGGTACATATGAATTGAAAAAGTCACATTGGTACTTGCCCAGGTTCGAACCCACAACCTCGCGCACAAGAGGCGAAGCCTAAACCACTGGGCCATCATGACATTTTACTAAATTCTCTCGTTTATACTAAGTTGCAATTATAAGTATGTTTGGAGTAAATGTATAAGTGGGACAATCTATAGTAATTATGCACTTGAAAGAGAAACCGCCTCGTTGGTATAGTGGTCCCAAGTGTGACTGCTGAATGTGAGGTCCTGGTTTCGATTCCCAGGTCTGTCAAAGTGCCCGGAGTTTGGATTTGTGCCCGGTTGATGGCAATAGGCTTGCCCGCTCTTCTTGGGACTTAAACATAACTGTTGAAATGTGGATGCTACTATAGAGGCACTTCAGCCCAACCCTTCGGGGAATACAGGCATGATGTTACCGTAAAAGAAAAAAATGTAAGAAAATCAATATTTATGAAATATTCATGCTTGGAACTTCTAGCGGTTGGAATAGAACTAACTGCAATGCTTGCAAGATGCATCATCATCTGCCTAGCCTTTTCCCAACTATGTTGGGGTCACCCATCCACAGACTGACCTCGACAAGCGTAGCTTAACCTTCGATCAATCCGTGCGGCTGTTTTTATTTACCCACGAGCTCTTCTTGCAAGATACATATAAACCTAAAACAATTTGTTACACAACAACATTTGACGATTCTTATTCTATATTAAATAAAGTGACGCGGACCCCTTAGTTGTGAGACAGTTTCAAACTTATTTCTGCCAAGCAGCGTTGCTGTACTCTGGGTGTAATTACAAATTCTGAGACTCTCTGAGACTGAAACATTCCCGCTTTGTCTTTGGTACGGTAACGTGAACGATGTCTCTGGTATTGCAGATCTGACAGGTGGCGGGAACTACTTAGGTAGATATAGGAGGTCACAACGGTACGTTGTTGTTGTTGTTTTCCATCTAATAACGTCAATCTAATTTTGACGGCACGGTTGGTGCGATGAGCGATTGACTGCTGCGCTGCGTGTTGTGGGTTCGATTCGCGCACGGAACAAACATTTGTATGGCCTACAGATAGTTGTTCCGGGTCTGGCTGTTTGTGTATGTGAATGAGAATGTTTGTACAACACTCGATACAGGAAAAATTCCTAGTGTGGGGCAACGTATTTTTTTTTAAACCGGCAATGAGCGAGTAGGAAATATTATTCCATTTTCAAAAACATTTTTTTAAGACCGCATTTCCAAGTTTCTTTGTGAAGAGTTTTTGCTGATTTGAGAATGTCTCCAACTGGGAGAGCTTCTTAGTGAAACTTTGCCAGTTCGAGATTTATTTTTTATTTTTCTTGTAATTTATTTATTTATTTAAGGACTTTGGAAGACTTACAGCTAAATACAATGGTAATAAATAACAGCATGATTATCTGACAGCCAATTACAAGTCTTCACGTCTAGATCTTGTGTAGTATAAAGTACTGTGGAACAAAGTATACACACCGCCAAATAGGGCTAAAAAATAAAATAAAAGTAAAACATGAAAGTAGATCAACACCTAAAAATTAGAAATTACGACAGGTTGTTAACAATAAGAAACAGAATGTTAAGATAATCTAAGTTTTAAAAAAGTTCAATGTTAAACACTTTTTTACCGAGCTCACGCTAGTTTCAAAAATATCAAATTCAAACTGCCTTCACACCTTATTAAAATACCTACTCACACGCACAACATACGAATTTTGCCTATAGTTAGTAGTTGCAAATGGTACTTGTAATGGTGGATTATACCGTTTGGACTTACTTGGAACGTTGAAGTAGAAAGTTGACAATATATCAGAACAGTTTATGTCACCCTGAACCGTTTTCAATAGAAATATACAGTTAGAGATCTCACGACGTTTAACCAGTGGTAAAAGATGGTATTTTTTACAGAGGTTGAGGTAGTTGTTAGACTGATACGGCACCCTTTGATGAAAGCATAAAAATTTATAAATCTTTTTTGTATGCGCTCAATACGGTCAATATATTTGTGATAGCATGGAAATATTAATATTAACCTTCAGCAGCTAGATTTATTCCAGATTTTTTACTTTAAATCTTCTCTCGTAAATGAGAGGGTGGGAAGGAATGGGGAATAATTTTCTTAAGTACATGACATCATCATAAGTTAACAATAAAATTTGATTCATTGTGTGCAAATACAGCCCTTTAATTAATATCATACCACTTTTCAACGCATTTTGGCTCCTATCGCAATGAAAATAGCAATATTGTTTCCGTTATTTCTCTTGTTGTTGCAGCATTGTGTATAAATATTCTAAATTTCAATCCGATAGTATAAGTAGTACCTGAAATTAGCATCTGTGACAGACAGACAGACGGACGAAATTACACCATTTTACACCTATTTTACCATTATGGTACGGAACTCTGAAAAAACTTAACAGTTTAACTCAGCTCCCTCCAGCCCGTACAACTATTTTAGTCTTTTACGTTGCAGGCAAAAAATGTTGGCAGAGCAGAGTATACATACGTCTTTAGAGTATATAATCGCCTATATTTACGTAATCGACCAGTAAAACTATTTTCTCGTTATTTACGGCTGCAATTGCTGCCAATATGTCGTTTGGTGTCGTGTGCGCATTCTCATAGTTCGCATTTTGATGTTTTTGTGAGTTCTCCACTCGATTGTGTAGAACTTACAAAACTAAAAATGTGTCTACAGGCTTTCTGTGTAATTAAAACAAGTTGTTATGTCGTGATGGCGCAGTGACTCTTTTTGCACGCACTAGTTGGTGGGTTCAAATCATAGGACTTATTAACTAATAAGAACCCGAAATTGCCAACGTATCCTGAACAAGCGTGGTGATTTATACTCATGGCTTCTCTGTTTAAGGATACTGGTATTGACCTGCATCCAGTTACACTGGAAACCAACTCGAACATAGTTGGGAAAACTCATGATTTGAACTATGTATATATGTGACTTTAAATGTTTGTAAACGCACCCACGACACAGGAGACATTCCTAGAGTGGGGCAACGTATCTTTAAAAAAAAAAGTGTCTGCAGCCCCCCACTTCCTAACGCGAGCGAAGGCGCGGGCAAAAGCTAGTTTACCTATATTTGAACCAATGACGTTCGTCGAAGCGTATCGGCGCGAATCGAAGCGCATTTTGTACCAAAAAAATGCCAGGGTCCATCCCACGCTCGTCTTTCCGGGATCTGACTTTACGAGTACAATAACCCTTTTTTCCAGCCGTTGATCACAAGAAACCTTTGTTAACCTATAAATTGTAAAGGAGCCAATGACATTTAAAAAGTCCGTCCGCAAATAATTGTCAACAAAAAAACACCTTTAGTATGTAACATGAAAACTTAGACTAATTATGTTTAGAACAAGAATAGGGATAACAGAAATGGTATTAGAATATATCATATACAAACAGTTTGATAGTAATCTTTTGATAGCAATGCTGATATAATATAGGCCATAATATAGCCAAAATAAAGGCCAGCCTTCTGGTCACGTGAAGAGTCGACCAAACGTTTCGCGATGGCTTTATCGAAACCGAACGATTTTTACCATAATTGAATAGAAATAGAGTGTAATACAGTTTTGGGTGCGTGCTACACATATGTACCAACAGCACTTGATACAAAGTGACACTGCAAGCTGGCTGCTGGCTTAAACATCTCAGACAGACGTGGCGCTCAAAGGAAGTGATTAAAGCCTACTTGAATATCTTGACGTTTTTGTCTTATCTGTGCATTCTGCGCTTGTAGGTGGAGATATGCATAGATAGTATGATAAAGTAATACTTTGATTTAATGTTCAGCATCCATACTTAATATTATAAATTCAGGCACATTCCATATTTATTTTTATTTTATTACTATTATCATTTTATTTATCTCATATCAAGATATTTATGATTTAAATTAAATGGGAAGATTTACAAAACTAAGGTCAGACCTGCTGTCTTGTATGGATCAGAATGTTGGGCTGCAAAAAGCATGAATGAAAGGCAGTTACATGCAGCTGAGATGAGAATGCTGAGGGGGATGTGTGGTGTTACGCGAATGGATAGAATAAGAAATGAGTATGTAAGAGGAAGTCTGAAAGTGGCGCCTGTGACCGAGAAGTTGTGTGGAAATCGGTTGCAATGGTATGGGCATGTGATGCGAAGGAATGAGGACCATGTTGTGAGGAAAGTTTTGAGTACGAAGGTGCAGGGTTACATGAGTAGAGGAAGACCAAAGAAGATGATATGGCAAGAAAAGAGGTGACCCTTGAGATGACGGCAAATAGAGATGTATGGAAGAAGAAAACATGCTGCGCCGACCCCAAATAAATTGGGATAAGGGCAGGAGGATGATGATGATGATGATATCATTAATTATTAATTTTAGACACAAAGCAATTGATTTCTCCATTCTTGAGGGATCCGGCACTGTTTCTCTTTACCACAGGCTATTATGTAGCCTATCTAAGAAGACTACAACCATTTATGTTGTATACCAGTGTTCATTTGTAAAGTGCAACTTTTTTTATTCTATTTCCTGCAACACCTTTTATGCAATAAAGTTTTTGTATTTATTATTATAAATGGGAAAGTGTGTCGTGTTTGTTTGTCCGTCTTTCACGCCTAAACCACTGAACGGATTTCGATAAAATTTGGCAGAGAGATACTTTTTTATCAACAAATCACGCGAGCGAAGCCGCGGGCAGAAGCCAGTTTTCAATATTTTCATTAAAAATAAACAAATAAATCCAAATAAATAAAAATACCGCGTAGAACCGGCTCTGAGGATCAAGTTACGTCACATTTGTGATTTAAAAGACGCTCTTTAATTGGTGGTGTCAGTCAACCAATAGTGAAGCGTTTTCATGTCACGTGAGCAAAGATGAAAGAAGCTTTTGAATTTCGAATTGCATGGTAAATCATTACACATACACATTATAATAATAATATAATAATGCTGGATAATCCACACAGCATCATCTAGCCCCAAGCTAAGCAGAGCTTGTGTTATGGGCACTTGATGACTGATATACTTAGTACAATAAATTACGTAGATAGACATGTTTTATTATACTCAGCAAATCTCCAGAATACCCGGAACAAATCTTTGTAGATAGTACAAACATTTGTCCCAAAGCGGGAGCCGAACCTGCAACCTCCTGAATCTCAGGCGGACCTTCGCCCGCCGCGACTAAAAGGTCGTATTATTGAGTGCCATTGTTACTAATTCAATTATCTGACGACACGGTTGGCGTAGTAGTTAAGCGATTGGCTGTTGCGCTGCGTGTCGCGGGTTCGATCCCCGCACGGAACAAATATATATATATTTGTATGGCCTACAGATAGTTGTTCCGGGTCTGGTTGTTTGTGTATGTGAGTTTAAATGTTTGTAAACGCACCCACGATACAGGAGAAATTCCTAGTGTGGGGCAACGGTTTAAAAAAAAAAAAAAAAAAATATTAAAAAAACAGTCTTCTAGGATTACATCAGTATAATCCATATTAATACCTACAGTCAACAAAAAGCATAGTCTCTCATTCAGTATGAATGCATATATGCCTATCAAAGGACTGCCAACATTTCTTCAGCGAAATATAGTATTTTTCAGACGAAAATATTAGAAACAACAGTACACTTAAAAACAAAGTATTTTATGGATTATGGAGACATATTTGTTCCAATAAGTAACAAATATATCTCCATAATCCAGAAAGTATTTTTTTTAAGTGTGATTATGATGATCGGTTAAGAAGTTTTTGCGTGAAAGCGTAACAAACAAACTTACATTCACATTTATAATATTATCTTATAGTAGGATAGTTGTTCTTTGTCAGTCGTTAGGGGTAGTCAGAAGGAACTGGGCTCTGGAGGTCAGTTAGGCAGTCGCTCCATGTAAAATACTGGTATTCAGCTGCATCCGGTTAAACTGGAAGCCGACCCCAACATAGTTGGGAAAAGGCTACGCAAATGATGATATTACAGTAGGATAATACGGTTGGCAAATTTCAAATTCAAATTAATTTATTGTAGAACAGGTAAAATAAGATGTTAAAATATAGTTATAAGTAGGTATAGGTCTGCTAAGTCGCGCCATATAACATTTATAATACGTTACATAATCAAACAATTGAACACTAAGTAATTTAAAATACAAGATTAACAATATTGTCATTTTTTAAATATACAATTATTTGAGAAATTGTGATTTGTTATTATTATTTACGAATTATTTATTTTTATAAATATATATCATACAATCAACCCCACTATCAATACTGATTCCGCTATTGTAAGTGTATACATCCCGTATACTACACACAAAGTTTATGTATCCAGGCTCTTATTGCATATAAAACTGGAGTTTCAATGAATAATGCACATCATTAACATGAAATTGATTGAACTTCTGCAATTGATGGCCGTAATGAACGTCATTGGCCAAGGGCGGTTCCGCAACGATTCGCGTCACGAGTTTCGTAATTAATTTACCATTCAACTGGGTTGTTCTATTAAAATTTAATTTCGTACTTTTGAATACGCTATGGCGGCGATTTTCAGTTCCAGTTGTGTATTGCGCCGCTTGCCAAGATACTTTTAGTGGGTAATAATATTCTTGATGTTTTAACGTCTATACTAATATATTGAAGCTGAAGAGTTTTTTCAGCGCGCTCTTCTTTGGAATTACTACCAGTCGGATTTCAAAATCTAGTGCTCGAAGAAGGTTATACCTCAATCTATCTATCTTTTTCCTTCAGCAGTTACCCACTTATTTTTTTGTTTACGAAGCCTTCAAAAGTTGCCTGGACTCTTGGGGAAAAGACCAGGGACTGTGGGATTCTTACCTCACTAAAATGACCCCGGTGATCACATAGAAGGGGCCCCGTTACTTCTTAAGAGACCACTCCGAGACCCCCGGTGTTCAACGCCTGTTAGGGGACATCTTTGTGCCTACACAATTTTGGGAGATATTTCTCGTTGTAGTTTAACACCTTAACTGCCAAACAACGAGACACAATAGAAAATGTATTGCTTCTCGGTCATTTGGCGTTCAACGTGTTAAAAGAAGATGTAGTGACTACAATAGAAAAGAGTATGCTTCAATGGTTTGGGCACGTTGAGAGGATGAATGAAAGACGTCCAACATAAAGCATTTATAATGCGGAGGTAAGGGGATACGCCGGGAGGGGACGCCCTAGAACGAATTGCACCGCAACTGGCGTGAGTGTATGATCAGATATACTAACGTAAACGAAGCAAAAGGAGTATGTGAGGATCGTAGCAGGTGGCGTTCTGTAGTTTATGCCTACTCCCTTGGGGAAAAGGCATTAGTTCATGTATGTGTATTCAATTTTGAGTTTTTAAATAGAACTCCGCATGAAAAGTATTTGAACGACTTTTGAACCACATAAAACAATACGCTTATATAATTTCAGTCTATTTTTGACAGCTTCCATAATAACATAAATGGTCATATATCTTTCCATATTAGTGTAAGTTTCATTCGTGGAACAAGTAAACACTTTGATCAATGCTTAATCTTTTAGCTATAAATAATAGTGGGGAGACGCCATCTTATTTTCTATCAACTTGTTTGTTCTAACTGCTGGGAAAACAACACCTTTGTTTGTCGAATTTAAAAACTTTTTCTATTTTCCTGCAGTATTTTCTCATACGTTATGCAAGATATTTATTGGTGGCACGTAGCTTGCACGAGTACGGAGGGACGGTGGGCTTTTGGCTAATTAAAAACAGTCGCCCCGTTTGATCGAAGGTAAATCTACCCTCTCCTAATGAGCGCCATAGCGCCCTGTCTTCAGCTTATGCTATGAGGGCTATGTCCAGCAGTGGACTAGTATAGCCTGATGATGATGATGATGATGATGAAATCTACCCTTGCCGAGACCCGTCCGTGGATGGGTGACGATGACACCCCTACCTTCGGTGAGCACGTTAAGCAGTTGATCCCGGCTGTCATTCGTTGATCTTTTACGGCTGTTGTCATGTAACACGATTCTCTTTAGTAAGACTGGTTGTCAGACTTTTGACAGTCGTTACGGGTAGCTAGTAGTGAAGCGTCAAGTTTTGTAAAAGGAAGCCTAAGAAAAAAGTGGGTACTTACTAGTCATCTTATCAGTTTTTGTTATTTGAATCGTATGGATAATATGGTGAGCTATATACCTTAAGTGCAGCTACGTGTCATATTACATATATGGAAATAGTAGGGCATATTGACTATGCTATTTTCCAACATGTCAGTAGAGCTTTGCGAATCTCCAAAGGGATCAAATATAGGGTAGGAATCAAATAGTATGGAAAACTTCGTCACTGCCAAGAGGTACCGTATTTCCTGGTAACTGGGCTGTAGAGGTCAGATGCAGTCGCTCCATGTCAAATACTGGTATTCAGCTACAGACGGTTAGACCCTAAGATTATTGGGCAAAGGCTAAGCACATAATTGGCTTCATGACAACCTCTTTTTCTGTATCAGTGCAGTTGAAAACCAATGAAATGTCACCCATGATGAAGCAAGTTTTAATGGCCGCCATTTTGGATTCTATTTCGACTTCATTACATAAGTGCAACCTGAAGACTTTATTTTAACTAAGTAAACCAAAAAATATACCTGACAATTGTTCAGCAACTTTCAACACATTAATAAACATAACAAGAAATATGATTACGCGAAAAAATCACTAATTTGTGATATTGGGACTTTTCCCTTTACTTGTCACCACCCAAGCACAAAACCAGACTCCAGGCTGCTACTGAACTATTGCAAATGGAAAAACCTAACCAATCTATGCCGGACGCAGGAATCGAACCCAGGACATCATGCTTAGCAGTAGCTACCATACATTCAACATGTATATACATCTATTTAAGTAGAGTCTTCCGTCATTTGAGTACATATAAATACTGGTTACCTTAATCTGGTTACTTGATCATTTCAGAACAAATTGTTCAAAGGATTACCTGAAACAAAAAACGCGCGATACATTAATGACACAGTTCAATATTACACGTATTTTTATTTCAATTGTTTTGGGGTACCCAAAACAATAGGGCTGACGATGAAACATTTTTTATTTGTCCGAGTAAGGTAAAATATTAGATGCTTCTTTTCTTTTTTTACTTAATCAAAATATTATGTCGATACATTAAGTTGTTGCATGACGTCACGCCTAGGTAGATTTTATACTGAGTTGTAACGTGGCGTGCCGTATCTTTAAAAAATCTTTAAATATGTTGCTTATATTTACACGTATTTTTCTCTTTATCTTATAAATAAAACAAATACATAGACAAAACGTGTTGAACAAATTCATATGGGATTCGACAATCAAACAAGACGCTCAGATTCAGACAGGTTTATTGGTACAGAGGCCAGCACATCAAGCTACCTCAATGTGTCAAATTTCTTTGATAGATTTGCAACTTTAGTACAAAAGAATAAGGTCCATGTTCAATTGGAAAAACCTGACAGTTAAGGGTGATAATTTACATCTACCCTCATATAATTATGACACATCAGTCCCAATCTACCGACCAAACGCATTAAAGTTTAGAGTGGGAGTTTACCACTTTTAATACCCGACTGACGGACTAAATGTAATTTCATTTTTTACCCGCGTGTCATCCCTATTATATTGGTTACCAATATATGGACATGAAGCCTTAATATTTTCCCAATTTTAAACCTGCAAACAAAAGGAGAGGCGTGTAAACACAGTCAGCTGTTTCATTGACACTGTCTGTAAACACAAACATTGTCTGAGTACGTATCTGGGTGTAAAAGTTTATGGCTGAAAATGAGCTTTTCAATGTTTGACTGTAAACGGTAAACTCTCGTGGTCGCACGAAGGGCGGGCGAAGTTCCGCCTGTTACGCAGGAGGTGCGGGTTCGATTCCGCTTTGGGACAGTGTTTGTACGATCTACAAAGATTTGTTCCGGGTGTTCTGGGTATTTGCTATGTATAATAAAAAATATACCTATCTATGTAATGTATTGTATTAAGTATATCAGTCATCTAGTACCCATAACACAAGCTCTGCTTAGCTTGGGAGTAGATGATGCTGTGTAGATTGTCCAGCATTATTATGTTTATTATTAAATGGATAAGTGTTACAGAGGCCAGCACATCAAGCTATACCCAATCTGTCAAACTTATTTGATAGTTTTTGAAGTCTATTACAAGAGAATAAGATTTATTCTCAATTGGGAAAATTTGACAGTTTTTGGCTGACCTGGTGTGGTGGCTACCTATTAATGTTTGATATTTAATGAACCTTAATATTAAAACAACCTAGTTTTAAAAAAAACTATTTAATTTGTTGACGTGTAAAAGTATTTGTGAAAACCTATTTACAGAAATAAATGCAATTTATCAACTATCATTATCATTTAATTTAATAAAAAAATATGGCTAAGAGCCTCATTAGCTAAATACAAACCATTTTTCACAAGCTTTTGCTTACCATCTTCATAAGTTTTAAATGATTAAAATCAAAATTTTTAGTCCCTACGAATGATGTGAATATTTACACAGTACCGTTACGGCCAGTACGACCGTTACGTTTATTTACAAAATCGGAACGGTCGGGCAGTTCCATTTTTGTAAATGTTTCATATGTTATTAATTTGTATTAAATATAATATAAAGAGAGGTGACATGATCTACAAAGAAAAAAAGACTAAAGAGAGAACTATAAATAATAAAAATATATATTTACGTTTTTGTTGTGTTACTGTCGCGCCGCCATTTGTAATTTAGTTGTTGGCATGCCTAAATAAATAAATAAAATTTTCATAATTTTATATTTATTATTTTTGCAATTTGCAGCTCAAGATTATATTGTCTGTTTTTTTCAAAGTCATTCGACCATAATAATTGTGTATTTCAAACTATTATTAATTTAAAAAAAAACCGTCTATAATAAGATAAATAAGACAACTACAAGCGAGAGAACGGATAAGGATGTCCTAGCTAGGCCATTAATTAGGACCTCTTTCCGATGTCCTGCGGAAGCAAACAATATGATTATATGACATCTCTTAACTGAAGTTTTTTTGTGCTAAAAATAATATTAATATTGTAGAACTTATCGTATTTGTGAGCTTGTTGTGTACACATATTCGGCTTTAGAATACCTAACTCATCATACAAAAATCTTCTACTTACTATTCTTATTATCAGCAGCTCTGAAAAATCAAAAGCGTGACATACACAGCTTCCACTCTATTTCTAAGAAAATGTGGTTCAAGAGTAAGTTATCTTTCCATTCGTATTCATATCACGAGTATGAAAGAACTGCAGACAAACTGCGCAGAATTGCTCGAACAAATTGCCACATATCTGTATTATGTAAAAATATTCTAGGATTTGGATTGTATGCTATTCGCAAACTAAGGGGAGATGTCTATGAAACATACGACTGTGTTTTGCAAAAGTTATTGTCATATTCACAACAAAAATATAACTGTAGGCCAAATATTTGTACGAAGTCGTTAGTTAAAATACTTATTTTTCTACTAAAAAATGTTGCCCCACACTAGGAATTTCTCCCATGTCGTGGGTTATATTTTGGGGTACCTTAGATTAAGAACATTACAATTCAATTTTATCAGTATAAACCAGCGATAGGTTGCCCACCTTTTGACAGGCAAAGGCAAAATGAAGTATAGGCGGGCCGCACTTGTTTATAATTTATGACAACGACTACTCATTGTCAAAAACAATTATTCACACAATTATACTATAAACAATGGTTGGTTAGCCAAGATCAATGAAAATAAGGTACGTAGTTCCATATATATGTCCTTATTTGTAAGGCGATTAGCACACTGCACCGCATCACGCAGCGTAGCGCGGGAGTGCGCGTTCTTACGTTGTTTGCGTTCTTACCTGTGTTTGTATAGAAAACACGCGTAGTCCAACACACAGGAAACGCATTCACGCGCAGTGTTCGTCGTTCGTCGCCACGCACCCCGCTGCGTGATGCGTGTGCAGTGTGCCCGTCGCCTTAGTATCGTAACGACATTTTAACCAATATAATTATGTACAGACACCCCAATGTGCCAAATTTCTTTGGATAGTTTTTCAACTTTACCTGAATAGAAATAAGATTCATGTTCAATTGGGAAAAGCTGACAGTTTTGAGTTGAGAGTCTGGTTTTGCAATAAAGTTGAAAAACCATCAAACAAATTTGACAGATTGGGGGTAGCTTGATGTGCAGGCCTCTGTGCATAAAGCATCTTCGCGCCGGATACCACCTAATTAATTATAATAAACTACGAAATTCGGCGTGATGTCAACAGCAATAATACTTTCTCAATACTGAGGGATCGAATAACGAATATAAAATAGAACGTTTGTATGAGCTATTTATTTATTTAGGTGAACGAATTGTTCGCTTGAGTAATTAATAAGGCAGTTATATTTTCTGGATTACTTTCACAAATCGTAGTTTCACGATTGGAATTTGAATAAATATTGTTTTGTTTATATTGATAATGTTTAATTATTACCTACTTGCAATAAAATAATGGACCAATATTTTTCCCAAAAGTTCTGAGTATGTAAATAAAAGTTTTTTTTTAAACTGATTGTTTATGATTTCGTACAAAAAAACTCTTAGTAATTTTGAGGTTCGTTGTAAATAGATACAATCTTCAAATGTGTTAGGTTAATAGGAAGATCAAAACAAACAGAACATTGATAATAGAAATTAACCTTAAAAAGTTAAAGAAGAAGTAAACCTAAGACTGCCTCGTTGGTCTAGTGGACTCAAGCCCGACTGCTAACGTGGTCCTAGGTTCAATTCGCATGTCGGGAAAGTGTTATTGAGTTTTTCCGATAAGAATTATGTCATTAACAGCCCGGAATCTGGAATTCTGCCCGTTTGATGGCGAAAGGCTCGCGTCCTATAGGACTTAAACATAACTGGGGAAATGTGGGTGTTACTGTAGGGACACCACTATCTTACGTCATTACAAAAAAGAGAATATGAAAAACAGCTGAACACAACCGGAATGAACCGTTACGAGTAAAGACATTTACTGCCCGTTTTCACTAACACGGGTGTCACATTGAATTTTCAACGCTCGGATTTGCGCATAGAGTTGAAAATTTAAAGACCAATTATTTTAACAATCAACAGAAAAGAAGATTGATTAATATTCCTTACTATCTTGTAAACGTCGTCTTGTAAAAAAAGTAAATAGGGATTGATTACGTCTCAAAAGGAAAAGAGGAAAGGCACTCAAAAATATTCACTTCACCCAAGTTGTGGTGGTGAATAAATGATTTGATCGATCCTTCATTTTGTATCCCAGTCGGATCACTGGTTGTAGAATTTACCATGGAGTAGTGATGAGAATGGAGTGACAACACTGAAGAGTTTAGAGAAGAATTATAGTAGGGATGAGTACTACATTTTTGGGTCCATCAAGAGGCTTATTAAAAAATATTGTGCACGTACTTGTTTCTTTTTGCACGTTACCAAAATATAACGTCAATTATACGAGTACATTGAGTGAAAATGTGGCATGACGTCACGCGTATGTGGCTTTTATACTTACTTATGACGTGGCGAGCACCCACATTCCAACTTAATAACTTTTTATCTGAATCATTTTTATAAAGGAAAAAAAAACGGGTCTAATATTTTTAATTTCTTTACATATAATTTCTTTTTGCAAAGTTTTATATCGTTTTCCCATTAGGAATTTCTCAGCTGCAGTACGGAGTCTGGGTTTGTGCCGGCTTGATAAGAAAAGCTCGTCCCTATTGGATGCAACTTACACGTTACTGGAGAAATTTGGGCGTGATATACCCATTACAACTCTATCTAACCCATTGGGAAATACAGGCGTGATGTTGTGTTACTGTATGTGATAGGTAGGTTGGTAAATAAACAGAACCAGCAAGTATAAATGGCCTATAAAAATCTTAAATATCTTTACTAAAACACAGTAGGGTTAGTTACACCACTTAGATATACTTGAATGGCTTAACCAATGTTATGATCTTTAATTTGATGGATTTCTCTCCAGAAAAGCAGAATAACTAATTAAAATTGGAAAAAAAAACACGAAAATAAACTAGTCTTCCTTTATTACTGAGCCGGTACGAAATTTGCCGGGTCAGATATTTCAGAACAAATCTCGATAAGTTTTCAATCACATTGTCGTCATCATTAGCATTCCATTCGTTGTTACTCTGTGCACCATTAGTAATGTAAATAGGACCGAGGTACTGGGGTGGATCTGATTCGTGTCTATCCGTATTCACTACGTGTGCATTACAGCCTCGCTCGCGGTGATCTCTTTTAATTAAACCCATTTCATGAAGGTTGAAAGGTGGGGAGAAAGGTATCAGTGTTTACTAGGTTTTAACTTACGTGTTAGTAGTTACCGTGTTTGTTTACATTATATGCAGCGATAATGAAGTTTATACATACAATATTTGATTGATTAATTGGGATGTAATGATTGCATAACCTGGGGACGGTTTTGAGGTATCTCAATAGTTGTTTTATTCCAATAAATTACACCCTATTTATTTATTTTTGCCATAAAATGAGGCAGATATAAATAAGAGGAGATATTTTTTTTAGTTTTATTAGTAAGGATGTTTTGTTTTAGTAAAGAGTCGTTTTGATTTTCTCTATTTATTTTTTTACTTAATCATTTATTTATTTTATAAGTCATCATCATCTGCCTTTTCACAACTATGTTGAGGTCGGCTTCCAGTCTAAACGGATGCAGCTGAATACCAGTATTATACATGAAGCGTCTGCATATGTGATGATATTTATTTACAAGTGTCAATATATTTCTTAATTGAAAAGTAATATAATAGAAAAATAACAACAATTCGACATCTTAGGTATAAATAGTTGTACTAATGTGTTGTATTGTAGTTGGTTAGTTTTTGCTCTTAGTATTTATTAAATCGATCAAAATCAAACGAAGAGAGTAGGTCCAGTTACGTGACAGTTACTTTCAAAGAAAACGGCGCTTTATTACAAATACCTTGTCGCTCTTTCTAGTGAAAGTAATAAGAAGAGTGAAGATGAATGCATTCTTCAAACTTGTAAATTAAAATTTCTTGGGAAAGTAATTTCTTCAAGATGAATTTGAAACATTTGAATTTACCTTAATATTATAAAAGATGAATGAGTAAACTAACGAAACTAACTGCAATGTTCTTCAATGCAGTTTTTATGATTGAAGTTTTTAGATAACATTTTTTCTTAATAAATAAATAATGCTGGACAATCCACACAACATCAACTAGCCCCAAGCTAAGCAGAGCTTGTGTTATGGGTACTAGATGACTGATATACTTAATACAATACATTACATAGATAGATATTTTTTTATTATACATAGCAAATACCCAGGACACCCGGAACAAATGTTTGTAGATCGTACAAATATTTATCCCAGGGCGGGAATCGAACCCGCAACCTCCTGCGTCGCAGGCGGACCTTCGCCCGCTGCGCCAAATAGGTCGTCTAATCGTTAATGCAGCAACTAATTACGGTTAGTAAAATATTTAAATAGAAAAGTAGAAATCTTCTTCGGTAAGATTAAAAATAGAGTTAGAATTATAATCTGACGTCATTTTCTTATCAGGGTAGGCAGAAGTGTCTGAGTGTGTGAGTGTCTGTCCGTTCACTAAAAAATATTTTGGGAATTTTTATTTGACAAGCAACTGACTTCACCAAGACACCATTGACAATTTTTTTGTTTGCGTCACCAATATTGCCCTCTAACGGCGTTTCTAAATAAAAACTAGTTAAATAGTTAACAGGCTCGAAAAATACTTTCATTTCAAGTACATCATCTGCCTACCCTTTTCCTTACTATGTTGGCATCAGTTTTCAGTCTAATTGGAAGCATCTGAATACTAGTACTTTACATGGAGCGACTGCCTATCTGACCCCCAGAAGCCAGTTACATTTACACATTAAAACATAAAATATTAACTAAAAATTAAAAATAAAACATTGTCGTTAATTTATTATGAACCTCCTTAATGTACTTTTTTTATTGATAAATACAGATTCATAAATACGATGCGAGAAACGACAGTTCAGTCCTTAATTACTTGGATATATATTTTTTACTATACATAGGAAATACCCAGAACACCCGGGACAAATCTTTGTAGACCGTACAAACATTTGTCCCAAGGCGGGAATCAAAACCGCAACCTCCTGCTCGCAGGCGGACGTTTGCCCGCTGCGCCACATAAAATGTCGTCAAATTATGTCACCGGTGCCTTGTATTCTGAGGTAACTTCTAGTTACTATAACTACAAGTTACCTATGTAATGAAAAACTAAGCAATACATATTGGAAGCTCCACAGTTTATTTGTTAACATAAAAATAGCTGCACTAATATTTGCTCGCGCAGTGCCGCGGCGGACTTAAGTGATATACAATATGACTCCACTGTTCCGATGACGCACACCTTAGTGTTAGAAGCATTGGAAGATTGCTACCTTGGATTTATATAGTACTAGCGGCGCGCTCCGGCTTAAAATATATATATTATACATATAACGATTCTCAGAACGCTGGCTGATAGGTGGGACTCTCTGATCTTGGGGCGGTGGATACGACTGCACGCGGTCAAATAGACATTCCCCAGGTTCGGTGGGTCTCACCCAGTTTATATCAAGTACCTATTTTATTTTTATTTATTTTTTATTTTTTTGTTACTAACACTAGTTCTAAGTATAAATTGTTACTAACACGATATGGCAAGTTCCGAAATAAACGTATTATTATTATTATTATAAACCTTCCTCTTCAATCACTCTATCTATTAAAAAAAACCGCATCAAAATCCGTTTCGTAGTTTTAAAGATTTAAGCATACATAGGGATATAGGGACAGAGAAAACGACTTTATTTTATACTATGTAGTGATAGTGTCCCCAGTGACGGTTTAAGACTACTTGATGCCCTAAGCAATCCACGCCTGTGGGCCCCCCTATCCGTATGTCAACTAGAATCGGTCTTTGAACTTTACCGCCTAAAAAAAATTAGTCCTAGAAACTTTTTTCGGTGTGGTTTTTGGTGACGTCAGAGTGAGACGTGATACCCTAAGGATGGATTTTTTTGTGCTTCTTCTGGTGCCCCCCAGACGGGATGCCCTAGGCAATTGCTTAATTTGATTAAGGGTAAGTCCGTCACTGCTTGCCCCGCGAGTTCGCCCGCGTGGATTTCATAATTTTTCTTTCAAACTTTAACATCCCCTCCACCCCTTTAAAGCGTAGTTTTGGTAATGATAATAGACTATAGCAGGTCAGTCTGTGGATGGGTGACTGTTCGTAACATATCGAGACTCCTCCGTGCCTCGGAAAGCACGTTAAGCCGTTGGCCCCGGTTGTCATTTGTAGATCTTTGACAGTCGTTACGGGTAGTCAGAAACCTGAAAGTCTGACAACCAGTCTTACCAAGGGGTATCGTGTTGCCCAGTTACTGGGTTGTGGAGGTCAGATAGGCAGTCGCTCCATGTAAAATACTGGTATTCAGCTGCATCCGGTTAGACTGGTAGCCGACCCCAACATAGTTGGGAAAAGGCTAGGCAGATGATGATGATGATGAATAGACTATAGCACTCAAGAATAATGTAAACTACAAAAAACTACTAAAGCTTTCTAACAGTGTAAAATTTTGAGAGTTGAATCATTCGTTCCGGAGATTACACCCTATATACAAACTTACAAAAAAAAATTACCTCTTTAAAAAATAACAAATAAAAGAAAAAGAAGAAGATGAAGCAAAAGAAGAAGCAGAATGTAAAATAGAAGCAGAATGTAAAAGTACAATTGGGCTTAGATAATAATTTCACTGCAATGCAGAGCAATTTGCCTCCTCTTTTTCTGATTCTTAAAATGTCAGGTAACTTAGGTAACTAAGAAAATTAGCTTGAAAAAACAAAATAATAATCTAATCAGCGTGTTACTGTCTCGATGCAGGGTTAAGGCCTTTTCTCATACAGTAGGTATGAGCATTAATCACCACGCTTGCTCAATTGATTATTTTTATTTATTTCACATTTTAAGGAGGCTTACAGACTTATAACGTAATAACAAGCTATTTATAAGCTTCCACATATACAAACAAAAGTTGAATAAGCGATGGCAACACAGTTTGAGTAACTTCAAAGTTCTAGTTCTTCTATGGAGAAAGAGCTTAAGAGCTAGTGCTAGCTAGCAGGTGCTATTAGTAAAAACAATATTACTCCAGATTTCCTCACGATATTTTCCTTCACCGAGATCAGGCATATTTAGACGTTAAATCATTATCACACGATATAAACTTAGAAAGTACATGGGAATTGAAAAAGACACATTGCAGCTTACCCGGATGTGAAGCACTCGTGAATGAGAGGTCTGGTGGTCTTGGAGGTGGAACTCCAAGCCACTGGGCCACCTGACTTCTGACATCTTCTGGCGATAGTGAAAAAAGAACACAAGAACACAAGAAAAAAAGAAAAATCGAATTGAGTGTGAGTTGAGCACACGTGGTAGGATTAAAACTTAGTATTCCGGTTATTTTTTAAGAGACTGGGATGAATACACCATGGATGACTTAAACAGAGAGAGATAGAGGGAGAGAGAAAGCATTTATAGTTTTTTTCTGTTTCGTTACACTTTTTCGTTACAAAAAAGTTTCATTTCATAAAGAAAGAAGAAGAAAAAAAGAGACAAAAGACGATTCTATTCTTAGAATTCAAAGATTTCCTCTAACATATCTTACACTGGGCCACAGCGACCGTAGTAGCTATAACTCCACACAAACTCCCACAAAGTACTGAAAGTAATGGATTCTGCGAATTACTTGAAACGTCTTCTAGCACTCCACACTGTTCAAAGGTGTGGCTTTCTATTAATTTCCCTTGAGAACTATGAATTCACCTGTGTTCATGTAAATCTCCGATGTTTGTAAGCTTTCATGGAATTAGTATTTGATGTCATTGATCCGCGATGTTTTTTCATTTTTTCTATTATTAAGTTTGTGTGACTATATAATCGAAAAAACATGGCATATCTGGCGCAGAAAAAATATTTGAATCGTATGCAGCCATCTCTATCCCTAAGATTTGCCTTTTTTTTGTTTGTTTTTGGCTTTTGGCAACTACCCTTTTTCTTTTTCTTCCAGGTCTGGGATTTCGCATGTAATCTTCTATATATATAAAAATGAATCCCTATTTCCCTTGGTCACGGCATCACGCGTGAACGGCTGGACCAATTTCGCTAATTCTTTTTACACGCTTTATATTAGTTTCACCTGTATGTACGTATGTATGTATGTATGTTTGTAACCGACTCCTTTGGACGCTATTTTGACCCACTTGAAACGGTCAGATTCCATTCAAATTTTGTACACCTATCAAAGACCGCTGACAATGCAATAATTCGAAAAAAAAAATATAAAGTTCAAAAAAAAAAAACTAAAAATCACGCTTTTATAAAAAATTCAACTAAAAATTGAAAAATAAATTATAGTTTAAAAATTATAGTTTGAAAAAACTAAAAAAACACGCTTTTATAGAAAATCCAACTAAAAAATAGAAAATAAAATTTAATAAATTTGGATTAAGAAAAGAGTAAATTAGAAAAAAATGTATATTTATGGAAAAAAGCGAGGGGTGCATAGTGTTAATATTGAAGAATACACGCCGATACATGGAGCCCGCTGTGAATGACAGTAACCATGGAAAAATAGAAAATGTTTATAACTATTGACACTATGCACCCCACGCTTTTTTCCATAAATATACATTTTTTTTCTAATTTACACTTTTCTTAATCCAAATTTATTAAATTTTATTTTCTATTTTTTAGTTGGATTTTCTATAAAAGCGTGTTTTTTTGGTTTTTTTAAACTATAATTTTTATTGTTGTGTTTGTTATTGTAAGGAGAAGGTTCTAATGAAAGAAAAAAACTAAGAAAGTTGCGCGGAACATTAGAACATTTAAGAAAACTTAACTACTATTTAAACTTCGCGCGTTTGACAGTTCGCGCCATTGACAGGATGACGTCTGTCAGGTCAGCTATGTATATACGAGTATACATGGAGTGTTTTATAACTATAAGGCATATATTTTTTAATCAAACAATCTAATGGTATCACTTAATATAATATAATATCATAATCGGTGCTGTTTTAATATGATCTTATATCATTTCGTATTATTTCCATTAATATAACTCATATCTAAACTAATGATTAAAAGTTATAAAATTCATTTGTAAATATGATCTAGTCAGCACTTAACATAATTAAATTTTATATCAAATGGATATCATCTAACTTACATTTTATATAAATTTAAGCCACAAATAAACACGACTCAGACTCGCCGAAGATTAAATAGTGAAACTTAGCATAAAAACTCAATAACACTGCTTGACCTAGGAATTGATTCGAGCCTTCGCTTAGCAGTCGCGCTTGCGATCACTAGGCCAACAAGGCAGTCTGTAGATATATTTCTTTTTAAATAAGACCTATAGACATGATTATTAAAAAAAGTGAACGATATATTAAATCAATATTATGTGAATACTTTACATAATTTTCAGTTCCTATAACGTTATTTTTGGGTATATAGTAAAAAATATAGGATTTATTAAACGATTATAATTGAATTATTACTTTATAATAATAGCCGCATTTTGCAAAAAAAACAAAATAATTGAATTGAATTCATAAAAAAGAATGTAATTAATTAATAAAAAGCTAAAATCACGAAAAATAAACATCCATAGCGATGCTGACACTAAGTTCACATAAATCACGAAGTTCGTTACTCCCGGTCAATAAATCACGATAAGTTTATTGTCTTGATACAGACTCGTGTGATAAGTACTGTCTGGATGCCTCACTAATAACTTGGAATAGATACATGGCTATAGAATTACGTTGGTAGCTCTCTAACAAACATTGTGATTCTGAAATTGTAACTGATACAATAAAATGGAACTATTCAAGTTTATATTTCATTAGTATCCATACTAATATTATAAATGGGAAAGTGTGTGTGTCTGTTTGTCCGTCTTTCACGCCTAAACCACTGAACGGATTTCGATAAAATTTGGCAGAGAGATAGGTTGCACCCCGGGAAAGGACATAGGCTACCTTTTTTATCAACAAACTTTGCGGGCGAAACCGCGGGCGGAAGCTAGTTTCTTATAAATTATTGCTAGCTTATAGGTGATGTACTTTAAAAAGGTCAGGTGCGTAGTACTTACAACCGGCGCGTTAGTATGACCGGATCGGAGATGTATGAACGTAAACGAAGCAAAAGAAGTATGTAAGAATCGTAGGAGGTGGCGTTCTTTAGTTTCTGCCTGAGGGTCCATGGAAAGAAGCGTGAGTTTAGGTATGTGTGTAAGTATCTCTAGTGTAGTGTGTAGTATTGTTATTGTATTGTAGGAGCTCGTGGCTACATAAAAACGGCCGAATGGGTTGACCGAAGGTGCTACGCTTTCCGAGGTCAGTCTATGGGTGACCGTTCGTAACATATCGAGACTCCTACGTGCCTCGGAAAGCACGTTAAGCCGTTGGTCCGTTTTGTCATTTTGTAGATCTTTGACGGTCTTTCGGGTAGTCAGAAGCCCGAAAGTCTCACAACCAGTCTTAATAAGGGGTATCGTTGCCAGTAACTGGGTTGTGGACGTCAGATAGGCTGTCGCTCCATGTAAAGTACTGGTATTCAACTGCCAACCCCAACATAGTTGGGAAAAATCTAGGCAGATAATGATGGTGTAAGTATTACTACTTTAAAAAGGAAATTAGTAAGTATTATATTCTACCTGTATTTTGTACTTTGAATGTTTGCTTAAGCCCCATTTAGACGGTGCAAGTTTCTTGCTTTCGGTATTCGTTATACATTATAGCGAAGGCAAACAATTGGCATACTACAAGTATTTACTAATATAAAAGTTACCCATCATCGTTCAGTATGTTCTTTTTTATTATTATTTTTTATCAGATAAAGTAGCCAGTTCGTGTTCACAATATTTCAGTAAAAAAAAAATATTTTTTAATTTAAATAATAATTATTACAGTTATTACTAAAAGGTGTTTTTTTTAGGAGTCAAGGGTTTCGGCTGATAACCAATTCTTGGCAACCCTCGAGGGGACTTAAGCATAATGCTGACGCTTCCACCTCAAAACCAACTTTTAAATAAAATTTTCCAAAACAAAGTTAAACAAAAATTAAACAAAAACTATATTTCTGTGTTTGTACTTGTACTAGCTGTAATGCTAGAGTCAATCAACACTTGTTCTACTGAACCACAGATAATAAATCATCAATGTATCACCTAGAGATAAGTAAAACCTCTTTACACAGATTACTAGAACGCTTTGACGTCATATAATCACGTGATGGCTACGTTTTTCATGCATTCATTAACTAAATCCTACCTGTGATATCAGTAGCATGTTGGTTCATTCAATAATGGATGAATGAGCTTCTTCGTTCGGAAATATATCACGCGTAATATCAAGTACAGAAGCCGGCACATCAAGCTATCCTAAACTATCAAATTTTCCCAATTGAGCATGAACCTTATTCTGTTGTAATAAAGTTGAAAAACTATAAGAGAAATTTGACAGATTGAGGTAGCTTCATTTGCTGGGATCTACACCAAGATTCCAAAAGCTATGTTACAAGTTATAGTATTTAAATACGCCATAACATTTAATCTACAAAACGCCTAATGCTTTGAACACCAGCAACAAAACATAGGTAATAAAAATAATGGGAATGACCTTTTTGCGTTTTGAGGGAAGGTAATTTGAATAGATGCTTTTTGTTTTTTTTTTAATCGTTGCTCCCACTCTCGGAATTCCGGAATTTGTCCTGCATCGTGGGTGCCTTTACAAACATTTAAGCTCACATACGCAAATAGCCAGACACGGAACAACTACCATTAAACAGTATATTTAATTTGATTTATTTAGTGTGCAAGTCAGTAGGTATTTTTGGTTTAACTTTGAAATACTTTGTTAAAAAAAGGTAATATACATATCGATTTAATAACATGCCCATAATATTCAATATACAAACCATCCAGTACTTGACATATTCCATTCATAACACCACCACAACTAATAGGAAACAGTGGAGCATTCTCATAAGGAAAACAAAATAACAAAACAATATGTTTTTCTTTCCTAGAATGTAGAACATCTTAGTCACAATTTACTCTCGTCTTCAGACCTCGTCTGAATAACAACGAAACTAATTGATTCATGATGTATCTACGTCAATTGATTCTCAATACGGATGTGCCTGTGGTGGTATGCAAAAAAACCTATGAAATGATATGTGTAAAATTATTACTTATGAGTAATGAGGACTCATTTTCCTGCTGTCCTTAGCCAATTCACAAGATATTTCAAACCGTTTAGTTGACCGTTCCCGAGATCCAAAGGCTGTCTTCTACTTTGACCGGAGGCTAAGCATTGCCATTCAACGTGGCAATGCCGTCAGTCTTTTGGGTACTTTACCAGTCGGCAGCAATAAGGATGAATTTTTCGACGCCGTTTTATAATTTACGGTAAGGTTTATTAAGTTATGATAGTTTATTGTTTTTTTTTATGTGTTTATAGTTAGCACTTAATTGAAATGAATCATTATTTACAAGAAAGAAAGAAATCCTTGTATTGGCAACAAGTTGATAAACCGAATGTAGATAGGTCAACATTTGCCAAGCCTTTTCCACACCATGTTGGAGTCGACTTCCAGACCGGATGCAGCTGAATTTTACGAACCAGTATTTTACGTGGAGCGACTGCCTTTCAGACCTCCACAACCCAGTTACTGGGCAATACGATATCCCTTGGTAAGACTGCTTGTCAGGCTTCGGACCACCCATAACTACTCTCAAAAATAAAATATATGAAAAAATCATGAATTTAATTACGTTCTGTCTAAGATTTTCATGTATTTATTTTTAACCTTTGATAATTCCAGTACTTGCTTCCACTAGACCAATCAAGCAGGCAGCTTTGAACTTTAAGCATAAATATACGTACGAAAATGTACTCTGTTCTTTGAATTGAGTGTTATTTTTGACATAGCTCTGTTTACAGTTTCTTTGACGGGGGCGTAGAAAACGCCCCCGTCAAAGAAACAGTTACGTAAGCCTCAAACTTTTGCGTGTGTAGTAAACACACGCAAAAGTTTGAGGCTTGCGTAACTGTGACGGAGTTACCAATCTAATAATAAATGCAGGTCAATGAAAACGATTTAACATAAAAATATTATTGGGCAACTCGAAAATATCTAGGCTGTCGATGATGTTTAAGTCATATGTAATGTAAGAGGAAAACCCCAATAACACTTAACTTGACTCGAAAATCGAACTCGTGACCCCATGCTCAGCAGAAGAGCTCGCTACCGAACTCGCTACTAACGATTCAGTCTTTTATTTACCTAAGAATATTCTGTCCTTTAGAACTTGTATAATATTACCCTTTCATTCTCGATTCTTTGTCAAACCCTTATTAAGTTTTATTAAGAACAAAAAAATACAATTAAGGATCTTGTATTACGACAGTAAAAGGTTTCCTTGCCACGAGCTTTTATTACTAAAGTAAGTTATTCCTACAGGTACAATGGAAAATATTAAATTCTGTCGTTACAGCAACGCAGGTACATTTTGCTGTTAATTCGGCCGCATGCCTCCCTGAGGTCTCCGCAAAGGGTACGAAGTTAAACAAAGTTTAAACGTATATCCAGTTAATTTTGACTGTAGGTTCTATACATACCTTCGTTATGTCATACTGAATTGAAGGTCGAAGTAAACCAATCATATTATGTTGAAATAAGTATATCTAGACAAATGACAAATTGAAGTGTCTATTTGTAATGCTAAAAGAATAGTTTTTAGTTACAGTACGTAGTAGTTACATACGGTAGTTAAAAAAAAATAACATTATTTTTTTCTGTGTGTCTGTCTGTTTGTTTGAGGTAATCTCCAAAATGGCTGGACCGATTTCAACGAGACTTTTTCTGGCAGATAACTAATAGGAGTAACTTAGGCTACATTTGTTTTAGAAAAAGAATCAGGGACCATTAACGCATGTATGGTAAATTCCATGAAAACAAAGTTACTAATTTCATATTTGACACGCGCTTAATCTTTCTGTGGCAAAAAAACATTTTGCTTCGTTTATTTTTCCACAATCATTTGACAAGACGGAACCACCGTTTGAATTTTATTTAAAATGTGTATAGACGCCAGCACATCAAGCTATCCCAAACTGTGAAATATTTCAAATTGGACATGAACCTTATTCGGTTGTAATAAAGTCGAAAAACTATCAAAGAAATTTGACACATTGCGGTAGCTTGATGTGCTGCCCTCTGTACACCAACAGCTTACATCTTGTACATTCATTTGTAAAAGTTAATAAGTCACAGGCCTTATATTTTATTTAGGTATTATATTTATAGTTTATAATCTTTAAACACTACTTTTTTTCTGTTCCCTTTTCTTTTAAGAAATTTCACCTACTTACCTTACCATTGTTTCTCTCCATCACCCAAAGGTTAAATGATAGAAAATGCCTATGGCATTAAGTCCGCCTTTTTACATTTGTGTACTTAAAGTAATAAATAAATACATAGATATAAGAACTGTGACTTATCTTATACCTTTAAACGAGCAATTCTTGTATATATGTATTTAAATATATAATCTGAATCTCGGAAACGGCTCCAACGATTTTCATAAAATTTAGTATGCAGGGGGTTTCGGGGCGGTAAATCGATCTAGCTAGGTTTCATGTTTATAAAACGTCGTTTTATCCGAGCAAAGTTCGGTCATCCAGGTACCTAACTTTAATTACTGTATGAACCAATTATAGGAACACACGACACTCACATAATGGAATTGATAACAAGTGTATCAATAAATAACTCACTTTCCCCTTACAAAAATATTCATAGTATTCAAATATTCACATCCAACAGAAAATTCCAGGGTCCTTAACACTTTAAACGCCAATTGACCGACTAACAATACATTTTCTATTATGTCTTGTTACCTGGCGGTTAAGGTGTTAATAGTCGTTTTTTATAGGTTTTGAACACTCGTCATCGGTATCCACATATCTAAATATTATGTCGTCAACATTATCGATAATTATGTACGTATAATTACGTACATATGTCTATAACTACAGGTAATTCTAAGGTCGTTCCAATAAACAGTATCTACCTACCTATGTTCGTATACATTTTTAATCCAGCTGCATTTTTCATTCAAAGCTTTTCATCGCCAACTACGATTGATTGTAAAAACGATTCCATACAAAAATATGAACCATTTGTTGAAGTCGGAATCAGCATAAGCCTGGTAGCTCTCTCTGATCCAAACAATAGTAAAACAAAACACAGTTTCACTAACTTTTAATGGAAACTCTGTCGTTTAACTGAACGAGTGTGTCGGACAGTAACTTTTAGATTGCGTTCAACTTTGTTTGTGCCGCAATAGATTGATTCCATTTGTGAGAATGCATAATGGATCCGTGCGTCATTGTATTGGTCTTTTATAGGCGAGAAATTCTAAACAATTGCCAGACTTAAGTGGTCTGGGTAGATATTTGCGAACGGATGGCCGATATGAGAGGGGTGATAGATTCTGGAGTCCGCTTATGAGAAGAGGCTGCGCTTATGGTGACGCTTGGGCTCTCCCAAGCGTCACCATAAGCGCAGCCTCTGCCTATGATCGGCAATAGACGTGTAGCGACAACCTTCACGCCACATATGAACTAAATCTATGGTATCCTACATCGCGATATTAAAGTGATCCGCGCCATTGAACATATACATATACAAGAACCCGCCAACAACCGTCGGCAGACACTACACCCGTCTGGTCGAAGGATCCTCCGTTTTTTATAGTGGATGGGGAACTTTACACCCTGTTCCTCATACTCGAGATCATGATGATGACAATGATGTCAGAAAAACTAAAAGAGCTTGCCTTTTTTATTTTGTTTTATTCCTCTTTTTAGTTTCCACGTCGTTGGTCTAGTGGCGGCAGGTACTACTTCTAAGCATAAGGTCTTGAGTTCGATTCAGGGGTCGGATTAAGTATAATAAGGGTGTTCCCATCTGTAATAATCCGGAGTAAAATTTGATAGCTTTAAGTTCGCTCCTGAGCAAGTACCAATGTGAGTTTTCAATTCATATGTACTTTCTAAGTTTATCTTGGACACCACTGACATCGGTGAAGGAAAACATCGTGGGGAAACCTGGACTTTTTTTTTTTTTTTTTTAAAACGTTGCCCCACACTAGGAATTTCTCCTGTATCGTGGGTGCGTCTACAAACATTTAAACTCACATACACAAACAGCCAGACCCGGAACAACTACCTGTAGGCCATACAAATATTTGTTCCGTGTGGGGATCGAACCCACAACACGCGGCGCAGCAGCCGATGGCTCAACCGACGCGCCAACCGTGTCGTCTACATGTAGTACACCTATTTTGCCAGTTCCGTTTTAGTCGCAGGTAATAAAGGGCGAACTTAATACCAGCCTATTTCTGTCCCACTGCAGGGCAAAGGTCTCTTCTCATACAGAGAAGGCACGAGCATTAATCACCACGCTTGCTCAAGAAGAGTTGGCGATTTCAGACTTATATAATTAATATAAGTCTGAAATCGAGAGACCTTTGCCCTGCAGTGGGACAGAAATAGGCTGGTATTAAGTTCGCCCTTTATTACCTGCGACTAAAACGGAACTGGCAAAATAGGTGTACTACATGTACACCTCTGCCTCACTCTTTACGGAATACAGGCGTGATGTTATGATTCAATCTATTTGGTTGAATGAACCTTATTTCACACGTAGGTTATCTTGTATTTCAGTTTTACAACACCATAACATACAGCCGTAAAGTTTTTCATCTCGATATATATAAAAAAAAGCTTTTTAATTTACTTTTAAACAAATACCTGGCACGTTCGAAAACATCATGAATTCTGTGTAAAAGTTTAATATAATGTTAACAGTAAAAAGTGCGGTGAACCGAGGGAGAATAATATAAAATCAGTCATGCACGAAGCGTATTTAAGTACTTGAAAATGATTAAATTGTTGATTTTAAAATATCGATTATTTTTCAGATCGTAAAAGAATTTGACATAGGTCATTGACGCATTGCTCTTAAAATTCAGGTGAAGTGGTTATTTAATGACTTAACATAAACATTATTATAAATCCATGTGTTTTTCCGATGGGGGTCGACAGAAACTACAGTACGCCACCTGCTACACTTATTTGGCTTTGGTTAGGGATCGTCCTTTAACCACGTGCGGCTCCTCTTTCGAGGGGCTTTGGAAATAGTCACAAAATATTGAAAGGGGGAGGAGGGTGTACTGAGATAACATTGTATTTAAAGACATCATTCTGAAAACTTAAAAAAAGACTTGGTATCAAAAAAGTACAGGTGATTTTGGATATGGAGAATTGGGAGGTGGGTACACGAAAACCTCATCACGTGTCAATGGGGGGAAAGGACAGCAAAATGTTCCACAAATCATCACGTGATCAATGGACGACCCCTTACGTTCATACATGTCACGCATGCTAAATGTTAGATTTATGTTGTACACAGAAATGTGTCATTGGTTGAATAAATACGAGCAGAGAATCTCCAGAGAGTTTCATAATAAGTAAAAAAGGTCAAGTTTTTATAGGAATACAAATGAAAACAAAAGCCTATCACACATTTCGACGACGAGGTTTTGACGTTAGTTTTATTGCATATTTTTATAATTTGACTAAGTTAATTCTAATGTGACACCTTACGTTACATATTGGACATTAATAAAAAATATTTGTACGCCGTTAAGGCAAAACATAACTGTGCTAAGTATGATAATTTTATTTAACATCTTGCATGCCATGTGTGTATACTTATGTTTAACAAATAAATGATTCTTATTCTTATTCACACTCCAATTTTGCTAAGCAAAACACGATCGAAATATCAATATAACGCCACCCTCCCTTGTACGCAAAAAATATTAAAAACCAAAGGGTCCTGAACCATCAATCATCATAGTTTACACATCATTGCTTTAAGGGCGATAACCCGACAAATCTGCAAGTAACACCAGAAAAAACTATATGTAAATCTACCACGCCTCGACATCCGATGCTTTCAAAAAGAAATGTAATTTGAATGTATACCCTGTTCCAATACTCTTTGAAGAAAGTGTACACAAATAGCTCAGGACACGTGCCTTTGGAGTGCCACTTACAAATTAAGGGATTAGATTAGATTATCTGAATATACTAGCTGTGGGCCGCGGTTTTACCCGCTAGTAAGGGTCGTAACGTGGTAGTAACAGCCCATAATCCTCCTCAGAATTGGGCTATCAAATGGAAACAGATTTTTTTTAATAAGACTGGCAGAAAAAAAAATCTTAAGCTTTGTTCTTATTATAAACATAGATAAGCCCGACAGCTAATTTCTCTTTTGATTGAGGTTATTATGGCTATAAAAATCGTAGACGATCTTTCAATTACAATTAAATAATGTTATTCAAACAATAAATGTTTGAAAAAGTCGTGAGATGTGAAGATAAAACCTTTTAAGTGCACATAAGAGTGTTTGCGTAAGAATTAACCGTGTGTCTGCCATAAATGGTTGATGTAAACGTAACGTCAATTCGAACAATTTTAAAAAATGAGAATGCGACTTTTCGGTAGCATTAAACGTATTATAATACACAATTAGTATCACCCATAGATAGCGTTGCCAGGCGTCCGGATAAAACCGAACATAGGTAGGCTTTTTGATAAGGTGTTTGGCCAAAATAAACAGTGTCCGGCTTGTCCGGCTTTTGTAAGACTAAGCTTAGCATACTCAGACCGATGTTTTTCAACTGCCCAACACGATAAGTCACTATCATAAGTAAGAACACTATTTATATACAATTTTATGCCGTACCTATTAATACTGAGACAATAATGTAGGGTGTCCGGCCTTTCTACCCAAATGTCCGGCCAAACTGGCTGGTCTATCCGACTATAAGGTTTGGCGACCTGGCAACCCTACCCATAGATATATCAAAATGTCTCAAAAACAAATTAGTTTTAAATTAAAAGAAACGAGTACCATAAAACAGGGTGAATAGAAACGCAGGGGTGAGTAGAAAAAAAACTTTGAAGGGCATTTTCGCGTTAGTTTAAAATTGACAAGGAATGTTACTTTTTTTTAAGGAATTGAAATGAATAATTTCAACACCTTGTCAGTAATTAATCATTAAATGTTGAATCAATGTTTAAATCACATTTAAAGTGGTGTTTCCATTCACTTTTACTGTATATTTACGTTGTGCGTTCGTACCTGGCACACCCAACAGGGTTTGTTTACACTTTCACTATAAACTTTTGGAACGAATAATAAATACGTTCAGTCAACCGTTCTTGTCCGCCATTTTTATTGGCTAGACGGGACGGGTGTTGATGTAAAAACTCGCAAGTTTAGTGAAAAATATTAGTTTCAAACAAGTCTGTGAAGATGAAATGTGCAAAGTTTTGCTTAGTTTAAAAACAGTTAAATGTTTTAAAGTTGCGAAATGGCCTTAAGTCTTTCTTAAATGTTCATTGAGGTTTTTGGGTTGGACTTTTGCCCGTTTTCACTAACGCTTGGTCTAAACTAATATAATAAAGAGGAAAGATTTGTACGTGTATATTTTTGTACGTTTATTTGTAATGGATACATTTAAAAATTACTTAACTGTTTTTTTTTAATTATTTCTCTAAAGAAATCTTCATCATCAGCGAGTCACAAAGGTTATATTTTATTTTCAAAACTACGCTTTATTGTTAACTAACTGTGCCCCGTGGGCTTACCCGCTCTTGAGGGTCGTAGTTGATATTATGTAGCCTCTAAACTTCCTAACCAATTGGGTTATCAAATGCGACTGGTAGTGACAGATTTAGGAGTTAAAACAAAAAACCAAACAAACTCTCCAACTTTAATAATTATATTAGGTCTTTACCTATGAAATTGCCGTTCTGCAGTACTGGCCATTTCAAATCAAAATATTTTTTGTTTGGCTAAGAATTGTAATTTCAAATTAATTTTATTTTAAAAACATGGATTTTTTTTTCCAAAAGTAGTCATTTGTTTATTGATTAGTGTTACATTTTCATCGCATTTAAATCTTTTTCGTCATCATGGATACGTTAAAAATTCGAGTAATTATGGAATATGAGTACCGTCGTGGCAGCAACGCGGCACAAGCGGCACGCAACATCAACGACGTTTACGGAGCTAACACTACAAACCAACGCACTACCTGTTATTGGTTTGCTCGCTTCCGTTCTGGAAATTTCGACCTGAAAAATGAACCTCACGGTCGTCTGAAGACTTTGGTCGACAATGACGAATTAAAGGCGATTGTGGAAGCTGATGATACACAATCTACGGCTGAATTAGCAGCAGCTTTCGACGTTAGCGTCAATACAATATTGGTCCATTTGCGTCAAATTGGCAAGGTAAAAAAGCTTGACAAATGGGTGCCCCACGAACTCAATGAACGCCAGCGCGAAGTACGCGTCGAGACGTGCCTTGCACTGCTCAACAGACACACAAATGAAGGAATTTTGAACCGCATTGTTACCTGCGATGAAAAATGGATTCTGTTTGATAACCGCAAGCGCTCAGCAAGTTGGTTGGATCCTGGTTCAGCACCTAAACAATGCCCTAAACGAAAACTTACCCCAAGAAAAGTGATGGTCACTGTTTGGTGGTCTAGCGCCGGTGTGATTCAACACAGCTTCTTACCAAACGGGGTGAGCATTACTGCAGATGTGTACTGTGAAGAATTGAACACAATGATGGAGAAGCTGGCACATCTCCAACCAGCATTGGTCAATCGCTCGTCTCCGCTGCTCCTGCACGACAACGCGCGACCTCATACTGCACAGCAGACGGTCTCCAAGTTGCAAGAACTGGGGTTGGAAGCTCTCCGTCATCCGTCCTACTCACCAGACCTTGCGCCTACAGACTACTACTTTTTCCAGAATTTGGATAACTTCTTGGCGGGAAAAAAATTCAATACCCGAGAGGCAGTACAAAATGCCTTTGAAGAATTTGTTGCCTCCCGTCCAGCTGATTTCTTTAAGAAGGGCATCAATAAACTGCCACTGCGTTGGCAAAGATGCATTGATTGCATGGGTGATTATTTCGATTAATACAAATAAAAAATACATGAAAAAAATTCTTTTAAATTTTTTCATACAAAACGGCAATTTCATAGGTAAAGACCTATTATTAGTCGTAGTATCTTGTCTCAAAAGTTTCAAAACAAAGCTACTATAGGAATAAGTAGATCGTCAGACAGCATCTGTCTGGTATTACCGCTGAAATGGACCCTTTTGGCGCAGCCGTGACTCACACATTTTATTTTTAGAAGCTTGTCATTTTTTATTTGCCCATTTTGGTGTTCCGAGTAACATGTTGCCAATTAAATATTTTTCTTTCTTACTGTTCTGTTGTACTTCAAAAATAATAACAACGCAGAACATAATAATATGATGTGTGTATTGTGTGTGTTGTTGTGTATTGTGTGTGTTGTTGTTGTGTGTGTGTGTGTGTGTGTATAGTGTGTGTTGTTGTGTGTGCGTGTTTGTGATGTGTAATAATGTGCGAGGATCTTACTATTGTAGCCTATTGGCTTAAAGCTAAGTTACAATTGTGACCTCTGAGTTTGTTTTGGTGTTCCCTCTCAGAGCAGTCAGATAATAAACACCGAACGCACCCAGTCTAAAAAACTGTTTGCGTGTTTGTTAAAACCAATTCACAGATATAAATATAATTTTTCACAGCAAATTTTTGTGCGTCTTTACTAAGAGCAATGACAACGCTCCAGCCACTTCATTTACGAGCTAAACTAATAAAAATACCAAGACGGAAATACGTCCATGAATTCACCATAACATGTCTTAAGTACCAGCCATTATATACCCGGAAATCTATTGCGAATGACCACAACGGCCAGGCTAACTGACGCTGGCTTTTAATCTGATAAAAAAGGGACCACTTACTTATATTACTTCGACAATATAACCTTTATATAATCTTCATAGTTTCATACTTCGAAGAAAGTAGTTGGAAATATAATGGATCGCTTTGACATACATACATCGGGTGGAACAGGAGGCCATTTTGAATTAGGTACACTCCTGGGTATTTTTAAAGCTCCATTGGCGTAATTGAATGCCGTTACTTGCCATTAATGCAAGTCTGATGCACCCGGCTAATATTTTTGTAACAGAGGATTACTCATCTACTCGTTGACCGCAAATAGATTCGGTAACATGCTATTTTACTTTTAATTACCTAAGTTTTAATTTACTTTATGCTTAGTCATTGATGATTTTTCATCGATGATTAAAATAACTATGTTACACTTTCTAGCCTGAATAGTAGAAGCCTTTGCTAAGGTCAGTCTGTGAGTGACTTATCCCATGGCATACCAAGTCTCGGACAGCACTTTAAGTGGCTTGTTCCGGCTGTCATTCGTTGGTTTTTGACAGTCGTTAAAAGCCCGAATACGATAAGGCTGGGAAGGTGACCCGAACATAGTTGGCGGCTAAAACGGCTGGGCAAATAATGACGGAAAAAGAAAAACAAGTGCTTACCAGTTTCCGAAAATCTTGTCAAGTTTCGGGAATCTAACCCAATTTAAGAAGTCATGCAGTAGTGCTTGCGACTACTAGACCAACGAGACTCATCAGCTGCCTAGCCTTTTCGCAACTATATTGGGGTTGGCTTCTAGTCTAACCAGATGCAGCTGAATACCAGTATTTTACTTGAAGTGACTATCTATCTGACCTCCACAGCCCAGTTAATGGGCAAAACGATAGCCCTTGGTAAGACTGATTGTCAGACTTTCGGGCCTCTGACTACCTGTAACGACTGTCAAAGATCTACAAATGACAGACTTCACCAATGGCTTAACGTGCTTTCCACCACGGCGGAGTCCCGATAAGTTACGACCGGTCACCCACCCACGGACTGACCTCGGCAAGCGTAGCTTAACCTTCGATCAAGTCGTGCGGCTGTTTAATTTAGCCACGAGCCTTAGACCAAAGAGACTGTCAACGACAAACAAATGATTACTATAAAGTAGTTTCACGTCTCTGATACCTCTATCATTCCATTTAAACGCTCTTCCAAGCAATCGAGCTATACGGTCTGATTGCCTCGCTCGAAAGTATAGAAATGCGAGGATAAATTACAACCTATATTAAGTTTTCGATATATGGCCCACAATATGCTGGAAAACAAAGAGAAATGGTACAGGAATGAAGGGGCGAGGGTTAAAGGAAATCCGTACAATGCAATAAGAAGCGGATGGATCCTGCTCTTTGTCCTCATTGTTCGTTATTATTTTGTCTTTTTAGGGTTCTCAAACGAAATGGTAAAAAAGGAACGCTTACTGTGTGACTTTGTGCGTCTGCCTGTCGGCCTGTTTATTCCATATTTATTATTTAAAAAATACATGAATGAAATAAAGAATGTACTCGCAAGTAGGTAAATCGCAGAACTGGTTATTTCACCACTGTACATTCGCTTCAATTTACAACAAAAATCTTCTCTTTTATATGAAGATAATAAAAAAAATTGCAGCTTTTTTCCATTTGTACGGTTCCATGCCACATAAGGAAAATAAAGGTTATAAGTGAACACAATACAAAATACGGTTAAAATATTCAAAATGTTTTTGCTACATATATATATATATATATATACTTGCAAATAAATCAAAACCTATTATTATAGGGATCTAGTATATTTGGCGAGAAGCAAGGTAGCACAGGTAAAGGAAAAAGTCCGAAGATCGTTGAGTTGTAGTTTAAGCACTTAAAAAATATTTTTCGACTTAAACCTTATATTTGCAATTGGAGAATTGACCGTGACGTTTATCGTCATCGATGTATGGGTGAACCTTTTACTAATTACAAAGTAAAGTTCGCCTTCAATCTTACCTAACTTTTCCTCACAGTAATGTTCGGTACTTCTATACTTTATGAACTTCAGTAGCTATTTGGTAAAAGTATCTATACAATATTATCTAACGTTCTTACGGAACCCGCGGTGCACGAGTCCGACTCGCATTAGTCCGGTTTTTTTTTAACTTGCAAACGGTCTGTAAATTAAGATACCACTTGAAACGCGTCTGTTCCAGTTTGTGTCTTAGTTTTTTGTTTTAAAACAAAACAGTTGTAATCGACCAAGTTCACGGAGCGAAAGAGGGCGAGCTCGGAGCTTGAGCAGAAAAACACTTGAGCGATTTTGTTATTTCTTTTGTTTTACCTCATTTCTCACGCAATAATGGAAATTCTTTCAAATTCCAATGGGAATTTGAAAGAATTTCGATACTTACACAATGTGGATTTTTTTTCAAACTGCCGGTTTTATAAACCAAACTTCCCTTACTTATAATTTTTTTCTTTTAAATTTATTTTGTGTCTAGGATAAACTTAGTAAATTAGTATGTATAAATTGAAATAGTCACATTGGTAGTTGCTCAGATATGAACCCAAATCCAAGGAATAAGACTTTGGTGGGGTTAGAGACTAGTTACAAATATTTTACATCATTAGTCAAAATCATAATTATCATCATGTGCGTAAGCCTTTCTCCATGTTCGGGCGAGCTTCCAGTCTAACCGTCTGCAGCTGAATACCTGTATTTACGTGGGTTATCTGCCTATCTGACCTCCACATCCCAGTTACTGGGTAACACGACACTCTTTAACTGAAGTGTTAGTATTGTACACACCACATACTTGATTATTTCATGTTATATGTCTGTGGACTAGCCGGTCGATAATGTTTTTTGAATTTGGAACCTCAACTAAAAGTTTGTATAAAACCTTTTAGGTACCGAAAAGAACTCATTTAAAAAATATAGAATTCTCCTTGGGTATAAAGTTCTCATTTTCTTGCATTAGGTTAAATCCCTCTGTGCATAATCTACTATTAAAATGAATAATAAATCACTATGAAGGTAGCTTCGTAACTGTAGTAATGGTACAATATCGCACATACTGCGAACAACGAGAACGTTCCGCATTACCAAGTGTATTTATTATGGCAATATAATGGCTTATGGTCCATTGTAGTGAAGTACGGAACGCGCTTCTGTTTAACATTAAATTGTACTGAATTTACAAGCAGACCATTAAAAGATAAATAACATAGGTATTCGGTAGGTACTACTCGTATAATAAAATGATAAAATTATTAGTGATTTTTCATTACATATTGAGACACCTTTGTGTCACGCAATGCACGTTAAGCCGTTGGTCCCGACTGTCATTTATAGATCTTTTTGGTAGTCAGAAACCCGAAAGTCTGGCATCCAGTCTCACAAAGGGAGTCAGTCTCAGGGGTACCGTGTTGCTTAGGGTTGTGGAGGCCAGATAGGCAGTCGCTCCAGGTAAAATACTGGTATTCAGCTTCATCTGGTTAGACTCGCAGGACTCTCGATATGTTCCGAATGGTCACCCATCCATAGACTGACATCGGCAAGCGTAGCTAACCCGATCAACCCACGAGCTCATCGAACATAAAAATATATAAATATACAAAAACATGTCTAATTAAGAACCTCGTCCTATATTTTCGTCAGTTAAAAATAACAACAACGACGCAGCGGGCTCAGCTAGGCCAACATGAACTGTCCACCCACCCATTTTCGTTTGTTTCACAGACGGCCAGTGCACCATGAGTAGTCGCCTAGGTAATAGCCACTAGTTTGTATGCTAATTGCTAGTGCCCCCGCCGGCGTGATGTGTTTACTTACCGTGTAGGAGGTGGAACGTCACTTTATAACGAGCAGTGTACCTACTTGACGTGACCATACGTCCCGCTTTGAGCTGGACAGTCTCGCTTTTATCTTTTAGCTATCCCCAAAATACTCACGTCACAATATCCCACTTAGTCTAAACAAAATTGAATTAGTACATTTTCACCAACCACGACAGAAATCGGCGTTCCTCCCATAACCGTCTTCTTCAATGCCCGACTCACCGTACACTAAGTCCGCCTCTGTACATTTGTGTGCTTAAAGTATTAAATAAATAAAAATATCAGTGGATGGAGAGTTTTTCCACTTCCACATCAATATTCTCAACTTTTACGAATATGTGTTGTGTGACGTAATGTTGAATGATAGATAAAGGAATGATGTCATAAAACAACGTTGTGGCTTAAAAGAAAATGTAGTTACAAAAATTGTAAAGAGTGTGCTCAGGTTTGGTCACGTTGAGAGGATGAATGAAAGACGATTAACAAAAGGTATAGGAACTTACACGGCAGAAATTCAGTTCCGCAACTTTGCGTGTGTATTCAGTGTCTCGAGCGCTGAAGCGCTGACAGAAGCGGAATGAACACTACGGGCGGACACACGTGGCGCGGGCGGCTCCCCGCTGCTTTCGCCCCCGGATCTTCGTCAACAATCGAACCGAACTTCGGTCGCGTATAATGAGTGCTCACAGAATAAGTTGCCGCTGAAATTACGCTCCACCAAAGTTAGGCTGTACGCTATGACGCGACGTAATTTAGGCATAGTGTGTCGTCAATAATTCAAATAGCATTACAGGCGAAATTTTGCTGAACTTCGGACAACTGAACTGAACTGCGTTCAGACACTAAGGCAGATGTACGCGGAAACGCCGGGAGGGGACGCACTGACCTTATTGGTGATAATCTTCAAAAAAGTCAGATGAGTGATACTCGCAACCGGCGTGCATGTGTAAACAAAGAGCAAGAAGTAAACGAAGCACAAGAAGTATGTAAGGATCGTAGCAGGTGGCTTTCTGTAGTTTCTGCCTACCCCCATGGGAAAACGCATGAGTTTGTGTAAGCAGTACGAATTTTTGTATAATAATTGAGTATCCTAGCACGAATTTCTTACGAGAAGTTTACCAACCGAAAACGTTAACAATTAGTACTAAGATTGAAACAGCGCCTCTACATGTTAGTACGTGAACCTACGACTAATTTCGTTTGACTAATAACTAAATGATTTGGCGTCTGCAAGAAATTCGTCCTACATCTTGATAGCAAAAGGTTCCATTCAAGGTATAAACTTTATCGTATAGTAAACATCTCATTAGTTCGTTTTTACGTATTTTGGTTGTTGATCATTAATAATTTCTTAACTTGTGTTTTATTTTTAAATCAAATAACATCCCGCCTGTATTCCATTAAGGAGTAGGCAGAGGTGTACCTATAGGACAGCCACATTTCGCCAGTTATGTTTAAGTACCGTAGGGTGAACCTTTTATCACCAACCACAAATCCAGACACCGAACTGAGTAATTAAACGACGAAAGCAAACGAAGAACCCAATAACACTGACCGACCTGAGATTCTAACCAAGGATGTCATGCTCAGCAGTAGTGCCATCATAGCCTACCATCAACCAGGCAGCCCATATTTAAATCAATTTTAATTTAATTTGTCCCGCTATAAGGGATAAAATAAATGGTCACGTATATTATGGTGAAAGTAGGTATATGCAGGAACATCATCTGCCAAGCCTTTTCCTAATTATGTTGGGGTCGGCTTCTACTCTAACCGGATGCAGCTGAATACCAGTATTTTACATGGAGCGACTGCCTATCTGATCTCCACAACTCAGTTACTGGGCAACACAATACCCCTTGGTAAGACTGGTTGTCAGACATTCGGGCTTCTGAATACCCGCAAAGACTGTCAAAGAACTACAAATAACAGTATTAAGTACTTATTTACCTACGTAATTTTAAGATTCCGTCCAAACAAGTTAAAATGTGACATGACGTCACGCCTATGTAGATTTTATACTGAGTTGTGACATAGCGAGCCCCCACTCGTCAATTTTAATGCGTTTTATCTACATTGTTTTTCATAAAGCAAAAAATACATGACTATTTTTTGTTAATATTTATTTATTACCTACATGTCTGATGAACTAAAAATAATTTCTTTTTTTTTGCCATGGCATCATCCCTATTGTCATTATAAACCGTACGTCAAGAGTATCGTATCAAGACCAAATCCTTACCTAAAAAGTATTTTCATTATTTACGTTCATACAGTAGCTAGATACATTATCATTTGAAAAAACAAACAAGGCTTATCATTAATAGCACCGTCATCTGTACAATGTTTACGAACGTATCACCAGCGTTGGTTACAGAAAACGTTCCATTTAGACAATCTATTTCATTCATAAAACTCAAGGTCCAATCATATTCAGCGCTAACTCGATTCACGCCGCATATGATGTCATCAATTGAAGCTTGATCATTTTTAAAGTCTTCATTTTATTTTTTGTCGCTCCATGAATACCTAATACTGGTACCGGTCTTCTGCTATTCGGTTAGTTGTGAAAGTCAGATAGGCAGTCGCTCCATGTAAAAACCTGGTATTCAGCTGGACCTAGTTAGCCTGGAAGCCGACCCCAGCAAAGTTGGGAAAAGGCTAGGCAGATGATGATGATGATTTGGATTTTTTTTAAGTTTCCTTTTAAGGTGGTCCTATTGCGACCAAGCCAGGATCTGATAATAGAATCCTGGAGAAATCGAGGGAACTCTTCTAATATTATAGACACATATAGCGAATAGGGTTTTTTATTTTTAAATTAACTTGTACTTTTGTATATGCAAACATTCTTGGCTTGTACCATCGCTTGCAATACTCATCATCAAATACCTCATCTTTTCCAAAAATAATGTTTGGGTCGACTTCCAATCTAATCGTATGCAGCTGAATACCAATATTTTACATGGATCGACTGCTTATCTGCATCCACAGTCTTGAGTGACGACGTCTGACAGACAGTCGGTCTGTGAATGGGTCACGGACCGACTGTCTGTCACCATGCACTACATATCGACACAACTCGGTGCCTCGGAAAGCCCGATAACCCATTGGTCTCAGCTGTCATTTGTCAGAAGCGAGAAATACAACTTTTTTTTTAAACCCCAAACTAGGAATTTCTTCTGTGTCGTGGGTGCGACTACAAACATTGAAAATCACATATACGAACAGCCAGACCCGGAACAACTACCTGTGGGCCATATAGTGTTTTGTTCCGTGCGGTAACAGAACCCACGACACGCGGCGCAGCAGTCGATCGCTCAGCCGCTGTGCCAACCGTGCCGCACAATACTCTTCACTACATAGTATAAAACAAAGTCGCTTGCTCTGTCCCTATATCCCTATGTATGCTTAAATCTTTAAAACTCCGAAACGGATTTTAATGCGGTTTTTTTAATAGATAGAGTGATTGAAGAGGAAGGTTTACATATATAATACATATATATTTTATACCCGTGCGAAGCTGGAGCGGGCCGCTAGTTAATTCTAAAAATAACTGGCTTAAGCCGAGTAATTTAAGTCGTTAAACTTAGCCTTACTCCTGTCTGCAGGATTACTTTGCCCAAAATACTTACAAAAGTTGCGTGACTCTTTTTATTTTTTTTTATTTTTTTTTAAAACGTTGCCCCACACTAGGAATTTCTCCTGTATCGTGGGTGCGTTTACAAACATTTAAACTCACATACACAAACAGCCAGACCCGGAACAACTACCTGGAGGTCATACAAATATTTGTTCCGTGCGGGGATCGAACCCACAACACGCAGCGCAGCAGCCGATGGCTCAACCCCTTTTTTTTTTTTTTTTTTGGTGCGGGTTGGAAAATCCTCATGGATGTCCTTCGCTCTGGGGGAGCGAAGGGGTCTGTCAGACTCTTACTGACTAAAAACCACCCCGTTGTTCCGTCTCACACCTACGTCGGGGGTCGCGGGAACGTACGATCCTTCCGCAACCCCCAGCTAGTGCCGGCCCGCCTATGCAGGCCTCCTCAGGACGAGGGGCGGAGTGAGGTGTCTGACTCCCCCCGCGACGCCTAAGAGGGGCGCGCGTGGAACACGCGCCGCCACCTCGGGTCCTGGTGTTAGGGGGGCGACAGACGTCCCCAAGTCCGTCGCCCCTGGACCCATTTAGGGGGGCTGGAAGAGGGCGTTGTCCGCCCTCCGCCGACGCCCGGTGCGTCTGCTGCGGGCCGGGTTGGAGGAAGATATCTCCCTTTCCCGTTCCGCAGCCTCCTTCCGCGAGATAACCGTCTCGCAGAAGGACACCTCCGCGTTCCAGGCCTCCTCGCTGCCAACCATCGATGACACGACGGCCGGCAGCGACAGGTCCCTGCCTACTTCCGCAACGAGGGCACGGCGTGGATCCTCCCAAGCGGGACACTCTGCCAGCGTATGCCATGCCGTGTCCTCCCGGCAGTCGACGCAGTGGTGACACCGGGCGTCCGGCTCCCTGTTTATGCGACACAGGTACTTCCCGAAGCAACCATGCCCCGAGAGCACCTGTGTCACCCGAAACGACAGGGAGCCGTGCCTCCTCCCGAGCCAGTGATCGAGCACCGGCCGGACCGCCTCAATGGTGACGAGGCCGGCGGTAGGGCGTGAAAGCCTTTCCCGCCATTCCGCCACCAGGACCTCACGAAGCTGGGACCGACGCAGCTCCATGTGTCGCTGCGTCAGTCGCTCGCCTCGCGCCCGCGCTTCCTCGCGCCACCGGTACAGTGACGCGAGTACTTTCGCCTCCAGGTCCCAGGGCGGGGATCCGGCCAGTGCACAAGCCGCCTCGCAGGAGATCGTGCGATATCCCCTGATGACTCTGACGGCCATCGCTCTCTGTGGCTTCCGCAGAACAGAGAGGCTACAGGCCGTCAGGTCAGCCGCCCAGATCGGGGCCCCGTACAGGGCCATCGATCGCACGATCCCTACGTAGAGCCGCCTACAGGCGGCGCTCGGGCCCCCCAGATTGGGAAGCAGCGTTGATAGCGCCCCGGCCGCGCCCAACAACTTGGGCGCCAGCCGCCGGAAGTGGGGTCCAAAATCCCACCGGCTGTCGAGCACCAATCCCAGGTACTTCATGGTGGACTCGACAGCTATTCGGACCCCCCCGACCACGATGTGTGATCCCGGCGGCGGCGCCCGTCGGGGACCATGGAATACCATGGCCTCCGACTTGCTGAGGGCCACCTCCAGGCCTAGGCGCCGTATGCGGCTCACCACCTGTGAGACCGCCGCCGTCGCCAGCAACGCTGCCTCCCTGTGCGAGCTCCCCCGGGCCGTGACCAGCGTGTCGTCCGCGTAAAATGGCTCAACCCCTGCGCCAACCGTGTCGTCTAATATAATAATTATAGCTAAGACAGGCCCACCTGCGTCATTTCGTTTCAATAACGTCAGCTTCTTTATTAAGAATGCGTATAAAGACAGAATAAACTCACTTGAGCATTTGTGAAATAAAAATATGCTTGTACACACGACTCCGGTATCCAGTTGCAGCGAGGGGTGAGACAGGGAGACGTTATATCTCTCGCCTGGAAGATGTTTTCAAGCTCCTGGACTGGAGAAGACTCGGCATCATTATCAACGGCGGGTACAGAGGCCTTGGTCCAGCAGTGAACGTCTTTCGGCTGGAATGATGACACACGGCTACATATCAACCTACACATTTCCAGTATAAGCTAATCTCGCATTGTATAAGATTTCTGTACAATAAGAGGTCAGCTGGTACTGGAAATGTATAGCTTGAAATGTAGTCGTGTGTACTCGTAATTCCCCCCAAAAAAAAATGTTTTTCATAAAGAAATGTTTATTTATATATTAGGTAATTAATAAATTGAAATAACACACAAGATCTAACCAAACTAGAATTATAGATACACAGTAAATCCAGGATCCAAAGCTTGTGTACTAAATTGTGGTGTACCTGCATATTATAATCTTTGGGTAATTATATTCAGTTGAGACCTTAGAACCCCAAACTAGGAAAGGAATGCCTGTATTTTGGGAGTCTGTTGATTCCTGCGACGGAACGTGACTTCTTCTTTGAAATAAGAATCTGAAAGCGATTTGTCATAATAAATCCAAAAATAGAAGAAAAGTCTTAAAAGGGCAGTCAGCTCCCTCTGGCGTGAATAGACAAAATTGAACCAGCCGGTATTCTTATTGACGACAGAAATTAGGAGAGAAATGGAAACAAAATGCCATTTTCAAACAATAATATAACAATAGTAAGAAATTGTATTAACTATTATGGCTGGACGCCTATCCGCCGTCTATGCTATGGCTAAATAATAACAGCCACACGGGTCGATTGAAGGTAAAGCTACTATTGCTCAAATCAGTCTGTGGATGAGTAACCATCCATTATATATCGCTGCATCAGCTGCAAGCCGACCCCAATATCACAAGTTGGGAACAGAGTAGGTAGAAGATGATGATAAGAGCAGGATATATATATTATAATTTTTTTACATAGCCTACTCTATTAAATGATATATTTAATTTTATTGATTTCACTTTAGTAAAAAAACCAGGGTCAAAAACGTCTTCAACTAAAAATCGATAAATATTCCATCAAAGCAGACGGTCAATACATTAATAAATTAACCGACTCCCTGTGGAATGCACCCTGAGTAATTAAAGACAAAATGGCTACCTTAATGGCTGTCCACCACAGCATACTATCACCAGCTCACCAAGACCTACTTTCCCGTTTATATTCCGTACAAAAAAGGTTCAAAGTTACCTGGTTATTTACGGTTGCGCATCACTAGCGTAACAAGACCTACGTTTATTTGCTCCAGTTTTAGTAACAGGGGTCAACGTCAAAGCTGGTACTGGTATCCTATTTAATGGTACCTACCGATGCAGTCGTCGCTCTTAATCAGCACCAGTAATGGGAGTTCTAGATAATACTGTTCATTTGCCTTAACAAAGAGTAGACAGTACCTACTGTTACGAGTGAGAGGAAATTTAATTACACAAGTAAACAGCCTGTTACTCTTCGAATTGCTGAGAATGTAATCAGAATGCTGGTGTGAGAGGGAGTGAAGTGAACTTTTGAAGGAACTAGTAGGGTAGTGTCCTTAAAAAATCTGATTGGTCCATAGTCCAAAATATATTAAGTCTATTTGGTCCGTCAGTTACATTACCAAAAAATATTGGACATGTACATATTTTTTGCTTACTCAAATTAATTGTAGCTGGGGAGTTTGTTCCACCACTTCTTCTTCCCAGCAAAAACACTACGAAGTGGTGAAGGGTGGGCGTTTTGAGGGACTGTCTTATGTAAACGTTTTGACGTTCAAAAAGTGCTGATTCTCAGCCTAATTTGAATTAATGAATTTTGATTTTGATTTAATAAAAAGTGACAATGATATAGCACATCAAAGTTCAGGAGAAGGGGCTTGTGACGTCACTGTTATGTTAAAAGTGTATCACGGCGTGACGTCACGCGCAATTTCAACGCACTATATCGTCGTCATTTTAAGTAAAAAATACGTGTCCAGTATTTTTGGGTATTCCAACTTTCGGACCAATGAGAATTTTTAAGGACACTACCCTATTACCTTAACGGTCATTATATTTTCGAGCTGTTTGGGGTTGTAAGTCTCAGGCAGTGGGGTCCGAGTGAGATCTTCTTTTTACAGAAATATCAAAACGTTTAACACGTTGAACTCCAAATGACCGACGAACAATACATTTTCTATTGAGTGCTAATTAAGGCAGCTTCTTTAAAATGTCATTCTCGTCTGCAAATATATTTAGTTGTCTAATGAATTAATAGGTCAGCGACGAACTTTTAGCGTCTAATAAATGATTTATAAGCGACCGTATATTGTAAAACAAGCTACTGTTAATATGACGCAACATGGTGATAATTCTTAAGCAACAAAATTTGTGATATGTCTACTCATTGCCAGCTTCTAATAAGTGTATCAACTTCATCTATAAAATAATATCAACGTACTCTAATTTCATAGAGTCACCTTTATTTTTATACTTTAGCATAAGTAATTGATGAGTGAATCTACTATATTTGAACATAAAATTTCCTTATTATTGTCATCAAATAATGGTCAATGAAAGCTCTAATTTCCACTAAGTTACCATAAGTAATTGACTATTATACCTACCCAAATGAACGGGTCTCCCTTGTTTTACCGAAAAGAAATTGCCAAATTATCACTTACCAAAAAATCTCTTTACAAATAATTGTTACGAAAACCTATGTTTGGCAAGTGAACGTTTGAACAAAAACTTGTTCACCAACTAGTACTTTTTTTTGTTAAATTTGATGTCATTTGCGTATTTCTTTGTAAGCTTATGTGCTTGAATTTGTCTGAAACAAGTCAAATTTATGGTAACTAGACATTAGGTTATTTATGGAACTAGTTACAGTAGGTTAATAGTAATAATAATAAGGTTAAGGTAATAATAATGTTATTATAATTATATTATTTCTCTCGATAGCCTCCTAAAAATAATCTTTTTTTCCATATTTTTTTTTATATAATCTAGTCGTTTCTGGCACTCGCCGGCCGCTGCCGCGGCACCGCTCGCTTCGCTCGCTCGGCTCGTGCGTAGGTGGTCACAGTTTTAACCTAACCTAACCATTTTTTTTTAATTAATAACCTACTGTAACTAGTTCCATAAATAACCTAATGTCTAGTAACCATAAATTTGATTTGTTTCAGACAAATTCAAGCACATAAGCTTACAAAGAAATACGCAAATGACATCAAATTTAACAAAAAAGTACTAGTTTGGTTTCTAATTTTGAGGCTGGAATTTGATTCTATTAGCAGACAGAGGTTGAATCTCTAAAATATATAAAGTAGCTCACTTACAACATCAGTCGCTGAGTTATCAAATCAGAAGTAAATATATTTATCGGTAGCTCGGAGTCATATTAATTTACGCTCGTAAATTGACGCTGGTTTTATGATATTCTGTTGGAATAATAAAGATGATGAATTAATATAATTGAAGCTGTTCTATTAACTCGTCGCCTACATATAAAAAAAGAAGGTAGGTTGCAGGTGCTAAAGAAAACTTTTGTTGCCGCACATATAATTTCCCTTTTCTATTGTGTCTCGTTGTTTGGCAGTTAAGGTGTAACGTAACGACTGTAAGTAGTAATAATTATTTTCGAGAATTCTTATCGACGAGGGTCTAATCTCACAGTCGGTAAAATAAGATGAGCATCGCAAAACACATCTGCAAAAACAATTGCAAAAGTTTGGCAACAGACGAAAAAGAAGCTCGATATACTTTTTATCTATCCGAAAGTTTTACCAAAAAGTTTTTTATCTCTAATTGGCAAAAACCCCGGATACCTTCTCAGCGTTAGTAATGCCAAGGAAGCCAAATACCACTTCAAGTATGTATATTCTGATAAGCAAGGAACGTTGCTCTACAATCGTTTGAGATAACGTTCTACCTCGGTCGTTAAGTAAGGAATCTCATTAGGTTTGACTTTGATTTAAGATGGCGCCGATGCACTTGTAAATAGAAAACTAAAACTAGAGTATTGACCTCTTATTCTAACAGACAGCACGAGAAAAGGACAGTGACGGTTAGGAATCAAGTTTGAGATGTCAAATTAGTTTAACCCTTGAACTTCACTGTCTTCTTGTTGATGCGTTTTGAAATGTCAACTACAGGGTTTTCCAATAAGAGGTGTTATTTTGATATTCGAAGAAAAATGCCATTTTTTAACATAAATGATCGGATGTTTATTTCATTATAAAGAGGAAGGTATGCCGTTAATAGTGGAAAATAACATCAGGCAAATGACCACCACGACCACGCTTACAAAACCATATCCTTTTCATGAAATTTTCCATAACTAAATCGCAAAGTGGCTGCCCTATGTCCTGGATAGCCACACGAATTCCGTATTTGAGGTCTTTAATCGACGTTAGGCTGTTGGCGTAGACCTTGTATGGCGTATGTCTTTATAATGTAATAAATATCCGATCACTTATATTAAAAAATTGCATTTTTCAATGGTTCAATATCAAAATAACACCTCTTATTGGAAAATCCAGTATTTTGTACGGAAATTTTAGTTCAACTAAAATTGGCATTTCTTATATGTCCATTCTGGTTTTATAAACGAAAGAAAAACGGAAATAGCCTCATTTGAACCCTCGTGGATGACAGGCAAAACCTTAGCAACTGGCCCATTACGACCAAACTTGAGTTTTAAAAGATTTCAGCTATCGAGAAATCCTAACTTATTTACGGGGAATAACACTTAATAACGAACTTCAAACAACTATCGTTCATTCTCATTGAGTCGTTCTATTAAGCGAAGTTTATTGTAGAAAGGATCCGACGAAGAATTATCACTGCTTCCACAGTAGCTATTTTCTCTCGTTTTCCTGCAATCTTTAGGAGTGATTTTGTGAAAAGGGACGGAAGTGTGTAACAGCAAGTCTGGAAAGAGCGCGCTATTTGATTTGACCAATGAGCGCGCGCGGTTACGTAAGTACTCATACAATCATTTCAAATAATACTTGAGAATTTTTTTCAGCATATAATGTTATATCATATGCGACTACTGTGAGGTTTTTTTCCTTTTAGTTCTCCCTTTTTTGTCACACACCAGTCAATGAAACTAACACTGGATCGTTATAACTGATCGACATCAGGTAAATTTCCATAAAAAATAGAATAGAATACAAGTGTAGTGATTATTGTGTTTCAGTTTGGGTGCTAAGTCTATCAAAATTTGAGTAAAAATTGTCAAAATTACGGGTGCTCAAATATGTATATCTCTTATTTGCAGAATTCCATCATTTTCTTTTTATTGCATATTGGCACAAAATACTTATAAATTACAGAAACATAATATCACGCCTCCATACCCTGAAGGTTGGGTAGAGGTGTACCTATAGTAACACCCACATTTCCCCAGTTACGTTTAAGTCCCATGTAAGAGGGAACGCGCCTTACTTATTAATTTTATTTTATTTTATTTGATAGGGATAACAAGCAGCAGTATATTACAAAGTAGGTATACAATATATTATTATTATTTTACTTATTTTACTTATACACTATATTATTATATCAGGTTTATGATCTCTTAAAATAGTCGTAATTAATAATTTAATAATACTATAGACTGAATATTCTGTATTATACACCATGAAAACGTACAAATAATTACTTTTAGAGCTACATAGGGTGTTACGATATGAGAACAGTTGACATGCGGGGTACACAAAAGGTGTTCATCCTTTATTCAAAGACCCAAAAGTGACGTCTGAGAAAAAGATAATAAAAGGTATAAGTCAACCAATCTAAGATCTCTCTCGCCCCAATGAAATCGCGAAATTACCGCTTCCATGCCGAAATTCAGGAGATTAATCTGGTAAATGAATAAAACAGTAAAATTACTGATCCGAGGTCTGAAGTAATCAAAACAAGCGATTCTCATGTAAATGTTGCGAGCCCATAACCTTTCGTAACAACAGTATATAAGGGTGAGATTCCACTGAAGCGGAGCTGGGTTGAGCGGAATTAATCACACTGTTTTTTTGGCTAGGAAGGAAGTGACTTCTGAGATGACGATAAATAGAAATGTGTGGAAGAAGAAGACATGCACCCTAAATAAATTGGGATTCTTATCCCAATTTATTTAGGGTGCATGTCTTCTGTAAGAGGATGATGATGATGATGTTTGTTTGATGTGTAACATCTTTTGTCTTACTTTCTTACAATCTGTGGGAGTGATTTCGTGAAGGGACGGAAAGCGCGCGCTATTTGATTTGACCAACGCGCGCGGTTACGTAAAATCATTTCAAATAATACCTGAGTATTTTTTCAGGATACAATGTTAAAGTTGCTTTTATTACCAAGGTGAGATGTCAGATGTTACACATCATATGCGACTACTGTTCGACTCGCTCCTTTCTTTCTCAATGATTATGTCTTATTTTCATGTGAGTTATTCTTTTTTAATCGTCCCCTCGATCCTTTTATTCAGTTAGTTTACATGGCCATATCACAATTTAGCGCCAAAACTCCGCCATTATGATTTTTGATAATTTTATTACGCGCAGTTATAACGTAGATTTCGTCAAAATCAACCGACGCCTTTCCTCTCTGCATCGCCACAATACATATACATATATTTAGAGTGACAAACATATTACCTTTCTAGGCGTCGTGTAGTCGGGTAAAACCTGTTAAACTTGAGATAGTGCGCGCATTTCCTGCTCTTTCTTATGCACATTCCTCGTATGTGTCAATCGCACACATTTATCGCGCCAGTTACTTTAAGTGGTACAAGACAAAGCCTCCGTTAAGCTCTTTTCCACCCAACTTAACCATATTTATTCCATTTGTAACACCTTAACTGCCAGACAACGAGACACAATAGAAAATGTATTGTTTGTCGGTCACCTGGCGTTTAAGGTGTTAAGCGGAGCGAAGATGCATAGCGAGGAATGTCCCTAGCTATGCACCTTCGTACATCCCTGGTGGGACCGCACCCTTACAGACAGAATGCTCGATTTAACTCGGAACAAGTCAGAATATAGACCGATCACTTGTTTTATGAATGACTGAACGTAATTCGGGAGGAAAAATAAGCAGCCTACAGTGTGATTTAGGGTTATGGGCACAGAAATGTCGTCGGAATATAAATCCACGCAATATAATTATTGTGCCCATATTTGTACAAAAAATTGAGGGGCTCGTGGAAAAATAAAGACAGGTTACGCTTGCCGAGGACAGTCTGTGCATGGGAGGCCGTTCGTAACATATCGAGACTCCTCCGTGCCTCGGAAAGCACGTTAAGCCGTTGGTCCCGGTTGTCATTTGTAGATCTCTGACAGTCATTACGGGTGGTCAAAAGGGCGAAAGTCGGACAACCAGTCCTACCAAGGGCTATCGTGTTCCGCAATAACTGGGTTGTGGAGGTCAGATAGACCGTCGCTCCATGTAAAATACTGGTATTCAGCTGCATCTAGTTAGACTGGAAGCCGACCCCAGCTTACTCGTAGTTGGGAAAAGGCTAGGCTATGTATAAAAGATAATGGCGGATAACGTGCAGGTTAACAGTTAAAGCTGCTGAAATCGAGAAATAAAAATCGGTTGATTCGGTGTATCTCAGGGCAAGATTCCCAGACCACAATTTGATTTTCGTTTGTTAATTTTTAATTTGCTATATGAGTTGATCTTAGACATCACTGACATCGGTAAAGGAAATCGTAAGAAAATCTGGACTTATAGGGAATATACATAACTTTGAAATAGCTAACCCGCCTTGAGCAGGCGCGGAGATTAATGCTCGTGCCTTCTTTGTATGCGAAGAGTCCTCTGCCCTGCACAGAACCGGCTGGTATTATTTATTATGGTATTATTAAAATTACGCATCTTATAGATATATTAAGAAATATTAAGATAAAATTTATTTTTATATTCAGATAAAACGCCTACTCACGTTCAATTAAACGGGGATGAACGTGTGATTCATAAATGCTTACTTTACTCACCAAAGGTATGTCAAAGTGCTGTCTGCGTATGGCATAGAAACATACACATTTTCAGTCACTTCTGGAAATAGGCACGTTTCTTTGTTCAGCCCAGGCCATACAAACAGTAAGTCCATCGTAGGAAGCCTCACTATTGATTGATAAAGTTTTACGGAATAATCAAAAACAATAAGGACATCATCATCCTCCTGCCTTTATCCCAATGTATTCAGTGTCGGCGCGCAGCATGTCTTCTTCAATAATAATAATCATACATAGAGATTTATGGAAGAAGACATGCTGCGCTCCAGAAAGACCTAAGTATAGAGATACTTAGGTCTTTATTTCAAAATTCAAACAAAAAAAGACAAACCTTTCCTAAAATAATCATTTTTTTCTTAGAATTAACCACAAACTATCATAGTGTGTATTACACGTTCACGACAAGACAAGGCAGCTGGTGATTCCTACAAAGTTTTAGCTTATAAACCAATAATCACTATCACCCTAGTACTTTCCCAGCTTTGTTTGGGGTCGACTTCCAGTCTAACCGCATGAAGCTGACCGCTAGTATTACCGGCAGTAAATTTTAATAATCATCGTGGGAAATTACCGCCAACTTGTTAATTATAAATTACGTAACTGACACCCACTTATTCTGAATAGTTAATTATCTATTGAAGTATCACTAACGCAAGATTACAATGTAATTCAAACCGGCAATTATGTAGTGCGATAGTCAGAATAAGAATACCGCAAAAAGTGTGGACCACTCCTTCAAATAAAGAACAGGTAAAAATTCGTAAGAAATGTTTGTAGGTAAGATAACGAAATAGATAAAAATAAAATAAAAACAAGCATGCGAATGTCCCGCTGCAGGCAAAAGACCTCTTTCTCATACAAACAAAGCACGATCTTAACTTACTACGCTTGCTCAAGGCGGATTTTTAATGTCAGACGTATGTTAAAGTTGTGAACTGCCTGGCTGGTCTGGAAATCCTGGGTTCAACTCCCGGGTCGGGCAAAGTGTTCTTTGGCTTATTCAATCTGGAATACCTCTGTAGCATCCCAGAGTCTGAATTTGTGACCGGTTGGCAACAATAGGTATAAACCTATTGCTGCCAAGATGCTGCTAATAAGAGATAACTCTTATTACATGGGATGATGATGGGATAGGTACACCTCTGCCCAACTCTTCGGGTAGTACAGGTGTGAGGTATAACTTTTAAATCACCATAATTTGTTATTGCTAAAGGTAAAGTACACACATAGCCTGAGAGCAGCATTAGGAACGAATACGTTTTTTTTTAAGGCTTTGCCCCACACCAGGAATTTCTCCCGTGTTCTAGGCGCATTTACTAACTCACATACACAAACCCGAGACCCGGAACAACCTGTAGGCCATACAACATTCGCGGCGGCGCAGGAGTCGATCACTCGGCCACTGCGCCAACCGTACCTTCGTTTTGCATTCCAAGCATGACAATTAATGCAACAAAAACTGTGTCTGCATCGTTTCCCAGAAAAACAGTAATTAACTATGCAATTGATTTGCATTGCGATTGGCATTGTGTTCGGTGGGTAGGAGTTACGAGTGACATATATCTAGAAGTACGTTCATTTCCTTATCTTACGTCACTATACAGGGTGACGATTTAGTCACCTACAGGACTCAAATTGAAATAAGTAAAAGGTTTTTAAACTTCATCATCAACTTCGTCATCATCATCCTCCTGCCCTTATCCCGATTTATTTGGGGTCGGCGCAGCATGTTTTCTTCTTCCATACATCTCTATTTGCCGTCATCTCAAGGGTCACCTCTTTTCTTGCCATATCATCTTTCACACAATCCATCTATCTTTTCTTTGGTCTTCCTCTACTCATGTAACCCTGCACCTTCATACTCAAAAGTTTCCTCACAACATGGTCCTCATTCCTTCGCATCACATGCCCATACCATAACAACCGATTTCCACACAACTTCTCGGTCACAGGCGCCACTTTCAGACTTCCTCTTACATACTCATTTCTTATTCTATCCATTCGCGTAACACTACACATCCCCCTCAGCATTCTCATCTCAGCTGCATGTAACTGCTGCAAAAGGCATGAATGAAAGGATTCATGCCTTTTGCAGCCCAACATTCTGATCCACAAGACAGCAGGTCTTACCATAGTTTTGTAAATCTTCCCCTTAAGTTTAAGGGGAATATGGGGGTCACAGGTTGTTCCCGTTACCTGCCGCCATTTCATCCACCCAATGTTAATTCGGTGCTTAACAGCCCAATCTATTTCTCCGTCACTTTGCACGAGTGAACCGACATACCGAAAGTTGGAACAGACTTGTCGATTTGAAAAATAAATCTGTTTTGTTATTAGTATTTCTCCCAAACAACGGCAGTTTGTAAATGCAGCCCTGCGTACATTAACCCGCCCGGCGCGTCCTTGTCCTTGAAGTGTTTTTGACGTGCGCACATCATATGATCGGCACATGAGGTCAACGCCCGAGATTCGCTCCAGGTTTGACTCTGCATTAGAAAATGGAATCGATATATGTCGATATAATTATTGATGTAATTATCAAGCTGAAGACAGGGCTATTTGTGCACTCATTAGGAGAGGGCTATGTCCAGCAGTGGACTAATATAGCCTGATGATGATGATGATGATGAATTATTGATATTATCGATATTCGACGACACGGTTGGCGCAGTGGCTGAGCGATCGACTGCTGCGCCGCGTGTCGTGGGTTCGATTCCCGCACGGAACAAATATTTGTATGGCCTACAGGTAATTGTTCCGGGTCTGGCTGTTCGTGTATGTGACCTTAAATGTTTGTAAACGCACCCACGACACAGGAGAAATTCCTAGTGTGGGGCAACGTTTTTATTAAAAAAAAAAAAAAATGTATTGTTAAAAAATTACTATTCTTACTTATATATTCTATTAGGTACTATTCTTTATTGATTCGGGTAGAGCACCGTAGTCTGAATCATCTCCTTAAATCCTGCAGGTGACTAAATCGGCACCCTGTATACCTATTGTTTGTAATGTAGCTACCCGGTAATGGTTACTTAAAGTCCCAAGATCATAAGAAACGTGGTTTGTAAAACATCATATTTTCTACCGAATCCACTGAGATTTCATTGAGAGACGTAAAAAAACCGACCTCGGCAAGCGCAGTTTAACCTATTGCCATTAGCCCTAATCAACAACTATATTACCCAGTATGGAAGCGACTGGCAGAGACTGGCGGCACAGAGTGCATCAGACTTGAATTAACGATTATGTCAATTGAGCATATAATTATCCAGGAGGGTGATGCAGAATGCCCTGACTGTTCTACCTGCAGTACTTATCCACGAACCAGCCTGATAATCGCGGTAGTCAAACAATGAAATTTATTATCTGTAGTTATCATCCAACAGCTAAAAACGATTGTTTTCTCACGGCAAGTATAATTTCTACAATATATATCAAGATATATAAAACAATATATTATACCTGACCAGGCTTCTCGAAAAACTATTGATATATAGGAACTACATTTTTAGTTTGTATCACCCAAGCTCAAAAGGCCGCTTTTCAGATTCCAAAAAATATCGATATTCCTCTTGATTTACGGACAGTGACATCAACATTTTTTTTTAACTAGCGACCCACCCCGGCTTAGCCCGTGAAAAATTATATACATAAACCTTCCTCAGAGTACAAGGAATAAATTAAAAAAAAAACACGAATTGGTCAAGCCTTCGGGTTTTGCGCTTAGCAACATATTTTGCGATTCATTTTTATTTATATAGATGTCAATAAAATACTTATAGATACTCTTTAACATTCCTGACATCCCTAAGTCTGACTTTGATAATACTATATTGGAAAATAAGCTAGCAAATAACGTTCCAGTAGTACTGGAACGTTATTTGCATAGTTTTTTTTTGTATTTGAATGTTAAAGAGTATCTATAAGTACAGGTGTACTTAATCCAATAAAACCCAACACCAAGGCACAAAATATACCTCGAAGTGTTCTTTTATTTATTTAATTAAACGATGTCCAATCAGACATGAACAGATTAGATTCTCAGCTACACGTGCAAGTTCGTTCTTATTCCATTATGTTGTAGTCGAACTAACGATATTACCAACGAAATAAATTATATATTATATTATTTATTAGTTTCTTGTACCGTATCTCGAAGTGTCAGTTACATGTATACAGAGTGAATTTCTTTTTGAGTGCACGTAGGCATCCAAATCTGACACTATATACAATAGCGAAAATTCCTCGAAGGAGTCTCATTACTGACTAAAATAGCCAAATTCGAAATATGTTGCTGGACCTTTTGTTCCGCCATATCTTCTTCCCAGTAAAAACATTAGGAAGTGGTGAAGGGTGAATGTTTTGGGGGACTGTCTTATGTAATTTTTGCATTCAAAAAGTGCTGATTCTCACCCTAATTTGAATAAATGAATTTTGATTTTCGATTTTTGAAAAATATATTTTCCTTCGCATGAATCTATAGTCAAAGTTAACACGTCAAACGCCAAGTGATACACAAACAATAAATATCACAATCCACATACAATCATCTAGTCCCAAGTTAAGCAGAGCTTGTGTTATGGGTACTAGATGACTGATATACTAAATACAATACATGAAATAGATAGATATTTTTTATTATACATAGCAAATACCCAGAACACCCGGAACAAATCTTTGTAATACATATAATAAATTTTCTATTGTGTCTCGTTTTATGGCAGTTGAGGTGTCTAGTTTTTTTAATGGTTGTATTGGACACGACATGCCTGTAGTATCTATTACATTTTTATTTGTTTAGTTACAAAGAACTCGTGATATCGAAGATTAAAAATAAACATTACAATCAACACCAGTTATTTTATCTTGTTTACTTTTTATGACATAATGTTTTCATAGAGTATAGTTTAATTGTACCTTATAGTTTTACTTCTGTGTGTCATAAGATTATTGTATTTTTTTTCCTTTCGTTACAAATAGAGGGAATTTAGTGAGTAGTACTCGCAACTGGCGTGCGTATATGACCAGATGTATGATGTAAACAAAGCAAGAGTGTGTAAGGATCGTAGCAGGTGGCGTTATGTAGTTTCTGCCTACCCCCATGGGAAAAAGGCGTGAGTTATGTATGCATGCAGAGGTAACTATCCCTCTACGGTACTATAGTGTACTAACACTACCGTATATTTATTTATGTAAATAATGCTCGTTGGTCAAGCATAAGCTGGGTTCAATTCCTTGGTCAGTCTTTCAGTAACCTGAAACTCGGACAGCCAGTCTTGATTTTACTACCCAGTAACTGGATTGTGGAAGTCAAATAGGCAACCGCTCCATGTAAAATACTGGTATTCGGCAGCATCCGGTAAGCCGACAGCAATATACTCATAATATGACGTCTTATCTGCTAAAACTCTACTAAAACAAAAGACTCCTGATACAAATTGTAATCTACTTTTATACGGTTACACTTCTTTCAAACTTTGCGAGACTTTCATTAATATTAATACCAATCTTGACGGTAATAAATGTCGCCTTCGTCTGGTTCTATTTTTAAATCTAACTTTTGTCTTTCTTTATAGCATCGGGCAACAATATTGGCTGAGATGGCCTGTTCCTTTAGAAGTTTTGATCATGAAGGTGAACTTGGTTTGGGTAATCCGCGAATTACAATTTCCTTGGCTTTTTTGCATCTAACAAATGAATAAAAAAATATGATGCATTTTTTTTTTCAAAAAAATTACAAGACTTATAACAAACATTAACATACCGCACAAACCATCGCGGGTTTAACAGAGGTATGCCAAACACGGCAACTTGGTGCCATAATAGTAGGTATTGGCACTAAAAAGACACTTCCTAGACTGTACCACCATCCAGAAAGTATCTTTTTAGTACCTTCGAGCAATTATTCACATTTATTTCTTCGCAGGTTTCTTCCAGGTTTCAACATATCCTGTTATAACATGGCGTGCAAATATGTATGTCCACTGTAGCGACGTCAATAGGGATAATGACACTCTTTTTTGGTCCGTCCCGTAGATTATTAAAAAATATTGGACACGTATTGTTTCTGTTTTGACGTAATCAAAAGATTACGCCGATACATTGTGTTAAAATGTCCACGCTAATGTAGATTTAATACATACTTGTGACGTAGCGACCCCCACTCCTTAAGTTTAATATGTTTTATCTAAGTATTTTTTTCTTAATACGATAAAGCAAAAAATACGTTTCCGTTATGTTTTTAGTATCTGACTGACGGTTTAAATACATACATTAATTATTTTATTCCCATCTCATCAACCCTAGCTTACCGATTACAGATTCTATCGACTTCTTCTAAACAGTCCTTAATAGTATAGTAGTTTCTAAATGGTAAAAGTTTGAAAAGATTTTTTAAGTATCAAATGTGAGTCTTTAAGACTATTTTGCAGCTCATTAGTCGCAGTTAATGATGGCATGGTTGGCGCAGTGACTCAGCGATCGACTGCAACACCGCGTGTCGTGGGTTCTTCGTTATATTTCCGATCCGAAACATTTATCCGATCTTTGCTCCTTCCTGGCATAGTAGAAATCAAAATAGCTAAACACATAATCTCTTTAAATAATATATTTTAGTCATCGGAAGTTAATAGAGCTCATACAAATAAAGGACTAGTCACAACAATGTAATATCCTGTACAGTGACGTACGTTTACTCTTAAGGCTGCGTGTGCACTGCACCTGATACGAATTCGCTGAGATGAAGCTCGGCACAAATGACGCTTGTGCACATCCAGCCTATCTAGTAAGTCAATATTTGAAAGAGTATCGTGTTCCATGAATCTGACATTAAATAATCACATGTTAAATTGGAAGGTTTTTTTTTATCAATGCACTACCTATGGTGTGACGTTTTACCATGATTTAACTTGTTTTAAGTAGTGCGGTGTGGTGCAGAAGAAGTGGATTCTAGACAAAGTTAATCGGGTTGCTAATATCTATGTTTTTTTAATTAATTTAAGTTGCAAACTGTGATTGCTTTAACTCACAGCCTCACAGGTCTCACACACTGTTTCAATTTTTTTGGTTTTTATAAAGATTAATCTACGGTTGCAATAAATGAATTGCATGTACATATCAAGATAAAAATGACCGATCTAATGCATTGTAAAACTTTGTACCTATTTAAGTTTAGAAGATTTTTTTTTCTAGGAACAATTTCTTCATAAACATATAGTTATTTGATTAATGTAAGAGTATACAAAATATTGTAAACAAATACTATTTTTTAAGGGTAAATAAATGGAACTTCTTACTCCCTTCTTCTAGATATGGAACTACACTTTTGAAGGGACAACTAGAATCATTTATTTATTTTGTAAAGACGTCAAGAAGTGTCTTTTGTAATGCCCTAATTGAATCAATAAGTATGACTTTGACGTCTATAAATAATCTCCAAGGGGCTGGACCGATTTTGTCGGGACTTTCACTATTAGATAGCTGACCAGTTAAGGAATAACTAAGGCTACTTTCATTATTTGTTGTTTCTTTTCTTTTCTTTTTGTGCAAAAAGTCACAGCACAGCTGTTTATAAAATAAACTTGCAGTTACAGTGAGCAATTACCCTTATAACATCGTTCCGTCACCATCCTTAGCATTGAGAAAATATTGTCAATCAAATATTTTGTATATTGTAGCTTTTGTTTCCTTCCTCAATGACTGTTCACTCGTATTGTCCGCAAGAACACACTCCTACGTCAATAGCCGATATAACACTATTTACTTATCTTGGCATCCATTTTCCTTAAACAATTGCAAGCAAATTCCCTAACAGCGTTTATAAGATCGTGTACACGGTAAAATGTAGTGTTACGTGTTTGGCTGATAAATTTTTGAATGATGATGTTTTTCCTGAAAGTTATCCAAGAGAAAATGCAGGTGGCGTGGGTTTAGGGTTTTGAAGCGACTTAACTTTTAGTCGGTGTTGGTGATCACTGTCTTATAATGCCTGAATAATAACAATAATTTATTGAAGTTTTTTTTTTAACCCCCGATGCAAAACGACGGTGTGTTATAAGTTCATGATGTTATAAGTTTGACGTGTGATTTTGATTTGTTGTTTTTGTTTGAAAGGTGAACTAGTCGGGAGAGTTCTTAGCTTAGTTTGATGAAATTCAGTTCAGCGGTTCAAAAGTTATCCGTATTTTACTCTTTGAATCTGTGTTTATTCGCAAGACAACGTGTCATAATTACGTGTTTCTATAGATTGTCGATTGGAACGTGCCTACTACTGAGTATTATATGTAATATTATAAGTAGTTTAAAAAAGAATGAATTAAAATTAAAATTAAAAACCCCCGGCACAAAAACCTCTTAATAGCAAAAAAATACTTTTCCTGTTGACAGCGATGGCGACAAATTGTTTGATGCGCTATGATTATTTTCTTCTCTTTTTATACATGTGCAACAATAGGGTAGTGTCCTTAAAAAATGTGATTGGTCCGAAAGTTGGATTACTCAAAAATACTGGACACGTATTTTTCTTTTGTCACGTAAACCAAAAATGACGACGGTATAGTGCGTTGAAATTGCGCGTGACGTCACGCCGTGACACTACACTTTTCGTTAAAAGTGTAGCACGGCGTGACGTCACAAGCCCCTTCTCCTGAACTTTGATGTGCTATATCATTGTCACTTTTTATTGAATTAAGTAAGTAAAAATACGTGTCCAATATGTTTTGGTAATCTTACTGACGGACTAAATAGACTTAATATATTTTTACCTAGGACACATCCCTATTACTGTTATTATTTTTCGCCCTTATTATTTTTGTTGCTTTGCTTAATATTGCATAGATTTTTGGACAACAACGGCACCTATCTATTTCTACTGCAGTAGGTTAAGACCGGGAATGAACTAAAATTGCTAATCAGTTTGATTTTAAGTTCAATAAACAAAATCTATTTTTTATTTTACTGAATGACTTACTTGAATGAAGTCAAACGGTCTTAAACATAACTGGCGTAATGTAGGCGCACCATAGTTACACCCACGGAATAGAAAGAACAAGTGGAAGTATCCATTTGGTATGAACAACACATACAACTTTGACGAAAAGCTTCTTTGTTTTACATACAAAATTAAGACTTATTACAACTGACGAAGGTTGTTATTATTTTACATATATTTTCGCATAATTGTAACACGTGCTAGATAGCTGTGTTGGCACTTCCATTTGCCTTTTCTATACCGTGGGTACACCTCTGCCTAACTCTTTAGAGAATACAGGCGTGATTGTTATGTGTAAAGTTTGTTTCCACAACGGTAAATTCCGTCGATTACATAGAAGACCCTTCTAGAACATAGGCCAAATTGATCGCTGACGCAAATCAGATGCATTTCAAAATATGGCACTACACAATTTGGCTAGTCTACGCGTTCGGTAACAAATAAATATATTTTATCATCTATCATCCGTTATCTCTACGATAATGGAACTTTGCTCTGAAAGCTTTGCCGGATATCTACCTCGACTCACGCTTTTATAAATACATACCTGCCTTCGTATGTAGATAAAATTATGGCGTATGGGCAAAAATAATCCTAGGTTAAACGCCAAATGACCGAAAACAATACATTTTCTATTGTGTCTCGTTGTTTGGCAGTTAAGGTGTTAATACTGCTTTCGTTCTTGTATTTACACTAACTAAGAATATTTTCATAATATTTATTTCATACTTTAAGCACACAAATATACAGAGGTGGACTTAATGCCATAGGCATTTTCTACCAGATAACCTTTGGGTGATGTAGAGACAAACAGAGGTAGGTGCAATTTCTTAAAAGTAAAGGGAGAAGAAATATATATATATAGATTAAAAACTATAAATATACCTACATATAATATATACCCAAATAAACATACATACATGACTATACATAAACAATTATAACCGGTAATGGGAAAACATTAACGCTGAGACGATACAAATGCTAACTTCGAACGAATTTGCTCACGAACTTTAACTTTAAAGGCCAAGCGGTTGGTTGCCATCCTGATTTTCTGGGGGAGCGCATACCACAGAGAAATAGATAAAAACTAAATCAAATATTTCCTGTAATATACACCCATTGGCAATAAAAACATATAAATAAAAATAAAATCAACTTTTAAGAGATGAAACAAAGTTAATTAAATCAGAATTGATTACAACCAAATCAGATCAAATCAAATCAAATCGATACGATATATCCACTCAATACAGAAGAACAACTATCGTAATTAATAACGTTCAAAATCTAGTCGTTTGATCTTTTTCCATTCTTTCTAGTCCTCTGATCTTTCTCTTTCTTATAAAACAAGAATGAGACGGACATATCAGAGCTGTCAATTTTAGTAGGACCAAAGTTTCCGTACTAACAGTTCACATTTCAGATCGCGGCGAAGTTCAAGGCATAAACTAATAAAATAGTTTTTATCTATGACAGCCCTTCTCTCGAATTGTCTGTCAGAGAGAGATATCAATCCTCTCATTTTAGTTTTATTTGTGTACAAGAGCAGACAACTCACTGGATGAGTTGGCCTTAGCCTAAGCAAACTACAGCAACTTTGAATACCAGAATCCACAATGGCGGCCGCCGGGTAAGCGTCGAGTCGGTGAAGATCAAAGAGACCTGGAGCAACGATTCAACTGTCTTGGATCCCGCAAAAAAATAATCGGAAAAGAACAGCGAAGCAGTTAGAAAATTCCATTATCTTGGCATATATATCTATCTTCACAACCTCTTGTTTTACAGTCTGCACCCCTCCAACCCTCAATGCATGAGTGAGCAAGCCGCCGTAACAAAGTTACTTCCCACAACTAACTCGATAGAAATCGGAACCCCCACGATTTGCCTTGTTAGCTGAACGGCAGAACTTTCTATGTATTATTCGTAGATGCATCTCGAATAATAATCTCGTTATTAAATATTAAGGATAACGTACTGTGTGTTAAATGGAACTTGTCCGAAATAAAGATTAATTTTAGTTTCTTTCTTGTTTTTAGACCGTAATAGAGGAAAAAAAAAATGGAAATTATGTTCAGTCCGGTAATAATAAAAAATTAGAGAAGTATTTATCGCCTTAATTTTTTTTATAGATAATTATACTTATGAAAACTGACTTAGATAAAACGCATTCAAGTCCGGGAGTGGGGGCTCGCTACGTCACAACGCAGTATACAATCAACATAGGCGTGACGTCATACCGCAGTTTAACTCAATATATTGACAAATCGAAAAAAAGAAAAATAACTTGTCCAATATTTTTTGATAATGTACCAGAGGAACAAAAATAACATCTTTAGTCGTCATCCCTATATTTTTGTCTAAAAACACGAAAAATTCTTCGGTACACTCAATGTAGATGTTTTTAGGTTCGTACAAGCACATTCTGTATCTGTAGTTATGAGACGTGGTCATTATCAATATTATGTGACATTCATTCTTCAGGTATGCTGTAAAATTTTTGGTGCGTCCCAATTAAGACACCCATATATGGCCAATACTGAATTCCAAAACTGCTTTATTCGCAAAAAAAAGCAGTTATCTTTACTGACCATGTAAAGATAACTGCTTTTTTGCTGTTGTAATTTGGCTCATAAGGTACAGACGCCAGCACATCAAGCTATACCAAACAGACAAATTTTCAAACTTTATTCTTTTGTGATAAAGTTGAAAAATTATCAAAGAAATTTGACAGTTTTAGGTAGCTTCGCTTTGGGACCTCTGTGGAGAAATGAGGAACATGTCGTGAGGAAAGTTTGGAGTTTGAATATGTTGGATTACAAGAGTAGAGGAAGACCAAAGAAACGATGGATAGATTGTGTGAAAGCTGATGTTGCTAGAACGGAGGTGACTATTGAGATGATGGTAAGCAAATAGAGATGAGAAGATAGATAGATGAGAGTATGGAAGAAGAAGACATGCTGCGCCAACCCCAAGTAAATTGGGATAAGGCAGGAGAAATAGAACAAGAAAAGAAATAGAAATCTTTTATTTGCCAATAATGAAGGCAAATACAAATATGATGGTTATTTTGATGAGCGTCCCGGTACATTTTGCCTTACGGCTTGCAAAATTAATAGAATTACATTTACTAAACAAAAGATAAAAGGTAAAAGAAGCATTTCAGTCGCTAAGCAACATTACTGTCATTATTCAAAATACTTATATTATTCATAATCATTCGGAATAGGGTTGTGTCCTTAAAAATTCTGATTGGTTGGATTACGTATTTTTTCTTTTGTCACGTAAACCAAAAATGACGACGATATAGTGCGTTGAAATTGCGCGTAACGTCACGCCGTGCTACACTTTTATCGTAACAGTGACGTCACAAGCCCCTCCTCCTGAAATTTGATATGCATATCATTGTCACTTTTTATTGATTTGAGTAAGCAAAAAATACGTGTCCAATATTTTTTGGTACTCTTACTGACGGACTAAATAGACTTAATATATTTTTACCTAGGAAGCATCCCTATAAGGTCCAATGCAAATAACTTAAATATAAAAATATACAAAGAGACGATGATGATGAATTTACACACATCAAACAACTAATTCGGTGATTATCAAAATCAAACTTCATTTATTCAAATTAAGCTGAGAATCAGCACTTATTGAACGTTTACAAAGACAGTCCCCCCAAAACGCCCACTCTTCACTGCTGCATTAGCTGTTCCACTCCGCAAGTCACTCAGTAGAAGTAATTACAGTCTAGACATAAATACATAAGTCGATCCAGTTTTATGAGAAGGTACTTGTAAAGATACAAACAGACGTGAGTACAAGTTTATTACACAGTTTATCTGACAGTAACCATCGCTACCCACAATAGTCAATTTACCTTACTTGTATAACATTGTATCGTAAAAGGTGACTTGAAAAAAACCACTACACTGTCTTTCCTAAGTCTGTCTCTGTAGTTTTATTTTTTCGTTTTTTTGAGAGAGAGTAAAGTTATTTCGCTTTTTTTGTGGTTTTTCTAAGCATTGGCCACTTTTTGTACCGTGATATACTGTTTGTTTAAATTATTTATTTCTGTAATGTTTTTGTAAGGCAACATGCCTGTATTTTGTTTTCGATTAGTAAATGTTATTTAATTGTAGAGTATGATAAGAGATTTAAAATAAATGCATTGGATTTGATCTGTGACTCAAAGTATGCCTTTACAAAATTTAATGGGTTTTTATTTTCTTGTAAGGAACCCTATATATTTTCTTAAAATAAAAGTAACCCAACGTAATCCTAAATACATCAGCTATCTGCCAGAGAAAGTTTCGTCAAAATCGATCAAGCAGTTTCGGAAATTCCCTCAAACAGACATACAAATAAAAATGTGTTTTGGTATAACAACCGTACACACTTTCATATGCATTTAGTAAAAAGCTGTTCTTTTGAAGAAACAGACACTTCAATTCCAAATTTATCCAAATTAGGATGAGAATCAGCACTTTTTGAACGTCAAAACGTTTACAAAAGACGGTCCCCCAAAATGCCCAGCCTTCACCTGTAAAAATACAGGTCTTCAATTGTATTTATTTGTATAGATATAAACTCAAAGTCTCCTCTAGCAAAGTGAATATAATATATGAGACTGCATGGCAGGCTTACTCTACAGATTAAGAAAAAAACTAATAAATAGACCTCGTTGGTAACTAAACACGGAGGGTATACAGAAATGAAAAAGAATCTTTCTTTTCTTGAAGCCGGTCAAAAAATATCAATCAACTTCTTGTACATTGTACGTAAAAGGACGACACAATAGGTGATTAGTGATAACAGACGGTAAAATTACAAGTAACGAGACGTAGGTAATGATCGACGAACATGACATGGTGTAGTCTCATCTTTTAAAACATCGAAAAAATGTGGGGCTGTTCGCTGATTGACCATCCTCGTTGGTACAGACGCCAGCACATCAAGCAATCCCAAACTTTAAAATTTTCCCTTAATCTGAAATAAACAGTAGGAAATACCTTTTAATAATATTATCAAGACCTACTATTTATTTCAGCCCACGCAAATATCTTTATAAGAAGATTTACTGTCTACATTTTCCATAAAACGAAACGTCATTATCTTATGACGTTCGCCTTGACATACAAAAAACATAGTAAATTAATATTTGAATGTTACGAACTAGTGAGAAATTTCTGTACATGCTTAGGGCAGTCCTCAGTACTTAATTTAGCCATGTCTTTTGACAGATTGGGGTAGCTTGATGTGCTGGCCTCCGTGCCTACTGGGTTACACTTCCGGGGCAGGTAAAGTGTTCATAAGAACTTTCTCTGCAGCAGAACACAATAGGATATTTTTTTTATCATCGAATGCAAGTGGTAATACAATTTAGCTATTACAAATGTTTGATTCTAGGTGATTCGAGGTGCACCTATAGTAACACCCACATTTCGCCAGTTCTGTTTCAGTCCCATGTAATAGAGGGCGAGCCTATGGCCATCAACCGGGCACAAATGTAGTTCAAATGAAAAAAATCTTATCGGAAAACTCAATAGCACTTTGCCCTGAGAATCGAACCCAGGACCTCAAGCTTAGCAGTCGCACTTGGGACCAACGAGGCGAGGATTTTTTGCGACAAGAGTATTGTCAATTTATCGAATAGAAACTCTGTTTATCACAACTCATTTGAATACCATAAAAGTTACCTTTTCACACTGAAACGATCCTAAACTAAATTTGGAGTTGCGAGTCCTCAGCACTTTTGACAACCAAAAAGTTTTAATTTCGGTCCCTCCGGAAGTGAACCCTGAATTATTTAAGCGTAGGTTTTTATCCTTTTTTAGTCGATATTCCTTGACACTTTTAATTTAAAATGTGCAAATTATTTACAAAGATGTTTTTTTTACTTATATTATAGGGTTCAAGTTCTTCAAAGTTATCAGACAGAATTGTTACTGGGGAGTTGGTTGTACCACTTCTTTTTCCCAGCAAAAACACTAGAAAGTAGAGAAGGGTGGGCGTTTTACGGGACTGTCGGCTTTGACTTTCATAAAGTGCTGAATCTTTTATTTTTATTTGACTAAAAGGATTTTGATTTAGATTTTTTGCAAGCGGTGCGCGTCCTTGCTGAGCGGGGTGCGGGCCAGCTCCAGTGCTGATCTTCGACGATTCGACTGCCCTTATATTAGGAAATGTTGCAGTAGGCATATAGCCAGGACATGTTAATAACCGATTTGATTTTTATTTGAGTTTTATTCATGTATGCTATTATATTTACCTTATCTTTAACTTTCTACAAAAATTCAGGTGCGTAGTACTCGCAACAGACGTGCGTGTATGACCAGATGTATGAACGTGAGCCAAGCGAAAGAAGTATATAAGGATCATAGCGGGTGGCGTTTTCTGGTTTCTGCCTACCCCTATGGGGAAAAAGGCGTGAGTTTATGTATCTATGTATGTGTTACGCTGTTCTTAATATTTTAGTTTTAAGGAATAATTCAAGTCTATAATTCTTGTATGGGTTGATGTTTATTTCTATTTTCTATACAAATTACTTTACTTACTAAAAAATATTTTGAACATGAAAAGATAAAAAAGGATTAATAGAGTATAAAACAATTCATCCGCATCGCCGTCAACGAGAAAAATGACCCAAAGGCCGGCAGCATTGCCTAGTTGAATGGCAATGCTGATTCTTTGGCCACAAAAAGGTATTAGTTAATAGATATTATCCTTTCTCTTAAGTACCCAATAGTGCTTTAATTGAAGTAAATACAATTATGCTCCCTTTCTTCCATACATACAGTTTATAAAAAAAACCTAACAATCAAAACGCATTGCTTATCTGACGCCAACACGAAAACACACGTTATTTCACCAATAACAAATCAGATAAGCCTTCGAACACACTGAAAAAGAAACCATACAGAACTTCTGCACTCACCTTTATATTGATTTAAATCCCACAGTTACTGGTGAACAAAAAAATCATTGTATCAGTAAGAAACTACACATAATCACTGCACTGAACAAAGTTTCGCGTAAACGTATTTGAGAGCGCAAAGAATGGAGCACGTCCGCCCGCATCGGATATCAAAGTATTACTGAATTCGTTGATGTGCTCACTGATAAATAGGTTGTTTATTAATTTGCCGTAAGGAGATCGGTGGAATTAACGGCTTTCATGGTAATTTGGTATTGAAATGTATTGAAGAACAGGGTTTGGAGCATCCGCGAGCCGTAAGGCACATATTTTTTTTATTTTTTTTATTACTTCTGTCATCAATATTTTTATTAATTTCTTTTTGTTTGTTTTTTTTTGTTATGTTTGACCCCAAATAGCTTCTTAAAATATAGTCCGAATGCGATGTTTTTTTTTCATTGGATAGGGTATTCCTTAAACTTAGTGAAATGTAATAAATAAATTTCCATGCCCTAAATGTATAAAATAGGGTGATGATTGAGTTTTCATCTACTGAAAATCTATATTTTTAATGAGTCACGTAAATAAAAGAACGAAATAATTAAATATCAATAGAAATAATGGTGTCCTTATGACTTTTAACAATTTGATAAAAAGCACATCGGAAAAATCTTAAAAGTAAGAGCACCGAGGCACGGGGTTTTCAATATGGTTACCCATGTACGGACCGACCTCGGCAAGCTGTGCGGCTGTTACTATTTAGTCACCAACTCCTCATGGATACCCCGATATACCCCGGACATACACGATAGGTGGGACCAAGAGATAGCCGTGTAAGTCGAATTCGCGTAAGTCCGGGTTCAACCTTGCATATAAATTTTCTGATTCAACTGAGTCTAACGAATCAGTTTGTTCAATGTCTTGATCATGCTCACGCATTTGTATATGCTCTTCAATTGTTAACTCTTGATTGTTTGAATCCAGCAATTCTTGGACGTCATCAGCAGCCACCATTAAATTTAATTGCCGATGCGCGCGATGTTATTGCGAATAACCTCATATCTCCAAATTCGCGTAAAACGGGGTAGCGTAAGTTGGTATTGTTACTATGTTGGTGTTGTTAGTATTACTGTATAACATAGTAGAATACTCTTTTTTGTACAGCACACAAACTTATAAATAATGACTTTAAAAACTGCATAGGGTGTTACAATGGGCAGCTTTGCAGACAACCTTTACATTTATTTTTCTGGCTAACTAAAAGCAGCCGCACGGGTTGATCGAAGGTTAAGCTGCGGTTGCCGAGGTCAGTATGTGGATGGATGACCGTTTATTACATATTGGGACTCCTTTGTGCCTCGAGAAGCACGTTAAGCCGTTGGTTCCGGCTGACATTTGTAGAGCTTTGGCAGACGTTACGGGTAGTCAGAAGCCCGAAAGTCTAACAACCAGTCTTACCAATGGGTATCATGTTGCCCTGTAACTGCGTGGTGGAGGTCAAATGGGCAGTCGCCCCATGAAAAATACTGGTTATTCAACTGCATCCGGTTAGACTCGAAGCCGTCCCCGATAAGTTGGGAAAAGGCTAGGCAGATGATGTCTAGTAGTAGATGATTTTAATCAGATAAAATAATGAAAAAAAAATATCTATACTAATATTTTTTGTTTTTTATTAGATAACAGTATTTCTGCAATTGATAGCCCAATTCTTGAGGAAGTATAGAAAGGCTTTTTAACACAGCTATTAAAGGATATAATAAACTCCACAACAAAAGTAAAATACTCATTTCTCACATTGGAAAATGTTTTATGATAAAAAAAAAACGGCATAGGTTGGCCTTCACCAGAAATGTTAATAAAAAAAGGTGTGTATGTAAAAAATGTACACACGTATGAAGTGAAACTTTTTCGTGGAACATTAGTTATTTTCTCTCACTTTCACTATTTATTTAAATGGATTTCAATAAGTCCATTTGTTATGTCACTTGTTATCTTTAAAATATTTATTTAGAACTCACTCCTCAATTTAAGTAAACACGCATGGCGCCATGACGGTCCAAAGTGACAGAAAACGTGACGATTTTTTCAAGATGGCGTCGGAAAGTGTGACTTTTTTTTTTAACATTGCTATAAGGTTTCTTCCATACGTCGATAAAGAAGTTTTACTTCAATAAAGACACTTATTAAAGACAAACACACACACATGAGATTTATTTGAAACATTTAAGTTCACGGAGATTTATTTGAAACATTTAAGTTCACGATAGGCCCACTTATTTGAATTAACGGTGATAGCCACCCAGAGACATGTTATACAGTTTACAATATTTTCAACTGACTTCTAATTACCGACCAACTTCGCAAGCAAAACCTGTCGGGCTGGTAGAGTTCATTTTAGATCCATTTTTTATTATATCTCAAGTCAAGAGTAATTAGTAGGGCGCTGTACGACAGCCCTGTTTTCTGTTCAAACGTGTTTAATAAATTAGGGTCCTAATTTGTATTCCTTTACGTAGTTTTTTTCTTAAATTTCTTGGGTACGGTATATGTCTTACTGGCAAAAGGAAAAATGATAATGACACGAAAACCTTCATTCATCTTTATTTGCGACAGTTATTAAATTAAAAAGGTTTCCTGAATGAAACGGCCACTGAAATTACAGATGGTCAAATGAACGTTTTATTTTTGTGTATGTTGTAAACGTATCAGACATTATCTAGGTACATTCAATAGAGATGTGTCCTAGGTAAAAATATATTGAGTCTATTTGGTCTGTCACTAAGATTACAAAAAAATATTGGACACTTATTTTTTGCTTACTCAAATCAATAAAAAGTGACAATGATATTAATAGCACATCAAAGTTCAGGAGAAGGGGCTAGTGACGTCACTGTTACGTTAAAAGTGTAACACAGAGTGACATCACGCGAAATTTCAACGCACTATATCGTCGTAATTTTTGCTTTACATGACAAAAGATAAAATACGTGTCCAGTATTTTTGTATTTTTGAGTAATCCAACTTTCGGACCATTCAGAATTTTTAAGGACACTACCCTATTATCATCTGGTAGAACATTTCCCTTCTAACCTACCCGTAAGCAATAAGGAAATTAAATAAATATTTATTTTAATATTCTCGAAGCGAACGAGATTACGAATATATGAACTACTAGCGCCATCTATTGCTAAATGGAAGCAACTTACATTGCTTTTAGATGCTATAATAACCCTTGCTGGGTTGTTTTAGACCAAAGATCAAATCTAACTAACGAATGGATTACAAGATATCTAAAAAATTTACATGTGTGTTTAAAATAAACGAGTTCTTATAGGTACCGAATGAGTAAGACACGCCTCTGTACTGAAGCCAGCAAATCAAGCTACCCCAATCTGTCAAATTTCTTTGATAGTTTTTCAACTTTACTACAAATGAATAAGGTTTATGTTCAGTTGGGAAATTTTGACAACCTGGAATAGCTTGATGTGCTGGCGTCTGTACCTACATTTGTAAATAAATAAATAAACCAAGCGTTGGTTTTAGGGCCGGGATTTTACTAATAATTTTAATTCATCTTCATCTGCCCTTGCCCCATTTTACTTAGGGTTGGCGCCACGGATATGTCGCTGCAATACGTTTTCTTCTTCTAATCTCCCCTGTCTACCGTCAGGCTCTGATTCACTTCCTTTTCATGGACTGCCAAGCCTCTTCCCAACTCTGTTGGGGTCGGCATCCGGTCCAACTCTGTTGGGGTCGGCATCCGGTCCAACTCTGTTGGGGTCGGCATCCGGTCCAACTCTGTTGGGGTCGGCATCCGGTCCAACTCAGTTGGGGTCGGCATCCGGTCTAACCGAATGAAGCTGAAAACCCGGACACTGTTACACGGAGCGACAGCCTATCGATCTCCACAACTTAGTTATTGGGCAATACGATACCCCATGGTAAGACTGGTTGTCACATTTTCGGACTTCTGACTACTCGTCAAGGATCTGCAAATGGCAGGCGGGACCAACGGCTTAATTGGCTTTCCGAACTCGATTTGTAAATAAATACTACTACTATTTGTAACTGATCTTCATCTTGCAACCCTTGCCCCATGTTACTTAGGGTCAGCGCCACGGACCTTCTTCCACTCTACCCTGTCTACCGTCAGGCTGTACTGCCTATTATTCACTTTATCTTATTTCGTACTATTCCTAACAAAATCTATGCGTATTCTCTATACAAATGCAAATAAATAAAGAACGTAATTTCAGGCAAAGCGACTCAAGTGACGACACGGTTGGCGCAGTAGTTGAGCCATCGGCTGCATCGCCGCGTGTCGTGGGTTCGATTCCCGCACGGAACATAAATTTGAATGGCCTACAGGTTCCGGTTCTGTGTTTGTGTATGTGAGTTTGAATTTTGTAAGCGCACCATTCAAACCACCGTTTCTTTAAAAAAAAAACTAATGGGAACTTGTGTGTTGCCAGTAAATATAAAGAAATGGATATTTTGCTTATTTGTTAACCATGACTAACAGAAGACATACAGAGTCAATTTAACCGCTGCGATTTTCAAAATGCAAAATAAATGAAAGCATCTGCTATTTTAAATCGCAAATGATTTAAGCTACCCCAGTGTGTCAAATTTCTTTGATAGGTTTTCAACTTTATTACGAAAGAGTAAGGTTTATGTTCAATTGGGAAAATCTGTGAGTTTGGGGTTTGATGTGCTGGCTTCTGTACATATTTTGGTATTTTTTACGGATTGGCGATAATTATTCGCAACATTTCAAACTCGGAGTGACAATAACTGAAACATATTCGGTGAAGTTCGTGTTGAACCATGGATAGAGAAGGGTTCCGATCGTGATCGATTTTAACGACTCCAATAAACACACAAGTTTGACATAAACAAAAAGAGCACTAAGACACATTATAGTTTTGTAAATGATGGGATCCAACGATACCCCCACGGTTATGAGCACTGTGTTTCATCATTATAATATGTATGCCAATGCAAATTATATTTATAGTATTTTTTCTACAGGGATACATAAAATACACCTTTCTATAAAATTTCATCGATATATCGTCTGTGGTCTCAGACGGTCAGACGGGCAGGTATATAAACGAAACAATGTTGCCACCCTCCGATTTCAGATTTCCCCTAGCTCTTACTCCTCCTCAAAATTGTACACATTTTTACAAAAGAGTTTCCCCTTAGTATTCAAATTAAAAAATACACAAATAAAAATTATTTATTATTAGAAAATCCTTTAACCTTTATGAGCAAATACTTTTTCCTTGTTATTAACAAATAGGTTACCACACACGTAACCAGGAAAATAATTCAATTCTGTAAACAAAAATATATCAGAACCGTTTAAGTAATTTTATTGTGTACATTACTCATCAGGATACTCCATTACTGTATTTTGTTTTATATTGAGGACTTATAAATCAGTGTAGTGTCAGCAGTCGAGAAGGATGCACGTGCCTAAAGAAGTGTGTACATGCATATCTCGTAGACAACGATATTATTCGGCTCAATAACAGTTGTAAGTGTTGTGTTGAACGTGTACAATGTTGTAGTGTTAACTTGACAACGAAGCATTACAATTTCATTTGTTTTTAGATAATACTGTAAGTACTATTTACCTGTTAAGTTTACTATGTACTAGCTGTTACCCTCGACTTCATCTTAGATTTCGTGGAATTTTGTATACTTTTATGATTGTATCGAATTTTGTTACCAACTTTATTGATTTTAATTTTGTAGCGCGTAATCCTAATTAGTTTACTAAATAAAACTAATTCTAGTTTAATCTTATAACATTGGCTATAGACCAGTAAAAATCCTATAAAATCGGTCCAGCCAGCAGTCAGCCGTCTCGGGGATTAGCCGGAATAAACTAACAGATAAACACATTAAAAACATCGATAAAACTACCGTACAAGTCTGTTATTTTGACATTACAAACAAACACTTAACTTCAACTTACATATTTGAAAAATAAAAGTAAATTATTAAAATTCAGAAACAAAGCCATTACTCATTTATTAATACAATTAACCATAAAATTTCTATCCTATGAGTAATTACCATAATAAGTAAGTATGAAGAAATGTGAAATGACGTTCTTCTATCAAGGAAATTGTATTATTTTATGTGTTTGCCTTATATAATATATGTTCTCGAACGTATCACGTAAGTACTCATACAATTTAAATTGTATTCTGATTTTGTGTATTTTATTCATGTAAAATAAAATTTCCGATTGGCTTTTTATTTTATACGCGTTCTTAAGCTGTTGCAGCGTAATACGTATAACGCCTGCGTAAAAACTAAAGTCCATTAGTCCGTTAGTCAGATAATACAAAAATATTAGACACGTATATTCACATATTTATAGAAAATAAATTAAATAAAACGCATTCAAGTTTGGGAGTAGAGCTCGCTACGTCAGAACTCAGAACAAAAGCGCGTGACTTCATGTCATATTTTAACTCAATATTATTATTCACACTCATAAATACTCATAAACACAATTAAAAATCATAAAACTATTAGTGTAAAGTAAATAAAACAGTTTGGTAAGGACGAAACTAATATTAAAATATTACTAAAGCGACCTGTGTTATTCATTATCGATATTTTCCGTTAGTTAACACCATCACTATTGCACCTCGATAGCTAGATGGGCTCTAAGGAATAAAAATATAAAATTATTAATTTGAATTTGTGAGCGCAACTTACGGTTGCGCTATGAACGTAATCTTTTGATTACGTAACAAAATATACTTTACGTATCCAATATTTTTTAATTAAGTAACTATCACTACTTTTTAGTAAACTTTCTACTATTTTTTAGTAAACTACCTACTTTTTTATAAAACAGATGATAACTAATCAGAAATTTTAGGCATCATCCCTATTGGATAGGTGCATGATTCTTTTGCATGTATTGGCCAAAAATAACAGTGCTTTTGAAGGCATTCTTAGGTGAAAAATAATAATAGTTATTATGTACCTACATGCATAAAAAGTGTATTTAGGTAGGGATCGTAGCAGGTGGCGTTCTGTAGTTTCTACCTAGCACAATGGGAAAAAGGCCTAAGTTTATGTTTGTATGTATGTATAAAAACAGAGAATTACCACGTTGAAAAGCAACGCTGATTCTTCTAAGGGTTGAGGTCACGAGAAGGGTCGACCGACCGCTTGGCGTTTTCTCGAAAAGCTTTATGGTCACTCGGACGCCATTTCTACAAATATATAAAAACAAACATTTTCAACTAAACAAAACAACCAACTTAAAAGAACACTACAACCGAGTTTAAAATAACTTTAGGTTATCGACTTCCGATATTAAAGTTATTTTAAACTTTGTTGTAGTATTTCTTTTTTGGAATTGTAAGCAAAAGCCTAGAAGGATATGGAACCGACTTAGTAGGTACAACAGTTGAACACGGTTGTATAATTTTGTTTACAACTGATTTTGTCAGTTGTGGTGTGGTGACTGCCACGTTGATCTAGTGGTCGCCAGCCCTACTGCTGAACGTGAGGTCCTGGGTTCGAGCAGAGTCATACTAGGTTATTCAATCAGAAATTTCTCAGTAGCATCCCTCTGATGTCAAAAGGTTCGCCCCCATTACATGGGACTTAAACATAACTGCCAAAATGTGCGTGTACTACTTATAGGTACACATCTGCCTCACCCTTCGGAAAATAAACGCGTGATGATATTTAGGTGGCCTACCCTCTTCGTATAGGTCACTAGTTGCTATGTAAATACTAAAAACCTAACCAACAACATCACAATTTTCCGTATGATTATCCACAATTAATACTAATTTATATTTGTGAGTTCCGTAGTGTGGGCAACTTTTAAATCCACGGTCATTTGTCCACTGTTGGACAACTAACCCGAAATTTTCTTAGATTTTCACTACAATAACCATATTCATATTCATATTCATGTTTATTTGCGTTCCACAAGGTATAAAATAAGATGTTAATGAAAGGCTTAAAGCTAAGAGCCGTTGTAGACCCCGACAGGGCACAGCAAAGTAAAAGTAAGTAGGAGAGAGGAGGAAGAACACTGTGTGTTTAATTATAGTATTTACTATAATTACCTCACTTATTTAAGTGAGGTATGAGGTGTAATATATTAGGTGAGGTATAATTTATTTGGCGCTTCTTTTATTTTATTATTTAACAATTTATTTTTTGTATTTATGTGCATGTCCATACTGAGTATTTATTTGTTGGCAAATTATATATAAATTAAGTAACTTCATACTTACATGAAGCTACTTATAATTTATCATCTAAGTATTCACTTACACTATAGTAGCATTTGCTTACAAGAAAAAGCTTCAATTTATTGATAAAGATGTTGTATTTTTTTACATTCTTTATTACTTCGGGTAGCTTATTATATATTTTTATGGACATTACTAAGGTACTATTAGAGTGCATTTTTAGTCGCGATTTTGGTAGGTTTAGTCTATTTTTATGCCTTAAAATAATCTTCCCTTTTTGTGAAGAATTCTGGGTACTTTCGCACAAACTTACAAACTTCAAGTATATACAGACCGGGTAGGGATAAAATCTTTAGTTCCTGAAAGTATGGTTTGCAGCTATCGGTGACTTGAATATTTACTAAGATTCGAATTAATTTTTTTTGTAGGGTAAATAGCGTGGGCGAGTCAAACCAAATCATAAAATGTTTACAGTTCAATTTCAAAAAGGTCAGGTGCGTAGTTCTTGCTACCGGCGTGCGTCTATGACCATGTATCAACGTACGCGAAGCGAAAGGAGTATGTAAACATCGTAGCGGGCGGCGCGGCGGTCTGTGGTTTCTGCCTACCCCCATTTGAAAAAAAGCTTAATGTGGACTGGTCATTATTGATCACTTCCATGGTTCATCACCTAAGGTCTTTACTCTTCACCAAATCAATATGGGAACATACTCTAAGTATACCATTTTTAAATAAAATTGAACAGTCCTGAGGACTGCCGACAAAAGTGGAAACATAATTTATACCTCTACCAGAAATCGTTCAAAGCGGTTAAAGAAGAATTCACTTCAAAATTTTACTCCAAGTTTACTGAGAAATACAGGAGATACAAAGTAGCATACAGAAAAAAAACAATAGAATACCTACTCGTTTTCGTACACCATTAAAACTTAGAAATAATGACTTTAAGAGCTACATTAATACTACGTTGTATTGGGTGGTCTTATCGCTAAAAGCGATCTCTAACAGACAAACTTTGGATGGACTTGATAGAGAAGGAGAATGTTGGTCATTCGTGGTGTACCTACTATTTAATAAATAAATACAAAACATAACTATTTCAATTCATGAATACTGTAAGAAGGTATATTTATTTCTTCAACAATGATAAAATTGCTAATAAGTACAGTTACGCATCACTGTCAACGGAAAAAGTGCCCAATTAATGAATGCTCACATAAAATATAAATAAATAATAATTAATAATAAATAAATAATGCTGGACAATCCACACAGCATCATCTAGCCCCAAGCTAAGCAGAGCTGGTGTTATGGGTACTAGATGACTGATATACTTAATACAATACATTACATAGATAGATATTTTTTATTATACATAGTAAATACCCAGAACACCCGAAACAAATATTTGTAGATCGTACAAACATTTGTTGCAGGGCGGGAATCGAACCCGCAACCTCCTGCGTCGCAGGCGGACCTTCGCCCACCGCGCCACATCGGTCGTCAAATATGACAATTACAATAGGACATACGAGTAGATACTTATTAACATACAGGAAAAAATTAAGAGTCTACACCTTTTTTGGAAGTGTTGTTTAAAAAAAGCTCTTTTTAAATGAAAAATTCAGTACATACATACATAGACACACGCCATTTTCTTCTTTGAAACCACAACATTGATTTATAAAATGATTCCTCAATATTTCATTAATAGTTAGGTAGACCACAAATACTTCTAAAGGAGCGCATTTCTACAGCCTGTATTATACTTTCATGCCTCTTCTGCCACACCCAACATTCACATTCAGACATTGGGCTGTCTCTCCACCAGAGCAGATTTTTTTTAAACAATAGGATTGCATAAAATCTCCGCTTCGCTCCAGTAATTAGGGATTATTGTTAAATATTAGTAAGTTTCACCTCTCCGCAGTCTTAGTGTGGGCCAGTACACCAAAATCAAAATCAAAATTCATTTATTTAAATTAGGCTGAGAATCAGCACTTTTTGAACGTCAAAAGGTTTACAAAAAACAGTCCCCCAAAACGGAGCCATTAATAATGCAGTATCAAATGTTATCGTCACTTTGGATTATTAATAATAACTATGTACCTATATTATAATCCCACTAGTAGGTACATAAGAGGATAAATAATTATGGTCACATGTGGTAATTAAATCTAATAATATTATATATAAACGGTTTATTTTGTCTGGAATATTATTATAACAATCTATCATACATGCCATTTACATAAAAACTGCAATAGTAAATAAGCACAGTGACTTTGCTACAATTTAGTCATCGTCTGCCTAGTAATCAATAGGCTATTCTAGTCCACTGCTGGACATAGCCCTCTCCTAATGAGCGCCATGGCACCCTGTCTTCAGCTTGCCGCATCCAGCATCTGCCTGCAGTCTTTCGCAGATCGTCATCCCACCTGGTCAGAGGGCGTAGTAATGACTGATACATGACTGCCTATTAAAAATAAAAGAGTAGAAATAATTTTTAGATTTAGTAGATCGGTACACGTACTAAGGTACCTATTTATTTTTTAGCGGTGGCAATGTAGTTGCAAAGCATCATTGCTGAAGCGATTTTCAGAGATAGTATGCTTATGACTGTCGTTATTACCCAGTTGTTAGAGTTCACCTCTCACGGACGAGATTGTGGGTTCAAATCCGAGCAAGTACCAACGTTTGTTTTTCAATTCATAGTATAAACTTTCTTAGTTTATCTTAGCCATCGCTAACATCGGTGAAGAAAAAACATCATGGACGTATACTTAAGTAATGTAAGTGACGTATGTAAGTCTAAATGGCTTAATGTTTACATAATAGGCAGAGTATTGACCACAAGTTCGCGATAGCCAATACCGCAATACGAATAGAAATTGAAATACCTAAATAGGTGCTTCAATTTCTATTGATTTTAAAGTACTCTTGCGCTCAATCACAACTTTGCTATGCCACTTTGTTGTGATACAGTTAGGCTGTGGCTACACTGCGACGGAAAGGCGATTTAATAAAAAAAGACATATAAACATAAGTCAGTGGGCGCACTGCAGAAGCGATTAAGCGAAAACTATTTGTTTATACTGTCGCACTTGCGTCGCAGTGACCTTAGCAGAGTGTGTGTCAAAATTAAAGTCAAATAATTTATTATAATTAAGTAATACTTAGACCAATAATATGCGTTGCTTTTAGGAAAAATTAACAAGAAAAGTAAAATATTCTAATGGCCGATTTGATGTTAGATTGCCTTTCTCTTGGGTCGAAAAACTTTCGTGATTCTAATATAAATGCAGTAAGAAAGTGGTCAAGATCACCCTGAGTTTAGGTATGCTACACTTGAAATTTTTGGCAAAACAAAAACAAATGTAAGTAACTTCTTATAACATCAGAAATTTGCCAGTAAAAGTACCATAATATCGGTACAGCCGTTTCGGAGATGAGTTGGAACCAACAGACAGACAAAACTCTTTAAAATAGATAGAGTATGGTATATAGAATGGAGAGAATGGAGCTCGTGCAACCGCCAGACGGGTTGATCAAAGGTTAAGCTACGTTTGCCGAGGTCAGTGTGTGGACTGTTCGTAACATATCGAGACACCTCAGAGCCTCGGAAAACACGCTAAGCCGTTGGTCCCAGCTCTCATTTGTAGATCTTTGAATGTGGTTACGGGTAGTCAGAAGCACGAAAGTCTGGCAACCAGGCATATCAAGGGATATCGGGATGCCCAGTAACTGGGTTGTGGAGGTCAGATAGGCAGTCGGTCCATGTAAAATACTGGTATTCAGCTGAATCCGGTTAGACTGGAAGGCGACCCCAACATAGTTGGGAAAAAGGCTAGGCAAATGATGATGTGCATTTATCACAGCTTTTGATTTTACAAACAGACACTTCAATTTTTTAAATTAATAGATAAATTATGACGTAATAAACATTTAATTAATAAATAAATGAAGCTTACTACAAACTAGTCACGTAGGTATGTTTCTAATGTTGTTATGTTGCCCTGTAATGGTTACGTATGCGTCTGCGGAGTGTGTTATAGGTATGTTGCATTATTCCTGGAACAATTATGTCACGTGAGAAGATTGTCCTGTTACGGATGGCGTTTTCTCCGACTCAATATTTAATTACGAATGAGCAAGACTTATTTGTTTAGAACATGGAAACATTACAGCTAAAGTAACCCGTTCCGAGATGTTTGAAAGAGTTACAGTGACCCTGGAACGTAAAGGGTAAGGACGGAACACGGATGAGTTTTAATCAGTAAAAGTCTGACACGCCCTCCCGTTCCACCCAGAAAGGGAGAAGCCATTGGATGATTTCACAACCTTAAAAATAAGAAAAAATATAAAGAAAAACCTGAAAAATAATCGTCTGTTAACCAATTACAAGTCTTCACGTTTAGTGACAAACAAGAAACTAGAAACTACTGAGACTTATTAAAATCTTTTCACATTAAGTGTAATTATGTGCGTTATTTTGACAGCGGCTCAGTGCAATATTATCCCACAGGAACTCACTACCGAGATTCAAGTGCTTTATAGCATGATCCATTGTTAATTATCCAATCTACATTAATAATAAACTCACGCCTTTATCCATAGGGGTAGGCAGATACTACGAACCGCCATCTGCTACGATCTTGCTCGTGCCTTCTCTGGATGCCCTGCAGTCGGACAGTAATAGGCTGGTACTACTACATATATTATTTATAAGATCACTTCGTTAACCCTAAGTTTGATTACCAGGTCATGGAAATTGTTATTTAGTTTTACGGCGACCACCGTAAAAGCGTTTTCATCCTTCGAATTTGATTCTTTACAAATGTATACAGTAATACCCCGACTTACGCTACCCCGTTTTACGCGAATTTGGAGATACGCGGATTTTCGTTTTGATCATCGCGCGAATCGGCAGTGAAATTTAGAGGTGGCTGTTGATGACGTCCAATACTTGCTGGAGCATACGGTTATTATAGAAATGCGTGAGCATGATCAAGACATTGAACAAACTGATCCGTTAAACCCAGTTGAATCGGAAAATCAAATGACGATATCAAACTTTACAGAAAGTCTCAGTACAATTGAAATGGGGTTACAAATTATATAAAAAATAGATTCCAATGAAGAACGCGTGTCTACTACAAAACGAGAAATAAAAAAGTTACTGGCGTGCTACGAGGAACTTTTACGTAAGAAGAAGAAAAACTTAACTCGTCAGGTGACATTGTTAGAATATATGGAGCCTTCGACATCAAAATAACTTTGATTTACGTTGTTTTATTCCTATTTATGTAAATTGTTTTAACTATATAACATATTATTAAACATATTTCTTCTAAATTATTCTTTTCATCAGACTCAAATCCCGATTACACCAACTTTATACGTATTTATATGCAAGGTTGAACTCAGACTTACGCAAATTAGACTTACACGGCTATATTTTGGTCTCCCCTATCGCGTAAGTCCGGGGTATTACTGTATTAAAGTGAAACCTGGTTGATTGGGATCTCAACGGACCAAGGATTTTGTAAAGTTTAAAGAGGTTTTTATCCAGTTTTCCAATTAGATAGGTTTAAAATTTAGTTGTCTCATTTACAGAGGCATCCGCTTATATAGATCAAAATGTACAATTATTACATTTATAAACGTGAAAATGTATTAACATTTATTAATATTTTCACTAGAAAATGTGTATTTTTGGTGTTCTGAATTAAGTGTAGGTATGTATTATAGGCATAATCTTATCGAAGCTCTAATTTTTCAGATACTGATAATGTGTTATATTTACGTTTGGACATTTTGTAAACTTCTATTCTCTTGTTTGTAGGTCAAAATTTGAGATAGTACTGAAAAGAATCCAACAAAGCACGTGCGTAAGAAATTCAAATGATTGTAAAAAATCGTGTCGAAAACTGTCCCAACCTGATAAATTGTCTCACTTATAAAGGGAATTGAGCTCCAGAGTCCCAATAATAAAGTCAAACATCGACAAAATCCTAGAATTCAAATCTCATTTAACCAGGTTCAAAAAGTCCCATTAACAGAGGTAATTCGATGAAAAAGTGCCGGGACCTCATTGTAGTTCTCAATAATAGAAGTTTCTCACTTATCCAGGTCCCACTTAACCAGGTTTCGCTGTATAAAGATGTAATCTTTTTTGTAGGCAACCCCTGAAAACTCAAGATGGATTACCTGGCGTCCTCTGAAAATGGAAATGATCAACACTCAAACATTGGACATGTAAGTAAATACCTGTATACAAGCTATTATACGACACCATCTTTTATAAATACAGAACAAACTAGCATATCAATACAGCTGGATCTTAATTTGGACCTTATAATCACTAGAAAAAATATAAAGGCAAAAGCACATTGAGGGAATCTATAATCAAAGAAGCATGACCGTTGGAGTCCTAGCGCATTTACAAAGATAAAATTTGATTTTCAGAACCAAAAATTAAAATCTAGAAATTCTACCAGATTTATGTACGTACCTAACGTTTGTATGCCAAATAGAACCTTATTGCATACAGGCTCGAGAAATATTAGTTCTGGCTGGATTCGAACAATCGAACGATTTTAGAATCGTTTCAAATATGGAACATACCATATGTTTAGGGCGTAGCAGTTTTGTTTTTGACACGCTAATGAACGATGGTCCCGCCATCTCTAGAATGTCAAATGCTGCAAAATGGTGAGGTGAACAGAGTACCAACACTCAAGAGTGTAATTGTGTACTTTCAACCCCACCCTGTGAGGCAGTGTTACCAAGTGAACTGCCCAACAGTACTGTAAATTGGGAAAAAGTAAACAATTAACATTGCATTGTTCTCATGTAGAGGCAGTTCGGCTTTTCCTCAAATAATCAGGTGCTAGCTTTGGTATAGTAACAAGTGGTATTTATATTTACAATTCAGATAACATTAGGAGGACAATGGAATTGAATCATATATTATCTGATGATCCAAATGGTACAGTTTCAAAAATTCAGCTGTGGGGCTAAGAGCATTTCATAAAAAAGTTGTTGAAAGACTCAATAAAAAAATATAATTCTGTTACAGCAATATTTTGATTAACATTTTTGATAGTCTAAAAGTTTATTTAACTTGGACGTGCAAGAATAACGGACGAATATTTCCTGAATAAAATTACGTAGGTAAACCCGCAACCATCAGAAATCAATAAAATACTAGGTATCAAAGTAAAACAATGCAAAACAATTAATTTACGTGAATCAAAACATATTAAAATTGTGGTCGGTAACAATTTACATATTTCTTATGAATGCGACACGTAATATGCAGTTTTATGCACTCACTAAAGTAAGTATGTAACGGTAAACAAAATGGAAGCCAGATATGTTGAAATAGTAAATTATACGAACAGGTAAGTCCCCGTTACGTTTCGTTTATGACGCACCTTCAGGACAACGGAGGACTTTACATCAATGTTAAATTTAAGGAAACATTATGGTAGGTGCGGCTACAACATAACTATATGGTTTGATAAATATATGACGACGTCAGCGATGGCGGAGCGATGGGGTCGTTACCATCTCGGTTCGGTGGTAAAGGGTCCATCTTGTAGGGGCGTTGTATTAAAAACATAAAGTGCAAAATTTGCACTTTATGTTTATATTTTTATTTATATATAATATAACCACAATTTTATAAACAAAATGACAGCTAACAGTATTGTCACTAGGCAAACTGACAGTTTCGTTTTGGACAAGTGACTTGGACCGTGTCTGGATGCGAAGTGTCCGTTCGAGAATATCCATCTTGCAAAACGACTCTATCCACGTGCCGCCATTACAAAATAACGTCACGGCGTTTGCCCCACTACTACATTTATTATTGAGCAGCTTTAATTAATAATGATTTCATTATCCACGATATATAGTTATAATAGGGATCCGAATAAAAAATAGGTTTTGGTCAGTCCAGTAGGTTATTGAAAAACATTGGAAACGTATTTTTTCTCTTTTTACGTAATCAATGGATTACTACAATAAATTGAGTTAAAATATGTATAGCGTGACGTCACACGTAAGTAGATTTTATACTGACTGACGGACTAATATAATTCCTTTTTTTTACTCAGGCTTCATCCCTCTTACCGCGTTCCCACTGGCTAAGCAGATTCACACCTGTAGACTAGCTTTTTTTTTGTTTAAAACGCCAGTTGCTAACGTCCATCGTATGGCAAAGAAATGTCATTGCTCACTCCCGTAGGTTTGCCTTACATCGTGGACCTTTTTGGCGCGCAAGGCATATAATTGGTATCTCTTTAACGTAATTTTATTTAAGTTATTCGGTTTTATTTATTTAGTACTGGTGCCAATTCCATTGTTCACAAACTCAACTTTGATTAGAGAATTGTCATCTCTTTCTGACAGATAGCTAAAAAAAGGACGGCGACAGAAATTGGCAAATTAGTTTATGCTTTGAACTTGGCGATGTTCTTTTAAATGTGAACTATGTTTGTTTGGAACTTTAAGTTCAACTAAAATTGACAGCATTTATAAATGTCCGTCCCTTTTTTGGTTTATAAGAGAGAAGGAGATGAAAGTAGTCTAAATTTAGTTCAGCTTGTCAACAAGGGAGTTGGCACCATTGTGTGCCTGAGTCTTTTCTTTCTAATTTGGGTGTATGAGGAACAGGGTGTAAAGCCGCCATTAAAAAGGGAAGACACGGGTGTTGTGTGGTCTGGTGAGCTACTGCCCAATGGTTCTTGTATAATAATATGTTCAATCGCGCGGATAACTTTAATATCGCGATGAAGGATACGCCAAATTTACATAGTTCGTATGTGGCGAGATAAATGTCGCTACACTAACATCCTTAACAACGGGTTCGCGCTTAAAATGTGACGCGTCCGTAGCCATCTGTAGCGCGTAGTGTACACGGTCCATCCACATGTTGTGAATTTCCGTACAGCCACCATTCATAAGCTTAATACCTTAAGCTTATGAATGGTGGCTGTACGGAAATTAAAAAAAAATCACTTAAAGGCAGTTTTAGACTACCGTCTAAAACTGCCTTTAAGTGATTTTTTTTTCATTGTATTTTTCTTTATTTACAGCAACGCATCTTGTCGAGCAGTACAGAAAGCGTGGTTCAGTTAGATGGTGATGACTCCAGTAAGTGCTCTACAAATATACTGTGTTTAAGCCAAATTCACTCTAATGTCTAGATGTGAATGTTGGGTGTGCCAAAAGACATACGAGTATTAAAGTATGTGAGGAGTGTGTTATTAGTGTTGTTAGTGCTACGACCGACGTAGCACTGCTACGCCGTAGAAAATAAACGTTCACTTATTTCTTGAGTTAATTTATCTTTTTTGTTTAAAAAAATTTTACCTCGGTTAGGTTATATTTTTTAATTAATACAATTTAGTTCGTATGTGGACATACAAATACAAAAGACACTTAAATATCCGAGCTACCTAAAACTAACAGTAAATTATAATTATAGGAGTCGAAGAATTGGTACTGGTAAAGTGCCCAAAAGACTGGCGGCATTGCCAAGTTAAATGGCAATGCCTCTGGCCAAAGCAGAAGCCAACCGTTGGGTGCGTGGAAGCTTCAAATTAATGTTTTGAAATCTCTTTGAAAGGAAGATAAGCAAACGGACGGCACTGTCCGAGAATTTCAAATAGTTTCGTATTCGTTTTTTTTGGCCAAATCGGACAATTCTTGACACTTTTATTTATATATCACAATTATTGTCTTGTCATCATTATCTGCCAAGCCTTTTCCCAACCATATTGCTGTGAGTTTATTTTGAATACCAATATATTTATTTAAAAAAAACATATATTTCAGGTCATTGACCCATATTAGCTTCAAAACATACACAATTTCAACTGTCAATTATACAGGCAACTGATTGATTAACAAAGAAATAAAATTAATTACAACACAAAAATAGTTAAAATATTCGAAACAAGTAAATATCAGATCAAATCAATGAATGTCAAAGGCACAAAACATAATAAAAAAATAGGCATCTGACTTCCACAAACCGTGTCACTGTGCAACACGAAACCCCTCGGCTCTAAAACCGGCTGTCAGACTACCGTAACGACTGTCAAAGATCTAGAAATGACAGAATGAATGATTGAATGAAATGAATGAATGAAAACATAAAAAGACATGAATCTGTTCTTATGTTTTTTTGACGTTTTTCACAGTGTATTCGAATGAATTGCCTAAACCGTACTACTACAAAGGAATATTCTGTCCAATCGTCAACAATAACTTTAAAGTAAGTTGCTATTTATTTAATTATTATATGTACAGAGCTTACTCAAGTATCAAATCATTTATTTCAAAATCATCTGCCTACCCTTATCCCAACTATGTTGGGGTTGGCTTCCAGTCTAACCAGATGCAGCAGAATACTCGTATATAACATGGAGCGACTGCTCAACCTGACCACGGGCAACACGATAACCCTTAGTAAGACTGGTTCTCAGACTTTCGGGCTTCTTACTGCCTGCCACGACTATCAAAGATCTACAAATGACAGCCGGGACCAACGGCTTGACATGTTTTCCGAGGCATTTCAAATCATTTATGTCAAAAAGACTATTTAAAAGGACTTGAACGTCAAACTTACGATTAAAATAATATACTAAAATAATTCCAGTTGACCCTTCCAAAGGTATAGAGAAAAATCGGCAAGAAAGTCCACACTTCCTCAATAAAAATGTTTTTTTTTTACATAAAATTGTATACTTTCATAAAATAATTAAATATATGTAAACTAATGTTTGAGTCTTTATTTCCAGACCCGAAGTATAGAACTATCATTCCAAAGATATTCTCGGAAACAACGACAGAAGTCCCTCATCTTGGTCAACCTCGTCGATTTTGCACTTAAAGTGAGTAGCCATGACACAAAATATGGATGTGCTATAATATGTGTGACGTGTGTCAAAAAGATCGCTTTAAGCTATAAGGCCGCCCATTGTAACACCCTATGTAGCTCTTAAAGTTATTATTTGTAGTAACTTTGTATGGCGGTATCTGGCTGCTTGTGTATGTGAGTTTGAATGCTAGTAAACGCACCCACGATTTCAGGAAGACAAATTCCTAGTGGGGGGCATCGTTTTATTAAAAAAAAAACTATGAAGAGTATTCTATTCTATAAGATGCACCTTTGCCTTACCCTTAAAGGAAAGCAGGCATGATGTTATATTTGATTATAATATTCATCCAATTCATACTATTCCTAATATTTGGTGTGTGCCACGGTAATCGAACCAACTTCAGTACTTTTCTTCCTCTCGTCGTTTCGCTCTTGGCAGAGCGTTCGTGACGTCACGTTGAGGAGTCCACGTTGGTCGATTTAGATTGGGACATCTCTGCCTATCCCAAGAATGTCTATCCTCAGTCTGTTCTAAGACAATAAGATAAACATAACATCACGACTGTATTTCCAAAGGGTCTGGCAGAGGTGTACCACCAGTACCTACACCCACATTTCGCCAGTTATGGTTTGAAGTCCCATATAACAGGGGGGGCATATTGCAATCATAGGAAATAGATCCATACTCTGGGCTGCGACTGAGAAATTCCTAATAAAAAATCCCAATAACACATTGCTCGACCCGGAAATCAAACCCAGGACCTCATGCTTAGCAGTCGCATTTACGACCACTGGACCATCGAGGCAGTCTCACGTTTATTAACAGCTGATTGACGTAATATTTTTTTTTCGCGTCTTAATTACAGGTAGCATTGGTGGTCATTTATACAATCACGGACGGCAAAACCAGTAAGTCTCACTAATGATTGAAATAATTTAAAATACTGACAGAAAAATCTTCTTATTTTAAATTGTATAATGGAAATACAAGCTCTATCTTTTTATTCACAACATAAAATACTCGTATGGCTAATCATCATCTGCTTAGCTTTTTCCCAACTGTGTTGGGGTCGGCTTGCAGTATGACCAGGTAAATACTAGTATTATACATGTAGCGACTGCTTATCCGACCTCCACAACCCAGTTACTTGGGAACACGGTACCCCTTTGTAAGACTAACTATCAGACTTTTGGGATTCCGACTGACAAAGATCTACAAATGACAGCTGAATTAAAAAAAAAAAGGTTTATTTCAGAAACTTGTACAGCTTTTACAGTTAATATTACATAGCGATCTACTTTTAAGTAAAAATTATATATGTATTTATATTAATTTTAATTAGTTGTCTTTTTTTGTTTTTTATTTTTTTAATATTTTTAATAGTGAATAATTAAATTCATCGAATGTCATTATAATACAGATTTGTACGCCGTTATACTCATGTTTATAACAAATAAATAAACTCCGAACTCTGAACTCGGAAAATATAACCCTGTGCTAGAAGGTCCTGGTCTGCAATGACAAGTTAAATGATAAAATTCCTTACAGGTGGGAAATCGTGGGAAAGTTTACGTTCAAGGGCGGCATGGACAGCGGCGTTTGCGTGTGCAAACGTGTGTGTGTGCTTGTTGAGCTGGTGGCGATCCTTCGCCAACAAGTACCTGCATTGGGCCGCAGCGGGTACCTGGGTGCTGCTTATCGTTCAAGGTATGTATAGAAAGTGTTCAGATCTACAAATAATGTCTGTCTAAACTTTTTTACAAAACAAATGCAGCATACGTCCAAAAACAAAGTCTACAAAGTACAAAATAGCTTTACTTTCGGAAGACGAAAAATGTCTAATTTACCTACATTTTTTACCAGTTTTAGAGATCGATTGGCGGTTTTGAAATCGCGACTAGATTTTTAATGTTTTGAATTGGCCCCCAGATCTTCTTATATTTTTTTTATTAACACTATCACTTCAATTTTTATCACACCACATTAAAAAAAGATCGTATTTGAACATTTGCGAATTTTCTGACGATTCAAATCTCCATATTTTGATAAGATTACATTTTATTCAAACTATGTTTGTCAAGAGGAGATCCATTAATTACTACTGTACTACTACTTAAATATGTACATATTTAAGTAGGTAACATAAACATCGAAACAGATAATTTGTTATTAATTAATGAATTTGAAATATATAATTTGAAAATAAATACAAATGAATTAGAAATAAATAATTGAAAAAAAATTAAAAATTTACCCAAACCCGTTGGCGTAATATGAATGTCCTAACTATACTATTGCGATTGTTAGTTTGTTTGTCAACTGATAACCATGATGCATACAAGTTGTCAAAGTGGCCTTTCATCCACAAAAAAGTACTGTTACTGGTACCCGAGGGAATTAAACCCTACACTAAAGTGAGCTAAGCCGCGGGTAAAACGTAGTTAACAATTATTTTTATTTGCTCCAGGTTTATGCAAGCAAGGCATCGGCTTCCAAGAGTCGCAGAACCAAGTGTGGTACATGCTGTTCATAGTGTTCGTGCCATACGCGATGTTCCCGCTGTCTCTGTGCTGGTGCATCACGATCGGGGTCCTGTCTAGTTTCGCGCAGATAGTGGCCACCCTGTTCTACATAAGGGAGCGCATGCAACAGCAAATTACGGATGTAGCCTGTTTAATTACTGTTAGTATACACAATCTACTCTTTTAAGCAATTGCATAGCTTTTATCGCGGGCTTTGAGCATAGCGACCGAATCAAGAAATTCCGTAACGATAATAAACCTAAAACCCCCCACTCCGACCGGCACAGCGGTGCGGCGTTGAGAGCCGTGCATCGTCTAACGTCGTTTCAATTCGGCAGACTTAGGCACGGTGTTTGTGCGCGTGCGACTAGACGTATGACTGTAGTATAATAGTAACTTCAATTAATATCAAAGAAAAAACTTTAATTAATATCAAAGAAAAAAATATTACATAAATATTATAATTGCATAAGTTGATAAAAAATGCTATGCAATAGCTTTACCGCGGCAGTCCCCGAGTGCCACACGTATTTTTTTTGTAAAACAATAATAATTTAGTGTGCAAGTCCATTTCTAACCGACGAAAAAAAGGAGGAGGTGATTCTTTTATTGAATAGGGTATACTTCAAAGTTGGTCCCATTTAAATTTAACAAAGAAAAACCACCCGTAAAGTGTAGAAAACAGATGATAATGGATTTCTCGCCTACTGTTTTTTTTTTAAAGTGTCGAGCAGTTGACATAAGGCTATTGTGTCTTAGAAAAAATACAAACCAACCGGCAACCCTCTGAAAAACGAGTAATAAAAACCGACTTAAAACATACTCATCATCGTCATCATCATCAGGCTATACTAGTCCACTGCTTGACCTAGCCCTCTCCTAATGAGCACCATAGCGCCCTGTCTTCAGCTTGCCGCATCCAGCATCTGCCTGCAGTCTTTCGTAGATCTTCATCCCACCTGGTCAGAGGCCGTCCTACACTACGTTTGCTGAAAAAACACTACAAGGGTGAAAATAACTTTTATTTCGGAAGTCTGTGGCTTTGGTTCTTTTAATCGATTCAGTTTTTGCCACCGACTTCTGAGATTATCATCCATCCATCGATAAACTGTACTTGTGTATGCACGTGCAAGTTGCTGAATGAGCCTTTCAATGAACAGCCTAGCCTTATTGTCACAGTTCACTAGCTGAATTGGCCTTTAAATGAATACTGTCCTTGGATAGTTCACCCAAGACAAAACAGAGAAAATCAACGTCTTGAAGACTTTTGCAAGTTCGCTTCGGCGCCTCGTACACCTTCCATAGAGTAAGAGGAATATACCCTGTAGCGATACAATAACAGGGTGGCCTATTACTGTCTAAAAGGCAAAAGCATTCATCACCACGCTTGCTTAAAGCGAGTTGGCAATTTCAGATCTATATTAATTATGAGTCAAGGTTTGTTGACGATATTTCCATTCACCGATGTTAATGATGTCTAAGTTAAAGTTAAGTAGAAATTAGTTGTTACATTGGTACTTGCCCGTATTTGAACCGAAACCTCGTGTATGACATACAAGATCTTGATCATTGGGCCATCACGTTGTTGTAGGACCTAATAATACTATGTTTCAGCCTAAGTTAGGCTTGAAGGCCCGTAAATCTTCAGCAAAAAACCCCCTTTCCTGTTTGTAAAGGCACCCACGATGCAGGAGAAATTCCTTGTGTGGCTCAATGTTTGATTTAAAAAAAAAAGTATTTTTTCTTTTATAGCCTTACACATGCACCCTTCGTCTGATGAGCAGCAATTTGTTGCTATACATAGCGGTAAACTTTGCCGGGATGTACGCGAAGTCTCTGGTCGACTGGGGGCAGAGGAAGGTGTTCTTGGAGACACGCAAATCTATGATAACCTTGGAGAAGACCAAAAAGGAGACCGATAGGCAGTGGAGCCTTTTTCAGAGTGGTTAGTGTTCAAGAATATATTTTCTGGAATTAACTATGCTTTATTCCTTCAAGGGCAGTTCAGTTTAGTCTGAAGTAAGCAAAGCTTGGAGAACTACTACAACCATTTTTTTTTCTAAATATTAACAACACAAACAACAACAACATACAACAACTATTGAACTTACATTATACACTCACATTGACATTTAACATTTTCTTTTTCATTTTTTTTTTCTTGAATGGCAATCGCACGCAATTCGAAATCGTTCGTCGATTTCGACTTGCGTGCGATTGCCATTCGACGCGGCGACGTGGAAATTTTGCCAGCGTTTTGGGCATTTTTCCCGTTGACAGCGATGTGGATGAAATTTTCGATGCCCTATAATACTATATTTTTTCTTTTTTCATGTGTACATAATATTAAAAGTAAACTAATAATTACAGTTTAAAATAACTTATGAGTAAGTTATATTATATTTCTCATATTTGCTTTATATACATGACTTAAATACAATTTTGCTAAAAACGGAACATTTAAAAATTTACTGACTGAATTTAAAATTGTAGTGATACCAGACTTCCTGGCGAAGAAAATATACAATCACGTTGGCATGACGGGCGGTGAGATTGACGAGCACCAGTTCAGCCAGCTAGTGGACGTGGTGCATCACCACCAGGACGTGTCCATACTGTTCGCTGACATCAAAGGGTTTACTGGTGAGCCTAACTCTAGAAAAAAATGCATAATTATGTTCCAAATTGTGTATCTCTTATCTTATACACATTAACACACAGAACTGTGTTAATGTGTATAAGAAGAACCAAGAGAAGGAGCTCGTGGGTACATATAAACAGCTGCACGGGTCGTTCGAAGGCTAAGCTACGCTTGCCGAGGTCAATCTGTGGACGGGTAACCGTTCATTTCATATCTAGAGTCCTCGTGAAGCCGTTGGTGCCGACTGTCATTTGTTTAACAACCGATTTTACCAAGGGGTATCGTGTAACTGGGTTGTGGAGGTCAGATAGACAGTCTCTCCATGTAAAATTCTGGTATTCAGCTGCGTCCGGTTACGAAACCGATCCCAACATAGTTGAGAAAAGGGTACGCAGATGACGTGGTGTATGTAAAAAGAACCAACGGACCTCTGCAGTCATAAGAAAAAGAGTGATTTCATGTTATGTTACTATATATTATATTTTCGGCAAATTTATATTCATTAATTTTTCGACAACGTAATTTTTACGTTTGGTTTTCAAAATAACAACGTGTTTTAAATCACTTAACCTTTCGCTCTTTGATCGTACAGATGCCAGCACATCAAGCTATCCCAAACTGTCAAATGTTGCCAATTAAACATAAACTTTATACTAGTAATAAGGTTGAAGAACTATCAAAGAAATTTGACAGATTGGTGTAGCTTAATGTGCAATACATTTTAGTCATTAAGGTCGTATGGACAAACGAGGTTCAGTTCTCTGTTATCTTTCAGAATTATCAAGCGACTATAATGCACAAGACTTGGTAGTGTTGCTGAATGCGCTGTTCGCTGGCTTCGACAAGTTGGCATCGGTAAGATTTTAACAATTCTCCACGATAAATGCGGGCTATGTTGAATGTGATACGATTCCATAACATCACGCCTGTCCCCCCCCCCCCCCGTAGGGTTGGGCAGAGGTGTACCTACAGTACACCCACATTTCATTTTACATTACTATATTATTGTTTCAGGACAACAACTGCGTTCGTATCAAGTTGCTGGGCGACTGCTACTACTGCGTAAGTGGTCTGCCGGAGCGACGCGAGGACCACGCGCAATGCTGCGTCACCATGGGGCTGCATATGATACAAGCTATCCGCGAAGTACGGAGGGCGATGAAAGCCTCGACGCTGCCTAAAACTGACGTGGGTTTTGTCATATATATGGAAACTAGCGGTGCCTACGAGTTTACTCGCGTGGAATTTAACAAAACATATATAACAGGTTTTCATTGTTTAGCGCGTAACCCTAATATTATGTACTCTTTTCTGATGTGTTTTTAATACTGAATGGTCATGATTATGAAAAAAAAAGAAAAGTCATGAGAAAATCATGATTTCTATCGCACGCAATGGGATTTTTAATTGAAAAGTAAATAATTCACGTCTTTTATTACCAATTTCTACCTAAACTAATTGGACTTGATAGAAATTGTGTTTTACTCAGTGTTAAGAAAAGTACTTAGAAATTAGGATAAGCCGACGAAAAACTTCAACGCTAAGGGGTCAAGAATAATATCCTGAACTTATGGTGTCAGTTTGTGCGTAGGTGTCCCTCCAACCCTGTATATGATTCAAAGAACATGTGATATATCAGCGTTATAAGTGTAAAATACGAGGCTGTTGCAGTCTATGGTTAGAACTTTATCTGTGGTCAGGTGGAGCTGGACATGCGCATCGGCATCCACAGCGGTAAGGTGCTGTGCGGGGTACTGGGTCTTCTGAAGTGGCAGTTTGATCTGTGGTCTCGTGACGTCACTCTTGCCAACCACATGGAGAGTGGCGGCTTGCCTGGGTAAGCTAACTTTATAATTTGTACGTTTTATTTTTGCTTGATAGGGTCATAAAAATAGCCGCACAGCTTAATCGAAGGTAAAGCTACGCTTGCCGAGGTCAGTCCTTAGATGGGTGACCTTCCGTAACGTATGAAGACTCCTCAATGCCTCGAAAAGCACGTTAAGCCGTTGATGCCGGCTGTTATTTGTAGATCTTTGACAGTCGTTACTTGTAGTCAGAAGCCCGATAGTCTGACAAATAGTGTTACCAAGGGTTATCGTGTTGCCCAGTAACTGCGCTGCGGAGGTCAGATAGGCAGTCGCTCCATATAAAATATGAGTATTTACCTGCATCCGGTTAGGCTGGAAGCCGACCCCAACATAGTAGTGAAAAGGATAGGCAGATGATGATGGGGCTTGTACTTGACCGCAAGTCAGTTGATGCAATGCTGAAGTCCGGGATCAAGAGCGCTTGCAAAGTTAAAACCAATTCACTCTCGCCTTGAAGACAATTAGATTGTAGTTTGTGGGGAACAGGGATTCTGGTCCCCCAAAAGCTGGACCGACAATCTGGTTAAATTGCAGGAAGCCTTAGTTAGTATAACGTAGTTATATTTTCTTCTCCCCCCGAACCTTTGCTCGAGCGTGTCGCTGAGCCAGTAGTTGATTAAATGAATCCCTAAATAATATAATATCTATCAGATCCAATCCGTCCCTTTGCTGTCCTCTCCCAGCGACGCCCTAAGCCGAGGCTCGTACCCCGCAGGGTATGCCCTTAGCTTTTAAGATTTTACGCCCTGTCTAGAGGCCTTAATTTTTATTAATTCCCCATAGGAAAGTTCGGTTAAGCAGTTAACAAATCTGAAGGTTAAACTGCGAGTTGCCCATTCCAAAAACCAAATTATATTTTCCAGCCGCGTGCATATTTCATCTGCCACACTGGACTACTTGAAGGGAGCTTTTGAGGTGGAACCTGGAGACGGAGGATCACGGGACGCGTACCTCAAAGAGCATCATCCAGTTACATACTTCATTAAGAGTCCCGAGCTTGACATAGAGCACACCGATCAGCTAAACGACAGAAAAGTGGCACACAGGAACAGGTGAAGCATTTTTTTTAACTTTTCCCCACACTAGTAATTTCTTCTGTATTGTAGACGCGGTGCGTTTGCTACGTGCAGAGATATGAAGCCACCCCAATCTATTAAATTTCTTTGATGGTTCTTAAACTTTAGAACTAAATAATAAAGTTCATGTTTAATTGGGAGAATTTGACAGTTTATGATAGCTTGATGTGCTGGCGCCTGTAGTACATCTGTCACCTAAAGTTTAATTATTCTTATCTTACCTTATTTGGATTGACAGCATGCCGTCTGTGACGCAGCTGACCTGGGAGATCAACTCGCGCCGGCCAAGCAGCATCGCTGAGGAATGGACACCGAAAATGCCCTTTGCAGACGTACTGTTCATCATTTTACTAACGAAAATGTTATTAGAACTATTCGAACAGAACTACAACATATTTATTTTCATCTAATACCTTCAAACGAGCAATTTTTGTAGATATGTATGTACATATATGCTCGTATATATATAATCTGAATCTAGGAAACGGCTCCGACGATTTTCATGAAATTTAGTATGCAGGGGCTTTCGTGGGGCGATAAATCGATCTAGCTAGGTTTCATTTTTAGAAAACGTCGTTTTATCCGATCGAAGCTCGGTCATCCAGGTACTTTACAATAATTGGTACAAAGGTGGTCACAAAATTTATGTTCGTTCATACAAATATTTATTCCTCTAGCATCCAATGGAACCATGTGGACCTGATGCTGTGCTATTGCATCAGCTACTAGCCGTATCATCATTCACACAATCAAACCATCGTTTCGTTTGTCTGCCTCTACTCTCGTAACCCACAAAAGTAGAGGCAGACCAAAAAAACGATAGATTGACTATCCACATAGCCATCCATTCATCTTCTTTATCTATCCTCCTCCCACCATATTTCCCTTTACAATAATTTAATTATTATTTTTTCTTTAAAAAAGGTTGATTACCCATAAATTTCTTTGTACATCTTCTTTATCCTGTGTTAGTATACTTCACACAAAATTAAATAAACAAATAAATATATTTAAAAACAAAATGTATACATATTTACGGCCGAATTGAGAAACCGCCTCCTTTTTTTGAAATCGGTTAAAAACATACGATAAATAAATAACAACGAAACAAAATACTTTTAACAGTTCATTTCTCCTGGAGATACCCGGCAACAGTATATGCACTACACACAGCTATTACGTGGCCTTCAATCCTACTAGCAAAAATGGTCAGAAGACTGTTGTCATAATTATAATATGTAACTTCGTTGCAGTGCTACGATGGTGAATGGGACAACTCTAAAGAAGACCTGGTCGATGATGTGCCCCCAATGTTAGAAGTTGAGGTGAGATATTTTACAATTTAGAGCTGCCAGGCAACTTTTGCCTGGGATTAAGGGATACTGCCAGCAGCCCTCTGTTGGCAGTATCCCTCAATCGATTTATTGTCACATATTGCGACCATTACAGTCGCCAGGTTTCTTGCATATTTCACCAGCACGCTACCAACAACTGCAGTAGAATGGTCTGTGCCATTCTTAGTAAGAAAATCATCACCCACAGCCAATAACAGACGTCTGCTGGACATGGCAGTATCCCTCAATCGATTGCACTAGTTCGTTCAGTCTTTAATTTATTCCCCAGTGTTTGTCTGCTCATGACACTAATATTTCTTCTTAAGGTCATCGCACACATATCAAATTGGAAAAGGATTCGCCTAGAGCTTGTCCCGAGGTGAGGGGATTACGTTACATTTCCGATTAGTGTGCGTTGCATTAGGGACTTTCATACAAAAATTTCTGCACGACTCGAGTTGACACGGTGACGATACTTTTCCGAGCCGATATGTGAGCTACCTTTTGAACGCCAGAGTATAAACGTAACGCCGTACCCCTGACGCCAGGCCACTTTTTCTGTCAAATGACCTTCATAAAAAATAGGGATTCCAAAACTTGTATCGATATACAACTGAGTTTTTATTTTCGTCTTTAATTTTCTAATAAACCGTACTCACGACACTGAAATTTTATTTAACCTGCCAATATATTCCATTATAGTAATCTTTACACAGCATTTAACAGAGACTATCAATGAAAAATCAGATATTAGAAAACTAAAAAAAAATATTTATTACAATATGGTTACAACACTATTCAACATGACTTGTCTTGGTATTGTGACAATGGCGTTGCTTGCCAGTCAATTTTATGACATTCTCGCATCTGAATTAGGGATGTATCAGTGTACACGTTAAACGATTAAAAAGACGATGACAGATTAGGTGTTAATTATTTATAATCATAAATCATTAATAACACAAAATTCTATGAAGCTTTTTATTTTTCCTTATAATTAGTATCAGAAACCAAAAGTTATTATAGTTCTAAACTTTATGTCCGCTGTTTGTAAACGACAATCTATGTACCTACCTATATACTTCGGAGCGGCTATATTGGCCTGGCCACGATTCCGGTCTAAGCCAAGGCGGTAAAGTGTATAGAATAATAATACGTACACTAACTGGTTCCGTCTTAGTAGTATATTTAAAATTAATCAATGTTTAATAAGGTTAGCTTACATATTTTCAGCTTTACATATTAGGTGCATACTATGATTACTACCTTTATTAATGCATACCTAAATAAATACCTATGTAGACAGTGTGCGCTGGTCTAGGTGCGACATATTTCTCATTCGTAAGAGTTATATAAAAAAAAAACAAGAATAATAAGGTCAGATAATATTTTCAACGATGTTTCATATCATAAGTAAATCTAATAAAAGAGAAAATATTTCAGGTGCTTATCAAAGCCTGTATCGTTCTTCTATAATAGTTTGGGTTACTTGTTGAAAAAATTTCGTTTCAGAAATTACTGACCTGTTTTTGTCCCTAGTAAATAAATGAAAATGTTGAACCAACATTTTTGATCATAGTTTTTAAAATAACTCACCTCTAAATCATCTTCTCGTATTGATTCCCCTTCCGAGAACTCTTCGTCATTTCCAATTCCTTCCAATATTCGAAGAAGTTCTTCGGTAGTCATTACATTCATGATCGGTTTATAATATAAGTAACTGTTACACGATATTTTAATAATAATAAATACAAAAAAATACTACTACTACTATTAAAGCACTTCACTAGACTTAATCGCCTGCGCTTGCGACGTCACCGTTGTGTCACAGATTTATGACTATGGCGTACAAGGGACGGACAATATTGGTTTGCGCTAGGGATGCGCAAGAGATGAGTTTAACAAGTGTCGATATTAGACATTTGCATATTTTATTTTTGATTGTGTAGCTAGAGGCATGGTTCTATAAGGCTGAGTTGTTTTAAAAATACGTTTTATTTCTCCTGATACCAACTTATACACATATAATATACTCTGGACTAAAATTTAATATTCATCTTCTTAAGTTTTCATTGATTTTACAATCATACGTCACAACACTAGCTGTCACATATAGCAGACTACGGCGTGTGAGGCACTCCTTTTATACGCGTTTAACATCTACTTTTAAAACAGCAAATTTCTCGATATTTGTGGTTTATTTATATTTGTTTCATGCAATACAATATAGACGGAAGCTTAAACTTTTAAATTATATAAATAAAAACACACAAAAGTAATGATTAAATTTTTTTTTTTTTTTTTTTTTAAAAAACGTTACCCCACACTAGGAATTTCTCCTGTATCGTGGGTGCGTTTACAAACATTCAAACTCACATACACAAACAGCCAGACCCGGAACAACTATCTGTAGGCCATACAAATATTTGTTCCGTGCGGGAATCGAACCCACGACACGCAGCGCAGCAGTCAATCGCTCAGCCACTGCGCCAACCGTGTCGTCTATTATTATATAATTGTTTATTTCATAATATGGTGCGACGTGTATTTTGTCATATATTTGTGACGTTGGCGTTCAGGGTAAGATTTCGTTTGTCACATATATGTGACAATGGCGTTCAAAAGGTTAACCTATCGATACTATTGTACAGAGTAGGGGTCAGATACTTATTGGTTCATTTGCCATAGTAATTTTTTGCTTTTTTTTAATGCTCATCTCTCATACGTATAACAGACCTATTGGTATTCTAGAAAATACGTGTTATTGCAATGTAGAAACAAAGAAATGTAAGCACCTACACACTTGTTCTAGTCGGCATATACGATACAGCAGTATTTGTTGAACAACAAAGCCGACCCGAAGCAATGACTACATACACTCGAGAGCAATGAATCCGGGTCACTTAAAGAATGCTAAAAATCTCGGAAACTAAAAATGATAGGTTAATGCAATAAATTGTATTTAATAGACAATGTAATACTCCTTAAATGAAAGTAAAAAAAATATGAGTCACCATACATTTTATTAACACAAAATTACATAAAGAAAAAAACTGCTGATCTCTCCTTAAAACAAAAATAGGAAACATGAAATTTTTGAACTTTATTACGATTTTCTTGAATTTTAATACTTCGTATTGCCTCCTCGTGCTTCCATTACTGCGTTTACGCGGTTTGGCATGCTGTACACCAAGTTCCTTATACGATTTTGGGGAATATTCTCCCATTCCTCTGTGAGAGCAATTTGGAGCTCACGAAGCGTGATTGGGGGAGGGTTTCGTTGTTTTACGCATCTGCCTAGCTCGTCCCAAGCATGCTCGATCGGGTTGATATCCGGGCTGCGCGCTGGCCACTCCATACGAGTAATGTTCATCTCTTGAAGGTAGTCATTCACAATCCTACCTGTATGAGGTCGGGCATTGTCATGCATAAATATAGCATCCTCAACTAAATTGACCATAAATGGACCAACGTGATCATTGAGGATTTCTTCCACATATCTTACGCTAGTTAAAGAGCCGTTTTCTATGATCACCAGCTCTGTGCGACTTTCAGAAGAAATTCCGGCCCACACAAGTACAGACCCACCACCGTAGGCTACTTTTTCTTCGATGCATGCTTGCTTGAATCTTTCCCCTGGTCTTCGATACACTCTGTGTCTTCCATCGTGCTTGTAGAGCATAAATTTTGATTCGTCGGAGAACATAACTTTTGACCAATCTTCAATACTCCAATTTACGTGGCTCTGGGCATATCTTAGTCTTGAAATACGATGCCCACGCTCCAGTTTAGGGCCGTTTGCAGGTCTAAGGGGTTTTAAGTTAGATTCAGCAAGCCGACGTCTTACTGTCCATGCACTTGGGTTACTTCCTCCGAGGCGTCGAAACTGATTTGTGAGTTCAGTTCCTGTGAGAAAGCGATTTCGAAGCATGGTGTTCACCAAGTATCGGTCTTCTCGTGCTGTGGTACACCTGGTTCTGCCCGTTCCTGGTCTGCGTAGGTTAGAACCAGTTTCTTCGTAACGTCGGAGAACTCTTTGTACTGTTGACAGCGACACACCGACAGTCCTGGCTGTATCGCGCTGACTCCGGCCGGTTTCCAGCATTGTAAGTATTCTGGTGCATTCTTCAGGCGTAAGCGACATAATTTCAGCTTGAATAATGAATATAGAGCACTATCAACATGGTTTATGTACCCACATAAATGACAAATTACAAACAAAAGCAAAACCAAATGCTGTAATTTCGTAGTTCCATCTTCGAAAGTGGCCCTTTTTCAAATTTGATTTTTTTATGATATAACTTTACAATAACTAAGAAGTTTTAATACCTTCATTTAAGGAGTATTACATTGTCTATTAAATACAATTTATTGCATTAACCTAGCATTTTTAGTTTCCGAGATTTTTAGGATTCTTTAAGTGACCCGGATTCATTGCTCTCGAGTGTATATTCCTGTTATCCGGTTCCACAGGAGAACGACATAATAAACCACTTGATCGAGATGAAGTCTATCCGGCGGATGCGTCTGCGCTCTATGTACGGTTGGTCTCTGCGGTTCAACCTGCCGGTAATGGAAGATTTGTTTGGAAGAATTGATGAGGTGACCTTCAAGTCAAACATCATGTGCTGCCTGGTACTATGGCTGTTCGTTGTGACTGTACAAACTCTAGTTCACTATAAGTAAGTATACTACGCGACTTTTAAAATAATATCAAGGTTTTTTAGAGTTAGTGTAGTGTATAACACGCATACACACCCATACATATGACACACACACATCACATAATATAACAACACATACATAACTGGCGAAATGTGCTTAATTATAGGTACGCCCTTGCTATAGTTTTGAAAATTGTATTATAATTTCCAAACCATTTTCACTATCTATTTTATCCCTTCGTTTACAGTTGCGTGAAACTCATTGCAGTATTGATGGTGATGACGGTTCCCTTGACTCTTTCCTTCGTGCTGGTAATGTTGGAGGAGTTCCCCAGCGTCCACATGTGCCTCTACAGGATCTCAGCACGTTTCAACAACATGCGTCTGTTCAAAATCGTTCATATCTGCTGCTTTATCACTATAATGGCACTCACAAGGTATGCGTACAGCTTGTTGTACCATAATAGTTCTTATGGTAGCAGAAAACAACAGCACTTTAAGATCTGTTTTTGTTTGAACAGTGCAACTTACTGACTTTTTTTTCGTATTATCATCTAGTTAGCATCTAGGGGGGGGGGGGGATCTCTTCCTATCCCCAGTAAACGCACCCAATGCCGGAAGGCGTGCCATGATCTGCAGCCGCCATAGAGTGTTGCCTTAGAAAGAAAGAAACAAAAAACATTTATATGGGACACGCACCGGTAATAAATCCCAAATAAAAAAAAACTATTCAAAAGGATCTGTGCGAGGCCAAAAAGGGCCTAAAAGGCTCCTATCTCAGCATACATATTTAAACAACGAATAAATACCGCAGCGCTGTTCTTCCTTAGGAAGACTGTCCTGAACAAATACAGAACTTTCACGGAGACTGTGACTGGGTAACGCGGCAGGGGTAAGAATTCCAGTTGGAATTCATGCGAAAAGTTGAACTGTGCAAGTTTTCCGGCTACACGTTGACGAACGCCATGTGCTCTTGGTCAGTAAGAGTCTGACAGACCCCATCACCCCAGAACACACATGAAGATCTTAACTCTATCAAAAATAAGTGTATTTCGGATCCATATTTTTTTGGTTTTCTGGATTAATAGGTCGAAGAATATTTGTTACAGCACAGTTAAACTGTACGTCTGCCCGGGTGAGGTCATCCCTGATGTCATGAATGGTACCATTCCTTTCATAACATGCAACGCCACAGAAACTTATACAGGCGGCACCAGTGACCCAGGTTGGTAAAACAGAGATTTATTTTAGAAGCAGAGTACGTCGGCAGCAGGCCGGCGCGGCGGCGGCGCGGCGGTGCTTATCTGCTTATACCAGCAAAGGAAGTATAACTTCTGTGTGAATGGACATTAGAAAGTCTAACCTACCCAAAGTGCTGAAATCAAGCTCGCTTCGCTTTCTTTAGACTAGTGTTATTTCACAGCAAACTTTTTGGAGAATGTTAAAGCAAGCACAAGATTTGTGGAGACATAATCATCAGCCAAGCCTTTTCCCAACCACGTTGGAGGTGGCTCACAGCCTAACCCGATGCAGCTGAATACCGGTATTTTATATGGACTGCTTATCTGACCGCCACAATCCAGTTATCGGGCAACATGATACCCCTTGGTAAGATTTAATGCCAGATTTTCGGACTTTTGACTACCCGTAACGACTGTAAAAGATTTAAAAATGTTAGCCAGGACCAACGGCTTCCGAAGTGTGCGTGCTTTCCGAAGCACGGAGAAGTCTCAATACGTAATGAACTGTCACCTATCCACAAACTGACCTCGGCAAGCGTAGCTTCGATCGAGCAGTGGGGCTATTCTTTTCAAGCCACGAGTTCAAGATTTATGGAGGCATAGAGCTTTATTAACATATGTGCAGAGGCCAGCACATCAAGCTACCCCAATGTGTCAAATTTATTTGCTAGATTTTCTTTATCTTCTAATGTTCAATTGGGAAAATTTGACAGTTTGGTGTAGCTTGATGTGTTGGCGTCTGTACATTCGAAACAGTGCTTTTACTTCTTAACCTTTTAACCGCCAGAGTACAAGGGTTGGCGTGTCATTAAAAAGGCTTGGCCAAGCCTTTTTAATAAAAACGTTTAATTTCTTCTTTGTTACCATACAATTATCAATATCTGTGTTGTATTTTATTTTGATTTATGCAATTTAAGATATATAAATAAACACACACAAAAGTTGTGATTGAATAGTTTATTTCGTGTTATAGTAAAGAGGTCAGCATATCAAGCTACCCCAATGTGTCAAATTTCTTTGATAGATTTTCAACTTTATTTCAAAAAAAATATAAGGTTCACATTCAATTGAAAAAAAAAGACATAATGGGTGTGTACCCATTGTCTTTTTTTTTCAATTGAATATGAACCTTATATTTTTCCTTATATTTTAAAAATATTGCCGCAATATTTGTCACGTATTTGTGACGTTGGCGTGCAGAGCATGCGTTCGCTTGTCATGTATTTGTGCGGATGGCGGTCAAAAGATTAAAAACTCCAATGTCTTCCCCAACAGCCGAATGCTACCGCCCAGAATACGTGGTGTTCACGTGGGTGCTATGCCTCGTCGCGCTCACCTCGGTGCTCAAGTTGTACTTCCTCATCAAGACGCTGCTGGCGACCGTGACCGTCATAATTTACTGCACCCTGATTATACGCTACTACACATCTTTTCGAACCAGGAATTCGTAAGTTTTCATCCAAAATCTATCTGCTCTCAGCGATTTTACCTGCGGGGAGATTCCCACAGGAATCGGTCTCCATCCTATAAATTACCTGTAAAAATCCGTTGCTGCTTGAAAGAAGGACAAAAGAATACAGTATTGCATTAAATATACAGTTTGTTAAATAACAGGGGGCGTTCCCTAGCAGCTATTAAACTATATCATTATTAGATTGCAATAATAATATCAGAAAAATAAGTATGATTTTTCATACTTATTTTTCTGATTCCTTTTCCTGATTGATTATTTTTCCGAATTCAATAAAATATTTATATGACAATAAATTCGAAACAACCTGTTTAAAATCTAAATGCGACATTGCCGCACTTCCACATTAAAGGACATTTAAAACAAAATGTTTTTTTTTATCTAATGGATACGTCCATTAGATAAAAAAAAATTGTTTTTGAATGGTAATGTTTTTTTCAGCAATTGTGGGTAACGGGAACGCCTTTCGTTAATTAACATACTGAATGTTAATAAGGGTGAAATTCGCAAGGAGTATTTTCGGTTCACCCTTACCTATTTAGTTACATCACCCTACTATCATCTGACCAAACTTGTTCTTATTTTCCAGGCTTCTTCCCGCGCAAATGCTAGTGCTCATGGTTGGTTTCCTAATAGTGGTAGTCATTCACGCGCGGCTGTTGGAAGTGGTATCACGTCTGGACTTCCTTTGGAAGCTGCAAGCGAAAACTGACCTTGATGAAATGGAGTACACCCAGCGTCTAAACAGGCATTTGCTTAAACATATACTACCAGATCACACTGTCAATCATTTCTTGAGCAAAGATTGGCATCCTGATGTGAGTTTCATTTAAAATATTTCGCTGCTATTTTCGTATTTTTACCTACTGTGAGCAATCTGCTGTGTAACGATATTACCACCATGGAAACGCCGGGAAAGGACGCACTAGAAGAACATACCTTATTGGTGATGTTCTTCAAAGAGGTCAGGAGAGTAGTACTCGCAACCAGCGTGCTTGTATGAACGTAAACGAAGCAAAAGGAGTATGTAAGTATCGAGCTGGTGGCGTTCTGTAGTTTCTGCCTACCTCCATAGGGATAAAGCCTGAAATTATGTATGTATGCTTACCACCACGGATGATTATGATAATATTCTTACCGCGTTCTGGAAGAATTTGATTAATTTTCAACAAAAAAGAGGCAGCGTCCTTACAAATAACTACTGGTGGAGTAGGCCATTTTAATATTCAGGTACCTTATTTCAGAACCTGTATTCGCAAATGCACGAAGAGGCGGGGGTGATGTTCGCGTGTATCGCTAACTTTGACGAATTCTACTCGGATCAGAATGCTGTCAAGTGCATGCGTGTGCTGAACGAAATCATATGTAATGTATCTTTGTTATAGTTTCTATATCTATCTATACAAATCAATACAATTTAAGTGTCTGTTTATGATATCAAAATAATAGCTTTTTACTAATTATATGTGAAAGTATACAGTGTATACAGTAGTTTTTTTCAAAACACAATAGTTTTTTTGTCTGTATGTTTGATCCGGCTTAACATCGAAACGGCTGGATCGATTTTGACGGGAATTTTACTGGTTATATTGGAAGGAGATATATATGCTGGATAGCTTATATTGGAAGGAGTACTTACTTCTCAGACTACTTTTATTTTAAAAAAAATATTAGGAGTCCACGCAAAAATATAAAAACCAATGAATTCCACGCGGGTAACAGCTATTGTGGTAATCAATATTGATGATTGAAAATTACACAAACGAGATAAAAAAAAGATTTACTTTACGTTCGGTTTACTTAGACGATAATCGATAGTCGATCGGAGGATGCACAAATCTGTCATCCCAAAGTTAAACGATTATTCCACATTGTATTCATATGTAAGAAAATGAGATAAATATGGAGCAGAAAATGGGACAGATCTCGTTTGAAATCTTATTATTTGGCGAAGAAATAGTTTAACCTGCAATATTGTCGTTTGTTACAGTTTCGTTCGACAAGTTACTGTTGCAGCCCCGATTCAAGTGTTTAGAGAAGATCAAGACGGTGGGTGCGACGTACATGGTTGCATCGGGCCTGAAGTCTGAACCCACGGTAAACGCTAACTTTGATTTTAATTTGCTTAAAGGCTGCTCCTCAGCGGACCCCGGCTAAGCTACGCAAGTGTGTAAGTTTCGCATTGTATTAAAAAATGTTGACAGGATTGTGCACAAAACAAAAGTTGGGAAACAAAGGAACGGTGCCAACCGTTAATAAATTTATTTTTATTGCTTATGTAATTTACATTTATTATATTATAATATAATTTACTTAATGTTAGATAGAGGGCATCATTCAATGAGCTTCATAAAAAAAATGCTGCCCTGCAGCGCAGATCGTGAAGAAAGAGGCTGCATCAACAGTACTTATTACTTGCAGTCACTTTAGAACAAAGCAGGCATTTTTACATTCGAGAAAGAATAGGTCTGGAATACGTTATTTCCCAATATAAATTCATGCTTCAGCATCGTTTTGGAGAAGCCATGTTTAAAAAAAAATAGCCAAGCAGCCCAACATTACTACAAATATGTATATTAATTCTGTTGCTTAGACTGGAGAACAAGACTACCACCATTTGTGCACACTGGTAGACTTGGCACTCGCTCTGAGGGAGGCGGTCAAAGGCATCAACTACTACGAGTTCCGGCTAAGAGTAGGTAAGAAACATTTGAACAGTCCAAATTAAGAAAGAGCCAAGAGTTTGTAAGAAATAGATTGATAGATTCAAATAAAGTAATGCTCAAAGTTGCCTAACGTGCGTGACAGATCAAGAAAAAAAATATTATGCAAATTAAATTTATATTCGCGCTTTTGATTAATGTGAATTTTAACCGCGGGTAACACCGCGGAACGCAGCTAGTTGTTTATAGAACTAACTTTAAACTTATCTTAGAATGAGGAACGTCAAAGTCCGCAAGACAATAATAAATTGACATTAGGCAGGTAACACACAACAGGCAGGTAACAAATTTAATTCTATGCTATTCTATTCTAACAAATGGCATTCTGACTGTCTGGTTCTCATGTTTCAGGGATCAGTTACGGTCCCCTTGTAGGTGGTGTGATCGGTGCTGGGAAGCCAGTTTACGATATCTGGGGCAACACTGTCAACGAGGCCTCTCGCATGGAGAGCACCGGGGAGATTGACAAGATACAGATCACCAAGTACACCAAAGAGGTGAGCTGTCCAAGTGTCCAGCTATATACAAAGCAATATCGTAATTTTTGTAGAGAATTCGGATACGAACCCAGATTTTCATGGGCGGCTCTGCCGGGAGAGCTGGGTTTGTTAGAACTAAAACATGGCATCTCTTCAAACAGAAGTCCCTCAGGGGCTGATAGCATAAACTCGTCCCCCTCAGTCGTTTCCTCGTATGCTATGGGCAGTTCCTGAGACATGCACTTTCCAAACAGCACAACTTGCTTTAAATCTCTTTGTAAAAAAAAAAACAAATTCTTTTGTCGAGTAGCTACTGGATGGTTTCTACGTTCTTAAGAGTCGCGGCGAAATAAATGTGAAGGGTAAGGGAATGATGGAGACATGGTGGGTGGTCAAGAAGTCGAGGAAGAGGTACCTGGACGAGATGAACTCGATAGAGTTCTTGGAGGACAGACCGGCGGTGCCGCCGCGCTCGCTGGCAGCGCTCGTCTACTCCATGCTGCAGTCACGCAAGCGCATCTATACACATCCACTCGATGCTGCTTCTATGCGTGAGTACACCATACCATATTAGTATACAGTATAGACGACCGATGTGGCGCGGTGGGCGAAGGCCTCCTGCGACGCAAGAGGTTGCGGGTTCGATTCCCGCCTTGGGACAAATGTTTGTACGATCTACAAATATTTGTTCCGGGTGTTCTGGGTATTTCTTATGTATAATAAAAATATCTATCTATGTAATGTATTGTATTAAGTATATCAGTCATCTAGTACCCATAACACAAGCTCTGCTTAGCTTGGGTCTAGATGATGCTGTGTGGATTGTCCAGCAATATTTATTTATTTATAGTGCGAAAGTCTGCTAGTGTGGTGCCGCTCCACAAACGATAGGACACCTAATACCGCGTCCTGTATGCTCTGGTACCTACACGTTGTAGGATTTGATGGACGCCACTGATGGCGCACAACTCGAAGCTAATTTCTTGGTCGATTCAATATTGATACTTTATATATACTTTATACTCTTTAGCATACTATAGTACCTGGCCTTTATAATGGCACTTGGGGTCCAAGAGCCTAATTAAAATTCAATAAGTGAGTTTAGCAGTGACAACGCGTAATCCCACTTTGCGGAGTTTTTCACATTTGTTGTGTTAACAGTGTATTTAAGGGTGTGTATATATTACAGCTAAAAGGAACAGTAGTGTCCGGAAGAACCGCGCTGTGACTGCTCCGTGTGGTGGTCAACAAGGTGATAACTTGTGGCGCCCGCGTCCGAGGACTGCAAAAACGTGAGTATTTTAACTCTCAGAGGTCATTCACACTAATCCGTCAAAGACCATTCGTGTTTTGTCGTGGCTATACATTTAAATTGCCCGTGTTGCACACTATTACGGAATCGTGAAAAATGACGGATACGTCTCAAAGGACATTTCGTCTTTTTTCAAAAACCTTCTGTTTTAAATCACGAATCGTTATGACGGATCGGTCGGGACGACTATTCCTTGCACTGCACCCACACACTACGACCGTTCGTTGACTGAAGTCTGTATCACGAATTCAGTGTGAACATCTATTCGGATATTTTGATGAATCGTGAAAAAACTCAATTCCGCAATAATGCAACGTGAACGTTCATCCGTCATTACGTATAATCTTTTTTGATGAATCGTCGTTGATGGACCCAGTGTGAATGAGCCCTTAACTGAATATAAGACGTCTACTGGTTCCACACATCTAGTGACAACAAGCCATTGTGTAAAGTGGTTCCGAGGCCGACTGCCCAGTGCCACCGGACGTAAATTTAGGTTCCTATCCTACGAAGGCTCAGTTTTTGCACTCCACTGCTGTACCAAAGCCTCTCCAATACCCTTCATATTCATCTTTCTCCATTACCGTGCGCGCAACAACAAGTTATTACGTGAGGTCTCATGCCAACTCGTGCTCGGTTCGCTCGCGTGCTATGCTGAATGCGTTACTGATATTGACACCGGAATGTTTGACGACACGGTTGGCGCAGTGGTTGAGCCATCGGCTGTTGCGCCGCGTGTTGTGGGTTCGATGCCCGCACGGAACAAATATTTGTATGACCTACAGGTAATTGTTCCGGGTCCGGCTGTTTGTGTATGTGAGTTTAAATGTTTGTAAACGCACCCACGATACAGGATAAGTTCCTAGTGTGGGGCAAAGTTAGTCGCCATAAAATACGACTTTTGTATAATAATACTAGCTTTTGACGCGTAACGTAGTCCGCGTGGATCTCAAGCCCGCATGAATTTTGAAAAATCCTGAACCACACCTGTCAAGATTCAAATTATTTATCTTCATAAACCAACAAGCAACACATTATTTCTTCAGCGTATTGTTTCTTTATGCTTATTCCTTCCGGACAATTTGGATTCACAAGTACATCTTATGTTGTGCATGATTCATGTATACGTTTATACAAATAAATAAAATTGAAGTGTCTGTTTATGATATCAAAAGAACAGCTTTTTACTATAGGTATAGGTAGCTGATGTGTTTAGGATTAACCGATATCGGATAGATCCGCGCAATAAAATTAAAACCCATGAAATTTTGGTCTAATTTCACGTGGGTATAAATATTGCTGGACAATCCACACAGCATCATCTAGCCAAAAGCTAAGCAGAGCTTGTGTTATGGGTACTAGATGACTGATATACTTAATACAATACATTACATAGATATATATTTTTATTATATATAGCAAATACCTAGAACACCCGGAACAAATATTTATAAATCGTACAAACATTTGTCCCAAGGCGGGAATCGATCCCGCAACCTCTTGCGTCGCAGGCGGACCTTCGCCCGCCGCGCCACATCGGTCGTCAAAAAAATATATATAGTCATAAAAATAATAAATAGGTATGTAATAGACAATCAATACAAAGAGTTATTTACTAGTGAATAGCCATATACTGATGTATACCCAATTGCACATGGCCACATAATACAGTCTATTTTCAAATTCATTAAGAGGTCAAGAAGTCTTTCTTTTTCTTTTTAAACTTTGCCCCACTCTATGGATTTCTCCTGTCTTGGCTTCGTTTACAAACACTTAAACTCACATACACAAACAGCCAGACCCGGAACAACTACCTGTAGGCCGTACAAATATTTGTTCCGTGCGGGAATCGAGACCACGACACGCGGCGCAGCAGTCGATCGCTCAGCCACTACGCCAACCGTGCTGTGACTGAAGATGCTAAAACGATGACTCTGTTGCAGGATGGGGAATGACACGGACTTAGGTGAGGGTGTGTGCATGCGGCGGCGTAAGGCCCGCCCTGCTAATGCGAGACCACCCCCAAGGCCTACCGCACCAAAACCCAGTGCCAGTGGTGCGCAAGAAGAAAACGTGCCTCCCAATCCACACCCTGACGGGTCAGGTAACGTTGGTTTATGTAACTAGTTTCGCTCAAGCGATAAAATATCATTGAAGACTTGCATAAGTACAGACGCCAGCACATCAAGCTACCCCAATGTGTCAAATTTCTTTGATAGTTTTCAACTTTATCGCATAAGAAATAAGGTTCATCTTCAATTGGGAAAATTTAACACTTTGGAGTAGCTTGATGTGCTGGCGTCTGTACATTATCTATCATCCGCCTGCCCTTATCCCATTTTATTAGGAGTCGGTGCAGCACGAAGTCTTCTTCCATACATCTCTATTTGCCGTCATCTCAATAGTCCCTTTTTTTCGGGCCATATCATCTTTCACACAATCCATCCACCGTTTCTTTGACGTTCGTCTTTGTTACCATCCACATTCATACTTATAACTTTCCTCACGACATGTTCCTCATTCCTCCGCATCTACCCATACCATGACAACCGATTTCCACACAACTTTTCAGTTACTGGCGCGTAACACCCTCGTAGTATTCTGATTTCAGCTGCATACAATTCACTTTCAATAATCCCAAATAAAACCGAATTAAAGAAATATAGTGTGGCAATATCAATCCATCGTTTATTATTGTACGCCAGGCTTTTTCACAAAATCAAAATCAAAATTCATTTATCAAATTAGGCTGAGAATCAGCACTTTTTGAACTTCAAAACGTCCCCCAAAACGCCCACCCTTCACCACTCCCTAGTGTTTTTGCTGGGAAGAAGAAGTGGCGGAACAAACTCCCCAGCAAAATCCCCCGCATAATCACTTAAACAAATCTTAGCTGTCAAATTGTGTTTGACAGCAAGAATTGTCATTCTGACAGTTCGCCGTGCGGCGAAGTTTATAAACTTAGAGATACAATCTCTTTACATCGATATATCTTCAGATCTTTTTTATGGGATTATTGAAAGGCAGGTGCAGTTGTGCACTTTCTTCATTCAAAGGCTCGAATTATGATGAAAACTGCTTTTAAATCTTTTGAAGTATACTGTTTTAATTTTCGCGATTTCAGGTTTGGTAATTTTATATACTTGTATATCCGTCACATTGGTATCGCCCCGCAATATAAATTTGCCAAAAATTTATAAATATATCTTACAGGAGCAAGATCAAAGGCAGCAAGTTTCTCAACGCGGTCGTCGTTCAACGGGCGGGCAGGCTCCCTGCGCATGCGCACCATTACGAACGCCTTCCTCTTCAAAAACAGAGCAAAACACAACACCGATAAAGAAAGATTGTGTATAGAAGAGAAAGAAAATGGAGAGGATAATGGAGGCAGTGCTGTGTAGTTAATAACCATAAACTAGTGTAGCGACTTCTTTGACTCGTCCGCCTCCTTAGTCTAGTGGTCTCAAGTGCATTCCCTTGTCGGATTAACCGATATTGGGTTATTCCCTCAGTAATTTCTCAGTAGCCTGGAATCTGTTTTTTTTTTAAGAATGAAAGACACAAACACATTTATTTAGCACAGACTCAGGTACACAATGACAATACTGAATATGGAAAAACAATGAAAGAAATAATAATAATGATGACAGAAGTTAGTTACAAAAAAATAATAATATTTATGTGTCTTACGGCTGCGCCAAATGGGTCCAGTTCAGCGAAAATGCTAGACATCTAGTGTCTGACGCTGGTTTTCAACTGGACCTGAAGTTTCGTACCCGGCTAATGGTAATAGGCTTGCCCCCTATTACATGGGACTTACACATTACTGGGAAAATTGTGGGTGTTACTATAGGTATATTTAATAGATACAATTCTGCCTAACCCCGCGGAGAATACAGGCGTGATGTTATGTTAATAGTATAACGCATAATATGCTTGATAGTCTTTATCCTTGATCTCTTGATGTTATAAAAATATATATATTTAAATGTAATTGAGTTTTATAATTAGAATTTAGCAACAACATGTTGTGTTTGCACCTGAATGAATTTGTTGTTGTGTTGCACCATTGGATTATGAACCATGGGCGCTGAGTTCAGTGTTTAAAATCCAATAGTCCGCTTTTATTTAAGGCATTAATGCAAGTAGAAACGATAAGTATAGGTTAAACAATTTTGTATATTCTTATTTTTTAATATTTTTTTACGGTGTATATATGGTTATTTGTTGTATCATACTTTGGAAATAATACAAATGTAAAGTACCCAAAAGACTGACGTCATTGCCGCGTTGAAGGGAAATGCTTAGCTTCTGGCTAAAGTAGAAAGCAACCCCTTGAGTCTCGGGATACGTATAAATTTCTTTTATATTAATAATGGATCTGTATGGATGGAATGTATTCTTTAATAATGGATCACTATACCATTGTATTTAAAAAAGTAATAGTTCTACTGTAGTATTTAAGAACACAAAGTACAATCCGTTAAAATCGATAAATTTTATCATATTTTGCATGAATATTTAAATGATCAATTGTTGAAATTATTGACACTTGTATTTTGACAGTTCACTTTTTAATCTTATGGACAGGCCTATACTTCCATAACTATTTTTGTCTAATGTATTTTCTATCCATTGTATGCCTTTAAGTTGCGTCATACAAGCACAATATTTTTTGTAAGTAACCCATTTTACCTATGTACATACTGGCTGACGACACATCAACCTACCCCAAACTGTCAAATTTTCAACTTCATTACATAAGGTTTTGTGAATTTGGGAAAATTTGATAGTTTGGGATAGCTTAATGTGCCGCCAGCACACTGTCTGTCAGTATGTAGTATAATATTGTAACGAAAAAAAAATGTTTTTTAAATATTAAATAAAAAATAAAATCAAGTGTGAGTTCGCACGTGGTATAAGTGGAACTTAGTATTCTGTTTAATTTGTAAGAGAATGAGATAAAAACACAATGGAGGTGGTAAAGAGAGAGAGAGAGAGAGAGAGGGAGAGAGAAAGAAAGAGAAACATTAATGGTTGACTCTTTTTTGTAACACTTTTTCGTTTAATATATTATTTCATAATCGTAGAAAACATAGAAGTAAATTTTAAAGCGTTTTGGGGAAGGAGGTCGGCTATTCTACCTGTCCACGTTTTGTACGCGTCTCGTGAGGTAATTGTGATATACAAAAACCGACTTGAGTAAAATCATTTAATGACACACTAAAAGGTAACAGTTACGCACTTATCTAAAACACATAGAATATAAAACGAACTTAATTTAAATCTAACTTAATCCTGCCTTGGGAAGAGTTCCTTCCTAATCCCCTTTGTGTTGCCACTTGACAGCGCGCTGATATTTATATTACACGTGACACCACGTATATTTATGATACGAGACGCCACATGTTAATTGGATTATCATAATTAATAAAAATAATAAATAATGCTGGACAATCCACACAGCATCATCTAGCCCCAAGCTAAGCAGAGCTTGTGTTATGGGTACTAGATGACTGATATACTTAATACAATACATGACATAGACAGATATGTATTATAATACAAATGCCCAGAACACCCGGAACAAATCTTTATAGATTGTACAAACATTTGTCCCGGGGCGGCCGATGTGGCAAGTGGTCCCGGAACCTTGCCACATCGGCCGTCAATATTCATCCTTCAAAATTATACTGATATGATAAAATGTACCTTTATATTATTAGTTAAAGAGCGGATGCGCGTGGATATGACTCCTTGTCTTTTTAATGGAGATGAAGAGCTCAGAAAAACGGTGAACATAAGACGGAACACTGTCAGCCTTGCCAGAACAAGGAAACAATATGGCGTGCCTGTAGCGAAACTTCCTCAGAGACCACTTTCTTTTTTCCTGATGATTACCCGTCAGAAACTGTAAAACAATAAAATGACTTATAAGAAATAAAGATAAGCAGGCATTTATTTATGACAGGCTCAGACACAATACTAAACAAAGAAAAACCAATAAAAATAAGTTTAAAACCAAAGCATTCGAAGTACGTGAGAATCGTTATAGTCGGTGGTAAAATGGCTTGAGTTTAATTATGTATGTATGCTTAACACCTTAACTGCCAGAAAACGAGACACTGTATTGTTTGAAAATGTATTGTTCGTCGGTCACTTGGCGTTTAACGTGTTAATTGTATAATATATAAAATGCCTAACCGCTCCAGCCCCGCGCCAAATAGCTCCAGTTCAGCAAACACCATGCATTTCGTTAAAATTAAAACAATGCAATTCCTCAGGTTACGAGTATAAGTCAATTAGTAAATATCGTCAATTGAGCTTAGTTCCACCAAAATAAACCAACCCACAATCTTTCGACACATCGCTAAATTAGCTCAAACAAATTGCCGTGTGTTATTTCCAATTGTGATTTATTACAAAAACAGTTCATTTTATGTATGTACTCGTACATACAAAACTGACGCCTAGAAATGATTTAAAATACGAGCATTTACTATGGAAAATAGGTGAAATTTTGACGTGGGTTGGTTTATTTTGGCTTAACTAAGCTAAGCTATAAAAAGGATAGTTCGTGTAGATAATATATGTACCTCGTCCGGGCCGCTGCGCTTCGCTTGTGTTACAAGTCGTCTGCGGTCACTTGTTATGTCAAGACAGGTATTGATAACATTGCCATGGGAAAACGGTGTGGGATGCAGCCTCCTCATGACCCACCACGTCTCCATCACTCCCTTCCCTTTCACTTCCACTTCACCGCGATACTCTAGCGTGAACTCGTCCTTCAGCAGCTGTGCGAAAACATGGTTTCCCAAACAGTTAAAAAACGGTTAAACAAAGAAGTAAATATTAAAAATGGCACCCAAATAAAAGATCTTGCCTGTGCGCTCTTTCAACTGCAATGTTTACCTATCTTGCATGTGCGAGTAAGGTCGTTATTTACTAGCGCCGCCATTTTAAATTCAAATGTTTTAAACAAAAAAGCACAATAAAGGTTGAAATTATTATGAGTCCCCGCCGCTAGCTGGATTACAAAATAATGGAGACATGCATGACGCCTGTATTCCTTGAATGGATAGACAGAGGTGTACCTATAGTACTTACACCCGCATTTCGAAAGTTACGTTTGAAGTCCCATATATTAGGAGGCGAGCCTATTCCCATTAACCGGGCTCAAATCCAGAGTACGGGCTACTACTGAGAAATTTCAAATGGAAGTTAAACAATTTGCCTACCCTATGAATCGTACCCAGGGCCTCAGGCTCAGCAGTAGCCCTTACTACCACTACACCAAGAAGGAATTTTAACGCTGAAATCACGAAAACATAGCTTTAAGTCAGAATAGCATATCATCACGCCTGTATTCCCTGAAGGGTCGGGCAGACGTTTACCTACAGTACACCCACATTTCACCGGAATATCAAAATAGCTGGGTTTTCTTTTTACATTTCTAGAGTTGATCCACAATAATAGTTGTTTAAATCCATCAAGAAGTCTAACTGCGTAGGTATTGTAAAAGAATAAAAAAAACTTGGAAAGAGTCTTATGATCATCATCATCATCATCCTCCTGCCCTTATCCCAATTTATTTGGGGTCGGCGCAGCATGTTTCCTTCTTCCATACATCTCTACTTGCCGTCATTTCAATAGTAACCACTTTTCTAGCCATATCATCTTTCACGCAATCCATCCATCTTATCTTTGGAAAAAGTCTTATAATAATTTGAAAATATTCTAGTCACCTGTTGGGTGTGCTTGGTGACTTGTATCTTGCCAATCTCCCCAGTGCTCTCCATGCGAGAGGCTTCGTTGACAGTGTTGCCCCATATGTCGTACACCGGCTTGCGGGCGCCGATCACACCTCCCACGAGATGACCGCAGCTTATCCCTGATGCAAATAATATATTTGTGACCGTAAGTAGACAAAAACAGTGGCCTATTTTTATAATAGTAAATGGTATCTCGTAGGTCAACCGAGGTGGTTGTCGGCTTTAGTGGGGGGCTGCGCGACCCCCGGCGTAGGTGGCAGATGGAACACCGGGGTGGCTTTTAGTCAGTCCAAGTCTGACAGACCCCTTCTCGCCCTCTCCAGGGCGGAGAACATTCATGAAGATTATCCACCTCGAAACAAAAAAAAAAGGTGGTTGTCGGCTGCCAAACGAACTTAACTGTGATGCCTTAATTGATAAAGGCCTCCAGCCAGGGCATAAAACTTACAAACTAAGCTACTACACGCTAAAGCCACCCCTTGTGGGGTACGGAACTCAGGTAAGGGTGTCGGATGGCAGCAAAGGGACAGGCTGGATCGGATCAAACAGTTCCCTTAGTGCGAGTTTTTATACTTTTTCGATTGCGTTAACGTGTAGGTACTTAAATTTGTACTGAAATGTCTTGATAGATACAGATATACACTTATAGTTATACAAATACAGTTATTGTCACACGACAACTTGTTAAACTCGAAGCCGACCCCAACTTGTTGGGAATTCAGTCGAACAATTATTAAGTTTTTACTCACAAAATGCTATTCTCTTATTTGAGTTTCTCTTACCCACTCTTAGACAGAAATTGGCGTCAGGATTATATCTCAGGGCCTCTCTTAGCGCGAACGCGTAGTCACACAGCGCGTACAGATGCGCATGATCATCTTTCCCTGACTGGAATAAAAATGGAAGAAAGATTACATTGGATAGAGGGTTAATGGAATGATAATCATTCGTTTCCGTAAATTGGATGAAAAAAAACCTTTTTCAGGTCCAAAAGTATAAATAAATAAAACTAGGTGAGGTAGATTTTTCCTATCTAACTACTCTGAAAATAAACACTGAAACCAACCCAGAAGCCACAGTCTCTTTTATATAGTCCAGTCAGTCTTTTTTTCTTTTAAAGTCTAGTCCATTATCTTACGAACCTGAGATGGTATTTTGAGGCATGAACCACGCTTTGAGTAGACCTCTCCAGTCAGTATATGTACTTAAGGCAAAATAGTCTCGCCTCCTGTCACATGTAAATCAAACGTAATTGACGAAATGTGGGGAGTACTAATAGACACTCTTCTGTCAAACCCTTCGGTGGATATATGGCGTGATGTATATTATGTTAAATGAATGAAGGGAACCACTGTATCTTACCCTGTGTTTTGAATCAAGTCCTGACGCAGCCATGTATGTTGCGTTGGTCGTTTTAATTTTCTCAATACATTTAAATTCCGTCTGCAGTAGTAATTCGTCAAAACAAACTGTAACAGAAAAAGTTTTAACATGAAAAAAGTATTATTTATATCAATCACACAATGTTAGGACGGCGGGCGGTGGAGCCGTGTAATGAAAATAAAAATGTTATTTATTGTAACTTCCATTATATCAATTATTATCACTATGAAGAAATCATTAAATTAAGCGTGTATTTTGTACCACTTCAGCTTCTACTTATCTTACAAACATGAAATAGCCAAAACATAGTTAATACTTGTAGCGACATCTATGCTTAAATATAAAAAAAACACATCGCAAGACTGGTGATTGTAAATAGATGGCGCCACAGGCTCTTTATCACTGGAGAATCGGTCATTGCGAATCGGTCGTTACGTTAGTGCATACCAGAACTACTCGTGCGAGTTCTGGTATACACTAACGTAACATCACGCCTGTATCCCCCGAAGGGTTGGGCAGAGGTGCACCTTTAGTAACACCCACATTTCACCAGTTATATTTAAGTTCCATATAATGGGGGGCGAGCCTATGGTCATCAACCGTGCACAAATCCAGACTCCGGGCTGCAATGAGAAAATTCCTATTCCTGGGAATTGATCCTAGGACCTCCACTACCACTAGACCAACGAGGCAGTTCTGGAATAATCATTTCTATTGACTTTATTAGGTCGCTGAATAAGTTGTATTGTACAGAGAGGAATGGACATCGACGTAGAATTTGATACAGAGGCATGACCTTCGTTGGTTCTGAACCATTCTCCAGATCCTGAAAGAGTAGAATGGTATATTACGTATAACTTTGTTGAGCACACGCACGCAGTCCAGTGGACTCCGTCTTCTATGGGCCGTGTCAAAGTTAGCGACGCACGCGAAGAGCACACCTACCTCTTCATGCTGCTGAGAATACAGATTCTGAAATCAAAATCAAACTGTAATTGAATTCCAATTTTCTGCGCAATTGTCTATTTTTTTCTCTCTTAAAACCTTCTACAAAGTATAAGATATAGCTTAAAAAAAATATGAATGAAATCGGTAAAGTCGTTCTCAAGTTATGGCTTGACCACTGGGAACAGGAATTCATTTGTATATATATATAGATATAGGAGGAGCTCGTGGCTAAATAAAAACTGCCGCTCGGATTGATCGAAGGTTAAGCTACGCTTGCCGAGGTCAGTCTGTGGATGGGTGACCATTCATAACATATCGAAACTCCTCCGTGCCTCGGAAAGCACGTTAAGCCGTTGGTCCCGTTTGTCATTTGTAGATCTTTGACAGTCGTTACGGGTAGTCAGAAACCCGAAAGAGTGACAACCAGTCTTACCAAGGGGTATCGTGTTGCCCAGTTACTGGGTTGTGAAGGTTAGATAGGCAGTCGCTCCATGTAAAATACTGGTATTCAGCTGCATCCGGTTAGACTAGTAGCCGATCCCAACGTAGTTGGGAAAAGGCTAGGCAGATGATGTATAGATAGGAAGTTCAACTGGTTAAAAATTAAACTTACATCAGGGCGCCAATCTTTACTCAGGAAATGATTAACTACATGGTCGGGCAGTATATGTCCAAGTAGTTGTCTGTTCATGCCCTGAGCGGACTCCATGCGTGCCAGATCAGTCTTCACTTGCCGCTTCCAAAGAAAGTCCAGCCGTGATATGGCATCTACCAGTCGCGCGTGAATAACCACCACTACTAGGAACCCGCAGATTAAAACCAGCATTTGAGCAGGCAGCAGTATCCTGGAAGGCAACGGAATTTTTAAAATATTCAATTTTGATACTGTTACCAATTTCACCACGGCTGGATGGCGCAGTGGCTGAGCGATTGACTGCTGCGCTGCGTGTCGTGGGGTCGATTCCCGCACGGAAAAAATATTTGTATAGCCTACAGGTAGTTGTTCCTGGTCTGGCTGTTTGTGTGCGTGAGTTTAAATGTTTGTTGAAGCACTCATGATACAGGAAAAATTCCTAGAGTGGGGCATCGTTTAAAAAAAAAGGAAATTAAAAAAAAACAAAAAGACACACATGTTCTTGGTTTCTTGGTACATGTAGTAGTGAACAAGTAGTATGCAATACATCACGACGTTGAGGGTCGCCAGCAGCGTCTTGATGAGGAAGTACAGCTTGAGCACCGAGGTGAGCGCGACCAGACATAGCACCCACGTGAACACCACGTATTCTGGATGGTGACATTTTTCTGGGGGGAAAAGAAACCGCAAACGCAATTAGCATAGCTTTTTTCCATCTATGTGCAGGTCAGCCAAAAGCAGCAGAATACCAGGAGTTTATATGGAGCGACTGCCTATCAGACCTCCAGAACCCAGTCAGTGGTTAACACAAATCTATCCACCAAAGATCCACAAATAACAGCAGGGACAAACTGCTAAACTTACTTACCGAAATACGGAGGGTACTTGGTATACAGAGATGGTTGGCCATCCACGGGCCGACCTCGGTAAGCGTAGCTTAATCCGACCCACCCTTGCGGGTACGTCACTAGTAAACTTTGACCATTTAAGGTAAATCACTCAACTGAAGGGCAGATAAGTGATCTGACCCTATTTTTCTTTATTCGTGAGCAGAGCCTATCATAAATCTATACTTAAATAAAAAAGCTGAAGTTTTTTGTTTAAACGCGCGTACCTCGACCACTACCGGATTTGAAAAATCTTTTAGCATTTGATAGCACAATTTTTTGTCTATTTACGACGCTTACGAGCTGGTAAAAGTACGGAGTATAGCTAGGCAATCATACTTCAAACCTTAGTGCTATGGAATAATGGATGATTTAAGTATATTTTACATCATGTTCACCTGTATCATTTTCGCTGTTCGTCATAGTGTTTGTAGAGTTCATTTCTGTTCTCGTAGAGTTTGCTGTCGTCTGGTGCCGCGCCATCCGACAGATATACAATTTCATCGTGCTGCAATATAATAAAAGGATTAGGTATCACGAGGATAAATATCACAGTCGCCACATTAAGAGTGTAATGGAGGATTCATAGTCAAGTTAGGAATCCTGAATGCAGCGAGGGACTCGAATCCCTCGCTGCATTCAGCCTAGCCCAAAATGAAGACGACTTTATCCCCGAGGAGAATAATTTTACACCTTCTACGACATAACTAAAAAGCAATTGGATTTAAACAAACGAATTTTGAATTTGGTTTTAATCTTTTGACCGCCAGACCAAGGCACGCGCGTGCCTCACGCCAAGCCTTTTTAATAAAAACGTTTAATTTCTTCTTTGTTACCATGAATTTATCGATATCCGTGTTGTATATTAATTTGTTTCATGCAATTAAATAGGCACGGAAGCTTTAACTTTTAAGATATATGATTAAATACCCACGAAAGTAATAATAAATAAAATAAATAATAAATAATGCTGGACAATCCACACAGCATCATCTAGCCCCAAGCTAAGCAGAGCTTGTGTTATGGGTGCTAGATGACTGATATACTTAATACAATACATTACATACATACATATTTTTTTTTTATATTTAGAAAATACCCAGAACACCCGGAACAAATCTTTGTAGATCGTACAAACATTTGTCCCAAGGCGGGAATCGGTCCCGCAACCTCCTGCGTCGCAGGCGGACCTTCGCCCGCTGCGCCACATAGGTCGTCAAATAATATTGATGATGATTATAATGATTTAATTGTTTATTACGTGTCATTACTTTTATTCGTACTTACACTGCACTGCATTTTTTGTCACGTATTTGTAACGTTGGTGTATAGGGCATGCATTATGGTTTGCATGAGATATAATTTGAAATGATCGAGCAGGTGGTTTAAAAATAATTTACAAGGTATCTTAAGCCATCAATCAGGGTCCAGTTAACTACAGCAATATTTAAGGAGGTCCCGTAGGTATACAGCAATTATCTTGGTAGAATTGTGGGAGTATATACCTTAATAATGACATAATGAAAATGAAGAAGCAGATGTGCATGATCCTGAGGATGCGAGTGTTGGTGGCTTTGACGGAGAACTTAACGAGGTGATGATGAAGACTGGGGAACTCTTGGAACATCACCAGCGCGAAGCAGAGTGTGAGGGGTACCGTCATCACCATCAGAACAATCATTAGATTTCCGCAACTGTGGAATGAAACGGATTAAGTAAATAGTTTCATAAAAATGTAAGATTCATATTGCGTAACGAGGTAGGTATGTAATGTATTACAGTAGTTGTAGTTGAGCTGCTGAGCCTGATGAGATCCGGGTCTGGCAGTGTTATTAGGTTTTTCCACGTGGAATGTCTCAGTAGCAGCCTGGAGTCTAGATTTGTATCCGGTTGACAGCAGTACAATCTCCTCTTATTACAAAGATATTAACATAATGTGGTTGTTTTATAGTTAAACCTCTTTCAAGCTCTACAAGGGATATTGGCGTCATGTTATGTTATTTATCCGCAGGAGAAACAGCAGACTAGAAGATTTATGTGGTGGTGGCATTAAGACGGGTGTCGGGTGAGTTGACACGAAGGGTTCCACGCCATAACGAGCAAAATTACACGTTTCTTGTATGGGCGCCATTTTTTTAGTTTTTACTTAGTTTATTTTTTGTTGTTACAGCGGCGATAGACACTCTGTGAAAATTTCAACTGTCAACCTGTTACGGTTCATAAGATACAGACTACTGACATACAGACGGACAGATGTTGTATTAATTAACAAAGTAGTAAATAGAATGAGTAAATAGAAAAATTGTAGCATAAGTAAATCACATTTTGCATACCATGAGGCAGACTGTGTAAGGATCAAAAATATTGTAACACCGAATTGTAGATACTAATTACCTACATTCTAAGCAAATAAATCCATCTATCTATCTAATACTTACTCATAGTGCGCAAGAGTCTGTACCGCTACAACAAACAGCCATTGGACCATGCAGCACATGACATCGGACTTAAAGGTATCTCCATCGAGCTCTTCGAAGCAGGATTCAAGATCTTTTCGTCTAAACATCAACGAAAAGGAGTGCATGTGCTCTGCGCTTGCGCCGATCAAGCGATGAATTTGATCGTACTCCTTAGAAAAAAGGATTAGCCATTAACAAAACATTTAAATAGAGAGAGAAAAAAGGATATTTATTAGTCCTGTTACTCACCTCAACGACAGTATTTTGGTGTTCTACGTGAACATCACCATGGTAGTACTGTAACAATCAATTAATTTAGATCAATCAATAAAATAACAATTATTAACATTCATACATTATAAACTCACGACTTTTTCCTAAAACAAAAACTACTGCTGACTTGTAAGTTATTTCTTAAAACAGTAATAACTAATAATGAAAAGATGGATGGATTGTGTGAAAGATGATATGGCAAGAAAAGAGGTGACCCATGAGATGACGGCAAATAGATGTATGGAAATAAATAAAATAAATAAATAAAATAAATAAAAATTTTATTCAAAATATAAGTAAAACTAAGATTTACTTTAATCGTCATAGAGGAAAATTAATTCTAACTATAATGTAGACCTGCCTGAGCTAGGTTTATGAAAACCTGTGTTTCAGGCCATCAATTTAGTTCAAACATTTTAAAAAGAGGACATTAGTCAATTTTGTTAGTAGCTAACTTATAGAGAAGACATATTATTTTCAATGACTTAACAAGTAACTATTTAGGTATATAATATTAAGACTTCTATATTATTAATTATTATTTTACATTATCGAATGTAAGATATATATTATGTTACAATAAATTAACGAATAATGTTAAAGTAGATAGAGTAGATTAGGTAAACAGTGAGACTTTTATTAGAGTGTGTACATACAGACTTTATTTCACAATTTCTAGTAATTTTTCCGTGTCTGCATAATTGTGTTTTGCCAGGTATTCCTGAACTAGTAGATTACACCTATTATAACTTAAACTATAAATCTTTAGTACTCTGTTAAACTGGTTATATAAGTAGGGTCCCAAAAATAAGTAAAAACGATTAGCAAAAGCATGTTTCGTCCGAAGGTTAGCACAAACCAAATCTTTTCTCCTCCTATCTGAGGGTACTGGGTTAAAATAAAGTTCAGTGTGTTGTAATAAGATTACGTTCAAAACAAACAATTGACGTACTGTTAGCACCTTGCATGCTATATAAAGCTGATGTGTAGGAAATCTGAATGGGCGAAAAGTAGCAACCTTTAAACTGCTCGTTGGGCGCGTTCTAGGGGCAGCAAAATTGATTTAGCGACACCACCCCAGGATGTTATGCAGTAGGTAATAATAGATTGACACAAAGCCAAATAAACCTGTCTAATTAATCGAAAATGGGCAATGTGACGTAAGTTTTTGAAAATGTAGATTAGTTTACGCACTCTGTTGCATAATAAATCGATGTGTTTGCGGAAGTTCAGATTTGAGTCAATCGTAATACCTAGATATTTGATATGTTCTGTTTTCGCTAAAGTGGGACAAGTGCATGCAATGTCAGCATAATGTGAATTACAATTGTTATGCGCTTGAATGCTTAGATTAGTAAGAGTTGGATAAGTGTTTCTCATTGTAAATAATAGGTATTTTGTTTTGTCTATATTTAGTGTTAAGAGATTTTTATGAAGCCAATTAGACACAGTATTAAAACCTTTCTGTGCAACATCATAGACATCGACTGTTGATTTAGCTGCGAATAGTAGAGCTGTATCATCCGCATATGACATAATGACACCATTTTGAAGTGTCAAATTGCATAGGTCATTTATATATATTAAGAACAAGGTAGGACCCAAAATACTGCCTTGTGGGATTCCGTAACAGGTATTTTTAAGTTCAGAACTGATGCACTGACCTATTTTTACACACTGATGGCGGTCGCTGAGGAAATCAGATAACAGTTGCAATTGTACACCCCGTATTCCCATCATCTCCAGCTTGGATAAAAGCAAGGTACAAGAAATTGTAAAACAAAAAAACAAATTGTTGTGTGTGTAATTGTGTATTGGAAGAAGAAAACATGCTGCGCCGACCCCAAATAAATTGGGATAAGGGCAGGAGGATGATGATGAAGAGTAATAACTAATAACATGCATCAGTTGCATACCGATATTGGCTTGGAGTCCAAAGCCAGAAGGTTACTACGTATGTGGAAACTACAGAACGCCACCTGCTACATTCCTTACATACTCCTTTTGCTTCGTAGACGTTAATACGCACGCCAGGTCCGAGTCATCCGTCCCACCTGACCTTATTGAAGAACAACACCATTCAGGTCAGTGAATGGTCTTTCTAGGGCGTTCCCGCTTACATCTGCCTAGTACATACCTTTTGTTAGTCATCTTTCATTCATCCTTTCAACGTGACCAAACCATCTAAGCATAAAAAAAAAAAAAATAGGGTTTTTCTTATCTTAGGCTCTTTAACACGATCACCATGGGCACGCCCTAAGCACCACACTAGGTTGGGTCGGCACTTTCTATTCTGCAGTATCTAATGAAAAACACAGTTAATCGGAAGCAATTACAACATACATCATTGCCTACCGGTTGGCCTGTTTAATGCCTTGTTCACCCAATATAGAGGTTTATGTGAGGACAGGTTATGAAGCCTAATCATACATCATACATTTTCAAAGGGCATCTCCGGCTTCCAGTGGCTTCCTTCGACAGTTTGGTTGTGTCGGCGCCGGCGTCGCATTTTTGATTCGGTTAGCTTAGGTGGTGTTAAAACCGTTGTGTCGGAGAGGTTGTGCCGTTTTTCTGTACCATTTTCAACCCTGAAACGAAAGAAGAAGGAAAATAGAATGAAGCGAAAAAATATGGCATGGTGGAACCGGAAATTATATAACAGAACATAAATACAATGCCTCTATTCTTGGCAGGCACAAACCAAGCACAAATCCAGGTTTCAAGCTGCTTCTTAGAAATTCTAGATGAGAAACCCTAATAACACTTCGTACGACCCGGGCATCGAACCCAGGACCTCATGCTCAGCAGTAGTGTTTGCAACCACTATACCAACGACGCAAACAATAAAACAATAATATTATTATTCACCCATTAACACAATCGCGATGGCAAGTGACGATTGGCAGAGAAACTTATGAATGAAACATCAAGATAAAATGGAAAAAATAACTAAAGGCCTAAAACTCAGGTAATTTCACCTCACACGCGATGTTCTTCTAATCCGCTGAGGCTGCTCCGTACTCTCAATGAAATAGGTGACAGGGTGGTATTCTTTTAGCAACGGGTCCCGCGCTCCGCCATCTCCCGGCTCCACCTTAAATGCTCCGTTTAGACACTCGAACGTAGAAGATGAAATGTGCACGCGACTGGAAAATATAGTGCAGTAGATGTAGTACCTACCTACTATGGAACCCTATCGTGGACTAAAGACCAAAAAGTGGAAGTGGACACTTCGGAGCGAATGCCTTGAAAAGTCATGATCGTTAACAATGATAAAATACATGAAAAAATAAAATAAAATAGATTATCACAGGGCATCAAAAAATTCATCCGCCGATTCAACGGAAAAAGTAAATAAAAAAAAAATAAATAAATAATGCTGGACAATCCACACAGCATCATCTAGCCCCAAGCTAAGCAGAGCTTGTGTTATGGGTACTAGATGACTGATATACTTAATACAATACATTACACAGATAGATATTTTTATTATACATAGGAAATACCCAGACCACCCGGAACAAATATTTGTAGATCGTACAAACATTTGTCCCAAGGCGGGAATCGAACCCGCAACCTCTTGCGTCGCAGGCGGACTTTCGCCCACCGCGCCACATCGGTCGTCAAAGTGCCCAGAATGCTGGCCAGGCTGGAAGCATTGCCACGTTGAATGGCAAAATTATTGTTTGAGGAGCTTTTTAAGTCACACCATGTTGAGGCCATGAACACCATGCAAGCTCGTAAGCATCAGTTTTTGACAAACAGGCACCATAAGGCCTGTTTATCAGTTAGGTTTTTTGTCGTAAAAATGTACGGTTTTTTGGGCGTGAATAAACACGGACACTTAGTGGTGCATACGGCGCCGGCGGGCGCGGCGTAGTTCACGTATTGCCGATTTTATTTTGCTGAGGAGTTTATTGCGCCACTTCTTCTTTCTATTAAAAACAATAGGCAGTGGTGGGCGTTTTGGGCGATAGTTTTATGTAATTTTTGACGTTCAAAACTACGTGTGAACAACAATAGGCCTTTAGAGGTTTTAAAGTAGATAATACTGCCATACCCTGGCAGGCCGCTGCTCTCAATGCGGTTGGCGAGGGTGACGTCACGCGACCACAGGTCCAGCTGCCACTTGAGCTGTCCCAGAACTCCGCACAGCACCTTACCGCTGTGTATACCGATGCGCATATCTAAATCCACCTGACAAATAATATGCGTTTTGGGTGTTTTATCAAGAACTGTGCAGCGAGGTCTCCAGTATTTGACGGCACGGTTGGCGCGGTGGCTGAGCGATCGACTGCCGCGCCGCGTGTCGTGGGTTCGATTCCCTCACAGAATAAATAAGTGTATGGCCTACGGGTAGTTGTTCCCGGTCTGGCTGTTTGTGTATGTGACTTTAAATGTTTGTAATCGCACCCACGACACAGGAGAAATTCCTAGTGTGGGGCAACGTTTTTTTATTTAATAAAAATATTACAAAAGAAATTTGTATGTATCTCACCGTTAGATCTTTCCTTCGGCGCCGCACGTTGCGGATGACGCGGATCATGTCCAGCCCCATGTTGACGCAGCAGTGCGCGTGGTCTGCACGTGACTGCACCAGTCCGCTCACGCAGAAGTAGCAGTCGCCCAGCAACTTGATGCGGAGGCAATGGTTCTTCTGAGAAAAGCACACAATTTATAAAATAAAGCTGAAGAGTTTTTTTCTGTTTGAACAAACGCGTTCATCTTTTTAAACTACCAGTAGGATTTCACAAATTATTTTTGCATTTGATAGGAAGGTTCTTAATCTAGTTCTCTAAGAAGGTCTTAGGCATCTAACCTCACAGTACAACCCTTGGGAAAAACCGTGGTAAAATAAGCATTTAGAATGTCAGCCTAACATTATTCCCAGCCGATGCGATATGTATCTATATCCACTGACTGTCAGAAATTCGAGAAAACACTCTTCCAATTCTTACCCATACCGCTCGCCTATTCAATTTTGGTAATGGTTTCATTGCCTGTTCGCAGTGTAGATAAGGGTCATGTTCGCAAGTAATAATTTCTTTTAGGGGCTTAACTATTTGCGTTTTTCAAAATGCATTTTTGCTTTTATTGTAACTACATTATACAAAATCTTACCGATGCCAACTTATCGAAGCGAGCGAAGAGTGAATTCAGCAACTCCACCAACTCTTGCGCACTGCACTTGCTGGACAAATCTGTAAGTACACATTATATTAAAATCATAGCGGGTGAAGTCTGACCGCGACCGCAGTCTTTCTGAGGACTCTCCGGGGCCCTTGTACTTTGACTATTATACAGAGTGGCAAACTCGGAGATATACGATTGGCGCAGTGGCTAAGCGATCGGCTGCTGCGCCGCGTGTAGTGAGTTCGATTGTGTGTGACGACGACGTTCGACGTGTGACGGTTGTCCTGTTTGGCCACATTTGTAATCTAGCTCACCCGTGAATCCTTTGATGTCTGCGAACAGTATGGATACGTCATGGCTCTTGTATGCTACAGCATCCAACATGCCTTGAAAGTGGCCGACATCTTCGCACACATAATTGGAGATTCGTTTTGCCAAGAAGTCTGGTATGACTGTAAGAGAATTAATATAAGTTTCAGTAATACAAGTCCAATTGAATCATAGTAAAATAGGTTTGATTGTTTTTAAATTAAAAGAAAAAAATGTTTTATTGAGAGACATCGTTTTGTTTTTATTTAGCTACGAGTTCCTGACCATAAAAATCGAAATAATACAAGAAGATGGATGATATAGGAATTTGAACTCAACATCTTACCGCTTTGTATTAGATTCCATTGCTTGTCGCTGTCAATCCTGGTCTTCTCGTATGCGCTTTTAGACTTCCGGGTGTCCAAAAACACCTTCCTCTGTTCGCAGTCCACAAATGATTTGGCGTACAAGCCCGCGAAGTTAACCGCTGCGTGCAGTAACACGATACCTCCCAGAAGACGCCAGACGCATGTAAATCTCTGCAAGATTAAAATCAAGATTTTGAAAAGTTAGAAACGGTACTCCGATGAAAAGGCGAAGTATATTAGCTTATATTTTCTGAAGTATATTAGCTTCCAATTGTGTTGGGGTCAGCTTTCGGTCTAACCGAAATTACCAGTACTTTACCAAGAGACACGACACGATACCCTTTTTTTTTTTTTTTAAACTTTGCCCCACACTAGGAATTTCTCCTGTATCGTGGGTGCGTTTACAAACATTTAAACTCACATACACAAACAGCCAGACCCGGAACAACTACCTGTAGGTCATATAAATATAAAGGGACGTCAGGACGGTCCACAATATCATTTGGATCCATGGTCGAATTTACTAGGACGTGGGTAATCGGGCGAGGAGAATCAATACGACGTGTTTCACACAAAGTATAATCAGGATCTTATTACAATGATTAATTATTATTAGGAACACTAAATCACTAGACACTCCACCAAAAACGTAGCGCGTATTCGTGGTGCGAACAGGTCGCCTCTCGGATTCGAACTGACTTGTCGCCCCGTTCGTTCTCCCCACACTAGCTCTTGGTGTTGCGTCAGAGCGAATGACAACCGATTACTTCGACAGATGGCGTTGGCTATATCCGGTTGACATTCACTCTTAATTAATCAAACGCGCCGTCACGGCCAGACTGACATTAGCACGTCCTCGTGCTTCTCAGTTTCTTTCAGCGCTGAGTTACTCTGTAACAATAGAAAAATAAAACCCGCTGGGATTACCACTTTCATTTAGCTCGTCCTATCCTGACATGACAGGTACACTGTCTCTATCTTTGGACATTTAGGGATCCACACACAAGCACACATAAACGCAAGGGATTACGTTTGACCTCATGCAAGCCAACTCTGGCCAAGGCGTCCCTTCGACCAGCCATCATATCATATGATAACGTGGACCGGACAACCTAGCTCTCAACCCAAGCTGTCATCTCATATGACCACACTTAACCCAGAGAGTGACAGCGTCCCTTCGACCAGTCATCATCTCATATGACAACGTGGACCGGACAACTGGCTCTCTACCTGTCATCTCATATGACCACACTTAACCCAGAGAGTGACAGCGTCCCTTCGACCAGTCATCATCTCATATGACAACGTGGACCGGACAACTGGCTCTCTACCTGTCATCTCATATGACCACGCTTAGACATTCTAGTGGCAGTGATTAATTCTCATAAAACTGACATTACTACCCTTGAAGTTCCTCACGCTCTGACGCCGAGAGGGTTACCGAGCTTGCGGTTTCAGTATGACCGCTGGACACCGATAGTGTGTCACTATCATCATCTAATGTTAGTGTCCCATCGATCTGGCCCTGCTCCGCCGTCTCGGCCTCCTCCTCATCATCGTTCATCAATGAGGTAGCTATCTCTACCAAACCGTCATGGCCCCCGGGTACTAAACGCAGATTTTCGTGTGCATATTTGTAAGTTCGATTAGACCCATCAATGTTTTTCAGCTCATACCTATCATTTTCTAACACCTTGGTAATTAAAAATGGACCTTTGAATTTTTTGTGAAGTTTTGTCTGATTACGCTCGTTGTTCCTTATAAAAACATACTCGCCTATAGAGAACGGCTTTACGATTGCCTTGCCTCGATTGAATCTTTCTACTTCTGCTGAAGCTGCTTTCGCAATGTTATCAGAGGCGTTCCGTCTGATGGTGTCTAAGTCTGATCGGGGCTGGGGTTCGGAACCAAATACAATTTTTGACATACCTAACGATTGAGCTTTAATTCCAAACATTAGTTCAGTGGGTGAAAATCCAGTTACCCTAGATCGCGTACTATTTATAGCTAACTGCACATCTAGAAGTTCATCTCGCCAAGTTTTGTTCGGGTCGTTCTCAATTATAGTGAGAATGCTTTTCAGGGTGCGCATTACGCGTTCCACCTGTCCGTTTGCTCTACTAGATCCCGTTGCGATGAGATGAAGGTCTATGGAATGGTCCCTACAAAATTCTCTAAATTCGGCGCTTATATAGCATCTGCCTTGGTCAGCTATAACACGTTTAGGTGCTCCAAAAAGGCAAACCGCTTTTTTTAGTGCTTTAATAGCACTTGCTGAATCTAACGAGGGGGTATATTCAAGGAGAACATATTTAGTAAAGGAATCGATAATTACCGATGAATATTCTTTGCGATCGCTTTTTCCACTGAGTTTACCCGTGATATCAATGTGTATGGTATGCCACGGAGTAGAAACTTTAGGAATCGGATGAAGTCTTATCTGGGTAGCACCCGACGGACCCTTCGAAGCTTTGCACACTATACAAGAATCTACAAATTTGCGCACTAACTTTGACATTTGTGGGAACCAGTACTGCTCGTATAGTTTGTCTAGCGTCTTTTCAGCGCCGAGGTGCTTAATCTCTACATGGACATGGTTGATTAAAGTCCAAGTGAGGGAGCGTGGTACAACGGGGAGCCAATAGCTACTTTTGTTACGCTCAATTTTCCTATAAAGTATCCCTTTTCGAACATCGTAGGTATGGGCAATGGCTTCAGGGAGTTCTTTGTTGTTGTGCTTGCTAATTAAGTCCTGTATTTCACTATCTCTCTTTTGTTCAACTGTCAGCCAACCCTGATGAAGTTCAACGAATTGGACAGACTTGTTTCTCTTGGACAGATCGGTATCGGGCTGGTTGGCAGTAAGTTCGTTCAATGGATTTCTGGAGAGGAAATCGGCATGTTCCATGCTACTCCCTTGCTTGTGGACAATATCAAAGTCATAGGCCTGGAGAAAGGCCCACCACCGATGGACTCGGGGTGTAAGATCGGTTTTAGACTTTGATGCTTTAAGAGAATTACAGTCCGTGAAAACTGTGAAGTGCCGTCCATACAGATAATGTCTGAAATGCTCGACCGCTCGGACCACAGCCAAGGTTTCAAGTTCGTAAGAATGGTAACGAGATTCCGTGTCGGCCGTCCGACGGCTAAAGTAGGATATTACATGTGGTAGATTATTACGTCGCTGAATAAGGATTGCACCATACCCTTCTGAGCTCGCGTCTGTATGAAGCTCTACTGGAGATTTAGGGTCAAAGATCGTCAAGACCGGCTCTGATGTCAATATGTTAACTATTGTTTTGTGGATCTCACTATGTTGGCTCGTCCAGGTTATCGGACCTTTTAGTTTTGTTAGGGGGTATAAAGGACCTACTAAGCGGGTATAATTTGGAATAAAACGCCGAAAATAAGATGCGAGACCTAAAAATTGACGAACTTGACTGGCTGTTCGCGGAGCAGGTACATCAGTTAGTGCTTGTACCTTCCTAGGATTAGGAGTTACTTGACCTGATCTAACGACATAACCGAGGAAATCTACTTCATTTTTCATGAATTTACATTTATGAACATTTAGAGAAAAACCCGCTTCAGATAGCGCTTTAAGTGTGAGGTCTAAACGTTCAAGGCCGCGCGTGACGTCATCAGAGTAGCAGAGGACGTCATCCATATAAGCCAATGCCACCGTATCCTTAAGCGTACCTAGAGCTCTGTTAATACACCTTTGATACACCGACGCTGCATTTCGTAACCCAAAGGGCATGGCAAGGAACTCATATTGACCCTCCGGGGTCACGAAAGATGTACGAGCCGTGCTGTCGCCCTCAGGATCTATCAAAATTTGGTGGTAACCTGATGCCATGTCCAATGAGGAAAAATAACATGCACCATGAAGACGATCTATCTGCTCATCAATTATTGGTAACGGGTAATGTTCTGGCTTGGTATTAGCGTTAAGCTCGCGATAGTCTACACACATTCTATCAGAGTTGTCTTTCTTTTTAACGAGTAATATCGGACTGGCAAAGGGTGACGTGCTCTCACGAATAACCCCCGCTTCTAAAAGATGCCTTATTTTATCCCTAACTATTTCCTTTTCTACCGGTGACAACCTATAAGGACGCCGCTGCACAGTTTTGTTTGGGTCAATTAACTCTATTCGCATGAAACCTGTAGAGACGCGACGTGTCGGTATGCCTTCTATGAAGAACGCGCGGTATTTTTGTAATAATCTGATGAGGGCTACTCTATGCTCACCTTGTAAATCTGAATCTATGTTAGTAAAATCACACTGACTCGATTTCTCTACAATGCTAACCTCCTTACGTAACGAGAATTGAATGCGCTCATTGCTAATTTCGACATTAACACACTTGTCTAAAATATCCCTGCCTAGAATAACTGGTTCGTTAATAGCAGCGTTGGGAACTACATGAAACAATACGTCTAATTGTATGCCTTCAACATTGATGGGGCTAAGTATCTGTAAGTCACACTTCACAACATTATTATATCCAATACCCGTCAGATGAACAAGTTCGTTACATATTGTACCCGGTAGCTTGCTAGCCATGTCGGAAGTCACCAATGAACAGGCGGAGCCGCTATCAAAAAGAAAAGAAACGAGCTCACCCTTGGACGTGGTAAAGATGCCAGTTGCCGGCCTTCGCTCGCACAGGTGGACCTCCCTGGCGGCCGGTTTCTCGTTGCTCCCTTTGCGGTCTGGACACGCTGATGCGACGTGCCCTTGTTGACCACAAACGTAACAGGTAACAGGACGTGGATGGACTTGCGTCTTCATGGGCCGCTCAGCTGTATTCGTAGTTGCTTTAGAAACAGGCTCTTCGCGGCGTTTGCGACAGTCCAGGGCTCGGTGGCCTGGTATACCACACCGATGACACGATCCAGTAAAGCGTGGTTCGTTGTAGCGGCTTCTTTTGAGTTCGGTCTCGTTACTTTCTTGTCCTTCATATTTTCGTTTCGATGAAACACCGTTGAGAACCCTTAGCAACTGAGCTCTGGTAGATACATTACAAGTCTGCAGCTCTCGGCGTATAATACCATCTTTTTGGCATAGCACAGAAGCTACAAACCCCGTGATGACATCTTCTGACATATTAACTGTACTGGTGTTGCTAAGATTAAAAAAACGCTGAGCAAGAATTTCTTTGACAATGTATAGCTTATGTATGCACAACATTGTACACGCTAGATTTGATTTAAGTACCTATTATTTAAGGTTACTACTGTCTTTGATATATTAACTACTTTTTTTTTTATCTGTGAAAGCTTGTAATTGGCCATCATTCAATCATTGTTTTAATTATTTTAAGTTTATAGCTGTAAGCATTCCAAAAGTGTAAAATAAAATAAATAATAATAAAATATTGGTGTGAGGGATGCGCTCTATCATGCTCCAGACACGTGTTGCAGCTTCACTTGCGGTTTCTTTCGCACCCAGTTGGAATCTTAATATCTCGTCGAAGTGATCTTGCGGTAGCATTGGTTTTCCAAATTTTGCCAGGAGTAATTCTTTTATTTGAATCCATGTTAACTGTGAAGTTTGTAATCTGGTCAAACACGTGGCCGCCCGTCCTCTCAGAGCGTGTGTAAGCGCTAGCAAAAGTTCCGCACCATCTAGTTTCCTACTATTCACAACTATTTCCGTTATCCTGCACCAACCTTCTATGTCTGCATCTTTTTCATCTGGGTCAAACCGCACTAGTTGTATTGTCATGCGGTTTGAATCTTCAGTAGGCGGCGGAGTCTTCAACAGGCGAGATAATAAGGCTTCCATGTTGCGTAGTAAATTGTGCGACGATGCCACGTTCGCATCGATATCTTCTCCTGGTGAATGCCCTTCGCATCCCACTTCTGATAAAGGGACGTCAGGACGGTCCACAATATCATTTGGATCCATGGTCGAATTTACTAGGACGTGGGTAATCGGGCGAGGAGAATCAATACGACGTGTTTCACACAAAGTATAATCAGGATCTTATTACAATGATTAATTATTATTAGGAACACTAAATCACTAGACACTCCACCAAAAACGTAGCGCGTATTCGTGGTGCGAACAGGTCGCCTCTCGGATTCGAACTGACTTGTCGCCCCGTTCGTTCTCCCCACACTAGCTCTTGGTGTTGCGTCAGAGCGAATGACAACCGATTACTTCGACAGATGGCGTTGGCTATATCCGGTTGACATTCACTCTTAATTAATCAAACGCGCCGTCAAATATTTGTTCCGTGCGGGGATCGAACCCACAACACGCGGCGCAGCAGCCGATGGCTCAACCATTGCGCCAACCGGTATCATCCGCAATCTTTGGCTTACCAAACGGTATCGTGTCGTGTCTATTGGTAATCCCGGTAGGCTGCCTGCGAGTCTTAACTGGCAGTCAGCCTACCGGGCTTCTGACTACCAGTAACGGCTGTCAAAGATCTACTATTGACTACCGGGATTATTACATGACTCATCCCGTATATAATAGATGGTCACCCATAAACGAATCGACCTTGGTAAACGTTGCTGAACCTTAGAGATTGATCTGTGGGGCTGTTATTACTTAGTTACGAATCGCTTAATAAAAATAGCAGCACTTGTAACTGATTCTAAATACACACTCGTATGTACATCGACATCAACGCACAAACGGGTATCATGAGTAGCAAAAAAACATCATAAAAAAAAGAAATTAGAATCATGATCATATGGCATCCGTCGATCTCCCTTCCATCTGGTATTATTATTATTACTTACATGACTATGAAAGGTGACAACTGTGGGGTGAGTCTCCGTTTGTATGTACACTATGGTAGCCACTACATGGGCAAGGAAGGACAGGACTCCCAGACAGATGCACCAGCACAGAGACAGCGGGAACATCGCGTATGGCACGAACACTATGAACAGCATGTAGCACACTTGGTTCTGCGACTCTTGGAAGCCGATGCCTTGCTTGCTCAAACCTGAATAAAATAGAGCATTATATTGTCACAGTCAGCCAGTCTTTTTTTATGTGAAACATCTATAGCCGCGGATAATACCAACAACAAATTGTAGGCGTGGCGAAGCATGCCGTGGCGACGCGTGGACACCGTCAGAGGCAACATCGAATATAAATATTACTGAAGTCACTAATTAAAACAATTGAGTAGTCGCAATTGGAAACATTTTTTTGAATTTTGAATTTTAGTTATATTTAATGAAAATAAATGATTATTTTCAATCAAATAGACGCATTTTAAATATGGCACGGTGGCAGTAGCATGTTGGGTGTTCTACACGTGTCTAAACGAGCTACGTCTTAAGTACGTCCAATGCATCATGTGCAGTGAGCCCTGCAAACAACCTAGCAGCAGTATCCTTGTGGTGGACTCGATAAAAGAAGATCAAGTGAGTGTCCGGCAGATGGAGGTGAGATTTGCGCGGAATATCTGAACAATAAGCAGCACCCGAAAGCAATGTTTCTGTTACATCAGAACTCCGTCATTTATAAACCGATTTAAAAAAACTAAAATATTTTTATACAAGGATGTTTCGTAGAAAAAAGGTTCGTTACAAAAAGTCGGTTGCAGTTTTTTGTCAAAAAGTAGTAGGCATTATAATTTCGCGCTGATTTTTTTTTTCACATACCTTGAATAATAAGCAGCACCCAGGTACCCGCTGCGGCCCAATGCAGGTACTCATTCGCAAAGGATCGCCAACAGCTCAGCAAGCACGCACACACGTTCAGACACGCGTATGTGGCTGTCCATATGATTTGGTTGGTAGTCTGCGTCGCTGCAGCATAAACGGTAGCCGACACTTTGAGCTGGATTGATACCACACTACGGGGTTTGTTGGTCGTCTTCATTTAGCAAAAAGTAATTTCAATTTTGCATGGCGTAACAAGAAACAAGTTAAATGATAAATATATTTATAACTGTAAGTTTATTTAAAAAAAAACACTTTTATGAACAGTACCAAAATACCGGCCAAGTTTAAAAAAGGTTTTTGCTTGATATGGTACGAGACCCTTTGTGTGCGAGTTCAACTCTGTCTCTTTTAAAGTCCAGACATTATGAATTAAAGAAAAGAAAGAAAGAAAAACCATTTATTTGGGACGTTATTTTTTACGCACAGGTAATAAAAAATAAAAAAAGAACTAAAAACTAAACAATAAAAAATGAAATGTAAAATAAAAGAACCTGTGCGAGGCCAAAAAGGCTCCTATCTCAGCCGAAAATTGAAATGAAATTGATTTGCTGATTTTTTTCTTGTTTGATTTTGTTTTTTTTATTGTTGAAATTGATATGACCAACGTATCAACTGTACAATGAAATTGAACATTAAACTTACCATCAACGTGATAGAGTGCATAAATAATCACAAGTCCCACCTGAAATAAATCCACACTGTTTTATGGCTACTCGAACAATTGGATGTAGGTACCTAAACCTACATAATATCCTTACCCAAACTAATATTATAAATAGGAAACATTTGTATGCTTGAATCATACAATTCTTTTTGTCGTTAAAATGTGTTGACTAAGGAACATGTCAATATTCGTAGTCCATCTTGCAATGGGCCGATATATTTGGAATATTATACTTACTATTATACTTACTTTAATAGCTAAATCGACAAGGTTGACCATCATGAGGGATTTCTGTCGCAGTCTTCGAGAATATCTTTGGTAAGACTGTTCAACGGCTTCATCCTGGTGAATGTTTACGATGGGTAGTCACATACTTATATCGTTTTATCTTTTTATCTTACTGATCTACAAAATTATTTAGGCTTTAGAAGCGGCTTACCTGAAAGGTGTTTTAGCTGAGCGCTGAGCATTTGTCTACCTGTAACACAGGTTTTGCCCCCAAAAACCTACTTCAGGCACCGGTCTCTCACAAAGGTGGATATTTTTATATAATTATAAGTGCCCTTCATTACTCTTAAAATTACTTTATTGTAAACAGAGAATGTTTCGATGCCCTGTGTTTTTCTGTTTTCTTGTACTTAATAATTTTATTGCTTTATTGAATAAATTGAACGTAATGAGAATAAATAATAAATATTGAATTGAATTGAAGTCGCCAAGGATATTTAAGCAGGTCCTTTCATTGGTGACATGATTTCGTGAAAATGATTTACAGATTAAATTTTCCACTGTACACTGAAATCGTATTTTTTACATAAGGAGAGAAATGGCTAATATAAGACTCGATTACATTAGAGGATACAAAATTGATATATATTCTAAATGGATATTATAATCAATCAATACAACACCTAGCTCTATGAAGTAGGCCGAATGACGCGCAACAATTCACGAACGTCTGTATTTCGGCTTTGCAGAAGCTACAGCTGGTTTATTGGCGGAATCCTAATATTTTTGGCCATAATAACCGTTTTGTTTTCGTTTTCGGTCATTAGTAAAAATACAACTTACCTTAAAACTATTTGTGATGACTGGGCAGTAAATTCCCTTGTAGAAGCGTGGCTCAGTCATGTCGTCTGCTAATACTAATTTAAAAAAATGTTTTTTTTTTAATATTTGAATTTATGATGAAATGAAATGACATTCATTTCTGTAAATAGGTTTTAAAAAACACGTCCAAGTGAGAACAAAGATCGGAACAAACTCAAAGGACAACATTGGTATACCTACAATAAAACTTTTTATGTTTAAAACATGTATTCCACATTGTTGTGTCAACTTATTTCGTTTATCGTTTATACCTAAATAAATAAATAGTAAAATAAATGAACATGTTTGAAACAACGGCAATACATGTTTAAAACACGACATGTTTTCAAGTTGTTAACAAAATATGTTGTAGGTAAACAAGTATCACAAATTGTTTAAAGGTAAAACAAATGTATTTTTTTGTTTTAGAATAGAATAGAATACCTACTCTTTATTGTTATGTTAGAACTGGACTTATCTTAATGCAATTCTATGTTTAGAACACGATTGGAGTTAGCTCAGAGGAAAACGATAAGCTTAGGTATGTGATCAACCCAATTATTTTATTGTAAATTAACATGTGATTATTTTATAAAAACACACACTGAAAAGGACATCCACGCAAGAGATTTGAGATTTGTGATGAAGTGTCTACGATTAGCCATTTTCCAATAAGGATATTAGAAGTTGGATAGAATCAAAGTACTGAAAAAAGGAAGCACAAACAATAAAGATCAAATAATGATTTATGCAGTTTTTCTAGCCACACATAGCGTCCATGTATAATGCATAAATATGTACCTAATCTACCTATGTTCAAGAAATTAAAATATATACTAGTTGTATATGTAAGTTCGTCGTTTGTATCTGTGTATCGTTCCCAAACGGATGGACCGATTTTGATGGTTTTTTATGTTTCAACGTTACTTGATCGATAGTTATTTTTGGCTATGATTCAAGAAAATTTGTTTAGCCGTATGATAGCCTTTTAAGTGCTTATTAAAGACAAACTTGAACTATGTATGTTCTTTAAAAAAAAAAAACTTCTATAAACCGAATCTTTCCGGTCCTTAGCGGTCCCCGGAAATGACGACGCGTCGCTGGGATAAATATGTATATTTCTAGATCGATATTACTTGACTACTTATATGCTCTCATCTCATAGACGTTGATTTATTCCATTGATCACTGAGTGAGTTCACGAAAAATGCATTTTTTGTGATTAGTTAGAAAATTTAATATGATTATTGTGTACACTATAGTATTAGATAACAATGTAAAGATAGTTCATTCTTCCATGGAGAAAATAAATTAATTAAAAAATAAATCAAACTTAAAGGGCTATTACATAACAATTTACATATTTAAATTTACTTCATAGATTTTTTTTTAATGTCAGGGTTCTTTATTTAAAAATCGAATAATGGTAGGTACTATAAAGAGGTAAACTTTATAAGTATGGATGTAGGACGTAAACACCGAAACTGCTCATCCGATTTCAATCATTATTTCACTAATGGAAAGCTACATTATCGACGAGTGCTTTAAGCTATATTTAAGGGTAATTTAAAATGATACATGCAGACGAAGTCGCGGGGGACTGCTAGAGTCATATTATGAAATTCATACTATCATTACTCTTGAATGTGGTGTGAAAAATATCTGTGTACCTTCATCTCCTGCGTTTCCAGCTGCAGACAGACACGGAACCCTCTCCTCACAGACTATGCAAGTACTAGTACTTACTATCTCTGCTCAAGCAAAGTAACAAGCGGAACGTCTAACTTGAAATACTTGAAGGTACTGATTGGTTTAAAACTAACCGTCGGCGATATCTAAAGGCGTTATCAATTTTTTGAGTTATTTTCCTAGTATTGGCTTGACTATGCCGTTGGTCTTAAAGTTGCATCGGTCCCTGGATGCAATTTCCAAGCTAGGCAAAATTTTAAACAAGAAGAATTATTTTCAGTGATTACAGATGTGATTTCATGTGATGTAATACTAAGTAATTTCTATAGAGGAACATAACGAACGTAAATGTACGTTATAATTTAATACTTGTCATTGATAATTCTTGATGTGATCATTCAGTATCAATCTCCTGTGGGCGTCAAGCCATCATCTAGGCATAGAACAAAATTGTAACAGTCCTAAATTTGTACATTATAGATAGTTATTGAAGAATAACTAAAAAATAAAAGGATCTTTATAAGGGGTCCGTCCAATTTAACTTTGAGAGCAACAGAAGCCAAAACGAAAAGAGTTTTTAGATTTGTTGTCTGTCTGTATGTTTGTACACGAAGCACGCAAAAATTACTGCATGGAATTAAATGCAGTTTTCACTGATGTTCCTTTTGCTAGAGGTGTAACTAAAAATATAATTACAAATTTTCGCCCTTCAGGGACACAAAATCAAAGCTACACGCTACGCAAGGGCAATATCTGTTATTAGAAAGCTTCGACGTTAACCAAGTCTCTAACGTTGTCAAAGCATTGTAGTAGGTACCTTATAAATGTTGATTCCTTCTACATTTTATGAGATGCTTTTGCTTAGTAATAGATATTAACTAATTACTGGTTGATGCAAGAACTTGACCATTTATTAAAATTTGCTAATAAATGTACAAATTATTCTCTCGATCCCGATTTGTTTGTACCTCTCGTCATTCCGGTATGACACCGTCCACGTCAAACTGACTTAAGCATTGCCTGAACGGTTAAATATGTGTAATTACTTCATAAATATCTCTAGTTGACATGATCGACATGAAAAACTAAGAAATACCAGGACACAGTAGATTATGAATAAAACACCAGGTAAACTTTCCATATATAATCGATATAAACATTATAAATAGAAGCGTCTCACATCACAGGTACAATCACGAGAATAAATACCTCACACTTACGTAAAACTCATTTGCGACTTTCTTGTTGAGTGAGCACCTACTGCAACTTCAAGAAATTACCTTTATCACAGTACGGTTTCGATTGTACGAAATTCGGAGGTATATGAATTTCGTAATAGCGTAAAATCTAAAACAATACTTAAGGAGAAAATCGCTTTTGGTGTATTGAAAGTTAATGAAGAAAAAAGAGTGGGATCGTATCAGGTTGCTTTCCGTAGTTTCTGCCTACACCCATGGGAAAAAGGTGTGATTTTATGTATATACGAAAAATCGCTTTTGAATCTTGCTTGGATATAACGTATTTATGCTCGTGACTGTACAGCATAACATCTTGCATACGAGGACCGACCACAGATTATTAAAGTATTCAATTACTTGACTTCGTTCGCCATTTTGTTTTCATTGTGCTGCTTTATGTTTTGGAAAACTACGGTTTTTTCACCACAAGTGTAATGAAATAACCAAATTTACGAAATTCGTGTCATTTAGGAAGTCAAGTCATTGTATCGTATATAATCTGTGTGCATTTACACTACAGTAACTACTTCTGACACATTGATACAATGAAATAAGAAAGTTCTCATTAAAGGTCGTAAAACAATAGCGCGAATACATTGCTACGTTTGTATTGTTGAATATTATTTCAGACTACTGATTAAACATCAATGTATTGCATAACTGCAACATTCTTCTGTACCAAAAATATTTATGATTTACAAAGTTTTGAATTTTACCAAAATATGTATTCCGATTTGTACGAGTAATAGTGTGAAAACATTCATAAATTATGTTATGAACTTTATTCGCATTGTTATAAGGTTAAAAATCTTACTATAGTAGGAGTACCTAAACTACTGGATTTATCTACTAAACAATGCTACTTTAGCGGATAACATGATATTGTGCGCATTATCTTAACAATATGATCATAATGGTTACATCTTGGCAAGTTAAAGCTAAAGGTGAACTTAAAAATAATTTGATCTTGGTGCTGTAAAAAACATCTGCAACCATAGACAATCCCAAAATTAACAATATTATTGGCACTCGACGAACGCCCCGGACAGACTTACATAAACCAACGACATTTACGCATTTAAATCATTTAAATGCAATTAATTTTATCTAAATGTTGTATTCCCTACACTGTATCATACGCTTATGTGACTAGGTATAAAATAAACAGCCAGATGCAGGACTTTTTTAACCATCTTACAACCGGTTTCTGAACGCTGAAGCAAACTAACAGACTGTCAAAATTAAGTCGAGTAATTTGATTGGTTGTTGCTATTTAAGCTGGCCAATGGTATCAGTTTAAGCTTTTGACCGCCATCGTCACAAATACAAGACAAGCGAACGCATGCCCTGTACGCGACCGTCACAAATACGTGACAGAAAATACTTGTGGGTGTGTTTGTTTATATATCTTAAAAGTTGAAGCTCCCGTGTGCATTTAATGGTATGATACCAATTAAAATACAACACGGATACTGATAAATTCATGATAACAAAGAAGCAATTAAACGTTTTTATTAAAAAGACTTGGCGTGGAAGGCGCGCGCTTTGATGCACTGGCGCTCAAAAGGTTAATTAAATTTGACAATCTGTTAGCATTGCTGTGTTGTTAGCATTTCAAGAAACGGATGTCAATATGAACGTATATTACATTATAGTAAATTAGGACTCAAAAGCACCGATGACAATATTACGTCGTAAAATATTCACTACATGTTTGTCTAAGGGAATTTTACAGAGTTAGGAATTTGTCGTCTATTTTTCAAAGATTACGCGCGATTTTTAGTTTATATAAAGAAGAAAATAGGGTAAATTATAGCATACCGTGAAGGTTGACAGGTGAAAATGGAAGAGAAGATTATTATGCGCCGAACCCAAAATAATAATACCGGACAGCGGCAAGATAAAAAAAAGGCCAGAAAATTAAAACAACTGCAGTTTTACAAAAAATAATGTAAGTTTTGTTAGCTCTTGTTTAAATGATGTAAAATCTTCTTTTAAAGTTATTTGCTCTACTCTCCATAAAATACCCTTAGAACATAATACCTTATGTTACATGAAAGCTTAGTAATAATGACACAAATTATGAATGTATTATAAATTAAATTATAATGTACTTACTAAAAGTAACGCATAGATTGAGCGCAAAACAGAAAGAATGTATAATGTTAAACATTGTTGATCATGAAAATAAAAATCATACAACTCTATATTTTTAAGAGAGTTTAAAAAAGGGTTATTACCTACCGCTCAATTTGCGTGACGCGCCGATGCGAACGCAACCAATATAAAAGTTTCATTTTATAAAATAATTTCTGAAAATATCTTGTAGTATAAGAACAATTAGATTTACTTAGTATTTAGCGGATGTTGGACGAGGTTCTTTTAGATATAAGTTTTTAATTATATTGTTTTACAATAAGATCGTTTTTTTTTAAATCGCAAACAAAGATGACAGTTAATTATAAGGTCGGAAAGTTCCATTTTTAAATACACTTGTAAAATAATCACCATTTTTTTTTTCTTCTACGCATTATTATAGTTTGCCAGCTGTGCTTACACATTCTAGACTTTTCTACTGAACACGTTAATCAGGCGAGTTCGTAACACTTATAGCTTAAGACGACACACTGACATAATTATATAAAAATTGTATAAAAATTAACGAAGCTACTTATATCACGTAGCTTTTCGTTATAAATAATCATTTGGCTAGCATACTTAAAGTGTGGCATATAGGGAACGGGCGCAAAAAGTCCCACTGTTCTATCATATTGTGTCATAACATATAAATAGATCTTTAAACATTCAAGCCAGAAGCCAACCAGCACGAACAACTGAAACTAATTTTTAACTTAGTTTATATTACCAAACTATCCAATTGATCTTTTTGACTATCCCATTACTTTTTCTGACTATCCGATTGATCTTTCTGACTTTTTAACCAACTAGCTGAAAATAGTATATTTTATTGACTAAAAGTAGCTACATTTGTAATGCAGTAATTTGAACTTTGGTTTGAATGTTATAACAATAATTAAGTAACGATTTTTTTATTTGTATTATTATGCTCAATTTTTTAATCGGTCGTGCAAAAATTATTATGGTGCACCCACCGAAATTTTGCAGAAAAAGGCAAACAGTATTCAAGAATACTTTTTCATTAGGTACATAATGTGTATTTTTGTTAGATTATTTTCGATAGGCTGTATAAAACACGAGCAATTATAAAATTGAGCTAGTAAACTATTGTATTTCAAATACACAGTATAAAAATGTGGGTGTATAATGAAAATCTCTGTTACAAAATGAGATTCTGTTTAGTCTTGAAATGTACAAGATAACGTATATAATAATAAATATGTATAAGCGCTTCTAAAATACATATACGTACAAATAAAATTAGTTACCTGTAGGTATATGCAGAAATACAATATTTTGCATTGCAGGATTCAAAACAAGAGTTCAATTGAATTATTAACAAGAAGCTTATTAACCATTACTAACATTAACGCGAATATTAATAACACAAGCTTTAAGGATTATTATTTTTTTGTTAAACCGAGCGGCCATTTTTATAACCTTGTCAATGCTTTTGTAAATGCACCGCATAAAAATCCCTAAAGCTTGCATTATTGTTTCAAGCTTTTCGTCCTTTTTTTCTCTCTTCAGCTTCAATACCTAACATTTCTTTTATTAAATTACCAAGTTCCTATAATGAGCAAGTTGCCGTACAACCTACCACACATTTCACCAATATCTCTCTCCTAATGAAATGGATTCGTATTCTGATATGTCAGCGAAACTTATTTTCGCTTAAGTACATAATGGATTGCAGATTCTTTGTGACAACATTGTAATAAGAGGTAATTAAGGATTTTAATCTGAAATTGTTTCTTTTCTTTACATAATTATAGAGAAGCACTTTGGTCGTCAATATAGCCTCCTTTCCACATTCATTTTTAATTAATAAATAAAAAACATTAAATTTATTTAAAAAAACACGCAAAAAGCTTTTAACAAATGCTAAACCAATAGTAAAGATCATAATTTAATCTCAAATAGATGCAAACCCAAAAAGGATTAGTTAACGAGTTGTTTTCCATTGAGCGTATTTCTCTACATGTCCTCTTGACAATGCCGAGGGTGCGCGAAACTGCTAGGCGCCAGCTGGCGACCGGACGCTTCCAGACCCACCGCATTACACCAGTCACCTCACACGGCTGCGCTTGCGCATTTGATAAACATACCTATTTATTGTCCTTCTTTAACCGACAACGTCGTAAATTCTTTTATTTATTGCTTTACATGTTTATACAGTCAACTATGTAATTTTGCTCCGCCACGACTGATCGTCGCGACAATGTTAACTAATCCGTGCCAAAACAAACGCAAAAATTATTGCACAACAATTTTTATCACAATTCAAACGAAAATAACTAACCATACACCGCCAGCATGGTAAATTGCACATTTTAGTGGAGATTATGTAACTACGAATTAATAATCTTATACTTAATACGTAGCGGTCGAATAATTTTGTCGCACAAATTTATTTAGTTATAAATTTTATCGTAGGATTACTTATGTAATCCAAGCAAGTAAGTTTTTTTAAATCTTACTTTTAGATTTTTAGATCTGAACTTTAAGTTATTAAAATCTGAACTTTTATTTTTTAAATCTGAACTTTTAGTTTTTAAACATTTTAAAAGTATGAAAGTTTTTATATTAAATGTAAATAAAATATAAATGTAGTAAATAGCTCTTTCAGATCTCATAACAAAGGTTACACATTGCACCTTCATGGAAAAGGGTCTCCACAAAAACCCTTTTGTTTATTTTAATATAAAGGACAACCATGCGCAAATATAACCTCGACATATTTTTTACATCCCCTAAATATGCCTCTTTTCGTTTTTTTGTTTATTCTCTGGATTCGTCTAACTGCAAGACGTTGGTATCGACTCATGTGGAATAAAATTAAATACATACCTACATTATGTTGCCTCCAATATGTGCTCGTGTTTCCTCTACGGGCGAGGTATGAGGGTCGAAAAGATACTTCATTGATTACCCTTCAACAAAACAACCCAAAAACGTACCCCTCCCCCCCCGCCTCTTCCCCCGTGTTCAAACTTACATAAGTACCCCAAAATTTAAATAATATAATACAATGCCTTAATCTGCCTCGTTATAAATAAGGCACTAAACGTGCGCCGGCGGCGGTTCCTCGACCACCTCGCCGACTACGTGCTTCCCGATGTCCCTGATGTCCTGGTGGTCTCCGTGAGCCGCTAGATCGAAGTCGGACCCTGACAGGGAAGCTATGTGGTTCCAGTTCGGTTCTGATGTGTCTCCTGCGATTTTTGAAGGTGGTCTTAATATTTTTGTTTTGGAAGAACACCGTGAAGTTTTAGTGGGAGATGAACTTTCGAGTTTGTATTCGGTTATATTTATACCAGCACCATTATTGCGTAAGATAATCGTGATGGCAATTATACAACGCATATATTTGAACTGTCAAAATGGAAGGGATTATCCTTCCAAGTAGATTACGTAAAAGGTTGCAGCTCAGACCTAAAATTATGTTTAAAACGATACCAAGACGAAATTGTCTATTGTATCGAATACTTCCAAAACTCGTAAGTTTTTCAAGACACTAAAAAATAACGATGTTTAAAAAAATGATTATCAAAAAAAACGTTAGTTAAATCAAAAATATTTGCAGCAGAAAAATAACAAATGTAGCGTTATGTTTTAGTACAGTGGATTTGAAACAAGCATGTATTATGCAACTCAGGTTGAAGAATTTAACAGCCTTTTATACCATGTCTGTATACCCACTAGCTAACAAATAAATAAGAAAAATAACAGGTCAAAACTTATGTGCATAGATCAAAACAGTATAAACCAATCTGCGACTATGTTGTATAATCAAGAATTATAAAGATCAGATTATTGGTTTAATTAAAATTTAGTTGGTCACATTTTCATAGTTGAAATATAAAAACTTCAGCTCCGTTCACGATCTAGGATAGAGCGACTTGTGATGCGATTTACTTCAAGCGACATGCACGGGCGACTTCTTTCCATTCCACAACTCTTCGGCGGCGAAGGCGAAATGTCAGACAGCGCTCGACGGTCACACTAACATGACGAACTATACAGAACGAATAGCATTATTTTTACAACAGAAAGTAATTGCTTTTACACGTCATGGTACGGCACCTGCCGGTACTTCGGATTTACTCCCTCGCCAAATCGTTTGTCTCTTCTTTTATTTGTTTTCTCCGTAGCCGCTTCCAGAGGACGAGCATTTACTACTAAATTTAAAATCAAAGAGAATAAAAAGACTGATTTGATGGCTTTGCTACGGTTAGAATAAATTTCAAACACCTTTTACTTGAAAGTTTGACTTATGACTTACGACACTATACGACACAATTTCAGCGGAGGTGTGACGTCATGATAATTTTCCTATCAGGTAGGACACTTGATTTACTTGCGCGCCAAATCGCTTGTCTCTTGTTTCTTCTTTCATTTGTTTTCGCCGTAGTCGCTGTCACAAGACGCATGTCGCTTGAGCGTGTAGGTCGTGGAGGAGGTTACTGCTTTGATCTAGGTTTGTGACATGTATTCTGTGCTTTACAGAATTATGAACCATGATAACTATATGTTGGTTTCATTAAACTGATATATATTTATTAAAACTCCAGTGAGTGCAAATGTAAAAAAAATTTGTAAGTACCTACCTAGCAATCCTCATAAATTGTGTAAGCTCAATTTTTAATTTATTTAATTAACCTCTACAAGCTTAAGCTGCCTAAATACAATGGCGAAATTAACTAAGCTTGGTATTATATGTTTTTTTTTAATGGTGGCCTAGTGTATGTTAAACTAACTACGTGATTTCGTTACGTAAGCCAATATGTTATTTTGTGCGTTTTAAATGTAGGAAAATTAAAGTACATTGGATTTTTTTACCCTTTAAATGTGCTCATATATTTTAGATCTTCGTTACGTTCGTTGAGTCAGGAATTCTGACAACCAGTCTTACCAAAGGGTATCGTGTTGCCCAGTAACTGGGTTGTGGTGGTCAGATAGGCAATCGCTCCATGTTTTTACATGGTATTCAGCGGCATCCGGTTAGACTGGAAACTGACCCCAACATAGTTGGGAAAAGGCTAGGCAGATGATGAAGTATTTTCGTATACGATGTTAAGTGAAGACGTTCGTCGAACGAGTACACAGCACGTATGCGTAAACGCAACGCTAGCAAAATACCAAAATAGACTTATTGCATTTTGAATATCGTATGTTCCCGCGACCCCCGGCTTTGGTGTGGGTAGGAACACCGGGATGTTTTTTAAGTCAGTCTGACAGACCCCTCCGCCCCCCAGAGGGGAAGACTGAGGATGAGGATTTTCTACCCAGGAACAAAAGGTTTGTATCATGTACTTAATGAATTCATGGTAAAAATATTCGTTTAGACGTCACTTTCATCGCGTTTAAATGCCAAGAGTCAGCATGTCTATGAGCGATAAAGTTAAAAAATCGGACGATTATTTGATTTGCCATCCTTTGTTCAATAACTTGGTTCCAATGCACTTCAACCTTCAGTTAGTAGGCTTAAACATAAATATTATATCCACCCAGGCATGCTGTTAAGTTTAACTGTAAAATGTTCACTCACACAGCACCACACGGTATCGGCAGCGACCCTGCTTCGTTCAGTCAACACAACGCACGGTCGACTTACGAAAACCTTAACCACACTTAGAACCGTGTCATATTATACGGACGCAAATGACGACATCAAAAAGGTGACGTGTCACCGCAAGAGTACAATATGACAAGGTCCTAGGGTAATCAACGTTCGTAAGGTGACCGTACAGTTCCCAAGTGTAAATATGTCACATTTAGCTTTAGCAACTGTCACACAGGTAAGAGTGAGAGAGACAACGCTCAACAATGCCAATTTTTAAAGCTCGGTGTGCTATATTTACGCCCGGGCACAGTACAGTTGGCCCCACGTCCTCAGCAACACTAAGACCTGAGCTGGCCTAGTGTAGTACACTGGTACTACACTAGGCCAGCTCAGGGCTACGCTAGGCTTGATACTGATCAAGCCTAGCGTAGTGCCAGCTTATACTGGTTACGTTACCAATGACGTGTGACCTACTGTACTAATACTTTTTTTATATACTTAAAAATTACTTAGTATTAAGCCAGCCTCAGTCTTTAATTAGTGGAAACGTGATGTAGGGAACTTCAAGAGATTTTTTATTCATTTTAAGGAGATGTATAAATGTGGTTGTTCTGCAGTAAAAACTATCAAAACGTGAAAAATATGCAAATTTGCAATCATATAACCAATTTAAACGCCCGGAGAAGTGCTTTTAAAATATCATAATTTTCTATTGAAATTCCCAACAAAACGAGCTAAGACTGCATTGAACGTGTATGATACATAACTATCTTTAATTTTTAACACTAATTGTATCAGCAGATATGAGATATATTATTCCCCAATATGTATATTTCAAACTTTCGTTCAAACATCAGAACCACTCGAAATAAAGCTTTTAAAATTAGAATGTTGCTGTTTTAGTCATATATGCCTTTATTTCGGTGGTATTTTCAGTAAATACTTCGATTTATTTAAGTACCGATAAAAAAAAGCTATATAAACAAGTTTAAAATAATATTGCTTTAGATAAACAGTATGGTATGTAGAACGATGGTCATAGTTTAAAGGCGTGTAGTACTCATGAGAATGAACAACGTTGACTACAGGGCCAAACATAAAATCGCAAAAAAAAATGGTACTTATTACAAACACATCATCATCATCCTCTTGCCCTTATCCCAATTTTTCATTTGGGGTCGGCGCAGCATGTCTTCTTCTTCCATACATCTCTATTTCCCGTCATCTCAGAAGTCACCTCCTTCTTAGCCAAATCAACTTTCACACAATCCATCCATCGTTTCCTGGGTCTCCCTCTACTCTTGTAACCCTCTACATTCATACTCAAAACTTTCCTCACAACATGATCCTCATTTCTTCGCATCACGTGTCCATACCATGACAGCCGATTTCCACACAACTTCTCTGTCACAGGCGCCACTTTCAGACTTCCTCTTATATACTCATTTCTTATTCTATCCATTCGCGTAACACCACACATCCCCCTTAGCATTCTCATCTCAGCTGCATGCAACTGCCTTTCATTCAGTCCTTTTGTGGCCCAACATTCTGATCCATACAAGACGGCAGGTCTTATCATTGACTTATAGATCTTCCCTTTAAGTTTAAGGGGAACGTGGGAATCGCAAGTTGTTCCCGTTACCTGCCGCCATTTCATCCACCCTGTGTTTATTCTGTGCTTGACAGTCCGATCTATTACTCCGTCACTTTGCACGAGTGAACCGAGATACCGAAATTCGGAGCAGATCGGAAGGAGCACGCAATCAAGCGCAATGGCTTCAGGGCTGGAGAGACCGCCGAAATCGCAGAACATATTCTGTCTTGGTTCTGCTGATTTTCAAGCCTACACTCTCCAGCTTCTGTTGCCATTTCTCCAATCTACCCTGGATCTCAGGTCCATCTTCACTGACAAGGACAATGTCGTCGGCAAATAGCATGCACCAGGATGCCTCTTCCTGTATTTCCGACGTCAGTGCGTCCATTATTAACAGGAAGAGGTAAGGGCTTAAGGCCGACCCTTGGTGCAATCCTACAGCCACACTGAACTTGTCAGTGTTACCTGCAGACGACCGGACATAGGTACTAGATCGGCTGTACATCGCACGAATCAACTCAACATACTTCCCAGGCACACCTTCCTCCTTCAAGGCCCACCACAACACTTCCAGAGGCACCCTATCATACGCTTTTTCTAGGTCAATGAACACCATGTGCAAGTTTTTATGTGCACATCTATACTTCTCGCACAACTGGCGGAGTGCAAAGGTGGCGTCCATTGTTCCTCTACCTGGCATAAACCCGAACTGATTTTGGGAAATCTCACTCTCTTCTCGTAATCTTTTCTCTATCACCTTCTCCCATACTTTCATACTATGCGACAGGAGCTTTATCCCTCGATAGTTGTTGCAGTCCTGTACATCCCCTTTATTTTTGAAGATGGGCACTAGTGAACTATTGCACCACTCTTGTGGGATCACTTCCTCATGCAACAACTTATTGAAGAATAAAGTCAGCCACGTACATCCATCTTCTTTTAGTTCCTTCCATACTTCTACTGGTATATCATCTGGGCCCATGGCCTTTCCATTTTTCATATTTCTTACTGCTTGCCTCACTTCATCCATGCTAACTTGTCTTACTTATTACAAACACATAACGTCAAAAATGTAGGGAACAGCTGTTTTTTGTTAGCGATTTCAGGGACGGTCCTTTAGACAAGTTGTTTAAACTACGCTAGCTGGTCGCACTAACCGTGAAGTGGTGGCTGCGACGCTGGGGCGTAGTATGAAGGGCTAGAACCATCACTGTTCCAGTGTGAGAGAGAGAGATGAAACAATACAGGACGAATAGCACTGTCCCTTTTTAACAATAGAACAGTAACTGAACACGGCGTTAACCCCTAAAATCACAAAAAAATGTACATTCATGTTTGCATAACTTAACAAAATGTAGGGAACAGCTGTTTTTATTTTCACGATTTCAGGGACGGTCTCTTAGTCAAAATTGTTCATTTTATGAGCACTACACTAATTTTAAATATGTTCATCGTTCTACCTACCACCCTGTGATAAACCTGAAAGGTAGAACGTAGTTGTTGGCAGTGTTAATATTTCACGGCACAGTATACTCTTATAAAAGCTAAGCCAGGAATTTTAAGCAGGTATTGGATAGCTTTGACCGTTCCCAACTCGCTCTACACACTACTTGAAACATGGAAACCAAATGACTATAATACAGTTCGGTAAATAGTTACAGCATCGAATAATTCCAAGCAAAACTCGAACTCTCCGAAAACAATCACCAGATGCAGCGTGGTGATTTTCAATAACCACCCAATGTAGCTTGGTGATTTATGAATCCCCATACAACACAAATGACCATCTCACACAATTATATTTGGCACACTTTACAACGGGGAAAGGGGATTTAATTCTACTTTCAAAAAAGGGGATTACGGGATTATGACCTTTATGGTCATATAGTAGGAGTATCAAACACACAAAACACAGTCTTCATACGGGCGTGGTTCACTGGCTATTATCATAATTGTAGATTGAAGTTATTTTTTAGTGTGGCCCTTTAGAAGTCAATATAGGTAAGTATATGTTTTTGTATTTTGGTACTATGAAAACATATTCTTTCTCAAAATGACGCTGCAACACGAGATTGAAAAAAAATCTGTTTAACTGTAAAACTGATTTTAAAATAAATCAGAACGCGAATGAATGGGTGAAACGCCGGAGTGAACCAAAACGAAACTTTCAATGAGATTTTAACGTTGATTCAATATAATATATAACTGACAAGATGTCGAAATGATTCATTTAAATTCCTTAAAAAAAGATAAAGATAAATATCCATGTTTACCCCAACCCTAACATCCACTAACGTTAGGGATGGGAAAAATCATCGACATTAAAAAACCAGCCATTGAACTACACCCGCGGTTAGTAACCAAAGTACGAGATAGCGAAGCGTTCCGCGTGCGTACCGTACAACTAAACGGGCGTAGAGTGTGCGGCACCTTGGTCCCGGGAGCGCGCGCGCGTCTCGTCCAGGATGAAGGAGTTGATGACGTAGGCCTCGCGCCGGATGCGGTCGCGCAGCTCGCCCGACATGTCCGGGATCGCCCAGCGGACTATTATCATTACTAGGGCTACTACGTTCTGTTGGAAGAAAGGGGTTTAAGTATTTGTTGCAAATAAAAAAATCTTAACACCTTCAGTGCCAGACAACGAGACACAATAGAAAATGTATTGCCTGTCGGTCACCTGGCGTTTAAGGTATTAACTGATTGCACAGAGGCCAGCACATCAAGCTACCCCATCAATCTGCCAAATTTCTTTGATAGTTTTTCAACTTTATTACAAATGGATAAGATTCATGTTCAATTGGGAAATTTTCGGATTGTTTGTTGTGCTGGCGTCTGTACTAAGAAGACTGGCACGCAGACTAAAGAGAATTATAGAACAGAGGATTTTCTGATGACATTAAGATCGACGCATATGACTAAAAGGAGGTTAGTATAAATGTTGAAGGACGGAGAGGAAGAGGTTGATCAAAGAAAGACTAAATGGATTGTGTGAGAAACTAATAAACGGTACGAATGTAAAAGGAGTGAATGATGGCGTAATGGGTAGACAGGGGATTTTTTTTTTTTTTTTTTTTTTAATAATATAATATTTTTATTAAATAAAAAAACGTTGCCCCACACTAGGAATTTCTCCTGTATCGTGGGTGCGTTTACAAACATTTAAAGTCACATACACAAACAGCCAGACCCGGAACAACTACCTGTAGGCCATACAAATATTTGTTCCGTGCGGGGATCGAACCCGCGACACGCGGCGGAGCAGCCAATCGCTCAGCCACTGCGCCAACCGTGTCGTCAAATTGGGAGAAGAAAACGAGTTGCGCCGACCCCGAAGAACATGACACGAAGGAGAGGAAGATGATGTCGCTGAGACCACTGGCGATTTCTCAAAGCTTCTAAAGTAAGTTCAGTTACACTTTAGAACACTTTATTATAAGGTTTATTTTTCTATGTCATGGAAAAACGTGTCTGCCCTGCACTTCTCTTTGGTTTGGAACTATTTCTTACCTCAAAAACGACGACGAACGCCAGCCTAGCACCCATGATATGCCAGTACCAGTTACTGTGTTCGTAGCTATCGCCATCTTTGTAGTACCAGTAGCCAGGGAAACTGGGGATAAACACACAATTATCGTTGGGTTGCATAGTGACTTAAGGAGAGGCGCGGAGGTTAAGAAATGAATTGTATTTTTATTAAACCTTATGTTGTTAGTATAATTCAGACTTCCTCATACTAACAACATAAGGTTTAATAAAGATTCAATTAGTATTAATATCCAACGGTATAAATGATGCTGTTCCTTTTACCTAAGAAAAATAACAACACTATACATTTATTGTGGAAATAATACTCTTGAAAATATGACAATTTCGGCAAATAAAAAATTATTGTTAAAAAGTTGGGAGATCCTTAGGTATATGAGCTCAGGCTATATTTAACACAGGAGCACTTGGACATTAATACTTCCGACTTCCTTTCATATGCAGCTGCTCAAGTTACAACCTTGCTATTCAATTATAAATCTTACACCTCTGGGAATATGTGTATATTCACCTGCACTTGATGCAGATGCAGACGATGAAGGCTATTACAAACCTTACTACCATATAAATAGAGCTAATATTCACCTGCACATGATGCAGATGATGAAGGCTATTACGAACCTTACTACCATATAAATAGAGCTAATATTCACCTGCACATGATGCAGATGATGAAGGCTATTACGAACCTTACTACCATATAAATAGAGCTAATATTCAGCTGCACATGATGCAGATGATGTAGGCTATTACAAACCTTACTACCATATAAATAGAGCTAATATTCACCTGCACAAGATGCAGATGATGTAGGTTATTACGAACCTTAGTACCATATAAATAGAGCTAATATTCAGCTGCACATGATGCAGATGATGTAGGCTATTACGAACCTTACTACTATACAAATAGAGCTTATATTCACCTGCACAAGATGCAGATGATGTAGGTTATTACGAACCTTAGTACCATATAAATAGAGCTAATATTCACCTGCACATGATGCAGATGATGTAGGCTATTACGAACCTTACTACTATACAAATAGAGCTTATATTCACCTGCACAAGATGCAGATGATGTAGGTTATTACGAACCTTAGTACCATATAAATAGAGCTAATATTCAGCTGCACATGATGCAGATGATGTAGGCTATTACAAACCTTACTACCATATAAATAGAGCTAATATTCAGCTGCACAAGATGCAGATGATGAAGGCTATTACGAACCTTACTACTATACAAATAGAGCTAATATTCACCTGCACAAGATGCAGATGATGTAGGTTATTACGAACCTTAGTACCATATAAATAGAGCTTATATTCACCTGCACAAGATGCAGATGATGTAGGTTATTACGAACCTTAGTACCATATAAATAGAGCTAATATTCAGCTGCACATGATGCAGATGATGTAGGCTATTACGAACCTTACTACTATACAAATAGAGCTTATATTCACCTGCACAAGATGCAGATGATGTAGGTTATTACGAACCTTAGTACCATATAAATAGAGCTAATATTCACCTGCACATGATGCAGATGATGTAGGCTATTACGAACCTTACTACTATACAAATAGAGCTTATATTCACCTGCACAAGATGCAGATGATGTAGGTTATTACGAACCTTAGTACCATATAAATAGAGCTAATATTCAGCTGCACATGATGCAGATGATGTAGGCTATTACGAACCTTACTACTATACAAATAGAGCTTATATTCACCTGCACAAGATGCAGATGATGTAGGTTATTACGAACCTTAGTACCATATAAATAGAGCTAATATTCAGCTGCACATGATGCAGATGATGTAGGCTATTACGAACCTTACTACTATACAAATAGAGCTTATATTCACCTGCACAAGATGCAGATGATGTAGGTTATTACGAACCTTAGTACCATATAAATAGAGCTAATATTCACCTGCACATGATGCAGATGATGAAGGCTATTACGAACCTTACTGCTATACAAATAGAGCTAATATTCACCTGCACAAGATGCAGATGATGTAGGTTATTACGAACCTTAGTACCATATAAATAGAGCTAATATTCACCTGCACAAGATGCAGATGATGTAGGTTATTACGAACCTTAGTACCATATAAATAGAGCTTATATTCACCTGCACAAGATGCAGATGATGTAGGTTATTACGAACCTTAGTACCATATAAATAGAGCTTATATTCACCTGCACAAGATGCAGATGATGTAGGTTATTACGAACCTTAGTACCATATAAATAGAGCTAATATTCACCTGCACATGATGCAGATGATGACGCCCTTGGACTGCCTTGGAGGCTTTTTATGTATTCAGTTTAGCAGGCTTTGCTTGAGTTAATTGTCGATTTTGGTATATATAACTTTTTATTTAATTATTTTGGCATATTGGTGTGTGCTAGCTAACATGTAGCAAATTATTTAATTGAATGACGTATAAAGATGATTGACATAATTATTATTTTTGACATAATGTGTTGTATAGCTTCAGGTTCTTCAAACCTATCAGACAGACGTGTTGCTGGGGAGTTTGTTCCTCCACTTCTTCTTCCCAGCAAAAACACTAGGAAGTGGTGAATGGTGGGCGTTTTGGGGGACTGTCTTATGTAAGTTCCCAGCAAAAAGTGCTGATTCTCAGCCTAATTTGAATAAATGAATTTTGATTTTGATTTTGATTTTGATGAAGGCTATTACGAACCTTACTACCATATAAATAAAGCTTATATTCACCTGCACATGGTCTCGTTATAAGTCGTTGATATAGGCGGGTGCTCTATCACAGAGATGTTGAAGTCAGCTAAGGTATGGTTCACGTACTGGTTCATAGAACCGGTTGAGAATTGATACACGAGGCGTGGGATAAAGTCTGATGTAAATGCTATTATGAAACCCTGAAAATAAAACAGACAGTACGTTTAAATTGCATCATAAATTGCGAGTCAGCAAGAAATAAAGAAAGAAAGAAAAATCATGTATTCAGCGAAGGCTCAGGCACACAACGACACAATAATAAACATATAAAACAAAAAAAAAACAATGAAAATATATATATATATTATTAAGTATGTGCCTTACGGCTGCGCTTTATGAGTCCAGTTCAGCAAAAATGCCAGACAACTAGTGTCTGACGCTGGTTTTCACCTGGACCTGCTTTGTGTAAGACTTATCTATGTATCACTCAAACCGTACGAAAAGAAAGCACTATACAAACAATACTCACATTAGTAATAATGCTGAGTTTCCCAATGGAGTCTAGTATCCGATACCAGACACCGATATCATTCACCCTCTGTGGTACCGGTCTCCGGTAACAAGTGAGGAACTTCTTGGCGTCGAGGCGCATCTCTAGCACGTTGTTGATCAGCGCGAATAGAGGTGCGAGCGGGAATGCCGCCACGAATATTGTTACGAATCCGTATTGGAGAACTGTTGGAAATAATCAAGTTAAAAAATTAATTTATTCATATGAGCACTTTTCGAACCTCAACAATTTACATAAGTCTGTCCCCCAAAGCCCACCCTTCACCATTTCCTAGTATTATGCTGCGAAGAAGAGGCGCAACAAAAACCTACCAATTTCTAGAACATTTTTCAAAGTTTTCTAACCATGACTTCCTTCACCTTAATAAGAAAAATAAGGCTTATTATAATCCATCAAGAAAATATGTAGCTAAAAACCGTTAATTACACCCTAGATCATGAATATAATAACAGAAATATAATCTCCACTTACCCATTTCCAAGTATTCAGGAAACAGTCCCATATTACCGAAGTCGACTAGCTTAAAATCTTTCACCCACTGCAAGGGGCTTTTAATTCTGAAAACATTATTTAAAACGTAATTAGTCAAATTACTTTCTCTCACCGGGTTGGCGAACTCTTTGCGTAACCAGCTTAAGACTTCTATTGACCAAGTCAGCCAACTTCTATTGCGCTGAGGAGCATTTTTGCCCTAGCACAGGTCCATTTTTAATTTTAGTTTTTCTTGTTTGCATTTCCTTTGCGTATCCCAAATATTAATTTTCTTTATTTTATACAAATCAATTTAATTATACAATACTCTTAAGTATAGATTTTTCACAAGCTTACTTCAAAAACATTAAAGCGTAAATAATGTTAGTCCTTACTGTTTCCTGCCAATAGTCCGTATGACGTACCACCACTTGAGGAGGTACGGCATCAGCATTTCAACGATGGTGTTGATGAACTGCTTGCCTATCATTATGATGGCCAGCTGGATGGATAGCTCTAGGAGGCAGCCGCCGGGCGCGCACTGGTCAAATGTACATATTATATTAATCTGATGTAAAAGAAAAAAAAAGAACTTAAGAGTATGACAGCGTAAAAAGCATACGCATAAAACTTTAACTGAAAAAGTTTGATATTATTAAAACAATTTAGCCTTTCATTATGATCTGGGAAAAATGTAGATTGGCAAAATTGAACTTACAGCTACAAAATAATTAAGTTGATAATAGACTTAATTAGGTAATCCAACAGTCACTGTGAAGCAACATTGCTTTACTAAATGTGTGCTTACAATTTGTTTACACTGTAATTAATATGATGAACGAGAAATAATGTTAACAATGATAACTTGGCTTAAAAATTTGGTTTTCAACCTACATTGCAGGGACTTGATGTTGGTGACCTCACAAAAATAAAACATATAATTTCCCCATACCTCTTCCTGTCTATGTCCAAACAAGCGCACATAGTCTCCGGGTCGACCGATCAGCTTGCCTTTAAAGAAGGCTATATAAAATATGGAAGCGTAGTAGTTCACGAACTGAAGAAGGTATATCTTGAGTGTTAACGAGTCGTCGAATTCTGTCTGTGTGCGAAGTAGTTCTTTCTCTGTCAGCCATTCTGCTAGGTATTGGTAGACCTGTGGAGAAATAGTATATTTTGATAACAAATGAGCAAAGTATCTCAACTTCGTCACATTTCGGCTTCGGCTCGGGACATAGATCATTTTTAATATTCATTTGTTAAAAAAGTAAATATGTAATTTGATAAAAAAAATATTAGGAAAAAAAAGATTATTTGTAATATTCTATTCAATATTGGCGCCCAACGGGGACGAAGCACTAGACTGGCGCCCAACTGTGACAAATCACTAGGGAATAGCGGCCAACTGGGACTAGACACTATGAAATGGCGCCCAACTGGGTCCAAGCACTAGGAAATAGAATGCAAATTAGACTAAACGCATTCATCTGGCGCCTAACTGGGCCATTGCATAGAAATACTAAAATAGGTATTATATTTGTATTACTCACGTAGTTAAACAAACAGATAAAGCACAAGTTGATACACGCAGCTGTTGCCGTAGTAAACATGATCGGGTTGTAGGTTGTCAGCGCATTGCCATTCCGAAGTATAGTGGCGCCCAACAGGGACATCCGATAGAGTACCACGCCAAGTACCGTGGCTAGAGCCATTAGTACTAATAGCGCGACGATACTGAACGACATGAGTGTTGCAGGGAGACGCATCCTCCAGAATGGTACCATTGGCTCGCGCTCACCTGTGACGACATTGAGCTGAAAAGAGATAAAAATAGATGTAAGAAGCGTTGTTAAAATACATAAAAAAGAGGATTATTTTGTACATAGAAGTCACTCGAGATTCTTGTAATATTAGAGCCTTCTAGAAGGGACAGTTAAGTGTTGTGTTGTTTGAATTGGAATTCAGGTTAAATCACTCAAAACATTTTAACAAAATAAGACTATACCTGTGTCCTTTTAACGTGCGCTAATCGTGCGAGGTATTGCGGTCGTGGATGCTCTTCATAGACATCGAATCCAGTTAAATCCCACCGATGCGTCATTTCCGCCGAATATCGCTTCCAAAGCTCCAAGAAACACGCGCCTGATTAATAAAGATATACATACTTACATTCTTAGATGGACATCTTTAATAGATATAGTGACAAATGTTCAAATAATATTTAGTATAATCTGACCATCGGAAGACAATAAATACAAGTTCAATATTTTACGTTAATTCAATATTCGAGTTTTATCTCTGAAAGTATGCAAAATGTTATGTAATAAAGGCGTCTATTGTTTTAAGCTAGATACAAATACAAACTCTGGGCTAATATAATGAAATTCCTAATAGAAAAACCCAATAATGGGGATCACTGTAGCATTTAGGCCAGCATTTAGCATTTAGGGGCTTATAAAAAATAAATCTAATTAATAAGTACAAAAATACATACCCCAAAAGCTCATGAAAATAGCGAAGAACACAGTAGTTGGGTTATCGAAGAGATATGTTATTCGTGACTGCAAACACGTCGCTTTTAGATCCCAAAAGTCACAGAAATAATCGCATTGTGGACACATTTTCACCGATGATTCATACTTGCATACGTCTTCACTGAAATTATTTAAAAATACATAACATACACATAACATCACGCGCCTATCGTAAAACCCACATTTCGTCAGTTATGTTTTAAGTCCCATGTAATAGGGGGCGAGCCTATTGTCATTAACCGGGCACGAATCTAGACTCCAGTAGTCAGAAGCCCGAAAGTCTGACAATCAGTCTTTCCGAAGGGCATTGTGTTACCCTGTAATGAGTTATAGAGCTGCATCCAGTTACACTGGGAGCCTACCCCAACATAGTTGGAAAAACGCTAGGCAGAGGCAGATGATAATAATGATGATGGGTGTCGATGTAGTTACAGGCAAATAAGACATTTTAGTCATTTATTTTAGTAAAATCGACTTGTAATGGCAAATGCCGGAGGGAACCACTAACCAACACGTCATACCAGTTAGTCAGTACCCATAAAAAATGTAATAGCTTACCTAGGTGTGTTGCTATAAACTGTGGCAGCCGAGTAAATGACGCATATTAAACCTACTATCGACGCTGGAATCAGCATATGTGTGTAGAAGCCGAGCCATGCGAAATATAAACCTGAAACGAAATGTAAATATATACTATTTCCCTTTCTTTAAAAAAAAAAAAACTTGTTACTATTTCTTACAAAATGATTTGTGTATGAGTAATACGAACCTATTTTAACTCCAAAATAATCCTTGACGTAGTCTAGCGGTTGGTATTTGATACATTTGGAGACCGCCGCCCATTCTGTGTACAATAAATGCCTCATGGAGCCAGGAGTTTTGAGATCACCCTGTAACACGATACACACTGAATGTAACACCATTACTGTATATTGTAACATGTAACACTGTAGACGTAAAGTTCGTCTTCAAAATGTTACATGTTTATAAAGTACTTAAATCGTTTCTAATTTGCGATACCTATTTCTAAGTGACCTGTACTAACAAAGATTAGTACGCCTTGCAAGGCAGCACGTATAGTGATACGAAATTTTATCTAACATCATGTACGAAGGGTTAGCACACCAAGCACATGCATCTACCCCAATCAGTCAAATTTCTTTGATAGTGTTGTTTGACAGGCTGAACAAAATTTTACCAATGTGACACAAATAAATAATTATGAATTTTAATTTGAAATAACATTGAAACTTATCCGTGAGTTTATAAGGTGACCGTAAATAAATTATACTTAAGACATCCACTTCCAAACACAAAAAACGTCACAACGAACTAACTTGCCGCTATCCAGCAGATTTGGACAATTTAATTTCATTAAATAAGTAAATAAATAATAAATAAATAAATATTGCTGGACAATCCACACAGCATCATCTAGCCCCAAGCTAAGCTGAGCTTGTGTTATGGGTACTAGATGACTGATATACTTAATACAATACATTACATAGATAGATATTTTTTTATTATACATAGGAAATACCCAGAACACCCGGAACAAATATTTGTAGATCGTACAAACATTTGTCCCAAGGCGGGAATCGAACCCGCAACCTCTAGCGTCGCAGGCGGACCATCGCCCGCCGCGCCACATCGGTCGTCAGTATATGAAGTATCCATCGAAAATTGTATCTGAAAGTTTCTCTACTTCGAAATCTTCAAAATGTTTACTTACATCGTGTAAAGGGTAGGCAGCGCTATAAGTACAATTAGATATCAGTCTTGTGATGCCGAAGGCGAAGTCATCGTTTGACAGCTCCGAAAACTTCTTCCGATCGAGAATGAACTGAACGATGCGAGAACGAATGGAAGGCGTCCAGAAACATTCAGCTGTCGTGTCGAATCTGGAACCAACATTTAGGGCCAACTAGTTTAGCGTTTGCTGACGTAGTTGTCTGTGTGTAGTTGCAGAACAACGATTGGCATCGAGCATGATAATTGGCAATAATGGGACCTAATAATGCATAGTAAATAAGTACCAATTGTCGGTAAGGCGCCGATTATTATATTAAATTATGAGCGAATACAGCCCTGATAAACAGTACACGTGGCTAAAATAAAAGCACATTTAATAATAATAATAATAATTCTTTATTGTTACAAGTCCTTACAATGTGCTTAATATCTAGCTATGCTTAATATTTTAAGTGATTAAAGGCGTACAAGAAAATGAAACCCTGCCTCCTAAACTAGGAATACCTGTGACTTAGGAGTCAGTGTTCTACCACTACTTGGATACTATAAATAAACCCTTGTAAATTAATTTGTAAGCTGGTATTCTGATATTATACAATAAGAACATTGTAGTTGTTTTAAAGAAAAAAAAAAACAAAAGAAATTTTTAAAATTAAATTTTATATAAGTAAAATGAATGTGTGGTTGATTCGGTGTGTGTAAGTGACACTGAGTAGTTTTTTGTGTTTTATGAGTGTGTATGTGTATCTGGGAGAAGTATGTTGTATGTTGTTTGAGTGTGACATGTTGCATACTGCAAATTAGGTTGTGTAGAGTGTGACTTTATGTATAGGTTCTTAAGAGATTGTAAAGTGGATGACTTTATTTCATGTTGTGTTAGGAATGATTTTATGGGTTATGTCCGTGAGGTTAGCAGTTCCTCAGTTTGATCGTAGTCCAAGGGGTACAACAAGTTTCTCACCTTAACCTTTGCATCGTGCATGTTTGACTTTGCTATTTGTGCGACCTTATTAATATTTTTATACACAAGAGAGCTCAATACGTAAAGTTGCCTTCTGGCGAAGGCAGTTCTATGAGTAGGAGTTGGACAGACTATTCTTTGGCCACGCTTATTTGAGTCCGGTAGTGGTATTTGTTTGTGTTTCCAGAGAGTGGATCTAAGTACAAATAGCTGTCGTACAGTTAAGAGTTTAAGCTCAGTATAAAGCTGTTGAGTCGGATACCGAAAAGGCTTACACAGCATGACCTTAAGCACTGCCCTTTGCGCACGCTCTAATTCTAAGAATTTTGTTTTGGCTGACCCGCCCCAAGCTAGAATACAGTAGCCGATAAATTTCACCTCTTTGCGTGTCTCAGGTGTTTTAAGTCTAATCTTTTACATTTTTTGTATTATGCCAACATTGCATAATGTTTATAACTCCTAATTTTTATATCTAGGCTGGGTTATCATCTTTTTTATCAAAGCAAATAATAAACACTGGTTTATTGTCTGTTATGTTAAGTTTTATCAGATGGTGAGATTTTCAAGAACTTATATATACCTATTACTGAATAGGTACGGACGCCAGCACATCAAGCTATCCCAACCTGTCCAAATTTTTCCCAATTGAACATGAACCTTACTCTTTTGTAATAAAGTTGGAAAACTATCAAAGAAATTTGACAGATTGCAATAGTATGGTGTGCTTGCCTCTACATAACTTCATGAAAATCTCACCACCACATAAAACTTGAATACTTACAAATATTCTTTGTCCTTGGAGTAAATGGCGGTCAGTCGGTGTTTCCTTTCCGGGAACATGTCGGTATCGACCCGGATCTTAGACATGAAGCGGTCCCAACACGCGTCCACTTGTTCTATGAGGCTGTTCGTCTTCTCGTGAACGTCCTTCAGAGCTGAGAACTGATTCAGGGAATGTACGAGTTATTTTGTAAATGAGATTGGGATTGTGTGAAGTTGTTGTTTCTGTATTTGTCAACAGAGTTGTATAACTTGAAAAGAAATTGATGTGACGATTTACATGCATGCATTTATTAACTTTCTGGTCAGTTTATTTCATTTGGGCCTATTTTAATTCCTTTAAATTGTTTTTTTTTCAGTCATGCTTTATTTGGCTGTTTATGTTTTTTGAAGCAATAAATGGCAGCATTAGCTCGATTATACGATGTCTTTATTTTTGATATGTGTAGGTAATAATAATTTCTTAATGAGTCGATATTAGTTACTGCGATGAACGATTATATTAACGTGGTGCTCCATCTCACTATTGGGTGTATTTTAGCGCCATTTTCTAAGTAAATTAGATTGAAAACAGTACACACAGCAAAATAAATACTCGTTTATGTAGACAACTGCGATAAAGAGCAATGCTTCGGGTTTTTCCCAGTAGTCGGTCAAAATGTATGTCATTAGAACCTGCATACTAATCTATTTTGCCGACTGTACAGTCTTAGGGTGTACCATAGCTCTTCAATGTGGTCTGTTATTTACGTACTTAGTTGGAAATTAACTTTTAATTACTTTACTACATACTGAATGAATTTAGTGTGGCTACTAGTGTATTTCAATGTAGTGTAGAGTTAAATACAATACTTTTAAGGTGGCACATCATTGCCGTATTTGTGCAAATATTCACGATGTTTTGCTTTCAAATTTATAAGTATTGAAATAGGATTCAATCTGTTTTGACCAAATGTTTGGACAAATACGCCAAGTGTGGTGCCAACATTACAAACACCAACAATACACCAGTGACACTTCTCGGTGCACATTACTTGGACCACGTTAATTTCTGCGAGACATCAAGTTATTTCCCCAAACATTAAGTTACTCACAGTATTACATCATACAATGTGTCATGGAAGCCATATTGCAACGTTAACAACAAACAATTAAGTTGACATAATCATAGACAGCAGTTTAATTAAAATAAGCGTTCAAAAACCAAAGTTTTATATTTGGAACACCATCACCAAAATATGACGACTTAAATTACAAATCATAAATTGTTATCCCCCATTCTCCATATAGCTGGAAGCAATATCGATAGATATAGAACTCTTGTACACCAGAAGTAAAACTATTTTCCACCACCCCAATTCAATCGTACCAGATTGACTAGCGAGCTATATAGAGCGCATTTTGAAAAAATCATTTAACATAAAAAACTCTTTGCATCATAACTTTTACTTGAATAAGGAAGGCCAGCGTTGAAACGATAAAAAGTAAGAAATGACGCGATGTTGTTTAGGAAACTAGTTACGTAATAGGAAAACATACACTCAACTTTACCCTACACTCAATAACGACTATATTTCTAAATATCATCGAGGGCCTGTTTCACAATAATTGATTTAGAACAAATAACGCTCGTTAGGTCAAGCTACGTCAGGGTAGACGGAAAAAACCTTTAAGAAAAGTATTCGTGACCGCAACTAATATGTATTTACCAATGTATAATCATCAAAACTTTTAATCCATGTCTCAAAGTTCAAATTACCCAATTAAATGACTATTTCAAGAAATCATGACATTTGGGGCTTATTGACTTGATTTGTATTGATGATTATATTTCGGTAATTAACTACACATTTCTTACGGTCGGGAATAACTATTTTATTACTACCTAACTGAGCTGAAAATAAAAATGTCAAATCGCCATTTTCAAAATGGCAGTTTGACAGCTGTCTGTCGTAGAAAGCTTGAACAATGTTAGAGAAACTAACCCTTTTCAGCTTCCTGTCTTACCCTTTGCGAAAAACCATTTTAACATCAAAACAACATGACATTCAACACCAATGGAGCCACCAGCCAAGCGCCAAGTTAGCAAAGCCATGCTCATACCTGATGCATACCTTAGACATATACAACGCTGCATTCAGTATCGCATTCGCCCGATCAGACTTCCTTATTTTACTGCATTCCTATAACACATGATGTGATGCAGTTATAACACTGTGCTGCAACACTGTGCTTGAACACTATGCTTTAGTTCACGACATTTAGGCGGACTGCGGGTCTGGGTTGGTATAGTATTTGGAATTTGTAACTTAATGCTTTTGTTTAAGGTTCAATTTGCATTGTATTTAAAGTTGTTTTTAAGACATTTCTATAGCTTTTATTAAATAAACATTTTCTCAATATTTTGAAACATGAGTATGAATTGCAGTTATGTTTTTATCAATACCGAGATAAGTACCGATTTCGTTAGCTGAATTTTTCATAGATATCCTGTTTAATCCTCTGTCTTGTCCAATGAATGTAGGTACATGGTATATTAATAGTGCTGTGCCAACAACATCGACAAACATCTAATATCGACATCAGATACAACACAACTAATGCATTTGTTAGAACTTCAAACTAGTGTTGCATTCTATACATAACTAATACACACGATGAAACCATTATAATGGATTTAGGTATGTATAAATAATATATTTATTCTATGTAAACCCATAACATCAAAAATATTATTATTTAAACATCACTGATGAATGTTGGTCCTTTGAAAAGTAATACTCTTCTTACTAGGGTAATGTTAAAAGCAAATCACATCGACTCTTAGGATGCCTTCGGAACTGACGTCAGTTGACGTTGGACGTCGTGGACGCTGCGCAAGCGCTGCGTAGTCGACATGATTGTTTCAAGCGTCTACACAACGTGAACATGCGTTCAGTACGAAGACATTCTTAGTTGTGTTTCTTTTAAAACAGAACTGAAATCATTTACGTTATTATTGATTTATTTGATAACAAATCACAACTCAACTAAGACCAATATTCATAAGTAAGTCAGAAAAACACTTCTACCTTAAGCGAAGCCCTTGTTCTAGAACCATATAAAGCCATAACACGAGTTCTGCGCCTAAGAGGGGTCAATAGTTGTTTAGTGGAAGAAGTAAAGGATCACAATTACCTTCATTGGCATCCTTAGTTTCAGGATCTCGCTGTAATCTCTTAGGACAGACACTGGAGCATGGATCTGAAAAGAGAATACACCAAAATGTACGACCTCCCGGGATAATCTGCCAGGAATACATCTGGTCACCGATAGTCTTTTCAATTTTATCTAGCATCAAATCTCATGTAGAATAGATTTGATAGGATTTTATTTCTATGTTTAAATAAATCCGGCCGAGGTCAGTCTGTGGATGGGTGACCTTACATTACACGTCGAGACTATTCCGTGCCTCGGAAACTAGGTTAAGCCTTTGTTCCCAGCTGTCATTTGTAGATCTTTGACAGTTGTTACGGGTAGTCAGAACTTCAGAAGGCAGAAAGATTGACAAGCAGTCTTACCAACGGATATCATATTATAGCAGCTAACATGGAGTTTGATAGCTAATCAACTGATTAAGGACTTGGTCAGGCTTTCCTCAGATCCGGATTCCTTCATTAAAGATGAATAATACCTAATAATTGTGAAGAATATATTGTACGACATAAAAAAACAGGTTAGGTCTTCTAAGTAAATTAAAGACCAGCTGCAGCAAGTTGGACAAGTAAACTGTTATATATTCACATAAAACTTACAATATCATTTTATTGTCTATTCGTCTGTCAACGAACCATTAAAGCGCCGTTTATTACCGCACCGGTAGTAGTTATAATACAATTATGAATGAACCATCTGTCTTTATGATATCGTTATAATAGTTATTAGATGTCAAATACAAATGTAGCTCTTAACCAGTCGTCTTAAGATTTAAGGCGGATTTCACATAGGAACGCATCCCGGTGATGTCAATAACGCACCTTCATACGGTTTATAACACACTACTGTCCAGATTTGCAGTGCATAAACGGCCACCATTTGAAATACAGCGAGTTCACAATGGAACTCGTGGTGATGGCGTCCATTTTTTGAAAAAATATCTATCAGGCGGATATCACTCTGGAACGCTCGTTGTTGTGTGAACTGGGCTGTTGTTTTAATATTGCTTGCCGACTCTGGACGGGGGCACGTTCTCAGCGTGCTGCCTACATAATGCGTGTTGTGATCCTCAGATAGGATGGAGTCCTCTCATGCCTAAGTATACCTTTCTCAGGTCAGTTTGTAAAAGCAAGGAGCTGCCGTAAACCTGAGGAAGGGCAAGCGGAAGGTCTCCTTACAATGAGGTCCAGTTGGGACCCAATGTTTACACTAGAGAATCCGGAGTTTCCTACTCTGAAAGCAACCATCAGGTATCCGGCGGTAGACACTACATAGTACAAATAATAATAATACCGGTCAGTCACTATCCCACTGAAGGGCAAAGGCGTCTTCTCATACAGAGAAGGCACGAGCAATTTATCACCACGTTTGCTCAAGTCGAGTTGGCGAATTCAGACTTATTAATCTTGATGGTTTTCTTCACCGATGTAAGTAACGTCTAAGATAAACTTTGGGAAGTAGATAAGAATAGAAAAAGTCACATTGGTTCTTGCTGGACAACCGCGTGCTTATGATATAGTAACAATTGGTAGAAGTAAAAAAAAACAAAAGTTATTTATGAAAAAACTGCATCAATATTCCTTACCTTAACAAAATTCAGTCCATACAAGTTCGATGGTGCTTCCCTTTCCAACTGCAGCCCTTCCAGTTCCAGATTCTGCTCAAATACCTTCCGCTCATCAAAAGCTGCTTGCGTGGAGGCATCTTCTTTAAACGCCTCCCACACTAGCACATAGTCTATGGACCGGACGCCATCGTTGAACGTTAGAGAGGGGTTGTTTAGAATGCCCCCCATCACTATCCTGTTTAGTTGAAAAATAGAAATAAGTTTTCAGGTACTCTTTACTTAGGACCTAGGGTCTATGGTCTAGAAGTGCAGTAAATGACAATGACTTCGTGATTTTAAGGTTTTGAATACCACCAACTACATATGTACCTCAGTAGCTTTAGGAGCGACCCAGAGCCGTTCAATATGCACTTCGGATAGACTGCGGTCTACCAAAGCTTGCTGGAAAAACGCCTCTTCAAAAAATCAAGACCCATTTTTAGCACTAGCTAATCATTCCCAGCGAAACTATTGCAAATGCCTGTAAATCAATAATCATGACTCACTAGGACTCTTGGCCTTGCAGTCTACGTCATAAATCAAGTTTTTCTTTGTTTTCCCACAATAATTTAAATGTCTACGCCTGAGTGGCTTTTGAGGCTTCGGGTCACTGTGTCATACCAATTTATTTTACGGTTGGTATTAGGCGGTTTTGCATCACAATTATTTATATACACTTACGCAGTCCTTTACTGGACACAAATGAGTAACATTATGAATATCTGACTATGTAATTGACTGAGTTTCCTTCCTCAAAGCAACACGTGGTTGTTAAAACAAATAGAAGATTGTGATGAGTTTTTAATCACATTGTGTCAGTCACAGTTCTATTCGAAACTCTAAAACCAAACTATATCAATTGATTCAATCAAATCTGACTAATGTCAAATAATACAACCTTGAAGAAAATGTATAACATGCCAAACGTTATTTGTTAGCCAAACCCATGCGTTATCCCACACCACACAAGACAAGACAATGACAAACATAATAATGTAATATTATAATAATAATGTGTGAAGTTCCGCCAAAATAAGGCCCTAGTTCGGCAGACAAATCGTTTGATCAAATGTTTGACCAAATTACTCACGAGCAATGGTTCGCTGGAGGTTTGCCATTGCCATTTGGACCAAGGTGTGGGGCTGGTTCGCCACACGCACAGTCTTCGGCAGCACGGGTCGACGCTTCACTACCATTGTCCCTGAAATTATTCTACACTTGGGACATATTTCTGTGCCAGTGCGGCATTAGGTACCTAGGTGCTTAAACAGGAATGTTAATACGCGGTACAATTTATTATTAGTTGCGCGAAGACGCGTCCACTGTATTGCAATGAATTCCATTCAATAAAGTGTACACATGTATGTAAAGTATTAGTCGAATAAAAAATCAATTGGTCAATTGTCAGTAGCAAAACAAAGCATTGGTTATGTGACGTCACTCAATTAGAATCTAGTAATGGCTGCCAGGACATCCATTGGAGATTGTGTACTGTGTCATCATTATTTACTTGTGCACTTAGCTATTGTTTGCTTTAGGCATGGAATAACTTGTACTACCACAATATACCTTAGGTACTTAACTTGAACCTATGCACGATTATCTAGAAACTCACGCCTTTTTCCGATTGGGATAGGCAGAGACTATAGAAGGCCGCTTGCTACGATCCTTACATACTCCTTTTGCTTGGATTACATTCAAACTCCTTACGCACACCGGTTGCGAGTACTACGCACCTAACCTTTCTGAAGGACATCATCTATAAGTGTATGTCCTTCTCGGGCGTCTCCTCCCGGCGTTTCAACTCACATCTAATACATTTTATGTTGCCATATAAAAGCTATATTAATAACAAATCTGAGGTTCTGAGTACCTACTTATACATTTGTTTCTGTAGGTACTATTATCATCGCTTTTTCAATAGGTACATACAAATATATGGCTTCATTGGACCACTGCCAACTACCAAGGTTCTGTTCATTTGAAATAAGTAACTTTACCTTTCTGAAAAAGTCTAGCTTTTAATTTAAACGTGTCACTGGCATGCTCCATATATTGATTTAACTGAAATAATCAACTTGTTCATATTTTTTCTTATTGATTTTGTACATTTACCCTTTATGTCACAGGGCACTATTTATAGTAACCCACAGTTAGTAAAAGTATACGATATGGTGAGCCGTCTCCTAGTACAGGCATAGTTTTGCCCAAAAGGAGGCTCTAAACACGTATATAATTGTGATAATAGACAATCATTTATTAGTATATTTGAAAGTCGACTGTATTTTAGAACACAGAAAACTGAAAATTCATTCCTCTCTTTCGCAACATCTATAAAGGGTAGGGCTATTCTCAGTAGGGCACTCAAAATAATGGAAACAAAAATCGACAAACGATTGCGAGGTATCACTATTGATCACGTTTCTCTTAAATTACTTCTAGAACGATATCAAAACCGGCGACTTCCCCGGAATCACGGTTTATTCAGTTTACGTGCGGCGATCGTAAATAAATGTGATCCTAAATAGAAATTTTATGCCTTTACTATTCGTCTTGAGCACTTGAAGAAACGATGAAATAACTAATATACAGAATGCATGCCTGAACTGACAGATAAATAGTTACAGACATGTGACCTTCACCCGTGATAATAAAACAATTACTGAATTATGTATTCGATTGTTAGGCCGCGTTCACACCGTGGAAAACAAAAGACAGGCTGAAGTTGTTTTTAAGGACGAGGCCATCTATAAGTAAGGTGCTCGTTGAAAGCAGGCAGCTAGCGCCAGCCTACCAGTGCGAACGTCGCTGATCGATTCAGATATGAGCTTGTCGGCTCTGGTTCCTACCGGTTCGGCAATAAGTATGAAAACTACTGGCTACAAAATGCGCGGGTCGGCGGCATCGCCAGCTGCCTGCTTTAGATTCTACGTGAATACACCATCGTCTACGGTGTGAACACGGCTTAAAAATTAAAGTCATGCACAAACATACAAATAAGGTACATTTCCGATGAATCGCGCGTCCACGTGTGTGCGGAAACGCGCGATCTTAATCTGTCTCTTTAAAATTAGTGTAAAATCAAATATTAGGTCCGAAACTGTTGTGTAAATAGATATAAACAATAGAACACGATTACTAAATATATTATTTTAATTTTATAGTCTTGATACATCATTCAAACAGGAAGTTCAACGACACGCAAGAACACAAAATCACAGTGACAGTGACGTAAGCATTTAGCACACACATACACACACACACACATAGGCGAGTCATACAGGCACACATAATATAGATAGGTAAGTACTAAGTATTTGCAAAGTCCACACTCGCTGGTGTTATTTTTTACAGTCAACGTCAAGGTGAAAACTAATCACTGGATTAAGTATTTAAAAGAAAGCAATAAGATTCAGGATGCTGCCAGTGCTGAAAAACAATTCTACGAAATAGAAACGTGATGGATGTTCTATTTTTAAACTGACCCGCCAATAAAATTACAAAGTATTAAATACTCACTTACCAATAACAATACCGTTCAATCGATCGAAGTAATTGAATATAAATTAATACATTTAGTTAACACAAAAATCATTTTAACCGTTTTTTCCGATTTAGATTTTAGCTGGGATGTGTTAATTACATATAGATTATATTTTACACATCATCCCATCACTAAAAAAAATCCATTGCATAAGAATTTGTTTGTGAAATCGTCTACTCAACCACAAAATCATTGCAAACTTTTTTACAATGTTTTTGTTACATTTTCAAATATATTTTTAGTGCGTTTGTTTTTAATACGGATGTTGCTCATGTTATCTAAACCGCTTCACAATTAATTTTAATCTACCAGATTTCCTTCCACAAATTGGTAACATAACATTAAATCAATTAATATTAATAACTGCGGTTAAAAATAATTAACTTATATAAAAGTATGATTAGGTATTAGTGTACCTATCATGTAGGTACCAACATATTTATGTATTATTTTTGTGCTCATGGTTAGCCACGTTGTTTATCTAACTTTTTTTTTATATTAGAGATCGATTCGTGGAGCCTGTTTGCATCAGAAGTCTGAATATGTGTAAAAAACTACACATATGTACATTAGGTAAGGGGATTTCGTAACAGCAACACCCAATCGTAAAACGAAGATGAGAAAGAAAGTATTAGAAAATTATTAAAAGGGAATGTCATGACCATAACGTGTCAACTTTGACAGGCAAAGTAACCTTAAGGGAATGCCGTTCCAGAAATAATTGGGGCAATAATTCAAGTCCAGATAATATTTCCCCGAGGAATAATAATTTTACATTGGAACATAATTAAAAGTTACGGCTTCTGTTTTATGACTTCACCCAATGGTAGAATTCTAACAGACACGTGTATGTACACCAGTAAACAAGAACAATTATAAGAACCTTCAAAGTAAAGTGAGAGTATTCTTGACCTAGCATTGAAACCCACCTTTAAGCAGTTGTCACTTGTTACTTGTTAGCGAGTTCGTAGAGCAAAATAGAGTTACATAACAGAATCAATTTTACTTTCGCAACACATTCAGGTCTTCCAACACAAAGAGGTTATAACGAATCAGTTTGTGAGGGTTCACATTCGATTTAGTCACAACAATCACGGTATACCTGCCAAAATCGACGGTGACTCATAAAAAAGTCAGCGCGTGGTTCATTTGCATTGTGAGACGTTTCCACTCACCGGTCGGTGTTCATGTCCTGCGATAGATTGTCCTGGTATGTGCTGAGCACTGACATCGCCTGTAGCTCCCCGTTTTCCTCCTGGGCCTCCCTCTCCGCCTGGCCCAAACAGTAAGCGAATCAGTCACTTTCTTAAATGACAAGTCGATTCTCAAGCTAAATTGAAGTCTTTATATCTACATGTAAGACTCATTGTTGAATCACGGATCATGTTCAGTCAATGGTACAACAACACGAAAGGATTCAGCGTAGATAACGAAAATTAGTGCAATTCGTGATAACACCCGCATACTTGGAATTTTTACACCTCTCATTGGAGTTGTTAATTTTGTACAATGCTACGTCGAACACTATTTAACACAGTACAGTAGTAAATCACCTCATTATCATCACATCGCTCACAAAAACTGCACAAACTCTTAAATTACGGACACGTATCCACTGACCTTGCTTCGTTCACTGTTCAACGCAGACTTGAGTCTGAATCATCTGTGTGTTTGATCAGTGATCTTAGAATTTTAGTAAGAGATACTGCCTATCTATCAAGATTCATTTTGAACCGTTTCACTGACAACACTTATGCTTATTTTGCTCCGTCTTCAATGTTACATTACACAAATATTAATTGAAAAACGTTTTGACTACTGTTTAGGACTGTTCGAAGCTAAATGTGGGTAAATGTCGGTAATCGGCACGCAAATACGTGTAAAGGTACAGTGCACACATTGCGACTTCGCACCGTCGACTTGTCTGAAAACTTTGCTGGCTATGCATTTTTTACATAACATTGGGATTGCAGCCAAGTGTTTGTGTCAAGAAAACTTAAGGTCAATGTCAGAACAACTCAATTTTTGAAAACGGTGGCATTTTTTCTCAAACAAATTTTGGGGTCATTTGTCAATTGCCCTAACTACTTGAGGGTCTGATTCGTGCACTTCTTTAAGAGTTCATCTCGCAATGTAAGCCCCACTTAACACAACAATAATCAATACGATATTTAACGGTGTAAAAAGTTGGAATAGCACGTCAAAATCCCACTGTTACGAGTAATTCTGGTTAAAAACAAATCTTGCGTACAATTGCCGTATGATCCCAAACTTATGCAAAAAATTTTCTTGCTGATGATATTAAGCGTATGTCAAACTATCTCAAGCAATCTCGAAACAAAAACGAGAGTAAAACTGTAAACGATAATTTATACAAGTATCCTCATGTCTATCCGGTAGTCAGTGACCCTAGTGGTTCTCGCCTCTACCCCACCTCTTCCCACGCGAATCGAGGTACTAAATAAGTGACTCGCACCATTTATAGCGATGCAGATTTATCATTATCTTGTAAATAGCGTGAAAGATCAGAGTTAGAACAAAAAAGTTGTTGGCCGTCAGTCCCTTGTTGGAAAGCAAGGAAGCACGGAAAACTGATTAATACAGTAGGCAAGTGTAATTAACCAATAACATTTAATTTTATGTGAAGTGGTTATCAATCGTGCTACTCATGTTATTAGATAATACTCAAGTGGATAAGGCTTCAGTTACTTCATACCGTTACTCGTCTTCTACGACCCCCGTGGGAAGCGGTAAGGTTAGGTAAAAACATTTCACACGACAATTTTGACATAGATTAATCGCGTAGGCTCAGATGACAGTGTGTGCCGGCCCTTATAGTAAAGTAATGAGTGGTAACTAACATCACTTATCTTTATTAGCTAAGCACCATAGAGATTAGCGTGGCAAATGTAACGAACTTAAAAAGTAAGTATTTAACATAGTTATTTCACGTAACAAGACACACTTGACATAAAATTTGACTCCACACAGTGATAACAGGCACGCGCCAAGCGCATCCGATTCATCAAATATGGAAATGCAAACATAATTGATGTGCTTTGGTTCTGTCTAAAGCTAAATTAAGATCATTGCCTTTTTAGTAGGCTTTACTAAGCGCACACATCTTACGGTATACGCACAATCGACCCTCGTCCTTTGATCGATCAATATCACGCAATGGCGCGCTTTTTGAAGGACGGCTATGTAAATAACCAAAACGCGCTTAACCGTAACATCTCGCGTTTATCTGAACTTAGCCTAAGGTCAACCAGTATCAGCGACTCTTAACGCGTGGCTGAAGTTTTTATCACGTTTTTGCTGTGGAGCAGAACTTCTGTATTGTCTATGGTTTACCTACCTACCTATTTATAGCATATTTATTTGCAATTAAATTAACATTTACATACAAGTGAAACTGTAACAGGCCATCACCTATTATAAATACGAGTAGCTATGAGGTCATTTAAATGAGTTGAGAAAAACTTTATTTACACACCTATATTTTCAAATGAAATGATTCAATATTTACTTCTTTCATTAAAAAAAAAAACAGTTTTATACATCAAACAAAACAGGAATAGGTCAAAATTACATATATATGGTTGATGTTTCCTACTCTGAGAAGAAACACTAACAATCTCAGAGATCTGTCTCTTTTAAAGACCAGACATTATCACAGTCGGAGTGATCATATGGGGACCATGCGGATTGGTGTCTGAAATGGTCTTTTGACGAAAGAACTGTGTTCATAACTAGATTATTTTGCAGAGAATGTATGTACACAGTGAGTGAGTCAAACAATTGAATTCTTTGGAGCGAATTATTTGTTTTTATACAGGTGTTTTGTTTATTTATACCTACGCTTTGTAAAAATATTTTACATTTGTTTATTGTAACAGATGTGTATGTGAACTAGTATGAAACTTTATCTATACTAATACTTTACGCAAAATACGCGCTACGTCGTGGAGTTGCGGAAATCGGCCCGTCTAACAAATATCTATACTAATATTATGAAGAGTTGAAAGTTTGTATGTAGGAGGTAATCTCTAGAACTAATGATCCAATTCTAAAATTCACTGTTACAAAGCTACATTATTCCTGAGTGGTGAAGGGTGGGCGTTTTGGGGGACTGTCTTATGTAAACGTTTTTGACGTTCAAAAAGTGCTGATTCTCAGCCTAATTTGAATAAATGAATTTTGATTTTGATTTTGAGTGCTATAGGCTATTATTATTTTCAAAACAATGCTATAAAGGGGGTGGAGAGGATGTTAAAGTTCGAAGGGAACAGAACAAATCTACACGGACAAAGTTGCGGGCGATGTGCTAGTAACGTACCTAGTACACAAAGATATAGTTAATAATGCTTTCAGTACGGAGAAGCAAAAATTTTTTTTTTATGTTAATACTCTTGAATATTGTGTACCTAGAAAACCATATGCTTGTCCAAACAAGTTTACAATACTTAAGTAAAACTAACTAATGACTGTGTTAGTGAGAATTCATCATTAATAATGAGCTAATTACTTGGTGTTGACTGTGTGACAAGGTGTTGACTGACATTATTAAAATAGAATATACAACTACCCTGTTGGACCTATCAAGCATGAGGTCCTGAGCTTGATTTCCAGGTGAAGAAAAGTGCTATTGGGTTTTTCCTTTAGGTATTTCTAAGCAGAACTTCTACTTAAGAAATCATGTAAATTTGTTGGTCCTGCGCCTGATCTCTCCCTGTTCGTGTTTAATTGACGTCTCATCAGACTATGAGAGAGAAGGAACAGAAAGTGCACCTGTGTTTGCACACACACTTGTGTATTATAATAGGTATCTACTGCATACCTGGCTAATCTGCATTAAGCTTGGTTGCCGTGACAAAAAAACGATTTAATTATTACAATAGGTACTTAAATTACTATCTCAAACTACACTTGTTTGATCACAAGTAAAAATAGTTTTGTTTTCAGCCATCAAGTAGCGGAAAAAGTTTAAAATTACAGTATTTTTTGGCCTTGACTCAACATTTTCTAGGAAATTCCGATCACTGAAATAGATATGCTGTTATTTTTTTTAATTTAAACAATTTACCTGCTATAATTTATGTAACTTTGCCTAGCTATTATCTACACTAGTAATATTATAAAGCGGAATGATTTGTATTTTTGTATGTTTGAAACGAATAAACTCAAAACTAACGGACCAATTTAAAAAAATCTGTCACCAATAGTATGCTACATTATACCAGAGTAACATAAACTATACTTTATTTTCATAACTGTTCTATAAAGGGGATAGATGGGATGTTAAAGTAAGAAAGAAAAATAACGAAACCCACGCAGATTCAGCTCCAGGAAAAGTTCTAAGTAGTAATTTTATACAATTTGATAATCCATTTCAGAAGTTCCAAAAGCAAATATTTACTTACAGATACAAACAAGTAACAATAGTATTTACTAACACAATTACTCAACACATGGCTCTTCAGCAGATTTATTAAGTGCCAGCATGCCAGCTACTTTATTTTGATGAGCTCCCTGTGGTTCAAATAGCTATCTATTCACAGCTGGATATCATGTTGATAAGGGATAAAATGAAAGCTAAGGCAATAAGATTGACAAGAGTATTCTTAAAAGGGGAGAAAAAATTAAGACAATATTGAAACTCCTACCCTTTTGCTGTGCCCTACAGGGTCCATAATTATTATTTATTATTATGTATTTATCTCAATCAACTTTGGATCATATGTACAATTAAAGTGAATTAAAAATTATATTATGATCTCATTAATAAAGTTACCACCTAAAAATACATATAGGCAAAACAGAGATTGAATAGAGAAATGTTAAATATCAATACTCTATCAATAGTGTTTATACAGCATTCATAAAAAAACAGTTACTTAACTATTTCTAGTGATAGAAGTTTTAAACAATATGCAATAGAAATATGTATTTCAGTTTTATATATTTGTATAAAACTGAAATACCTCAATCAAAAATATTAGTAATAAAGTAGGTAGGAACATAAACTAAATTTGTGATGATAACTTCATTTCTTATCTACTACTTTATGACTATATGGATGCTGGTATAACTATAATCTCACATCCATTTCCTTTTTATTGATAACTACATTTATTTTTAAACATACTAAAAGGCAGTTACCATCCTCCAAATATTTTTCAGAAATTATTTAGGTCACTCATAACTAACTATCACTAATTTTTGCCAATAAAGAACTACTTACACTTATTATGAAATATTTTATAATTTTATGTATAAATATTAAGTGAAAGCAACCATTGTTTGATTTGTAAAAGTAAAAATAAACAACCACTTATTTATACTTACAGAACATGGCCAAGTTTGACTGTTTGGGCCATGTTAACCTTTGCCTTGTTTCTTTATATAACATTGATATATTAACTCATCAAAAAAATAACAACTGTTCCACAATACAGGCACTTAAGCTTCCATTACCTTAGAATTTGTTAATTGTTTATAGTCATGAAAGCAAAGTAAAAAATACATAACAAGACTTTGGAATAATTGCTATTAGAAGTATTTTACTAGCAATAAATAAAAACCCACACATTAGTAAGAAAAAAAAAAAGATTTGTAGCCTTAAGTTTTTAATGCCTCTGTCAATTTATACAGCCAATAGATTAAAAAGATTTACCTCGTGAAATGCTCCATCTCCATCCTGGAATAGTTGTTGGAATGCAAGCTCATTCCTTTGTGCGTCAGACAAGAAGGATTCGGTCTCCCCGGCGTCAGATCTCTTGTGGTGGAGTTTCACACCTCCCGTGTAGATAGGAGTCGCTATCTTCGGCGTAAACACATTTTCCTCTACCCTCTCAAGCAGGGGTTTTGGTACGTCTTCTTCAAGAGATGGATCTCCGTCAGACATCACATAAAAATAACGCGCCAAATACTTTCACACCACTATTTAATTTTTCGCACGGTTCATATCCAAGACGTTCTTCCTTCCGAGGTATTAGTCATAGACGGAACTGTACTGTGAAAAGATTTATCTCGTATTCTTTCACACGATAATTAACTTTGAACTGGAAGTGAATAAAAAAACTAATGTTTTTGTAAATGTATAGATGCTCACACTAGGTTTATATATTAAACTACGTGGTTTCGGAAGTAAAAAGCGGGCACAGACCGAAACTATTTCAAGGGAACGACAAGAAAAGAAATATCATTTTGAACTGAATAATATGAAGGATTGACATTTATATCACTGAGGCAATTATATAGCTAATTTAGTTGTATGGTGCGATAGCTTTACACGATTATTTAAAGCGAAAAAGAGGTAAAACATACTATAAATGCTAAAGATGCTATTATAGCTGGTCATTAAAAGACTGTCCTGTCATTAGCCTCTTTCTTGCTTAGGGCTGTGAATATTATATTTTTAATTTAAAACAACAACAATAATATCAACTCGTAACAAAAACTACATTTAAAAACAATAACAATAACTCTTTAACATAAACACAACAAAAACAAAGGGTACAACTTTCGTGCACGCAAGTGTAATGGGGAGTTCGAAAGGCAACCGTCGACTGTTGCACCAATCGCGCGCTCGGATTGACGCTACCTCATACCCCGCGTCCCGCTTGACTACCAAAGAGACCTAAAAAACGACTTGTGCGCATCTAACGACTCTTGCCAAGTTACGTGCCGGGGACTATACTAACTACAGTTTTGTCGAACTCTTCGAGTCGTACAGATTATCTTAACTAAGCTGGGAATGATGATTATGTCTCTACTTTTCACTCATTAAAATTCGCTTTTTTTCCTTAGATTTTATCCTAGATTTATTTCGTGAAGAGAATAATGTTGAAACATCTATTTTCGACGTTCTTAAAAACATTTTTAATCGATGTATCCATCCCTAGTCCCAACTACTGACAGTGACAGCAGGTCTAAGGAAAATGTTAAATTACAGCCTCTCGATTGAAACTGCAACGCCACTGAACTTTCTTTTTAATTATTTATAATTACTTTTTAACGTTTCTCATTTATACTATGCTTTAACTATTTCATTAATCCCTGCATAAATATTTTAAAAATATCTACAAATATGTAATGTTTACAACAAGCTATTTTGTAATTTACTTTTCACGATGGCAACAAACCATGCCACGCCGCTAATTATCTGTCAATTCGCGTCGCCGAAAAACGCAAGCAAAAGGATAGGTTGCCGGCGAAACATTTATATTATTTATTTGAAATAATTAATCTATACAGCTATTTATGATAAGTAATACAATCAAGAAAAATATCACAAACCCAAAATGACGGTGGAGGTGCAAGCCAAGACGAGGCTCCCGCAGCTATCGTCTGACAAACAACTAACATTTATAAAATTAGCTGTTTTATCAATGGCAGCAATATTATGTGAGTATTTTTAAAAGTTAATTGGCATATACATTTGTATTAAAACGATACCATACCGTGTCCTTTCGATAAAACGTGAATAAGATCGATTTTTGTTATGACTTACGTGGTCCTATTGTGATAAGCAATGGCGATAAAATGTGCTGATTTTAGGAAAACATAAACCGGAACGTGTTATGTCTTTATCAAAAATATCATGTAGCTCTGTTTGTAACTGCAACATAGCACTAAACATCCCTTTGGGACTGTGTCTTCTCAGAATGTGTCCAACCGGCACTACCGGTACACGGACATATTTCGAGGTGCAGTGCCTTTAAGCTATCGGCCTTATTTACCGATGATAGTATTTAAAATACTTTTAATTTTTGCAACTATCCAAACATTAATTGGTCACACATCCAAATTATTTTGAAAAACTGCTAATCTAATTTTTTTTCAGCCTTTGGTACGCGTCTATTCTCTGTGTTACGTTTTGAGAGCGTCATCCACGAGTTCGACCCTTACTTTAACTATAGAACAACCAGATACCTGACCGAGGAAGGGTTCTATAACTTCCACAACTGGTTTGACGACAGAGCATGGTATCCACTGGGACGTATCATTGGTGGTAAGTTTTTATAAAATATTTTGCCTTGCTTATTAATAGAAGAAGACTGATCTTGTTGCTATGCATAGCAATTATATCTTACCATTCCTATTGAGCTGCTTGTTTGGATTGTTGCTACTTTGGATGTGGGCTACAATATTACTGAAGCATTGAAGCTGTAGTAAATAGTATATGTATAGTAGAGCTATTTAAAAGATATCTACACCTACTCTGAAACACTAATAAAGCCCTAAAAATGGTAATGAGCATTGAATTTATTTCATACTGTGTGAAGGCTGTCAAATCACTAAAATGACTTAGTAGCCCAGTTGACATTCCAATTCCAAGACACCGTAATGGAACTACAGAAAGGGTTGTAGCCATCCTTGACAAATGAGCACCTATCCTCACTGGAGGAAGCACTCAAAAGAAAAACATACTGAACCCATCTGATTATAGTATATCAAGACTGATGGCCAATTCACTACAAAGTAAAAATAAAACTGTTTGAAGGTACAATTAAGGCAACTTTCTTCATTCAATCAACTGAATTCTTCAAATGTCCTCATGACTCACTTTGGCTCACATAAATTTTGTAACAGTGAAAAGCCAGTGAAATTGACTAAAGCTTACTTTGTTTATCTCTGTTTGTTATTTGATCACATTACTGTGAAATCTCAAATGACTTAATAAAAAAGGCAGGTTTTGTATCTGGCCCGATTTTCTTAAAAAAAAATGAATCAATTTTGATAATTCTTTGATTAAGGTAATCTACATAATTCAAAGATTTTTGAAGTACGTAACACATTATTGATAGTTGAACCTGTGGAGTTTATTTGTTTCAAATGGAAGACTTGGAACAGGATTTTTTTTTTCACATGCAAGTTTTTATTCTTCTGTGGACTGTGATAAACTAAACTTAAAACAGCACTCGGGCCCAGAAAGCATACATCAGTTTAACCTTTGAACCACCTGAGTTTATATCAGTTGCCGTGGCACCAGCGCCCAGCTTATAAATCGTCAGTACATTTATGAACCTGCCCTAAATATGCTATTTTTGGATAGCCTGTAAAGTAAAACCTAACAATCAAAAAGAAGAAGCTAGTGTTTTGATGTATAAATACGACTCAGACACAATGGACATATCAGTTGGTTTAATCCGACTTGGGCGGTTAATAGTTCAGTTTTACTGCTTACAAATGCGAGCAACTGAAATTCTGTAATTAATATTAAAAGTTAGTCTATCAAAGCAATTTCTGACTTATCTTTTCATACTACTTTTTCTGCCTACAGACCAGTAATGTATCATTATGTGTCCAGGTACCATCTACCCTGGCTTGATGGTGACATCAGCCACCCTGTACAACATGATGCAGTTCCTGAACATTACCATAGACATTAGGAATGTGTGTGTGTTCCTCGCTCCATTCTTCTCTTCACTCACTACTATTGTCACTTATCTGCTCACTAAGGAATTGAAGGTCAGTTGAAATTGCAGAAATATGTTTTTATGTTCTCTCGTGAGACAATAAAAGTTTCATTGTTATGTTAACTTATATTGCTATTGATAGTGGTGATAGGACATTTAATATGCCATATTTTAAATATTTATGCTACATTTAACACAATATTTATTCATTTGCACCATTGTTGGTATGTTTCACTTATCGGACTCATGTCTAGTCCATATGTCATTTATAAATGTGGAACGAACTATTTCCCTGATAAAAAACCTCTGAAGAAAAACCTCTTCGCACTGCTGACCGAAGTTCTCCCCCATATAAGCCAAATCGTCACGCCACCTTAACATACGCTTGGCTTGGTTAGAAGACCTGTCTTAAAGTACCCACTGTGTGATGATCCTGGCCCATCTTTCCTCATGCATTCTATAAGTATGACCTAGCCATTCCCACTATAGCCTATAGATAAATAAACTAATATTCAAAATTCGGCCGTTTTAGTTTTCTGCATTTCCATATAAACTTTAACTAGGTATGCCAAAACTCACACTCCTCCAATATTCATAAATAGGGATTCGTTGTTGCTTCACGTCTTAAAATAATAATTCCTAATATACATATGTTATTATTCATGTAATCCTATTCCAAGAGGAAAAAGATAAAAATACAGAAATAATATTCCTATTATTAATTCCCCCCCATTATCTTATGCAGGATGAAGGTGCTGGTCTCGTAGCGGCAGCCATGATAGCCATAGTGCCCGGTTACATCAGTCGTTCAGTCGCCGGCAGCTACGACAATGAGGGCATCGCCATATTCTGCATGCTGCTCACCTACTACTTCTGGATTAAGGCTGTCAATACTGGGACCATTCTGTGGGCTACAATGACAGCGCTAGCTTATTTTTACATGGTGAGTAATCCTTGCGATGATCTGATTACCATAAATAGCCTAGCCTTTTCTCAACCATGTTGGGGTTGGCTTCCAGTTTAAGAAGATGCAGCTAAATATCAGTATTTTCATGCGGCAACTGCCTATCTGACCTTCACAATCCAGGTTCTGGATAATATGATAATATGGGTTGTCAAACTTTCTGGTTTAAGACGACCCGTAACGTAAAATCTGTCGAAGGTCTACAAATCACTGCCGGTTTGGAGTGATCTTGAGATGTAATGGACGGCCACTTAACAACGTACCCACCTCGACAAACGTAGCTGTTTTATACCGGTAAATCGATTATTGCTTTGCTAACTGTCTAATTAAAATTTTAATTGACCATTACATGAACAGCTTTGTACTTATTAGTTCCACTGACACAGGCTAATTCAATGAAAACTGTCAAAATACAGAATTTTTGACCTTAGCTTTTTATCTGCTATTGACAGAAAAGTATGTCGAAGCACACGCTGAAAGATGCTTCGCAGTCTCTAGGTTTTAGGTAGAGATAGCGTGGGGCGAAATAAGTCAAACATGAATAAAATTTGATTTTACCCATCATAATTGGCGTTATTTCTATATACGTATTATGTACTTGGGTTCCTATTATATTTATGATATATTTTCGTTATACGATCATATGACGATGCACCCACCACTTTGTCTCTACACCAGCATTTGGTTGACTAGTATGGAATGCCTAAGGCATTAAGTCCGCTTTTGTATAGAGACCAGCACATCAAGCTACCCCAATCCGACAAATTTCTTGAATAGTTTTTAACTTTATTACAAAAGAATAAGGTTCATGTTCAAGTGGAAAAAATGCCAGTTTGGGATAGCTTGATTTGCTGGCGTTTGTAAATTTGATACATTAAGTTAAAATGAATAAATATAACATATAATAGCATTTTACATAGTGCTGACTCGATCGCGGCGGTACTTGACTAACTGACGTACTCGAGAAGGCGTGAACGGGCGTGCGTCCTCGGCTACGGCATCTAGAACTTTGTAGAAGCTTCTAGACACTCTGACAAACACAAAACTTTATCTATTATACATTAAGATTTAAATTACAAAATCAGTTTGTATAATCAAGTTTATAGATGAAATATTGATTAAGTTAAGTCATTTTTTATTGTTTGGTAAGTACTGATTGGCTATATGCTTGCATAATAAAGATTTCTGAGTTACTATCGGAAATTTTAAAAGTCAATCACAGAATAATCAGATGACAGTTTCACACCAATAGGTTTTAATTGAACCTTTTGGTTTTTGCTCTGTCGTACAAATACTCTTTTGATAAAGAATAGCCTTTTTCAACGAAAAATCAATCATCGAACTAATATTGACTAATTCTAACTATGTATTCTATCTCTAGGTCTAATAGCAGATGGATTAGAACTCCTTTTTACTAAAAGCGACGTAAACTAAAATATACGAAGCTTCTTCCTCAATTGTAACTTAACTTCGAGTTCATTAGTAAAGAGGTTTTCGTTTTATTATTTTATTTATTAATCTTCCGTTAGGCGGGCGACCAGCCTGTATACAATAAGGTTTCTAATTATATTGAATCTACAACATGTAAAACATCTTATAGACTATTCCAAGACGATAATATGCGTACATAATTGTAAACAATGTTATAAAATATACCACATATAAAATTCAACAATAAATATAATCCGTCAAATTTGTATCCAATTCAATGCAACTTCGCGCTCCTGATACGAATTTCGATTTGTATTTTAAAGTAATATAATAGTAAAATATAGACTTTACGTTACGCGCATTCGTTCTAGGCCAGGTAGAACAAATTAATAAAATGGTTTTGCATGCCAATACAACCAACCAAGTAATATGTACATAAATCATGAGTACCGTAGAGCCTTCAGACTTTCACGGATATTTATTAAGTTCATGGCATGTTAGGCTATAAACATAAATTCATATTTAGAATAAAAAACAGGGAGTAGACAGGCGCCGTTGGCTGACAGGCGAATAGAGGTTGCAAGTGCTACTGGTGAGCGTGTTGTTGGGCTTATCCATCTGGAATTTCTCTATAGCAGCCTGGGGGCTGGATTTGTGCACGGTAGATGGCAATAGGTTCTCCTCTATTATTGAATACTACAACTAATAACTGCATAACTGGCAAAAAGTATGTATAACAGTAGGTGTACATATACTATATGTACACTTCTGTCTAAATCTTCGGAAAATACAGGCGTCATGTTAAGGTCAATACCCGATACCTCTGGAAGGTTTTGTCCCTAGTATGGTGGAGGCACCTTAAGATTATCATGATCTGCCTAGCCTTTTGCCAACTATGATGGGGTCGCTTTCCAGTCTAACCGGATGCGGCTGAATACCATTATTTTACATGGATCGACTGCCTATCTGACCTCCACAACCCAGTTACTGCGCAAAACGATACCCTTTGGTAAGACTGGTTGTCAGACTTACGGGCTTCTGAATTCCCGTAACGACCGTCGAAGATCTATAAACGACAGCTGGGACCAACGGCTTAACGTGCTTTCAGAGGCACGGAGGAGTCTCGATATGTTATGAACTGACCTCGGCTAGCGTAGCTTAACCTTTGTTCGACCCGTGCGGCTGTTTACCAATCTCAAGATATCCAATATTTTTTTTATTAATTGTACATTGTTCTATCTCCGACAGGTCTCATCATGGGGTGGTTACGTGTTCCTAATCAACCTGATCCCCCTCCACGTGTTGGCCCTCATGCTACTGGGTCGCTTCTCAGCGCGTTTGTACGTCGCATATAGCACCCTGTACTGCGTGGGCACTATACTGTCCATGCAGATCTCCTTCGTGGGCTTCCAGCCCGTGCAGAGTTCGGAACATATGCTGGTGAGTCGGTTTCAGTATTAAGGATCTCATTATTTGTTAAGCGTGATTGATTTTAATGTCGGCGGATATACTTTTATTTATTTATTTAAGAATTTGGAAGACTTACAGCTAAATACAATGGTGATAAATAACAGCATGATTATCTGACAGCCAATTACAAGTCTTCACGTCTAGATCTTGAAGGTCTTATTGCTCCCGCAGGTAGACGCGGTGTTAATATACAATGTTATTACTAGTAACCTTTCAAGTGGTGAAAGTTCATCTATAACTGTACTAATGTTATAAAGAGTTACAATTTGATTGAATGATTGTGTGAAGGAGGTAATCTACGGAACTAATGATCGATTTGACGGCACGGTTGGTGCTGTGGCTGAGCGATCGACTGCCGCGCCGCATGTCGTGGGTTCGATTCCCGCACGGAACAAATATTTGTATGGTTGTCTGTGTTTGTGACTTTAAATGTTTGTACCCACGACACAGGAGAAATTCCTATTGTGGGGCAAAGATTAAAAAAAAAAAAGCTTTTTGATCGAATTGTAAAAAAAAATGTAGAAAAATAGTGATTTATTGATAAATAGGAGAGCCAACAGCAATGACAGATGGATAACAGTTGCATAGCAACACAGAGCTTACAGGTTACACGAGTAATAACAGAAAAAAAATATAAATCTTAGAATCACTAACAAGCACGATAAAAATTAAGGTAAAATAAGCATACACACTCTGACGCCAGCCCTACCCACTTTCGAATTTTTGAAGATTCATCAAATGAGTCCTACATCATCTGTCATTCTATGTGGTCAAAAGTGACTGATGGTAATAAACCAACCCAGGCAAGTACAAGCTACCCCAAACTGTCAAATTTTCCCAATTGAACATGAACCTTATTTCATTTGCAATAAAGCTGAAAAACTATCAAAGAAATTTGACACATTGGGGTAGCTTGACTTGCTGGCGCGGCCTCTGTACATCAAAATTTCCTCGTTTTAACCGTCTCTTGAAACTTTATGTATTTATACAGCTGAATTCAGCAGTTGAATACAGTTTTAAATTGCACGTAATGACATAAAATAAAAGGCAAATAAGTGCTATTTGTCAATGTAAGGTGTAGTGACAAAACTATAAAGAGTATGTTCAGATAGTAGTTTTATAAGAAAGATGTGAGCGGAAACGCCGGAAGAAGACGTCCTAGAAGGACAAACACTAACTTGATCGGTGATGTTGTTCTGAAAGGTCAGGTGCGTAGTACTTGCAACCGGTATGCGTGTGTATAACCTGATGAATGAACGTAATTAGTAAGGATCGTAGAAGGTGGTGCTCTGTTGTGTCTGCCTACCCTTGTGGGAAAAGGCGTGAGTTTATGTAAGTCTTATCTTTTCGTTTTACTAAAGAAAAATACAAAAGATGATCCATTTGCGCTCGCGCCTTCAAAAGTCCAATATACAAAATTTACTTTTTTATTTGGGACAAGTACACCACTCTATTCCCAAACCACTGCAACTCCTGAAAATCAGAATCAACAGTGGCGACCACCAGAAAAGCGTTGAGACAATGAAGTCCGACGTGTCCCGGAGAAACAATTCAACTGTCTTGGATCCCGCGATTAATCAGAAAAGAACAGCGGAGGGGTTAGAAAAATAACATAACAACATTCACTTATAATTTATTTCTTTCACAGGCGTTAGGAGTATTCGGTCTCTGCCAGTTGTACGCGTTCACGCAATACTTACGCGAGCACCTATCCCCGGCTAACTTCGAACTTCTGTTCAAAGCTCTGGTCTCTACCTTACTGGCTACGTTGGGCACAGCCCTAGTCGCCCTTACACTAACTGGTAAGATATTCTATAATAATAATAATATTTAGGTTTAGCTTGAGGAGCCAGGCTAACAGCCAATTTAAATTATCTCAATCTGCTTCTGATTCGCCCTCTCAAGGTTACAGATTGCAAGCTCGGCCATTGATTGGTTACGAACAGTGGCCGAGTGAGATACGTTATTGAAATCGGCCGTAAGCGAGATCTATACTAATATTGTAAAGAGGTAAAATTAATCTCGGGAACTAATAATCTAAATTCTAAAAAAAAGAAGTTTGAAGTGAAGAAAAGTAAGTTTTTTTTGGCTATAGCTATTTTCAAAACTATGCTTTAAAGGGGGTGGAGGGGATGTCGAAATTCGAAAGGAAAAGTATAAAACCCACGCGGACGAAGTCGCGGGCGAAGTGTTAGGACAATGTAAACTCGCAGGGCAGCTTATGGCGTAGCGTAGCTGTAGCGCACGGACACGATCTCCCAGGAGAAACTTTGTTCCTCATCTCAGCTTACCTTTATTGATCGGCCCAGCTTGTCTTCTTGACCAAATATATTTATTTCTTGTTACAGGTAAAATCTCGCCATGGACCGGTCGTTTTTACTCTTTGCTGGACCCCTCTTACGCTAAGAACCACATTCCTATCATTGGTAAGTAATTAAATAACAAATAATTTAGACTCCCTATAATGTTCTACAGTCATAAACAGATAAAGTCAGGCACCTTGGGTTCTATATTTGTTTGCATTTATTACAAACGTTATGTCAACTTAACAAATAAAAAATGTATTTTGAGAGTTTTTGAAATGAGAATGGAAGTGAGCTTTTTTATTCCACTCACATCTTACACGTTTTTTTTTTAAAACGTTTTGCCTCAATGTCATATTCATACAATCAATAATTCTCAATAAATCAGTGTAAATCAATACAGAAGTCGTTTTTTCAAATCAGCATTTTTTGAACATTAAAATTACACTTCCTTGTGTTTCAGCTGATAAAAATGTAGCGACATATACGAACTAAATCTGACGTATCCTACATTGCGATATTAAACTAATCCGAGCTACTAAATATATACACAAGAACCCGACAACAACCTTCGGGCAGTAGTCGGATCCTTGCTTTTCAATGGTAGATGAGGAACTTTACATCCTGTTCCTCATACCCCCAAAAAAAGTGCTTTACTATACTCCCGAGCTTGTTCATACTAAAAACTATCTCGGCTTAATCAAACCCGTCACCCCACAGCATCCGTCTCTGAGCATCAGCCCACTTCCTGGTCATCATTCTACTTCGACCTTCAAGTCCTGGTGTTCCTGTTCCCGGCAGGACTATACTTCTGCTTCAGCAAGTTGACAGATGCAAATATCTTCATTATATTGTATGGAGTACTTAGCATTTACTTTGCGGTAAGTTAATACTTTATATTTATATGATAACTAGCTGTGCCCCCTACTTAGTGGAATTTAACATCACATGGATTTTCATTCTTATCCGCGGAATCCTAATGTTATTTTCGAAAATAAATGTATTCTCTATAACATTAGCCATTTGCCAGTGAAAGTCCCCTCAAAATTGTATCAGCGGTTTCGGAGATTAGTCCAAACAAACAGACACACAGACATAAATGTTTAAAATTGTTTTGTACAGACAATGGAGTCCACATACATACATATATGCACATGTAGCTGATAGGATAAAGTGGGTAATAAGAGTAATAAGAATAAGATTGAAAAGAATGTAAAAATAATAGTTTGTTGTTATTGTTTTTGAAACAATAATGCATTACTCAGTTCTGAACAATGAAATATTTTGCCGCTTTCAACTCTCCATTCACACATTAATACTGACACATATACCTTGATAGTTGACATTCAAGCTTAATAATACCAGGCTGTTATTGTCCCACAACAGGACAAATGCCTCTTCTTATACAAAGAAGGCATGAGCATTTATCATAGTGCTTGCTCAAAGCGTGTTGCGGTTTCAACCTGTATTCATTTAAAAGTCCAGGTTTCCTCACCATGTTTTCCTCCACCAATGATAATCAATACAATATTATCATTATATATACAGTATAATAATTTATGATGTCCAAGAGAACACCCATACGTCACGAGTACACCCTCATTTCGCCAGTTATGTTCCATGTAATAGGGGGCGAGCTTATTGCCATCAACCATTTCATTATCTGTGTATATATCTTTATATTTGAATAGATATGTATCCCTAATTTCTAAATTACTGATTGTTTTTGCATAAAACAAAAGTATGAAAAAATAAAAAAAAATAATTAAGTGTATGTAAATAAATAAATGCAAATGAATGTATATACCAAAAAACAAAAAATGTTTGTTTGGGCTAATCTCCGGAAACGCTGAACCGATTTTCACTAGCAGATAGCTCATGTTATAAGAAGTATAGTCACCGGCACGTAAGTTGGCAAGGTTTTGGCGTAGTGGGGGTAAGTTCGCGCATCGTGCACTTAGTGGAACAAAAAAGTGGTGACTTTTATTGATCGTCTTTATTTTATGGTTATTGCCATCATTTATATTTAATAATATCTGATTAGAAGAAAGTTGAAGAAGGGAGTGGAATTCGTAAAGTTTATTGGGAGTAATAAATAATATGCACACGAGGAAAGTATGCGAAAAAAGGCATACCTTTTTTCGCCTTAATGTTTTTATTTAAAACAACAACAATAATATCAACTCGTATCGGGAGTTCGGGAGGCAACAGTCGACTGTTCCACCAATCGCGCGCTCGGATTGCCGCTACCTCATACCCCGCGTCCCGCTTGACTACCAAAGAGACCTAAAAAACGACTTGTGCGTATCTAACGACTCTTGCCAAGTTACTTGCCGGGGACTTTAACTTAGGCTAATTTTATTTTAGAAATAAAAGTAGTATTCCAAACAAAATGAAAACACGAGCCACAGCTGGTATGTAAATAAACAAAGAAAGTACATAATATGAATTAAAACAATCACGTTAATACTTGCCCGAATTTGAACTTCACCAACAATAATGATGACAAAAAAAAGCTTGAGCGCGTCGAGTCAACGTCGAGCAAACACTCCGTTGACTCCGCCCATGATCCTTACACTTTGATCGCTGATATACCACCTTTTTACAACCCTTCACAACCATGTACTACCTCAATAATATTCACTGTACCGTCTTCTGTCCAGGGTGTGATGGTCCGTCTCATGCTGGTGTTGGCTCCAGTCATGTGTATCGTGTCAGGTGTAGCTGCCTCTAGTCTGCTGAGTCTACACGTCAAGGATATTGAACCGAAAGTGGAGAAACATGAGAAGAAGAAGAAGCATGAAAATAATTTGGTGTTTAGATCTGAGGTATGTAGAAATATTATTCTTTTGAAGAAAGATTCATAGTTATGTTTACAGCTCTGTCAAATACTCACACAATAGGTTGAAATAACAGTCTTGACCAGGTATTTTCTATATTTCGAACTTTGCTAACTGTCTTGTTTAGTAATTAATGCATTGGGACAAGATAATAATAGAGGCCAGCATATCAAGCTACCTCAAAATTTCAAATTTTCCCAATTGAACATGTACCTTATTTCTTTGGCGATAAAGTGGAAAATCTATCAAAAAGAATTGACACATTGGGGTAGCTTGATGTGATGGCCTCGTACATCAAAAAATACACGGAATTACCACACATGATTTTTTTACAGGTTTTTAAAAATAACAGATTTGATGAAATCCTTCGAGTATATAAGCATAATTATTTAAAACAAAACTGCATTAAAGCTGCTCTCAAATAAGTGTACCAATTTGTATGATGTCATTTTGTCTTTTCTCAATTACCTTAATGTCTTATTCCCCGTATCCAGGTGGGAGCCCTATTCGTATGCGTGCTAGGCTGCCTGCTGATCTCGTACGTGTTCCACTGCACGTGGGTGACATCAGAGGCCTACTCGTCGCCGTCCATCGTGCTGTCGGCGCGTGCGCACGACGGAGCGCGCATCATCTTCGACGACTTCCGCGAGGCTTACACATGGCTTAAAATGAATACTCCAGAGGTAATGGAAGAAGTGAACTATTTACATTTTTCAATTAAAAATCTCATTGGGGATAGAAATCATAATTTTGATTGTTGGTCCGAAATCAGGTACTTAACTCTATATCCACCCTATATACAGTTTATCTAATACCTTTAGTGTCTAAACACACTATGCCGAAGTTACGCGACCGAAGTTCGGCGGCTGGTTTTACGTTCCGACGTATTCGGCTGATATGACACATCATAAGTGCAGAATTAACGCGGCAGAAATTCAGTTCTGCAACTTTGTGTGTGTATTCAGTGTCTCGAGCGCTGAAGCGCTGACAGAAGCGAAATGCTCCTGCTCCCCGCCCCCGGATCTTCGTCGACAATCGAACCAAACTTCGGTCGCGTATTATGTGTGCTCACAGAATAAGTTGCCGGTGAACTTACGCGCGACCGAAGTTAGGCTGTAAGCTATGACGCTACGTAATTTCGGTCAGTCATTCAAATAGCATTGCAGGCGTAATTGTGCTGAACTTCGGTCGCGTAACTTCGGCATGTTGAGCAACTTCGTGTGTGTTAGACACTTAAACGAGCAATTCTTGTATATATGTACATATATACATAATCTGAATCTCGGAAATGGCTCCAACGATTTTCATGAAATTCAGGCATCTAGCTAGGTTTTATTTTTAGAAAACGTCGTGTTATCCGAGCAAAGCTCGGTCATCTAGGTACTTATAATAATTTCCCTTCCCATCTCTCGTCCAGGACTCAAAAGTAATGTCATGGTGGGACTACGGGTATCAGATAACAGCGATGGCGAATCGAACAGTGATAGTGGATAACAATACTTGGAACAACACGCACATATCTCGCGTGGGGCAGGCGATGGCGTCCTCTGAGGACAAGGCGTACGAGATCATGAGGGAACTGGATGTGGACTATGTGCTTGTTATCTTCGGAGGACTCGTTGGGTATTCTTCTGATGGTAAGACAACATTTTATGCTATTTCACGGAATGTTTTACCATGCTTAAGACATTCAAAACTTTTTAGTGTGGTTTTACACACTAAAAAGTTTTAAATGTCTGTACAATTTTGTAATGCGCTACATACTCTACTTATTATTTGAGGACATACTATAAGACACCAATCTTCTATTTCTTTTTTCGCTTTTACAATATTTTATTCGTTGGAGCATAACGGAAAATTGTCATACATCCGAATGCACAACACAGCCTCGCCATGGAATAACTTTCATCATCTTAATCAATAATAATAATAAAGATGTATTGTTAAACCAGATTAAATTGTATAAAATTTAACGTAGCACGAGACACATACATGTTTCTTAATCGAATTATTGATACTGCTCTCCTACATAGGCTACGGGGTAACCTGTATTAAGATATACAGTACCGATCCCCTGTTTTTAAGGTTAAATATGTGTACGTGTAAGAGATTAGACTTGTGTAAGTAATGCGATTGTTGCATTGCGCGTCGTGTAACCCGACCGCGTAATGTATCATTGTGTATGACTTGACCAAAATAAACATGGCGCATGACAATCAAACATGACGCGCGGTGGCGGCGCGTTCGCGCGCTCTATCTCATCTCATGTACTGATATATACATTTTACTACGCGAGCATTTCATTACAATAACCATATCGCGTGGCGCTTTATTACGCGTCATGTCTGGAGTCATCGTCTAATGAAACATATCTCGTTACTAAATGTAATCATGTTTCATCACTTTATAACGCACTGCTTTGCGCATGTCTATTAGAGACGAGCAACAATATGAAGTAGTAGGTACAATACATATAACAATAACTACAATTTTTGAAGTAAAATGTGCGTATTAGTGTTTTTGTGGTGTATTATGTGTTTTCGTGCGATCATGCGGTGTGTGATGAGAACTTGTGTGTGATAACTCCTTGATGCATAAAATATAAGTACTAATGACATGTACCTTATTCTCCCCCAGACATAAACAAGTTCCTGTGGATGGTACGTATCGGCGGCAGCACGGACCGCGGCGCACACATCCGCGAGGCGGACTACTACACGCCGTCCGGGGAGTTCCGCGTCGACGCAGACGGCTCGCAGGTGCTGCTCAACTGTCTCATGTACAAGATGAGCTATTACAAGTTCGGCCTGGTGTACACCGAGGGTGGTAAGTAGACTACACGATACGTTATGTTACGCGTGCTGACGGCGTATGTGTCACTGTCGCCAATTTTTTTGGGATTAGCCCGCGCTTTCATTTGTTGATCTTTGACAGTCATTACAGGTTACTATAAGCCTGAAAGTCTGACAACCTGACTTATCTACGAGTATCGTATTATAGGCAATCGCTCCATGTAAAATCAACTATAAAACATGAGGTTAGGCGACCCCAACATAGTAGATTTTTATCTACTATGTTGGGGTCGCCTAACCTCATGTTATGTGGCTAACTATCAGCCTAGCCTTTTGGCTAGGCTGATATTTAGCCCGCTACTCTATCCCCAAAAACTACAACTGCTGAAAGCTAGAACAAACCATGACCACCAGGAAAAAGCGCTGAGACAACCTTGACTAGTGCCGGAGAAGTGATTTCATTGGACTTGGAAAATTGCAACTTGTAATGAAATTAAGAAACTGAGTTTGTCTTATTGTTTGTAACATGTTCACGTTCCAGTCCAACGGTTCTGATTAGAATTTGTAATATTCTCTCATACTTTACCTTGTGTACCTCCCAAAAAACATGTTACAAGAAATTACAAGTTGTATTATACTAAGTTATTACTTCCACTTAAAGTGCCTCTACTTAAAGGATGGGCTCAACAACTTTAACACAAGTTGTCTTGTCAACTTAGCTAGGGTGCTGGTGTACAATTGTACACCTAATTTAACTGTAATTCAATGTATAACCATGTGTATCATGTAAAATTTTAATGCAAATAAATTATTATTATTATTACTTACCAGGTCGTCCGCCCGGCTTCGACCGCGTTCGTGGCGCTGAGATCGGCAACAAAGACTTCAACTTGGACGTGCTAGAAGAGGCCTACACCACCGAACATTGGCTGGTCCGTATCTACAAAGTGAAGCCGCTGCCCAACCGGGGCGTGTGAGGTGCGGACACCGGCCTGGCCGGTAAATATCTATCAAGTTTATATTGGAATAACATGTATTACGGGTAGATCGTGGACTAATTGGAACAGTGATTTGGCAATGATTTTGTGTACAGTCGCAGAATTAAAAGGGTAGGCTATTTTTATTAGAATAACTGTCAATTTCAATAACATATCTCAATCCAAATCTAGGGATCTATATTTATATTTAACTAATCAATGGCCGAGTTTCCAATGTGTAACCTTCAGAGTGCGAATCAGAGGCAGCAGTTTAAGATAGCGAATTGAGATACGTTATTAAAGTTGGCATTAAGTAAGCAAGTACGGTATTATGTACCCGCGGTATGGGAATCATTAGTGGTCTACCTTTTTGTTCCGTGAAACGTACAGTTTACACTTAGAACGATAAGCGAAGCACTACTACAACAGGAATGCTCAACCCAGCTTAGAATTAATTTATTAATTGCTTGTTAGTTACGTAGACCGCTTAGCGGCATACGAAGTATAAATATGCAAGCTGGCGATCTTATAACAAGTCCAATAAGTTCTCCTGTACTAGAAGATTTGAGTAATTTCCTACTAAAACGTAGCGCCTGCACAAACAATTGCTAAAACGTAGTTCGTTTTAAGATGCTACGGAATCTACAAATGGATTAAATAAACAAGGCTCTGTTGAATCCACAATATAAACTTTCGTAATATTTACCAGACAAGTCACACTAAAAAACGAATAAAATAAGAAAAAAGTGATAATCATTGGAAATATTTATGCTGAAAGACATCCAGTTCTTTTTACAATGACTTTCTAAGAGTGTGTCATGCGTTGGGAATACAATTGTTTCAGAACATCGAACACGGATTTAACTGAAGTATACTAGATATTAAACAACCTTACTAATTTTATTAACTACTGGCACGTAGTAAAAAAATCGAGATTTGTGTGCTATATCTAAGTTAAATACGAATGTGTTGTACACATAAAACTTCAAAATACTGGTGAAAACTGCAACAAAAACACCATCGCTTACTTTGAAAGAACTAAGGGCACAGGCACGAATTGTGGCATTTGTTAATCAATCTTGGATTTTCATGAAGGTTAGGATATTTTTTCGAAGTCATAATGACGTTTTCCAAGCACGCGGGTAAAGCTGCAGGCATAAACTAGTAAAAACATCATTATTCTGAATACAATTGTATCTTCAGCATATCTTCATTAGACTTAGCAACGTTTTTAACTTTTATAATAAGCGTGATGGGAATGCAAGTGTATGAGGAGTGTGCTAGCCACACTGTCTTACCTGTATGAGTGCAATCTTAAGTGGATGTAATTGTCTTATTCATAAGTTTCAATTGCCTGGGACTAATAAATAAATAACATGGTTGTATGACTTAAACCCCTTAAAATCTAAATTAATATAAAATAGAAAAAAATACATAAAGTTTGTATAAAGGCTGTGCTAGTCGATGGATGGAGCTCGTTCGTGGGAGCAGCCTAAACTCATGCTTACTTACACAAAGTACGGATATTTCGAAGCTCATAACATTCAAATAACTTTTTTTTTACTATTCTGTTCATGTACAGGCAACGATAATGTCCAAACAAATTGAAATCGTGCTTAACTTTGGAAGTATGATGCCAAACTATGCAGTAATCACCTCCCAACGTTTGTGTAGAAAAAATGCCAACTAGCGCAGCCTTAACGAGCAAATTTTTATCTTTTAAAGGGGGAAATCGCACCATGCTGGTTTTGTACAATCTATTCTATTGAGAACACATGTAAAAGTGCTATTACGAATTAAAACTGATGCTTTCGATTTTAGTTAGCATTATATCGGCGCTAAAGGTTGCTGCCACACTACCTTACTTTTAGTTAATTTTAACAATATTCCATTCGTTTTAATTGGTGATAGCACTAGCCGCAGCATCTAAGGCTGATTTTATTTTTGTATATAGCCTAATAATGTATTTTACGTGGTCAAATATTAACATATTAAACTGTATGAAAGAACTTCTCCACAAAAACCGATTCGAAGTTTGTGACTAATGAAATTGTAAACATTCTTTCGGGAAATCTACTACGATAACTACGAAACATTCTCATCTTGGATAGAATTTTTCAGTGACTCTTTTAACGTCCCCCACATTTGCAATATGTATCCTTGATCCCTAGTTTGTAAAACGACGATAATTATAACCATTTTGTCTCTAAGACTTTAAGTCTGTTTACACTTTAATTAGAGTAATTTAGGACAGGCACTTTATTTTTATGATGCAGTGCACTTAAATAATCAAAATGTAAACAGACTCATACAGACTGAAGCCTATTCATCGCGTAGTTTCTTAAAATGTATGTAACTATTAAGTAGATGTTCAGAAGCCAGCACATCAAGATACCCAAGTCTGTCAAATATCTTTCATAGTTTTTCAACACACACGAAGGGTTAGGGCAGAGGCGTACCTATAGTACACCCACATTTCGCCAGTTAAGTCCCATGTAATAGGGGGCGAGCCTATTGCCATCAACCGGGCACGTATACAGACTAAACTTTCAACTTTATTACAAAATAGCTTACTATTTATATTGTATTATATTGTTCATGTTTGATTGGGAAAATTTGACAGTTTGGGATAACTTGATGTGCTGGCGTCTGTACCCATGTTAAATAGTGGATAATTCACTTTGTATGTCTTTTGTCTGTCTTATAGCTAGGTTACGGAGATACGCACAAATAGTATTTTGTCACAATATTTGTCGATACGATTAACACTTGCCTAATCTAGACTGGATTCAGTTACTTTAAATGGAATGATGTAAAGGAAATGTTGTATAAATTCATTTTTTATTTTTATTTTAATTAAAGTTTATTGATAAAATTATTTTGTTTTCTTAGTAGAGACCTTCCTCTGAAGACTTAAACTGTGTAACATGCATTCTGGTCAGAGTGCAAAGCGGGTTCAGTTTCAACGAATCGTAAAAATATTTGGAGTATGATTTGGCTGTCTTTTAGGACTGAATAAATAATAGTAGTAACATTCAGGAGATGCACTGCAAGATCAAAATGTTGAAGAAAGCCGCTTTAGTGATAGCCTACAAAATCATTTCCTAACCACGCGCAAGCTGAATTGCTCTTAATCGCCGCGCTAGAGAGTTGTTATTACTTTATCCTTTCATACCAACGCAGCTTGAACGTGAACTAGGGCTGTCCGGAAAGAAATCTTTGACAGTCGTTACGGGTAGTCAGAAACCCGAAAGTCTGACAACCAATGTTACCACGGGGCATAGGATACCCAGTTACTGGGTTGTGGAGGTCAGATCGAGACTCGCTTTATGTAAAATACTGGTATTCAGCTGCATCCAGTTAGACTGAAAGCCAACCCCAACATAGTTGCGAAAAGGCTCAGGAGATGATGATGGAGATTTTAAGTTTGTTTCGACTGTTCGAAAGAAAGCCAAATAACATTTAAAAATTCATTCAATTTTATATTTACACACAAGGTCACTGATTCAACACGATCACTCAACATCTGCTTCGCTGTGTTCCGAGCAGTCTTCAGGAAGGAAAGTATCGTCGTTGTTATAATCGTGTCTGTTTGGCCGGAGCCGCTTGTTACGGCGGCGCGGCTCTGCTGGACGGGTACCCACCTGAATTGATAGATAATATCATTTCTTATCTCTAGCTTATTGTTAAAAAAAGGAAAAAATCGTTGCTCCACACTAGAAATTTCTCCTGTATGTGTACACAAACAGCCAGACCCGGAACAGCTACCTGTAGGCCATACAAACATTTGTTCCGTGCAGGAATCGAACCTACGACACGCAGCACTGCAGTCAATAGCTCAGCCACACTGCCGCTGCGCCAACCGTGCCGTCAAAATTGGAAGTTGTATTAAACAAAAACTGTGTATTTGTCAAAAAACGATCTAGAATAATAATACACAATATCTCACCTGTTCTACTAGTTTGTAAGGTCCAGCGCCATCTATAAATGTATCTCGGAAAGCTTTATGCAATGGTTTTCTTTTGAACAACGCACACTGATCTCTCAGCACGTCTGCCGCACTTTCAGGAAGATCTGCAAACATTTTCAGCTCAAGTAAGTATTTAGCTGCTTAAACAAGTTACACAGCACTTGCTGAACGAATTAAAAGTTATTAGCATATACAGTCACACAGGAAAAAAAAATAAAGACTGTGGGTAAAAGCATTATTTTTGAGATGTTATATTCTATCATAGGTTCTGCCTAATAGCATATCTGTTAACCCTTTCGCTGCCCAGTTCAAAAATACGATTTAACTTGTATGTCATAATGTTTGGCAAATTACATAATGCGTAGGTATATGATAGGGCGTGATGGGCATATTCACATCTCATCTATAGCTTTTTACATGTACGACTAGGGAAGCGAGTTCTGGATACATGAACAAACTATTATTCGGCCTGGGAGCTGGGTGCTGTGCACTAAAAGTGTTAACACACTTGTGTGGCCGGCACATCAGGCTATCCCAAACAGTCAAATTTTCCCAATTGAACATGAACCATATTCTTATGTAATAACGTTGAAAAACTCGATTGGAGTAGCTTGATGTGCTGGCCTCTGTATTTTCAATCTACATGTTCTAATAATTTCACCTATTTCTTTGAAAGAGAACTGCTTAGGCCTTATATCATAGACCCGGTAGTCCAACATGAGCACTATGTCGAATGGCTCTGCATCCCCGTCCATGGCACTCTGAGCCACAAATGACACCTCCATGTGAGATCCATCCAGGATTTTGAACAATTGAGCTTCTATGTTTAACATTTTCTGTAAACAACAATAATACTGTGTAAATTTCTTGCAGAGGTTAGCTGGAGCAACCTATGGAAAATTAAAATATAATTCTTTGGCACTGCTTAAAACTTTTGAGTATGATGAGATTTTTTGAAAATTCATCCCCAGGATGAAATTTTGTAACACAACATGTCGCCTGTATTCCCCGATGGGTAAGGCAGAGGTGCACCTATAGTAACACATTTCGCTAACAAAAAGAATTAAAATAAATGTAGTTCACTATTTTTGCTGAAGGAAAATTATAATGGACATTAAATGCCTATTATTAAACAATTTAATGCCTCGTCACTTATAAATGTCTTACTTTCAGAGCTTCAAACTGTTCAAGTCTGTTGTAATATGCCACAAGAGCTTTCCTGATGGCACCGAGACATTCTGGTAGCATGATGTTGTCAAAATCTTCCATCACTGCATCCAGGTTGAAACCTAGTGGGAGTGATGACTTGGACACATCATTAACACCTGCAATGTCAATGAGAATGGTTAAAAAGTACCTACATGCCTGCTCTAGCAGCATGCTCATTGATGAGTCTGTTTTACAGACAGCAATACAAAATTATGTAATATGCAAAGACCGAAAGTGCTCGCCGCGTCGCAGCCGGCCGCTGCTTTCCCGGTGTGAATTGGCCCTAATAATAATTCCAAATTTGAGCTACAGTAACAAGGGTTAGACCATAGATTTTTATATATTATAGATAGATTAAATTTGCCCATTGGAGGAAGGGCTCATCAAAGTGTAACATTGAGAAGTTACCTGCTCAGTCACATCAGTATTAAAACTCTTAAATACATAACCATAGAACATTAAAATGGTTGATTTATTGTTGTTGAGAAAAAGGGTTTTAAATAGAAATGTGGAAGTTTTGTATTAATTTAGTAATTTCTAAATTGCAAAATATATGACCTCCCACCAGGGAAGGGGGAAGCACTCAAATGTATTAACTTGTGATAAGGACAGAGGTGCCCCCTTGTCTTTATCGCAAGTTCCAGTTCAACTCCCAGGGCCCAAGAAATCGTGAAATTCACATGACACAATCTATAGAAGGCCCCTTACATACCATTTTTCAGCTCAATCCTCAGCCCATGTTTGACCTCATGCTCGGCAGCATGCTGCATGTGGTAGACAATGCAGCAGTGATCCTCCAACACATACGACTGGACCTCAATGCCTGATAGAACTGCAACCAGCTCCAGATCCTTCTTCAAGCTGCCCACTGCATTTGTTAATACTATTTTCTAAAAGGACATTTAATTCATGTATTATCAATCAATTCCAACAATGCTTTGCTGACATCCTCATGAAACTTTTTTTTTGATCAAGGAGGCCTTTGTTCAGGGTACAATAAATTTTTGCCTGCCCAACAGGGTCACCGCCATATTGTATCTATAACTTGTTTTTTTACCATCTTTGTAACATATGGAATGCAATAAAAAATTGAGTATTGAGTATACTCTGAACATAGGGCCTCTATAAACACAACAAATAAGAAAGACAAGCGAGGAACTTTGAAAGGTAATATTACAACAGGAGCAGAAACATGGAGCCCACGGTATAGGTCTTATAATATGAGCTTTTGCTTGAACGTCAACTATACTATAAAACATATTTATCCTATGACACTTGCCAATAGTGTAGCTTTCAATTAGTGATGTATTTTTTTTAATTGGATGAGCAAATTCTAAGATTACATCCTACATGCAGCTTACAAACTTTAACTTACTATGATATTAATGTAGAAGTGTAGATGGAATGATGTATGAATGTGAGCGAAAAGAAAGGAGTGTGTAAGGATTATAGCAGGTGGCATTCTGTGGTTTCTGCCTCCCCCCCATGGGAAAATGGCGTGAGCATGTATGTATGTAGATGGAGTCATGACATAATTATATTATAAGAATAATAACATATACATGGACTTCAAAGGTTACCTCTGGCCTGACAAATGATTCTGCCATTTTCTTGATTGGTGAAGCTTTGTGTCTATAACTGTTTCTTTGTAACTGAAACATCTCATCTTGCTTCTCTTTGAGCTCCTGCTCTAGCCGCAGTATCTCTTCTTGCAGCTCATCACAATCCTCTGGTAGCTTTGTGGCTTTTACGATTGTAACTTAGCATCTTAGAAAAAGATGTTGTTTCAAGTAAAAATGTTTGTATAACATTTTTACTTGAAACAACATCTTTTTCTTTTTGCTTTGTTTTAACACGTTGAACGCCAAATGAGCGACAGTCAATACATTTTCAATTGTCTCGTTGTTTGGCAGATAAGGTGTTAAAGAAAGACACTTTGTAGTGTAACTTAATATTTATTTTTGGAGAGCTAAGTGTCAACAAGGAGTAATTTTAATGGGACTGGTTAGAATTTATGACAAAAAAGTACACAATAAAATGCAACAGCTTTACCTCCTCTCCTAAATAGCTTTGTGATTTTTAGTTGCTTGGTATTCGTCATTATTTTATCAGGGATACGGTGAAAATATTATTGATTCAAAAACAAAGTTATTCAATAACAAATTAACACGGGTGCACAACGGAATAAGTTTCAAACTTTTTGACAGTTTGTATCTTAATGTTGGCAACCGGCAAACGAAATTGTTGATGTTTGGATTCATAGCGACTATTATAAAGGGACTTCAGATGACCAATCTGGCATCAGTTAAATCATGATCATAATCTTAATCCGGATTGTGTTATGCTAATTAACGCAAAATAGCCTACATTTTAATCCGTATAAATCAGTTTTATTGGCTATTTTATCAAAATAGTTTATCTACATCACACTTATTGTCCCATACGCCCTAATTGCCACGCTTTATCGAACATTCTTCATTTTTAACTGACTTCAGAAAATAAGAAGGTTCTATGTTCAACTGTATGTATGTTCACGGATTTCTCAGTCAATTGCGAATCATCATCATCTTCCTAGCCTTTTCCCAACCATGTTGAGATCGGCTTCCAGTCAAACCGGATGCAGCTGAATACCAGTATTTTATATGGTGCGCCTGCATGTCCGACCTCCAAAACACAGTTCCTGGGCAACATGACAGCCCGAAGTAAAACTGGTTGCAGTTTCGGGCTTCTGACAAACCGTAACGACTGTCAAATATCTACAAATGACACCCGGGAACCCGGGACCAATCGCTTAGAGTGCTTTCCCAAGCACGGAGAAGTCTTGGTATGACACGAACGGTCACCCATCCACAGACTGACCTCGGCAAGCGTAGGTAAACCTTCGATAGATTTTGATAATTATTTTTTGAAGAAAAGGGTATACTCTCGAGGTTGTCCCATTGTTATTGTCACCAAATTAGGGTCTAATGATGGGAGCCTGAAGGCACACCTTAGTGCTTTTTTTACCAAATCAAATTATTGATAAAAAAAATACGAGTAGTAGCGCTATGTAGCCTTGGAAGCAAGATAGTTGTGTATAGCTGCTTACAGAAATTGAAATAAAAAAGGGAATCAAAAATAAAACTAATGAAAACCAGTATCTCATACTGTTTTTATTTTTGTAAATTAAAGACACGTTCCTTATATTAGGTCTTTACCTATGAAATTGCCGTTCTGCAGTACTGGCCATTTCAAATCAAAATATTTTTTGTTTGGCTAAGAATTCTAATTTCAAATTAATTTTATTTTAAAAACATGGATTTTTTTTTCCAAAAGTAGTCATTTGTTTATTGATTAGTGTTACATTTTCATCGCATTTAAATCTTTTTCGTCATCATGGATACGTTAAAAATTCGAGTAATTATGGAATATGAGTACCGTCGTGGCAGCAACGCGGCACAAGCGGCACGCAACATCAACGACGTTTACGGAGCTAACACTACAAACCAACGCACTACCTGTTATTGGTTTGCTCGCTTCCGTTCTGGAAATTTCGACCTGAAAAATGAACCTCGCGGTCGTCCGAAGACTTTCGTCGACAATGACGAATTAAAGGCGATTGTGGAAGCTGATGATACACAATCTACGGCTGAATTAGCAGCAGCTTTCGACGTTAGCGTCAAAACAATATTGGTCCATTTGCGTCAAATTGGCAAGGTAAAAAAGCTTGACAAATGGGTGCCCCACGAACTCAATGATCGCCAGCGCGAAGTACGCGTCGAGACGTGCCTTGCACTGCTCAACAGACACACAAATGAAGGAATTTTGAACCGCATTGTTACCTGCGATGAAAAATGGATTCTGTTTGATAACCGCAAGCGCTCAGCAAGTTGGTTGGATCCTGGTTCAGCACCTAAACAATGCCCTAAACGAAAACTTACCCCAAGAAAAGTGATGGTCACTGTTTGGTGGTCTAGCGCCGGTGTGATTCGACACAGCTTCTTACCAAACGGGGTGAGCATTACTGCAGATGTGTACTGTGAAGAATTGAACACAATGATGGAGAAGCTGGCACATCTCCAACCAGCATTGGTCAATCGCTCGTCTCCGCTGCTCCTGCACGACAACGCGCGACCTCATACTGCACAGCAGACGGTCTCCAAGTTGCAAGAACTGGGGTTGGAAGCTCTCCGTCATCCGCCCTACTCACCAGACCTTGCGCCTACAGACTACTACTTTTTCCAGAATTTGGATAACTTCTTGGCGGGAAAAAAATTCAATACCCGAGAGGCAGTACAAAATGCCTTTGAAGAATTTGTTGCCTCCCGTCCAGCTGATTTCTTTAAGAAGGGCATCAATAAACTGCCGCTGCGTTGGCAAAGATGCATTGATTGCATGGGTGATTACTTCGATTAATACAAATAAAAAATACATGAAAAAAATTCATTTAAATTTTTTCATACAAAACGGCAATTTCATAGGTAAAGACCTATTATTATAATTTATACAATCATCTGGGTCCGTAAATCATGGCTTAGTGTACAATGAGGAGGTTGAATATTCATCGTAACTTATCATTAATAGTTACAGATACACGCCCAATTACACTGGTTAACACTGGTTTTGCCACCCGAACTTTGGTAGCTAATTTTGTTTTATCAATCTACCCTCATTATTAAATCACAGTTGTCTAAGGTCAATTATTAGCCTCATATTTGTTGTGATACGGTAATACTACCCATGATATGGACTGCACAGCGAGATCACGTTTCAGATTGCTATTTTTGTCTCACTGACATAAAAGGTATAAATTCCAAGAAAAAAAGAACACAGTTATTTACCCTAACTTATATTCGGCTATAAGACCTCATTGCAAAAAATTGCCAGAACTAATACCAGTTGCAACCACGTCTGTTGAGAACGACAATTCACAACCGTCCATTTCAGGTCAATGTGTTGACGAGGATGATGACTTAAGAGTTTGAAGGAATTGTAAACGAGCCACATTTGATAACTCAAGGAGACCTAAATGATTTGGTTCGGGATTTAAATTTGTCAAAAAAGCAGTCAGAACTATTAGGATCTCGTCTAAAAGAATGGAATTTGCTACATCATGATACAAAAGTTAGCTATTCGAAACCGTGATCAACACTTCAGAACCTATTTTTCTCAGGATGGAGATTTGGTGTTTTACAATAACATAAATGAGATTATGAAGAAGTTGGACGTAGATTTTGATCTATCTCAGTGGCGTTTATTCATTGATTCTTCGGAAGTAAGTCTAAAAGCAGTTTTATTGCATATTGGAAATATGCTTCCGTCTGTACCTCTGGCCCATGCTGCAACTATGAAAGAAACCTATGAAAATATGAAACTTTTACTTGAACAAAATAAATAAATTACAGTACATACTGTATTCCTTCAAAATCTGTGGTGATTTTAAAGTTATTGCTTAGTGAAATTTAAAATGACTAACTAAATGCAATTAAATGTAATTTCTATACCTACACAATTTGTACGCCGTTATTGGCAAAACATGGACGCTCACAAAATATTAATGTAATACCTTGCATGTCTCATTAGTCAGTTTATGTAAACGCATGTTTGACAAATCAATTTTCTTTTATCTTTTATAAAAAAAAAACATGGCCTACGCGTGCATCGTTAGTTCCTGGCCAAAAAAACGTAAAGTATTTACCCCTTGTGCAGCCAAATAATGTACTTCTACCACCATTGCATATCAAATAAGGATTAATACATTTTTTTGTGAAGGCAATGGATCGCAATGGGAGTGGATTTTTGTATCTAAAAGAAAAATTCCCTAAATTAAGTGATGCAAATATAAAAGAGGGTATTTTTGTTGGCCCTCAAATTAGGGTGTTAAAAGATTCAAGATTTGAAGAAAAATTAAGCGATTTAGAAAAATCTGCATGGAAGGCTTTTAAAAATGTTGTAGCATATTTTTTGGGTAACCACAAGAGTGACAGCTACAGAGAGTTGGTTAGCGAGCTATTATTGTCATATCAACCTAGATCCATTTTTTAGACTTGCACCTGGATTTTTTTCCTGACAATTTAGGAGCTATCAGCGACGAGGACAGTGAGAGGTTCCATCAGGACATTTCTAATATGGAAAAGCGGTACCAGAG